>JAYWIR010000002.1:6212127-7454553 GCA_036172245.1 Raillietiella orientalis | reverse complement strand
TACTGCATGCTGTGGGCTCCTTTGGCGTGTAAGATGCGTAGAAGGGAAGCTTCCTCGTTCGGAAGCTGCGCTTCCATAGCTTGCTCGGAAGGATTATGTCCTTTTGTCTTGCTGAAAATCGCTCTTACTCCTGATTCATATTTTGAATGGCTTTTTCTTCAAAACTTGCTAAAGCTGAGGCGGACTCGTGAATTTCAGCCTCCTGCGTGGTACTTGTGCTGCCCTGTTCTCTCGCCATCACGGAATTCAACAACAGGCAGCAACTTCAACGGTCCATTCAGGAACGGACGGAGAAATTGCAAGATGGCCAAGGAATTTCAGTGCGTCACTCTCGTTCAACTACTGAATCTGAAAACTTATCACGGAGGCTTGTTCGAGAATGAACTTCTGATTAATGAGCTTTCGTCCAAGGACGCATAAGTGATTGCAAACGTCTTTGACTCAACGACCTACTAAAAAAAATATGTATAATAACAAAAAAAATGCAACACGAATGTATTACACATGCTTGAGTGCCCCACAACCAGTCAGACACGAATGTGTAATAATATCCGATAAAACTATCAAGTCCATGCCTTAAGAACCTAGAAGGATTCACTGTGCCAGTTGCGGCCTATGATGTTAATCTATGATGGAATTTTTTGCGTTTCTTAGCAGCATGGCAACCCCCTCTGAAGAAAAGAAAGTGGTTTTCAGGGGAGTTATACACGTGTTCTTCCCCGAGAAGATACTTTTGCACAAGTCTTGTCCCGTTTCTTCCAAGAGTTTCAGCTGTTCGTGGAGATGCTTCTCGACTAAGTTGGGATCAATTTGGCATCTGATCTCCTGGTGATCCATTATTAACCCTAATGGTCCTCCGTCCATTCATCCTGTAGAGTTTCTCAACCTCACACTTGTTGGCCGTGTCAGTATGCAGTCTTCTGGAATACAGTTTTGGCGGCTCCAGCCCGTAGGACACGCTTTGCTCGGGAGTGTCTACGAGAGGAATTGCATGTGTTTCGTGGATACCTATTTTTTCAGAGGCCCATTTTCATCAATCGGTACCGTAGCCTTACCAAAACTAAACTGGTTGGAACGGTGACAGAATCTGCTCACGAAACTGATCCTTTTCCGGCTCGCAATTTGGGAAATTCAGCTGGTCCTTCGGTTAGCACGCAGAGACTTTTGCCGTTCACGCTCAATGCTGAATTACTCCTTTCCAAGCCCATGAAGTCCCTTCCGCTACCACACATTTGCCTCAGAGTTGTCTTCTCAGTGAGCAAAGCTCAAGGAGAGTTGTCAGTAGATGAAGAGCATTTTCTTGCAAACCACAGCTCAAACGGGTCGCCCTTGAAGTAGCTGAGCGACAGGAAGAAGCCGGATGCGAGCGCTCATTTTTTTTTTTTTTTTTCTTACACAGTTATTATGTGCTCAGAATTTAGATACGTTGGAATTTGTTTAAAAGTTTTGACCTTTGTCCTGAGTAGTTTTTTTCTGATCCTCAACAGAGCAATTTCTAGCAACAGAGTTCATTGGATTTGGCAGCAGCAGAGTCTGCAAGTTTTTTCTCTGCTTCTACGATGTTCTTCATCCATAGAAAAACATGGCATGACCTTTGTGCAGTGTTTGCTTGGTGTAGATGTATTGTTAAGGGTTCATGTTTCTTACCAGGATAGTAGGACAGATACGGTGTGAACAAATTGTTAAGCAAGTCCCACTGGTTCTGGGTATCAGCTATGTGTTCTCCATCAAAGGATTTGGCCGAAACTGTTGATAAGAATAAGTGTCATGATTCGGCAAGGACATCTGTATCCGGAAAGGATTCCAGTGCAGGAGAAAATCTAACTGGGAAAAAAAGTTCCGATCAGGAACCAAATGCTGAAAGATGTGACTTGGATAGACATCACAATGTAACAAGGCATCATGGTTCTGAGAGACACCACAAGTCAGAGAGAAGTCACAATTCTGAAAGGCATCGTGATTCAGATAGAGGACACAATCCAGAGAGACGTCGCCACTCAGATAGAGGCCACAATCCTGAAAGGCGTCGTAATTTGGATAGGGACCATAACCCTGAGAGACATCGTGAAGCAGATCGAAGCCACAACTCAGAAAGACAACGCCATTATCGTGATGTGGATAGGAGCCACAACTCAGAGAGACATCATCATCACCGTGATGTAGATAGAAGCCACAATTCAGAGAGACGTCACCGTGATACAGATAGAGGCTACAACTCAGGGAGGCTACGTAATGCTGATAGAGACCACAACCCAGAGAGACGCCATGATGCAGACAGAGACCGCAATGCAGAGAGACGTCGTGATGCTGATAGAGACTCCTATTCTGAAAGACGCCATGATGCAAAGGAAATTTGCAAATCAGATAGCAATCAGGCACACGTGAAGGAAAATGAAAGCAAGGTGATTGAGGGTGCTGAAAAAAGTTGTGATGCACAAGCACATGTTGAAATGGAAAAAATGGGAAAGTCTGATGCTAAGCACCATACTGATAAAGATCCTGATGCAAACAAGGATGGCAAAGTAGAAGAGACCCATGGTGCAGTAAGAAATGTCGATGCAAATAAGCCAAAGGATGACTTTCTGACTTTAAAAACTGGAGGGGCATACATTCCACCAGCAAAGCTGAAAATGATGCAGAAAGAAATAACAGATAAATCCAGGTTGGTTGCTTTGAATGTACTGGACACGATTTGTACCTTGTAGAAGTCGTGCAGTTTTCCTTTATTTTGATTTTGGGGTCAGTTGCAGAGTGCAGTTGGTGATGTGTTGTTGCTTTATTCCAGTCCAGCATATCAAAGATTGGCGTGGGAAGCTCTGAAAAAGTCACTGAATGGACTTATCAATAAAGTGAATGTATCAAACATCACCATCATAGTAAAGGAAGAACTTTTCCAAGAGAATCTGATTCGTGGTCGTGGTCTTTTATGCAGAGCAATTATGCAAGCTCAAGCTGCTTCTCCCACATTTACACATGTGTATGCTTCACTGGTGGCCATTATAAACACAAAGTTCCCACAGATTGGGGAGCTGCTGCTCCATCGACTCATCATTCAGTTTAAACGGGGCTATAGATTGAACAACAAAGCAAATTGTTTGTCAGCCACTCGATTTTTAGCTCATTTGATAAATCAGCAAGTAGTAAGTGGAAGGGAGTGGTGGGCAGTGTGTAGATGTGGAGTGACTCTTGCACCAGGCACATGAGGTGTTGGCTTTGGAAATTCTCACGTTGCTTCTGGAAAATGCTACTGAGGATTCTGTGGAGATTGCAGTGGGTTTCCTGAAGGAATGTGGCATGAAGTTAATGGAGGTATCTCCAAAGGGAGTTCATGCCATATTTGAGAGGTTGCGTAATATCTTGCATGAGGCAAATTTGGATCGACGGGTACGTGTGTTTCGTCTCTGCATTCTTGTTCTTTTGTTATCTTTGTATGCAGTATCAGTACATGATCGAAGTTATTTTCGCTGTGAGGAAGGATGGTTTCAAAGACAATCCATCCATCATAGAGGAACTTGATCTTGTTGATGAGGAAGATCAGTTCACTCATTTGACAACTCTGGACGATGTGACTAATGGACAGGAAACTCTAAGTTGGTTGGAGTTGTGCAGTGCTTGCATCGTCGATGGTTGATTTTTGCAGATATCTTTACTTTGGATCCCGCTTTTGAAGAAAATGAAGAGCGGTACCGTGCCATGAGAATGGAAATCCTGGATCAGGGCAGCTCTGAAGAGAGTTCTGAGGGAGAAGGTGGATCTGAGGAAGAAGGTTCTGAAGAAAATGAGGAAGGCAAGTGTGCATGTCCACTTTGAAACATCATCGCACAGTTTGGTTCTAGGAAAGAACAAGGACATCTTAGATAGCACAGAGACTGAATTGGTGTCTTTACGGCGCACCATTTATCTGACAATCCAATCCAGCCTGGACTTTGAGGAATGTGCTCATAAGCTTCTTAAGATGGAGATGCGTCCTGGCCAAGAAAAAGAACTCTGTCATATGATTCTCGATTGCTGTGCTCAGATGCGAACTTATGAAAAGTTCTTTGGACTTCTTGCCCAGGTGAGAAAGCAGAATGGAAAGTTGTTCAGTACTTTGCATTTCGGTTGCAGAGATTTTGTGATTTGGATAAAGTGTACCAGGAGCAATTCGAAGTGGTTTTCCAAGATGCTTATGACACTATCCATCGATTTGATAACAACAAGCTGAGGAATGCTGCCAAGTTCTTTGCTCATTTGTTGTACACAGATGCCTTGCCGTGGACTGTATTGACTCACGTAAAGCTGAATGAGGATGACACCACTTCATCCAGTCGCATCTTTATCAAAATCCTGTTCCAAGAACTAGCAGAGGATATGGGTCTAGCACGTCTCCACGAGCGGTGCCAGGATCCGTGAGTAGAACTCATTTGTTTTCCTGAGTTTCACGTTGACACCAGGACACTGCAGGAGTGCTTTGTTGGGTTGTTGCCACGGGATAATCCTCGAAACACGCGCTTCGTCATCAATTTTTTCACCTCCATTGGGCTTGGTGGCCTGACGTAAGTAAACAAATACCAGCTTTTCCAACTGCGATGTTTTCGTCGATTCAGCGATGAGCTCCGTGAGCACTTGAAGCAGCAGACCAAACCAACAGCTGTCGTGAAGCCGCAACTTCAAGAGTTGATTCAAAATCTGGAAAGCAGCAGCAGTAGTAGCAGCAGTGGCAGTAATAGCAGCAGCAGCAGCACCGGCAGCCCAGGTTTGCTCTAAAAGGGTGCTCTTGTTCTTGTTTCATGTTTGTTTAGATTCGGAATCGGAGGGAGCACACAAAAAAACGTCAAGAAAGAATAAAAAACAGAAAAAGAAATCCCGAAAGAAAAAGAAGAATGCAAAGCAAAGATCCGGGGATGTAGAGAGTTCTGACGAGTCGGATGAAGAGAACCTGGCTCCGAATGGCGTGGCAGCTAAGCGAAAAACAGGAGATAGGAAAAAGCGCAAGAGGAAGCCAGATGACAAGAGACGAAAAAGCAAGAAGAGAAGGAAGGAGAAGTCCACGGTCAACAAAGAAGAGGAAGCCGAAGGCGTGGGTCAAGATGGTGTGAAACGTGGACACAAAAAGAAAAAGGCTGAGCGAAAGGCGAAGAAGTCGAAAGAGACGAAGAAGAGAAGCTCGGTAACGAAGAAGGCGGCAAAGAGGAAGCGCGGATCCAAGGAAAAGGAAAGCGAAAGTGATACAAGCAGCAGCGAGTCGGAGAGTTCACTGTCCGGGAAAAAGAAGTCCAGAGTGGTTGATCCGAAACAACCGATCGTAGCAGATATGGGTTTTCGTAACACAGCCTACGTTCCAAGCCTTCAGTGGATGGAAAACCCCAATCACAGAACAACAGCGGTTTCCTGATCAGCGAAATGCCTCCTCCTGGATGCATTTACCCGAACGTTTTGAGAGATCCGGTACTCTATTGAAATGGGGTTTGTAGCCACTTCAGAGGCGTAGTCCATCGGAAGACCAGCACCCAAAACATTGAGGCGAGACACTAAGCAGAGAAGATGTGCTAAGGTGGCATCGTGCGAGCAGTCATAGTGCCACACGCGAATGACGCTCGCGTTGCCAAGGAAGAGGAAGTGGACCTGAGAGAATATCAGGGAAGCGGCTGTCTGCGCACATCGTGATCGTCTGTGTTTTTCACCCACCCCCACCCCCACCCCCCATGCATTTGGTTTCATAGCATCGTTCCGTGATTATAAAGAAGAAGAAAAAATTTCATCACTTTTTCCTCACACCAAAAAGCGTGCGAAATAAATTGCTATATGTTACTCGGAAAGTGTGGTTTCCAAGATTGGGTGTTTTTTTTTGCCGACTACTGGTTTTGGCGATAGCCGAACAAGCTCGAGGAAAGCGTTCGAAGATGGTAAGAACCCCGGGCTTTCGGACATCCGGAAAGCAGCTCGGCACTTGAACCGTCTTTGCGGGCACCGATTCAAAGTGCGCTTTCCTTTGCAAAGACCCTTTTTTGGCTCCCTCTTCGACCCAGCGGAATGTGCCAAGGCACTGGCGGTGCGTTTCCTTCCGAAGGAACTCTCGCAAGTGCGGATCGCGATCGGCACGCGTCTCACGCAAGCGACCTTTGCCGCGAGCCAGCCACTTTGCGGCCGGTTCGCGTACGAACCGGTTCCGAACCTGGAAGTTGGGTCGCGCGCGCGCGCGCGCGCGTTCCCCGTGCTCCAAAGATGCTCATTTCGCCTCCGTGCGGCCGCCGGCCGGCGCGCTCGTCCTCGCTCGACGGTCCAAAGGAGGGCCTGCGTCCCGCTGTAGTCCGAGGAATCCTGGAGGCGTTCCTGATAGCAGGCAGTCTGCCCGGCGAGTTCCGCTCTGAGGAAGGTGGGTAGGGGGAGGGAAGAGCGTAAAAACGCACCGTCCGAATCCAGCCTGGGGGTCACTTCGCCTCCTCCGGAGGTATGGCGATACCAGCTCGCCCCAGCGTGGCAGTCCTTTTGGCGGTACACCCGGGGTCGCAGCGTCCGCTAGCTGCCGAGTTGTGCACGCTCTTAAAAGGTTTTTTGCTGTCTTGGATGCGGCAGGGCACTTCGCATCTCGCCGGTATATCGCTGTCCTTTGCTTCTCGTAAGGAGGGCTGCATTGGAGCAAGGGGGGTGAACGATGACCGCAGCAGCTTGCGTGGGTCGCACGCGTTCTACCCTCCGAGCGTACCTTCCTTTCCGGAGGCAGGCAGGCGTATTCCGCTTCGCTTTAGCCGTGGATCTTTCCCCATGCTGTGACCGACTCCTGGAGCCAGGCAGTGCAGTTAACGGGTAGGCGGGATATCCTGCCGTTGTCCTGTACCAAGATAACCACCTCGCGCAGTTTGCAGGCCACCTTGCCTCAAACTGGTCTCGCTGGCCACGAAGACCGAAGTCCTTCACAGCTCCGCAGCCGTTGCCCTCTTGGCGAGGAGTGGTGCAGGCGCGCACCAAGGCGTGATCCGCAACTTCGCAGCGGGGGCGGGTCTTCTTAGCCAGAGCTGACGCTTCATCCTAAGGAGACCAACGTAAGGAGACCCAGTCCACCATCCTTACGCGGAGCACACAAGTCTTTGAATCGAACTCGGGAACTCCCTGTTCCCCAGCGGGCTTTTCTAAGGGGGTCCTTGGTCCGCTTTCCAATCTGGGGTGGGACGGTACAAACAGAAAGTAGAGAGCGAAGGAGGGGAGCCGCGAACGCGCTCCACGACAACGCTGCACGAATTTGGATTTGCCCTGCACGGTGGAAGAAGTGTCTTCCGCCATAACGGGCCTGAAGAGGCGTAAGGCTCCTGGGGAGGATGGCCTGCCCGCGAAGTTCTTTCAGTGCTTCGCGGCAGAGCTCGTCCCCCTGGTGCTGAGCCTTTCCGCGCTGATGCGGAAGACGGGAGATGTTCCCGCTTCCTTCTGCTCAGCAAACGTGCGTCTTCTGCCGAAAGGCGGCGACTTGAGCCAGCTCAACAACTGGCGTCCGATCACCTTGGTGAATTCGGACGTCAAGTTGTTCTCAAAGCTGTGGGTCGCGCGGCTGGGGAGAATCGCCGAGTCCTTGGTAAGCCCGGAGCACACGTATGCGGTTCCCGGACGGTCCATGGACGCGAATCTCTTCTTCGCACGAACATGGCTCGAATTGCAGCAACGCGTTGCGCAGCAGAGCCAGGCAGCCGGATGAGCCGCTGCCAAGGACAAGCGACGGTGCTTGCGGCACGAGGGAACGCCGGGCGCCTTAGCGGTCGCGGTCGATCTCTACAAGGCGTTCGATTTTCACCCGGGTTTCGCCGGGGCGTTTATTATAAAAACAAACTTTAACAAAGACGTGCAGTGGCTGGACCATTGTGCCAGCCACGCACGAAGAAACACAGAGCCTGCCGAGTCACCGGTTCGCAGACCGGTACGGTCCACCACGGCAGCAGGGGGAAGGGGGGAAACAAAAAAACTAAGCAAAAAGAAAAGAAAAAGTGGGAGGGTACGGGAAGGGATCACAGTTGCTGCTGGGGCCGCTGCATCCTTCGCAGGATGCCGGCAAGCTCTTTCTGTGTGCTTGGATCCAGGTGGGGCCATCGCAACGACCTCCTCAAAAATTCGGCGGCGTGCTGGATGGCACCTTTATCGCGAGGTCCTCCCGTAGCCTTGCTTCAAGCGGCGACGATCCCGCGTAGGCAGCACAGCGCTGCTAACGAGGCCGCAGGCCGAAGGGCGTCGGCAACGAAGAGGGCTTTCAATGTGTCCCTGGGGTTGCCGCAGGGAATTCCGATGGCCGCGGCAAAGCGGAACCAAAGGGGCCGAAGGGCAACACAATCCACAAGGAGGTGGGGGAGGGACTCCCGTTCCCCACACCTAACACAGTTGGGGTTCACCGCACCCCAGGTCCAGTGGTGTCGGCGGGCGTTGCAGGGGAGTCCCCAGTGCTGCAACAGGAGAGCCGACTCCTGCCATTTTAAGGGGAGGGTCGATCTCTACAAGGCATTCGACTGCGCAAACCAGAACCTCCTTCTGGAGCTCTTGGGACGCCTAGGCCTCCCGACGCACCTCGTCGCCTACTTGCGCTCCTGCTGGCACCATACGTTATGCTGTATCTCTTTCAGCGGCTGCCACGTGTACGGCGTCCCCATACGGCGGGGCATCAGGCAAGGGGACAGCTCAAACCCTCTGCTCTTCAGCATCTTCTTTGAGCTGGTGATGAGGTTTTATTTATTACGGCATTCTTATTACATTTGTACCTTATATAAAGGGTAGTTTTACAATACGTTTGTAAAGTTTAATTTTACAGAGGTTTCAATTGTCTTTGGATACACAGCTGTTGAGGGTGGAACTTGTAAAGAGGGTTGGTGTATTAAATTAGCACTTAGAGGGACGTTAGCACCTGAATAGCTTCTGCTATTGGAGATGCGGAAGAACCGTCCAAAAGGATTTCATCTGCTTGCGGACCTACATTGTGATAGGGGAGGACTCCTGTTTGTATTTGGGATATAGGGCATAGTTCTCCGTGTGTTTGGTACATACCTTCATGGCGAAGGTTTCCTTCGAGGTTTTCTGCTGGATACGAAGATGGGTTGGGCGTGGAGATATGGTTGATGTATATGTCCCGGGAAAATTCTATAGTTTCTGTACATAGATGCCTGGAGATCGCGGTAATTGTTCTTGGAGGAATTGCGAGCAATTTTAGGAGCTTATCATTTTCGGGATCCCATGATCCGAGCGCACCAATTACAGATGCTTGGTTGATGGTGCGCAAGCCTTGATTCTTGAGGGCGGTCTCGATCTCTGCGTACTTCAGGATTTTGGTTTCTCTTGCTTGCACGCTGTAGCGATGATGTACGATTTTCAAAGGAGATCACAACGTCAATGATAACAGCTGTGGACGCATTCTGCAAAAATATGTCGGGGCGAAGAGTGGAGTTTAACACATCTACTCGGCGATCCTTTTGGGCAACGGGCCATCGAGGAGAGAGGATCTTGAACAAGGTGTCGATAACAACGTTATGTCGTTGGGTGAACATTGTCCCAAGATAAACTGGACAGTGACACAGGACATGCGCCAATGTTTCTTTTACGTAACCACATCTTCGGCGTCGCTCAATTTCACTAGGCGTTTTCCGATTTCCGTTGACAAATAACAGGTTCAAACGGGCACCGTGTATAAATCGCCAGTCTGCAAAGCGGAATCCATCACATGCAGGAGGCTTCGTGGAAGGCTACACATTCTATTATCCCACATTGGTCTGGCTTGGCTAGAAGTGATAAGCGTTTTTGCTCTCGAAAGTGAGCACGTATCGTTCGTGCTACTTGTCGCTGCTGTCGAAAGGAGAGGATTTGGGGGGTTTTCATGTTCGGGGAAGGATAAAGAGAGCGTCACATTATTGTCATCAAAATTCCACGTTATGGGAAGGTGCTTCCTTGCTTCCCGTAGTGTGGACCACATCGTGCGGGGATCATCACTTGGGCGGTCTAAGGGGGACGAACAGCATCCATTGAGGAACCGAGAGAACAGAACCAGGTTTGGCGGCACGTGAGCCTTCCTATGTACGGCGTCGGAAAGGGAGGAGAAGGCGAGATCAGTCACATGGGAATGCGGGCACCTTAATAGTTTGAACGCAGAGTAAGCGATCCTTGCTGGTGCTTCTTCAACAAGAGGCATTATCCCGAGGCATCCATCGCGAACACTTCCGTATAGGTATTCGTTCGATGATCCTTGGGTACGCGGGAGAATGTTTTGCTTCAGTGTATTCCGTATTGATTTATCAATCTTGGCCCATGACGATAGTGGCTTTGTGCCAAGACGAAGGTCGTGTATAAATGATGGCAAGAAAAAGCATTTGATGGCGTCCAGTTTCTGCCATGGGGCTAAGGAGGAGTCGGCAATGATTTTGAAATGAGCAATAAAGGTTTCCGTCGTACATGAGTGGATCGAAGCCAATCGGTTTCCCTAGGTAATTGTAAGTATCTTGTAGGGAAAGGGACGGAATTATTGCACCGTTCACAGATATTGGGGAATTTCGCACTTGTGGCGGGAAAGCTACGTAGTGATAGGAGCCGCACTCATCGGTATTTATTTGCAAGTTTGCAGCTCGGGTCGAATCTGCCAGTGTGGTGACGGCCACTTGTAGCTCATTTATCGAGCTAGCAATAAGCGCAACATCGTCTGCATAAGCAAGCGGAATAATAGAGGGGTGTTGGTGTTTCAGGATTCTGATGAAGGGTCCTCGAGCGATGTTAAATAACAGCCCACTTAGGGGGCAACCTTGGCTCACTCCGGAACGAATCAGTATTGGGATCGTAAGTCCGCCCGAAGCCACTGTCGTTGTCGTAGATTCCGAGTACATTTCCGCAATGATTCCGTGGAACTGACTACCAGCCCCTAGCACGGTCAACGTGTCTAGAATGGGCTGATGGGGGATGGGCGTAAACGCGTCTTTAAAGTCTATCCATGCAATGGCGATGTCTTGGTGGTGCACTCGGGAGCGCTCGAGTGCAGTGGTCAGGACAAAGCTTTGCTCCAGCCCGCCATCATAGGGAAGAAATCCCTTTTGATGGTGTCCAAGGATTCCGTTGTTGAGGATCCACGAGCGCATTCTTTTCTCAAGGATTTTGCAGAATAGTTTGCCAATGGTATTGGAGATTGCTATGGAGCGATTACTGCGTTACATCTGCCGGATCAGATGCTCCAGATTTAGGGATTAGGACTGTGCGTGATGTTTTCCAGTCGTTAGGGATACGCAAGTGACGGACACATGAATTGTATAGGGCTGCAAGACAAGATCCGTCTGGGTCTGCTTTCCTCAGGAGGGAGTACGGGATCCCGTCATTTCCTGGGGCAGTGTCTTGGGAGTTCCCCAACGTCCACAGAACTTCTTCAGGGGTGATGTTTGCGCAATTCACTTCCGAAGAAGTCAGGGTTAAAGGGCTTTCCTGCAGTACGTCCGCGTTCATTGTCTTTGCTGAGAACTTTTCACTAAAAATAGTTTGAACCATAGATTTGCAGCCGTTAAATTGAATGGGATTCGGGTGAACAAGAGTGCGAATGGCTCGTTTTCGGTTTCGCCGCCGACACAGGGAGTGAAGTAGTTTCGGTGAGGTAAGGCGAAAGGCATCGGAAGAGGATGTAGGCCTTGTGGAAGGGTTAAATGGGCGTATGTGGAATGTCGGAGTTGTGGTATTCATAATTTCGTTGAGGGTATGCAGCGTACGTTGCCAAGTGTCATTAGACGTCGATTGTGCAAGAAGGGTCGTGAGGATCGGAGTGTAAGAACTAAGGACGGAATGTGTGCTCGTGTGTAGTATATGTTGGGTGTTTGGCAGAACCTGTTGTGCAGCGTAGACGTAAGGTGCAGGTTTGTTGGTTGAGTGCAAGGGGTATAAGGGAGTCAGTCGGACGTATCGGTTGTTCTTGCTGTTGTAAGGCTTCGGAGGAAGATGAATTTGATGGAACTATGGGAGGTACTGATCTTGTGGACGTACGGGCTGTTGTAGGGATAGGATGCGCTGTTTCTATGGCTACAGGTGTGGGGGGTCCGGGTGTCTCTATCGCATCAAAACGGTTGAAAGTGGGTATCGGACGAGAAGTGCGAAATGGGGAGAGGGGTTTGTTGCTTTGATTTGGCAGGCGTATGTGCCATGACATCGCATATGTGTAATCCACGCATAGAAGGAAAAGTGGCCATACAGTTAGGAATGTTACATTGAAAAGAAAGGGAGACCGTGGGGGGTTGAGGGCGAGCGGAGTGTTCGAAGCGCGGGTGATGTTGAGTAGGATCGGAGTTGCAATTCCTACAGAGTGACCTGTGCTTGTGGAAAGGAAGCTTGCGTGCTGTCGTCAAGTGACACCGAAGTGTGTTGCTTGCATCGAGAGTTTGTGTTCTCCAGGGACAGGATGGCAGTATGCAGCATAGTGTGCGAGATACGGGAAATCGAACCAAAAGGACGTTGTCAGGTGTAAGAGCCGCTTAGCAATTGGTGGGAGTGGGAGGTTCGTAATTGGAGGGGTAGTAGGACGGGCGGTGGTTGGAGGAGAGGCTGGATAGCCAGGAAGGGTCCGATTGGGTGGTGGTGCAGCTAAACACTGTCTAGAAGATCGATGGAGTCTAGGTGGTACTGGATTGCGATGAAACGTTGGAGGAGGTCTTTTGTGCTGTCGAGATGCGGAGGTGTGTGATGGATGCAAAGTGAGAGGTGGGAAGCGGTTGTTTCGTTTGTGGATCGCTGGAAAAGAATTTTGTTGTGTGGAGCTATCTACGGTATGTGGAGCGTTCGCCACAGGTGAAGCTTCGCATGGTATCCCGATCGAATCGGGGATCTTTTCGAGGGATCGCACTTCGGCGGAATATTTTTCGCGGAGGGAGCACGGATGCAACCGTTGGGGGATAGCTACTCGAAAGGCACGAGTTGTTCTAAGGCGAATATAAGGTGGGTTTGGGGCAGTAATAGGATACTTTGTAGTTTGTTCTAGAGATGAAAAACGGATACTGCAGTTTGGAGGAGACACAGAAAGGCACGGTACAGGCTGACTCCCCGGGCCAACCTGCCGAGCTCCTGCCCGGGAACGCCGGCCGTGGCCGCCCATGCTGACGACCTACCTCTCCTGTTGCCCACGTCCACCCCGGCGCCCAGTCTCGCAGATTTCTTCGTGCTCATTCGTCGGGGAGCGGGCGTGAGCGTCAACAGACCGAAATCCACCGTTGTACCGGTTGGCTCTACGTATGAGCGGCAGTCCGACTGGATCCGCCTGGGGATTTCCACGGGCAGGTGCTTTAAGTACCTTGGCGTTCCGTTAGGCGACTTCTGTCCAGCAGAAGCGCGGTCGGACTACCTTCACAAGGCCGAGACTGCTCTGGGCCCGTTGCAAGGTCGCAGTTTCCTCCTGCCGGAGCAGGCCTTCGTGTGGAACATTTTCGTTGCCCCGCTCCTCCGTCCCCTCTTTTCCGTTTGTCCCCCTCCCTACTCGGTCAAGCTCCGGGCGAAACGCCTGTTGCGGAACGCCTTCTGGGGACCGGCGAGGTTCAGGATCCTACTCAAGGACTTGGCGGCTCATCGTCGGGATGCGGGCTTGGGCATCTTGACGCTGGAGCGGATCGGACTGCTAGTGCAGTTTCTCATGCTGGCGCTTTCGCCCAGCTTTGGACGACTCCCTGGTGTGCTCCCGCACGGTTGCTGCTGCGGCGCTGCACGAGTGGCGACGGACTGCGTTCGTTGCACCTGCATACGGAGCGCGCCATGAGAGGATTCGGCTTCCCGCTGAGGCAGCTCGCCTCGCTTCTGGGAACGCATTCGTGGATCTCCTGCCGGCCGACGAACGTTAACGCCTGGCGGCAGGAAGCCTTATCGTCCTGGGCAGCGCAACAGGATGTGTCCCGTTTGGAACTCCGTTGCGTGTACCTTTCTCCATACTTTCCAGTGGAGGAAGTGTTGCAAAACCAGGACAAATGGACTCGCCTGGCCTCTACGTCCCTCGCCGAAGAGCTGTCTCCCCTAAGGGCACGAGAAGACAGTGGCCTACCGGCAAGGTGGGAGGTCGCCTGCGCCATCGCAGGCGACACCCGACTCCTGGGCGGCTGGAGGACCGGCGAGCTGGCAGATGCTGCCACGCCTCGCATTCGTGCCAAGGGACTTCTTCGGTGGAGCGAGCTCCTGAGGGTGCCCTCCGAAGAACTTGTGGTCCCTTCCCCGTGCTTGCACACGACTGTGTTCCCCCTCCGGTAGAAACATGACGTTTTTCTGCTGGTGCATTGGGGTCTGTATTCCAACCAGCGCGCGCACCTGCTTTCCGCAGGAGTCGCGTCCCCCAACTGTGCAAAATGCGGAGCGATGGAATCGCTCCTGTACCTGCTATTCGACTGCGGTGCCCTCCAGGGACTGTGGCGGCGGCTGTCTTCAGCGCTCCTGCATCCAGGGAACACCGCAATGGACTGGATGCGCCGCTTCTTCACGGCCTGTCTCTGGGAGCGGTCGTCGCAATCATCTGCTGCGTCCGCGCCATTGTCAGGGCCCGCCGCCACGTATTGCAGCTGCGAGCGGTCCCAACATCGATCCCCGACAGTGCAGCCTGCCATTTGGAATTGGCTTCCGGGTGACCACACCTCGACGAAGAAGTGAGGATTCACCGCCGGTTCTGAGAATAGGAACGGCTGAAGCTGCAGACCCCCTGTACCTACCCGTCCACTATTTTTATTTATTTATTGTCCCCTCCCTGCCGTTCCGAGCCTTCAATATGCCCGACCTGCGTGTCGGGAAACCCTCCCCCTTAACTTCTGTTTCCCTTGCCTGGGAACTATGTTCCCAGATGATTTGTTATAATAAACGTCCCGGAGCAACCGGGTAACAAACAACGACGCCCGTTCGTTCCAGTGAAATTCGCCGTTATGGAACGACCATCTTCACTTTTTATAGACGGCCGGATCAGACTTCTGCAACGCAGAAGTCCCCCAACGGAACGCCAATGTACTTGCAGTACCCGCCCGTGGGGATTCTCGAGGGGATCCGATCCGACCGTCCGGTCGACGGCGCACCGACCGGCACCAGTGGAGGACATCCGCCCTAGTAGCGAAGATGTGGAGCACCGAGTGGTGCGAGCCGCCTGCACGACGCCTGGGTTCAGAGAGCCAGCGGCTGCGCGGGACTGTCTTTCTTCATGCCGCGGGGCCTAAGACGCTACCTGTTCCCTTACGGAGTGGAGCTTCGGCGAGTGGCCAAGCTGACCAGGACGAACAACTGGATTTCCAGCCTGCCCGCGAAAGGTAGCGCTTGGTTACAGGAAACCGTTCGCACATGGACCCGGAATAACGACCGAGCCAGGAGATGCCTCAGAGACTGCTGTACTCTGTTTATAACAACCGCTCGCTGCAGGAAGACGTCATCGTGCAGCCCATCAAGCGTGGGTGGACAGAAAGGACTTCCCTAGCAGCAGCTGTACCCTATCTCAGGGAACACCGGGGCAGTAGTCAGCCGGCCCAATGGAAGGTCCGATGTGAGATCGGTGGAAGAGGGTAGAAATTAGTTGGTCGGACCACGGGCCAGCTCACGGACGCTGCGCCCAAAGGAACTATCGAGCTGGAGTGAGCTGCTGGGAATCTCGCACAAAGACCACGAGTGGCCCCCAGTGCTGAAGAACCGGGCCTTCCCCCTGAAGTGGCAAGAGTCGACACTTTTGCTGTTGCACTGAGGCATCCTGCGCAACGCCTGTTGGTCTCACTGGACCCGGGAGGGCATGGACCCGAACTACAGCAGGTGCGAGGAGCGAAAATCCCTCCCACACCTGCTCGTTGACTGTGCTGCCCTCCGGCCCTTGTGGTTGCCATCCGCAACGGCCCTAGGTGCACCAGTGAACGCTGCCAGAGACGCGTTCAAGCGCCGCTTTGTGAGCAACGCCCTTTCGCCTGCCGTAGTTCCAGCAGCTCTTTGCTGTCTACGTGGGATTGTTCCCCTCCGCTGCTGAGGCGAAGCTCGGCAGCGTGCGTGCCAGTACTCGATAGGTTCCGAACTCTCTAGGACGTTGTAGGGCCGATGGCCCTACACTTTGTATGTTTGCTTTTATAATAAACTCCCCGGCACACCGGGGTGATAAACCACCTAGCGGTCCACAATGATCGGTAGCAGCCTCCTGCCTCCCATCACAACGGGAGTTCTTAAAAGTCCCTCAGCAGTCGTTCAGGCTTCCTTACAAACCACCTCAGGGTACTGACCCCCGTTGCGAAAGGTCATTGCTCGAGGCTCCTCCTGTTTAACGTTGAGAGCGCGCAGCTCCTTCAGGAAGGCGCGCGCGCAATCTGAGGTGTAAGCGATTCCTACCCTGTGAAGAAGGTATTATAGCCTTCTTAAAAGCAAATCGTTTGCTCGGACATGGCTGCAGGCAACGGAGCCGCGGCGTGCCATGCCCTCGCTGGAGCGGGGGACAAATCTACAATGGCGGGCCCCCACATTCCCATAGCGTCTAGGGCCGATGCGGACATCGACACACGGCCTTCGTTCGTGATGTGGTGTTAGGCTACTACCCACTACCCTACCCACCACCGAATCTCCGCACAGCACACTCACAAACGAAAGCAACCACCAACCGAGGAGCGAGAAGACCATAGGTCCTTATCGCAGCGGGCCTGTAGGTGAACAGGGCTAAGGTAGGGGGAAGTGGGTGGAGCGAAGTCGTCCATAGTGTCGGTCGGTGATGCCACCCGGGTACGCCGGGACGTTTATTAAAACGCTTCATCTGTCAGTACAGAACGTGGTACAAGGCCCCACTAACGTCCACGCAATACCGGACCTGCCGGGACACCGGGACGCAGCCCGGTGTGACTCTCCTCGGAAGTGGAAGGGGATGGGGGGAGAAACAAAAAGAAAAATAAACCAGTAAACCAAAAAAAAAAGAGTTTTTTTGGGGAAAGGAAGGGATCACAGTCCACTGGGAGGAGGGTCCATCCTTAGCAGGATATCCTCGATGTCCATCTTCAATCTTCCCAGCTGGGGCCATCCAATAGCTCTCCGCAGGAAGCGAACAGCATACGGGATGACAGCCATCGCATTTGAATCCACTCCTTCGCCGCAGGTATCGCTCCAGGCCGCCACGATGCCTCGAATACAGCAGAGTGCTGCCACGGCTGCAGCTGGCTCAAGGGCGTCCCGCACGAAGAGAAGGCGGAGAACGTCTCTGGGTTGGCTGCCCACCGGGAGCCCGAGGGTCGTCCCAAACCGTTCCCAGAGGGGTCGGAGGGCAGCACAGTCAACAAGTAGGTGGGAGAACGATTCCCGCTCTCCGCACCTGGCACACTGAGGATCCACCGCTCCCCTTGTCCAGTGGAAGCGGCGTGCGTTGCAGGGTAAACCCCAATGCAGCAGTAGCAGCGCCGATTCTTGCCACTTAAGGGGCAGGATCCTCGATTCCAACAACACCGGGGGCCACTTCAGCGCATCCATGGGGATGGCGAGCAGCTCACCCCATCGCAAAAGTCCTCTCGGCTGGACGCTCGGGGCCGTGGCGTGGGTCCGCCAGTTCTCTTGTTGTCCAGCCGCTTAACATCTTCTCCCTGCCTGCGATTCGGCAGGAGACTTGCCACCTCGGCTTCTGGATGCCGCTAAGCGCCCTCCGGAGGTAGGGCATCGCCGTAGCAAGGGGGGTCCTCTCTGCCCACGTGCAACCCGCGGGAAATTCAAGTATTTCCCGCAGGGTGCGGCGGGCGTATGGGCCGACACGCAGGCAATTCATGGGATCTTCACTCCTCTGGTTTAGCTTAGCCCAGGTGCCAGCAGTCTCCTTCAGCCAGGCGGAGGAGTTGGCGAGGCTACAAACCATCCAGCTGTTCTCCTTCGCCAGGGTTGCCATGCGCCCGAGCAGTAGGCCGCATCTTCGGATCTTCCGGCCGGAGCACAGAAGAAAAGACGCGAGTCCTTCGCATCGGGACACACGACTGGCGAGTAGGCGAGCCGGAATGCACCAAGGGGTGCTCCACATCTTCGCTGCGATGGCGGGGGTGCGCCATCGCAGCTGAATTTCCACGCGCTCCAGCGTCAGGAGGCTAAGAACGCCGTCCCGACGTGGAGCGCGCAAGTGCTTCAGGCGGACTCGGGGACTCCCTGCGCCCTACAAGGCGGTCCTCAGGAGTTCCTTTGTCCTCTTCTTTACACCGCTTGGTGGGGCAAACAAAAAGCAGGGGGCGGAGGAGGAGGGCCACGAAGGTGTTCCACACCGCGGCCTGTTCCGGCAGGAAAAACTTGCCAGCCAGGAACGGGCCGATCGCCTTCTCTGCCTTCTGGAGGCAGCTGGACGCCTCCTCCTCAGGAGAATAGTCCAGCAACGGCACACCGAGGTACGTAAAGTACCCAACCGTGGGGACACCCGAGCGGATCCAGTCTTGCTACCCTGCCACGACGCACCGACTGCTACCACGGACGACTTCGTCCTGTTCACCTCGAGTCCTGTTCCATGGCTTAGCTACCAGAAGAAAGTTTCGAGCGCCGAAGGCGGAGTGCACTTGGAGAGCAGCGGCAGCCCTCGTCTGCATACTCTGACGCGGACGGTGTGCTTGGGCACGCTCGCGGCAGGCGAGCTAGAGTCTCCCTGCACGCCCTCAGCACCCACTCAAAGTAGGTGCTGCCAAGAGCAAGAGGCCGAGCGTCAGGTCTCTCAGTCTGGTGCATCTTGTCAGCGAAGGTGCGTCTCCTGCCGAAAGGCGGGGACTTGCGATACCTCAACAACTGACGTCCGATCACCTTGGTGAATTCTGATATCGAGCTGTGCTCGAAGCTTTGGGTCGCGCGACTGGGAGAAGGATCGCGTAGTCTGTTGCGACTTCGGAGCAGACCTACCCGCTGCTCTCGGGCGGTCCATGGATGCGAACTCCTTCTCGCGCGGACATGGCTTTAACTGCAGTATCGCGTAGCGCTCGATGGTCGAGCAGCAGCTACCGACCGGAGGAAAAATAGGCGTGATAGAGAGATGGGTATTATGACGAAGGGTAAGATGAAGTGTAGGGAAAAGAATCGAAGAAATATCCTCATAAAAATGAGATGATGCGTTGTCCGATGAGAGGGATGGTGGAAAATAGGTTGGTGATAACTGTAGCGGCTCAAAAAGATATTTGTCCTCAAGGAAGGACATAACCTAGGAAACGATGTTACTATTAGTAAAATGAGTAGAAGTAATCCCTATATTCAGGTTGCAGTGTTTTTGTAGGAAAAGGAGTTTAATGCGCGGAAAGTGTGTGGGCAGATTGCTATGAGAAAGAAGGAGGCGGTGTGGGCGTGGACGTATCGTACGAGTCATCCGTTGTTGGTGTTGTGCATCATGTTGATGATTGATGAGGTATGGGGGTGTAATGTATAGAAATGATGATGCCTGTAAACAGTTGGGTAATTAGAAAGATTCCTATTATGGAGCCCAGGTTTCAAGAGTAGGAAACGTTTGATGGTATGCGTATGTTCATTGTGTGGTTCATTTTTTTGTTTGGGTTTGTCATGAAAGAAGGGAGCGGAGGGGTGTTTCAGTTTGCAAAATTATGTATGGGATAATGATTAATGTTAGTATTAGGTAGGATACGAGGAATCAGGTTATTGGAATGTTGGGTAGTGATAGTACGATTTTTGATGAGTGGGGTGAAGAGGGGGAAGTGGGTTGAGGTGAATTGGGTAAGAGCAGTAATAATGGGGTCTAATTGAATTAAGGTAATTCGTTCTATGTTAGAGATGTTATGTCAGAAAAGATGGTTAGGATTCCTCCGGCGTAGTCGAGGAATATGATGACGGCGTGTCGTGATGTTATGGAAAGGAGGTTGATGGTGATGGAAATGGTTAGTGAAGTTATGGCTAGGAAGAGAGCTATGATTATTGGGTTGGTATGTGAACAGTAAAGGAGAGATGTGGTTGTAATTATGAGTATGCAAGGGGTGTGTAGATGATGGTTTAATCTGGAGATTTGTTGGGAGATATATCCAGGACTGATTCAGTAGTAGAGATGGGTATAGTCATTGTATTTTGATTGGGTTTATGAAGATTTTTTCTAAATAAAAGCGGCATATTGTAAGGGGACTTTTAAGGTTGGAAATGATAATGTTGGGTTGTTTGGGTTATTTTTTTTTTTGGTAGAAATGCGTGTAAGCGGTAGTGGATGTGAAATTTTAATTATGATGGCACTTTGTATTTGCGAGGGGGCTATAGGGTTATGTTGGATTGTTCTTGCTAGGCGGTGGTTTGGTAATGATTATCGTCAATCTATTAATATTATTGGACGTTAGGGATTGTGATGTTTATGTTATTTATGGCGATGGGTGTGGGTTGTGGCTGGGGAAGGGTGTGTTGGGGAGTTGTGTTTTTGTGGGTAATGGGATGTTTATGTAAGGAGCAATGTTTAGGTGGAGGCGCTATATCGTTGATGGAGTGAGATATTGTTTGTTATTGATGACAGTGGTGTTATTTTTTTGGGTGACGCAGGGGAGTGCAGGAGGGGGATATTGAGGGGAATGAGACTGATTTTGGGTATATTCGTGATTTATCGATTTATGAGGGTTAATTTTGTTATATTTGATCTATTTTTTGAGGGTAGGATGACCCCTATGGTGTTGATTGTTGTAAAGTTGCAGTTTATGGAGTTCATTTATGACTTGCAAAAGCTCATGTAGAGTGTATTTCTTATGGTTCTATAATCCTTGCTGGGGTTATGTTGAAGTTTGGGGGGGGGGGGGGGGTATGGGATGGTACGGTTGTTTAGGAAGTATCATTATGCAGTTGTACGGTTATGATTAGTAGGGGTAAGTATGGTAGGTGGTGTGTGTGGGGGGACTGATGTGCTTTCGACAGGTAGATTATAAGGTAATTGTGGCTTATTCATCGATTTGTCATATAAGGGTTATTGTAGGGGGGAGATGGGATTGATGGGATGTGTTTTGATGATGGTGGCTCAGGGTTATGTGCCGTCTGGTTTCTTTTTTATTAGTGGTTTAATGTTTGAATTATTAGGGAGACGGTCAATGTATTCGAGGGGTGGAATGAGATGAAGTTGTAGCGGGGATTAATTATGATTTTGTGTTTTTTAAATATGTCGTGTCCTTTAAGATTGGGGTTGTTTGGTGAAAGTACAGTACATGTAGGAATAGTAAATGTGGTCATGGAAGGATAGCGGTGGATGCAGGGTTTGTGTTGACGATGAAAGATTTTGATGTTGTTGTAATGAGTGTAGTAGCTAGGGTAGTTCGGATCATGATGCTTTTGTATTGATGTCAAGATAGTTTAATGAGAATAACGATTTGTGGTATCGCAATTAATTTGAATTACATGGTGGTGTGGGTGAGGATGATAGTTGTAAATGTGGGTTTGTGCTTTGTTTGTTGAAGTAGGGTGGTGTTAATAGAGTGATCATTGATAAGGTTGGGAGGAATGGAATGAGGTTTGTTGTTTGTTTTGTACGATAAGTGTTTCTTTCTTATGAGGCATGTGATGGTTATTTCTTTTTTGGTTATGATGTATAGTTGGGAATATATTGAGTGGAAGAAGAAGTGATTTTCTATTGGAGTATTTTGGTTTGTAGTGAGAATATTTCTGTTGATTATGAGCGGCAGGTTAGTGACTGTTATTTTGGGTTGGGATGGGTTGGATATTATTTCTTATTGTTTGGTTATTTTTTCTATGAATTGCGGTTCTAATTATGGAGGAATGATTTCTTTTTTGAGTAATCGTATTGGAGATGGAATTTTATTGATGGGGATTGGGTGGTTGTTGATGGAGATGTGGGGTGGAATGAGATGCAAACCGTGCAAACCGTGGAATCCTGTTGCGATGAAGAATGTTGAACGGAAAATTGAATCTGTAATAGAGAATTCGAGTATGAAGTATTCTATGGCTTGAGTTGTAAGGAATATGAATCCACTTGTGATAGTAACAAGTAGGGATAAAAATGAGAGGGAATCGTTTCTTTTTGAGAGAGAGTGATGTGTTCATGTAACTGAGATAACTGATCTTAGCCGGAGAATGGTGCCAAGTATGGTGCCAACTTCTGTGGTGTAGGGTAGGGCAAGATTGGGTGGAGGTCAGGAAAATCGAAATTGTAGATTGACTGTTGGTCTGGAATGGAAGAATGATCCAAAGAAGGAAACGAATAAGAAAATTTCTGAGATAATCAATGTGATTGTTGCAAATTTCAATGTTTTTATTATTTTTATTGGGAGGATACCTATAAATGAGGATTTTCGCTTTCCACAAATTGCTTCCTCCGATTGCAATGCAACTGCTTGCTCCTGAAATGCTCCAAGCCCTTTTTTCCCATCCTTTCAGCACTGCATTTATCCAAGCATCCAATCGAACCGGGCTTGTGGTCCTCTTCCCAAACTGAAAGAAGAGATCTTGCGGTCTTTGCAAAGCTCTGGGGAAACCTCGCAAGCGTCCGGCAAGGGAGTTCGTCTAAGAGTTCCCCCAATTTTGGTCGAACCCCTTCAAACGTTTTTCCTTTTGTGGAAAATCCACCCCTCGCCTCAAAATTCCTCTCTTCTCCTCGTCAACTCCTTGAAAAAAAAAAAGATCTGGAAAGTCGGATACTCGCTGTCGCCCGAAACCGAAGCAAAAATGAAAATATTTTTCATCACAATGTAATAGAAAATACGTTGACCAAGTTTTTCAAATCTTCTCTATATAATTATGGAATAACATTCTTTCACAATGTAAAATTATGATGTATACTATTTCTATATAGATATATATCATTTCAATTCTTGATCTAGTAGCTTGGTTAAGCGTGGCCTCACTTCACTCTATTTATTACTGCATTAAAATATAAGGGAAGAAATGAACAAATTGTGTTTTCACGTCCTCATTTTGAAAGGCTGTTGATAAGAACCATAAAACAAGGCATCATGAGGGTCGTGGCACATTTTGCCATCGGGTGTGTTTGTTTTGGTACCAGTGATGCATTCACCTCTAATATGGGGAGTGATCTAACATGCCGTAGATTTTGCCCTGGACAAACATCTTCCTTCTTCGTGTTGCACGGTTTATTCTTCCAGCTTCTCCATTGCGTGGTGGGCGGCGTGTTCCGACTGCAAACGTTTTCATTTTATAACCTAAATAAGCGTAAATGTGCTCTTGTAATTCTTGAATCAAATCGTGGGCATGCATATCAAGATGACATTCATTTTTTGAATTCACCGTTACTCCCTTTTGTAAACATTTATCAGTTACGTACTTCAAACGCTTCGAAGCACTGCTTGTAGCATTTTCATGCTTAACCACGTTATTCGTGAGGAGCTCCGTTGTCACGTGGAACAACTGTTTGCAAAATGAGTCAATTCGAAATTGTCCCATTTTCATTTCATGTGACAACCAGGTGGAGTAAACCCGAATCCTTCGGGCTAACAACATGAGGATAATTTGAACCAATACAAGATCCTAGTAATCATTGACGTCTGATGCTCAACTGATCTCTTGGCTGAAAGGCAACGTGAGGTCAAAACTAGGAAACCGGATGGGAAGGGAATTGCTTCATGCATTTGTCACCATATGGCGTTGAAGAATGTCGCAAGGATTACCATTACCATCAGAAACTTTAAGGAAGATGGAGACCTGGGCTGCCTACAGACTAAAATAAAAATCGACAAGCTGAAAAGCAAACTCCAAGTACCTCTCAATCGCAGCACCGTTTCTTCCATCAGGATGATCCAGAAGACTTGCCTTTTCGAAATCGAAATTATTTTTCCGCCATTAAATACTAGTTACATTCCATTAATAAATATTAATGATAATAATAAATTCCGCTGAACACCGAAAACCCCCCAAAACCATGACTAGGTCTCAAGTCTTCTTCCTCAACACCATCACTCGAATCGACCAACAATCCTATTCGCAACCAGCATGCGCCTCTCCGCAAAGGACATCGTGCAACATTGGACCTCTTCCACAACCATGCCGAGTCAGCAATCACGAAAAAGTCCGAAATCAGCAACACAGTGCGATAACCAACCAACATCCCCACCATCCCTATCCAAACCTTTTCCGACAGCACCACACCAACATTCGGCACACGCAGTACGTACCATCCCGACGCGCCCATGGAGAAACCCCACCAACCGTGCAAAGGGAAGCACCATCAAAAACCGATATTCTCCCTCACGTCATTCCTGCTTCGCACCACACCCAAGGATCGGCAATCGCCAGCGCGACATCGATGCCAATCATTTCGTCGCTGCAGAGTAGGACGCAACCCATCCACATCAATTCTCAGGCAAATTCCCCCAATTGCACACCCGATCGCATACCCCACTGCGGAACCTGGAACGTTGCTGCGAGGACACGAGCGACACCAAGTACAACGTGATAGCCACCCTAGCTGGACAACTCCTTGAGATGCAGCATCCCACGCCCTACCTGCTTTAGCAACCGCAACTCACAGTGTCACATGCGCCGCCATCCTTTCCAGCAGCGAGAAACTTGTGAAGCCACAACCTCGTACTCCTCGTCAACGGCGACAGTGCAGCTGCCCAGCAGCATCAACATGGAATCCGGGAACCCTTCCCGACCGACCACGCAGCACCCGTCAGCGCGATCGAAATACCAACACGACTGTCCCGCGGTACACAGCGCTCACTCGCAATGCAAGCAATCACGAAACAAGAAGAAAGGATTCCATCGGAAAATAACGCTCACCAGCCTGCTCACCACCAGCGCGATCGTTGCCACCACAAACAAACGTGCCTCTTGGTTCACCTCATATGCCCTGAAGGAGCAACAAATACGACACGAAGGATACTTCCGGACTCGAAACAGGTACGGATGGAAAGCACACAGCGTGCGTCTCTCCAGCCTTCTTCAACTCGCCATCGCCCATTCCTCGCCGCGCATCATTGCAATTTCCACCTCCCATCCGACCATTCCAGGCTGAGCATCCGCTACTGTAGCCACGTTCGCAGGAAGCCAACAAATCCTTTGGTTAACCAGCGGTCACGGCACACGCCCCACGACTCCCACAGCTACTTTCTCAGTGGTGAGCAGCAGAGTTGGGACGTTCTCATGCTCCCAACGCAAGGGTTCTCTTTCCGATGGGGCCTCTGCCTCTCATCCGTAGCCACGGATGGAGCGTGAAACTTGCGTGCACGCCAGACACGCGGCGGTCACCCGAATGCGACGCAAGGAGAGCACACAAGTCCGCAAGTCTACGGCAGCTGGACTGCTCGCACCGGGAGTCCACGTGCGCTCACTTCGGGAACAAAGTACCCTCTCCCGATCAGAGGTTCCACACTTCCAAGTACGCGGGAGCCGCGGAGGTGAGTGTTTTCTTCGTCGTCGAACAGCAGAAGAAACGACAGCAGGCATGAGCAGCTTGCAGCTGATACCCCTGTCATCAACACATGCTAGAAAAACCTCTGTGCGCTAACCCTTCGAATGCGAATCGTGCCATTCCGGGGCACGGTGGCGGGATTGAGTGCGTAGTACAGCAAGCAAGAAATTGCACAGTTTCGTTCGAATCGCAGGCAAGCGGACGTCGTTGGCAGCTGCGGCGGTGCGTTCTGGCTTCCGTGGCACGATCGTCCGGTCGACGGCATCCGGAAGCCAGTTTCCCGATTTCTGGCAAAGGAAGCGCCCGGGGAAACGCGACGGTTTCCAGCGAGCGCCCAGGCAAGCACGGAATGCTTTCGAGGTCGCCCACCATCTGACAGCACTGAGGAAAACGGATGAGGCAAAGAGCGCAACTCCCTGCCTCGAACGTGGCGCAATACGCCACCATCCCAAGCGAGTTCTGCATTCAGTGTCTTCGGAAGGTAGAACGATGGATGCTAGCCACTCGGATCGCAGAGCAGATTGCAGGGAAAGTGCATCTCAGAATGAGGAGAGAGGAAAGGACGAGACGCAGCATTCAGGAACACGACCACCGAGCATTCAAACGATTTCCAAGATGGTTCGAAAGGCACGTTACTCGCTAAGAGGCGTTAAACGGAATATTCTAATCTCGGAACGTCGATGGGTTGCAGGACGTGATGACGCCTGTCGCATCTCGCACGTCATACGTTTCGCATTTTCGTTCGCTCAGCCGGCGTCGAAAACACGCCTGACCTCCGCACGCATGGGAGCGGTTGCGCGGTTCCCTGAACGCTTCCTGCACATGCTTTCTTTGCTGCCAGCATCCCGATTCCCGCTACATATCCGCAAACGGAGGTGAGGGCACGGTTCGAAAAGCTCGCGTGTAGCAAAAGGCAACATGGCGAACACTGTGTGCACGAAAGCGAAAACATCGGAAGAAATGCGGGTTCGTGCAGCAGAGGTCCAGTAAGTGACGAGCACTGCTAGAGATGCGCGTCGCTGCGGGCATCCCGCCCAGGAAGCCACCTGCACGCAACGAATTGGCAGAACATAAAAGTGCACGGGACGCGAATCCCGCACGAGGAAGGCAGTCAGATGCAAACCAGGAAGAGCAACCGAAAGACTCCAGCTGCGACGGTGCCTCCTGCCCCCAAGTGCGCCCACAATCCCGGTGGCGGATGGAAACTGCGCGCGCTTCTCTTCACACAGGAATGGTTACGCGTGCGACGGAGGACTTGAAGTGTTCCGCCTCGGAATTCACACTGGGCGGTGTACGGTTAGACGCGGTTTCCCGCTTCCTGGAACGGAAACGCAGCAGCCAGTGTGCAGCGCCCATTCCGAAAGCGGACAAGCAAGGCAGTGGAAGATTCCGGCCACCGGATTTGCTCGAGACCGCCACTCAGGCAAAGAATCGTAGGCAGGCGAGCAGCCCGAACGCGCGAAACAGCCCCGGTAAATAAGCAACCAGCGCCGAGGGTCGCTGTCGCTTTGGAGCTGTACGTCGCTGCACGCACTGCGTTGCCCGAAGACACGCGGCGAGATTGGCTGGCCGAGGCAGACGTGCGAAGGGCGCACCTGATAGCCGGGGACGTCGCGAAGTGGTGCACCGTAGCCGCCACTCCCCTTGCCGCAGCGCTGTCTGCCCTCAGGGCAAGAGAAGACAGTAGCCTGCCGGCGAGATGAGAGATTTCCTGCACTACATCCTCGGTGGCTGGCTGGAACACGCGCCAGGTGGCAGATGCTGCTACTTTGCGCACAACTGCTTGTTCGGGACTTGTTCGGTGTGGCGAACTGTTAGACATCGCCCCAGAAGTGTCAGTGGTCCCGCCAAACTGTGCTTACACATCCGTGTTTCCAATTGGTTGGAGAATGGACGTGCTGCCGTTCGTGCACTGGGGTTTCCAGTGCAACGAGCGACGGCATCGTGTTTCCCGTGGGATTGATTCCCCTAACTGTGGCAGGTGTGGGTCGACGGAGTCGTTCTCGCACCTGCTTTTAGACTGCGGTGTGCTTCATGAACGATGGCGAAGGCTGATAGCAGCACTGCTGCACCAGGAGGACACCGCTCGAGATGTGTTGCGGAGGTTCTTCGCACCGACAAGACAAACGACTAGCGCGGTGATCGCAACCGTAGGTTGCATACGCGCCATCGTCGCATCCCGAAATGTGGTGGAGACCTCCAGGCGGTGAAGGGATGTCACCGCGATGGCAGCCACGTAAGTCGGTGCGGCTGCAAGCTGGCATCAGCTTGACGAGAAAACCAAGAAGGAGATCCCTTTACCCCCCCCCCCCCCTTATTCATTAAATTCTTTTTTTTTCTTGATTCCCTGTGCCTGGTCGCTCCACAAATTTCCCGGTATTTTCCTTTTCTTTGACTGGTTTCCCGGTGCGTGCGGAGCGCGTCCCAAGATCCCAGTCCCACAACTAACCCAGTCTCATTACTTTTCTCTTTGTTTGTCCCCTTCTCCCTCACCCGTTCTCGACATCTCGTTTTCCCGGCCTGCGTGTCGCAGGACCCTCCCCTTTGCATCTTGTATTCGGCGATTGGGAACTTTCCTTCCCAACTGGCTTATGAAAACAAACGGCCCGGCGTGACCGAGTGGAAAACTTTAACGTTCGCCTGGTGGCAGGTGTGCGCGCGATATACGAGCGCGCATGGTCAACGAGATGTGCGCAGCCATGCACACGCGCAACTTGTTGGCCGCAGATGCCGAGGCGGCGAACAGCATTCATCGCATGCTCCTCGACGACCACCTGTGCGCGTACGGGTGGCAAATCGTGGAGCACTCTTATCAGAGCTGTCCGACCATCCGCGACTTGTGCTCGACATACACCCGCGAGGAAGAGGTCAGCCCTCTCAAACGTGGCTCCTGCCAGTGGACTGGTTGCGCCTCTCAGGAGCAGCGGAGCATCTCGGCGCGCTTCTGAGAGAATTCCAGCTGCGGATGTCCCCGGACTGGGACGAAATGAAGAGCTCAGTCCGAGAGTTCTGCGACCAGTTACCCCTGAACCGTCTTCTCCCGGGTTTTGGCGAAGCATTGGGGGCCTACCTACAGCTCCGTCTCTACTCCAGGAATGCCGACGTCCGACGCCTGGCGGAACGCAGAGCTGGGGCCGAAGGGCAGACCTGACGATCCGGTTCAGCCAGCTTGCCGGACGCCCAAGGCCGAGAATGCTCATCCCCAGCGCAGGTAAGCCACATCTTGCGTGTTTTTTTACTCCTCACATTACGCGAGAGCAAGACCCGAGCGCGCCTTTGCGTGGCGATTGCTTCCAGAGGGTGCCCCAGCGTTGAGAGATGAGGATCGGAACCACCTCCAGGAGCCTTTCTCGACGGCGGAGATTATCTCTGCAATCGGAAAGTTCAAAAAAACAAAGGCACCAGGGGAAGCCCGCGGAGTTTTACCAATGCTTCGCGGCAGAGCTGGTCCCCCTGGTGCTCGAACTAGGCATGCTGATCCGCAAACGAGGGGACGTTCCCAACTCGTTCCGGTCAGCTAAAGCACGTCTCCTTCCGGAAGGAGGAGACTTTCGCAACGTAGGCAACTGGTGGCCCATCACTCTACTGAATGCAGACGCGAATTCGCTTGCCAAATTATAGCGACCCAACTGAGCGACCTGGACGGCTGGCAGAATCCGTGGTCAGTACGGAACAGACCTACGCTTTTCCCGAAAGAACCATGGTGGCAGCCGCTACAGCGCGAAGGTCAGACAGGTCAAGAGGATCCTCGCGTTTCCTCTGACCAGAGAGAGGAAGGTCAACGAGGAAGAGCCGGGTCCGGAGCCCTTGCATTCGCGGTCGATTTGAGTAAAGCATTTCACTGCGTCGACGAGGAACTCCTTCTGGAACTCCCAGCCCGTGAAATCGAGCCAGTCTTTGCTAGCTACCAGAGCCCCAGGAACTCCTTCTGGAACTCCTGGAACGCATGGGATTTCCGACCGTCTTCCTGGCCTATCTGCGATCCCTGTGGCGCT
This sequence comes from Raillietiella orientalis, assembly GCA_036172245.1. Taxonomy (NCBI): domain Eukaryota; kingdom Metazoa; phylum Arthropoda; class Ichthyostraca; order Raillietiellida; family Raillietiellidae; genus Raillietiella; species Raillietiella orientalis. Next base: position 7,425,327 of record JAYWIR010000002.1, on the reverse strand, counting down.
TCGCGCTCATACATATTTGTTTCAGCGTGCGCCGGTTCGGCGTGGCATAAGGCAGGATGACAGCCTGAGCCGCCTGCTGTTCAGCATCTAATTTGAGTTGGTGCTGACAGCATACAGCGAGACTTTGGAAACTCTGCCGAGTACGTTTCCCGGCATGCCCACCGTGTCGTCCTACGCAGACGGATCTTCTGCTGCTGCTCCCCGAGTCCACCTCGGCTTCCGATCTCGACGGTTTCTTAGGGCTGCTCGGCTGTGGGAAGAGCCTGGAAGTGAACAGAGCCAAGTCGTCCTTGATTTATGTCGGCTCGGCGTGGGCTGGACTGCCGGAATGGATCCGCTTGGGGATCCCCACGGGCGGGTGCTTTAAGTACCTTGACGTTGCGTTGAGGGACTTCTGCGCGGCAGAAGCCTGGTCCGACCGTCTCCAAAAGGTGGATTTGGTGATCGGCCCGTTCGGGAACGGCAAGCTTCACTTGTAGGAACGGGCCGCGGTGCGGAACACGATTGCAGCCCCTCTCCTTCTCCCTTTACATTTTCCATGCCCCGCCCCACCCGTGATAAAAATACGGATCGAGGACCTCCTGAGGAAAGTCCTGTGGGGCACAGCGAGGAAGCGCATCCGCTTCAATGACTTCTGAGCTCCACGCAGGGACGGTGGATTGGGTCTCCTTACGCTGGAGCTCATGGAGCGACAGCTCCAATTTCCAAGACTCGACCTTGCGGCGAAGTTGTGCACAACGCCATGGTGCGAACCCGCTCGACTCCTCGCCAGCAGAGTGACCGGCTGCAAAGGATTGTCCTCGATCGTCGTAACATACAAACGCAATCTGGGCTAATGCGGCCATCAGCTGCGCCACATGGTAGCTCTCATGAGGAACAACACGTGGAACTCGTGCCTCCCTGCGAACTGTACTGCCTGGCTTCAGGAGTCAGTTTCCGCATGAGGAAGAATCGATGGTTCGAGCGAGGTGGAAACCACCTACCTCCGACGAGGTCCTTGCACTCGACGGCTCCTGCGGCGGATGGTAAACAACCCACGCAAATTGCTGTGGCCTTCCTCCATCCTCCTTGCTCCCGTGCTGATCTACCTCAGATACGCTTGAGATAGAAACGGACGAGCATCGTGGGAAGTGTCCTGCATCATTGGAGGCAGGAAAAAACTAAAGAAAGCGTGGACAACTCGGCAGGCAGTGGACGCTGCGACTTCGAGTGTCGCGTCGAAAGAACTCATGCGCTGAGGCGTGCTGCTCGGAATGCAACCGGAGGATGTGAAGTGGCCCCCAGCATATTGGCACAGGAGCTCCCTTCCAATGGGGTGGCAAGAGGCGGCGTTTCTATTGCTGCATGGGGGAATCCCATGCAGAGCACGCCTCTCTCACTGGACACTAGGGAGTGGGGATTCCCGTTGTGCAGAGTGCGGTGAAAGGGCTTCCCGCATCTCGTATTGGACTGCGTCGCCCGCCGTGAACTTTGGGATCGACTCTTGTCCATTGTAAATCTAACGGCAGGCGGCCCTAAAAATATTTTACGGCCATCTTCAGACGTAATGCTCTGCCCTACGCCGCGTCTCTAGCACTGCTCAGCTGTGCTCGCGGAATCGTGGCGTGGTGGAACGCCAAAAGAAGAAGGCAAAACAGCAGTAATGTCCTGCACTCGACAACGATCTTTTTCCAGAGCGTGTCAAATTAATCACAACGAAGAAATTTCAAAGCAGCCATTGTCAGTATCCTGAACAGGATGCCGAGTTCTGATCCAGGCAAACAGTGGTACATTCCCATCCCTCCCTTCCCCAAGAAACATCCCCTTCCCCCAATTTTCAATTCCTTTGGTTTATTTTTCTTTCGTCTCTTCCTTCCGTTTAGGTGACGGAGAGGACCTCACCAGTCTCTGCACTGGTTCACGGCAAGTCTCCCGAAAGTGGCAGCACCAAATGTGCAACCAAGAAAAGCATATGACGACCATATTGTGCAATACTTTTGTGTTTTCAATTTCGACAAGGAATGCCCCGGAAAATCTGGATGATCAACGTCCCCGTTAACAGAAACCATCACAATCTCAGAAAAAAAAAAAAACATTCTCTCTAGGAATGCACGGAGCAAATTGCGAATCCTGCGCACTAGAACTCACAACAACAAAAAAACCATGGAAACCACACATCCCACAATCAGTTTTCACCTCATTTTCCAAAGACAAGATTCCTCAGTGTGGACAGGAAGTGCTGCGCAGAAGCAGAGGCGAAGTCCTTACCTTGGGGAAACATGCCTTAGAGGTGACGAAAAAAAAAAAAAACCTTCCATCCACCACTGGAAACTGCGGAATCCAATTGCATCCCTGGAGACAGCCAGAAGAAGGCAACCAGTCGAAAAGGTAGGCGACCAGGAACAGTTGCACCGCTCGCGTCACTGCTCGATCCATCCAGCAGAACCGACCATCGAACCACTCCGACCACGCTCATTCGCTACCGCCGCTCTCTCCAGGAGCAATCCTTGTCCTCCCAAACGTTCGGAGATGAACATTTCCCATGTACTCCCCATCACCCCCCATCCACCTTCATGGTCGGAATTCTTTTTCGGTCCATTTCCCCAAATAGTCGTATTCTTGTGCACTGGAATTTTGTCGGCCAGGCATAGCCATCCCAGTGGCCTCCAATTCCCCAGTTTTTGTCCCTTTTTTTCCACGGGGATCCCAATTCCGGGAAGTTCTTTCAGTTTCCGGTCACAACGTCGTTTTCCGCTTTCGTGTGGATTTGCATTCGTGGCCCGCAGGAATGGCATTTTGTTCAAGATTTCAATCTGCAACTCAGTCAACTTAGTCATCTTGTCCCCAATTGACCGTCGCCGTAGGAGTGTGAGCAGGTCGTCGGAATTTATCTCTGCAACAAGGTCACACACTGAATTTCTAAGCAAAAAAGAAAAAAAAGAAAAAAAAGAAATGAAAGGGAAATAAAAACGAAAAGAAAAAAAAAGAAAAGAAACGAAAAAAAAAGAAAAGAAAAAAAAGAAGAAAAAAGAAAAGAAAAAAAACCGAGAAAAAAGAAACGTCAAAAAAATAGCGCAAAGAAAAAAAAACTCAACGAAAACAGAAATCCCCACCTTTTTTTTTAATCCTTTTTTTGATGGGGAACCCACCCAGGAATTTTGGTTCACCCTTTGCATCCTTAGGACAACGTAGACTTTTGCTTCCACTGCACTCCTTCATGCAGTGCGCAGACGCAAAACTGACCGCAGGACATCGCAGCGCTTCCTCATCCTTCCACAACAAAAGCGCTCCCTTCCCACTGGCGGGCCAACCCTTTCCCTGCAACCTATCCGTTTCTCCTCTTGGCAGCCCACAACGAAAAACCCGCCCCGTCCACCGGGGAAGATCTTTCCATTGCCTTCCATTCGATTCCTAATTCTCTTCAAGCGTGCCACTGCAGGCGTTGCAACGAATCCGGAAGTCGGACCAGAAGGTCGGGTTGCCCCGGAGATTCCGCCGGTCGTCCGTGGGGCGCCCTGGTCAGCGGGCTCTCCGCTTGCCAAGTTTGTCTTTGTGTTTCACACGTTTCCCTTGAAAAGTCGCTTCCGTTTGCCATCCAACTTTCATAGGAAGTTCGCTACGACCTTCTCGCAGCCACTACGATCGCCCCGGGAGCCACCCTTCCCCCCGAGGAAGCTCCTGGTCGCGGAACCGTGACGCCCTATTCTCCCTTTTCCCACCTCCCGAGTTGCACTTGGCGGGCCAAGTGAACAGGTTTCTGATGTCAGTACGCTCAACTACACTGCATTGGAATCCACAGTTTCTGGATGCGCTGCTTGATCCCTCGTCCATCATCGGCACATGCCACTGCCAGAGTGGCGCTCCTCTTCATGGTTGAGGCGTTCTTCCCCCCGGCACGCCCCTTCCGGAGGTCCTCCTGAGCTCAGCGCTCGCTACTGCCGAGCGGGCCTGTTGCTCTAAGAGCAGCTTTTCCTTTTTCCGTCTGTAGCCCGAAAACGAAGACGCGTCTTCGTTTTCGAGGGCTTACTTTCCTTGTCTCCTGTTTGATTCCTGGTTCTCTTCACGTTTGCCATTGAAACGGTTGCAGCGCGACTGACAGTGTGTCGGGATGATGAAGTTGTCCCGTTGATTCTGCCCGTCTTCTGTGGGCCGCCTCGTTTGCGGGCAATGTGCTCGTCTAGGGCCGTTCATCTTGGCTCATACCTTCTGTGCCAAGGGGAGGCGGTCGTTGTGGGTGCCTGCCTTCTTTTTCTGGTGCTTTGAAATGCTCAGCTGCCTTGCTTTTTGTTTTTGTTGCTTTCAACTGGACTTTTTGTTTTGACTGGACGGTGGTTTGTTCTGGTGGAGTCCCTGTTTTGTCGTGGGTGACTTCTTTCTTTGGTTTTGATTGATTGGTTTGGTTGATTTGGTTTTGGATGTTCTTTTGTCTTCGTGTCTAAACACAACATGCAGTGCTTTTTTTGAGGGTGATTTATTTTGTTTTTTTTTTTTTCACCTGAGTCTTTTGCGGGTTTGGTGTTATCCCCGCGGTTATCATGCATTTGGATTTGTTTTCTTTTGGTTCTCGTGTTTGCTGGTTTTTGTTTGGATTGCTTGCCAAATTGTTTGTGATGTTTTTTTTTGTGTTGTCTCTGCAACCTGGTTGTTTCGGTGGCTGGCTTCGAGCCTTTCGCAATGCGTGGTTGTCATGTGATGGCCACGGCCATCAGCCTGTTGTTTTTTTTATTTGGTGTGCTGTTGGCTGAATGCCTTCCGATGTGACGGTTTGGCTGTTTATCACCCGGGTGCGCCGGGGCGTTTATTAAGAAACTATCCGGGAACAGAGTTCCTGGACAAAGGAAAAACAAGAGACGAAGGGGGTGGGATCCCCGACACGCAGGTCGGTATGCCGAAAGTCCGGAACGGGAGGGAGGGGACCACATATACACTACTTTAAAAAAATATATATATAAAAATGAAAATATGGAGGGCAGGGGACAGGGGTCTTTGGTAACGCCGTTCCTTCCTTTCAAAACCGGCGATGGATGCCGGTGATATCGCTCCTAACGTCCACTGGCAGATGGGCCCACTCGGCAGCCGACGCCATGCTCACGCCGGCTATTCCGGTGGCCTGAGAACGAATCGCCAGCTTCTCCAGCTCTCGGTGGGCCTTGTCGATGGCGCGGGTGCAACAGACCGTTGCGATGACAGCACCTAAAGACAGGCCGCCTGGCGTGAAGAAGCGACGCATCAAGTCCCTCGCGGTGTTCCCCTGGTGCAGGAGAGCTGAGGCCAGCCTCCGCCAAAGTCCTAGAAGGGCACCGCAGTCCAGGAGCATGTGCGGGAGCGTTTCCACTTCCCCGCACCGCTTGCAGTTTGGGGAGACAACTCCCCCGGAAACACGGTTCGTGCGCTGGTTGGAGTGAAACCCCCAATGCACCAGCATGATCACGTCCTGCTTCCACGAAAGGGGGAACACAGAAGTGTTCAAACAGGAGGGAGGGACCACAAGTTCTTCGGGGGGCACACTCAAGTGTTCACTCCATCGAAGGAGTCCCTTCGGAACGTGGCGAGGCGTGGCGGCGTCCGCCAGCTCGCAATTCCTCCAGCCGCCAATGGGTCGTGTTGTTCCTGCGATGGTGCAGGCGACCTCCCATCTCGCCGGTTCGCAGCTGTCGTCACTTGCCCTGAGGGCTGACAGCGCGTCGGCGAGGGGTGTGACGGCCAGGCGAATCCACTTCTCCAGCTGTTCCAGACGTCATCCACTTTGCAGTACGGGGAGAGGTTGGCGCAACGGAGTTCCAAGAGCGAAACATCCTGTTATTTGCCCAGGCATGCAACGGTTCCTGCCGCCAGGAGTCAAAGTTCGTTGGGCGGCAGGAGATCCATGCGTGGGCTGCCAGGAGCCGGTAGAGAGGTTTCAAGGGGTAGAGGTTTGCCATGGTTGTAATGCGTTGAGGATCGTTGGATTGTTTGGAGAGTACGATTTTCCGAGTCTTATACCGCCGATGTTGAAGGCTTTCTGTTTTTCGAATGGTTGTGGTTCGTTTTCGCAGAACGATTTTTCTTTTTTCCCTCTTTTCCGTATGCGATGATCTGAAATGAACCGTGTTCACTCGTGCTTGCAATGGATGTTCTTGATCTTGTGTAGTAGGAGGTTTTTCGTTTCTCGGTGGGCCCCTTTCGCATGGCGGTCTTTTGGCGTTGAGGATTTCGTTTGGAGGTTTGCACGGCAGCTCTTGAGAAACGTTGGATTCCTTTTAGCTGAGGTATCGTGGAGGGTATTGCTGTTTGGAAGCATCCCTGGAGATGCGGGGTTGCTGTGGAGCTTGCTTTTTTTCCGAGCATTCCGTGCTTTCCTTTTCGAAGTGACCTTTCCTGTGTTTCTTCTGCGGTTATCCAGTTGTTTGGGGTGAAGCACCGCAGCGTGCACTTTGCGTACGGCATGTTGCAACCTTTTGGTGTGTGTGTTTTGGTTTGATACGGTTTGCCGAGTTCAGGGTCATCCTCTGCACTTTTTAAGTGGTTTTTGCCTAGTCGGTGTCAAATTAGCGGAATGTGAGGGTCAGGGGGTTCGTATTCTCTTTGTTCCCTTCATTTTGGAATGCATGAGGATACAAGAGGTTGCGGTGTGAGGATGCCTGTTGCGACACGTACACCTCATCGTGCTGATCTTAGGAATGTTTCTTTACGTAAACAGCGTCGTAGACGTCGTGCATTGCATTCTCGTGGTAATCATCGTAAGCGTAATTCTCTGAGGAGGCGTGTTAAAGATCGTGGCAATTTTGGACGTGCTTCCTCCTGGATTGGGAAGGTGTTGCGTTCTGGTGCGCGTATTCGGTTTAGGGATTGTCATCTTACGAAGCGTGCTTCTACTGTTCGTCAAGAGTTGAGGCTTGTTGGTGGTGAAGGTTATTATGTCGGTTGCTTTGTGTATCATACCGATTTCCATAAGCGCACCACGAGTACGTTGCTTGGATTTTGGAATCTGAGTGGAATGTCGAGACTGTTTGAGTATGTAAAGTTGTACGGTGTGAGGATATCTTTGGAACCTCTTACGGATACTTTTTCTGATCAAAAGGAGTCGAATGTGTTGAATTCCGAAATAGCTGGAGACTATATATTTCGAATAATTTTGTTGTTGCGACAACTGCCGGACAGGAGGAAGATTTTAGGATTGTGAAAAACGGTGATTCTGAAGGAATGTGGAATCAGCTGACTTGGCAGCAAAACAGATCTCCTGTGTTTCGCAAATGTAAGAACAGGACTGTATGTGTGTATGTGAACCAAATATTGAGCACGAATTGCTGCATCTGACTGGTGCTAAATCGACAGCCCGAATGTATGCCTCAGTAAACGTAATTCACGGTACTGTTCATCATTTCACCAACATCCGATCGGTGGCCTCAAATCGCACAAATTAGAAACGAGGTGGGAATGACGAAATGGAATCATGGGTTGTGCACGCGGTTTACTATTTTGCGTGTACGATGGATTCGATAGTCGAGGATTCCTACTGTCCATTTCGGACACTCAGTATAAGCTTCGCCATGAGTCGTAATGCAGGTTTTAGACAAAAAAAGGCATTTTCGATTTCGTATTGTGAAGCATTCTCCCGTAGCTTCTGGTCCCTCAACTTTGGTTTCGAGATCCTGATCACGACCGAGTCCTCCAGAGTAATGCTCGGTCGTTGCACCAAAGGCTGACCCCTGCGATGACCGCAAACCGCATTACTGGGAAGCGTAAGTTTTAGGTTGAGACTGGCTAGGTGCAAACCACTAAAGTGTATCTGGGAGCCGTTTTTCTACTGTTTGCGTCACTAAAAATCGGCGAACTTTACATCCTCCGCCCTTCCATGTAGTGAAGAATGGGCAGTGCCTGTTCATTGCAGGAGGCTTCATCAGACACACGCCCAGAGTGAGACCGCCCAGTGCTGCGAAAGAGACGAGCCAGCCAAAGCCTCAAAGTCCGAAATCAGCAACACAGTGCGATAACCAACCAACATCCCCACCATCCCTATCCAAACCTTTTCCGACAGCACCACACCAACATTCGGCACACGCAGTACGTACCATCCCGATGCGCCCATGGAGAAACCCCACCAACCGTACAAAGGGAAGCACCATCAAAAACCGATATTCTCCCTCACGTCATTCCTGCTTCGCACCACACCCAAGGATCGGCAATCGCCAGCGCGACATCGATGCCAATCATTTCGTCGCTGCAGAGTAGGACGCAACCCATCCACATCAATTCTCAGGCAAATTCCCCCAATTGCACACCCGATCGCATACCCCACTGCGGAACCTGGAACGTTGCTGCGAGGACACGAGCGCCACCAAGTACAACGTGATAGCCACCCTTTCTGGACAAGTCCTTGAACCTCAGCATCCCATGCCCTCCCCGCTTTTGCACAGGGAAAGCTGTAGGGTGCAGGGAAAGCTGTGCCCCAGGCGGCTGTGAAAACCACCCCGGAGGAGCTCGCGACGAAAGTCGCGAACCCCTGTGAGGAAACCGACGGTCGATGGATGGTTGTGGAGAGAGGAGAAAGGCAAAATCTCCCGAGAATGCTCCGCAACCTTCTTCCCTGAGCCTCTGAAAGGCAAGGAACCGTCGTGCAATAAGACTTGAGTGAAGGTTCCCTGTGCCTTAGCAAAGGCCGTCGCCGTCGTCGCGTGCAACGCGAAAGCTGCGATCGCCGGGAACGGTGCTCCGGTGACCGCAGAGAAGGGAAAAACTGTGGAATCATCCGCAGCCACTTCCCAATCGAGGCGGCAGGTCAAGTGCCAATCGCTCGCGCTTCAATCACACTCCGAAACGGAGTCGGATACAACCGCCGACCGGCGCATCACACGCGCGGTGGTGGTAGAGCGCCGGGCTAAAGCCTTCAGGCGCGAAGCACACACCGCGAAAGAGCGAGAGCCCACCCCGGAGCGCCAAGCGAGGCTACCCGGAGACGAGCACTCGATTGCGTGCAGCAACTTGGAGGCCGGTGGCTACCGCGCCCTCCAACCGGTCGTGCTGCTGACTCCCCGCTCGCCCGAGGAGGTGAGCAACACGGCCCCATTTTCCCAGCCGTGATGCAAAGAATCGCGTTCTCTCGTCGTCTGTCCGTCGCGTGTTGGAACGTGAACGGACTGCAGAACGATTGCATCGCCCCGCACCTGCGGGAGTTTGGGGAAGCAACTCCCCCGGATACCAGATGTATGCGCTGATTGCACTGGAAGCCCCAGTGCAGTAATAGCAGAACATCCTGTTTCGATAGAAGCGGAAACACCGAGGTGTCCACGCAGAGAGTAGGGACCACGAGTTCTTCGAGGGGTACACTGAGAAGTTCACTCCACCGGAGGAGTCCCTTTGCCCGGTGACGAGGAGTGGCAGCATCCAGCAACACGCTCGTTTTGCAACCGCTCAGCAGTTTGTCGACTCCTGCAATGCTACAGGAGAACTCCCACCCTGCCGGTTGGCTACTGTCGTTGTTTGCCCTGAGGGCAGACAGCTCTGAGGCCAGAGGCAACACGGCTACCCGGGACCAAAGTTACCAGTCCTGCAAGATAACTTCAAGGTCGTCGTCGCTGATGAGGGATTCGGGGATGTCCCGGCTTCCTTCCGCTCAGCGAGGGAGAGTCTCTTGCCGAAAGGTAGAGACGCACGCCATCGGAACAACTGGCCTCCGGTCACCTTGGTGAACTCGGACTTGTAGTTGTTCTCCAATCTGTGGGTTGCGGGGCTAGGGAGGATCGTCGAGTCCTTGGTCGGTCCATGGACGAGAATCTCCTGTTCGCCCGCTCCTGGATGCAACTGCAGGATCGCATAGCGCAGCAAAGGCGGGCAACGGCAAAGGCCGCTGTCGCAGACAAAAGGCATCGTCACAAGCGGCAGGATGATACGCCGGGTGCCTTGGCGGTCGCAGTCGATCTCCACAAAGCGTTCGACTGCGTGAACCAGGAACTCCTCTTGGAACTTCTGCAGCGACTCCGTCTCCCGGCTCAGCTTCTGAACTACTTGCGCTCTTGCTGGCGTCATGCGCTCACCTGCCAACAACTTGATGGTCGGCGTACCTAAGATGGAAAGATCGCTGGATCACTTCTTCCTCGATGAGAGCCTGCCTTCCTGTGTGGGGAGGTATTACTTTTAGTGGCTGCCACGTGTACGGTATTCCCGTCAGCAGGAGCATCGGGCAGGACGACAGTTTGAGCTCGTTGCTCTTCAGCATCTTCTTTGAGTTGGTGCTGAGGGCCTACAGGCTAACGCCCGAGTACCTGCCTAGCTCTTGCACGGGAACGCCTTCCGTGGCTGCGTTTGCAGATGACCTGCTTCTTCTGCTCGCCATATGCACCCCGGCGTCCAGTGTCGCAGATTTCTTCAACCTGATTCGTCGGGGAGCGGGCGTGAGCGTGAACAGAAGGAAGAGCGTTGTCGTGCCTGTGGGTGCGTCGTGGGAGGGGCATTCCGACTGAATCCTCCTGGGGATCCCCACAGGCGGGTACTTCAAGTACCTTGGAATTCTGTTGGGCGCTATCGGCACAGCCGAAGCGTGGTCGGACTGCCTTCAGAAGGCAGAGTTGGCCGCCAACCCGTTCATTGATGGCAATTTTACTTTGCCGGAACGGTCGGCTATTTGGAATACCTTTGTGGTTGCTCTCCTCCGCCCCCTGTTTATTGTTTTAGATTCCCCCTACGCAGCGAAGCGGCGGGTTAAACGCCTGCTTAGGAACGCTCTCTGGGGACCGGAGAGATCCAGGATCTGCCTGAAAGACTTGGCGGCTCCACGTCGGAATGCCGGCCTGGACATCCTGACGATGGAACGGATCGGACTGCAAGTGTAGTTCAGGATGTGTGCCAACCTTTGGACTTCCTCGCTCTGTGCACCTGTGAGCATCGTCCTCCGTAGGTGCTCCGGCATTGAATGACTTCTTTCGTTGGCGCCGGGCAGGCGCCACAGAAAGCAGGCGTTCGGCTATCCTTTGAGGCAACTCGCCTCACTGCTGGAAGCTCAATCGTGGATTTCCTGCCCCCAATATACTTTAATGCTCGACGGTAGGAATCTGTTGAGTCTTGGGCTGCATTCCAGGGAATGAGCCTCGAAAATCTTCGCCCCCTGCGTCGATTCCTATTCCTCGGTCGCTTGAGGAGGTGATGCAGGACGGGGTGAAGTTTTCCTCCCTGGCCGCCACGCCCCTCGCCGACGCGCTGTCTGTTCTCGGGGCTAGAGAAGACAGTAGCCAACCTGCGAGGTGGGAGTTCTCCTGCACCATTGCAGGAAGAGGAAAACTCTTCAGCGAATGGGAGACGAGCGAGCTGGTGGATGCTGCCACTCCTCGTGCTACGGCAAAAGGACTTCTTCGGTGGGGAGGAGCTCTTGGTGTTGACCTCGGGGAACTGAACTTGTCCATCCCTGCTGCTTGGACGGTTCGTTGTTTCCTCTTGCCTGGAAGCAAGACGTTTTGCTCTTCGTGCACAGGGGTTTGCGCTACGATGAGTGGCGGCACCGAGTTTCCGATGGTGTGGCTTTCCCCTACTGTACCCGGTGCGGGGCGACAAAGTCGTTCCCGCACCTTCTTTTGGACTCTGATGCCCCCTACGAGCGATGTCCTACGAACTCTGAATGAGGTTGGCAGCAGCACTCCTGCAACAGGAGTGCACCACTCGTGAAGTGCTGCGACGGTTCTTCCAACCACAAGGACTTTCGACGGAAGCGATGACCTCGACCGTTGGTTGCATTTGCGCCATTGTCACAGTCCGAGACGTTCTGGAGAACACCAGGCAGCAATGTTATGTCACCAGGAAGGCAGCCGACTTCATCAGCGCGGCTGCTAGATGGCATCACTTGATCGAAAACGCAACGGAGGAACTCACCGACATCTAGCGCCGGATTACGTACGGTTTGGAACGGCGATCCTGGTGATCCACGTCTATTCCCCTTTGATTTCATTTTTGTTTTCGCGTCCCACCTCCCATTTGCTTCGTAGTATTTTTCGTGCTTTGATTCTTTTTCTTCCCGCTGACTATGGAGAGCCACCAAAGTCCTCTGGCCTCTTACTCCCATTTCGACTGTATTTTTTTTTTGCAGTCCCCTCTTCCCTGCCTGTTCCGGACCTACCGTTTTGCAGGCCTGAGTGCCAGTGGTTTATCTCCTTTGTTTTTTGAAGTCCTCGGCTGGAAACAACTGTTTTCAGCTGGATTATGAGAATGAACGTCCCGACGTGACCGAGTAAGAAGTATTAACGTTCACCTGCAACCAGATGGGCCGAATCATGAACGTGATCTGGACAACGACGTGTGAGCACCGATGTAACTTGTTGAACAGTGAACCGGGAATTGGGGACGTCATCGACCACGTGTTCTTGACCAGCACCTATGCTCCCTTGCGGGCAGGCGCGGCAAGTTATTGTCGGAGCTGTCCGACCATCTCCCGATCGTGCTCCAGATTCATTCGCGCGACAGGGCCCCTCCCCCTCGTCAGCATGGCGTCTGCCTGGGAACTGGCTGAAGCTCCCGGACGCGGCGGAACATCTTCGAGCGTTCATACGGAGCTACAGGATGCGGACGCTTCTGGATCGGTACTGCTTCAAGCGGTCGGTCCAGGAGTTCTGCGGCCAGTTCCCCCTGCACCGCCTACCTGCGGGAGTTTGGGTTTCCACCCGGGTATGCCCAGGACTTTTATTTTAAAACACTCTAAAAAAGGTGGTATAAGGCCCCACTAACGGCCACACAACACCGGACCTGCCGGGACGCCGGGACGCAGCCCGGCGTGACGCTCCTCGGCAGCGGAGGGGGATGGGGGAGAAAACAAAAAATAAAAATAAAAACAAAGAAAAAAACAAAAAGAGTTTGGAGGGAAGGGAAGGGATCACAGTCCACTGGGAGGAGGGTCCATCCTTCGCAGGATTCCCTCGAGGTCCATCTGCATTGTATCCTGCTGGGTCCATCCTGTAGCTCTCCGCATGAAGCAGACCGCATACGGGATGACGTCCCTCTCGTTGGCATCCACTCCTCCGTCGCGGGTATCGCTCCAAGCTGCCACGATGCCTCGGATGCAGCAGAGTGCTGCAACGGCTGCAGCTGGCTGCAGGGCGTCCCGCACGAAGAGAAGACGGAGAACGTCTCTGGGTTGGCTGCCCACCGGGAGCCCGAGGGTCGTCCCAAACCGTTCCCAGAGGGGTCGGAGGGCAGCACAGTCGACAAGTAGGTGGGGGAGCGATTCCCGCTCCCCACACCTGGCACACTCAGGCCTTACACTTCCCCGCGTCCAGTGGAAGCGGAGCGCGTTGCAGGGTAAACCCCAGTGCAACAGCAGCAGCGCCGACTCTTGCCACTTCAGGGGGAGAAGCCTGGATCCGATTAATACTGGGGGCCACTTCAGGTCATCCGTCGGGATGCCGAGCAGCTCTCCCCATCTCAGAAGTCCACGCGGGAGGGCACTCGGGGTCGTGGCGTCTGCCAGTTCTCCCATGGTCCACCCGCTCATCTTCCTCTCTCTTCCTGCGATACGGCAGGAGACTTGCCACTTCGGCTTCCGGCCGCTGATTAGGGCCCTCCGAAGGAAGGGCAGCGTCGATGCCAAAGGGGTGGTCTCCGCCCACGTGCTCCTCGCGGGACACTCCAAAGTGGTCCGCAGTGTGCAGCAGGCGTTGGGGCCGAATCGCAGGCGGTTCCAATTTTCTGCTCCTGGGTTATTCAACTTCGCCCACGTCGCAACGGATTCCTCCAGCCATGCGCTGGAGTTGGCGGGGCTGCAGGCCACCCACCCGTTCTCCTTTGCCAGGGTGGCCATGCGTCCCAGGAGAAGGCCGCATCTTCTGACCTTCCGGCCGGGGCACAGAAGGTACGACGCAAGTCCTTCAGTCCCGGACACACGTCTGGCGAGGTATGGAATATGGGGAAAACAAAAAGCAGGGGGCGGAGGATGGAAGCCGCGAACGCGTTCCACACCGCGGCTCGTTTCGGCAAGTGAAACTTGCCTTCCAGGAACGGACCGATCGCCGACTCCACTTTCTGGAGACGACCTGACCAGGCTTCTGACTGGCAGAAGTCCCTCAACGGAACGCCGAGGTACTTCAAGTACCTCTCTGTGGGGATCCCCAGTCGGATCCAATCAGGTCGTCCTGCCCACGTTGCACCAACCGCAACCAGCGACGACTTCGTCCTGTTCACTCGTAGTCCTGTCCCACGGCTTAGCAGATCGAAGAAATCCTCGACTGCCGAAGCTGGGGCGGACATGGGCAGCAGGAGCAGAAGATCGTCAGCATACGTCAACACGGCCGGCGTACCTGGGCACGAGCTTGGCAGGGCAGCCAATGTCACCCTGTATGCTCTCCGCACCAACTCAAAGTAGGTGCTAAAGAGCTGGGGACTGAGGCTATCGCCCTGCCGGATGCCGCGCCTTACCGGCACGCCATACACTATTTGTCCACTGAAAGAGACGTTGATGATCGCATTGCGCCAGCAGGCGCGCAGGTAGGCCGTTAAGGTGTCCAGGAAACCCATGGGATTCAGGAGCTCCAGAAGGAGTTCCTGGTCCACGCAATCGAACGCTTTGTGCAGATCGACTGCGATCGCTAGAGCCCCCTTCCCTTCCCGGTCGTCCCTTACTTGCCGCGCTGGCGCCCCCAAACCAGATTTGCCGACAGTCCGTTCTTTTTTCTTTTTTTATTCGCGTTGCACATGGAACCATGTGCTGGCGAAGAACAGGTTCGCTTCCATGCTTCGCCCGGGAACAGCGTACGTCTGTTCCGGGCTGACGAAGCTGTCAGCTACCTGCCCCAGCCGCGCAGCCCACAGTCTAGCCAACAACTTGGCGTCCGTGTTCACAATCGTGATCGGACGCCAGTTGCTCAATTTCCTGAGGTCTCCTCCCTTAGGAAGGAGCCTCACCCAGGCTGACCGAAACGAGGCGGGAACATCGCCTTCGTCTCGGATCAGTCTCGTCAACTCGAGCACCAGGGCTTTGCCGCGAAGCATTGGAAAAACTCTACAGGCAGGCCGTCCTCCCCTGGCGCCTTACGCCTCTTGAGCTTTTGGATACCGGCGAGAATTTCACCGGTCGTGAAAGGCTCATCAAGGTTTTCCCTCTCCTCCTTTCCTATCGCCAAGGCTCCATCCGAGAGCAAGCGCTGCGAGTCGTCTCGTACCGGAGGTGCTCTGGCATAAAGGGAGGAATAAAAACTCACAAGGTGCCTTACCGCAGCCGGGGCCGAATGTTCCCGGCCCAGGCCGTCCAGCAGGCTAGGCAACCTTAATTGCCAGGCTTGGTGCTCAGCCCAGGCTCGGTACTCGGCCAGGCCAACGAACATTGGGAGTCCTTTCGTAACGACGAGCCTGTAGATAGCACCTTTCGTTGCTACCCCCCCCGCCAAATCCAGGCTTCTTCCCCTAAAGTGGCAGGAAACGGCGCTGCTGCTGTTGCACTGGGGTCTACCCTGCAACGCGCGCCGCTTCCACTGGACACGGGGAAGTGTAAGGCCTGAGTGTGCCAGGTGTGGGGAGCGGGAATCGCTCTCCCACCTACTAGTTGACTGTGCTGCCCTCCGACTCCTGTGGGAACGGTTCGGGACGACCATCGGGCTCCCAATGGGCAGCGCGCCCAGAGACGTTCTTCGGCCCCTCTTCGTGCGGGACGCCCTGCAGCCCGCCGCAGCCCTCGCAGCCCTCTGCTGCATCCGGGGCATCGTGGCGGCCTGGAGCGACATTCGCGACGAAGGAGTGGATGCCAACGAGAGGGAAGTCATCCCGTATGCTGTGAGCTTCATGCGAAGAGCTGCGAGATGGCCCCATCTGGGACAAACGCATAAGGACCTAGAGGGCATCCTGCGAAGGATGGGCCCTCCTCCTAGTGGACAGTGATCCCTTCCCCTCCCTCCAAACTCCTTTTGTTTTTCTTTATTTTTTTTTTTCTTTTGTTTTCTCCCAAACTCCCCTCCACTGCCGAGGAGCGTCACGCCGGGCTGCGTCCCGGCGTCCCGGCAGGTCCGGTGTTGTGCGGCCGTTAGTGGGGCCTCGTACCACGTTTTTGTAGAGTTTTCAATAAACGCGCAGGGAGTACCCGGGTGGCAACGCCAAATCCGGGATCCTCCCCCTCAAGTGGCAGGAGTCGGCGCTCCTATTGTTGCATTGGGGTCTACTTGCAACGGCCGCCGCATCCACTGGACAAGGGGGAGTGTAAGCCTTGACTGTGCCAGGTGCGGGGAGCGGGAGTCCCTCCCCCACCTGTTAGTTGACTGTCCTGCCCTCCGGCCCCTGCGGCAACTTTTCTGGACGGCCCTTGGGATACCGGTTGGCGGCAACCCCAGAGACGTTTAGCGCCTTCTCTTCGTGTGGGACGCTCTGCAGCCATTCGCAGCCCTAGTAGCACTTGGCCTCATCCGTGGGATTATGGAGGCCTGGAGTAAAGCCGAAAATAAAGACACCAACGAGAGGGACGTCATCCCGTATGCTGTTCGCTTCCTGTAGAGAGCTACCGGATGGCCCCAGCTGGATGGAATGAACAAGGACCTCGAGGGCATCCTGCAAAGTATGGACCCTCCTCTTAGTGGTCAGTGATCCCTTCCCGGCCCTCCAAATTCTTTTGTTTGTTTTATTTCTCTTTTTGTTTTTCCCCCATCCCCTTCCACTGCCGAGGAGAGCCAGCTGATCGGCATCCCGGCGTCCCGGCAGGTCCTGCGAAATGTTGGCCGTTAGTGGGGCCTTGTATCACGTTTTGTAATGACGTTATGAAGAGTTTGAATAAACGTCCTGGCGTATCCGAGTGGCAATGCCGACTTCTGAAGGAAGAGGGTCTAGGGGGAACTGGTGGCAGAATTCTTGGACTGAGCGCTTCATGTTGTCTCAGTTCTCGGGCGTCGTTGCTCCGGGCCGCCGCATTCTTGCGGAGGCCTCATGCGGCTCCTCGGGAAGCGGCTGGCAGCGGCGCATCCCGCAGGGAGCACAGCCACAGGAACGCGTCCATGGAGTCGTACGCCGTCACCTGAAGAGCAATTGCGAAAGGTTCCCTTAGGAGCCGCGGGTGAGGGCCGGATCCTCGCTCTCCGCTCCTGCTGCGGTGCGGGCTCCCATGTTTTCCGCTTCAGAATCCAGCGGTGCCAGCGGGCGTCGCAGGGGACTCCTTGGTACGACAGAGGAAGCGCCGATACTGGAGGAGGGGTGCGATGGCTGCAGGGCACCCGGAAGCCTCACCGGATGTTCTCGCGGAGTTTTCCGTAGATCGCCTCACCTTACGACGAGTGTCCTTGGTAGGTTGCAGCGTACGCCCGTGTCAGCCGGTTAGCGGTCCAACTACCTGACAATTTCTCTTGGAGTCCCGCAGGATGCCTCTCCCTTCTTGCCGACAAGCTGCCGCCGACGGGATTCCCTCAGAGAGGCACCGCGAACCTCGAGATCGCCTCTGCAGGGAAGGGAGTGGCCATCGGACTGGCCCAGGGCTGCGACATGTCGCTGCCCTCCGTCTCCACAGTTGGGGCGGTGTTTCCGGGGAATCGAAGGGCAATCAGGTACATCGGATGGGGCTCGGGCGATCTCTGCCCACGCTGCCACTGTTTCCCACCGCTGGGGGTCGTGATCCTTGGGAGCGCGGCTTGATAACCATGAGTGTGCGGCCCCCAGGGCGGAGATCCGACGGAGGCGGCTGCCGGCCCCGGTGGCGGCGCGAAAGCATAATCGCCGATCCATCACAGCCAGAACAGGGTCATCGAGGTCAGTCTCTCATCCTGGAGCTGTCGCTTTATCCGCTTCTGCATTTGAAGGTCACGTCTTTCTCCTGGCGACTTCCGAGTAGCGCCAGGTGAGAACCTCCACTGCGTTCGTTGGGAAATCCCCATTTGAAAATCAGCTGTTAACAAGAGACATGTCAAAAGATTATGCCTTCGTAGCGGATTTGCCATCCCGCCACGTCGATCCAATTCCCGGAGGAGCCCTCCTCCGCCAAACAGACTACTGTCTAGAGTGTTCCGCACTGGGAGCATAGAGGAGAACGGGATAGGGTACGGTTTACTCGAACCAGACGCTACCGCTCGCTAGGGGGGACACGATATCTGTTATTCTTATTCAGCGTAGCCTCCTGCCGAAGCTGTGGGCCGCGGCAGGAGATGTTGTGGGGGCGACAGAGCGCAAGGAAGAACGCGAGCCCCACGCTGCCGGTGGCTTGCTGGACGGGGAAGCGTGCAGGCTTGCATCAGGTATAACGCCCAGTAACGCGGGGCGTTTATTATAAAAATAATAAACTTACAAGTATAGGGTCGTCGGCCCTACATTTTCCAAGAGTTCGGAACCTGCCGAGTAACGTAGACCGGCGTGGTTCGCCTTGGCAGCGGAGGGGGAGAAGACAAACAAAAAAAATTAAACAAAAGCATAATATATAAAAAATTGGGAGGATCAAAGGAGAAATCACAGTCCGCTGGGAGGCGTCCTCTGCATCGTTTCCAGGATGCTGGCAATTTCCATCCGAGTATGCCCCAAATGGAGCCATCTTGCTGCCATCCTCAGGAAGCGCAGGACGAAGCGGATGACGTCCCTATCGTGCCCTCCATCTCTTCAGTAGCTCCAGGCCGTCACAATCCCACATAGGCAGCAAGGAGCTGCTAGGGATGTGGCAGGCGAAAGGACGTTGCTCACGAAGAGGCGATTCAACACGTCCCTAGGGTTGTCCATTGATGTACCAAATGAAGCAAACGCAGGGGGAGATCGCACCAGGTGGCACTTCACAAGATTGTCAAAAGGGGAAGTGTCCGAAACTGGAGCTGCTGTGGCTCTATCCGCTATAGCGTCAAGAGACCGAATCCGCCGTCCCGACGCGAAGAGGGAGAGACGAGGTGGTTGCCTCCTTTCGATCAGCCGGCGTCCATCTCCTGCCAGATCCTAGCGACCTGAGCGATTGGCGTCCAATTCCCTTCGGCTTTGCGGACGTCGAGACGCTCCCGAAGCTGTGGAGCGCGCGATCGCTACGGGAGACTGACTCCTCCGTCAGCACGGCAAGCCCTGTGAGGCAAAGGGAGGTCCAGAGTCCTTCAAAATACCTCTGTGCTCCGCTTAGGGATGGTGACCTGGGACTCCTTACGCTGGAGCAAATGGAGCGACAGCTTCGATTCCACAGACTGGACCTCACGTTCAAGCTGACGGACGCCGCGAACCGAGTGTCCCACCCAGAGGGCTGCTACGCTGGGGAGAACTGATACACATTCCTTCGGAGCAGGTGAAGTGGCCCCAGCGTTTTGGAACAGTGCAACCCTCCCCCTAAAGTGGCAGTTGTCGGCTATCCTGTTGTTGTACTGGGTTCTCCCGTGCAACGACCGCCGACACCATTGGACCCAGGAGAGGAAGTGAGCCCGAACTGCGGCAGGTGCGGTGAGAGAGTCCCTCCCTCATCTGCTCATGGAATGTGTTGCACTCCGTCCCCTGTGTGAGCGCTTTGCCGCGTCCCTGCGGATCCCCGATTCCCATCCGGTGTTCCTTGGCGTTTATTCTATCGAATTAAATATTCACAGAATCTGTGGCCGGACGAGGGACCCAGTCACGCGCTAGATGTTCAAAGTCTGCCAGGCCACCGGTTCGCAGACAAGTGCGGTCCACCTCGGCAGCAGAGGGGAGGGAATATAAACAAAAAAAAAAACAAAAATGGAAAAGAAATAAAAGAACTGGGGAAGGCGCGGGAAGGGATCACAGTCTGCTGGGAGAGTCTGCCGCATCCTCTGGAGGATGCCGGCAATCTCTTCCTGAATATGGGATTCCAGGTGGACCATCGCGTCGCCATCTTCACGAAGCGGACGGCGTATTGGCTAGCATCCCTATCTCTGGGTACGCCTGTTGTGTTGCTTCATGCAGTGACGATAGGGGGGGCACAGGGCCGCAAGGGAGGCTGCTGGCTGTTGCCTGCGGATCCCCGAGGACAACCCCAGAGACGTTCGTAAGCTCCTCTTCCTTCGCGAAGTCCTCACTCCGGCCACATCCCCAGCAGCATTGTGCTGTCTATGTGGCGGGATCGTAGCTGCACAGCACGACGCCAGAGGAGGCCAGGGACGGCAGGGATGCCATCCACTTTGTGGTCTTCCTTTTGAGGATGGCGTCAAGATGGCCCATGCAACAGGAACTTGCCGGCATCCTGGCAAGGATCCAGAATATGCCCTCCTACACACATTGATTCCTTTCCGAACCCATTTCCCCCACCTTCACCCTCCCAATTTTTTGTGTTTTTTCCTTTTATTTTTCTTTCTGTTTGTCTCTCCTCCCCCTGCACTGCCGTGGCGAACCTGGACAGCCTGCGCGCCGCTTCTCGACAGGTGCTTTTTGTACATTTTGTAACGTGGTAGGATCACGCATCTCGCCACTGACCTCTGTGTTTGCTTTCAACGAATAAATGCCCTGCCGTGACCAGGTGTCAATCTATCAGCCCGCAGCAGACGCGTGTTTGCCAGCCAAAAGGATGCAGTGTGACCGGCTTCTGCGGTCGACCCACCCGCGATGGTCAAAGGGGCTGCGTTGGACACTCGTAGCGAAAGGGGAAGGGTTCTGGAAGAAGCGCGGGGGAACCGGGTGCCCTGGCGACCGCGGTGCACCTTCTCAGGGCTTTCGACTGCGCAGGAAGCGGCTTCTTTCGGGGCTTTTCAGAACAGGACCCCTGTTCCCGCGGTACTCGCTCGATCCTGGCCAGCAGGGAGCCCAAAGTTCGCACCGATGCCGAGGAACCCTCCCTGCAATCCCATGACAGGACCCACGAGCTGGCCGGCGCTGGTGATGCGCGGCGTGGGGTCGCCGCGGGCGACGAGTAGGGGAATCTGTCGCGAGGGCCTCGAGGCTGCGCGGGAGCGAATAAGCAACCAAGCGGAAGAGCAGATTCGGCCCTTGCCGCGTAGACTGGTTGCGAGGCGACAAGGACGGAAAGAAAGCCCGCTGCAGCAGGGTGACAGACCGATGGCGCGCCAGCGTGCGATTGGACGTCAATGAGTCACCAGGCGACGAAGGAAGGGGAAAGGACCTAGAGCGCGTCGGGCGCGGGTCGCAAATCGTCGTCCGCAAGTGTGTTTTGCGGTCTTCGAAGAAGTTCTCGAAATCGGCGGTGCAGCCTGTCGGGAATCTCACGCGCGGCGCGCTCTGCGGCGACCTCAGCGATCTCTGAGAGGAGTGGCCCGCGCAATGGCGAGTGTGCGCTCGCGCGTCGGCGAAGGTCGTCGATCGCCAGCGTACTGGGAAGAGGACCACGAAGCTGCGACTGCGGAAGTGCAGCGACCGACGTAGGCATCGAATCCCAGCTCAGCGTGGTTTCCCGGGGTAATCTGGGATAGGCGGACACGAGAAGGTAAAGTCCGTTCCAGATGCAACCTCGGGATGGTGGCTGCCAGGAGACGACGCGGACCGGACCCCGGAGCGACTGCCGTCTGCAGCTGGAGGGTCTACGCGGTCCCCTTGGGCTGGCCGGGGGAGGCGCGACCATAGTTCTGGAAGATCGGGAGTTGCAACTCGCCATGGAGGGAGCAGGGAGACTCTCTGGACGATGGCCTCTCCTCGTTCCCGGGACAAGTTGCCTCTCGGCTGGGTCCAGATGCCGTCTGTCCGTGATTGACGACCCCTCCCAATGCGGCAGCGGCACGGGCGCTCTCGTGGCGCCGAAACGTCCGCTCCCGAACGGGGGGGAAGTTCGCAGGGAAGCGGCCCATGGGAGGGGATAAGGGGTGACACCTCGAACTGAAGGGGACCTCCTTTCTCCGTCCACTTTTCTGCCGCTACCTGACTGGTGGTCTCCTGAGTGCCTTTTGGCTGCTGCCTTGCCGTACGGCAGGACCCGCAGAAGGCACAGCCTCCACAATGTCCCGGGTTGCCATTCCCAGTCCCCTGATCGTTGCGCCCTCCCGTTGTTCACTCTCACTTCGCCTCTTCCGCTCACCTTGCGACCTTTGCGAGGCGACGGAAGTCCCGCGGCTGCTGTTCCGGACCAGGGTTGGAGCGGTGCGGCGCAGTGCCTTGCGCGGGCCTCTGCGCCAGGTAAAAGCCACTCTCGTCGGTCACCGGAGCAATGGATGGGGGAGCGAAGCCCGCTCTTCATGGCTTCGACTCCATTGCTCTTCTTGCGCGCGCCCCCCAGATCAGCGGACATTGCCTCGCGGCGGTGCCTGCCCCTCCTCCCCCGTTCTCAGAGGCCCACGGACGCGCTTAGGGCAGAGTCGCGCGCCGATGGAGACTAGGGGAAGAGGTGGAGGCGGCGGGGTCTGTCCAGCCGGAGCGACAGAGGCGCTGCTTCTGGGATAGGCAGGCAGTCGTTGCCGCGGTCTGCTGTCCGCCCTGCGGGTAGCAGCGCTGGCGGCGGCGAGGGAGCTGCAATGTGCGCAAGGTGCCGGCCTTACTACTGCTCCGGTGGCAGGGCTGGACGAGGGTTCGAGGCTGTGGAAGTTGGCAGACGGGGCCGTCCGCCATACCCCGACGAGCGCGGCTGCCGAAGACGCCATGCCTCCCACAGCCTTTCGTTCCGTAGATCGCTAGGGGCGCCGGCGAGGTTGTCTCTCAGCAAGAAAGTTGATGATGATGCGGAAGAGGAGACACCGTAGTACCTCTCGTGACGAGGTCCGAGGAACCGGCCGCTCCCGTTGTGGCGTGTTGGCGACGGAGCTCTCCGCAGCACCGTCTCGCTCCGCGGAGCGGGCTGGATCTCCGGTCGGTCGTACCCCGATTGGGGATGCCGGCCCCCGAAAGGACAGAACTAAAGGGCGTCTTCCTCTTCCGTGAATAATTGATGCTACGCCGCCGCTTGTCCAGGAGGAACGGCGCTCTCTGGGGCGAAGTTGGGTGGGTGGCCCGACGATTGGGCGTCGGATGATGTTCCGCGAGAAGTACCGGCGAACGGGTGTGCCCGGAGGCTCGCTCCCGGCGAAGAGGCGCGGTGCACCATCGCTGGAGAGCGCCGAGCTGCTTTGCTGGCGGTTCTGCCGGCAGACCAGCCTGCATGGCTTCGCTCACCTGAGGCGGTCCAAGGGCGTGGCGGCCAAGCTGTTCTGGAGCACGCTGGTCATCGTCTTGTCGATGCTGAGCGTCTACAGCACCATCTTTCTCATCGTCCAGCAGCTCACTCAGAGGACCGTCAGCATTCGGCAGTGGGAGGAGCTTGAGTCTTCGATGGAGTTTCCCACTATAATCGTTTGCACTTCGTCGCCACTGAGGAAGCAGCAACGACGCCACGGTAGGTGCGGCAGTGTGCGTAAGAGGGAGGGAGAAGGGGAATTGCTTTGCCGAGGATGCAAAATCTTTCCTTCCCCATTCCGAACTCGAACCTCGGTCGCGGTCGTTGCTTCCGCGGCCGAAGCGCGCAGAAGATAAGCCGAGGGTCGCGATCCCGGGTCTACTATCAGGAGCAGGCAGCCAACGCGCCAGCGTTCCTTGGAACCGAAAGTCGGACTTCGATGGTGTTTACGGGCTCCCGAAATGACCGACTTCCTACTCGGAAGTATCGCGTGCATTCCGAGGTCCGCTCACCGTGAGCTGCAAAGCTCGGTCTGTCCATCCTCGGACTACACGAAGGAGCTGGGCGAACCTGAACAACACAGCTGCGAGAGCTCATCCGCCCGCCCTGCAGCGGGGACGGCGCAATGCCCATGATGTTCTTTCAGAGCGCGATGGATGGACTGAGGAGCAGAGGAACTACGTCGCCATCGCAGGGTTGGGCATGTGGCTGAAGGAAGCTCTGGACGAGGGGTGGCTGTCCAGGATGGATGCCTGGTACGCCAACCACACCCGCAGCAGCAACGCTACCATACAGGACATGTTCGACGAGATCAGCAACACGTAACGACATCCCTAGCTGGTCGATGAGTGGGAGGATGTCTGGTCCGAGAGACGGATGAGTGTGTGAATGCTGGGAGGACAAGCGTACTGGCGTTGCGAGAGTGTCGCGTTGTCCCGTTTGCGCGCGCCAGGTGTCCTGAGATGATCGCGTCCTGCGTGATGCCCAAGGGAGCGAGGATCAGCGGCACAATCTGCTGCGAGAAATTCTTCAACAGAAGCATCATCACCGGCTTTGGGAAGTGCTTCACTTCTTTGGGGTACTCCATCTCCCACGACACCCCGGGGCAGAACTCGTTCATCAAGCTGAGGCTAAAGATGGAGACACAGTCCGGCAAGTGCGAAGTAGCCCTTCCAAAGCGTGACTTTGCCGGTACCTGCCAGACGTCAACGGTTCCGTCTTCGACTTCTTCGACTCCTTGCTGCAGTTCCCGCTGTATTTGCGGACGGTGTACGACCTGCCCTACCTCTCCACCAGTGACGTTACCGTCCAGCCGGGCTACCTGACGCGCATTTCTGTGAGCGTCTTTCAGGTGAGTAGCGCATGCGCAGCGCAGCGCGGGAAAGGCTGGGCAAGCCGGCGGGCGGCAGTCTGCGGCGTTGGTGGCTCCGCGTTGACACCGGCTGCGTCTCTGCGCCGCCTCGCCTCGTCTCGACTGCTGCGGGCCTTCCGATCGCGTGCTCTCCTGCGTCGTGTGACGGCTGCCCCATCTGTTCCTCCGGGTTGCAGGTCGGCGCTCAGAGAAGGCGAACCGGTGGAAGGAGCGTGTCTTCCCGTTCCGTCCTTCCGTTTCCGATGCAGTCACCGTGCTTTGTTTTGGCGCGCTCCGGCAAGGAGGCGCTCGACGACATGTCCTTGTCCTCCACTGACGCGCGTCCCGCGTGCGGAGGGATGCGGGAGCGGTCCCTTCTCTTCACTCCCCCGCGGATCGGCGCAAAGCCTTTCTCTTGAAAGAGGGCAGCGCCGAAGTCTGTTGGGGCCGGCCTCGCTGGCGAAGGGCAGCAGCGGCCGGTTTGCACCTGGTCCCCAGCTCTGCGTTGGCAGGTTCTCCCGTGCGTTCGCCGCGTTCGAGCGGTGGTTACTGCCGCAGCAAAAGGCGTTTTCTTCTTCTTGTCCGTTGCTAAACCTTCTGGCGATCCCGTGGGTGCTCTACCTCTCAGCAGCCTCGCTGCTGGAGAATGCGCGAAGAGTTGGCAAAGGAGCGGCTGCTCCTACTCTTCGCCGGCCTGGCTTCGCGTCCTTTTCTTCGAGGAGCGGACAAGCTCGGCCCGCTGGTGGCTCAGGAGCACAAGTGATCGAAGCGAGGTCGAGGTAGCGTCCTTTTGTCCGTAAAGCGCAGATGTTCAGGGACTGCATGTGCCATCGCCGGGCGTGGTGGCACGAGAGCTTCCTTGCTTCCCGGGCTGAACGGTCTGGAGAGGTTTCCCTCCCCCTCATCCTTGGCATCTGCACCAGCTTTAGCTGCTCCTCCAGGAAAGCGGTTTTGACATCACTGCGCCTCCCCTTTGAAGATGCAGGCGCAGATGTTCTCGAAGGTGCCGCTCCTGGATGCCCCCCGTTTCCATTCCGTCTCCTTGGTTTCGCTCTTGGAGATTGGCCCTCCGACGGGCGCCTGTTTCGAAGCGCGCGGTTCCACCTCCCGGAATCTGGCGAGGAGGATCGGCGGAGGGTGCCGCGAGCGCGCGAGCGTACACTAGGCCTCTCTCCGGTCCTCTAATCCTCGTTTCTGGTGCCTCCGGAGTCGAAGTCGGCGCTTTCTCCGTGCCTGGAGCTGCGCCTTGCCCGCGAAGGGAGGCTGATTTCGAGGGGACCGCTTCGGTTTTTTCTTCGGATTTTGCTGCTGAGGCGCTGCCTATCGTGATGCTGGAGGAAGATCGACGAGGTCTCTCCGGAAGAGGGAATGCGGCGGCTGGTCCCTGGCAACTAGAGGAGAGCTCGCTCAGATCAGCTGTTTTGCGCTGCAGTCGCCAATGTGCCGTCCATCGACTTTGGAACCTTCTCGAATTTTCTGCTCTGGAGATAAGTTCCGTTGCCTCCTTGATGCTTTGCAGCTGGCCTGTCGTTACTCTCTGGTGAGCGTTCTTCCCCGCGGGCATGTCCTGAGCGATGTGCACTCACAACTCACGACACTGGAATGATTGTGTCGATGGCGATTTCGCATCCTCGCTGGCTACGGCCGTCGACGTTCCGAGGGAATGGCGCGGCACTGGGACGTGCTTGTTGCCTCGGCGTGCTTCCGCTCGCGCGCCTTCACTTCCCGGATGCGCGGTTCCAATGGTTCCCGCGTTCCCTCGGAGCAGTCGAATGCACTCCGGCACCGAATGCCCCGTTGCACCATCAGGATGGCCGGTTGAGTGGCGTCCCTTCTGCCATGCTTCTGGACATCCTGCTGTTGCAATGGAGTGGCCAGGGTCTCCGCGGATGGAGCAGATAGGTGTGACCGCACTGGTGGTGAAAACGAAGAGGTGGAAGGCATCGGGCCCCTGCGATGGTCCAGGAAAACCGTTTCAGTTTCCACAATCCGTTTTTTTTTTTTTTCTGGAGGGAGACTCTGGGGAAATTGGTCATGCGGAACGAGTCCGGTTTTCTTCGGGCGTTTGCCGGCGAAGAGGAAGCTCCAGGACGTTGGGACGTTCGGTTGTCCGCAGAGACAAGGATGGGGTCCGTGGACGATTTCTGCAGAATCCAGTTGTGCTTTTCCATTTCTGGAGATGCCCTCTAAATTGAATGCTCTTCTGCTGACCGAGGTTTTCTCTGAGGCATCAATTTGGTGCTTTTCCTCTCGAGATAGGGATGGAAGTCCAGTCCCCATTTTTATCTTCCCAATGCACCCACGCTGTTTTGGAGTGATAATAGAACTCGTGATGTTTCCTTGGAAGTCGTTCCGTAAACTCTACGCGACAGTACTTCTCATGCTTTCGCCTTGGTGGCCACGTGGTTGAGGTTTCTCCGAGCTTGGCACCAAGCGTTATGTGTTCGAATCCCGCCCGGAGGAAAGGGTCGATGCCGAGAAATGGGTGCGTCGTGGGTTTTGCCGGATGACATTGGTTGACCTGTTGGCTTCGGGTTTAGTACTGGCTGACCCCTGGTCATTCCGGAGCGTTTGTCTTTAAAAAAAATAAACGAACACCTCTGTGGCAGGACGTTTGATCCTGCCACGTTACTTATAACTACGAGGAGGAACCTGCCGAGAACTGGCATGCAGGTCAGCGGGGTTTGCCTCGGCAGCACAGGGGGAAGGAAGACAACAAAAAAAAAACATAAAACAAAAAACATACAGTCAAAAAAATGAAGGGAGCGGTTTAAGAAGGGATCACTGTGTGCTGGAGGACGTCCTCTGCCTCCTTGTAAGGATGACGACAAGTTCCTGTTTCAAGACTCCTAGATGCCATCTTGACGCGGTCCTCATGAGGAGGACAGTAAAATAGATGGCATCCCTGTCGTTCTGGCCTCCTCTGGCGTTGCTGCTCCAAGCAGCCACGGTGCCGCCTCCTGGACAGCACAGTGCTGCTTGTCTCCTCTGGTTGTGAAAATAGATCCTTCCCCCCTCCCCCCTCTAGAGGGAAACTTCCATCTCGTACCAGGGGCTGGTTGTTTGACACCTCTCCAGAGTATCAAGAAGTGTGCTGCTCTCTTTGGAGAGCGCCCTTCTAGGAAATTTGGAAGCGTCCCTTTAGAGTTCTCTTCAGAGGAGGAAGCAAGGAGAGGTTCCATTGCGTGTTCCCTCTGGAGAAGAAATTCTAGGAGTGATATTTTCCGGAATATTCCTCCGGGGAGAATGAAGAGATGGTCCCGTTCGGGGTACCCTCTCAAAGAGTAAGAGAGACGGTCTTTTTCATCCAGGAGACTTCCTGGATCCATAGGGTGGTCTCCCTGGGTGTCTCTAACTTGAAGAGTGATCCTGCACGCGAAGTCGGCTGGGCAGTGCGAAAGAGCTTCGTGAGCCACTAGGCGAACGGCTCTTGAGGTACGTCTTTGTTTGGAAGGTGCGCAACTTTGCATGGAGGACAGAATAGGCTTCCACGAATGCTATCGATGGGATACAAGAGGGGGGAAGGCTCCGAATTTTAATTCGTTGGTTCCACCACTTCCACTCTCCTTTTTGCATCGGCGAGAGCTGGACATCTGGAAATATCCGCTTCTCCGACTTGCCCCGAGCTCCGCAGGTCTCCTGCCTCACCTTTTACACCCGCTCTTCGCTGTTTCCATCCAGGGTCTCCATGGGCAAAACGCTTCGAAAAACGCTGGAACTCGTTGCTGATTTCTTCCGACCCACGGAGACCCGTTCTTCCTCCTCCTTCCCAAGCCGTGAGACCATACACTACTGGAGGCCGCCGTTTCCGAGTCTTTTCCACACTCATCTCGAGTAATTCTCTCCTGCGACACCGGTGAGCAGCCATCACCAACTTTCGCGAAGGACGATTCCGAAGATTGGATCCAAAATCCACGTCACCTCCGCGAATGTCTTTCGCGAAACGACACGTCGGGGACCCTCCAGTTCTCCTCTCCGTTAGCCATCCATCTGTGCGAAAGAGCACAGAAGCCCTCTCGCTTCCCGAGTGCTCACTCTCGCTCCCGAAGGGGATTCTTCTGGTGAAGAGGGATCCGGTAGGGACTGGCACGACGTTTCGTCGGAACGCGA
The DNA here is from genome assembly GCA_036172245.1 of Raillietiella orientalis. Taxonomy (NCBI): domain Eukaryota; kingdom Metazoa; phylum Arthropoda; class Ichthyostraca; order Raillietiellida; family Raillietiellidae; genus Raillietiella; species Raillietiella orientalis. Next base: position 7,396,969 of record JAYWIR010000002.1, on the reverse strand, counting down.
CCAGTGGCACACGATCTGGGAACTTTTGGAGGTGTCGCGGTTGCGCCGCGAGCGACCCTTCCGAAAGGGTAGCTGGCGGAGCGGCTGCCCGTCGTCCCGCTCTGCGCGTGCGCCTTCTTGTTTGGCGTCCGCGCTCGTGTGGAATTCCCGCGCGGAAGAAGGGGCGCGGCGAGCGCGTTTCGTTTCTTTCGACGCCCAAGATGGAAACTGACCTCATCTTCCTCTGCGGAATTTTCTCCCGAAGCTCTCCTCGGGATCCTCCTCCCGCTCCCATTTCTCGATGGGAGGGGATTAGGGATCTGTAGGAAGCATTCTTGAAGTGAGCAGCACTCGTGCTTTTTTCCCTGTTGGCTTCCAGTCCTGGAAGAAATGGATCTCCCTGCACGCCCGTCGGTAAGTCCATTAATTTATTCCAGAAGGATCTCAGACCCATCCACAACAACTGGCTGATAAGCAGCGGTTTCAAATGCGTGCAGTCCTATAATACCAACTTCGTGACTTACGGCGAAGAGAACCCGGAATTCTTCTCAAATTGTCCCGAGGCCTTGTACCTGTACAGCGTTCTGAAGGAAATGAACTGCATCCCTTTGTTTTTGCCTGCACCACGTAAGTTCTTGCCCTAAAAGACGAAGCAGGAAGCTCGAAGAGCAGCAAGCGCTGACCTCAAAGTGCAGTGGTACCTCGGTACTCGTCGGTAATTGGTTTCAGAACTCGTAACGAGTGCCGAGATCGACGAGTACCAAACGAATTCCTTTCTAGGCTTCGTGGTATCATTTTTAACCAATTTAGGACCCATGATCAACGCACAGAAATGCACAGAGAGCTCAAAAACGGGAATAATTAGGAAGGCACTCTACGAAAGTGTTCAGTGGCATTATTCGCGAGCTGCCATGAGGCGAAAGCGTTCACTCGTTTCTTCAAGAGTGGAGTGTCGAGTTCCGAGCACAAGCCGAGTGTCGAAACAAGTTGTTTTCTCGTCAAAATGCGGCGAATACTGAGTTTGACCAGTTCCAACACCGTCGAGTACTGAGGTGCCACTGTACTGGGGAGGAAGAAATTTCGCTTCAGGTTTCGATTCTTTGTTCTTCCATATCAGTAGAGAAGAGCCGTGGATGGAGCGGAAGGCTCGAAAAGACTCGATAGCGATTTTTCAAGGTTTCTTAAATGTCCTGTTTCAGTGTTTGGCATCTCCAGAAGCTGCGATCCAGGGACCATAGTCAAGTCGAGATCCCAGCTGTCCAACATCTGGAACCTTTTCGGTTAGTCCGTCGCGTGGTGACCTCTTCTGATGCCATTTTGCGATCCTTTGGTCTCCTCAGACTTCTGCTCCCAGCGCTGCAACCACACCGGGTACCTGCTGCAGTGGGGAGCGTATCCCTTCACGGCGAATTACTACGATCTCGCCACGAGCATCTTGGACTCCCCCGAGACGTGAGTGTTCCTGGCCAGATGGGAAGGGGGGCAGGCTCCGAAGCAGCAGGCAGAACGGCGACAGCGTGTGAGGGTAACTGGAACTCCCTGGGAGGGAGGGGAGTTCTGTTTCCGCGCGCCACAGTTTTGTTCGAGACACTTCGGGAGAACTCGATGCGTCTTCCGCCCCGATTTCTTCGCGAAGACATTTTTTTTACACGTGATCTCTGCGGCCACGCCGGAGCACGATATACCCTTTGTGCTCCGTCCTTCGCTCTGGTAGCTTCCGTGGCTTTGAATCCGAAGAAGACTAAAGCGGAGGCTCTTCTTCGGATCCGCCGATATGCAGTCTTTCGTGTTATCCTCGTTGACAGAAGAAAAAAAAATTCCAGCGCACTCCACCTATGTATTCCCAGCGTCATCAGTGCCGCATCCCGATGAATTGGAACGAGTCGCTCCTGTTTTTCCCGCATTCAGTCAAGTGCACGGAGATGATGCCACCTAGTCTCCTATGAAACGCGTGCAAGAGTCCACTATGGGATCTCCAAAAGTCCGAGAAACAGGGAGTGAAAGAGGAGCCAACAGAAGCACTGAGAAGATGAATGACTGTGCTCGAACATGCAGAATTATGCAGCCGCCAGGGTGCTTCACACCCTGCACAGGTAGCAATCTACCAGCTTCACGATTCGAGATGGAGAGTATCCCCTCCCCGAGGAGGGGGGAACGTTTCCAATTTGCACAACCAGAGAGGAAACGTCGGTGGAAACTGGTGCTCCGTGATTAATGGAACAGATTCCGATCCCGGTTAGTTAGCTGGGTTTCCGCCTTCCACCAGTGCCGCTCCCAGAGCCTACAGATCAACCAGAGTCATCCTGCGGGGGGAGGGGGACTTGAAACCCACGACGTACCCTTTCCTCAGCGTCGATGCTTCCTCCCGGGAGAGATTCGAACCCGCAACGCGTTGTGCCGCGCGCAGAGACGGCATCTACCCGGGCTTAACTTGGCCAAGCGCTCGCCGCCAGTAACGAACACTCCCACGCAACTGATTCTTCTGCCAGTCTGAATCCATGGTTCAAACATCTAAAAGGAATCCAAATGCTTAAGATCACCTCATTCTGAAATCGTGGTCTCATGTTGTTCCTCCCTAATGGAAGAAGAACATGAGGTCTCAATTTCAGGAGAAGTCAAAACAACTTGTCATCAACTACCGAGAAGAACTGGGAGATTCCACTCTAAGTGGAAAGGCTGAACAGGTGGATTTGGGGAACCTGCTCGTCCACTTTCACATGTGGATACTTTCCACTCCTGCTCGCCACCTCAAAACGCCTACTACTCCAAAAGCGAAAAATTCCAAAAACTCTGAGAACCATTGAGGATGAAAATAATCCACTGGGGAAATCACCCTTCGTAATGAGATGGAAGCCTTCGATGCAGGTCTTACAGTGTTCACTGTAATTAAGAGTGAAAAGATGAAGAGAGGGACATCAGGTGGGAAGCAGAAACAAGAACCGAAACTTCCAGAGCATTCACCAAATGGTAAATCCGAGCCGAAACACGAAACATTCCTACAAGAGCTACTTCAGTATCCAGGAACACGCATAAGTGTGCACAGATACGTTATGTTTATAGATGTGTTTGTTCAACCAATGCTTTCATTGAGTCTGTTTACTACTCGGCGGAGAAAACGAAACGGAATGTGTGTGCGTTTTCCCTTCAGGGAAACATCCTAGTCTTCTTGCGGCTGTAGCCAGTCGAAAGTAACACTTGCAAGTTGTTAATCTCTATGATCTACTCTTAGCTGCTAGCAAACAACCTTTGGTTCCTTCCTCAGCCAACACAGATGCTGCTGGCGTGTTGTTGCAGCTAGATGCTAAGCTAACAATTCTAGTGTTAAAGCACTGCAGAAGAAACAGCGTCATCATTACAGGTCTTTGAAGCGTTCCTTCGAGAGCGAAAATATTGTTCTGTGGCTGGAAGCCATTCTAAACAAGAGTTAGGAACTCATTTGAATCCGTTGCTGCATCAGTGTAAACTGTTATGATGCTTTGGACGATGAGGAACGCCATCGCGAATTTCTATTGTATGAAGACTTTGACACGGGAAGGTTGAACATTCTCGTTTTCTGTAAGGGGAAACCGCCGGCAATTTGAAAATGCGGGTGAAGTTAGAGGAGAAAGTTCCCTAGAAGGAAAGGTGCTAGGGGAGAGAATTCATCGTTTGGTGTGCTCGCTGTTGATAACAACCCTGCGCTTGGAGTGCCATCTACTGGAGAAAGAGCTGATGTTTTCTTCTCGAACAGTAGCTGCATTGGATGCTTCTCGTCAAGGCGCATCAGTGCTGAGTTCCGTGAGGATGCTCTCACAGAAGCAGGAAATAGCACGTGGGGAGCAGACATCCCAAAGGGTGCTTACCACGCTGTGTTGTTGCACAGCAACGAAAGAACTGAACCATAGGCAGAAAGTTTTTCCTCAAACAGCGTGGTTTTCGAGCAACTGGATCGATACCGTGCGGTTTCGGTCTCTGTATGGTCTAATTCTGGGACCGAGTGCATCATGCATCTCGAGGTGGTCACACCAGTTTCATTTTTCCAGGACCATCGAGTGCCAGAGAGTCGCGTGATGTTGTAAAAGTCCCCTGAAGAAATTTAAAGAGCTTCCATGCATCTCTCCAAGGCAATCAGGTTGCGATCGAGCGAAGGTAGTCTTTTCGGATGAGAGAACTGGCCAACGTGTGGCCGGAACTGACCACGATTCATGGGGAGTCTCTTTACGGTGGAAACTGGATGCAAAGTAGCAAGAAGGATGATTTACGGAGAGATTCCTTCTCAATACAAGGCGGGATTGCACTGGAAGAGAGCTTCCCGTTCCTCCGAATGATGAAACATCGATGACAAATGACAGCCCATCACTATAGGGCGCAAGGAACTGAGTGTGAAACCGCACTTGGCTGCAAGAAAAAAAGAAAAAATCTGCTGATTCCTTCCACTCTGCATGGAGTTACACTTCCCTTTTAGAAAGCGGGATATTTCCAAGACATGAATCCGAGCACCAGCTTCTTTGCCAAAGTGGCCAGAGTTGTTTACTATGAAGAATACGCACTCAGTGTGCGTTGTTTCAACGGATGAAGAGAATGTGGACACCCCCGTTTGTTGAGATGGTGCACAAAGACAAAAAAGCTCGTGCCAATAGATAGGATCTCACACTACAGATTCTGAAGTTCTTCGCAGACACAGAGTACGGCGTTATTTCAGAGTTGAAAATACTTTGTGTAGATGGTTGCTGGATTGGTGCATTTGGGGTCCGGTACGGACTCTTTGCTAATGAGCTAGAATTGATAAAGGAGCCCTCTCGTGCACTTGCTTGCTCCTAAGGAGAGAGGAGTGTGTTGCATAGGGAAAAAACTCTCGGATTGATCCAGTGGGACTTCAGGAGTAAACGTGTTATTTGAAATGATTCCGTACCTATTTAAAAACATCGAAAAATATCTTTGTATTGGCCAGAAAATTGCGTCGTTGTCAAGTTGTTTTCCTGTCTGCTTGTTTCTGTTTGCCAGTTGCAGATTCAGCGGTTCAACAACTGCTCTTCTCCAGTTGGATTATGGAGTCTTGTTCTCCATGTTCATCGTAAGACATGATCCACTTCACGCTGCTCAATCAGCAACATGGAGTAGGTCATCACGCCCAATCGGTGGTGCAACTACAAATAGGAGTTGGCATTTCTAAATGTAACGAAATGTTCACGCTCCAGGACAACCAACAGTTGAGCGTCCCGAAACGACCAGGATTCGAATCAGGTCGTGAATCTCGCCTCACTGGGAATTCTCCTTTTCTCTTTTTCGCGCATCTCCACTGTAGTGCTTTTCAAGAAGCTAAGGGGAACTCGAGAGACCAACCCAAATCGCATCACTCACTTTTAAGTGTGCTTTGATTTCCGCACTCTGAAATCATCCTTTCCGAACCACATTCAGAAGAAGCTCCAAACACAAAGCGTTGCATGTGTGCAGTGGTTATGTGCTCACCAGATACACATACTATCCACATCATGTTCTGGTTGCTCGCGGTAGCGTGAACGCAAAGAAAACACACAGATGGACACACACACACAGAGGACACCCTAGTTCCTTCCTCTGGAACACTCATGTTCTAATCTCCTCCAGTAGGTTAGCACTTCGGTTACTTTGAACGCCTTCTCGCAGCTGCGGTACCGAAGGGACATGAGTAGATCAAAAGGAATACCACATAATGCACACGTGTATTTGCTGACGGAACAGAAGAACAGAAACAATGCCATTTCAACTTTAGACTCAGAAAACCAGAAAGAGAGAGCTCTGATGGATGGAGAAAAAAATCGACGGTGGTTTCAGTCCAATGGAGTGGAAATAATTTGGCCACAACAACGTCTCGTAAAAAACAAAACCCCGATAGAGTTCAAGGAGTCCATTCGTTGTTTTCCGTTCTCATTGCTACAAGCAGGGATGTTGATAGAGTCTCCGAATCTTCTCGAAATTCTACACTACAAAATACCTAAATCAGTAGGCATTCGTGTTGTGAGATCACTCTTAAACGACGCCTATCACGAACACTGGACACACTTGTCCGAAAGGGTTATGTGAGAGTCGCTGTCCGCCGATCCACAATTTCTCGCTCTCTCTTGTTCTGCTACGGGTTGAACAAGAACAGTTGTTGCACACCTTTCGCTCGTGTTTCTGGTTGGACCACTTGCATGCTTTGTAGTTCTGGCTGCTGATCTTGTCCACGTTCGCGTCTACGATTTCGCTTCCATCTCTCGCATACGTTCCGCTGCCGTCTTTGGTACTTGTCCAGCGCAGGCAAGATAGTTTCCACTGTCACTCGGGGGATCAGCCGTCGGTCCTCTTTGCGCAGCTTTGCAACGGCGGCGACGCCGTTGCTGGTTTCTCGTGGCTACTGGGCGACCGCTGCGTCCGTCGTCTTCCACCGACCTTCTTCCGTCTCGAAACCGCGCGTGCCGCCGAAAAAGGTTTCTGAACCCTCCGTGGCTTCGTCCCCGCAAGCCTTTTGAACCAGCGGCACTGCTCCAGAAGCCGATTTTGCCAGCTTCAAAGCAAGACTTTGCTGCCGATTTTGCCAGCTTCAAAGCAAGACTTTGCTGCGATAGAATGTCCTTCCTTCACCGTTCACACGCTTCGAAATTGGGGCAGGGGACAAGAACACAAGCTGCGCGAAACTTCTTTTCTTGACAACAGCTAAACACAAAGTCACGCCGCCTTGTATGCTTTTTAAGGAAGGTTTATAATACACAGTCCCTCTGCGCGCTGGTACACGTCTCGAGGAGGGCGTCTGCAGAAAATTCAGTCCTAAAACTTGTGGATCAAACTGTGCATTTCATCCTCTGAAATGCAATAAATACGGAACCTTCCTTTTGGATGTCTCCAAGCCGGATGAGGCCGTTGCCGCTGAAATGATGGTGCAGACAGAAAACGGCAATCCGATTGTCAGGGTGCTCGTGCTGTTGTCAGCAGCTGCAACGAATGATTCTCTCTTTCAGCCAGGTGATAGCAGACGTTCACATTGATTTCAGTAATCACATCATCACCCACAATCTCTACCATGGAGTGGATCTCTTAAATTTCATCGGTATGTAAAATCGCTGAGTTGCCTTTTGGGGGGTACTGTTTTACGTCAACTGAATGGCCTTCTTGTTTCATGTTTAATGATAAATTCGCAAACGATCTCCACCTTTAGAAAGCTACCGTTATAGGGCATTAAGTATAGAATTTGCCTCACTCTCTGGTGCACACATTCACTCGTTTCGTGCTATTCCAACACAACCGAAGACTCTCGGAGAAGTTCTTTCGACATTCCCTCTGACTGTTTCATTCTGGCTGTCCTGTAATCGTTTTCCGGCTCGTTGAAATTTCCGACACCCATTGCACCTTCACCGTCTGGACACAGCTCGATCACGATCTCCCTGACGAAGTCCAGAGCACCGCACGGTTCATCCTTCGGTTCTCTCCGTCGTCATCGCGATTTTTGGAAATCGATTTGGGTTCGTTCGTTCACGAGATGGGATGCTAAGTAAACGTTTGCTTTCTTGTGCAAATAAGAATCTGTCGTCTCTGCCACAACTGTCTTGCCTGCGCTAAAATCCAAACACTCTTCGCAGTTTCGTCTGAACAATCCTAGCGAGAAACCCCACTCAGATTGCTGGCCGACGCCATTATCGGTGAGGGCGCATCACCTTGGCGAGCTCTTGCGGAACCTACCTGGAACTAGCAGGTCCATGCTACAGGCGACCCTATGACTCCATCCCAACTCCAAACCATCTAACTTCCAAAAGACACAAGACCGGGAGGAGGTTCTCGGCCCCCGTCCCTTTGACCTCTTCCGTGAAAACAAAATTCACCGCACGCTCCTTCTGAGAGGTTGCACGCCGTGCTTTCGAAGCATCGAAAGCGCCACATTTGCAGATTCGTGATACCATTAAGCCCACAATATTTCATTTGCTCCTCAGGAGCCTTGGAGTGCAAATGTTCAGCCTCGATCGCACTTCTGCCGCTGCTCCTGACTAAGGGGGTTCGTTCTGAAAGCAGCGGAGGTCCTCTTTCGTCTCGTTCCGTAACGAAATCCACCGATCGCGGGCGCCATGCTACTCGCCGTCTCTCCCAAACCCCGTGCCAACTTGCTCTGACATTGCCACCGTCGCACTCTCGCCTCCTCCCACCCAGGGCGACGCCCTCCATCGGGCCGACTGCTATTCGAATGGCTGCAAACACGAGATCCTAGGCCGTCTTAGATATGCTGGTTTGCCACTCGGAAGCACCGTCCGAGAGAAGGGGTCGGAACTCGTCCCAAAGGAGAAACCCTTTTTTTTTTTGCACGCGTTGCAAGAGAACGCTAAGGGGGTGTTTCTAGTTGCCAGGGTAAGCCCGTGTATGCAACATTTATGCGTTCGAGGGGCATCTTTGGACCCCGGTAGGAGCTCAGGAGCGCAGGAGTGCTGAAAGATGCTCACATGCTCACGTGTCGCTGGAATTCCTGAGAATGTCGAACGAGATTGCAAGCTAAACGAAATGTAGAATTCGGACGGTTCCTTGGTCATCTGACACCCGTTTATCGTTATGTGTGTAGCAAAAAGATGTCAGCACTGCGATGAAATTCATGTTACAGGACGAGCCTCTTAAAACTGGCGCGTCCAAAGTCTAGCTTTCGGGCGAGACGTAGCGAGACTTGAGATGAAACCGTTTCAAGTGGTCCACCCTACTTGACACGCGCGGGGAGCAAAGCTGTCTCCGACCAATTTCAAGGTTACAGAAATTCGTCTGCGAAAAAATAAAAATAAAAATTGCCGGAACTACAACTCGGCGCCTTTCGCCTAAATCTTCTTCGTTCCGTGCGGGTGGATTTTCAGCGCATGGTGGGTGCCCAGTGTCCTTCTCCGATGCTACGAAGCCGCCCCTTCTGCGAGCCTCTCCACCTCCGATGAAGAGCGTTCGCGAAAAGACGCGCCGTGGGCTAGCACGGAGCGTTGGGCTTGGGCCCAACGAGGCGATCCGCGTGAGCGGGCGACCTGGAACCACCCACCTCCGAGGCGAAAGATAGTGGGGCATGGGGGGGGTCTTGAGTCTGCATAACGATTCTCGTTTCACTACAAGATCCCTTGTTTCAGGAAATCTTGGAGGAATTATCAGCTTGGCGATGGGCGGAAGTTTAATATCTCTCTTAGAAGCAGCCATCTTGATTTACCACTGCTGTGTAAAGACACTCAAGAAACACTTATGCAGCCACTTGGAATGAAAACTTCGATCATTGGAGAATATACATCAAAAACAATAATGCCCGGTCTGCTTTCATCGGATGTACCTTGTCGTGGTGTTGGTGTTTTAAGAAAAAAAACACACACATACGGACGCATGTGTCACAGGCGAATTCCGAACGATGGATCTGAATCGCATGCAGCACTGATACTTCTCCTTCATCGGAAGATGATGAAAAATTCTTGGGAGGAGGAAGGAGATGCTCCCGTCGGCACAAAGGTTTCCGCGCACAAATAAACTGAAGAAATGAGAATTTCTAAATTCTTTTCTAATTTGTTGCACGGCTCTTCTAGTTTGTTGAGTTTTATGGAGCCTGCCTGGCGCTCGTGCCCTGTTTTTGTTTTGTTTTCTGTGGGCGTCGCATATCGCTGGCATTCTTTTGTTTCAATCCATGTCGGCGTCTGTGCCTTCGTTCTTTTCAGATTTGTTCGTTTGGAGGCTGAGGATTCAGAGAAGAGCAAATTTCGATGCAAATCTTACCGCATTCAGAATGGGGCGGGGGATCGAAGCTTTGAGGCGAAGCTGTCCTTGAAGCAATTCGGTAGCGCGCAAAAGAATCCAGCTGAGACGCAGGGTGCAAGAACTTCCACGAGGGAAACCGGAAGAACTTCACTTCACCTGTGTCCTTCTGAAGCTGATTTTTCCACTCGGGCTTCCGGACGTTCTTTCTCCTTTTCACGTCCGAGTGCTTGCGGCAAAGTACTTCCGAGGAGCTAAGGTTTCCATCCATTCTGTGGATGCTCCCCGTTGAAGAACACTTCGGCGACTGTCGAAAGTTTGCAGGAATTTCAGCACGATTTCGATTGTGCGGAATGCGACTGCAATTCCACGTGCCGTGGGTTGAATTGAGGTCCCGTCTTGCGGAGCGACTTGTTCCGTTCTCCTCCTGCTGCCTCGGAAAAAGCTTCTCTTCCCCTGAAGCGGCAAGAAGTCTAGGAACTGGGAAATCTTCATGGGTTCCTTCTCCGGTAGGAGACCAGCACATTTCCGGCACGACTGCCGCGCGGCGACGGTAATTCGCACCAGCAGTGAACACCGTCATCCTACGCGTGCGCCACGCGACACGAGCGACGCAAAATTAGAGAGATCGTAGGGGAGAATGTTCCAGCTTCAATGGACAAACGACAACAACTCTTATTTCAGTCTTCTTCCAGCTGCTGCAGAGCGCAGATCAAAAAGACTTCGACGGTGAGCTCTCAAAAGTTCTCGTAATACGTCATTAGACGCGAATCATTAGCGAAATTTTCCTATAGAAACAACGGTTGCTTCCCTATTCGCTCCTTCTCTGATTTTCTAATCTGTTGCTGATCTTGGGGGAGCACGATGATTACCCTTCAGACCTTGCGCCCGTCGCTTCAATCTGTGAAAGTGTACGGCACATTGTCCAGCACAGAGCTGCGCCACAGGCTATTCGTGAGCAAGGACCACCATCACTCGCAGCAGACTGGTCTCATCCTGTTATGGTGTCCTCTTCATTTCAAACTGAGCTTCTGTGCCTTTGCTTCTGGATGGTTCCCTGATCTACGAGTTCGCTTCGTTTCCTGTGTCCATTACTCCACTCAAGTTTTCATGCAAAGGAAATGTCTACGGAACTTCTTTGTGATCACGGACGAGACTTTCAAAGCATCATTCCCACCTACTGTGAGCATTTCCAGCAACCAGAAATCTCAGCTTCTCAATCAGCAAGGTGGAACCAACGAATCCCATCCAAATAAGGGTAGGGTTGATCCCTTATGCTTAAGAGCTTGCATCCAGCCAACACCATCGAGTAGTTACGTAATTCTCGACTGCATAACTCTTTTTTTGTGCTTGCCAGAAAGTACTACATCATTAGACCATTGCCGAACCCGAACGCAGCAGTTGCAACGAGTGGGTGATGACCTCCTCATGAGTGCTCATCGGATGATGATGACGAGGATCAAGATCATGCATTTCGATACGTGCTGCTCAGTGCCAGAATGTCCCGATAGTTTCTTCGGCCCCAATAATCTGACGAAAATACAGATTTAATCGTCTCCGCACCTTATTCTGTATTTCACATCATTCTGGACTGGACTATTCTTAATTGTGGACCTTTCCTAATCACATTTTCCGATGCTTTTTAAATTCTCCTCAACCAGAGAAGATGAAACTTCCGTTCTCACTCGGCTCGCTTTCCTGAAATGTGCTGAAAACTGCTAACGTCGTTCGTGTATCTGCTCATTTTCGTTCCTACCGGCTCCATATTCTTTGATCTCTGGGAGCTTCATGGTTTTTCTAACAGATGCTGTTAGGTAATGCCCCATAGCAATGTCTCTCAACCATATTTTCAGAGATGCACGATAACTTTGCTGTAGTCCCTGAACTTTCCTAAATGAACAAGATAGAGGGTTACCTCTACGTAGTATTTCCACACGATCATCAATTTCATTTTATTTTATTTTTTTCTAAGCAGGGCTGCCAACTCGTCTATCCACAGGAATCCACTTTTCGATTTGTAGCATTATTCCGACGGTGCAGAGGCTTCAGTATCATCATCTGAAAGTTTTTGAAGATCGTTATCGTGGACGATTCCTTTGCCATTTGCAAAAACGAACGTTCTCTTCCGAAATTCCTCAGCGAGCCCCGAGCATGGCCTGCTCTAAAGCGTGTGCAAGGCTCGTTGAAGATGATTCTATTGATTCTTCGCGCTAAGCTCGACATGGATTCTTTCATTTCCAGATGGAGAATGCCTTCCCCTCATACAACCACCAAGTGCGGTTTCACCGCTGCTTGGAGCAAACCCTTGCGTTCAGCTTCAATCGGTTGCAGTGGGGACAGGTGAACAGAGCAGTTTCCCTTGGAAACGTTCCGGCTCTCCATACCAGTTTATGCTCCTTCGTGCCATCACAGAAGAATCCACTCAGCAGAGATCCCAAAGCTGCATTGCAAATCAAGCAGCAGCGGAAGCCATTTGCGCCATGACTGTATGAAAAGAAACAGGGGGAACGGCCTGGAAGCACGAACACACGCAAGTGTCTCAAAAAGGAAAGGAGGAGGATGAGGAGTCATTAGTGTGACTGCGACGAAAAAGTTGGCATAGACAACTTGCTGAAGTCTCATTTCTGGCTTTGAAAATGGAATAAGTATTTTCATGGGATTGAGGACTCTGAAGAAAAGACTGAACAGCAGCCGTCAGAAGCGATGCTTTCATTGCGACGCTTCAATTACAAGGAGCAAATACGACCTCTTGACGATTTTCGTTGAATCAGTGAGACTCCTTGCTTCTGCTGTGGCGACTGGGAACGTCGTTCTGCATCCTACTTGGGTGAAGACAGAGTTGCTGAAGTGATGCGTGGTGCGTGACTCACTTTTGATGGCAGGGAACATGTCGCAGTGAGAGGAATGGTGGGTAAATGGAAGCACAGGATGATAGATGAATTATCATGGAAGCACCCACCGCAACTCTGGGCAAACTGCAGTTGAAAAGAAATGACCGTCTCTCCTCTACAATCTCTCTGAATGTTTGGAGGCGAAAACGAATGGACCACCTCAGACGATTGTCTGTCCCAAGAGGATTTACCTCGAGAGAAACAGTAGAAACAGACTCTTAGGAGACCTGCAGTTGAAAACGGATCTCCTGTCCATTCGGTTTTCAAGAAAAACTGCATGCCACATCCAAGATGGTTTTGTGTGTGTGTGTGTGTGTGTCTGTGTGTGTGTGTGTGTGTGTGTGTGTGTGTGTGTGTGTGTGTGTGTGCGTGCGTGTTTTTTTTTGGAAACAAGTAATGTTCCCCCCTCCCCCTAATCTGGGATGGCTCTGCAAATGGCCGCCAAAGTCTGGAATCCTGTGAGACGATCTCATCCAAGAGGGAAACGGACCCATGCCGGGGAATCTTGATGACAGGAGAACCAAGAACGTGTGGCAGCAAAGAGTAGGCGTTAAGGGCCGTATCGGCTTCAGAACCTATTTTGCCTAGGCAGTGTTTCCTTCGACGCCGTTGGCACTGCCTCTGTTCCTCGGAGTTTTCCTGGAACAGAAACCCAAACCCTGAAGAGGCTTCAAAGAAGTTGGCTGTTTGTCATCAGCATGAAAATGGTACGATGGAATAAGGCTGGTTCAAAATCCCGAAGGATCTTGAGAATAAATACGTATGTTCATTATGTATATTAATATGAATATTTATATAGAGATTAATACATATTGTGAAAATTACAAAAAATACGTATAATGCTTATTGTGTCTATTGAGATGTATATATATATTTATATGTAGGTTAATACACAAATCTATTTTCATATACATATCTACTTATATTTATCAACGTACATATAATCGATATAATTAATATGATGAATCAATGGATTATCAACATATATATTAAAGATTAAGAAAATAGGTACATGTGTCGATTATATACATTAATATATATATGAAAATGCAAATGTCTAATTGCAAAAAGTAAAGAATTCTAATGAGACTTAAAAGTAATGGAAAAAAATTAAAGGTGAACAAATTTGAAAAACAGAATGGAAATTTTGTGCTTTATTTTCCCACGATTTCCAACGCTCCATAAATTGAACTTCCTCGGTAAACGGCGAATTCCATTTTCGGGATTTTGATCATTCGATGAATGCATACGTTTATAATTCCATATTCATAAATGCCTTCCATATATATTTATTCCACATAACAACATATATGATAAACACATATATTTTTATACTCTTCAATATGCATATCAATAATTTATATCAACGCATATTATTAATTATAAAAATGTGTATGTTAAAATGAATTTGTACATGCATGAATATATGCATGATTTGTATATATATAACAATCTATACATGAATACATACATTAATATATATAATAAACATCTATATTTGCTTTTTATAACATATATTGCTTATGTATTTTATGTTTTTTATTATCTTTCCGGATTTTGATCGGCACTAGATGAAGTAATGTGTAATGCAAATTATCTCACTGACTCGTAGATAAAAAAAAAAAAAAAAGCAAAAAATAGTAGTAGAGAAGCATAGAAGGTAAAAACGACCCCTTCGAAAGGCAAAGAGAGTGCAGCTTGAAGGCATTCTGGAGAACAAAGTACAGAGAAAACACGTGGATTGAAGACGAAACTGTTGAAGGTCAACCAGATAAGCATCGAGGAGAGCACGCCGATGTGCGTTTCCGTCCTTCTACACGGGCCACGACACACCGCATCTCGAACTCCCCCACACTCTCTCTCCGGGAAGACGGGAACCGAAGCTGCTGGGAATCCTTCCAGACACGAACGTGGGAGTCACGGATGGTGAGCTGAAGACACGTCGAGCCACAGAGAGACACTGCCCATGCCTGGGCTTCGAGGAGTTGCCGAAAGACGCGGCAGCTGTCGCGAGGTCCTCGAAGTGCAAGGCAGGTAATGCACGGACTCTCTCTCACCAGAGGTGAGGCAGTGGTGATCCTGGGTCAGGACACCGAACCCGGAAGAATCAGGGAGGACACAAACGAAACTCGTTAGCCCTGTCAGCTATAAGATTATCTCCAGGGGAAACAAAACCGGAGGATGACCCAACTTGCCAGAGAAAGGGGTGCACCTTTTTTAGCGACTAGTTTTTCAGTCTGAAGGTCGTTCGCATAAGAGAAACCATCACAAAGACAGTAGGAAGATCGCTTCGTGTCGAAGGACCACTACTGACTGGAATGACGTTTAAATACATCATTCTCGTATCTTTCTATGTGCACGTGGATCGAATGGGCGGAGGACGCCGAGAGGGAATGCGGTATTTGCAGGAGTTTGCGCTGCAAACCCCGATGGAGGTGGCGACGGTGGATCACAAGGCAACCAACTGCTGGACCGCAACGGGGCGGAGTAGAGCTGCTTTTACCTTCATTCGAACGGACTTATCCGGACGGCGTCACATGAAATCGCTCAGGTGGAACCAGGAAGACGGAATCTACCTCCATGGCAAAAACCCTTCATCTCAACAACTCCTCCGAGGAAATTAGCGTGGTGGCCTTCACCCAGAGGTTTCAGCTGCTCGCGGTTGTTGAACCCACCGGAACGTGGATCGCAAGAGATCATGGCTTCCTTCTGGATCGGCGGGCAGGAGCGCACGAACTCACTCAAAGCATGGAAGCAGCGAGAAGAAACCATGGACCTTCAGATGATCGAGAAGGAAAATGTCGTCTTCACGGTAGCTTTGAACAGCTACCGCTCCAGAGCCGTCTTCAGCGACGTCCACGCGTTCGCATTCTGCCACCTGTATGAATTCGACCACGCGGAAGGAATCTTCGTCGGAATGCAGATCTTTTCGATAGCAGGAGCGACGGGAGTCTCCGCCATGGAATTCCCAGGAAGGGGAGGATGTTCGTCACAATTGCAGCAGCCTCGAGCCACGGAAACATTCTCACTCCGGTCTTTTTTCTGCACGCCATCGTTTCTGGACCTCATCGAAGCGCAGAAACTTCCGTATAGCAGCAGAAACGCGATCTTCTTGAGTCCAAGATGGAACCTTCACCTCGCAGCAGGCCAGGGAGAGCATCGCTAAGGTCTTCGACCGCGTGGACGTATCTACATATGCAACAAGGAGCACAGAAATGTTCGGCTTCCGGCAAGTCATCAAGGTCCAGGAACCAATGGCGATGGCCGTTCGAGGTTGTGCCCTTTCCTCTTAACTAGTCAGAATAAGGAAAACGTGAAGATGCACTCCTTGAAAGGAGATTCCGGTTTCGTGGAAACGGGGAGCCTGTCCGTGCCTGGGGAGAGGAGCATTTTCTCGGCTGCCGTCGACGACTCCCTGCTGCTGATTGCGTCCAGATCAACCAGGACGGAAGGAAGCCAGTGCATGAATGCAGAACGGAAGAAATGGACCAGCTATTCTGCGAAGATTCTGAAATCAAAGCTCCATGAGTCTGCGGGACACCTGAACGATCGGGGGGGGAGAGGAATAAGTAAAAATAATAAACGCTGTATTTGTGGACTTCAGGAGGACTACTGTTCTTTCCAAAAGTCGTAGAACAAATCCGGTTCTGTTTCGCAGAGGAACAGCAGATGTAATTGGAAAAGATGCTGGGAGTTTTTTTGATTGCTGTCGACTCCGATCGCAACTGCTGAGTTCCTCTTCCTCACAAGAATGCCAGAAGTTCCGGAGTCCGAAATGAATTAGGATGCATCTACTCCACGAATATGTGATAATATTTCCAACGTATGAAGTGATTTCACGTAATCTGACATTATTTAGAATAATATTATGCTTCAAGAAGGATTGCATCCAATCTAATTAAATACCATGAATACCTGTTCCTATTCCTGTGTCTTTTACATCTCTTGTTTTCTAATTTCTTAGGTTTATTTTGCAGTGGATGAACGGTTAATAAAGCACTTTCTCAGGAAACATCCTCGTATGTTTTTGTCTCTCAGGTGGGATAGAATATTATGAATCCTTTCTCTGCGACATCCTACTCCAAGCGTCCCGTCAACACAAGTGGATCGATTCAGTGATGACCATTCTTTAGTGCATGCTTGCAATGCGTGTTGAGTTGCACTCTAGATTGCTCTCATTGCCTCATTGCACAATGACCCATCAAATTACTTAAACAGAAGTATTCACATAAGCCACTAAATAATATGAATACTCTCAAAAACCTCCCCCACTGTACACAACTCAAGCAAAGACCATTCGCACTAGGCAAAAATTACCTTAGTTTCATTCACCATTGTCTTCTACAGATTATTCCATCAGTTTGTTGCTACAGATAATCACCATGTTTTACGAATAGAGTCTAACCAACACCGAATTAGGTTCCCGTACAATTAGCGATTCTTCTTGATGAATAAATAATCATTAATGAGATGCTAGACTTTGAGTGGTTCTTTCGAGGGCCACATGGGCAGCGAATTTTAGATTTTTGCTGGATTGCTTCTATGCGACTCTCAGTTCCCAGCTAACAAGAAACGCTCCGTTTCGGTATCTGGCTTATTCGATCAGTAACTCACTCGTAAAAAGAAAAAAATCGCAATAATGTAATTTGTAAATTAAATTTAATCAGTTTTCCATATTTCACCTTGCTGAAAAGCGGGCAGAAATAAATTGGCTCTACTCAGTGATGGGGAAATCATCAAATATTTAGAACTGATGGAATTAACTGCAACCGTAACACATGCTCTGGAGTCTCGCGCGAGACTCCTCCAGGAGCAGCAAAACTTCGGAGAGAAATTCGAGATTCACACGGAAGGCTACAACGAACTTTGGAATTTCACCAAAAAACACTCAGACACTGCGGATGTTCGCGTGCTGCACGACCGGCACACTTCAAGACCTCAAACTCAGATCCGTTCTCCGGAGTACACGTGCGCACCTTGGAAGGAAGGAAAATCAGGTGCGTCCCATCTGGGAACTGGGATGAAGCATTCTCTTTTTCTCAAACGGACATCCAAAGCATATCGTAAAGGAAAAGAAGGAAACTAATAATGAGAAATGGCGCCTCCATAGTAACTACTCGAAAAACGAACTCGACTAACTCATTATGCTCAAATGATCACAGTTTCCAACGTGGAACCCCTCTCAGACGGCGTGTAGATGCAGCAAATAGGAAGAGATGTGCAACAGCAAGAGCACAGTCGGAAAGGAGCAGCCCTCGAGAAACCTTCGGCAGCTCTGGAAGGTTCAGCACGAACAATTTCGCAGCAGAAGGAAAATCTCGCATCAATTCGAAATTGCAATCTCGAATAACGCGAAAGAAGACCTTCGGAGACGTCAGCATCTGCAGCATTAATTACCTCGACCGACACGTCCCGTGGGTGAACCGTGAGAAAGATCGCGCAGCTCGGAGCTGAAATTTGCGCGATGACCAGCGGAGTTTCATCTCGCTGGGGCTTCGTAGGGAGGAGGAGGATCAGGCAGCTGCGTGCGCTTCGCTTGCTGTGAATCTGCTGCAGCCGCGGAAACTCGGGGAGGCATGGGTTTCAAAAACTTCGCTCATGATGCTAGAAGAACGAAAGCACTCGTGGCTTGAAGCAAAACTCTGGTACTGCGGCTGATGACAGAATCCTGCATTGAGAACCAGAAGAAAAAAGAAAGAAGGACGGGAGAAAGCAGCGTGCTCGGGACGCGCAGTCAGCGCGCCTACTGAGAAGTCTGTTAAACCACACACTCAAAGAGTGTACCTGTTGTCGTTACGTCCTCAACATTCCACTTGGGTCGTGGGAATCTTTCTGGGTTCCTTGGTTTTCCTCGTTTCCTTTCCGGCCTTTTTTTTTTCTTTTTTTGGTTCTCAAACAATTCTGAAGAACCCTTCACCTCCTCAGGGAGGGGAGGAAGAAAGAGGGGACTCACGAATCTCCTCAAACACTGCCCACGAGGGTGTGTATTACCCTTCAATTCAGGGGATAATCCCTGACGGACCACCCTATGAATCCAGGAAGGTTCCAGAGGAAGGGGTCCGCTCCTCTTGCTCTTGGAAAGCTGTTGTTGTCTCCTAAGGGAACCCGGAAGGCAACCACCTCTTCCTTGTTCTCTCTGGAAAGACCTCATGGAGGGGGCCGCTCCACTGTTTCTTCTCGGAAGGGGACTCGGAAGGGATCCGCTCCTAAAATTTCTTTGCGAGGGAACCGCGTCTCGTTTCCTCCTCCTCTGAAGGGAACCCGGAAGGGACGCTTCCAAATTTTTTTGAGGGGCGCTCCCAGAAGGGAGCAGAGAGCTTCTGACACTCTGGAGAGGCTACTTCCCGAGAGGCATACCAAGATACCCCACGGGTACATTCACAACCGGAGGAGATCCCCAAAGGGAACTGCAGCTCCTCGGTTCATGGAAGGACACGGGGGATCACCTTCCAATCCCGGAGGCCAGTCAACAAGGACATCCGGCTTCTACTTCTGCCGCACCCGAAGCCTACAGATCAACCAGTGGGGTCATCCTGCTGGAAGGACTCGAAACCCACGACACACACCCCATCCTGGGCGTCGATCCGTGGATTCGAACCGGCAACGCTCGGTGCCACACGAGGACACCGTAGCCACACGGTCGCTAATGCGGACCAACTCGACCGGGTCCAGACCTTGTGCCTGGACCAGGCCAAGTTCTGGAGAAAACGCGAGTTCGTACCGCGGAGCCACATCCGGAAAGCCTTGGCAAAATGGGGCCTGAATTGATCCACTCTGCGTGCGAGAGGCTCGGTTTCTCCTCTTTGGCGCTCGACAAAACTGCTGATGTCCCGTGAACTCAGCTCGGCGATCCATTCGTGTCAGAGGTCGCGCGGGAAATTCAGGATTTTCCAGGCTCTCCTCCAAGGCATCCCGCTTCAAGGTGCTACCAGTGCAGAAGGATCACCGAAGGAGAGTGGTGGAGCGATGTTGCGGAAATTGAACTTGCCACGTGGAGATCTCGGGCGTGTGGCTACAGATGGGGCTCTGTCAATAACTAGCAAACTCCGTTGCTCCGGGACGTTCGTCGGAGACAAAATCAATAAACATACAAAAAGGAAGGAGGCGATCTCCTTTCCGAAGCAGGAATAGGCAGGTACACCTCCACGCACATCTCCGCTCGGAGCGGGCAGCTGGCTGGTTGCACAAAGAGGAGGGAATAATGAATAAATAAAAAAATTACATGATTTATGGGTCGAAAACTCTCCCATAATGATGTTTTAAAGACGAGTCCAGATGGCCACGACTTTTTGAAGCCATGCCTTGTAATTCCCAAGAAGGCAGGATATCCAATGGTGCTCCTCCAGCAAAAGGCTCACCTGACGTATCAGGAAGCCCAAGATTTTAATCTGGAGGAAGTCGAGAGCAAGCAGAGACTCCAAGCACAGACTCGCAGCCGATTCTTGCATCTCGGAATGTAGCTTGCTGGAAGACACGAATGTCCCCTCCGTCGATGCGTCACTAGAGCAAGTCTTTGGAACCGCGGCTAGAGTTTCAACCCTTCCCAACGTGACAGTTCTGAGTCCAGACTTGGAGTATAGGGCCACAATGTTTATTTATCAAACCACGAACTCCCTGAGACCCAAAAGGATTTTTCTGTAGAAGGTCCTCGGTCCTTCTTCTTGGACTAGAAGGTAGAAGACGAACAAAAAGTGGAGATGGAAAAAGAGGGAAACAGAGGTATTTCACGCTGCCACATGCTAGGCAAGATGAATTGCCGCCGCCCACGAACTGATCCGGTGCTCTATACCTTGCGAAGGCAGCAGGGTCACACTTCTACCGCTAAGAAATAGCCCACGGCACGTCCGGGTACTAAAACGTAATTCCCAAGGGAATCTTCGGATATCAGGCAATCCGACTCCCACGAAAACGACCATCGGATTGTCCTCGTCGGTGGAAATGCCCTCGTCCCAACTTGTGGAACTCCTTAAGACACTCCTCCAGCGTAAACATGGGCAACAGTTCAAGGACATCGTGGGCGTAAGCCGTCACGGCAGTCTTGAAGGTGCAAGAGCTCGGCGGAATGTTCAGAGTCAGTCTGTAAGCCTTCAGCACTAACTCACAGAAGACGCGGAAGAGCATGGTTCACAGGCTGAGCATAGACTGACTATTACCGTATTCTTCTGTATACGGGAGCGTCTTGAGTGCAGCGAACGCTAAAACAAATATTCATTATTGCATTGGTACAAGGTGAGCTCAAGTACAGCAACGAGCACTTCCGGGTGCTTCGGAAAGAGTTTCTGGTCACGCATTCGAATGTTTTATGTAAATCGACCTCGATCGCAAGAGCACTTGGTTTCTCCGCCTGCTTGTGTGTGGCCTTCGATCTCGAAGCTCTTCCTGCAGTTTTTTATCCCTGCAGGTTTCCCTCACAACCCCGTGCTGCAACAGAGCAGCCAGTCCTGCGAAAACACCTGGTTTAGGCCCCATGCTCCCTTCCGGAACAGCGTAGGTCTGATCCGCGCTGACCAAAGGGTGCGTCATCTGCCTCAGGCACGCGGTTCGCAGTTCACAGAGCAGGCTGATGTCCTCGTGTATGAATTAATCGGAAGGAAGCCAGTCGCCCAAGCTCCTTTGGGGAGGAAACGTACCCTAGCTGACTGCATGGGGCACGCCTCCCTTCTCCCAGATCAACAAAGTGAGTTTGCGCATCGAGTGCGTTTCCATGGTACCGCGAAAATTCCCAAGGCAGGCCACTTGCCGTCAGCAGTTCGGGAAGCAGCGTAGCATGGAGTTACGGGAACAGAGAAGCCGCGGGGACCTCAACGCTGTCAACTTTTATCCGAATCGAGGCAGAGTATCTACCGTGTTTGGTGCCTCATTGAGGAGGAAATGCTGAGGCGTTCCCGGGAACGCAAACGAGAGATTCACTGATTGACGGGTAGGAAAGGGACCGTGCTCTCTGAAACGGAGAAGAACTTTATGATGGGCTCTCTGATGCGGCATTTCTCGTGGACATGATGGCCGCTTAACAGAGCTGGATGCCCAGCTTCAGGGCTCTGTGCAGGTAACCGACTCGTTCTCTTGCAGCAGCTTGCCTTTCGAGCAAAACTGAAACTGTAGGATGATGACCAGCTTCCCAACGCAGACTGAGCACTCTTGCCCGCGGTGCAACTGACGAATCCGGCATCCAGCATGCAACATGGGAAGGAACGCCGAAACGTGGAGACGAATGAGAACAGGGGGTGGCGTCTTTGATGCGGTTGACAGGGAACCAGAATGATGAAGACTCCATTCCGGATGCAACCGGAGACGTCTTCTTCGGTTCTCAGCTTCGATTCTCGCAATCTGAGGCTCCCACTAGGAGCAACCGCTGCGAAACTTTAAAACACCTGCGCTTCTGTGGAAGAATGTCCTTTCGAAAAGGCAGCGCGCCTTGAGAATGCGTGCTCTGTTTGGAGCGGCCGCATACTGCCGACGGCAGTTGCTGTCAAAAGTTGTTGTCACCTGTTGCAACACTCGAAAATGCCCGTTTCCTGATCCGCAGGAGAGAATCCTCGCAACCCTCGCCCGCTGATGCACAGTCCCGCCCTGGTACCAACGAGCTTGCCGAAGAGCAAGTGCGGATGCACAATTCCAATCAGCCACGATGAGAAACAACCAACTGCCAAAAATTACTATTTTATATCATCCTGGGATTAACTTTTACTGAGCTTCGTTTAGTATTTTTACATCCGTAGAAAGGGTGACCTTTTTATCCCGGATCTGAATGATGTATTCTATCCACTTGAGAAAATCGGTAAACAACATATAATAACTTTGAAAATGTCGTTACTAAGGTTTTATTCAGAATTAGAATCAATTTGCTCGCTCTCTGTGAATATTCTCTTTCATTTTCTGAGGATGCGATAATTGTACAAGGACATGGAAGCTTATTTTTCCCTTTCATTCAGTTGTTTTTGTTTTTGTTTTTTCTCTCTATGACCATTTTTATCACTGTCAACTCGAGTAATATAGCTAAGCTAATAGTGAGGCCGGAAACTTTAAGAAAAAGGCATCGTGACTGGCAGACCATTTCTTAGACATGCGGCTTTGGGGAAAAGGAAGGTTTCCTATGGCTATTGGTGACTGAAAACTGCTCCAATTCCGAAATATTTCCTGCAGGAATGGAAAGTTCTTAGGCCAATTAAGGAACCAAGGGATTAAGGAAGGATGGACGGAAGCATTTTTTCGAAACAGGAAAACGCCGAAAAAAGGTGATTTCAGGATGCAGTTGAATCGATGGTGGCTCAATTTCTGTTTATTATTCATTCTGTAGATTGAGTTTGAAATGTGCAGAAAGATATTTGCGATTCACTTCCCACGATGATTGGCTGATGAGTTTTCATTTTTTTTTTGTTTTTTCAAATCAATCTCAGATAGTTTCTTCGATTTTCGTCCAGATGCAGTTCTGTGCTTTATCTCTCTGCCGCCTCCAGACGAGTGGCGATTTTGTCCTTTCGAGCTGCTTGTTGCTGCCCCTTCTGGAAAGACATCCGAACAAATCATCCAGTTCATTCCCAATGAAAATATCAATCAATTTCTATCCTTTTATCATGCAGCCTAAAATCAGATATGATGACTTCGAGCTACTCAATCAGTACGTACATCTGGGAGTAAATGGTGCAGCTTCATGTACACCTTCTGCAAACTGTTCCGGAAAGTCGTAACTTCTCAGCAATGTTTATCGTCTGAATAATTTATACGCCGTTCTCACTTTTTCCAACGCGACTGTTTTGCTTACAGAATTACTTTTACGATTTTTATCATTTATTTACTTGGTATGATTTCCTGGAAAGAAGAAACTTCCACATTCTCTTCCTCCCTAGTGAATGTTTCTGTACAGCACTGGCGGTTTTCTTATTTCGGATCACCGTGCAGCTCGAGTGTTTCAGTGCAGATCTTTCTTTGTGAATCCACCATGATCCATCTGTTCTTTCGACCCCTTCGCTTTTCGAAACTTAATGTTGTTGCCCCTATCGAAGTTACTGACAGGTCATCAGTCCTACGTGCTCCTGATACCAAATAGAAATGAAAAGGAAAAAGAACAGTTATCGCATGGGAAAGGATGGGTTAGGCAATCCAATGAGAAAGGCCGCTGTGGTGAAGAATGGTTCGCAGAGTGGTCACCACCAAATGGGGAACACTGGAATTGTTCGCAAGTCGTTGCAGCTAAATAAATTGTACCGGCTGAATGGTAGTTTTCAAAAATGCACTTTGTCAGTCAAGGGAGGCATGAGGACGGGTACAATGATGTATTCAGGAATGATATGTTCCTATAGTCTGTTATGCGTGCAAATGTGGGAACTCGTGGCAGTTTGCTTGTTAGTTTGTTTTTGCACTCAATAAAATTGCACTTTTGCACTCAGCCGCGTTCACAAAAAGGTTTTAGAATTTCCTGTGGTTAGAACTCCTTCACAGTAATTCTCACAGTGCTTGTCGGGATCCCAGGTTTCTAATTATCGATAAGTACGCGCTCATATTGAGATCTTCTGATTCACCCCATGGGTTTTTTCCCGTGATGTATGCAAAGCAAAGTTGTCGATATTTTGATCTCTGGAGCAAAGCTCCCTTTTCAGCCCTATGACGAGAGTGGACGTTGTCTGGACTGTACAACGCGAGGTCGCCGAGTGCCGAACTCCGGTCCTCCTCCCTCTGCCAGACACCATCTTTCTTTCCTTGTCGTCTCCCCCTCCCTTCCTACCAGACGCTGTCCTGGGGTGTGCAGCTCTTCCCTACTTCTAGTGTCTCCTGTGGAAATCCAATGGGCCCCGGCGTTGTGACCAGGCGGAACAGGCTGCACAACACCGATACACTCCACTCGATTGCTATTAAAAGTCGAACCTGCGATTTTTTTTCCAACTTGATTTTGGCCATCCCGTGGATGTTAATTAACCTGTCCCTCACTCGTTGATAATTACCGACCTTTCACTCCACATTCTGGCTCGTCTTGCAGCGACCTTTGCAGTGTTTACCAACTCACCCTGCGCGGTACGCAAGGCCCTGCGTAGTCGCCGTGTACGCGTAGTCGGGGCATTGCCAGTGCACAGGTGTACTCGTGCCTAGTAGATTTTCAACACGAAAGCCGTTTAAAGTATTCCGATATAAAATGTAAAGGTAACAGGACAGTTATTATCAAGAAGTAGGTGCTGTAGTAGTTAAGAATTCATTGAGTCTAGTGTAAAATAGTTTTTTGTGGGATCTTCACCCGAAGATGAATGGGAGAGTATTTATTTGTTTATGATTAAAGTGCTCCTTGAAATATCCATTTGTTGAAATAGCGTTATAGTTCAAACCAGCTTTATGCATAATTCCTGCATGATGACGGTCTTAATGATGTCAATCTCCGTCTTATTTAGTTTCAAATTTGCGCTGGGATGTATTAAAAGGCCAGAGTTTCCTCTCGCATGTTACAGTAAATGCAATGAGAGATACAGTTTAATGCATAAGGTACTGTGTTACTTCATTTAATTTATTCAATGTGCTTTTAGTTAATAGAGCATGATGCCTGTGATTTTGGCTGTAACACATTTTCACTGGATGGTGCAGGTTCTAACTGCCACCGGGCACGTGAGCAATGCAATAAAAGTAAGTTTTGCTTTTGCATTTTGAAATTGTGATTGGCTTGAAATTTCAGCTTGTGCCGTGTATTTTAAAGGCCAAAGTAAATATATGAAAGCATGCTTACATGGCTGTAAGCTACCATTCTTACATTCTATCGAGGTTAGTTGCCACGTAATTAATTTACACATAAGGTATCTCAAATATTTTCAGATTTCTACGGATGATTTCTTTCGTTTTTCTGATATTATCGAAATTTTGAGTAGTTTTATTTTTCTGCTCAAGGAGGTTTCTAAAGATTATGATGATAAGTTTGTTGAAAGTACTGTTAACGAGGCTTGGGATGCCTCATGTTCTGCAGATGTATTTTCTGATGGGATGCACAATAAATTAAACAATGTTGGAAATGATTTAGGTAACACCTTTTTGCTTTTCAATTTCATACGTTATACTTAAGTTGTTTTGGTTTCTGCAACTGGAAGCCTAACTCAAGCCTCACAAGAAGGATCCTTCATGGATAAATGGTTTAATTCATTGAATAGACAAAATCAAATCTCCAATATGTTTATAATATGTGCTAGCATCAGCCTTATTCTTCTGTTGTTGATATTGAGTTTTCTGCCATGTTATAGCAGGAAGAAGAGTAATAATTTTACTGATAGTAAAGTTTTACTTATATCAGATCTTAAAGACAGTGGTAATAGTTATGTTCCAGTCATACTGAAAACCCCAAATGATTTGCAAAAAGTTTGAAAGTTTCGTCAAAGTTTTCAAATCGAATCCAGTTTTGTCTTTCACCTCATAACATAACTATTGTTCAGATTTCAGATTGTAAGCTGGAGCAATAAAATAGTCAATTCAGAAAACCCATGTTGTGTTTATATCTTACAGATGCTTATATGGGCTGCCTACTTGCAAGGAAAATGAATTTCCCAAAGCTGAATATAAGTTCCAGAAATATAAAACATTTCCCTCGCTTATTATATACATCAGGAGAGCTTTACCAAACCTTACATGTTTCTGTTCAAAAATCCAAGGCCTCATATGCAGGGTAAAGGAAGTGATCTTAGTTCATACATTGGTTAAGTTGTATTGGTTAAAGAAATTAGGGGCCCGATATTTTTTTGTCATCAAGAAGGTTAATTTATATGAATATAGTGCATCCAAATCACCCATTTACAGCCATGGTGCATACAATAACCTTTAGAAAACACTTACTGACAAATCATTTTAGTATCTTTGTATCACAGTAATATACACACAACAGCGATGCATAAAGACTTTTCTACTTATCAAAGATCATCTTTAGAGCAAGTAATAAATGTTTCCTTCTTTCTTTTTTCCTTTTTTTTGAATACTCAGAATAGGAACTTTTTTTTTTTTTTTTTCAACAAATTAATTTCCATCATAATTGAATAAGGTTGCACCTAATTTAGTTGTATTCTATCTAATCGTATTGTCTTAAAAAGTGCAACTTGTCATTACCTTTCTTTTTCAAATTGGCCCTGAAATCATTTTTACTGTAGTTTTTTCCTTTACAATTCTGTAATCCTGTATACACTCAGATTAGCTTAGATATATGCCTGTAAGCTTCCTAGAATTAATGAAATTCGTTCCATCTTCAATTTTATTAACCAGAAAATACAGAATCGATGGTATACTACGGGACTTTTGAATACCAACTTGTTGAAAATCTCTTTGACAAAGGGAACAAAACAATCCATTGATATCTGAACTTGAGTTTTCAAAAGCTTCATTACTACAAAAGACTCCTAATTAATTTACGGATGACAGAAAGTTAGCCATAAAAACCACCGTGTATTCTGCCAGGGAAATATTAAAATACTACAAACTGTGTTGAAACAATCAAAGAAAATGCAAAAAATCATTCACATGTGACATCATGAGAATTTTATTTTTTTTATAAATTAATAATTTGATATATTTTCAATTGTTTAATCAATTCTCACTTCTGAGAAATTTCCTGACTAATAAATTGGAACTAACTTTTTCTTCACAGGAGGAAGGGGGGAAGGGAATCCAAATTGCGCTGAATGTTGAACATATCGCAAATTCATTACTTTCATTTCTTTATCTACAGCTGGATAATTTCTTTGGAACAACTGCATTATCTGCATTACTTTCTGGTGCTTGAATGATTAGTCTCCAGATTCTGGCTAATGCCAACATGTTCATATATTTGAGTGGTGTGATAAATTAAATAAGAGTAATATCTAAAATGAAAGAGTTACCAATTGCTCGAAAAATAAAATAAAAAAAAAGTTGCAGAGAAAAATTTTAAAAAATGTCGCGCTGCTACTTACTTTGTCTCAACAATGAGCTTTCTAGACCTCGGTAACAATTCTCTTAGATTTTAAAGATGACTGCACAAATCCCTGAGTAAAGGTACTCTCATCACATAATACAGATGGAAGAGAGAAATACTGTTTCCCATTGTTCCTTTTTTGCTGCATGGAGAGATCTGCCAAAGCAAAATGAGGACACTGCGCAATGGAACCATGAGTAAAAGTAGACTTGAGATTCACAGTATGATCAGTTTTGGGCGGACTATGCACAAGCTTTAGGAGGTTTATAAAAAAATCGGATTCCGTATTTATAGGATCTTCTGCATCCCTGTTGTAAATGAAAACACTAACTAGCAACGGATGTGGTATGGCAATTGGAATAGTGTACTTGCTCGGGAACAGAAGCTGAGGAAACTGGAAACAACTACACACTTTCATGATACACAGACAATCGGCTTTACCTAATAAGTGTAGATTCTTCTAAAGGAATAGGCCTCATGCATGGATTAAAAAGTTTCGGACTGAGTTCAGGAATTTGTACATTTATGCCTAACCTTGGAAATTTGGGAACGTGAATTGCATTTAAATCAGCAGTCATACGAAAGCAAGCTAATTCTTCACTATAGATAGCTAAATCCAGTGCATTCATCTGCACAAATTCCTAAAAATGGCATACACAGGCATATTCATTTACCTCAAGAGGGAGCCAGAGATCATCTTCTGTAAGAGGAATCAATATTTCTGGAGAAAACAATTCAGTTAACAACATAGTCGCAACACTATGCCAGTCACTAGGTACAAGGTGGTTGCTTTCCCAAAATCGAACAGCTGGTATGTATTCAAAAATGCGTTCGGTGTACACTTTGTGTGCAAGAGAGGTGCCATAGCCAATGGTAATCTAATCAGAACAAAATTAGGCTGATTCAAAAATGCACCCAATATTCAGTAACCTTTAAATCTGTTATATCCATACGTATGCGCTTCTTCTGAGATGCACTGAGACCTAAGTGCAAAACCTGCTCTCGCTGTTCTATATTCTGTTGAAGGGATGCTAACAGATGCTCACATGATAGGCAAACTGCCTGATATACACCAGTTAGTTCAAGAGTGCCAGAGAAAGGACCAAAGCAGACTTGCACAAATTCTCTACAAATGATATTGGTGAGAGAATAAATAGGACACAATTCACCTGAATAACTCCTTTGGACTGTTAATGAGTTGCTCAGACTTTTGTTTGAAAGCTTCAAGTTCCTTGATCTCCAACAAACCTTCCAAACTTGCCACAGCTTGTTCAGCTTTAATTCGCCATAATGGCTCCTTCATTTTAGAAAGCTCTGGTGCACTCTGGGCAAAACAGCCTTCTGCCACAGGAATATGACCCTTCCATCGTATTAGATAGAAAGCAAGCTCATCCCACAAAATACATCCAATGCATCTCGTGCCTGCTATGAATGCAAGAATCAGGGCAGTCAAAGGACAGACAACAAGTGCTGTCAGCAGAGCTAGAAGACCTTGTCCCAGCCCTCCTATTAGCAGATGACACAACACACATAATGGGGCTTTGAACCAATGCTGATCAGTAGGAGAATCCATATCATAGAAAATGAATGCAGTAAAGTGATATAATATCACCACAGGTACTACCCTGAGAGAAGTAAGGATTGTCATCTACGTATACACAGCTTTACCAAATTGGAACCAATAAACACAAAAAAAGACTGGCAATACTGATGCCCAAACAAACAAATGGCAAAAATAATAAGCATACACAGGTTCCTCCCACTCCTTTGACTCCGTAGTTCCATGTCTGATTCAGTATGCGTGATAATCCTTTGCCAAATAAACCTACATCCAATTTAATAAAAATTGATATGAACACAAATTTTGGAGCTCTTCTCCTACTCTACCTGATGCAACCTGAGCTTCAAAAAGTGAGCGGGATTTGGAAATGTGACGCCACAATATCATCACACGAGAAAATAGAGTGTGTCTCACACATCTGGAGTTCACATGCAACATTCCATCTACTTGGGAAATATTATACTGTGGCGTAAAAGGTTTTGTTCCCAGAAGTGCCCGAAAACTCAGAGAACTATGGAAAGGAATGAGGATCTAGTAGACATTTAATACTAATTTTTCCTATTATTGTCTACTTACTCCTAGGATAAACATGAGTTGGCTGATCCAGCTCCATATTCGACATACATTGTTATGCCATCTCCAACCCAAGAGACTAGTTGAAGACAGACGAGAAACATGCTTCTCCAATAAAAAAACAGAATGAGAGGAATCTGAAAGGAGCTTGTCATCACATGACTTAGATGAAAATACAGTTGGTATCAACTGTTTTTTCCCATCAGTATTATGAAAAATTCGCCAATGTTTTGGGAACCAAATGGGTGCTCTCCACAAAAAAGTACGCCTTGGAACTCGAAGTTTCCCTAGCTCTTTGATGAGGGCTGGTTGTCTATCACGACAAAATGTGAAATCACGTTGCAAAAAGTAGTGACTTTGCCAAAGGCAATGCTCCTGACACCAAGTAAGGGTATCTCCATAGATTTTCCAGGCATGAGCATTTAGAAATGACTTCTCTGATTCTTTCAACTTGGCTTGCATCCATGGTCTAATGCGTGATAACACTGGATGCAATACCTTCAGATTAGCTTCCATCTGCAGCTGATGATTCTCCAAGTTGTTGACTATCCTCTGCAAAGCTCTACAAGAAAGCCACAAGTGCTAGAAGCCATGCTTTCCTCACTTGTGTTGGAATACTATGAGGCGTACATGTTCAATCAGTTGGAAGACAAAAGATTCCCCATAATTCTGAAGCTCAGAGTTAGTTAGCATGGACTGGAATATGAAATTTAAATAATGGTCCAGAACAGCTGCTTTTAATATCTAAGATCAAAAATCAAGTTAACAGTTAGTATGTGTAATGATTACATAATCATTACATAAATTTGCATCCACTTGCATATAATATAAATATTGGGCAAATACCTGCTCAATCTCTTTGGGTAAATACGCAGTGATATCTAAAGTTGCAAGAGTATCCTCAATGAATGAATTCAACCATTCTTTGGGTGTTGTCTCAATGATCTGATTAATAATTGAAGAAGCCTTTTTCAATTTATCACTAATGGAAGAATGAATATGCTCTACAATGCATTCAAAAATCTTACAAATTATAAATGCTGAGATAAATTGGGAAATCTTTCGGGGTCATAAAAGTAGATGATGGATAAGGCAGCATCTCCAGGGTAAAATCAAATTTCGGGGGGTTTGATACAAAGTTCTTCAGAGTAGCGCAGCATTCTTCTAATTTGGATTCCATTCCTGGCTAAAATAATACTGTGGATTACATTTTCAGCAAATGTGCAACAATCTTGCAAAATAAGATACAGTGTGACAAACACAGATGTTTCAAAAACTAGGAAAAGCAGCATCAAGCTCGAAAATTCATGCACTCTCTGAATAATTCAAAACATAGAATTTACGTAAGATTTGGCTAACCTAAATTAATTAAACTAAGTGAATACCTAAACATTACCTAAAAACTGAAAACCTATTTAAACAATTGTGAATCATGTTGCAAGCGCCATTCTTAAGTGAGTTATGCAAAAGAAATTCTAGTCACACATAAGAATATTTTCAGCATCCTTACATATAACAGAAGAGCCTATTTCTGAAGAACTCTAAGCCCAATCTAAATAGTTACGATGCATACTCATGGTTTCCTTGCAAGTGCATGGTAAAATGATCATTTTGAACATGTGAAAATTTGAGCATGAAATCAACTTTTGCAAGCTTACTTGAGATTATGACTGATATGTACATACTAAACCACAACATCTAAGTACATACCGTTATCATTTTGTTTGTTTGTAGGTAAAACTTAACAAAACAAAATTAAATAAAAAAAAGGAAAAAAATTGTGCCTACAAATCGAAAACGAGAACTTTGACTTCGCAAATCTTGAAAAACTTGCCTTTATTTTACTTTTCTATATTTTACATGGGTCCTTTTCTTTTATGTTATCCTAATCATACTTCATTTTCATCCAAAATGCTGACTACTCACCAAAATAACCATACAAAACATGCATATGAAGGTATGCATTTGTGAAGAAATGCTCAAATAAATAGGGGCAAATTACCACTTAAAGAAACAATTCATAGATGCCAAAAATTACAGAATAGGATTACGAGGTTGCATGATTTTCATTACATTTAAATTACATCAAAATAATCTGCTTGGAATGTAAATCTTCATTCTGATTTTTAACACTGGTATCCTTCAATTAAGACCACTGAATAAGAGCAAAGAATTTTCATGAGATTTACTACTTGCTATATTGCTCATAGCAGACAATTAGGTAGAGAATTAGGTACAATTAGGTAGACACTGGACCAGCATAACGATGTTAAAAACATAGATTGACAAACAAAAAACACCAAATCAATAACTTGTCCATACTGATACATGATGAATAGAAATGTTTCTTTACATGAATTTACACATTTTTCAACAGCTGACTTAATGGATTTACCTGGTAATCAGCAATTGTGAACATTAAGTAATTATCCGATAAAAGCTATGTAAAGGAGAAAATTATATCTGCAACCAAACAGCTGTTGGAAAAGTGGAAACACTTCTAATAAAAATAGTACATGCAGCACTGCATCAAATTACAGAGAATGAGTTTCCAAAGAAAAATCCCCCTACTCATTAGTCTGTGAGTCCTTAAACTGAGATCATTCATGGAATTCAATTACTTATATAAATACTTTAAATGCAGACAATCTTATGTATTATTACATGTCAATAAAATTGGAAACTAGCATAGCCAAAAATATGTCTTGACAGTGCTATTAATAGTGTGTGCATACAATGAAACACAAGATATTCCACAAGAAACTCTCTAAAAGAAAAAAACAAAAACAAACTTTCTCATCAATTTGCATTAAAAAAAAAAAATAAAACAAGCAGAACGTTTCTACCTGACACAACAACTCAGCAACCAAGTACTTGGATCGTTCAGAGGCTAGGACTCCATCATATTCTTTCATTTCCCAATGTGGTACACCCAAGATCAAATCTACAAATACATATGGAGAAAGGAAAGTACCAATCACAATAACAACAGACAGCTAATTTTCCCACAGATGCACAGAGAAAAAAATTATTATTGAAAACACGTGGACAAAAATAGAATGCATGAAAAAGATATAATTAAGTAATACTCTCGGTACAAAGGAGACATGGAAGAAGCTTCCAAAGTACAGTGATCATGCATCCCAATGAAACTATACCTAATAAAGTTGTTATTCCTTGCATAATGCAATCTTTGGCAGACTTTAAACTAAATCTTTTTGAGATGATCCGATTTCTGGCTGTAATCACAAGGATATAAGTTGCCCAAGCAACATCATCTAGAAAAGTTTCCACTGTCTTTTCCCGACCTTTTAATAAACATGGATTTAACTTCCAGCAATGTTGATGCTTTGGAAATAACACACTGCTCACAAAAAACTCTCTATACAAGGAGTAAACTTCTAAGATAATAAATCAAATAACCATCCCCAACATACCCTCTATTCTTAATGCTTCTTAATTGTTGTTTACTTAATGTGCTTTTGGTTCCCTTCAAATCAAGTTGATGCCATTCCTTTTCTGGTACAGTGGATACTACAAATAAGTCTTTCAAGGATACATTTGGTTGGACTGTATTTGGGTTGATTTTTTGCAGCACATAAGATTCTGGGAAGTTTATAGGTAACTGGTTCCATTCAAACAAATGACTTTCTGCAACCTACAAATTTTTAATTTCAATTCAATTATTCATTCATTTTTAATAACAAATTAATTTTTAATTTTTAATTCTTAATTTTGTTATTGCTTACTAAGCAGTAGGACATTAAGACATCCAGTGAATATGAATAACATCAAACTAAATGAAACAATACTGAATTGGAAATACTGTCATGGCTTTTACGTGCTTCCAATGCAAGCATAATATCTGCTCCTCAGACTTTTGGAAACTAGTTAAAGCATCAAAATCTATACCAGCTTCTATGTCATACTTCAAAATGGAATATTGGTAACACTAACAGATATTGTTTCAATGCTTGAAATATAATAGTTTGACGAAATAACCTATGCTTATTCAATACATTTACAAATGAAAAAATTACAGAATAAAACAAATGTATTTGTAAAATTCTGCAACTGAGGGTCTCCCCATGGTTCAAACTTGGAAATGCCATCATACATCAAATAGAAGAAAATTATACAAAACAGAATAAATCTTGTCTTCTGATATTAATAATACTGTTTTCAGATAAAATCATATTCTTTACTTGTTCTCCAGACTTACCTTTTTAATATGACATATCAGCTGGTTTATTTCCTCAGAGTAAGTCGGTGGAATTTCTGCATTAAACACAAGTTTCTTCTTCTATACAAAATACAAAAATAAAGTGTTTTTTTTTTCTAAATAGGGCTCATAATTACCACTACATTATGGCTTGAGCATAATTCTGTCATATTTTAAAGAGGATTATTTGTTTTGGTGTTAGAACGACGATTTCCAAACCGGGCATCATATACTGAAATTCTCCAAGCATCTACAAAAAGACGATTCTAAATTGTAAACGAACGTTTACACTACATTTCTGTCGCAGAAAATATGCATAACATGATCTAATCAGTCTCCTGGTATATTATTAAAAAAACGTAAAAAAAATTCACATTCAACAGATCACTTCTTTCACAATTATTGACTCGCTTCACTTTTTCAGTTTTCCACTTTTCCTTAGATTCAGCATAACTGAATGGAAAGCAGGTATTCAATAATGTTTCGACGATTTAAAAAATACACATGCAAAACTGTAATAATACCAAGTCGTAATAATGAGTTATTACGACTTTTATTATTACGACCCCAAAACCCAAACAAGGAATCATAAGTTCATGTGAACGTATTAAACTACAGCTTTGTACATTCAAATCAACATTACTCCGTCAAGCTCTATAAAACACTATGGATCGTTTTGTCTTTTGGATTCCCACCCTACTTAAACTTTGCAATAATGATGACATACAATGCTACTCATAAAAATAACAATGGATAGAGAATAAGAAGCATTTGTAATATGTACGTTATTTATGCTTTTCAGAGAAACATGGAAAACCTATGTTAACATGCGCAAAAAAACACCTGATTCAATGGTTTTACCATCACAACTTGGAAAACAAGAAAAAGAATTACCAATCCATGTTGGGCAAAAGTCTTTTTGTTATTGTTTTTTTTTTTCCCAAAAGCTTAGCAAGAAATCATTCTCTTCCCCCATAAATGAAGAGACCTCAACTGACTAGTCTAGCTACTGAGTTAATTCTTTTGAGTAAAATCCACCAATGTAATCTGATGCCAATAAACTGAATTCTGAACTGAAGATATTAAATGTCACTACATAAATGGGTGCAAACAATGCATTTCTCCAATTCTTTGAATTCAAGCATTATGAGTCTAACTTACCAGATTATGTGAAATTCGAAGAGCAAATACGTATTTATATTTGCTATTTAACATTCCTAACTTTAAAAGCAGGCAGAATTGTGGATTCGAAACAACAGCAGCCGAACATGGAAACCTAGAAATAACATGATGTAACTATTAAATTCAGATCTATTACATGCTTTGTACGTATGATAAAAACATAAAGGTACTGGGCTGGAAATGCATGCATGTAATCATCTATGCATAAGTTAATCTGTAAAATACCCACGAAATATTTAAGGCTTCGCAAATAAATTTTTCAGTTTTATTAACAGGAGGACAGTGGGACTGTTTTAGAAACAACATCAGAAAATTAAGTTTCACGATGATGTTTATCGATCCATGATGTCCTTCCTTATTTAAGAATAATTTAATGTACCAATACGCAAAGCACAAGCATAGTCATTTATAGATGATCAATTAAGTCATTAAAAAAATCAGATTAGAAAAAATCAGCCAACAAAACTGCTGCAGTCTCATGCATAAAAAATATTGAAATTATAGAAATACAAGAGGCGATCTACCTTGTTACAGTGTTTTGTGTGTGCAAGGAAAAAAAAAAAAAAGATTTATAGCAAGGCAAGCATTTTGATGACTGGAACAGGGACCTAGTGTCGAGAAGAGCAACTTTACGAACTAATCTTCTTCTCTGTAAGATGATCTCATAGCTAAAGTTAGAATTCAGAAAACAGCTATGAATCTGAAAGAAATCAGTAATTCAAAGAATAATTCAATAGTTAATTCCTTTATATGCTGCCAAAAAAATGAATTATAATTATCATTTTGACATCAAAATGCCTTGCTATAAATCATTATTTTTTTGATTCTCTTGCGCACACAAAACATTGTAACAAGTTAGATCGCCTCTTGTATTTCTATAATTTCAATATTTTGTATGTATGAGACTGCAGCAAAGTTTTCTGTTGGCTGATTTTTTCTTATCTGATTTTGCGCAAAGTACTGTATACAGCAGGTACTTGCTAGTGTGCAAGTTGGCAACTCTGCTGCTGTACCTATGATCAGTTGGATATCGTCGCAAGTGCAGTAGAGATGCCCAATTTATCTATTTTCAATTTTCTTCTTTTCAAGAACAAAAAACAGTGATACGGAAATCGGATAAGGATTTTTTATCCTTTTCCTACTATGAATTGATCACAGAAGATTTATTTGCCTATTCGCAACTCTCATATAAACAATGTATGATAGGAGGCAGTAATGAGTTTTTACTCTGATGGCGTTGTATGCAGCAACTTTCCTGTCATTCTATCCTATTAATTTTGCAGAAATGCTGCATTCCAGCACACCTCCAGCTCCCACGGTAGTATCCTTGAGTCTCCTAATGGATGCTCCCATATGTTTTCAAAAAAAACAAATGGAAATGGAAAAGTGCGAGCACTTGAACTGTTGAAGTCGAAGGATTCAGTAAGAAATGACGATAATCATTTGTGAATGTAATTGACACTTCTTTTAGACACCCTTGAAAAGACACAAATAAAAAGTTTTGTTTCTCTCATGAAGCCAGGAAGGGGCGAGTTTTCGGTGATTCAGCCATGCTCCTAGAATCACGTCTGCTATCGGTCCTGTCTTGCGAGAGAGCCCTTCCGGGTTCGCGCGTTTGGACCTGCAAACCATAGGAGAACGCACCACTGGAAACGACAAACCGGCAAATGAAATCTGGATGGAAACTGACCCGAAAAAACTCTTGAATGCACAAGTTTGATCGAGGTTTGCATGTTCTGGGGAACTCATGCATATGAAACGGAACGAGAGTGTAATGCATATGCATGCAGGCAGTGAGAAAATGAGACCAAAACCAACCCTGGGTCATACGGTTGTATCCCATCTTTTTCCACAGGGCCAAATATGTGTATATATGCTTGTACTTTTCCTTACTTAGATGGATATTCTGCCTTTGCCAAGGCTACCTTTATTTCATACAAGTGAACTCAATGTTTACTCCGCCTAACGTTTAAGAGAATGCGCCCATCCGTGAAGTTTTGTTTATTTATTTATTTACCTCTAATGCTACCTATCCCAATTTTATGAAGGATCCCCCGTTATTAGAAACGGGCAGGTTAGAGAGCACCAATGCAATTTCCGACGACGAATCCTAAAGGGACGTGGGATGAGAAGACAGTGGGAAAGCCGACAAGGCACTGAAAACATGCGGAACCTTTTCATCAGCAAAAAATCATTCGTGATGATTAAAAATATTCAGTAACGAAGTGCTTCGGATCAGAAGGTTTTTTTTTTTTTTGTCTTTCCGGAAAAAAAAATCGCTTCCTCCATTGCAAGGCGGACTGAGCACCGCGAGTCAAATGATCCCTGCCGTGTCACATCTGGAAAGTTGGTGCTTCCACTGTCATGATGGAAATCCTCCGGCTACAAGTTGACTCCTGTGCCCGACTGGCGAGCGAACCACGGAAAGTGAAGGGGACGGGGAGAGGAAGAACAAAGTTTGGGACAGCACCCAATCAAGCGGCTGTTTTTCTGAAGTGGTTGGAAAAGCCGCGAGAAAACTGTGAGCTGCAAGTTGAGGAACAGCTATGGTAGCATGGAAGATGCTCACCCTCAGAAATGATACTTTCCGTTCAGCTTAAGCTCGCTAAAGGCTGCGCATCCCCCTTGTACCAAATGAAGCGCTTTCATCTTGTCAGGCAGCAGGATGAGGGAAAGCAGAAGGAGAGCAGCGAACCCTCTGATGCATTCAAAGTCTCCCTCCCTATGATGGCGCAGGATTCGATGGCGGTGCCGAGTTTGGACGACGCGAGGCAAATCGTTGGGCTCGCGCGCTGGAATAGGGAGGGTTTCCTCGTCGACCTGACACTGAGCTCTTTCCCCCCAAGTCCGCTGCCTCACGTTACCAGAGCAACGACTGACGTCTCCACTAAGACCACAGCCACCGAAAGCCTGCGGGTGCCGCCTCGACTGGGTCCCTCGGTCTCTTGACAATCTTCCAGCTTCCTCCCCACAATTTCAAAGAAGCACGTGACCTCCATCGAAATATGTTCTTAAGGAAACGCTGATGAAGTGCCCCGAAGGACGCTAGGGTTTCTCCCGTCGCCACTCTGGAATATCCAGGGATCTTGAGAAACTTGTTCACGTCTCAACATGGAGAGCTGAGGTTAACAAGTCAGTGGAGTTGCTGGAGAGAGTCCGGTGCTCCCAATCGGCCGTCCGTGGTTCACCAGCATTTTTCATTTTTTGCATCAGAAGAGCCCAAGCAAGGACGTACAGAGAAGGCTGTACAAGACCGGGAAGCGGAGGAAGGGAGGGAAGGAAGAGGACAGCGTGCGGGGAGGTCGTCTGCTGCTGCTCGCCGGATCGCCTGAGCCACGTCAGTCGGCCAGCGATGAAAAGCAGCAGAGTCTTTCGTCCAGCACATGCGCCTCGAGATGGGGTCGTCAGATCACACCGAAGGGGATGATGAGGTTCGCTCTGAGGCAAGAGGTGAAGGTGAGAAAGGGATCGCGAGGGCTGTGATGGATGATCCTGCACGCTGCGAAATCGGACCACGGAGATCCGGTGTGAACGAACTCGTCGTCACTCATCAGGTGACTTTTTCGGGAGGGATGCTGTCTGGGAACCCTGAATAGCAACAAGCGGTGCAGGGAGAAGTTCCCGGAAACACAATCGTCCTTTTCATCTCGACGGGAACAGAGGAGGACCTTCGACGGGAGGTCGTGGACCGCCGCTGCCCGCAGCAGTTGCCGTGGCATGGAGCGGTGGCGGTGCCCTCAGAGGCGTGCATGTGGGGGTGGCTGGTTGCAATCCCGGAAGTGCTTTGGGAGCTCCCCTCCCCCTTCCCCCGCCAGCGAGGGGCCTCCTGGGATTCCAAAGGGACCCGGTATCTCTGAAGCGGATCCAGCGTACAGACTGCTGCTCCGCACGCGCGCACGTGTGCACTTCGGCTCCCCGGATCTCTTCGAAGCGGGGAGGGCCTGCTGGTAAGTGGCGGCAGACAGACGACGAGACCGATCAGCTCATCTGGAAGTTCCAGAGGCGAGAATCTGCCTGGAGGAGCTCCCCTCCCCTCCCCCTTTTCTCTCTGATTGAGACGTTTCACCAACAGCCGTCAACAAGCGCCGCCCCCACCAGCCGGTGGCCCACCTCAGACAACCTCCTCGTGCTACGTTCTGCACCGTTTTCGCTCTGTCGCAGGTGTTTTTTTCCTAGAGGCGATGGCAGCGAAATGCTTCGCCGTGGGCGACATCTCTTGTACGGAAGCGAAAGCGAAA
This sequence comes from Raillietiella orientalis, assembly GCA_036172245.1. NCBI lineage: Eukaryota > Metazoa > Arthropoda > Ichthyostraca > Raillietiellida > Raillietiellidae > Raillietiella > Raillietiella orientalis. Next base: position 7,357,734 of record JAYWIR010000002.1, on the reverse strand, counting down.
AGGAGGGCGCGCGCACCACTTTCGACTGTCGCGGGCGCGTAGCCATCGAGTTCTCGCCCACCTTTCTCCCTCCAGTCTTTCCGTGAACGCTGAACTTCGTCGGGATGACACAGAATGGAGAGAGGGGGGGAGGAGGAGGGGGAGGGGGCATTCAGTCCGGTTTCCCTAGCGAGATCGTGTCTCGCGCGCAGTGAATTCCTGGCTGAAGCTCCACCTTCGGGACCGTCACTCTGCGTTCACCCGATGCCTCCAGGCGGGTGCCTCCGTCCGCGCAGGTGGTCACACCTCCCTCGACTCGATTGGGTCTCGTCTTTGCCGCTTTAACTCCCCTCAACCCCTTTCTTTCCCCTTGTTCTTGCGCTTCGTACCGCGACAACGACGGCGACGCCATCTGGCAGCTGACTCGTTCGCGTGCGCGCATCTACCAGCGAAACCCTTCGGATGCGAGACCACTACCTCCGGGCCTCCGAGGACTGCATCCGCGCGTTACGGACACTGCGACCTGACCGTACTGCACAGCAGCCTTCCACAGGTCGTCAAGGCAAACCGCGCTCCTCTTCTGCGTGCGCGTCGAGAGGAGAGGAAACGCTCCGCCCTTGTGGATGCGGCGGATCCGCGTGCTGAGGCGGGATGGAACCTCCCGAACACCCCTACTTTCGGTCTATCGTTCTTTTCCTCGATGAGTTGGTTCGTTCGCCTCCCGTCCGCAACTGCCGCACGAGCGCTGCCGTCTCGCCTCGTGCCTGACGAGACGTCCAAGAGGCGTCTGGGAAGAGAAAGCAGGAGTACGCGATGGAGGGTCGCTTCCCCTTATCCATATCAAGGGGAGAGGGGGAGGGCCGACTCCATTTTCACAACCGGAGGGGAACCCTGAATGGAAATCCGGCTCCTTGATGTCCTAGAAGGGCCCTGGAGGGTCGACTTCCAATCCAGGAGGCCAGTCAACGGGGGCATCCGGTTTCCATCGGTGCCGCACCCGAAACGGCCAACCAGCGTCATCTTGCGGGGAGAACTCGAGACGAAACCCACGACCGTTCTCAGCGCCGCTCCCTTCCCAGGAGAAACTCGAACCCGCGACGTTCGCTGCCACTCGCGGACGGCCTGCGACGCGAACTCGAAAAGTGCGGTGCGTCCCTCTCTGACGGAACCCGGAATGCCTGCCCTCGTCCCTCCGAGAGGCACGCGCAGCCGCACCTCTGGCAGACACGCCGGACAGACCGAGGACGGAACCGCTCTCAGCTGAGCGCCGCGATACAAAGGCGGCTCGCCAGCCGGTCTCGTCGAATGGTCTTCCGCGAGGTGGCGGGCAGGACGCGCGCCGGAGATGCTCGCCCGCGCCTTGGCCGTCGAACCCGAGGGCGCGCGCGGTGGCCGAGAGGAAGGTGAGAGAGCACGGGGGGGGCCACCGTCGCACCCACGAAACGTCCCCCACTGCAGGAGGAGCCGGCTCCGGACGCCACTCCCGCTTGTGGTCTGCTCCTCCGCGGGCACCTTGCTGCCCCGGCCTTTCAGGGGCGTTGACCCGTGGTGCCTTCTGGAGGGCACCCGCCGCTCCAGAAGGGAGGCGGATGACTCCCCGCCGGCTCGCAGAGAGGAGGTCGCCTGCGACGGCGACGGATGGCACCCTCGTGACCTTCGGGCGCCCCACAGCCAAGCGCCCGCGAACCTCCGGGAGTAAATGCTGAGGCTCAGAGTCGCGCTGCGGTGGGGCTCGAGCGAAGGCCCACCGCGGTCCGCCCAGGAATTCGGCACCCGGGGTCGTGGTCGGGGCGAAAAGTAGGCTCTGGAGTCTGCAGGCCTCAGGCTGAAGACCTCATCTCTGAGGCCGTTCGTTTCAGTCGTGCAGCGTCTCTGAGCTCAGGGAAGTCAGCATATGCACGGCCGCATGGTTTTCTGGAAGTTTCTTGCCGAAGATGCAGATTTTTCTCCCAAATCCTCCAGGAAATCTTCTCGGAGTGCAATCGGGAGTGTGGATCCCGCACGCGCGCAGGGGGGGACGTCGTAGGGGGAGGGGGGGGAGGAAGGTGGCCTTGGAAAATTGGCGGCGCGTGGGGATCGCAGGGACTGGTGGTGGAGGAAGAGTTCGCACCGAGCGGGGCCGCCCTGCGACCAGAAGAAGCACGGCCCCTCGTGATCCGCGCCTCATGACAGGGCGCGCGCAGGTCGGTTCATGACGTTCATGTGCTCCGCGGACCGGAGCACGTGGGTGGCGCTCCCCCAGTTCCACTGGCGATGGAGGGGAAGGGACGGTTTCGTTGTTCTTTCCTTCCGTAGCAGCCGGTCCCACGATGAAGAGTTCGAGGTCCTTTTCCTTGGCAGACGCTGCACGTGGACTTCCGGGGTTCCTGGCGGAGCTCGTCTTTCTTGCTAGGCCACTGGTCGACTGGCCGGGATTGGAAGGTGACCCCCTCCAGTTGTGAAAATGGAGTCGGCCCTCCCCCTCCCGTAAGGCCGTTTCGCGGGGAGCAAGTCGTAGGGACTCGGGGCGAGCAGTTGGTGGGTGGATGGGAGGGAATTCCTTCTCCTGCCGTATGGCCTTCGGCTTCGCACTGAGCTTTTTGCTCTGCCTCACCGGAAGCCCTGGTTTTGCAGGGTGCATCTGAAAGCCCACCCTGCCGCGGTCCCGTATGCCTGCTTCCTGGCCAAGGGGTCGTCCCCCATTAAGATTCGGATGGATGGCTGAGACCTGCACTCTCTCTCAAAGCTCTGCCTCCCGAATGCGGATGCTTCGAACGAAAAAGACCGAAATGACCCTTCACGTGAGGTTAGACAGGGGAAGCAACTCCCTCTGCTTGAGAGAGTCCTCGGGAACCTCCTCCAATCCTGGTCGTTCTTGCGGATCCCCCCTCGCCTGATCGACCACTTTCCAGCCCTTAGAGAGGGTCCAGCAGGTGACAGGTGGAGTGGGACTTCTAGACTGCCGCATGTGAGACAGTCTGCATCGGTCAGATATCGAGACCGTGTGCCGCGCAGGATCCCTCCGTGATAAAACTCGGGAGACAGTCCCGGATCCCTGGCGGCAGTTCAGACCTCCGAAGGAGAACCCCTGTGGCTCAGCGAGTTTAGGGGATTGTTCCCCTAGCCTTCCTCACATCTTCGCCAAAGCGTCTTCGGCGTTGCTTTCCCACTGGAAGAGGACACCCACTGCTCGGGGTTCTACCCTGGACCACCGGGAGTTCTGATCTTGTAAAGAGTTCACGGGTCTGTTAGGCCATCCACCTTTGCACAGCTGGCTCTTATACCCCAGCACTCGTCTTTCGTGGGTGTTCCCACTGGCGGTCCAAGTGCTCACATTCTCCGACTGCTTTTTCTTTCTCTGGAACCGATCTCTGCGTGGCAGACGGCACGCTGGTAAACGGCGCAATGACCGTGGTGCTCACGCGGGGTATTGGTGGCGACCCCCCTTCGCGGGTTTTACTACCGTCTCACTGCAAGCACTGATACCTGGCTGAGAGCATTCTCTCAAGCTCGCTTCGATGAGGCACACGGTGCGGTCTAGGAGGCCGCCGCATGCACAGCGGCAACCGAACCCCCCTGATGCCCCGATGCCACAATTAAGAAACGGCAACGCCCATTTTGTGCCAACTCTCGAGCTTCGCAAGCATCGCAGGTTGCCAGTGCCATCTGCTTGATGTTCTGACAACGAGAAGGGCACTTGCGCAGAGGATGCCGTCAAAAACCGCGCTGTTCGATGCGTAATTGGGTGAAAAAGCGAGTGTAACTCCCGTAAACGACGGCGTGGGAGGAACTGCAGGCAAAAGGAAAAAGGAAAGGCTCCTGAATGAAAAAGATAAGACATGGCCCGTGCAACTACCTCCTAATCAACACAGGAGAAAAAAGTTAGCGGTGTGGATTAGTGCCTTTGGCTATATCCTCTGTTGAGTCGAAAGGGAACGGATCCAGAACGTTTAGGAAATCCCTGTTTTCTTTTTTTCCCTTCTACTTCCATTTTTTTTCACCCTAACTCTTTCCATTTATCCCACTTTGATGATTGCTTACGCTCAGCCCTAATGAAACGCACACATAAAAACACGGAACTTCTGTTCACAAAACACGAGAGTGTTGAAATTGGAGTCTCTATCTGGAGCTGGCAACGGGCTTCGATGAAAAGCTCTACAGCCGCCATTGTAGAGCGATGCGTTCCAGGAAAAAGTGCATCATTCTGGGCGGGTGCACGCAAGCGGCGCGGAAAACAAATCTCTCTGGACACGCATTCGACTCGCGGGCCGAACGATTGCTCTGGACGGACGGTACCTTCAACGAACACACCCGGATTATAGATTCCAACAGGGAATCCGAATTGAGCTGGCGTCCCGGATGCTTCACCATCCGGGACTCGGGAGGACGAACGGAGTAGGTCGGCAGAAGAGAGGTGAGCAAACAGTCAGGTGGGACTCGCCACCATAACTCGAAGACACGCGGGGAGGGAATCCAGACCGAACCGCTTCCTGGTTCGGGTGGAATGAGCGCCGTATTCCCTCAGGCTCTGCGAACCAATTCCAATGTTCGAAGAGCAGCCGAAGAGCGAGGAAAGGCATGGTTTGCAGAGCAGCATCGGAATTCGCACTCGTGGTTGAGGGACTTGAATGACACCCGAATGATGTTCGAAACGAATAGACCTAAAAGTTCCGCTGTCTCCATTCCTGTGATTACGCTTGGGAAGAAACACAGCCCTACGGCAACGTGTTACTTGTGCGTGTGATTTCCGGTCGGAGAACCGACGTTTCCTCTTCCTCGCAGAGCGAAACCGGACCCATGTGGGTCGCGTGCGAAGGTACGGAGGAGACGATACGACAACGTGAAGCCGAAAAGAAGCACGTGGAACAACAAACATACACGGAGTGCTCCAAGGGCAGAAGGGACAAAGAAGATGCGTGACCGCGAGGCCAAGTCGCGGGGGCCACGACGTCCGAAACTGAACAGCAGAAACACGCACCCGAGCTCGACATCAGCTGGAAGGTGTATTACTTTGTAAGTGCGCCTGAACTGATTTCGGCACGTCCTCAACATGGCGGGTGACTCGAAACTGAGGAGCAAAGGACCAACGTCGCTGCACAACAGAGGCCATCAAGATTCTAAAAAGCACGGGTAAAAAAAAACGCTGACGGACTGTGGTTATTGAGTATTTGCTCCCATCTGAGGTGAGGCGGGTGGCAGCTTTTCCCGATTCGTCATCCACACCCAAGAGCGAGGCGTCCCGTGACTTTTCGAAACTCGAACAGCTTCTGGTGGGGCAGGTGTTTGATTTGAGAATCGGAAAGACGATAGAAAACCTCTCGAACACACGAAATCGTCCCCAGAAGTTGCACAAAAAGGTATGTGCCCAACTAATTCGTGTTAATGACTCTGCACAACAAAACAAGAGCAGATAATTGCTCTTGCGAGCAACAGAAAGTGAGCTTCTCCTGCTAATTATCTCCGAAAGCAAGAGGCCTGTTTTCCGAGAGAAAGTCAGCGATCCTCGAGAAACCTTGAATTCCAGTTTCTTCTATTTGAAATTACGTGCAGAAGGGCTGCATAGCTTCGGGACACATCGTATGGGATATATTCCAAAGATGATTCTGGCGCGCGACATGTGCGACGCACACCGGAAATCCAATTCATAAAAAACAAAAGAAAAGAAAATGAAGAGTAGCAGGGATGAAGGATTACCAGGGGGAGAAGATAAAAAAATGGAAAAAGCACTGCAATATCAAACACGAATTCGAAGGAAACGAAACACACGGTGATGCAATGAATGCACGCGTTCGCTTTCCTACTTTAGTTTTGCGATCAAAGAGTCACACGTCAAGACTCCGCCCTGCTCCTGCGAAAATGCTCGATTACGACATCGGGTTTCTAATGGGTTTTCACAGTGGCTGCTGAGTGGAACCCTCGATTCATCATCACCACCTTCTGGTACTACGAGCAAAACGGCAACTCTGGGCCACTTGCTATGGCGGAGGATGGCTTGCTCCTGGACCATATCCACCCGAGCAACATGACCTCCAGCGAGTGAAGGAACCAGATCAGTTACTAGCCGGGTTTAAGTTTTTCGGTCACACGAGCAGCAGCTGCACTTCAGCCGGCAGCTTCTTTCAATTCCATCCACTGAAAACAAAAAGTTCCACTGGGGGCAGAAGCACCAACAGTGATTTATTTATATCATCATGAAGTAATTAAAGAGTACAATTCTTGTTGGTCCCATAGATGACTTCCAGTTCGTGAGCAACGATCTGATCGATGAATCGTCTCTGCTGAAAAGTGATCTTCCTCCTTTCCTTGTTGAGGGTAGATTTTTTGATTCCGGGTTTGTGTACGAGAAAAACGTTGTTCAAGATGTGAAACTCGTAATCTTGAAGGCACAGAATGTACATCTGCAACGAGAAGAAGAACGACTTATGACTTGAGGTGGTCACCGCACAAGAATTTTCGGGTTTCGAGCGAGCCGATCTCGCGCATCGACTTTCTTTCGTGGTGGAATGAGAGTCACTTCCGGAAGAGGGTCGATTCGCCACGACCTTTTCCGCATTGGCTTTCGACTCGGATCCGCTGACTGCTTCTGCAGCAGCAGCAGCAGCAGCCGACGTTTAAAAATCGAAGGAACAAATATTTATTCGGGAAAAAGAGACGTGACGGTATAAGACTGCATTGGACTTGTTACATTAGTGTTTTTTTTTTTTTTTTTTTTTCTACGAAGCCCGCAGTGGAAGCATCACTGGGAAACCGAAATGACAAAAGGATACGTGCACGGTTTGTTTGCTTTTTTTTTTTTTTTTTTTTTTTTTAATAGATTTTTAGAACGAAGAGTCTGTTCCATGAGGGCAAACGAATGCAAAACAATCGAAAGGGAGCGGCAAAAGTGTTGCCCGTCTGCACAGAAGGGCATACGGGTCAACTTCGCATCGTTTCAACGGAGGGAAGGGGGGGCACCACGCTAATAAAATCATTCAAAGACTCGCCATCAACTTGTCACCAAAACGCACCGAAGGCTGAATCGGATCGAAGAAAACCAGTTACCAGGAACAGCGTAAGTTCAAAAAAATAAAATAAAATACAGAAAATAATAAGAAACACTCGTTTAATTTGAGTACAGAAGCGGACGAAGCGAGATGAAACCAAATGCACGAAGAGCACACTGTCTGGTACAAGCAGGAGAGGATGAACGTAGCGTATAGTGGCTAAAGAGTCGGTAATGGGCACTCACTTTCAAATACCACTGCAGTGATGGGTTGACTGACGGAATCTAGAGCAGGCGAAGCATTCGTTTTGCACAGATTCTATGAGCACGAAGACGGTGTGGTGGAAAACGGATGCAAACAGCGATGAGTGAAACACACACTACAGATGTACGCAGACTTGGGGATGACATGTACCGCCAACTCCCCCTTGACAGCAAATGGGTGAATTCGGCTGCTTTCCTCGATTGGCGGCGGGTAAACAGTTGGAACCAACAACCAAATCTGACAAACCCAACGGTTCTTCAGCCTCAACTACATGTTTGCAAGGATAAAGATTTCCAAAGTCTCCGGGGCCGAAACGGGACACCCGGAAACCGACCGAAACTGCAGGAAGCGCACACCTTCGTGATGGCAACGCAGATGGCCACCCTGACGAAGGAAGTCCGAAAAAATAAGTACCGGGACACAGGTCAACCTATGCGTGGCAGTCGGCCGATCCACCGCAAACTGCATGTGCCTCGCAGCTCCACGCTCGAGAACGCAAACAGCAAGGAACACCTTACTCTTCTGCCCTCCCATAACCACTGCAAGAGTTGCGCAAAATTCTTTTCCTCCGGCAACGGTTACGAGAATCCACTCCCCATTATCGTTCAAAAACAGCGACGCCATTCTCATCCAATGATGTGGATCATACGGAGATTTACGATGAAAATAACATGGCAGAGTAGCTGAATTGCTGAGGCATAAAACAACTAGTGTAAAAAGACAAACAAACACACACACGCACGCGCAAACACACAATGTGTTTGTGGCCAAATGTGGCACGCGCGCGCGCACACACAAAAAAGAACAGTCGAGAAACATGCAAAGCACTAACTCATTAGGTCGTCCCGAAAAATCGCAATGGCACAGTGACCGGAGCACGGGTCACACGTATTGAGTCGATTTCGAACTTTGTATTTACATCTTCACAGGATACCGTTATCGTACCGTTATGTGCTACCGGCAAGCAGCATGGGCTTACCGCGGCAGAACGCCACTGCAAGATGCACTTTCTGAAGGGCATCGGGAAGGGAAAAATTGGTGAAGGGTTCGTAGCTTCCGCCTTCAAGGGGTTAGGGCTTTATCCAAATAGGGGAAAACTCCAACCTCGTACAGTGCGAGGTGTGCACGCACTTACGTCTGACTTCAGCGTGTTGAGATCAACTACTTGAGCGGGCTCAGAGGGTTTATCCTTTACAGTGATGAGCCACTTGAGCGGATCGAAGAAAATCAGTTGTAAAGGATGTGGAAACCATGCAGCAGGAACTTGCAGGGATGCTAAGCAGGAAGTCTGGCAGCTGTCAGTTTGGGAAGCTAACAGTAAATCAAAAACTCTCGTATGAGCAAATTATTTACTGGGTGGCGTAATTAGATATTCGGAGCGAAGGGAATCAACTCATCGACAACATGGGTGGTTAAGGCATCATCACGAGCCACGGAATGGACAGAGAACACCGGAGTGGCCAACTCGAAGGAAGAAGTGATTTACGATGGCAAGTGTGGCCACGGTCAAGCAGACTGTGTGTCAAGGAACGTCAGGGCACCATTGGAAGCCTTCGGAACAAAGAAGATGCGTTTCCAGACACCACCGATTCGTGGCAGAATAACCACGCGAAGGACAAAGGCAGTTTCCTAGAAGTTTTCAACTAGCAATGATCGCGCCTCAGCGGAATTCCTCGACCACGATATTGCCCGTGCGCAGAGCTTCCTAGAAGTGGTGACTGGACACGACGTCATGAAATGGAAAAGGTGAAGACGGAAATCAGAATCCCGGATATTGAAAGAGCTCCGTATTTTCTGCACTGTCTTGGATGGGGTCAACCGAGTCTGCTCTTTGCTTTGAAATTAAAAAAAAACAAAAAACACAAAAAAAAAGGTCGGTATGGCGAAAACGTACGCCCTACATTTCAGGACTTAAGCCGGCGTTCGTTTCAGGTTAAGGAAGAAAATCCCAGTTCAATAACAAGACGGCCTCAACACACGTGGAACGCGACTCGGAACAAAACACGTGGGTGTGAAAGAAATCTCCCATGAAATGAAGCAACCGCGATGAGGACTGCCAGAAGGCTATCGGACCCTCATGATTCGAATGGTGTTCGGCAGGAAATCCGCACAACACCGTCAAAATCACGGCAATCAGCTGACAAGGGTTACCGCTGGATGCTGCGAGAGCTCCTCTATAAAATGGCAGCGACGAGCAACGCCCCGAAGCCCACGAGTCCTCGAAATCATGGCGGAAGAAACGAAAACGCACGCATGTTCGCGGCTGATGACACAGCCGCTGCTGCTGCTCGGAGTCGACAGGAAAAGACAGGAAGCCGAACCGTTCAGGGGCTCTAAGACCTCGTGCTCTTGTCACATGTGAGCAGCATTGCGATCCCCGAAAGTTATTTCTCCTTTCTGAGTTTCTTCACGGCCTTCTCGTTCCGTTCCGCGGTGGTCCTCAGTGGTAGTTTTTACATTACATGTACGATTGGACCGGAATGTTTTGTCAGCTGTACGAAGGAACTTGCTTGGATGCACTCCGTGCAGGCATCCAAGCAAGGAAAAAAAAAAAAAAGAGTACCGAAAGAAAGAGAAAGGGAAAACAAAATCCGACTGCAGTTCAGTTCTTCGCTGCCCGCCATGCCAGGGCAAAATCACCCCCAGTTGGCCTGTAGAGCAGAGATCAAGGCTGGGCAGAGACGTGGTCTGCCGATCGAAGACGAGACACCAAAAGTATGCACACGAGTGTCTTGTTTTCGATCTCACTGTACGTAGATATCGCTATAAAAACGTACGTACAAAAAAGCTGGTGCGTGAACTCTTGCGCCACGTTTGCAGCGTTTCCCATCCATGCATCAACTAGATGTTCTGTGCTTTGCTGAGCGATACCCTCACAGGAGTCGTACGGGTCGCTGGTCAGTTCCTACGCTATGTTTCTTGTTCCGTAGGGAGGGGAGGGGGGTCCTGCCAGCGTATTCAACCTGTGTACTTTATGACTACGAAACTCGGCGCCGGAGTCGTTCTCGATGTCGCCGCTCTCCCGGAGAAGCTCTTTTCCGCGAACCAAGGATGCCTGCTCTGCTAAGGAAACGCAGAGTTCGTTGTTCGCCCGTGTCCCCTCCCCTCCCTTTTGAAGGGCTGCTGCGCGGATGTTTCAGTTCGGAGGGGAGGGGGGGGCGAAACCAAAACTTCCAAGCAAACACCTTTGCACAGCCAGCACGTCAGACAGAACGGCAGACGCGCAGGAGGCAGCTGGCTCGATGCTGGCTGTCGGATTCACCTCCAGCGCGGATACTTTCGGTCTCACTAGGCGGACGCTTCCTATTGACCCTGCGAAATGTTTTCGGTCAAGGATAGCCTTGGCGTGCTGTTTGGCCAGCCCTGGTTAGCTGAAATCTTTCCGAATGCACTAGAGGCGAGAAAATTCCGGTCGCCGAAGAGTTCAACGCACCGTACCAACGAAGGAACTTGGGTCTCCCGCGAAGAATAGGAGGAGGCAAAGCAAGAATTCCCAGAATGATTTTGCTCCCGATCCCGCATATGGAAGGAGCAGCCGAATCGGAACGCCGCGGCACACGCGTGGTTCATCGGAGCCCGGTGGCTAAGCCGGTCGGGAAAAGAGCAGGGTAGGGTGAAGGTAACCCGCGTAAAGAACAAGACTGCCTGTCCCTTCCACGGACAAAGACGAATTGCGATCCTCAATTAACACTGACCCGTGAAATTTTTGCAATAATTTCCAAATTCCTGCAACTCAGTGTGAGAGCTGTCGTTGCATCCTTGGGAACTCACCTGAGGATGCAACGCCACCTTTCCTTTGGACCCTCGCACCTTGCTGGGTTCCCATCGGATGTGCCAGGGCTCACGTGTCTCCCATTCTCCCTCTCCCCTTAAGAAAACAAACAAAAAACAAGTGTGCTTGTCCTAAAAGCATTATCGATAACGAGCAAGAAAGCCGCCTCTTGTCAGCTGATGTGACGGGAGACAGACACGGCAATCTGCAGAACCAGTTAAGTCGACCCAAACATTTCCGCTTCTGCAGACAGATATAATTGAACTGCAGAACGACAACGGAGGGGTGAGGCCTTTTCTGGACACTATTTGTTTTGAAGTGCAGCGCGACACCTCGCAAGCAAGAAAATTCGGCGCTTTGGCCAGCTTCTACGTCTGCGAAAGTTACACGAACGAAGCACCACATCATACAAGACGTGAACCGTGGAAAAAGGTGACTACTGCACTGCCTTAGCGCCATGCTAGAAGGTCCTCAAGCAACCAAATGGAACGGATGCAGCTCGAAAGCGCGCTGGAGGAGGGAGAGAGAGAGAGAGAGAGAAAGCGTCCGTTACTGGAAGAATGCAACAGACAACAACAAGACAACCAGGCAAACCCTCGGGTGTAGAACAGTTGACAACACTGATGTCCTTGGACACAAAGATGCCAGGCGCAAACTTCTTTGATACGGAAGATGGGGCGCTTGAAGCTGGTGACCATTACAAACAAAAAGCTGCACCGAGTGCCCGGTCAATCACGAGCGACACGTGCGCACGAGATGACCACTGGTGTCTACAGCTTATCGTTCCCATTCCTGGGAGAGGCATTCTTCCAAAGAAAAAGCAGCGACCTCTGTAATGGAAACCATGGGCGCGCTAAGAAGGAAAAGAGAAGGAAAAATCCTTTTGTTTTCTCTTCTCCAGCACACAAAACGGATACGTTCTGCCATTTGATAACGGAAGCCTTTGGAAGCCACAAGTAATTCGTTCTTGATGCGAGGACAGCCGTTCTTGGGGTCTTGGCTACCACTGTGAGCAAATTTGGAAACCCATAGTTCTGCCTCGCAAATCACGCGGGAAGGTGCGATGCCGAGGCATCGATTTCCCTTCTTGGAGAACCAGCGCTCCACTTGGCTCACTCGAAAACGGACGTCTCCGTGGGAGGTGGGAGCGCCGAGCTACCACGACTGACGAAATCCCGTCTGGAGCAAACGAGCCATTCGGCAGCTCCCACTCGCGTCTGCAGCTCGGCGTGCTCAAGCGCGCTCGTCTGCGAAGAGCTCGCGCCAACTTTTCGCACTTGGCAACCGAACTTGACACAATCTGACACGCGAAGCGATCCACGAGGTCCCGATCATTTCATGTGCGGAGCGATTTGTAATTAAAAATCGTAATTAGCGGCAGAAGCGACGCCGCACGGAATCGCCATACTTGTGAACAGAGTGGATCGCGCACCGGGGTCTCTGAGAGGCGACCACACACAGCATCAGCGTTTCTCGGCGCTCTTTTCGAGGGATGACGTGCCGGCCACATAGTAAGCGAGAAGGGGAGCAGCAGCAGCAGCAGCAGCGACGACGACGGCAGGAAAACAGAAAGAAAAGAAGGAAATTCCGACGCACACGCACTCCTTGCTTTGGGGAAGGTCAGGTAACATATCAACCTGGTCAGACAGTAACACGCGCTGAACTTTGGAGCGAAATGAGTTCACGAAACAACGAACAGCACCCGCACGGCGTTCGCATGACATGGGTGGCATCCCACGTTCCCTGACGTGGTGGTGGTGGTGGTGGTGTACGTGCGGACTATTTTCCTCGGACGAAATCCGCGGGCGTCCGTGCAGACTTTCCAAGCCCAGCAGTTTCAACGCGCAGGGAGCGTCCGCGCGAATGCAGCAACCCTTTGTTTCCTGTCACGAGGCTTGGCGCCCGCTCTCAACAGGACGCCCCAAAGTCGTCCCGCAGACTCGAAGGGTCCACGGAAAGGCCGGTAACCAGAAAAGGACAGTGGAAGGACGAAGCGAGAATTCCCAAGATGACTTGGTTCCCGATTCCGCACGCTGAGGGAGCGGGCGATTCGGAACGGAGAGACAGGCGCTCGGTCTTTCGAGTCCGGCGGCTAAGCCGGTAGGGAAAAGAACAGCCCGTGTAAGGGAAAGTTCAGCTTTCGCTGCACTTTTGCTTCCCTCGTTCTTTACCCATTCTTTTTTTTTTTTTTTTTTGCAGGCAGCTGTAGGAGCGTTCACTCCACACCTCGGCGAGAGGCGCAACTGCCTCTTCAACCCGGCTGTCGAAGGCGCTGTCTTTCGAGGAGTTTTTTGCACCTGGAATCGGACTTTCTTCCACGCCACGCTCTGAAAGGGGCGAAGCAAGAAGCCGAAAAGTTCCGAGCCGAATATTTTTTGCCGATGCAAAGTCTCCGTGCCTACGGGTGCGTGGAGTCGGCACGAATTCGGTTGGATTCCTGGAACTCTCCTCCGCGCACCTCCTCCGTTTCACATGGCACGTGGTCTCCATTCAGAGGTTCGGAGCAATCTGCAGCGGCGGGGGCGTGAACGGCTGGCATGTTTCAAAACAACAACAACAACAGAAAAAAAAACTCCTGGATGACAGCGCCTGCCATTTCCGGTTAGGGGGAAACCTCGGTTCACAAAGCGGGGAGCGGGTAGACAGGAGAGAGGCTTCCGGTTTCCGAAGGGGGCGCACGGCGGCAGGGGAGGTGCGCCAGCAAACCGCCAAGAACCCGCGGCATGCAGGCTGCTCTGGAAGACCGTGGAAGATTCGATGCGGAGACGCGCTCTCGAAAGATCTCTCGGCGAAGAGTCACGGTCGGAAATTGGACTGGGATTTTTCAGCCCGAGGCGCACGCCACCTTTACTCTCGATGCTGCCAACACCCACGGAAAGTTTTTCGCGTGGCATTCACACGTGCTGCACGCGCAGACACTTCACACTGATCGATAAACGCGCCGCATGCTCTCGTTTATGGCTGCCCATCCGACGCCAGCCATTTTGGAATACGAAGGCGGAAGTTGGAAATTTTCCGTCGTGCACTCCCGAGACATCGAAATGGAAAACCCAAGGAACCCAGACGGCCTCTCTTGCGCCCGTCCTCCAAGTGCCTCCCAACGAGCTCCGTCGTGTAACGGCACTCATCTCTCCCGACCTCCCCATCTGGACGAGCAGTGTGTTCACAACCGCGAATTCCTCGTGGATCGCATTAGATCCGACCCTTCCGTGTTTAAGGCAAGGGCTTTGCTCCAACCTGCTCGCCGCTGGATGCCGGTCTCTCGCTACCGTCGGATTTCATCCGCCTCGTCTCCTACTCCTCCCTCGGCCGACCTTTCCCTCTTTCGAAGGTGACCCACCTTCGCAATCCGTCCAGACTCGCTCGTGATGCTCTCGAAGCTGAGCACCCTCAACAGTCATCTCAGTCTGCTGGCGGCCAGCCCATCCGCACGATAAGAGGATCTTGAAAATGATAGCAAGCACGATGGCATCAGCATTCGCGGATCATCAGCAATGATCTGATACAGACACGTGTCGGCTCAACAGCATCCGTGAAAAACAAACGGCGGATGTCGGGTTGAACCCAAAAGTCCAGTTGGGAGTCACTGCCGTTCTTTCCGGCACAGGGTCGAAGACAAAGAACGGGAGGAGGTTCCACCACCTTCACTGGGAAACGAATGGTCATCTTATCTCTGCCTGCTCAGAAAGCCCAGCTGACCGAGACGCCATTCTCTGTCTCCCGAGCGCTTTCAGTCCGTCAACAGGAAAAGCGGAAACAGCAAGCGCGGGGAGCTGACGAGTTGAGCGGCCGAAGGAACCAACTCGGCGCACGGCCGTGCACAGAACACGAACGAGGAAGAGGACACATTTCTCCGGTCGGTGGGCGGACCCACGCCCGACGCAGATCCCTCCTACAAATTAGGCGCTAGGTTAGACCCCATGAACTTCGCGCTCGGGATGACCATGTCGGTGGTCACCATTCCCGGCAGTTCATGTCTCTAAAGCATTCCGACATCGGCTAGAGTTAAGCTGTCTCGAGGCTGTTTAAACAAAGGAGAGTCGCCAACTCATGACCAAGAGAGCACCGGAAAAGACGAGTGCCTTCGCCATCAACTTTATTGCTGCCGTTTGAAATGGGAAAAAAAAAAAAAAAAAAAAGAGAGATTCTGTGCAGAAACAATGAAAAGATACGACGCGGCGGACAAGTGACAGGGAGAAGACCACATACCTTTAGGTGATGATGCAAAGGAAAGATCTACAGAACCTTCGGCCAGCGACCGCAGAAACCAAACGGGGCAGGGAGGGAAAGGTGGAGGAGGAAGACACGCGGCCGAGGCCGTTCGTTTGCTTGCCTTTTTGTTTTCGGAGCAAGATCTCTGTTGTTGAGAACCGGCCGAATGAGGCTGGAGGAACAGCATCCGTCTAGTCGCTGTATCGTTATACCCTGGCTCGACCACCCGGTCTCTTCGCACGGCCGAATCCTCAGAAGGCCCTGATAAGAAGCGCTTCTGCGAGTCTTCCACGTTCTTGTTGCGCGCAGACAACGCGCGTTTGGCCGCCAAGTGCTTCAAAGAATGCGGACGGACACTTTTGCGGCGCGGAGAAGACAACGCGCAAACTTCCAACATTTTGTGTGTGTGTGTTTCTTTTCCTTCTCGAGACATCCGCTTGATGTGCGAGTCGAGCATTCCAAAAGTGCGGTGACATCATCCCAAATCACTTGGATCAACTCGAACGAGAGCCATCAACGAAAGAACACGAAAACAAGAGATGAAAGGAACAGTGTGCAAACGTCCGCAGGAACAGAGTGAATCTCCAGGAATCCCCCGCCCCCCCAGAGTTCCTTGGGGATCCCCTTGAGTCAGTTGACAACGAAGAAATCAGGGCAGACGGCCCTGGAACTCGAACCAGAGGCGAGGAGAACGAGTTCCAGAGGGGACCTCACAAAGCGTGGATGACGCGCGCGTAAGGAACGTGGGGGGAGAGGGACAGACACTCAGAGCGGAAGGAGGTCCGGCAGGTCCCGTGGAAGGGAATGGCGAAACACGCTCCGGAACGATCGTTCGATCCTCGGAGGAGAGTTTTACGCGCGTTCGGTCAGGATGAGGCGCGCGCGCGGGCCTGACGTCGTCACCTCCGGGTTCGCGCGTCCGCCTTACAGCAAAGGCTCGGGACATGCCTCGGGGACACCATCTGGCGTTCAGCTTTCACCAAAACGAACCGGGAAATGCCAGACGAGCACCGTCGATCGCGCACTGGAAGAGGCAGCTGGGAAACAGGCTCACCGAAACCGCCACCATCTTGCAATGTCCGATGTCTGATTTACTGGAAGGATGTAAAGGGAGAAAGCCTGCTCGAGAATACTGCCAAGAGCAAAATGAGAAACTCCTGAAGCCTCGGTTCTCACGAAAGAAGGTGAAACCACGTGCCGGTCGAGGCTCGGCGGGGGGGTTGCGAAAGTCGGCAGGATCGACCGCTCCTCAGAGGCAGAGCGCTTCTGTCCGGTGCACGAGAAGACAATCCGCACCAACCGTCATCTCGAAAGCGCCACAGACTAAGAGGGAAAGGTTGGGGGGGGGGGGAGGGAACAAATGCTGCAATGAGCTTGCATCATGCGGCTCGAGCTGCAAGAAGTATGCAGTGAGGAGGGGTACATTCCACGCATCGACGGGCATCTCGCGTAAGGCGAAAGATCAATTTATCGAAACGAAAACAAAACAACAACAAAAAAAAAAAACACCTTGTTCCGAAAGCATGCATTCCGTACTGAGGTGGTACTCACCTGCGTCATTTTATCAGACATTCCTTCCCAACTTAACCTTTCATCGTAGGGAGGCTCTTTGTTTGTACCAATGTAAATCGGTTCCCAGCTGTTGTACGGTCTCCACCGCTTGGCTACATGCAGCACCTCGAGCTTGTCGGTGATGTTGGCGTTGAGCCATGCCTTCAGCTGCGGAACCCGGTGGCAAGAAGCGCATACGTACTCGTGGAACAATATTCCGTCCTTGTTCTTGAGCATTCGCACCAACTCTGTCTTGTTCTCGGGAGTTTTGGCATTTTCCTTTACTTCGAAAATAGGGAAAACGAATACTTTGGGAGGATTACGGTCCAGCAGTTCGGGATGCAGTCGGATGAGTTCTAAGAAACCGGGAATGACATTCTCACTGGGGTAGAGCTCTATGTCAGATGGCAGCACAAAGTAAGTGGAAGACGCCAATCGAGCGGCATTTCTGGCTACGTTTATGGGATACATCAGTCTTCGAGATTTCCTGTAGGTTCGATCGTTGGACCAAGGAAACTCAACAGAACAATTAGGGCTCCCTAATCGATGCAACAATTTTTCCCTATCCATAATGATATTCTTTAACCGAGGTTGGTGATGTTCCGTGAATATCAGATGGAACGAAACAAAGTCTTTCACATAAGAGTAACATTCACGGACATAGTGGATTGATTGTAGAGCGGCACTGAAATCATCACCAGGAGCATAGATGGATACCGAGATGGGTCCTTTCCACCTCTGGCTCAAAACTTCCAGATTGTCCAGGAACGTGTGGTCAGCATGAGTCGTGTAAGTAATACTTTCGTTGTGGCAAAAGACCTTGGAAGCTTTGATGTAGTTGTACACAATGTGGTACTGCCCCGTTTGCCAGTGGTACGTTCTCAAAGGTTCGTCCAGGCACGTGATGGCAGCTTCCTTGATGCTTGGGGGGCTGTCCGAATAGCTCACCGTCGAAGAAACGTTACCTGGGACGTCACGTGAGACGCCCCTGATCGTGCTTTTCGCTGCGAAATCGGGAGCGTTGAACGACTCGAAGCGATCCCGGATGGCAATCAAGGCGAGCAGTAGGGTCAAGAACATCAGTCCGGACAGGAACCCACGAGCTGTCGGCTTCATGATCTGGACTCCTCTCATTCTTTCTAACGGAATCGCTACTCCTTACTGGATGCATTTCGAAATATGCAAAAGAAGGAAAGAAAAGTTAAAAATCGAACATCCGCCGCAAGACAAGGAGAAACCACTACCACCACAGGCAAAAGGAAACCGCCCTCAAGATCCTATTCAAATGGTGGCCAACTTACTTGGTTGCACAGCTCATTCTGCTTCGGACTGGTCAGCATCGATTATACCGGCGGCGGCGGGCGGCAGCCAGCTACGTCGTCACTGGGAACGCGAAACGGCCACTAATGATGCATCATGGTTTGGGAGCTGCATGACCACATCACAGGACAGCAATCGATCGACTGACACCGTGTAGCGGTTGTGTCACTTATGAGTCCGCCGCAGATGGCCAAGCAGCTTCATCATGGAGAGCTATGTAAATCCAAGGAATCTTTATCAAACAAGGGAGAAGGAATCTGAAGAGAGGAAAACATCTCAGTAATCGATTGGAGCCTTCGAAGGTCTCGTGCTACCATGCTAACAATTAGCCACAATCAGAGAAGAGCGATTAGAGGGACGACGCTTTCCGATTCACGCATAAAAATGCCAACATTAGAAAGGAACATCCTCCCCGCTGGGAAGGCAGGGGGAAAAAAAGAAGGAAAAAAAAAAAAAAAACGTTGCCTCGCCACCTACGCATTCACGAAATGGTGCGATGCGCATCATCTTGCTGTACACCCTCTTGTTCAAGCGACGACCTGCACGTAAGAGCAGTCGGATCACCTCGAGTTCGGCTCGAACATCTCTGCCCCCGCTGGTGGCGACGGCTGCCAGCTGTGCAGCACAAGAAGACACGACGCGAAGCTCAGCCGAGCCTCTTCCTCTTCCGGCTGATGCCACTTGAACCTCGGCTCGCGTTGAAAGCTCCAGGGCGGAGGAAGTCACCTCGCTCGGGCGGACGGAGCTCTCGCAATAACACTCGCCTGCGCGCGCGCGTTCGTTCGCGTCCTCGCGCTCCATTCAGGATCAGAGCGATGGAACGGGCACCGTGCGAAAACCGGGGCGTCCACACTCGAACCCACAGAGCTAGAAGAAGAAGGACGTGCTTGCTGGATAGCCTCCTTCGCTGGCCGCTGTCGAAACAGGAAGCGCAGCACCAACACCCCCTCCATCAAGAGGGAAGAGACGACGAAGTGGTGCTGGCGCCAGCGGGGAAAGAGAATGGACACACACACGCTCTGCGCACGATTCGAGAGAGAGAGACACCGCACGCGGGAAACTGAGAAGCGTGGCAACCCTGCCGCCTTCTTAAAAAGCGACGGAGACACTTGGCCGCCCCCGAACGGGCAAAGCCGCTCATCTTTGCGCCATGCGCGGTGACCGAGCGACAGCACTCGGTCCAGTGCTGAAGGGGGGGGGGGGGACGTCGGAGGAGTCTTCCAGAGGAAACACAGGGCAGACACGTCGCGGCGGGGGCGTCGTTGTCGTCAGGGACGCATCCGGCTCCCCCATGGGAGAGAAACCCTTGCCATCCTTTCCGGATGATTCCCGTGGGCCGCGGGAATCCGGACGAACCACGCGCAGCTGGACGCGAAGCGCGGGTGCGGCGGCAGGGAAGAGCCGCACCCGCGCAAAAGAGAGCCGCACCGACACGGAAAAGCCAGACCCCGAAGGCGCCCACACGTTGGCCGCCGAGAATGCTCGAGCGGGAAGAAAGGAATAACAAGGATGGGCATCTCCGCGATTTCGGGTTTCGCGACCCTCCGAATCAATGACGGACCATCCGGTGACCGCTAAAAACCGGAGATAAAAACTTGTTGATCAGAAAGCTCTCGAGGGCTGTATTTTTTACAGACGCTAAAACAGCGATGAAAGCAGAAAGGAATGGGAAATGTTTAATAGGTCCGACAACAAGACAAACAAAAAGAAATTAAAGTAAAATAAAATACGAGTCAAAATGCAAAACAAACTGCCTCAAACTCTTCACGGGGACACCATTACCGTGTTTATAAAAGTGGGAAAGGCCGTGCTGCAATTGCGAACGCTCATGGCACCACAATAAAAATATAGTTAATCGCCTCTCCGTCTAATGGCACGGCATCAAACATATGCGAAACGCAAAAAACGCCGGCATTCGTCCGAAACGTGCAATATCTACTTATACACCAACAGATTACAACACTGGCTGATTACTGGGAGCCATAAATATTTGCTTTGCAGCGTTCAATGACTTAAACATTATATAGGAAGGAAACCATTCTCATAGATCGGAATTATGCTTAAGGCGCGTTCGTAATCGTTGAATGCACGCAAGAGAGCTTTCTCTCCCTCTCTCCCTCTCTCTCTCTCTATTAAAAAAGGAAGAACCCCCCCCCCCCCCTTTAAGAAAAGAAAAGCAAAATTTGGTTTTCCTTTTAGTACTGGCGCGAAAAGAAAAAGAAGAAAAAAAATAAATGAATCGTGCTTTCGGAGGTAGTTCTTCCCTACACGCCTGATAAAAATCACAATCCTATAATCACTCTGTAACAAAACGGACGTACTCCGCCCGCCAGCGTTCGTGCGTGACTCCAAAAAAGAAAAAAAAAACAAGGGGAAAAAGGAAAAATCCCTGGAGTTTGGGACCTTCCCGTTTCGAACCCGCGCCCGGGGAGGCGAGCAAGAGAAGAGGAAACCGCGAAGGCTTCCGAGGGTAACTGTGGCGACCCTTCTCGGGCGACCCTTGCAACACGCTCTTTGCGAAACACCACGGCAGAAAAGTTCCACAAACACATTTCCACCAGGCGGCTGGCAGCACAAATGACCACCACGCGAGCACGAGAGATTCGCGTTTATGTACAGCGTACTTTCGAAAAAAAAAAAAAAGAGAGAGAGAGAGAGAGAGAGACACTTTCGCTCTGGAAAACACACACACACACACACACAGCAGCTATGAGCGAGCTGTTAACCAATCTTAGCCAGAATGAAGAAGAAAGAAAAAAACGGAGATAAAGTAATAGGAGTGTATACACACCCTCCGCAACACGGCAGGTTCCCGATGCAAATGGCAAAACCCTTCGTTCTCGGCTGTTCCGGGTATCTCTTAACGTGCCATTTTCACTCGAGGTCCCCAATTACGGGCCTCCTGGCGTGGAAGGGAAAACGATCGCCGGGGCAGACGGGCACAGCGAAATTACACAGGCAGGACGAAAACAGCAGAGAGGGCGCACAAGGCCACCAGGACACGCCGGTCGATCGCGGTGGACTCGTCTCACCTCGTCGCGTTCCGTGTTCCCGTGTTCCAAAGACACGCAGGAGGCCACCGCTGACCCGATCGGGCGGCGAGCGAGTGACCCCCCACCCACCCCGAACAAAAGCGGCAGCGCCGGAACCGAGATCCGGAAGAAGCAGGGGAAGAAAGAGCCCGTGACACAACACGCTCCACACACGTTGAAAACACTCGAAACACGAGGGGGAAACACTCGTTAACAGTTGACAGTGAACACAAATAAGAACGGGAGTGAACGCGTGCACCTGCAGATGCAGACTGATGGAATGCGAATAACTGGGGCCGAACAGGCACGAAAGACAGGGAAAGGCGAGAAAACAGGGAGTGCAACAACAGGAGCAGCTGCCGGCGAGCCGCCTTTCAGGGCTGCTGCAGAAGCAGAAATCCTTGGTGAAACGCGGGGCGCGCGCGGGGGGGGGGGGGACGATAATAGGCACGGTGCCCATAAATGAAGGCGACGCATTCTCCGTATGGGAATTCCGCGCAGCATCCCAGAGCACTTCGCTTCGCGCGTCCCGGCGCGAGAAGCGTCGGAGCGCAGTACGCCGTGCTCCGAGATGACCCAGCTTCCCCTCCTTTCAGCCGCTTCGGCCACCAGGGTCTGAGGTGTTCCGAAAAATTCCCACCTCCACCCTCCCTCCCCCGCGCGCCTAAGCAAAGAACATGAAGTTATCGCCGCGGCGAATCGGGAAAGGAGCTGGCAGTCCTTCCCCCTGGACATTTTGTGGTCTTGATCGCATTCAGTCCGGAGGCTGAGCGAACGACATCGACCCTCCGCACGAACCGTCCACGGGATGCTGCACCGAAACTCAAACACTCCCGCGGACCATCATCAGCACACGAAAACTCGTCATCTCGTTCCATTTGCGAACCTGAGTGACTGTCACGGAAGTCACCCAGAGGAAGCGGGGGAGGGGGGAAGAAGGAACGGACTGATGAACGAATTCCATCCCAGGGTGCCATCAGGACATGTGCTGCATTCATCACGAACAGGTCGTGTCCGTCGGCTCCTTCTATTTTAGAGAGGCGTAGCAGGGTTCCGAAAACAGTTCTTCGCAGCGCCCACCGTTCCCTGCTCCGTGGAGATTTGCTCAACCCTATGCAAGGATCCGACAGATAGATGGTTTACCTTTGGATGAGCAGCCGAGTTGACCGCCAGCGCACGAGCGAATCTTCCTGCCCTTCTCCCCCCCCCCCCCGCCCTCCCTCCCTTCTTCTTTTTCTATTTTTATCTCCCCCAAGTTTAAACCTGCAACCTTGAAAAATTCACAAAAACGGGGGGGAATAAGAAAAAGAACCCTGCAGTTCATTGAAGGCTGCCTCTCTGCTGCTGCTGCTTCTGCGCGCCCTTGGCTGTCCACGTGCGCGAAGCGGTCGGTACGCGCGCGCTTCGACGGCGGCTGCTCGGGGAAACGAAGGAAGACAAAACAACCGTTCCCGACTTCACCTCCATGGCACATGAGAAAGACAAGAGAAGAGATGAGGATGCATGACGAGGATGCATCTCTCCTCTTCGGGGGGAGGGGGCGCACGCACAACAGGCCGACATGATATGCTGTTACCTAAGAGGACGACCCTCGTGCTTCGCTGTATTCCAGTGGCTGCTTACGCTGGAAACCTCCTTCCCCCCCCCTCCTCTCTCTCTCTCTCTCTCTTCTTTTCCGGCAGAAAACGTCGGAATGTTCCCTTTCGGTCAACCGCTCGCAACGAGTTCTCGTCGTGTGCCCGAAGCACGTCAAGCGCTTCGCTGCGGCGCATCTTCTCCACATTCCTCACCTCGTGTTTTGGTTTCGCAAGATACGCCAAGAAATCTCGAAACCGGAATTTCTGTCTCCCTGCGACGCTGCGCTCCCCCATGTCCTCGAGAGGGAAAGTGGAATTCGACTTCTTCACCCTCCGAATCGGGTCGGGGTTTTCATTTCATTTTATTTATTTATTTATCTCCGACACAGTTTCACCATCTTGTTCCTCCTGAGCCGCAGTCATCCTTCCAGACCGTCACAGTCGGGTGGGGGCAAAAGGACAACCGCCGCCTGCTTGCCGGAGCAGCTCCACGAGCAATAAAGCTGCCGCCACGTCGATGACCCCGTCGAGTGTCGACGGTGAAGCGCTAAACTGGCCTACCCTAGCCGCGACCGTTTCCAACGCGATCCCCGCCTGGCGGCGTGCACGGGAGGTCTGTGATGGCAGTGCCAAAAGAGGCGGTCCATCTCGAGGTCCGCTTCCGCTCTGCTTCGCGCCGCTCGAGCATCCACGGGACAGGTCAAGAGTTGCCCTCAGGTTCACTTCGTCCCTGTCCTCTTGCAGAGCGCAGACGCACTCGGCGCGCAACAAACGACCCTCTCTGTGTACACATCACTGTACGCGTGCGCTCGCGTGCCAACCACCCGCAGGGGGGGGGGGGTTTCCTGATGGCAACGGTCGGAACGAACGAACGCGGCACGGCACTCGATGCGCGTTGCCAAGTGATCGGGAAACGACCGCGAACGAGAAAATCCACCCATGAGCCGGGCTGCATGGATTTTCGGAAGGTGTCAACAGACTTCCGCGTGAGTGCGTTCTTCTCCAGCGGCGCGCCTTCGTCCCACTTCAGCTTCTCCTCTTCTGCTTCGAATCCCTCTTTCACCTGCGTCGAGGGAAGCGTGGAGGATTCGCCACACCGAGACGTGGGAGCCAACACGAGGAATATGCCACACTTTTTCAAGCGGGTTTTTTTTTTTTTTTTCACCACTTTGAATCACTTCAGTTCAACATCACTTTGACTCCGGTGAAAAACGTGCTGGGAAATTCTACCGAGGAGAAACACAAAACGGAAGGAACCCGGCAGCAATCCCTTGAGAAAAGGGGTAAGCGTACAGGCAGATCAACAGCTACGCGATCCAAATTCACCACTGGCTGCTACCTCGGCATCCACCTACTGATAGCTGGACATGATGGCGAACGGAAGAGCACACCGAACGTGGAAGCAGGGAAACTCGAAATGGAAGCCCGTTGCCACGCACGGGACCAATGGAGCCGGAACACACACACGCTCTTCCTCACGATTCCTCCACGCTTTCGAATGATCAATCGATAATCGCGGCCTAATCCACTGGTAAATTCCCACCGTCAAATAAACTACCTTGTTCTGAACGTCCAGAAAGGACAATCCTCCTTGTTAATACGTTTGGTGACCCGCTTTGCTGACTCCCGTTGTTTACGATCCCTCTGGTGTAATCAACAGGGCAAGAGGTTTCCCGATTCGATCGAGCGGTCGAAGCACAGAAACGACGCGAGCAGTGAAAACAGGCGACGGCCCACATGTGGTGTTTCGCGGGGCCCAATTCCACGTGGGGCCCACACAGTCCATGAAAGTGGGGCTGGAGATTCAATCAGAAATGGAAAACCTCCCGTGGATGCGTCCGCTAATCTTTCGCAACTTCATGCTGCCAGTCAGGTGTACACCTGACCTGCAACTGCACGGCACTACCTTCCGTCATCCACGGTGTAACGAGTGGTGGCAAATCTCGCGAGGAAACTCACGTCCGTCGTCAGTCCGGGCCCGCGCGCCGCGTTTCAGGAGCTTCATGGACGTCGGTTAGACGCGCGACACTCCAGACCCAGCAGCGGACCCGCGGAATGATCGCGGCGCGTTCTGCCGGGAAGGGAGTTGCGACTTCCCGAAGGAAATTTCAGGAACCCACGCGAGGACCCCAAAACAGAATGCAAGAGGAAAAACGGGCGTACTGCTGTGCCTTCGGACCCATGAAACCAAGTGAGCAACCGGGTGCTGTGGTTTCCATCACGCCCGGAAGCGTTTCTGCTCGAGGTACCTAGGTTGCAAGGAGGGTCAATATCAGCGCCAGATTTTTCCTTTCTCTCTCTCTCTCTCTCTTTTTTTTTTTTTTTTTTTCGATTCGTTTCCTAGGAAAGTGGAATCTGCATTGCCGATTCTCAGCCTCTCTCATTAACAGTGGATCAGCAACCTCGCTTCGGAGGAGAAGCGGACCCGCTGCGGGAATGAAGCAGCACTTCATCAAATCGGGCAGCTCGACTCATCGCCATGCATAAAACGGACTGCAGAATGGAATCTCGGTCCAGTTCTTTTTTTTTTTGTTGTTGTCGTCGTCTTCTTTTTACTGCAACATCCATCCAGTCTTTCACTTCGTCTTCGCGCTCTTCGCGCGCGCTGCCGCATCGACGGACCCGTGGCATCGCACGCCCCCCTTCCTCGGATCCCTTGCCGCACTACACTGAAGCGGCGAGGACGAATCCCCCCCCCCCCCCATCCGCGCTCTTCCGGATTTCGAAATGGAGCTTTCAAGATAAAACACGGTCTGCACTTTCGCTCTCGTCAGCGCTCCTGATTATTTAAAGACGACGAGGACAAGCAAGGCGAGATAAAAGGATGCGTCGATTAATCATTGATAAACCTTTTCACCTTGTGGAAGGCACTCACTCGCTGCTGTTTGTATAGAGGCGTTTGTGCTGAAAGCAGAGAAGAACGGCGGGCCACGCTCGCTGGCAAAATCGAGAACCCTCGCGTCTCGCGAACACCGCCAACACCGGCAGGGACGTCCTGAAAGTCTGGGGTGGAGCAAGGTGCAGGAGGCACGGAATTCGACTCCGAGATCGGATCTTCGGGAGGGCGCTCGATCCGCTCAGGAAGCAGACACGCTTGGATGGACGACATTCCACCGAGATGGTGTCCCGGAAATGGGATGGACCAGCCTGATGCAACACCCATCATCATTCTCCGTTGCTGAAACATAATTTACGACTCGGTGGCAGCAATTCTTGCGTCTAGAAATCTGGAGGCAGCAGGTAGGTCTCTTGCTGGAGAGATGAATGGCTGGCCTGCAGCGCGAGGATCCACGAAATTCCGTGCGACTGATTTAATCGAATACCTTAAATCAGCGAGGGACAGAAGGACGGGCTTCCCCCTTGTATTTCCCACTGAGACACCTTCCCGGACGACGAATCCAACCTACAGTCTAGAGAGATTCTGGGGGAAGAGGGAAAACCACAACGCTCGAAGCGCACGTGGTCAAGTGGTGAGCACACAAAATTGCCAACCAAGTGGCACACACACAAACTTAGCCTCTGTGGCTCTCTGACTACCAAGGTGAAGGAAAATCCCACAAGGATAAAATTTCCACAATTTCTTTTTCCTTTTTCTTAGAACCGTTTTACACCTCGGTGACCCGTTGACCATTGAAGCTCAAGTGCCATTTGAAAATACACAGCAGTCGCCAAACACATGCCTTTCTTTCGGTCAGGATTTTACGGGAAACGACACGGCACATCAGTTCGCCTCGGGTCCCCACGCAAGCAGTATTGACTCGGAAATAAGTTTTCTTTTAAAAAAAAAAAAAAAAATACCAAACACCAACGCCACTGCACAGGCGCGAGCTCTCGTGTCAAATGCTTCGCAGATCAGCACTTACGGAGCCGGCAAACAAAATATTAGCCCCAAAGTATGCACTAAATCATTTCGGAGTACACGAGTTTCTAGAGTGTACTGTATTCTCACGTGCAAGGTGATTCCCACGTTCTTCCTGCACGTCAGACGCAGGTATGCTTGCGTTCCCATTGACCCTCGGCTCATTTTTTAAGGTCTGGTGCATCGCAGCGGCAGATCGAAATGTGGAAAAGGGGATTCGGAGTCCCGTGGCCATGCCGCGAAGAACGCCCACGAAAAGAGGAAGAAGAAGAAAAACCGCCAAAAAGCAAGGAGAAAACACGGAAGCGAGGAACATGATAGCGCATCTCCGTAACGAAAAAATTGATCTCCTCTGCGGGTCCAAGAGCGGGAGCGAAGGAACCACAGACAGAGATGTTGCTCACAGCTAAGACACTTGCAAACGAACCCGCTTGTATTTTATAATTGAGCCATCGGCAGAAAGGGAGAGAAAATTAAATAAACAAACAGCTGCCACTTGCGCAAGCAAAGAGCTCATCGCACGAACTTCGCAGCATCTCTGAGAGTCGACTTGCTCCGCCGCATTCCGTTCGGGGAGGAGCACAGAACTCCTCAAAGATGGCTGAGTTAAGTGGGGTAGCGCAAACATGGAACCACGCGACTTGAGGAAAGAACACAGGAAGAACACCTACACGTAACGAAACATAAATCATCGGAAAATTCACTTCACCTGACGAAACGATAGGCACATTTAAGGTTCTCCCAAATCCTCCATCAGCACAAAAAAAAAAAAAAAAAGCATTGGAAGATTAATGGATTGCCACTTTTCCAATATTTAACTGTGGATCACTCGTCTTACATGAGGAAAACAGCAGCAGCTGAACAAAGACAAAGATGCCGAAATTGGGAACCGGAGACGAAAAGTTGTTGATGTTGAAAGTTGTCCGAAAAGTTGTCCGAAAGTTGTTGATTTCCTGTGTCCAGGGAAAACGAAAGTCCCTACGGCAATGCCGTTAGTGGGATATCCTCAACTTTTTGAAACCGGTTTGGGCACACTTGGGAACGGACTCCACGGTTCAGAGAAACCCGTGCGAACGAACCAACCGTGCAGAGATGCCTCAAAATGAAATTCCACAGGAAGCCCGAGTTTTCGGCGCAACGCTCCGATTCGAAGTTCGTCACATGATCTCCTAGCAACCCTTCCAACACGTCCAGCAGGCATCCGTTATAATGGACGCTCATACAAAAGACGCTGCAGTCGGCTAAGAACGCTAAGAGCCATGTCAACGTAAAAATAAACAAATAAATAAAACATCCGCCACCCTTAATGAATGAAATGGATTTCTGGAAGCAGGAAACCTCTATGAAAAAAAACACAAAAGTAACGGCGATTAACTCCAATGGTGAGTGGGCACTGGAGACACTGCAGTAGTAGATTCAAGTCGGTGTTTCTGTTTTTTTTTTTTGGTTCGCTAAGTACCGAAGAACCGTTCGCCTAGGAGCTCGCAAAGCTCTTGAATACTATTCCCCGCCTCCAGGGATGCGTGTTCACTCTTCTTCAAGTTAGGGGGCACCTCGCAGGGGGGGGCAAGGAGTTTTTTCCAGTGTATTTTTTTCCCCTTCTCAACCAGCTCCATGGTACGAGACGGAGATTCCCCCCCGGGAGGCTCCACTTGCACAACCGGAAGGGAACCCCGAAGGTCGACTCCTTGATTTCCTGGAAGGACCTCGGAACCGGAGTACAGCTTCAGCATCTTTTGTATACATAAGCGTCCACTGATGCCTTGCTGGATGTGTTGGGAGAGTTGCTAGGAGATGATTTTCGGGTCCCGTTCACTGGCCAGGCAATCAATGGGAGCATCCGGTTTCCGGCTTCCACCAGTGCCGCCCGACCCTTTTGGGGAGCTTTGCCCTTGCCCCTTGGAACCCCCGGCGGCAACGCCCAAGACGTTTGAAAGCGCCTCTCCCTGCGCGACGTCCTCAAACCGGCCGCATCCTTAGCAGCACTTTGCTGCCTCCGAGGGATCGTAGCTGCATGGAGAAACTCCAGAGGAGGTCAGAACGACAGGGATGCCATCTATTTTGCTGTCTTCTTCATGAAGACAGTATCAAGATGGTCGCATCTGGGGGTCCTAAAACAGGAACTTGCCGGCATCCTTACAAGGATGCAAAGGACGTCCTCCACATAGTGAGTCAGCACATAGTGATCCCTTTCCGAACCCCCTGCTGGCCTGCGTGCCCCAATTACCGGCAGGTTCCTTTTCGTATTTATAATTAACGTGGCAGGATCAAACGTCCTGCCACAGACACGTAGGTTTGCTTTATAAATAAATGCCCCGGAGTGACCGGGTGTCACAACCAGTGCCGCACTCGAAGCCAACCAGCGTCATCCTGCAATGGGAACCCGAAATCCACGACGCAGCCCGCGTTTCCCGGCGCCGATCCTCCTCCTCATAGGGATTCGAACCCGCAACGCTTCGTGCCGCGCGCGGAGACCGCAGCCACACGACCGCCAACGCGAGCGACGTTCCCTGGAAACAGAAAACTGCATTCCGGAAGCAAAAGCGAACAAGAGCGAGCTTTCGACGAATGTGGACGTGACGAAACGAAGGGCCAAAATCTTTGGAAAGCGCAGACAGGCGCAGCCGAAAACCAGCAGCCTGCTTTCACCTGGGAGTCGGTTGCTACGGTTCCGAGGATCCGCAAGCACACCGAGTCCACACGGGGAAAAAAAAGGGCGTACTTTCCAAAGTTTCGCTTCTTCCTCTGAGACGGGACGGCAGCGCAAGAAACGGTGCGACGAAACCGGGCACCTGGAAACGATCCAAGGGCGATTCCGCTGCGGAAAAAACTGGAACCGTGACGCGCGCCCACCATACCAGCAGGCAAAAAGTCTTGAGCCCCGAAAATCATTCAGCAAGCGCGCAGAAATCGGGACGTGGAACTCCTTGATGACGCGCGTCGCCGCAGAACAGACCGAAGCTCCTTCACGGAAGGATGCTGACGGTCCGTCGACGGCGCCGCGATCGGTCTGGTTGACGAGCGCCCCGCGGAGACTCGCATTCCACGTTCGCGTCGTCTCCACAGCGCTTCTCATCCGCTCAAGCATCTTCGGGAAGTTGCCCGGTTTCGCGCCAGGGATTCGGAAACGACGAAGCCGTCTGAAATCACGAACCGCTGGGAACTACTTGAGAGGAAGGTTAGGAAACGGGGCTTTTTCTTTTTTTGGTGTCTCGTAACTGACGTCCTCTCTTGATGGCCAAACCGCGAACGACACCGCACCCTACGTGACCACTCGTTCCTGTAGCCTTTGTCCAGAAGCAACCTCGTACCGACAGTCACAAAGCAGATCTGCCTCTGGTGAGCCTGTTGGCAAAAGAACGTTGAGACGTCGAGGGAGGAGGAGAGTTCACTTTCGTCCCAGCAGCCGAATGGGAGTTGCGTCCAAAAAAAACTGACAAAACAAGTGCGGTGCAAGAAAACGTAGGAACGGACCGCTCCTCGCTCAACGGTTTACTGATAACCTGTCATTTTCATGAAGGAGAAAATGAGACAGACCCAAAAGCCAAACAAATAGATGCATGGCTCGATAGATGCATAGATTCGGCGGAGAGGATGAGCGACGAGCTGATGAGGCAAACAGATGAAATGGGAAGAGCTACAATTTTTGAAAAGCGCAGCCTGGAACCAGCTTGCTTGCCTCACCTGGAAGATTATGGAACAAGCTCTCAGAAGGGTCTGCAGATTGGGTCAAAGCGAATCAACGAATGTTGGCATAATAAATGAATTGAATCCCAAATAAATCACAACATGAGTAGGGGGAGGGAACACCTACATTTGTGATTTATTTTCGGAAACGCACAGGTCAATCGGTGAAGATGCAGGAGCTCTGTGCTCCGTTGCTAACAAGGAATGACAAAGATGCTTTCGTCTTTTTCTTCGAAATTGGATTTTCTTGCTGGCCGCTGCATAAATAAAAAAAAAACGCACAACATTCGAGCAAAACACACACACACACACACACACACACACACACACACACACACACACGGCATAGGGGGCAAAGGGAAGGTCCGAAATCCAAAGACTTTTTCCGTACGGAAACGCAGCTCCCAGTTAGAAAGCGAAGGAAAGACGGAGCCCGCGTCAGGCTCCGTTTCAAATAGAAGCAGCCCACCCATTCCTGTCTGGAAGTGCCTGCACGTTCTGGATACGCTTGAAATTCGCGGGCGAAAGATAGATAATAGATACGTAAGCACGGGACGACAGTGGGAGAGAGAAAAAGGGAATCGAAATGAACTTCTGGAGCCGACGCAAGTCCACGAGCCGGCGGAACCTCCGGTGAGATGCAAAAAAAGTCGAGCAAAAAAAGAAAGAAAGAAAGAAAGAAAGGCGTGCTCGCGTGGAGAGGGCAGCCAACTACTTGCTACCGAGAAGATGCAGCGAAGACACGTCAAGCTGCAGCTGCTTGCGGGAAAAAAGCATTGGGGAGAAAACACCGACCTTCTCGGAGAGCAAAGCGGTGCGCCTTCTTCGTTTCGTCCGCATTTCGACTTCCGTTAAATCGGAGATGAAGCGAATTCCGTTTCGGATGCACCCGTTGGTTCCATCGAGGGTGGAGGAGACGGAAGCAGATACGTGTCCGTTTTGAAAACAGAAGCCGTTCGGACGTATACGGGAAGCATCGAAATTTAACCACAGCGATCAGACAAAACCGGCACGACCGTCAAGACCAGAAAGGCATTTGGAAGGACAGGAAAGGACGTTTTTCCTCATCTTCCAAAACGCACGCAAGACGTCAAAACGGGATGAACAGTGAACTGCTGAACACGTGTTTCCTGCTGAACCCTGTTACCAAACCAGAAGAAGAGGGGAAGGGCTACATTCTCAGCGACCCCCGTCCAGACAGCACTTCGCTCGAGCAGGCAACCCCAGCGTGACATTGCGGAAAAAAGCGCCAGCGACTCGGTCAGCGGATCCACAACCATATCCCCCAAGGGGAAGAAAACCCCGGCACGGCTGCAGCAAGGCACCAGGGTGAGCTACGATGGGAACACCGCGACCAATCCAACGCCTGGGGAATCCCTACAGTGACTCCAGCAGGACCTCATGAGGGGGCGGCAGCAGCCCGTGCAGCGGAAGCTCGAACTGCACCGTTTCCTCTCGACGGAGGCCTTCCTTGCTTGCGAGTCGCAGGACTCCCCCACTGCCCCTCCTATCCCCATCCCGCGATCCCCTCCATCTTCCATGGACACTCTGTGGTCTCCCACCGGATATGGGAACCTCCAGCACGGGAAATGCGAAACCGAGTGAAGCACAACACTCACCAACGCTTCCACAGCGGAGGCGCGTTGCCCGACGCCTGGAGCTTTTCATTCAGAATTTCGGTCGTCGAGTTGGTCTGCAAGCGATTCGTGGGGATTACGTAAGCCTTGCGGGGAGGAGGGGGGGGGGAATGATATTCTTTGATCAAGTTCCAAGAGACAGACAGGTTATGCAATCCAGAGAATTTCCCCATACAAAAAAGGAATAATGAAAAAAAAAAAAAAAAAAAAAAAAGGAAGGAAGAAAGAAAGAAAGAAAAAAAAAAGAGAGGAGAACTGAAATGCTTCGTGATCGATGGTACTCTCGTGCTTTCAGCACGCTGGTGGCATGCGTTTTGCAAGTTTGCTCCTCCCCCTTTCCTTTTCAGAATGTCCTTACAGACCAACGACATGCGAATCGACAAGTGTACAATCAAAACAGCTGCTATTCAACGGGAAAAGTCTTCCAAAACAAATACACTTTTTTTTTTTTTGAATTTTGTTCTATTAGCGATTTTCAAAACCGACCGAATGGTTTGTTTCCCAACCTCATGTTATGCAGACCCCAAAACCCCGATGGAAAAAAAAAGAAAAACCTTCTGGACGCGGTCCCGGCGTCGACAGCGCCTCTTCACGGGAACGGCGGCGGCTCTCAAAGCCCTTCGCACGTCCCGTCTTTTTAGCTGAAGCCAAACCACCAACGACGGATGCTCGGTTTCAAAATGTGGGGTTTCGTTCCCCGTCGCCCTTTCATTCCGGAAGGGACGCCACCGTGCCGGTCCCTGGCTGTGGGTCGGCGGCGACGCTTCCGCCGCTCCCCCGTCAGGGAGGCACTCGGTGAACCCCAGTCAGCTGGGATGGCGGCACCGCTCCAGCTAGATGGCAGGGGAAAGCAGCAGCAGCCATGCCGCTTCTCCTCCCCTTTTGCCCTGCCATCTATTCGGGATCCCCCGAATTGTATCGAGGATGTGCACTCGGCCCCGGCCTGACGTAACGCAGCGGCGTGTTGTACACGTCGTGTACGCTCCAGTACGCCTCACTGCGGACCCCGATTCGACGGAATTCGCAGCGAAGGCGAGCTGTGCACGTTCGAAGGGGGGGAGGGCGCCCCCCCCCCCCGGCACAGTTGCGCGCGCGCGCACACACAAACGGAGGCACAGAGAGCGAAAATTCGTATTAGGGTCATCGGAGTTACGCAAATCAGAGGACACACCATGCCGAGCACAAAGAAATGGCGTGCAGATTCGCTTTCGTTTCGAAAACAGCACACGTACACGTGAACGCACGCGAGGATGGGTGTTGCCAGGAAGCGTTCCGATGCTGCACACACCGACGGAGCTGCTTGTGGGAGCGTGGAACGCGAGCCAGCACGTTCCCTTTCCAGTGCGTGCTCTCCCCTGCGGAACACGCGAAGCCGATGCACTAAATTTAATCCCAAAGATCTCCGAGACGGGAAAAGCATCCCAACAGCAAGCCACCGCACACAACCAAGATATTGCGAAAGAGAGGAACTTCTTCCTTTTTTTTTGTTCCGAAAGGCAGTTCTGGAAGAGATCGCAGGCTGCAGCAGCCATCCGCTTTTTTTTTTTCTCTCTCTTTTTTTTGTGTGTGTGTTTGTGTGTGTATGTGTGTGTTCCTTTCGGGTGAACAAGAAGAATGGCATCGCGTCTGCGTTGACACAGGAAGAAACCCGGCGCGCATTCGGGAAGGCGCACACACACAAAACGAGATATATAAATAAGAAGTTGCCAGTCGTTTTGAATATCTTAGCAACAGATAACTGCCGGCAATATTCTGGCAAACATCTTCGGCAAGCAGCATCCATTCATTACAGGCTCGTTTTCGACCCATTTGTTTGCGGGCGGAATCGCGTGCGAATCAACTTGGGAAAATCCACAGGAATACTCACCGGACGGTCTTTCGATTCCTTTCGGCGTGTGCATTACTTTTCAACGGGAAAAGCGTTCCATTTCCTGCAACACATATGTGGGCACATTTACGTCATTTTGCTCACACGCAACGCACCGACACACGACCGCACGGAACCACATCCGAATGCGCAGAGGCTTCAAGGGCTCCTCCATATTCAGCCAGGGATCTATACTTTCCACGAGAACTGTCCACTGACTCCGTGAGGATCTCCGTGACGCAATCCCCGACTGCTCCTTTTTTTTTTTTCTCTCCTTCTTCTTCTTTCCCTCCCTCCCTCCCTCCTCCCCACTCCCCCTTTCCCCCCCCCCCCCCAGCGTCTCTCGCACAAGAACTTTGAAATTTTTCGAAGGGGGTTGGTTAAACCAGCAAGAGTAAAAAAAAAAAAAAAAAACAAAAAAAAAAAAAACAAAAAATACTTTTTTTTTTTCTACTTCGAATCTTCCCGCGTGAAGGTTTTCCATCTCCCCGAATTTTTCGTAGGGACTGTTGCAGAGGGACTTTTCGATCACCCTTTTAGCAAAAAGGTGTCAATCGTATGCAACCACAGCCGATGGAATGAATTATGACGATAATGAGATGAATCAAGCAGATGCATCAGTATGAGACGCACGAAGGAATCAGTTGTTAGGGGAACCAAGCTGCACATCTCTTGACTTTCCCACGCTATTTACTCCTACTAAATTTATTCCGAATGCGACAGGTCTTGGAATATTTATTAGAAACAGAAGCTGGGCCTTTACCTATTTATTTATTTTTATTTATTAGGGGAACCAAACTGCACATGTCTTGACTTTGTCAAACTGTTCCTCCTACTTTATTCTTCGGGAGGCGGGCCTTGGAATGTTCATTAGAAAACAGAAGCTGGGTCTTTTGTTTATGTATTTTTATAAGCGACAGTGCTCCACCATCTAAGGATGCTCCGGCATTGCAGAAAACGAAAACCTCGATGGCAGTTTGTGCGATCTTCCACGGCCGAAGAGCGGGAATTCAAGGAAAAAGCTGAGGTCGTTGCATTTCCACTCGTGGGTGCGTTCAGCAGCGAGTTCTTTCCGATGGGAGTTCTTTCTTGCGGCCTCGGAAACACTCGGCACCTCAGTCGAAGAATCATCATTTTCTGATCACTGCATGACAAAGTCCCATAGTGCTCTCAGTCGTTGTTTTCTTTCACCAAGCCTTCCAACGTACTGTACGAGGAGGGATGAACACCTGCAGGAGTTGTAAGTGAGCAAAAGAGTTGAAGATTCCCGACTACGATCGCTTTGCCTTGGAAAGGGTGACCAAACAGATTCCTGGATCTTCCCCGAGACTTTTTTTTTTTTTTCCACGCAACCTCCATCAGGACAACACGCAATATTGCAAAATAGTGTTTGCCACGAGGTGGACACTTGCCGACTGGTGGGCTGCAGAAGACAGAACGGAAAGAACTTCTTCTTTCTTCAAAACAAAGATCGGTGGGTGACAACATCCTCGTGTGGTGCCGGGCAACCTGGAAACCTGCAAGGCATCAGATGAGAGTTAGAAGAGCTCACAAGTTAAAGGAAAGCAATCAGCATCCCTTAGAGAAACAGAACATCTGCTCATATTTCCACGCGTGAGCGTACGACTTTATTTCTCGTTGCAAAACGGACCGTTGGATTCGTTTGCACGTGTTCACTCCGCTTTGTACAGCTTCATTTTGCAACAGTTGTCCAACTCGGTTTCGGTCAGAAACGAATTGTACAGTTCGTGATTTCCATTTCTTCGATGCCTACACGAGTTGAATTGTGTATGAGGATGGGAAACCATCAAACAAGAAATCGTGATATGGATCCACTGACTAATCGTGCACACATCCGATGTTCGTCGCTGACAAACAGGGCGAGCGAATGCACATGGTGTATAGTGTGAATATTCATGAATAATAACGTGGGCAGGGAATATTCAGAGGTTGCTAATTGCGGCGTGCAAAGATACGGCGACCTTTGATATTGCAAACTGGCATTTACTTCCTTGGTCCGCACAGAGGTCACGCGGACTTTGAGCGTGGATGCGTTTCAGTGCCGATGAAGGGAGCGGTGGGGTGAGGGAACAGAACCGGGAGCTTTCGGAGTTGGAAGTGTTTCTGGAAATTCACCAGCGGCAATGTGAACTGTTTCGTTCGCAAGGGCGTTTTTGTGCATCGCACTCGGTTTCTGTCCAGTTTGATGGCGACAGCAAGAAAACAGCTGGCACCAGTGCGATCTGACACGCCATGATGCGCCGAAACTGCAGCGTGAGCACACGGTCCACGCCGAAAGCACACATGGTCAGCAGGCGAAATTCGAGTTCTGAGCAGAATCAGCCTGCCGGTTGCGCACGCCTTCTCTGATCAGGCCAGAGAGATGCTAAAAATTCCAAACGAAAAAAAAGAAACCTTTGAAATGTGAAGAATTCGCATAGAGGTCCAAAGAGTCATCTTGACAAAAACAACAAGAAGAAATTTGCCATAATTATAGAAAGCAATGGTTTAAATCTCCGTAAAACGTGCACAAAGCTTTCTCCAAGATATGATTGCGCCGATGTACTCTCCCCATCCATCTGCAGCCAACGGTTATCTTATTTATTTGCAATGTCGTCCACTGACGATGAAGATGCGATGGTGACTGATTCTGCGGCTACAGAAACGGACATTTCTTGCCAACGGGACCACGATGAGGACCAGTAACGATTCTCGTCCTATTCCATGAGCCATGATACGCGGCTCTCGTAGAGCAGCAATTAGGACACAGACCGTGGGTGTCACCGAAGGTTTTGGAGGGTTCCCACGAACCTTGATCTCGACGTACTTTTCTTACCTATCGTAGTAATAGTAGTAGCGGTACCTTTTCGCGTCAGATTCAGGATGATGCCGTGTTGCTGTAGCAACTCCTGAACCATGACGTACTCCCGTGTCTCCTCTTACAATGGGTACGACGTTTAGTAATGGAGTACGGAGCAGATGCGGGGCTCATATAGTGCAGCAGTGTCTTTGCAATCAATCGTCACAATCACGATGAAATTCTGATATGGGACCCGTCGGGAGATGAAAAAAATAAGTCTGCAGGCACTAGCGGGAGGGAGGGAGGGAGGGGGCATTCCCTGCCGAATGTCTCCTTCCTAGAGAGAATGCGCTCATCAGGTTAGCATTTGGGCGAAAGTCCTTTGTGGCCCTGACGAAAGGGGATCATGAAAGAGCTGTCCTATACCATAAATCGTACCAAAGAGAGGGCCGACTCCTCGGCTCAACGAGATGGCTTGTAATCGGTAGTGAAGCAGCCAGAGCAAAGAGCTTCTGAAGCGAGCAACCGAGCATCCTGTTTGAATATTTGTGGATCTTAAGGAGGAGGCAGAGAAGGACAGAAACGTGCCCTCCTTAGAAACATGCGTTCTTGCTGCAAACGGGACCGCTGATTCGTGGCAGAAGAATTTGCTTTCAGCTAGAGGGAAAACTGCATCTCTATTAATCTTCTCAGGTGGACGACGTGCCTCCCCTTCATCTAGGACTTGAGAGTGCCGAGATCCTACCTGAGTTGGCGTTTCCATGCTCAACTTCCGGTTGGTTCATTGAAGTGAGGATACAAAAAAAAAAAAAAAACGAACAGAGAGAATTATTCGCGTTTTCCAATGGCTGCTGCCTCGTTGGCCGCCTTGCTCCAGCTGGTTGGTGTCTGCGGAGATCGAACTCTTCCAGCCTTGCTTGATTCTCATCTCATCAGAAAGTGATACGGAAAAGAGTGGAAAAGAGTAGCGCCTCCATTTAGAAAGGTGGATCGCTCAACTGTTGCAGTCGATCGAACACGTGTAGGTCTGCATTTCTCTTGACAGATGGCAGATCTTTCGGCAGTTGCGGTTGCTGTTTTTTTCCCTCCCTCCCTCTCTCTCTCTCTCTCTCTCTCTCTTCCCCGAAGCGCGTCGCGCTGGACGCGTGGGTCCCTTTCGACTGCGCTTCGCCATGTCGTGGCCGATGCCGGCTGCAGGTGAAAGCCGCGAATCTCCTGCAGCCGATCTCTGAACCTGAGAACAGCCAAACGCGAAAGCGAGTTCCGTCCAAAGTTCAAGAGTGGTACTTGTCATCGGAGTGGCCAGAAAACACGGCAGTTGTTTTCCCTTTCTGCTGCCCTTGAGAATTCCGTCTGGGAGCAAGCTCGGATGAATGAACGGCTGCTCCGACCAGTCCTCCGCAGGCGTGGAAAAAAAGAACGAGGAAAATGTGCTGCAAAACCTCGTGGTTTGGCCAGGCAGATCGGGTCCCCCTTGCTCCTCCCGTAAGAATAGATGCTTCCCCTGCTCGAGCTGACTTTGTAAACAGCCATAGGGAGCGATTTCAGCTCCAGCTTTGATGGTCCGGTTATCAGAGGATGCAGGATGTTCCCTACCACAACGCAAAGCCGGTCATGCCCCTGATCCGTTAGCCACTGAGGGCAACAAGTTCACGAAGCGCGCCACGACGTGGACTTTGAGCTACGATGGAAAAAAATTCCTGACCAAGTAACTGACTAAATGGAACAGAAGCCGTTAGTCGCAAGAACTGTAGTTCATGGATGTCAGATCCCACTAAGGTCTTCCAGCATGACTCCACGTTGTCCTGCTCTGTTTCCTGGTAGAAGCGAACGATGATGTCAAATACGAAACTTCTCCACGGAAACTTTGAGCATGAAGGCAGCCGTGAAGGAGACCGCCCAGATGGAGTGCATCGCAGAATGTTCCTCAGAGTCAGCCCGGACGAATCAACCCCAGTCAGGATCCCAGACGCGCCTTCCTCATCACGTGATGAGGGAATCTTCCTGTGATGCATACGGAGGGTGATCTCGAGGAAGAGAAAATCAAAGCAACGACTCGGCAGCAGCGCATCTTTCGACGCATTCCAGACCAGGAGCAGAAATCTTAACTTGAATGGAAAGAAAACGTTATTTCCAGAAAAAAGAAAAAAAGACCCACTGGAAATGTGGTGGTGGTCGCTGGCAGTTTGCCGCCGTGTCATCGGAGAGCTCTGAGAAGCAGGTTCTGGAAATGCGAAGAGCAGCCAGCCAGAAACATCTGAAAAATTCGACCTCATCTCTCGGGAATGCCTGCATTCGCACCACAAATGGGAAAAAAAGGCGGAACAAATCTCGAAAGGGGGGGGGAGGCATCGGTTCTTGGCAGACGAGGAGACCTTCGCTCCTGGTCAGTCGGTTCGAAAGTCGGGGGAAAGCTAGGCGTTCGTACGACGACGCCTAGGCAAGCGAGGAGTCCCGAAGGTAGGAGGAAAGACTGATCGGCGCGGATACCCGAGCATGGGAAAGAAAGCCGGAAGATGAGTGAGGCGCGGATTGGCGGCTCGAGAGAGGGAATCACCGGAACGCTCGGAGCTTTTAACTGATGCTGATGGTTCAAGGATTTCCATTGTCCTTGATAAGAAGAAAGCGTATTGCCAGCCCCGGCAACAGGGCGACCTTAAGCTAATCAGAAGCGGCACTCTGCAGGAATCGTGCGCGGAGCCGCGCGCGACTGTCAAGAGCGAGGAGCACCAAGGAGGAGTGTTGGTGCCATGTAGCACGAAACGACGCTCGATCTCTTCCAGTTCCAGCAAGTTTAAGTGTAGCATTCGCCATGGTTATCCAGTCGTTCCGTTACATCGATCCTCCGGTGATCTCAGGTCTTCGCGTATTGAGGGTCCCATGACTCGCGTGCGCAAGCAAACACAGCTGCGCGTGGGATAAACGAAAGCAATGGCGTTGCCGAGGCGAGAAAACATTGCACCATCTTGGGTGCATTCTGCAAATGAAGGACGCCTTCAGCGGGTAATCTTGAGCTCTAATTGATGCATGATGGCTTCGCCAAAACGAGACGTGTGCTGTATTGCCATGCTGACCAACTGATGCTTGGAAACACTGATTGAAACTTTGCAAGACGGCGAGGGTGGTGGCCAATCTCTGCCAAGAGAGCAGCGAGACGTCTGGCTTTTGGAGGCACTTGGAAAAGAGCGTGGGGACGAAATCTTCTAGCTCGAACACTTGACACAGGGGAGATATGTCCTCAGTCACCTGAGATAGGATGGGACGTGGTGGTACCTGACCATGGCTCACCTTCCACCTCTTCCACCTTTTTCTGTAACGATAAAGGGAGCGGGGGGAGGGTGACGGGATCGATTTGCAAGCATCGCCCAGGTTTGGGAAGCCCATTCGAAAGGTGGAGGCAACCACCTACGCACGCAGTATCCAAAGCAGCAGCTCCTTCCTTTCTGGACACCGAGACCGCACGCGGGGTTTCCTTGTAGAGCACCTGGGGGTTGTTGGAATCCGCGAGCTGCATTTCCAGATCGCGGGTTCCGACGGATGGGACGATCGCGCCTGGTCTTCGTTCCACGAACACAAGAACAAAGTACAGCTGCTGCGTCCGCAGAGCAGGCGGAAGTCTCCAAAAGGCGCCTCTCTCGCTCCTGGTTTTCATGCCGGCATCGCCAGCATCCGCTCCCTGGCTGCTTCGAGACGACGGTGGTGATGACGGTGTCCATGGCGAGCGAAAGCCGCCCGATTGATGCGACGGATCGCGGTGGGTCTGCACATCCGAGTGGAGGACCGAACGAGAACGTCCTCGGGAAAAAATCCAGGGATGGACCTCGCGTGCCCGCTCAACTCTATGCCGGACACCCGAATGTACCTTCTTGCCCAACCGATCAGGAAGTAGGAAAGGTTTACCAGTCGAGTTTCAAACCGGGCCGCTTGCCCCTCCCCTTCCCCTCATTCCTCCTCCTTAAGTGGAAAACTCTTCCACTCCCGCGACGCGAACGAGCGCAGGTGCGTTCTCAATAGCTGCGCACGTTCCCGGCCCGAGACCGGCCCGATCGCGGAGAGCTCACAGCATTCCGTGACCTTCTACTTGCATAGGATGGGGACGGGAGCCACTGGCCAGCGGGACCGCGCAAGCTTGGACCTCATCTTGGAGTGCGTAGGCTGCACTTGGATTTTCACCCGGTGACGCCGGGGCATTTCCTTTATAAAAAGGAAAAAAAAAATAAACAAGAAGGTCAGGAAGAAGGCGATCCCCGAAACCAAAACAAAAGACAACAAGTCCATCGGAGGGTCCACCAACAAGCAGGTCTGTATCTCGAAAAGTCCTTTAACGGGAAGAGGAAGGGGACAAGGAACAAAGAAAGGAGGAAAGCGGAGGGTGAGGGGACCAGGGTCTTTGCTTCGTCTCGTTCCTCCTCGGAATACAGGGAAGAGTTCGGAACGAAAGGAAAGACGAGGACAGGGGTCACCGGTGTTCCTTCCTTCTGAAACCGACGTTCGATCCCCTTCCTAACTTTTCCTCCCAGGTGAGACAACCTGGCAGCCGTCCTCACTTAGGCGTAGGCGGCCCGCACGCAGGCGACCTCCCCTCGCCGCGCCCGAAGCTCCAACATGGCGGGCTGCGACGACGCAGCACGTCGTCGCAACCACAGCGGCGCGACTCCGCCTCTCGCGAAGAGTCGCCGCAGCAAATCCTCAGCAGCGTCCTCCGCCGCGTGCAGGAGTGAGGGCTCCATCCTCCGCTAAAGTTCCTGGAGGGCGCCGCAGTCCAGCAGCAGATGTGGGAACGATTCGATCGCCCCGCGCCGCAAACAGTTGGGGGGATGCCATCCTCCCCTTCTCCCCAGGAACCAGGCTCCTAAGCTGGTCGCACCGGAGACCCCAGTGCAGCAGCAGAAGCACGTCCGATGGTTGCCGCTCCAAGGGGAACACGGAAGAGCTCACGCACAGGGGGAGAAGGGCAGCGAGTTCTTCGGGAGGGGGTGCACTCGACAGCTCGCTCCAGAGAAGCGGTTCCTTCGCCCGGTTGGGCGGAGTGACGGCTCCCACCAGCTCGCTCGGCTGTGTTTTGAGAGTGCGCTCCTCAGCGCGTCGGAAGCATTGCCACAGGAGGAGACCACGGACTCGACAGAACTGGTTCCAAGCCGCTTCTAGTCGCCTGGAACTTTCGTTCCCCTCGTGTTTTCTCCTCCGCTTCATCTGGCTCTCGTGCGCGTTGACTACCCAAATCAGGGAGGAAGCGACAACACGGCTATCCGTTCCGATTGCATCTTTGACGCGTTCCCGGAAATTTTGGAATGGCACGACAGCCGTTCGCTCCGCGGAAGGTGCAACCAGAGGCAGGAAGTGACTTCTGGTAGAGATGACGGATTGCGGGACATTGGACTCCATGTTTGTCGATCTACCGAGTGGCTGAAGGGCAGTTGAGGACCATGGATGAATCAGGGCAGCGCAGGACGATTTTCAGTTTCACGCAACCATTGATGGCCAAAGGAGAGAAAGATTTCAGAGGATCAAGTAAACAGCTGTGCTAACGGAGGGTTTAATAGGATCTGCCGGCTGCCATGGTTACCTTCCAAACTGGAGAGCTC
This sequence comes from Raillietiella orientalis, assembly GCA_036172245.1. NCBI lineage: Eukaryota > Metazoa > Arthropoda > Ichthyostraca > Raillietiellida > Raillietiellidae > Raillietiella > Raillietiella orientalis. Next base: position 7,315,630 of record JAYWIR010000002.1, on the reverse strand, counting down.
CTCACATGAAATGTGAGTAGCAGCTCGGGGATCATTTGCAGTTCTTGGAAAAGCATACCTTGCAACCGCCATTCCCTGAGGATCGCTTTGCTTCAGAGGCATCTGATTTGGCATCGTGGGCAGACACAATTCTGCAGAAGTCTTTTCATCTTGTTTCTAGGGAAATCACAAAACTGGGAGGTGGCCATCAAGGAAGAAGATGAATTGCTCTGTATTTTGAAACGACCCAAAAGAACTTCACGGAAGCGGGGGAGGGGGAGCAAGAGGGGAACTTGATAAATTAGGCAGCATCCTGGTGCGGTCTCCAGGGCAGCTGCTTCGAATCAACGTCGAGTCTCAGCTTGAAAAGTTTCTCGCAATCCACCTATGGCGGATCCAGCAAGATTCCTGAAAAGTCTGGAGAAACGGGGTGCTGTTCGAGCTGGCCGGGAGTTTTCACGACGACTCGGGAGAGCGTTGGAGGGAGGGACTCGCTGGCGTTGCACATGATGAATGCACCGATGCTCGTGACTTGCGTCCTTCTATTCTGACAGAGCACGCCCAGTTCTGGCTCCCTAGGTATACAGAAATTTAGATATGCAGAAATAGCAGAGGTGCAGACATTTTGGCCGAGGGCGGCAAAACTGAACCCCTTCTGCTCAACGTAAAGATGCCGTTTCTGTGCACACGGGAAAGAAAGTCAGGTGAAGGAGACAGTGCAGAAGGGGTAGGAAGGCATGTAGAAGAAACGCTTTGCATGGCGATCGTGTCCGATGCCCATCCAAATCTTCGATATATACCTGTTAATAATATATTCATAAATGTTGTTAATATGATAATAAGTTAAGAAATTTTAATAAACATCTGTGTCAAAATCGATCTGTATATTCATCTCCATATAAATATGTATATTAATATACATGTTTATCAAAATTTGTTAACGTACATAAATAAAACATTCACTTGTTTATAATAATCTTTATAGTATGTATTGGTGTGCAGATTAATCCATATACAAAAACACATATTAATATACATAATAAACATATTATCAATTATATTAATATATAATAAACACGCACATATACGATATTTATAATGTATTTCAGTATAGATACGAACATATACCTTAATATGTATAATAAACATGTGTTATGATATTTCGACTTTGGGGATTCCCATGGTTCGGGAACCTATCAAACCTGATTTCTTGTCGCCCCTTTGCCTTGCAGGCATTCTGGATTCTTGCCGCCAATTTCCAAAGATTCTTGCACCCTGGCCATGTGAACGGACCCGGGATTTTCTTCTCGACACGGATTTATTCAATTTAGTATATGTACACGCTTCTGCTGTACACATACTAAAATTGGAACGATACAGAGAAGATTAACATGGCCCCTGAGCAAGGATGAAGCGGGAGACCTTCGCGTATTTTTTTTTCTTTTTTTTCCTTTCTTGCTGCAATTCTTTTGCTGCTCACTGGAGACAAGGCGGCGAGCCGACGTGGTGGCAGAGTTCCCGTCTTGCTGCAAGCCAAACAACGAAGAGTCCCCCATCTCGCAGGCAGCGTCGCACTCCCGAGGGACTTCACGCTACCCCAGATGGAGACCAAAGCAGCGTCTGATAAGAGGATGCCACGGACGCGTGCACCCCACTCTGCTTGAGGGGGCACGCCAGTGCTGGGGCGGCGGATCCTATCTAGCCAGGGGGCATGGGTCAGTTTGGGAAGCGCAGGTGCACGCGAGGGATGACTGCAGCACCTGGAGGGACCTTGGAGTTCCTCCTCCCACAGAAGAAGAAGCAGCCTCAAACTCACCTTCGCACACCAACAGCACAGAAATGCAAACAACGTGCGAGAATCTTCTGCAAGAGCAGGAAGACCGCATGAAGTTGAATTCCATCGAATCGGAAGGGGTCACAGGCAGAGTGGTCCGCCAAGCAGTTTCCTAGAGCATGGAGCATCAAGAAGACATCCCGGCGAATAGATGGAATGGAGAGAAATCAAAGGGTCTGCCTGCTTGACCGGCTCCACATTTCGGGAACAGGAAGGTGGGACCGGTCAAGCAGTCAGATGCCCGAAATGCGGAGTCCAAGTTGAAATAACCCGTTAAGGGGTCTCCTCCCCACCTCCCCCCCCCCATTCTTCAGAGATCGACTCCGCAGAAACGTTAATTCGCTCCTCCTCCGCCCTTCTCAATCTATTTTTAGCCCAGCAGCGGACCGTTGTTGCTCTTCTTCGATTCCGGACCAACATCTACTTGTCAGAGGGAGGAAAAATCTCCATTGGACGGATGAGAAGTTACAGAGCGCGCGGTCAGGAAGGGGCAGCTCGTTCCCCTGATCGTTCCGATTTCCATGACAGCTTCTGCGGGACTCATGGAGAAACGAGGAACCACGTCCCTCCTCTCTCCCAATGCCCTCTGGGGAAGCAAAAGACTCCTGCGAAGCTCAGGAGAGGGGCTCCGTCAAACGCATGGAGGACCTTGGCTGCAAGAACGATCCCCAGCCAGTGCATCTGGTGGAAGGTTCTCGTCCCCATCGAAGGGGCGCCGAGCACCGGAAGGAGTGTGGATGCAGCCCCTGCGGAAGTCGGCTGGCGCGCCCCCGTGGACCAGCTTTCCTTCTGGACCAAGCGGCATCCCCGGAGCGCGAGAACGGGTCCAGGCAGTGACGTCAGTGCGGACTTGGCTTCTCCGCCGCGTGGGGAGGGAAGCCAAGCATAGGTGGTGAGCATTCCCCTGAGGGGGGATGAGGGTCCCACGTGGTAGCCAGTGGGACCCAAATCCCCCCCACTCTCCCTCTCTGCTTCCCGTATGAGCATGCGCGTGAGAGCCGAGGAGCGCCCCTCCTTGCAATTCTATCGCACGCGAGGGCGCAGCCCTTGCGAGGCGAAGGGGTAGGGAGCGGCCCAGGCCCCAGAGCGAGCCCGCTATCGAACCCGCGACTCGGACGGCTCGTCGAAGGGCTCCCGGCAGTACTCGCCGGGAAGGGGAGCCGCCTCTCGCAGAAGACGAAATCTTCCCGGCCTCTTCCCGGTTCGGCCTCTCCGCTTCCTGAGAGGGAGGGGTAACCGGAAGCCCTACAAGCACGTCCCTCGAATTCCGGGAAGAAGGATTTTCCCGGTGGAACGAGGGCGAACGATGTGCCTGCGCATGGGGGGTCCACGCCAGGCGGTCGACCTTTCGCGAGGAGAAAAGACCTCGGCGGGCAGGCAGAGGACGCGAATTTGGGCGTCCCTGCGCGCTCCTTCGTCCGGAGACGCCCTCTGTTTAGCAGGGAGGGAGGGAGGGAGACAGCTCCTGCCGGCTCCTCTCCCGGTTCTGCGCCCGCCTTTACGGGAGAAAGGGGCGGAGGTCCTCCCTTCCCCTCTTTCCTTCAGGGATGACGGTGGAAGGGGTGGGGAACGGAACGTCTCCAATCGGGGTGCTGCTGTCGGGAAACTTCCGGCGAGCCCCGGGAAAGCGCGCGCGGCATCGATCCTCCTGCGGCGGCGAGCCCGGAGCAGCAGTGACTAAGACTCCGCGAGGCAACCCCCTTTTCGTGACTCTCTGCGACGCCTCTCCGATCCCGCAAGCGAATTTCCAAGGAGGGGGCCGCGCGCGCGCGCTGCGAAGGGCTGCTGCTGCTGTTGCAAGGCACCTGCAGGTCGGAAAATTCCCCGAGGTGACACGTGCGTGCTCTGCATTCATCGTTGGGAGGCCATGACGCGGGGGCCCTTACGGGCGCGCCCGGAGGCGTCTCCGCCCCCTGACGACAAGGGGTCTGATAAACGGAAGAGATGACCCGTAAACACGTGTTGCGCAAGCGCCGCGCGTTCTCACCCGCCTCCTCCAAATGCAGAGACGCCTGCGGGAGATGCCTGGGAAGAAAGCGTCGGGTGCCGCGGCCCGCCCCGTCGCCTGGGAACCCCAGCGCGTGATGGGGGAGGGACGCGAGCCTCTCTCCTCCCCCCATCTTCTCCCTTCCGCATGCATCCGGGCGGGATGGTTTTCCCAGAACCGGCTCTCCAGGCGGTCCAGCATCCGCCCTTGTCCCCCCTCCCCTCCCGCACCGCCTTCTGGCTTTACCTTCCCGGAGGCGGGGCGGGTGAGCCGCAACCAACCCGGATCTGCCGTTCGACGTCCGTTCCCGTGAAAATTTCGACCTCATCTCTCGGAGACGACGACTCCAAGCGCCCCTGTGCGTCTTCCGCGCGCACACGACTGCAGCTTCCCCTTGTACCCCCCCTCCCCCGCTTCTCCCTCAGCTCACCGGGACGCCAGAAGGCTACAGCGACCCGTTCCTGTCCCCAGGGATCGCGTGTTACCACGCGATCTCTCCAGAACCGGTTGTATTCGGCGGGCGGGCCGTTGCTCAACCTGCAGAGGATCCCCGCGACTGCTGACGTCTCCGCTGTCCCTTAGCAACCGGCAAGGCGGCGGCATCCGGCGGGCATCGCGTCACGCAGCAAGTCGACAACGCTCGGTCCACGCAGCGAAATGGACCCGCCAGGAGCGCTGCTGTGGCAAAAGATCGAGAACCCATCGAGGTCACGTCTGCACCGTGGGGCCCCTGGTCGCTCGTTTTATTGGATGCCCCCCCTCACTCCCTTTCCGCTCCCGCTTGGGCAAGGGCCAGCCATCCCGAGGCGAGCGAACTTTCTGGGCAGCCGGCCGTTGGCCACCAGGTGGCTCCTTTCGTCTTCCTCCCGTGTTCCAGGCTCTCTCGAGGTCAGCCTGCACGTCAAGGTCGCTGCGGACCTCTGCAGGATTTCTTCCCGGTCTCTCCCTGGCCAGGGCAAAAAGCCACCCAACCTCGCCCGCGTGGGCGCCAGGTGTGGTGGGTTCAAATCCCACCCGGGGGGAAGCGTACCGTCGCCGAGAGCGATGGGGTGTAGGGTGGGGGTGCGTTGTGAGTTTCGTTTACAGTTCTCTCCGCAGGATGGCGCTGGCTGGTTTCGGTTGGCTCCGGGCGCGGCACTGGTTGATACCCGGTCACGCCGGGGAGTTTATTTATAAAAAAATAAACATGCACGTCTGTGGCAGGACGTTTGATCTACTACGTTACTTATAACCACGAGAAGGAACCTTCCGGGAGCCGGCACGCGCACGCAGGCCAGAGGATTCGTCTCGACAGCACAGGGGAAGGGGAGACAAACAATGAGAAAAAAAAATCAAACAAAAAGCATACAGCCAAAAAATAGGGAGGGAGGGAGGGTCGGGAAGGGATCACTATGAGCTGGAGGGTGTTCTATGCATCCTTGTAAGGATTCCAGCAGGTTCCTGTTTCAAGACTCCCAGATGGGACCATCTTGACACCATCCTCAAAAAGAGGACCGCAAAGTGGATGGCGTCCCTGTCGTCCTGGTCTCTTCTGGCGTTGTTGCTCCATGCAGCCACGGTCCCGCCGCGTGGGCAGCACAGTGCTGCTGGGGATGCGGCCGATGTGAGGGCGTCGCGCATGAAGAGGCGTTTCACAACGTCGCTGACATTGCCTCCGGGGGTTCCAGGGTCGCAGCACTAGTGGAATCCGGAAATCTCAATTGACTGCCCTCTGAGATTGGAAGTCGACCCTCCGGGTTCCTTCCAGGAGTCAAAGAGGAGGCTCTTTAGGTTGTGAAGATGGAGCCGTCACCATGGAGCTGGTCGATACCCTCTTCCTCCAGAGGGTCGCCTCTTTAGAGTGTACCAGGAGCGTGCTGCTCCCTTCGGAGTTTTCTTTAGAGGAAGAGGAAATGGGGAGCTGTTCCCTTGCGGGTTCCCTTTGTAGAAGTAATGGCCATCCGTGGCGTCCTTCCGTGGAGAAAAAGAAAGAGGTTCCCTCAGGAGACAGCCGGGGAGAGCGTTCCCCTTCGAGGTTCCATCCCGAGCGTGAAAGGAACAGACTCCTTCCTCCGGAGCCCTTCCTGGATTCATAGGGTGGTCCACTCCCGGGGCACCTCCTAACTTGACCCCGTTTTCTCGGTTGCAGCGATCATCCTCTTAACTCGGAGGAATTCTTGGCTTCCACTTCGGACCAAGGAAGAATGATCTGACCTTCCCATGTCTTTCCCAGCTGGGGGAGCACCGCCGACTGCCAGATTCAGCGATACCTGCGGTCGTTCCCCCTGCTCCAGGCTTCGATAGCGGACAGAGCGGTCCATGAGGAGGGAGCTGCCGGTTTCGGCCCGGCAGAGGGGACGTTTCGGCGTCCTCTCCACCAGCTACCACTTTCATTTTGTTTAAGACCCTAGTATTATGGGGGAGCTCTTCCTAATCTCCTCGGCATTTTCTTCTTCGTCCATCTGGTGGTGCGTTCGCTGCTTTCATCCCAGCATACCATCCGCTCCCCGTTCTCCGACTGCCTCTTCCGGGAGCGGCTCCCTGACTCTTCAGTGCGCAGAGTGGCTTCCGCTTTTTCCGAAGGCGTTCCCAGAATAGGGGCCCAGTGGACGTCTCTTGTGTTTCGGATGCACGGAGGGGAGGGGCACCGCGAGGTGCCTCGTCTTCTCCGGGTGCTCGCTAGGAGTTTCGAGACCATGAAGCACGGCGTCGTTTCCTGGATCCCAGTTTCCGAGTGGACCGACGAGGAAGACAGAGTTCCTCCTTGCAGCGTCCCTTGGTCAACTGGCTGGCCACTTCCTGGTGTCTTCCGATCACTCTGGCTGTGCTGAACGCCTCCTCCTTATCCTCGAACGGGCAGCAGGCGTCCCAGCACAACCATGCGGTTGCCCTTGTCCAGCATCGAGGTCGGGTCGTGAGAAGTACTTCCTACTGATTCGTGGAGATCAAAGTCCACTTCGCTCCATCCACCTTCCCGGATCGTTCTTCATTCTTTCCGGAATCGCGCAACACGTAGCGCAAGAATAGGACAGAGGCGCCTCTCGCAACGATCCACGATGTGAGGCAGCGTCCCTCTCCTTGCATCGCAACCTCTCTTTCTTCCTCCAGCCACTCATCTTATGGGAAGAAGATTTAACCAAGAAGATCCACTGGAGTGGATGATGAACTTGTAAAATCCCTTCCGGTGGTGAGGAAGTAGCTGGAGGCGCGGGTCACCAGTATCCTTTCCGTCAGCTGCTCTTCGACCCCTCCAGCCCAACGCTCCAACAATCCTCACCTTAGAGAAGGAACCCGCTTCCGTCCTCTTCGTTCTGTTCCTCTCCGCGCTGTTCCTGTGCAGCGCAGGGATGCGGCAAAGCGATCCAGGGAACGAACTCATCCAGCCATTGCCACGACAAGTCGCTCTGGTTTGACCCGGATATGGAGGGAGGAATGCGGCGGTCATGCCGAGAGCGGGGCAGGGACAAGGCGTGTCGATGTCCCTGCAACTCCTGCATGGCCGGTTCGCCCCGGAAATCCTTCTCGGGGAGTTCAGGAAGTCAGTCGGTCCTGCCTCCTCGAGCGGATCAGCAAGTTCGACCTGGCCCAGTTGCCTCCAGGAGGAGGGGCAGGCTCTCGTCCCGTTCCAAGGAACAATTTTGTGGCCGCCCTCCTTCACTCCCTTCTATTTTGTTTGGCTTTCACCCCCCCCTCCATCTTCTCCTCCTGGATACATCAGGAAGCGGACGAAGGACCTCCCCAGGATCGCCCCTTTGGCAAGGGTAGGTCCCGAGTCCTCGACTGAAGGACTTACGCGCTCGACTCCAGGACGGCAGATTCGGCCTCCACACTGGAGCGGATGGAGCCGCAGCAGCTCCAGTTCCGGACGCCTGCCCTCGTAGCGATCATGTACAGCGCCACCTGGTGTGACCCTGTGCGCGCCTCCTCGTCCAGCAAGCCGCCGGCAGCTCAGGACTCGCGTCCTTCCTTGCGCGCCGCCGTTAACACAGCCTCTTACACTGCGGACTGCAAGTGACCACACTCACCAGGATGAAAACAGCTGGATCTCGTGCCCCCTTCCCCCTCCCCGCGAACGGTAAGGTCCGTCTCATCCCTAGTGTGTCGCGTGCTGACGACACTATCGGGCACTCCCTCGTCTGAGCGGCAGAAGAATCACCCCATCCGCCCCCCTCCGGCCACGGGAGATCTTCCCTGCTTCCAGGATCCGACTGCCGAGGCTCCCTCAACCTAGGTATGGACCTGAGAGGCAGCCTCGGTCTTTGTCCTCCCGAATGCGCCCGGACGACTCTTCTTCCCTCTCGGAAAGGAAGACGTTCGGGGTGGTGGCCCTCTACACCGGTGGGTACCCTGATCATCGGCAGCCCCGCGCCAAGTATCACATCCACTCCATTAAATAAAGAAGACCCCACGAAACCTCTTTATTACCCTAAAGTTATAAGCCATTCTTAAAAGAACACTGACCACCCTCGTTCCTCCCATACCTCGTGGCTCCCATGCATGCATGAGCTGCTTTGCACACACAAAGGAAAACCGACCACTGGAACACAGCACGAATCAATAAATGATAACAGGTACCCCTATAACGAACCCCAATCCAACGAATGGTATGCCTAACGCAATGATCTCTTTGACATCAGCCCCCCCCCCCTTACCATCACGCATTCATGCACCACTGCCGCGGCACCAATGCACACTCTAACACGAACTCATTGAGCCGATTTCATTGGAGGGAACCATCAAATGCACTCCTGCAGTTGCTGACAATTGATGAAGGAGCCACCATCTGAGCACCCAGCGTCCCAAGCTCAAAAAATGGGTACTGAAAAGCGTGGGACTCGAGCCGTCTCCCAGCCCCGTGTTAATGCACGCGCTGCTTCATGTCGAGAGCAGGTGGCCCAACAAACGGGGCAGAGAGACACTGAGTAGTTCCAGAAGCTTCGGCAGAACCTCGTGATCGGAGCAGTCGAAGGACGAGACTGCCAAGGCTGCTGCTTTCCCCTTCTGGTGGCACCTTCTTGCGTCGGCTCAGCAGTTGTTAGGGAGTCCCTCTGGATCTCCTGGGCGCGTGCAACTGTTGCGCTCTAAATCAGGAAGCTCCTCGCTCTCCTCCAGGAAGTCTAGGAGACTCCCGCTGAGGAAGCGGCGAGTGCCTTGCTCGTCTAGGGTGAGCTGCACTGGCGTTGCGGCTCCCCACGGATGCCACGCACAGCGCCCGTTCTGGCAACCTCCGATGAGTGGACCACTCGAAGATGAGGTCGGAGTCTATGCTGCGCGATCTGCGGCTGTGTGCGTGTGGGCTACAGGCTTGCCATGCTGGTGTGGACGCCGCTACGGCCTCTGGCAGTCAAGCTCCGAACGGCTACTGTGATCTCTCAGTTACTCTCGTTAATATAGCTCCTCGCAAATATCAGTTATTCACCCCCGATCCCCTCCATTGTTTTAAGAACTTTTTCAGCACTAATCACCCAGTACTTATTGACAAAGCCCCAATACATCACCCCAAAACGACCATACTTAGAACCACAATTTCTATTTTAAATTACCAACCGATAAGAAATCATTCCTGAGCTATTCCATTCCCAAATGATCCTTGCTATAACTCAGTATTATTTTCATTAATACTGTGGTCCCAAGGGACGCAGATCTTTTTCATCATCCTCCACGCGGCGCTTCCGAAACACGTAGGGTTGCCTGCCATTTTCCTTTTTTTTTTGAAAGGCCGGCAGCGTGGGAAGGGGAGGTAGTCGCGTTTGGCCCAGGATGATGGGATCCCCTTGGGTACCGTTTCTCTGCCTTCTTTCAGCTTTTTTTTCTTTTTTTTTTCAGGATTTTTTTTTTTTTGGCTCTCAGGGAGCACTGAAGAACCGCTCGCCTCCTTGAGGAAGGGCCCATGAAGTTCTTCAACACTGTCCAACACACCACCCGGGGGTGCATGCTGACTCTTCGAGTGAGGGGTAGCCCTGGAGGGACCATCCCCTGAATCCAGGAAGGGTTCCGGAGGAAGGAGTCCGTTGCTCTTACGCTTGGGAGGGAACCTCGAAGGAAACACCCGCCCTGGTTTTCTCCGGAAGGAACTCCGAAAGGAACCACCTCTCCCTTGTTCTCTCCTGGGAGGAGTAAGTGAAAAGGATCGTTTGTTCTCCGAAAGAAACCCGGAAGGGGTACGCTCCTGGAATTTCTTTTCCAGAGGGCGCCCGCAAGGGACGCTCTTCGTTTCCTCCTCCTCTGAAGAGAACCCGAAGGGACGCTCTCCATTTCCTCCGAAGGGCCCTTCCTCGAAGGAAACAGCGCCCTTCTCCACACTCTGGAGAGGCGACCCCCCGACGGGGAGTATCAACCAGTCCCATGGTAATGGCTCCACCTCCACAGCCAGAAAGCGACCACGGAAGCAACCGATTCCTTAGTTCCTGGAAGGATCCCAGGGAATCGACTTTTAATCCCGGAGGTCAGTCAACGGGGGCACTTGGTTCTCACCAGTGCAACACTGGAAGCCCGCAGGTCAGCCAGCATCGTCCTGTGGGGAGCTTGAAACTCACGACTCAGTCCCCATTTCCCACTTCTCGTCGTCGACCCTTCCCCCCGAGCGGGATTCGAACCCGTGACGCTGCGATACCGTGCGCGAAGAGGAACCGCAGCCACGTGGCCACCAACGCGGGGAGTCCGCCGTCCCTGCAGCTGCTGGTGCTGCGGCTCTCGCCTCCATCTTCGAACATTCAAACTGGAGTGGCGACCCCTTCCTCCTGAATGTAAGGGAACTCCGAAGTTACTCGATGGAAGGGGAGAGGAAATATCGGGAGGTTCCTCTCCAGATGTCCTCCAAGACAATCGGTGAGTGCCATCTTCGTGAAACCCAGATAACGACTGAATAGTCCAAGACCTTGCTTAGGGTCCTTCGGTGTGTGCTGAACCACCCGAAAACCATCTTTCGCTCCGATGCTGAGGAATAGGGGTCCACGTCACGCAACGACTCCTTACATGGTAGGTGCACCTGCAACGCGCAGCCCTGGAGTACTGGGGTGGGTGGCCGACGCGGAACGGAGAGGCGAACACCTCGGGAAAGGCTCGGGCGAGACGTCTTGGAAACGAGCTCAATCCCAAACACCCCGCCTGGAATGTTTCCTTAGAGCCGAACGCATGTGATGGTCACGTGGAAGAGCAGTGGACAATCCTCGACAACCAGCTTCCGAAAGACCCGGATCTCTAGAACTGCCAGCGTCGAAAGCGAAGGGCGGGATCATCGCTCGAAGAGAGAAGTTGGTGGAAGCGGTGGAAAGACGCCCTCATTGCCAATGGGAACATCCGGCGGAGGCAGTTCAGATTCTCACAATTCTCACTATCCCACCTGCAGCTGGACCGAGCGGAGATGAAATCCCTTATACCTGCTGCCGGGGTTTCCCTCCCCCCCCCAGCACCTGAGCGCGCCTTCTGGACAACACAGCCAAGAAGGACCCAACCGCAGTCTTCCCCAACATCAAGAGAAGCCGGTCGGCAAACACGAACGGTTTAATTGACTGCAGGCAGGCGGGAGAGCTCCCTGTGACCTCAGACTGCACCCTATCCGACCCTTCCTTCGCCTCCTTGCTGAGATCGGTGGGGTTTCTGGAGCAGGATGTGCACCCGGGACTCTACATGAGGACCATTCTAGCGAACCGGGGGTGCTCATCCCCTTTTGCCCAGCTGGGTGCTGCTGGGCAGACACTCCTGCACACCTTGGATTCGGGCAAGGGTTGTCCTTTCGTTTGCCCTTTCTTCCAGGTTCACATCCAGAGAGCACCTCGTCTTCTACGAGGCGCTCTCTGATTTGCATCCCTCGCACGCGATGCGTGCCATCCAATTTGTGATAAACAAGATGCGATGCCGCTGCATCACGATTCGCAGCATCGCGTCTTGCCTCATATTTTTTTCCTCGTGAGATATTCTTTCCATGCAATTCGAACGATCCAGAACTTTTGATTCCCCATCTGAGAACGGTAGTATCGTTCGGGATCTCGGGCAGTTTCGTTTCGATGACTCTGCCGCCATTCTCCAGCATTCGGGAGGTAGAACATCTTTCCGCAGGATCCGAGCAGAAGGGCAGCTGGAGAATCCGCTCCCAAGAAGCTTCTCTATTAAAAGGAAATTCGTCTTGGTTCGTGAAAGCTCCTGGCTCAAGAACAACCTGACACCGAGGAAGGACCCATAGTCCGGAAAAATGTGCAAATGGAAAAGAGGAAATCACCTCCCACCTTCATGACGCAAGCAGGAGGAAGAGGTCGTTGCGTGCCATGAAGAATTTGAGTCACATCAAGATTCTCGTTCCATGGTTACTTATCAGCAGTGACTCACAAACGAGACAGACCTCGAAGAACGCAAGTCCGGAATTTTCTTCGTGAGATTCCATTTCTGTACCTGATCTCGTTCATCGGCGTCTCTGACAGCTCATCTGACTTGGCCGCGGAACGTCACAAAAAATGGTGGTGCTGATCATGAGGCGGGGGGGGGGGTTCCAACAGTCCACACGGAAAGCTGGGTAACACTCTGCCCCAAGTATCCAAACGCGGAAAACACCGATGCCTGTGTGCACCTCGAGAATGAGTATCGAAGCGGAATGAACTGTTCGCCTTGTTGTTCCATGTCCACTCCATCTGTGGCATTCCACAAAGCATCTCATTTTTCGTGTTCCGGACCAAGGGCCGCAGCTAGGATGAAAGATCTGCTCTTTTCAAATTAGGGCTTCTATGGATGCGGACGGCGTCGTTACGCTGCTGGGATCTTTTGCTTTTATTGCTTCGCGGCTGATAAATACCCTCTACGAGGAGCCGAATCCTCGCGGTGGAGGAACGTGCTGCTTGCGTAACGCTCCTCAGTATGTGGGATAGCTGCAAATCGTTCTTCCATTCCAAGAAATCTCCTCTGGATGCATCTCCACTATCCTCAGCCCATCCACCCGATTCACACTGTTGCACCCTTTCTTTTATTTTTGGAAGAAGAACTCCTTCCAGAAAGACCACCTTCCCTTTTCTCTTTTGAAAAGATACCACCAGTATGTGCACCAAGAGTCATCCCTCCCTTGTCGTGTTACGCTTCATGTATTTACGTGTGTTCCCTATCTTGTGCTTCACGACTTCTTATGCGAGCTTTCAGGAACATGAAAAATAGGACAACGTGCATCAACTGTGAATGCAGATCTTTCATGTAACAAGAGGACAGCTCATCTCGTTCTCGCCTCCTTGAGCGTCCTTCTTTGTTTGATTCTGGCAGAGACCTTTCTCAGCACGAACGTGACTGCTTGCTCGAAACCACGCCTCGAAATCATCAACCTGAAGTCCACCTCGTTAGAGGTAAGACGTTTGAAACGCACTCGGAACACGCCACCATGATTAACAGTGTATCTACACATTGCATTTCCATCTCAACGAGCCGAACAGATATCAGCAATGTCCGTCCATTTCCTTCCAGTTTGAAAATAAAATCCTTATCTCCTGTCTCCCTACATCTGCGACCAACATATGGTCGCGCGCGGAATTTGCCAATTACCCGTATACCTTTATGTACACAGCGTTCTTCGTATACCCCCACAGGGTTTCTTTCCATTACAGAAACTCTGTGGATTGCAAGCATCTTTCAAGAAATGCTGATAGTGCTCACTTGACCACATTGCCGTTCATACACATGTACATGCATATGTATAAGTGTGTGTGTGTGTGTGCGTTTGTGTACTTTAGTGACCCAATGTTATATCTTCTAAGGAGGAGCTCCAGGTTGCGGTTTGTGCTGATATTTTGATTACTCTCCGAGAAAGAAATAAAGAGCTAAATTCTTCTTCCACCCATCTCATCACCTTATGTGCTCTTTCTGGGTTCCGCGATCTATCCGTTACCTACTTTTCATTCTATTACTGTGCTGTGCTCGCCATGACGATTTTTCTAGACAAGATTATAGACCAGATGAGATTTCGTGTGACGAGCACCTTTTGTTTTGTTTTTTTTCGAAACATCCGATTAGGAAAAATTTCATTCTTCGTTTCGTGACTGTCCAACAGTAAATAAATCACATGACGAGGAACAAATGGCTTCCTTTATGGATTCAGCAGAGTCCGGCGACCTAGCCGCCCAGATCGTCAGGTTCCATAACTAATCATCATAAATTTGATCCATTACGAGATCTTGCTCTCCCTGAGACGTGTGTCCACATCTACATGGTGCTCAAGTTTGCCTGTCGAACGCGCGATTTGCCCATTTACGTTTTCCGGTGTCTGGCAGACACCGGAAAACGTAAATGGAAGGGTTCTCTATTCACCTAACGGGCATTTTCCGTAAGGATTCTCAAGCCCTGGAATCTCTTCCATTTTCGCAACGATGGTAGTTCTTCTTCGATTCCAACTCGCACAAGAGTGCAATATTGTATTTCTCTATATATATACACATACATATTTCCTTTTTGAGGTTTCCTGACCCCCATTTTTGGTCCATGGGCCATATCTGCTGCAGCGTTCATTCGAGTTACTGTAGGTAGAGTTGACAACATGGTAATCAACAAAGTTTTTACTACTCTCTGTAGAATTATGTCGAGAAAGATGTGCAAAACAAGCAAATGCAATTTGAGACCGACTCAAATGATAACAAAAGGAAAAGAGAAGATGTAGACGAAAAAAAAAAAAATGATTATGGAGGAGATAAGCAAGATGTTCAAAATTGATAGAAAAACAATGGATCGAGATAAAAAACGACGTCTTCAAAAAAGTTTCTCCTTAAAAGGATTCTTCAATGAGTACTTGCTCTCATTTCTTCAGATTTTTTTACTTGCTTTCGAAATCTTTAGAGCAAACCTTGTGCACATGGATATTGCATTAAGTGTGAAAGGACTGGGTAGGTTTGCATCCAGCTGATGTGTTCTCTATACGAAACCATGAAATACATGTACCTCGAAAGGCAGCCCGTCTTGTAAGAAGGACAACTTGTTCAGGATAAAAAAAAAAAAAAGGTTATTTTTTCCTGATAATCGGAAATGATATGATGATGGAAGCTCCCCCAAACTAACACGCTGACCAAGCCCTGTTACGTTAGTGAAGTCAACGGTGATAATGCTCAAGAAGTCCGTTCTGATATCTGGAAATCGAAGACGAAAGATTGGGGAGAATTTATTTTTCCTATTCACGCATAAAAGCCATTGAGGCAAACAAATGAACCGAATTTGGGAACTGAGATAATGCCGATCCACAGAAATAATGACTATCGAGGACTAATCTAAATGGGTCTAAGACTCGAACTTTATTCATCTATTATGCTTTTATGGAGCTGTCCTATTTGCGACAGTCCGTTGACGGCTGTCTTGTCATCGAAACATAATTCAAAGAGTAGGCACGTTACAGCCTGTAAGTTCGTGATGAGGCATATGACGTAGAAATTCACGATGCTGCAAAAGTAGATCTGCCTCGAGTTTTCAGCCCAGGAGAGCCAGGGCACCAGAAAACACAAATGCAAGCACGACGATTTCGAATTTGATGAAACCAGGGAATTGCGACTTTGCCTTGTAGTTTTCGTGAGTTGGTGGTGTCATTTCACTAGAACTAACCACATACTTTACCACGATATACTTCGATTCACTCTGATTCTATTACGGGTATTTGCAATCAAATAAAAGTACTTGTAATCGAGCTTCTACGAAACATCAACGCTCATTTTAAGAAAAATCATCATTTTGGAAATGACACCAAAGAAGCGGAAGAGAAAGGAACGTGAAACTGCAACAGCAGTAAGCAATGAGGAAAAATGCAGATTAGAGTAATAGACCCAAACACGAATGGATGAAGGAATGTGAAGAAAAAATTAAACGTTAATGAACCGGCATTTCAAAAAACATTCGGATTATGAAAACTCATAGTCGTCTTGCTATCTCATCAGCAATCATTAATTAGTGAACGTGTAGTTAAGTACATTGAAATTATGCTATTCCTTCTTTCTTTTTCTTCTTGTGCGCATATTTTCCATCCTTATTTACTGCATTTGTGCTGTTTGACACACGAAAGTTCCTGGAGCTATCTTTGATATCACAGTTGCACTCGGTTGATTCACTTCGAATTCTAATCTGAAAACCAATAATTCTACTTGATTAAATAACTGCTCTTCGTTTTAAAAAGCGCCAGCGCCTTTCACGAAAAATAAACTCGCACTTACAAAATTGCAAATTCAAAGGCATGAAAGTAAACAGAAAGCAATGCTATACTTGTCAAACCAACATCAAATGAACCAACATAATACATTACATAATGTTTCTTTTTGTTAAATTAGCCAGCTAAATGAGAATGCATGTCGAAGGTTAAGGTAAAACTGTATAAAAGCGAAATCAGAATGCAGGTGTATGAAGGATGGAGGACAAGGAGTTTCCCTTAGTTTCTTCCAGAATTACACTCTTTTGTTAACTGTTCAATCTCCTTTTGAAAACATGGAGTAGGAAGTTGCATCTCTTGTACACCAAAGTGAATCGTGAGAACCAAGACACGATGCTTCGCTGCACGGAATTTGATATCTCGAGGCATTTTGTACTATGGACTTTTTACTGTTTTGCAGTTAGTTCATTGAAAAGTCTCAGCTAATTGAAACCCTCTCATATTTAAATATGAAAACTATCAAACCATCAATTTTATATAAACTGAGAGACCTTGTTAACGTGTTATGAATCGAGAACACTTGATGTTTTGTACTCTCCATTCCATATTTCTAAAATTGAGTCGTGAAAATGGATATACTGAGGTTTGGGATTTCCTATTTGATCGTGGTCCCTTTTTCATCTCAGATTATACCTCAGCATGATGATCTCCTGTCTGATCTCCAGTCTCCATGCTTTCTTCATATTTCCAGCATTGAAACTCCCACTAAAGTTCCCTCGTATGAACGACACGCAGCAAATACCCGTAATACCCATCAATGATACGTGATAGGATAGAATCAGTCTATGTAGGATTTTGTTTTATCACCCTTTTCCTACAAAGATGCCTGCTTTTCTCCTTTCCTCCTCTGAGTCTGCAAATTTCGACCTGAACGGTCTGCCGTGTTCGCTCGGACTGATTGGTTTTAGAGCACCAAATAGAAGTTGGTCTTAATGATCACTTTTCCACCCTCTGCAGACTTTTCTCTCTCATTTCCCTTCACTTATTTTCCTCCACTGTCGATTTTGAAAAAAGTTATCTAATAGGTAATATCCAAAAGGCTATTTAATGCTTACAAAAACTACCTCATCCATTATTCCCTCTTTGAAATTACAAGTTTTCTTTCCTCTGTCTACATCACCTACAGTAGCTGGTGAAGTAAACGAAGGAAAATTTTTCTGAAAAATTTTCAGTTCCTTTGAAAATTTAAAAATTTGCTGTTGTGGGAGGTGCACACAGCTGCTTATCGCCACTGCTTCACCGTTTGCTGGTCCCTTTTACTGAGCTTCTTAGCTGAAAGACACTCCTCCCCGTGCTGTAATTTCACTAACCTCTACTGAAATCTTTAGTCGAAGGTTTCGAGCACTAACGACAAAAAGCTTTCTTATTTAAAAAAGTACTTATGTACCCGAGACGTCCGCATTTCTTCTTCTTGACCGAGTGAAAATGTAATGTACTCGGTTGCACGACGTTGTGTAGGTGATCGGTGCCTGGCGACTTGTGGAATCTTGCTGAACGCACGTGCAGCATGGGAATCAGCAGAGGGAATGTGTGATTTATCTCCTCTCTTGAAGTGGGAACGTGTGCTTGAAGATGATGCGCAGGATTCTTTTTCACCATTTTCCAGTTCATCACAAGAGCACGTTGTTGTTTTTACAAAGATCCTTCTTGAAAATACGAAATCCTTGTGAATTTGGAACAGGGTGGTGTGAGACCAAGGAAAACAATGGCACCCTCAAAAGCCTGTTCTTTAAGCACATGATTTACACAACAACAAACTGCATGACAAAAGGGAAAAACAAAGGGAACGTAAGTAAAAGTAAGTTTAAATTGCAGTGTATTTGTAAATGAAAAATATTCTGGAGATTTTTGTTCACAAAAGCATTTTGTATTGAAACTCACTATAACTGAGCATGCAGAACTGAAACATTGGTTTGCTTCACGGGAAACAACTTGTGTCCATTGTAATACAAATCAGTGGCCTTCAACTGAATGTGAGAAACAATCAGCTTTTACCTACATTCTGTTTACATCCCTGTGTGCTGTTGCTGACAGTGCAGTCCTTAACTGGGAGTCAGTCACACCAGGATTTGACACACTCAATGATTTAACCATTTGATGTCGTGCATAATGAAAAATTATATTAGTTTTTATGGCAAAATATTTCATAAGCTAATTTGGGTAATTATTTTTCCAACTTCGTGATTGCATTTTCTACTCCGCTGCCTGCACCCCATCATTTCCATTTACCCATTAACTTATTGTTTTTCCAACACCAGTGGAAGATGAGATTGTTATATTCTGGAAACATAATGCCTTTATTTCATTAAAAAATGCTTACAATTTCTAGGCAAGAAAAATATTGTGATCAATGAAGAGGAACTGGAAGAAGTTATTTGTGTGGAAGCATTGAAAGCTGAAATGGAAAAAGCAATTCATACATTGAAAGAAGAATATATCCACAATGTATCACTAAAGCCTATTGGAGGTAATGTGTGCATGGAGGTAATGCAATGCGATCTAAATTGTTGTTGGTTTTCATCATGTAGGCGTTATAGAAAATCTTCCGATTAATTATAATGGGAAGGAATATCGGCTCTATGAATTGGTACAAGTGACAAAAAGAAATCCACAATTAATTGTGCTCAATTGTTCAGAAGTGCCTCAAGCTATCCCAATAATACTGCAACATATACGAAAATCTGGAATGAATATAAATCCGCAACAGGATGGTGCTACAATCTTTATTCCTGTTCCAAAGTAAGTGTAGTTTTTCCTATTTAGTAAGTATAGTTTATGCACCTCTTTTAACCAACTGCAGGATAACCAAAGAATACAGGGAGGTGCTATCAAAGAATGCAAAATTACATTGTAATAAATGCAAGCATGTTCTACAACAAATTCAGAACAAATTTATTCAACAGATACTTTCTAGGAAGGCACATTTTTCTGAGGATTTGATTTACAGTTGTCAGCAACAGGTATTAATGCATTGTAATGGTTGCAATGATAGTAATTGCAATTTGATTGTTGCTAGGTTCATGCCTTGGAATTGCAGCATGTACAGCAAGCAGAAAAAATCTTTGCCAATAAACAAAAAGAATTGCTGGAAAGTAATGCTTAAATTGCTCAATAGCCTTTGATTAAATTTTATTTTAAAAACTTGTTTTTGATTGATAGATTAGTTACATTTCCTGTGAGAGCTTCAGATCAGTGAGTGATCTTCAGAGGGTTTTCTTGTGTGCATCTTCTTTAGTTGCCCTGAAGAGAACATATTCTTTTAATGAAATTTTTATAGGTGCTGATGCAATTGTTTGTTTAATAGCTGTCAGAAGAACTTATAGCTCCCACTGCTTCCACAAACCTGGGAACTTTCCCAAGGAACTTGAGTGCTCTGCGTGCATTCAAATAGCCTAACCACTGTGCATGTGCACCCAAGTTGGTTGGGGAGGAACGTGGGCTTGAGCACTGTTCGGCACACAGCACACATGGATCCAGCATTTCCTTCCATGTGCGACTGGTTCTGGAGGACCTGGGGATCGAAGATCTTCCTAAGTTGCTTCTCCAGAGGAATGATTGACCCTCCTTCGGAATGGGGCTTCTTCCCTCTTACCAGAAGTCCTCCTCTGGCCTTCCCTTAGGAAGGTACGTTTGACCATGTATAGCACACTCCAGGCACACCACTGTGCCAGAGAATCTCCCCATCCTTGTAGGTCTACAGCTCGGGAGATTCAGCTTCCTTTCTATTTAAATGTTCAGAAGAAGCTTACTTACTGGAAGTTTATTGAGATAATGTTCGCATTAATTATTACAACAGTAAATGATGAACTGCATAGGTGAAACGTCGTTGACTTTTTCTAGGCCAATTTAACTTGCGCGGCATGCACGTTGCACCTTGCGCAAATTTTATTGGAAAACGAAATCCAGCTTATTGAAATGTAAAAAAAGAGGCATGGAATACTGAATCCGACTTCGGGAAATGCAAATAGATCGAACTTCGTCTAACTGCAATGGGTTGACAGTTTCGTAACATTGGAGCGATGGAGCTTTGCCGTTGAGGACGCGTCAACAACAGACTTGGGTTCCCGTCGATTCCTCAGCTTAGTTTCGTAAACATGAAAGTAAGGAAAATCACACAGATGCTCAAATGCATCCCAAATAAGTCGCCACATGTGGGAACTAAAAGTAGTTTGGTACTGAATTTGTGTTTTTACGCCTGAATCAGGATAGACCAGCAGCACAGTCCAAACATACCAAGATCACCGGATCAAAACTCGAAATGAATGGACACCGATACATGTAAACTGAGGCGAACTAGACTGAGTTTATTACTGAGCATCCACATCAATTTGTCTCCGTCCTCTGAGTCCTTAGCAAGACTTGTCTTTTAGTCTGAAACACAACTGACGGAAATTGCTACAAGAGCTTACGGTTTTGCATTCGCCCATCTCAATCTGCTTCATTTGGTGATCATACTGGAATATTTTTACGTTTTCTCATAAAATAAATACATTGTACAATGCTTTCATTTCCTCAGGTCATATTGTGAGCAAGTGTCTCAACCTACAATCCCGGTGCTTCCCAGGTTTACTTTTGTTTACGCCTGGCTCATAAAATTCATTTCTTGTCGATTGTGACAGTTGAGAAACTTGAAGTGTACATCGTCTTGCTTCCATTCACTCGGAAATATGGATCATTAATAAAAACCAAATGCGACAAAGGGAAATGTCAAAAAATCTGTTTTCCATTCTCCTGTTTAATGCTCGTCTGTAAGTGATCGGCAAATGTATATCGGTCATGAAACAAGGTAGAATACAGCACTGTGTTCGTAACTAAAGGGCTGAATGAATAACATTGGGGTGCAAAACACGAAGGCGCAACAGTTTTCAAACGTACTTTGCAACAGATCTGAAAAATTGCATATTTTTACAGAAATGCTGGAAATTAAAAACAGGAAATTCGTTCAGAAAGGGTTTATTCTTCTTTATGTCATCATCTCTGATGGTTCGAAAACTGCATTTTTAGCAAATACATCTAATTAGCTCTTATTCGAGATGAACTTGCGGCTGCAGTTCGATCCTCGTAGTGCACTGCTAAGTTTCTTCTTTGTGGCTAACACGTGAAAGAGATCTGGGAACCATACTCAACTGGGTTCGTCCACGCCCACGCCCCTGCCTGAAATTGCTTTATTCATACATGAAGGCACAATCATATACGTACAGATATTGATTCATGACTCCTTTTCCTAAAGAAGGAACACTCTGACTCTTAGCAGCATTGGATTTTCGATCTGGTGGATTGCTTAAAGCTACTGATATCGTTTTCTCTTTAATAGTCATTCCATCTGTTTTCATCAATGCTTGCGTTGCAGAAGACTTTGAAGATTATTTAACAAAAACACAAAAACTGTCAAACTTAATTACCTCATCTACAAACTCAACGAATGCCAATCCTTTGGGATGCCCATTTCTATAAGTGACCAGTCTGATATCTTTCAGTTTACCAAAGGGTTCAAACATTGAACGCAATTCTTCTTTAGATATTGACTTCGCTAATCCTTTAATAAACAATTTGTTCTTTTCTAATCCTGTTGCAAATTTGAAAGGCTTTTGTTTGAGATCATGATCCATTTCAGAACGTGATACATACACAGGTCTTCCATGTATGAAACATCTGTCTTTTTTTAAAGCGTTTTGTAGGTCCACCTATAATTTACTGTTAAAAATAATTTAATAACAGCAATTCTCACTTCATTATGGAATTCCAAATAACCAAACCCCTTGGAGCGTCCTCGATAATCACGGACTAATCTTAAATCTTTGATTGTGCCACAGGATTCAAAGATTTCCCGAACAGTTGCTTCATCAGCATCATAAGGCAAATTACTAAGAAATGCGGTTGTTGCATCTTTAGAACTATCGTGTGGTATGGTTTGTCCATGTTCTGGCTGACTCCTTGGATTGACATCTTCATTCATATTCTGTACTGAACCATTGTCTGTAGTCACTTTTGTTCTTTTTGTTTTTTTGTTGCCATCATCACCAGTCATTTTCTAAAGCAGGATACATCATCCCATATAAGAGCACACTTACCTTTCTTTTGAAGGGCTGTTTCTTACTGGCACGTTGAGCTGTTTTTGTACTTTTAATCGCCGTTTTCTGTTTGGCGTTGTTTAGTTCCACCAATCTATTATAAACAATCATGCTTGTTACAGTGAGCAGATTTCTTACTTGTGTTGAACTTTTTCCAAACAAGATTCAAATGACTCCAATGTTCCTTCTTGTCTTTCAAATGCAATCCAGGAATCAATTATTAATTCTGGATTGTCTTTAGTGCACTGCAATGCTCGCTGCAAAATCTTTCTGCAGTGTTTTGCATCACCAAATGTTCTGAAAATAATATTTGAAGGGATACACGTACATTTGTCAAATATACTTTTCCAAGTAGAAGCACTCTAACCACAAATGTGCCGTGCTATCACCTAGACTGAAAATATCATTCCAAAGTTCACGAGCTCGTTCCATATTTTTACCCTCTTTAGCTTCCATATTTGCCCAATACTTTAGTATAATACAAGAGGGATCGCCATCCAGACCAAAATCTTGAAAAAATATGGGAAAATATAACTTTCTTTGGAGAAGGAACAAAATTGCAATCACTACAAATATGTTCACAGACTGCTAGAAGCAATTTTATTTTTAAAAATGCACAACATTGACTCAAGATGACCATAACATGCAGTCAACATGTGTATTTTATTGTAATTTATGCAGTAGTATCATGCAGCGTTTTATGAAACATGACATTTTTTTTGTAAAAACAATCAAAGATTACAAAGTCACAAATTTGGTTTTTTTACTTACTTTGAGCTAAGTACTCACAAGCCTTGTTAAACACAACTCTTAACTCTTCTAAATGAGTATTATAACTTTCTTCATCACTCTGGAGAAACTTTCTATGCAAACAATCTATGTATGCCAGCCACACATTTCTATAGTCCTCTGCTGTTGCAAAACCAGCAGCAAGAGCCTGTTCCACGACCTCTTTAAATTGATCAGACTGCAATTTAGTTCTAATAATGACTTTCTACCTTTGATGAGATTAACATCAGCTCCATAACGTTCTAAGATTTTCACATACAAATCCCACAAAACTGAGCTCCAAGGGCAATTGCGCAGTGCCCGTTCTACTACTTGAGATTGTTCTGTTCCAGAAGCATTGCAACTCCTTTGAAAATTTAAATAATCCAGCCACAATTCTGGTCGTAAACAGTGATCTGCAAGTGCACGTTCAAACAAACAACAAATTCGAGCTTGATTTTTTTCTAATTTTTCGAAACTCAGATAGGACTGATACCCCCTGAAATTGTCTGGCTCATCACGGATCTAATCAAACATTTCAAAAAAGTAATATAAAGAATTTAAGTTGTAACCTTACCAATGACTCTTCAAAAGGAAGTAATTTTTCCAGGACTTTGGTTGTAGATTCATATGTTTCACGCACATTTTCTGGAACTTCACCCCCTAACCAATCCTATTCAAATTCAAGTTTGATATTTTAATTAGACACATATTTACTTCAAGCTCCTTGTAAGTATTAGACATATCCAATAATGGCACAGATAACTGGCGCTGAAATATATCTCGAAGTCTCTGGCTTTGTTCCTGAATCATTTTTTCTTTAGAATCATTTTGCACCACCTAAAGTAAACAAAATTTGCAACATTAATTAAAATTCTCGAGTACAAATGTACAATTACTATTGTAAGTGTATCAGTGCAAGAAAAAGTGATAGTAAATGTATTAACTGAGATGACCTGAAGACGAAAGTGCATCCTTGTAATAAATACTTTTGTATGCATATCATCAAGTGTATTTTTCATTTGTTTCCACAATGCACACATGAAACTGAATGGATGTATGCTTCAAATGCAGAATGCACATGAACATTCCTCATTCTTATGCTAATCAACAAAATATTATGACTATCAATTTCTGACATCTTTGAGCAGTTTATATGCCAAAAAATTGAAAGGATGAAAGACGATTCCACTCTTTCTTTGGAGGCTGAAAGGCTAGAATCACTGTCATCTAACAATTTTTCTTAAATTGCATTCTGTTTTATTCCTGTTTTGTGCAGCCATATTTGCAAAGAGTTCTACTATGAGCCCTCATTTATAATTTTCCATGTACATGGTGATATTTGATCCACAGTGATATTTGTATGCTGATGCTGATTCACAAACTACTGGAAACTAGGGTACCACTGTTTCAAGTATGCTTGCCAAGAGTTTAAACTTTTTAAAACTACAACAGGCATTCTGCTGATAAGTACTATATCTGTATTGATAACCCATGTCTTAATTGCAATAAAACTAGCGTATTTAGATCAATTAAGAGCATTTTTAAATTTAAATTATGGTTCACGATGACAACCAAGGTGCTTTAGATAATCACTAATAAAATCACTATTTCGAACAAGGGTAACACAAGATAACAACTGCAACACCAAGATAAGAAATTCTATGTTATGAAAAAACAATAAACAGGAATATTCATATAATGACTACAGCATGTTCATATAATGCATGAGGTACTTTGAAACAGTTATTGAAACAATCAAATCTGGTAGCATGAGCCAACCTCAACTTAACCACATTCATCAGCTGATTAATACTTCAAAATTTTCCTATGCTGAAACAGGGAATAGATGCGGATTTATAGACCAGATATTCAGAACAACTGATATGTTGCAACAATACTCCTGATGCAAACAAATGTACAACCATGTAGTAATCATCTCATTTCTCATTCCTACAGCTGAAATGACATGCATTTTCTCTTTGCTCTCTTCAAAAACTGGCTATAATAGATCAAATATTTAATTTTCAAAAACAGCACAACACAAAGATGAAAAAAAGTAATAATCTAGAAGTTTTCTTCATCTTTTAAGAAAATTTTAAACATAAATATGAACAGATACATTTTTTAAAAAACTTTCCTACTAAGTGATATGTGCGTTTGATTCTAAAATACCTGTAAAGATTTAAGCAATCCATGTTCAAATTCTCGATAAAAATCCCACAGTAATGATCCTTTTGCAACATGGTATCCTGCAATCTTCAGAGCTCTTGCAAATAAATTTCTCATATTATTTATGACCTTTTCATCCTTCATATCATTCAAACAGTACTGGAGATACTCTAACCATATCTCAACAGCTAAAATTTGATTTAGTACAATTAAATAAAGTTATAACTTCAATCTTTCTTAACATTTACACTTGTTAGCATGCAGTGTTGAGATGAAATTTGTTAAATCATGCATCCCAATGTTGATATGAAAATTAACAAAATTAACTTATCTATACATAAAAAAATCATCATATGTTAATAGTAATAATAAAAAAAGGGACTACAACTTTAACCAAAACATGATATGTGAGTGAATATTAATAGTTATAAAAGAGTACATCATGAACCCCTAAGAATGCAAATACTCAAATGATAGAAAAATGAATTACAATTATAACAAAATAGGAAATGCAAAACAAGCTGCAACAGATGCATAACATCATTTTTAAGTACTGAAAACAACTTTTCTTACACAGATAATCTTGAACAGCCTTTTCAAACAAGCTGATAATTTCTTCTCTGGGAATGGAATTTAATTCTACTTCATCTCTGATCCATTCTAACCATAAACCTATTGGTAAAAAAAAAATATCATAACTGAATACTGCATTATTCCTAAAAGTGAAACTTAACTAAGACACCATCTATTAAACAACAAAGTTTAATGGATAATGTAATAATTTAGCTTTGGTAAAAACACTGTTTGTTTGAAAACTAAATTCCTCTACAAAACATTAATAAACAGAACAGTTTCAGTCAGAATTTAAGCTAGGTAAGCCAAATTTCAACGGAAATGACTATTTTTCTTGGAGAAAAACTTCAATACACAAACTGTGGATTACAAGCATCACAGATAACTTTTCTCGATAATATATTTCAAAGAGTCACAAGTAAATACTCAATCTAGATCCAAAAAACTCAACCAATTTAAAACAGAACTTGAATTAATAATTCTAATGATGCTCATGGCAAAATATGCATTGTGGACCATTAAACCGATAAGCCTTAGAATATTAATTGATAAGAAGGGATTTTCGATATCATCTATTCTTGCTCTGAGTGGAATTTTTAACTACATGGAGCACCTATTCTTGTGACACCGAGTAGTACACATTGATTATTGAAAGACGCGATTCTTAGTTTAAGATTTTGAAATTGCATTGCTTTCAAAATTTCTGAGAAATAGTTCTCTTTATCTTTGAATAAATCATACAATAACTTATTTCATATGTTAACTATAAAAACAGAAAATATTTACATTTCAAAACTAGATTTTTTGATAATGAAATGTTTCACTGATTACTAAATTGATTTTTGAGCTTTTCATACTGTCAGTATAATTTCTTAAGTTAATTTCTTAACTTCAGTTAGTAAAATGTGGGTAAAGTGGAAAATGCAATGAACAAAATGACAAAGTATTGGTATTAAAACTTTTGAATTGTAGACAATACCTTCCGTCAGTGGGAAAATACCGCTCATGTTCTTTCTTGCAGTTCTAAGTTCATCCAATTCACCTTGCATTCTTAATAACTTAATCAATTCCACATGTGCTGCATAATCATAAGAGTTTTCCCCCAACTAGACAGATTTTTTAAAATATAGGTTTTAATAATCTTACTCGAATCTTCAAGCTCTGTAATTTAGCATCTTCATCCTCTGAATTTTCTGTGTCACTGTCTGAAGACTCTTCTGATGAACCTTCTGAATGGGCTGCTTCTATAATTTCCTGTTCTTCCATTAAAACGCCCTCACTAACAGGCACATTATTAGAATCAACTTGCTGGTCTAATTCCATGTTTGCAAAATATTCAATTGCTAGTAAAGAAAAACACGATCTTTATTTGATATCAACAGACTTCACTCATTATTCTGTTTTGCAACATTTACTTCATATTCTACTCTTTACTCATTGAGTTCTGTGATTCCTAAGCTAAGATTGGCATTAAAAATAAATGCAAATTTCAAATACAAATTGAACCATTGTATATTATATACTGAACCGCGTAATACTATTTAAGGGCAAAAATGATAAGCTATAGGGAATTTCTTGATGCAAATTCAATCCAAAAATTGAAATTTTACCAGGAATACCACACCACTATAGGCTCCGTTTTATTTCGACTTATTGACAAAAATAAAATAGATAAAACGACAAAATGGATTACATTATCAAAGAAGTACACATGAGAAATTCAATCACGAAAATTTTTCCGAAAAGATATAGAGCTTCATGAAAAATTTAGCGTCTTCTCAATGAAACTTGAAAAGCATGAAAATGAGGAACATGACTAGAAACAGGGAGATGAGAATTGACAGAGACCACAGATGAAAAAAAAATCAGACCAATAACACAAAGATTAGAAATGTGATAAAACTCATTTGTAAAAGAAAGCACATAATTTATTTTGGTTTTCTGAATAAAATGTGTTATTGGTTATTTTTTTTGTAATAAACGTTTCAGTTTTCTTGATAAAGAGAAATCCCGTCTGGTTGAGTCGGAAAACGCCTTTTTTAAGATTTAGTTTCATTATATTTTGGTGCATTTTTCTTCCATATTTTGTGTTGAAATTTTTCGACATCCGTTTCGTATTTAATATTTCGTATTTAGAGCGAAAGAAAAGATCAAAATACCCATTAAGGAGACTTAAAGTAGGGAAATTTCAATCATTCGACACATATTAGGTGATTCCTGAATTATCATAGATCCACTATTTAATTCCTTTATGTTTAAAAATACAAATTAGTGGAAGAACTTCAAGTGCCATGATACATTTGCATTTTAAATTTGATACTCTTTTCAGGTGAAGAAACGGACAAGTAATATGTTTGATTAAATGTTTTGATTGAGAAACAAAGATGCAAAAAAAAAAAGGAAACAGTAACAATCTAATATTTTCGAGAATAACGGAGAACAAATTAGCCTTTGAGTTTACATTAGTAACTTGTGATAATCAGAGAAAAATGTTTCTCAAAAAGTAAGTGACTACCCGGTGACAATCACCCATAGTTCAACTTCACAAAAACTGGGCAATCGTTGAAGTCAAATGTAATCCAAACCTGAAATTTTCTCTGTAAATAGCAAGCGACTAGACTTCCTTAGTTTAGGAAAAACTCCGTAACTCTAAAGATGGAAATATGAATATAAAACATCGCAAAACTTTTTCAAGATTTCGCTTAGATTGATAAGAAAAATGTTTCAAAATTCTGACCAAAGGTTTACGAAGTAACAATATTTACAGGACATGCACTAAAGAGCTGCTTGGAGGGAACTAAGAACATTTGAGATAGAACTGAAAAATTTGCAGGGTATTTTTGAAGGAAATGAGAAAAGCAATCTCAAAGATTAAGACCAGAATCATTCTAGAAGAAAAAGAATTCGGAATTGCAGCATATTTATTGGAACTCAAAGATGCAGGCACTCATCGATATTTGCAACTTAATTGTATCGGAAGCAGCAATTAGAAACAAAAGCATCGTGAGTTTCACAAGTATTGGATTTTGAGCAACCTCTGATTTTAAAGTTATCTTTGTTCAAAATCATGACTATCATTTTCAGAAGAAATGGGTTTTAAGAATGATACTTAGAGTTTCGTTTATTTTTGCTATTCAGTATACAGGCACGCTGATTTTTTTTTTTAAAAAAAAACGCTGGTCTTGAGATAAAACAGCAAGTTTTATATTACATGCTGCCTCTTTTGGGTAATTATAAATATGAGCACCCTAAATGCTGTCCCAAGTTTCTGATTTCCTATACTGAACACGATCTTCAAAACACAAGCACAACTCTCCAGGAGAGAAAAGAACTTTACCGATTGCAAGTCTGCAATAAAAATGGATTTATAGGGCTACTGTGATATACGAGTAGTTGAAGCGTATACCTGGTGACCATGATGAGGAACAGAGCAAAAAGATAGGATGTCTTTACACGTTACTCGCTTTCTTTAATATAGGTTATTCACGTGACAGTGCGCTAAAGTAAAGTTTTAAAAAAACCTTTCCTCTCTGGTTAGGTAAATCTGATGCTAACCAAGTTGAAGGCTTGGCAGAAGAATTTTGCAAAAGAGGCCTAGAATCGGAAAATAAAGACAATGATATTCTGCATCTGAGGCACACACATTGGCTTTTTAGAATGCCCTTCTAAGAGTTTTATGTATTTAAATATTTCTTGTAATTGACGAATATCAACTTCAAGAATATGCGTATATGCATAGATGTGAGCACAGCAGCATGTAAGCGTATGTAGGTAAACCACATGTGCTTATTTCGAAATTCCAATTATGCTCGTACCACTTTTACTGGTACTAAGCAACCAGAATTGTTCCCTTCTCATGAAGGTATCATTTCAAATTAAAGGGTTACCGTGTTATTTGACGAAGCATTAAATTTTCGGAGCCACTGTTAATCAGATAAAGGCAGCAGCATCCAAACATTGCAAACAATTATGAGGCAAGATCCCAGAACTCAGCCTCCTTCCCGTCCTACTCAAGAGCCTCAGCTGCAACCACCAACTATTCATGAAGAATTTTGGAAGAGATTACTTAAATTTATTGTTGCCACGCTCTGTTTGTACCTTATTTTTGTACTGTGCATGTATATATATCAGGGTATTGAATTCGAAGTGGTGAGTATCTTTTGGCATCTTAATTTCTCATTCATTTTATTCCGCCTGTGACATTTTTAATTACTCAGAGATAAGTGAATTGGGCTCGGGA
Organism: Raillietiella orientalis; assembly: GCA_036172245.1. Classification (NCBI taxonomy): domain Eukaryota; kingdom Metazoa; phylum Arthropoda; class Ichthyostraca; order Raillietiellida; family Raillietiellidae; genus Raillietiella; species Raillietiella orientalis. Next base: position 7,285,879 of record JAYWIR010000002.1, on the reverse strand, counting down.
TATCAGCAAATGGCAATGAAGTGAGGAATTAAAACCTCTACCGTAACTTTCACTCATTCCGGTAAAGATCATTTCGGCTGCTGCTCTCATTCACAGCATGTAATCCCACTTGCCTTCATTACAGTGAATACATTACCTATGCAAAAAGCTAAGTCATGAACCTACATCAATTAGCTGCGTGAGGATTGCACGTCAAATGCATATCCAATTGGATATCAGAACTATAGGGAAACTGCTCGATCTTAGCGTAGTTTCGAAGTCAGATATTCCACAATCATTTTAATGAGATGCACCACGATACCGGGGAGACGGTACAACGTGGCCCTCCCATTTTGTGATCAAGGGGCGAGTTGGAATGGGGAGTGGAATTCCGGATCACAGGGCTGGAAACCACCTGTCTTTCCCTTTAACTGGTGAAAATTATCTGCCTTACTTGCAGGAAAAGTTGATAGCACTCGAACCAAACATGTCAATATTCCTGATTCATGGCTGATTGCTTTTTGTTTTTGTTTCAGGAAATAAAAAATGCCACTAGGAAGTCCAAGCTCATTTCCAATGCAGTGCCTGAGTGATTTCGTAATTATCCTCCATAGCATATCCAGCGCGTGTTTGGCTCCTGAAATAAGTACCAGAAAGTCACAGACAGAGCAAGTCTTGGAAAGCAGCTTCGAGGAAGCATTTGTTCTGAGAAGTTTCCTCTTTGAGTTGTGAACAACATGATATTCTTCAATGGATTCGGAAGCGACTGGGTTATCCATGCCTAAAATCTCCTTTGATGTGCCTCAAACTCGAAAATATAGAACGATGAAGTTCCATATGAAGCATTCGATGCTCATGTTGCCCACTTTCATTTGGTTAGTTATCATAAAAACTCATTCAATAATTGCAGTGCATTTCATCTGGAGTAAAGAAGCAGCAAATGGTAAGAGAATACACAACATGAGGGAAAGGAACAGTTTTCTAATGAAAATCCCAAGTTTTCAAAATTTCTAATTTTTCCATCTACTTACCTGTTATGAAAAATCTATCGCCTTGAAGTGCTTGCTTTTCACAATACCTTTTTCTCCAAGCATTACCAAGCGAGATGATTGATCGCATGTCTAAAGAAATCCAGCATTCATGGATTTTTAGTTCCAAAGGGAACGCATATGTGTTTACACGCACTTTGAGGACAGATGAGCATCGCTGAGGTGCTCCTGTTGAATCTCGCACACCTTCAACGCTACTTCTTGCCAAGTCAGAGAGGTGTGCACTCATTTCATCTGGAAAGTGGTGCACAACGGAAACACAGGCGTGAACGAATCTGGGACGTCTCAGGACAAGTCCTGAAACGTCCCAGTCCTGTCCATCATGCAAATGTCGTTCGCTCGTTACCATTTGCCTTTTCACCCCTGGGAACACATCGTGTTGCGTGCCAAATTCGAGCCGTCATCCAGCTGGTCAGCCAAGATGACCATCTATGAAAAGGTAAATAGTTCTTTGTAAGTAGATGTAGTGCTCGACATCGGGATACGCAAAGCTGAAATGCCAGGTACTCTCAATGGAGGAGAGCAACATGCTTACGGGCATTTTTAAGCGTGCAGAGGAGATCAAAGGAGTCGTCGGAAAGAGAAGAGAATGCATGAAATGCACATAACCGACTTGCACGCTCTCGTTCCGACTCTTTGAATCGAGTCCCGTCAAAATGAAGTCGATCCCACTGAAGGAACGAAAGGGTTTTGTTTGATCTTCAGGTGCTTGACTGCACAGCTTGGTGAAACGAGATCTCCGTCATGACGCTCAATCAAAGAACGGTCGTTTCATGGTGAATTGCAAATTCTTCCGCACAGATTCCACGTAATACTCTCGGACCCGATGCAACGTCCTTGGATCGTATGCCGGACATAATTCTCGAGTTGAAACTCCCAATCATTTGCAGCTGCCGACCAGCCATTTACATTTATACAGGGATTCCATCAGAGTATCAAAAGAACACGAGCGCTCGAGGCAGGCGAAGAAAAGTCCTTGCCGGGCGGAAGACCTGGGACCGCGGTGTTGCCGATTCCTCAGGATCAAATGGGAACTCAACAAATGTGCACATCGTAATTACTATATGAAATAAGGCAAGCTCGGATTCTCTCGGAGTGGAAATGTGCTCCTTTCCCGCTTTACAAGGACATTTGACAATTTCGGCGCGCAACTCGTGCCGTATTCATCAATCATTTCCATCTTCCGCCTTACGACCGCCATTCTGATTCTCGTGAGAACGAGAAATCGAGACACACTTTCTGCTGCAGCACAATAAATTTTGCAAAAATTTTCAGGAAAGACTCTGTCGTTCCGACTGGAGTCGGTCTGGCGTTCAAAACCTCGATCCGGAGTGGCGAAAGTGAAGTGACTTTCAAATGCTTCGTGTGTCTTTCTCACTTGGCTATCCGTCGTAATAACCACTTGAGTATTTTTCATGGTATCAAAAGAGAAATAACTACCGAAAACTATAATGGCTGGCATGCGAAACGTTGCAGCTTTTATCAAGGAGTACATTTTTCAAACACCAACTTTGCCGATAGAGTTTCGCAGGACCATTAGGAAATTGGAGCGGTGAGCATTTTGACGTCGAAGTCTGCAAGTTCGCCCGAGATGCAAAATTACTGGGAGGGCACCACGCTTTTCCTCCAAAGTTTTTTTTCAAAATTGCATTTTTCTCACATCGATCTCCACCTTTGCTTTTCCTGTGCTTGCTGCCTCTTCGCTCTACAGCATCATTCTTCTCCAAAAATCAGGGATGCTGGACGAAATTTGCACAAGGGAACTCAAATTTGCTCTGATGGCCTCACAGCTGCTCCAAGTTCGCTCGTGCTGTCCTGTGCGATCCAAACGCAGAGCCCGAACCAAACCTTGCAAGATGAACGGGAAGAGGCTGGAATGAAAGACAGGGAATGTTCCAAAACAGGGAATGAGTGACAACTGGAAACAGGACATGGTAACAAGCAACCGCGGGGTGCACTGCGTGCACTCCCAATCACTAAGACGCTATGATTCGATGCATTTCATTAGCACAGTGTACTCCCATGAGTTTCATCTTGTAGAAACAAATTCAATCTCTTGCTTTCCATCGCTTTCCTGACCACCTGTAGATCATCCCACCTTCTCACACCTACGGAGCTACAGCCGTGCTGTAAAACGGGAGGAAAAAAGGAAAAAAAAAACAAGGAAAAAAGTTCCTTTGACTCTCATTCCGTAGACAGTTTGTTTCCTTATGCAACCTGCATCCCTTCTTATGGGGATGTCATCTACATGAATTTCACCTCGCATTTTGGAACACCTCTGTTTCTTCACAGCTATCAATGCACCTTCCTTATTCGTAACGTCACCGTTCCTGTAGATTTTTTTTCACATGTTATTATTTCATTCGTGAGAAATGATTTCGATGTTTATTGAAGACGCAATAAGTTGTGGCATCTCACAGGACGAAGCTGAAAACGAGATTTCACAAAAAACAACTCTGAAAAATTCATGCAAGTATTCCGCCCAGGGAAAGTTTTTTTTTTTTTTTTTCCCCTCTCTTTCCCACTTTTGAGATTTACGGTTGGAATGGCAGTGGACGTGTGCAGAATCTGTCTCGTTAAGAGTAAAAGGATACATTAACGCGAACGTGCATATACAATACCTAGAAGTATGTACACAATTGCTGAAGTATGTGTAGACAGACACTGAAATTTTGCCATACGCAGTGGTCACTCGGGATCGAAAAACTCTTCACGGAAACGTCGAAGAGAATGCATCATCACTTGGTCACCATCAATACGGTACCGTTTACGTAAATTTATTAACCTGTAAGATACACTCAATTGAATCACGTGTTTACTATGGTGATAAATTTCAGATGGCAAACGCCGTTTACATATCACGTTACATTAACGCCAGCATAAAATTCGCTTTCGTACATTTGAAATGCAGCCCAAAAAACTTCCTCTCAAATAAACATGAATTTTCGTGACACCGCTGAGGAACCGCTGGTCATTGCATCATTTCGACGGCAAGTCCAAAGGCAAAGACCTGATCCAATCTTTCTTTCTGAGCGACTATTAATGCCACATTGATGGACTGGTGTTTCCACAACCACCTGAGGCATTCGCTTATTGCAGAATTACCGAGTTTTCGTACAAAGTACTGAATATCATTAGGCTAAATGTGAACATATGGGAAACTCGCTTTTCTGAGTAAGGGGGGGGGGGGGAGGGCACATGACGACAACAGCAGTTTCCGTGACGGTGCCCTGTACATAAACCCAGGGAATGTTTGCAGAGTGGTACGGCGATGTCCTTGAGTGTGCACCAACTGCTCTCTGTTTCCCTTCATCGTTCTTTGATTTATTTTTAAATTGGACCAAGTTGTGGCCACATTGTGAATATTAGGAAACGTGTGCTTTCAACAGATGGTACTCCGCAACAAGGAAGGACCCGGGCTCTGCAATCTGCAACACGTTTTTTTCGTTGCCCGCGGTCCGCGCTGGCCACGCTTCACGAAAAGGTGGCTGCAGGAAGATGCCCCCTCAATGCAAAGCACCTTTTTTTTTTTTGAAAGAAAAAAAAAAAGAAGGAAAACGCATTTGGAATGACACTGAACTGAATATTTTCTTCGTTTTTTTTCTTTCGGAAGCGGAAGCGTGAAACGTAGGTGGGAAAAATAAGCACCGATACTTCAAACCTTTGCCTCATGTTTTTCTTCTTCTTCTTCCTCTTCTTCTTCTTCGCTTGACTGGTTTTTTGCTCGTGCACTCTTGAAGAATTGACCATCCAGAGCGATAAATTGTGATCCGTCAGCCCGCGCGACTATTCTGCAAAATGCAACATTTTGGCACGCTTTGGATGCCATAAACGGCAGAGCTGCTTCGAATGCACGACGGCTTCTTCTTATAATATGGAAAATGCTTCGAAACGTGCTATCAAGAGCCACTGTTTATCAAGCCACTCACTTTGTGTTTCAATGCCTTGAGGATTTTTTCCATAACACTTGCGTTCCCGAACGTGCATTCATTCCACTTCGATGGTACTCGGGGGAAAAAAGATCAGAGACGAAATTCGTTATTTAGCTTTTCTATTCAAATCCATCGTAGTGGAGACCTTACAATCACAAGCCGACAGGACTGTATACATGCTGTTGGTAGTATTGTAGAAGTATTCGGTAACATTATTCTCCTTTTCACTCCTTCAAACGAGGAAAAAAAAAGGAAAATTCTCAGCTCGCAGGATGTCTGTTCATCCCAAGGCGGTACCTGTCTGGAAGGCACAACGCATCCGATCGAGTACACATTTAAAGTGCATCGATCCTGTGTCATCGATGCAACTCACCTATGAGCTCTCTTTGCCTGAATCATCTTGCTCTTATGGAACACATGAGCTTTTCTTCCACAGCCATCGGAAATTCTGAGCTTTGATCTTCCGTACAGGACTGTTCGTTAAACGAAAGCCTCTCAGCGCGCGTAAGCGAAGGGTTTTAAAATTCTCTGCAGTCGAATTTTCCTCATGCTGGGATTAAAGAAGGACATGAAACGTTAAACTTGTGCACAAGTTTCATCTTGTCGACATAAGAATCGCCTCTTTTTAAGGGAACCGCCATCAACAAATCCCACTGCGGAACCAAAATTGGCGCAAGGGAAGTCACTTTCGTTGCACGAATTCGGTTTGCCTGTTCGGCCCAGCTGTGGTTTCGCCATCAAACGGAGTGGGGGGAAAAAAATATCCTGCAATCCTGCTTTATTCTCCGAGGCCCCGCATTCTGGATCGCGTTGCGTGAACGTTTTCAAGCTTAGCTCTTCCCGTCCATCGAACCCTCCTTCTCCCTGATTCTGCTCCGCTCTTCCGGGAACGCGAAAGAAGAACCAAGTTGGCCGCCACATGGAAGATCAGCAAATCGGTTCAGCCGCTGTTGTTTGCCCATCCGTTTGTCGCTTTCGTTTTGCGGCCGGCTGCGGAAATTTCATCTGCCCAATGTCTTGCCGGCGGAGCTTTCGAACCCCCGCCGTGTAACTTCCACGCGTCGGATGCAGCCGGTGGAAGGCCCAAGTCCGCGGGATTCAGCGGACCCGGAGACTTGCGGCTGGTAATGGGGAGGCGCGCTTGCACACGATGGCACGCAGGCCGCACGCAAAAACCCTCACACTCTTTTACGGCGCCAGAAAGAGCAAACGAACAAGTCGGTAGGGAAACGTGAAAGGTTTATTCAACACCAACAAACGCATGAAATTGCTCGGCGGTGATGATGAAACTGGTTGCGGTGAAGATTTTTCTCGTAGTAGTGAAGTGCTGAAGTTAAATCCGAAAGGCGTGTCGCTGCTCACTGATGGTGCCGGTGGGTTGCAGGATCAGTGATGCGGATCAGGAGCTCGTCTTTTTTAACCGTACGGACTGGCAACACTTTTCCGAGTCGCGCTATCTCTTTGGTATCCTTGAGCCACGGAAGCCGCCTTGGATCCAGAATAATCGGAAAGCTGAAAATCACGCCTTCAATGCAACAGCCGGAGGAGAAAGGTCCCGTACCTTCTTACTGGATTCCCCGGCGGCGGGGTAGGCGCCTGGGAATGCTCTGTCTTGGCCGCTTCTCTGCGAGGCGTCATCATCGTACCTTCCGGAATCGCCGCCGTACGTTTCCCTCAACCTGTCCTCCTTGTACGATTCTGAAGTGTACTGGAGTTGAGGCTGCCCGTCTTTCCACGAATCGTCCTCGTAGCCTCCCGCTGCGGGGACCCTGCCTTGCTGGGGCTGATCTCTGGCGTAGGATGCCGCTTCCTTGCTCGCGGTTTGCGCAGGGTAGCTCCCCGACCTAGGTCTACCGTAGGCGGCGCTCTGTGGCCGGGATGGCCGGAAGTCGTCGGACTCGTAGAGGTAAGCCTGCTCCGCGTGCTGCTGAGCTCCTGGGTAGTGCTCTTGGGAGATGGGGACCCTGCCGCGGGCGGGCGCCCTAGAGTCCTGCGCGCCGTAGCCGATCTGGCGGGCGTGGCTCTGTGAGTCCTCGAACCCTGCCGCTGCTCCCGACGGGAACGCGCCCTCGTCGTATTTTCCTTGACTTCTAGGAGGCTGCTTGGGTCCGAGGTCCTGTGGTCTCGAAAGATCGTACGCATCGGCGGAAGGCACTCTGGAGGCGTACAGCTGCTGCTTGTGCGCGACGCCACCGCCTCCGCGGTGCTCGGAGGGTCTCAGCTTGTCCAGACGAGGGTGGTCCGAGGCCGGGTGCGGCTTCTCGTAAGCCGTGCTTTCCTTCCCGTAGCTTGATCCGGGACCTCCAAGCTGCGGGCTGCCCTGGGTCTTCTTGGAGGGGTAGTACCTTTCCGTCGACCTGGAGTCGTACTCGTCCCTGCCGTATTCGGAATGAGGGACCGTTCCCGTCGCGAGCGGGCGGGAAAGCCTGTCCCTGTGGACCTGGTATCCGGAGACGGCTTCCGGTCTGTAATCTTGGCTTTCCTTGCTGGTCTTGCCGTAACCTCCTGCTTGAGAGACCCTGCCCTCCGCGGAATGGTACCTTCCTCTTCCATCGTCCCTTCTGTCGTATTCCGACTGATCGTACTGCTGCTGCTGCTGCTTTGATCCGCCGCTAGGGTACTTCCTTTCCGGATGGTGGGGTTTGCTCTCGACGTATCTTCCTTCTCCCTCCCTGGAGAACGCCTTGTCCGCGTACTCTTCGTCCGCGTAGGAAGCTTGGGACGGTCTCCGCGAGGAAGGGTGCTGCTCAGGGACCTGGTGGTATTGGACACCGGAAGAAACGGGTGAAGTCGTCCTGCTGGCGGATTTGTAGCTCTGCTGGGCCCTGTATCTCTCATCGAGAGGCTGTGGTCCTCCATTTTCCTCGTAAGAGGAGACCTCGTAGGACTTGGAGAAGCGCTCTTCTTGGAAGTCAGGTCTTCTCTGAGGACCACGGCCGTACGATGCAGGGTAGGAGGACTCTGTCATCTGGTAGGGCGAGGGCTTCGAAGAGATGGTCTTCCGGGACGCGTACTTCTCCGCATCCGCTTCCCTGTAACCGCTCTTCTCCCTTTCCGACTCCACGCGCGCCAGTCCCTGATGCCTGGAGTCGATGCCTGGGTGTTGAGGGTACGCTCCATAGTGCTCCCGACCATAGCTGGTCGATGCACCTCCGCCGCCGTATCCCTGTCGGGGAGCCGAGCCCTGCGGCCTCGTTTTACCGATCAGGCTTGCGTCCTGCGGCCTCAGGGAAGCGTGGGCGGGCGCCCGCTCTTCGCTGCTGAGGAACGCTTTCTGCCTCTGATCGGCCGGCGCTCCGTAACCGCCTGCGCCGCGGTAGCTGAAGCCTCCGTGCTTTTCCTGTTGCTGCTGCTGTTGCTTACGGGAGTGTACTCCCGGGCCGGCTCCGTACACCTTGCTCCTTATGGGCAGCCCGCTTCCAGCGCTGGGACGGGAGTAGATCTGGTCTTGGGAGAAGGCGGGGTAGGCGGCACGAGAGTCTTCGTACCCCTGGGAGCTTTGGAGTCTTGTTCGTTCGGCAGTAGGGCCGGCTGGCGGGTACGCTTTCGAATCCGAGTACTTCTGGAAGTCTCCGTCGGATCCCAGCGGTCTCTCGTACGGCGGACGCGAGGAGGAAGGCTTCTGTGGGTACCTGGCGTGCTGCTGTTGTCTTCCGGAGTCGGATTTGTATCCTTCGTAGTGACCACTACTCGAATACTGCCCCTTGTCCGTCTCCTCCTGCAGGACCCCGCGTGCTGGCTGCTGGTAGGGGCTTCCGTCATCCTGCTCGTAACCGATTCTCCTGTCTCCCGCATAAAGGGATTCGAGCCGCCGGTGCTCGGTTCCGCCTGCTCCTTGCGGTTCGGAGGACGCGTAGCCCGTGAGGTTGCGTTCCGGGCCTTGGTGCTTGTACTGCGCGACTTGGTGGTACTGCTGGAGGTGTCTGGATGAGGACTCAGCTTCGCCCCTGGACCTCGGCACGTTCCCGTAAGAGAACACCGGGTGGAAGTACTCGAAGCAGAGCATCAGGAACGGGATCGCCTGCAAGGAGAACGGTCTCTCGCATCAAAACACTCTCCAGCGAAAAACACACACACACACACAGGAGAGAAAAAAAAAAAAAAACAGAAGAAGTGGAAAGGGGGGAGGGGAGGAATGGTGTTCGGTGGGAAGCGGAAAGGGAAACGGAGAAGGGGGAAGAGTCCGTCTTCCTTCCTGAGAGGCAGGAAACAGTCCTGGCGTTCTAATTAACCAGTCAATAAAGGCGATGGATCGGCAAGGGTTGCGTAGGAAGGAGCCGTGCTTTCGGGGAGGATCGCAGAAATCTTTCCGGTCCTCTCCTGCTCCATCGCGGGAATCATACTTGATCAGGATCTTGGACAATGGCGTGATTATCACGAAACTCCTCCATTGCGGGACGGATGCCCCCAACGACAAGGTCCCCCCTTTCTCCTATCCCCTCACCTCCTCGCCCGAAGCTCACGGCAGTCTTACGGATGACTGACTTGCGGAAACATAAAACAGGGATGGTTGACTGCGGCTGCTAAAGGAAACGTTTGCGTTTCCCCCTCTGCTCCGACGGCGACGGCACGAATCTCAACAGCACATCACAGAAAACAAATGCGCAAGAGTCATGCAGGCTGAGTGCATCTTGCTCGTATGTACACCGGAGCCAACTCGAACACCACCACCACGAAAGCAACAACGACAATCCGTGACGTTACAGAACCGTTACAGCAGCAACAACAGCAACAGCAACAACAACAACAACAACAACAACACATTCGGAACATCTCCGATCGCATCCGGCCAAGCGAACGCATCCCAACCGGATCGCCACTTCCGAAAAAGCTCAACTTTCAAAAATCAGATCTACCTGTATCTGCTTCATCTTCAGCTGGGTGCTTCACTTACGCTTTCAAATCGAATGAACTTCACTTATTCAGCTTTTATAGTAAACGGTCCCAGCGTTAACCACAGAATCACATGGAGCACCTTAGGGAGAATTTCTCAATGACATTCTATATAGGGAGGAGTGGATTCATTTGTGCATAGATTATGAAACTGACCTGTGTACGCGTCGATAATTGGATCTAAAGAAAGTGATTGGGACTATCTCCAAATGGTGAAAAAGACTACTGAACCGGGCGCTTACGCAACGAACCCAACTTGGGTCGTGAAGATGGGAGGGCAGGAGAACTTTTTATATTCAGAATTAATGAATCGAGGCGTGCTTTATCAGGAGGATCTCGAATTAGAAGAAGAAGAAGAAGAAGGAGGAAAAAAAAAAAAAAAAATCCACTCGGAACTTTGGGAAAAGCCTATTGAAAAACAGAAATCTCAACCCAGGATTGCGAAACATTCTTAACCTCGTTCCCTATTTGTAATGCTAATTCAAGATATTTGCATCGATTGGTTGAGAGAAATTGGAATTATGTAAAAAAAAAAAAAAAATCCTTCATAACGGATCGAAATTTCCTAAATTAGTTCCGATTCTCCGATCGAAAATAAATAAATAAATAATAAATGCAGCAACAGGCTGAGCAAACTTTCGTTATCCTCGGCCATTTTTTTTTTATTTTTTTTTTTTTTTTTTTACCACCGTGGTATTTCTTTCCGATGGATAAAAAAAAAAAAAAAAGAAAAAAAAAAAAAAAAACGTTCTGAAAGTTTTATGAATTTTATGTATAAATAATCAGAGGCGCACACCATTCCCTAACGGTGCGTAAGGAAGCAGCGTAACCCTAATGCAGTCGAAAAACGGAAGCGGTCCTCTTCGGGACAATTCAGCTGCCTTCCCTGCCCAGATCAGTGGGATTCCGATTTTTTTTCAGGACGACTGCGGGCAAATTCCTGGGAAAAAGGAAGCCTCCACCGAGGATCGCGGCCACCAAAATCAAACAGAAAGTGCAATTTGCAGCCACGGGCTTGGCTCGCTCGTGTGGCAAACCCCAACGAGCAAAATAAATTCTGCCTCCCCTCCTTCCTTTGCAATAAGATCGAAATGCCTGTTGGATTTATTTTAGAGAAAGAAAGGGGGGGGGGGGGAACTTTCAGCTCGCGTTTCAAGCTGTCGCCAAGTTATGGAAAGTGGAAATTTCAGATCCATAATTTACGGAAAACTGGTGCCAGCTAACTTCTACTGATATCCGGATTGGCAATCAATTTATGCTCGTTTACGACCAACGCAAAATGGTCCGTTTTAATCATCCAATTAGCTTGCAAAACTTGGGAGGAATTTTCCCATTTATGTATTATCCACCAACGCGAAGGAGCTTGGAATGGCATTTCTGTCTGTTCTTGCAACTAGAGGCGCAACGCAGCATCCAGGTCCAAGCTCAGAGATGCTGATCTTATTGCAACGGAAGGAGGGGGGCGGATTTTTCTTCCCTCTTGATCCAGTGCACGCTGCGATCGCTCGGATGAATTGGAATTCTCGCACGTGGACACAGGCCAGCATGCAATAAATGGTGCAATCTGGAGTGTACTTTGAATTCGAGTTTTGTAAAGGTGGTATCTGCTGAATGGAATATAAAAAAGGGGACCAGGAAAGGATCCGATGAACTCCACAAAGTGGCTTTTGTTTCCTGTTTTTCCTTCTATTTCATTTTTCACTTTTTTTTTTTTTTTTTTTTTCATCTCGAGTCCGTGCGATCGTTCGAAAGAAGGTATTGCTTTGAGGAAGAAGATTCCAATCAGCAGGAAAACGGGCACAGAGGTACTTTTCTGAAAGCACTTGTCACCGCAGCGGATCCGAATGATCATCGGCATCAGATTCGGACCCGTCGCACATCTTTGGGAAGGACCTTTCGTGATACGCGTGGCTTTCCGCAGGTTCAATGTCGGCACAGTTCATTCAAAGTCTGCGGCTTCCTACGGAAGGAACGTGAGGGATTCATCATAGGTTTATCGTGAAGTAACTCCGTTAAAAAAAAAAAAAAAAGAAAACCCAAAAGGGAGTTATCTGCCGTCTCAAAAGATTTGCCACTGACTGTGCTCTTGCACGCTTCCACCCCATGCTGCTTTCCCGTGTGCCACTCCATGGCTGTGCGGAATGTGCAACGGCCTTTCAAACATCTCTCAGAGAGGGACACGGAAAGACAGGATATCTTGATCGCTCATTCTTGGTACGTGCTGACTGTCCTGCGAGAGGGAAAATCGAAGGGCGCAAAGCAAAAAAATGGAATCGCTTTCACAACGAGGATGACAACGTACGTGTCGCTCTTCTGTGCAGCAACTTCAGGAACAAAGCATCCAAGTATGAAAGACCAAAGTTGATTGACATTTAGAAAGGAATGGCGATTTGTGCCCATGTTCTTTTTTTCACACATTCCCACTTTCCCCCCCCCCCCTCCCTATAATGACAACGATGTCATTTTGGTGTGTATTCGGTGTTCTTGATTTCTGTCGCACACTTCCTTGAACTTTCGTTTTGTTCGACGGGGATTCCTTCCTCGGGAATGCGGAGCGTACGGTCTCCCGGATCCGGGTGGAAACGCTTGCCTCGATCTTCCAGCGGGTTCCCCGTTCCCCGTCCTGCTGTCCAGTTTCTCATCCAGAATTTCGCTCGGCGGTTGTGCGGGGAAACTCCTCTCTTTAGGTCTGCGTGGTGCTTTAAACCTGCAAAGTGTCCAGGCGAGAGCGACACCGAAGTGCGAAAACGAAGGATTCGAGGACACCCCTGCGACCTGCACAGAGATCTGCGGTTTCTCTCGATCTTTCTAGCGAAAGGCAAACTTCTGGCGAAGTCTCTCACGGATCTCTAATCAGTTTGCTTCTCAGCGAGGATAGAGGGAACGGAAGAAGAAGAAGAAGAAGGAAAAAAGCGTTCTCCGGGATGCTTCCGATGGTATTACTTCGACCTCTAGTCCAAAGGAGGACCTGGGGAAGTTTCCTACGCGCCCCCAAGGAAGAGTCTGTCCACGCCCTCGCCTTTTTTTCGTCGAAAAAAGTGCGAGTGCAAACCCGAATTCCTTTTTTTTTTTTTTTTTTTGGCTTGGAACGCGTCTTGCAACGCGATGTTTCCAGGTCGAACGAGACGGAAAATAAAGTGCTCAAATTTGCACAATTTCGTCGAGAGAGGGAGAGAAATTTTTTTTTTTCTTTGGCGCTCCCAAATAGAGAGATGAGCTTCTTCTTTCGAACGCACCATTTCACCTTACCTGATCCTCTACTTTTTCGAAGGAATCTACAATTAGAACACGCTTAGAAACTCCAAGCAAAATAAAAGATAGCTGCTATGCTACTTGTAAATCACCCGAAATTGCCCGGGTCACGAATGCGACCCGAAGAACAGTTAACAGTGGAAAACGGGCAAAGGAAACCACAGTCAAGATTTGAGTGGATCGAGACCAAGGAAACGCTACCATAGATTGTTACTTATTACAGAGTGGAACATTTTCCTACCACATCCTACTATGCACCAGCAACGGCGGAATAAAAACAGCACGCCCCCCACTCTTCCACTTCAGATGGGCATCTCATTTTGAGACGGGGCGCTTATGTACTTCCTTTTTTATATTTTCAAGACTTCATATTTACGATTTTGACGCCTCTTTTTCCTTTCTCAAGGTTTCATATGCATTCTTCTTCCTTTTTTTTTTTTTTTTGAAAAAAAAAAAAGGGAAGGGAAAAGGAGAGGAAAACGGCATCTTACAGTCGGCTGGAGTCAGCAACAGTCGGAGCGGACTTGCTCGTTAGAAGAGCTGACTCCATGGATCCCCTGGGACCCCAGGAACCGCGCACCCGAGAGCGAGTGATGCACGTTGCTGATGAAGCATGTGCAGAAAGGAACCGCTCGATTCAAATTCAGTGAGATTCGTGAAAGACGAAAACGGCGATATGGAGAGGACGGCGGCAATCACGGCACTCATTTCGCTGCAGTCCCCTCCTTGTTGACTCGAAGGAAGGAATTTTTTTCTTCTCTCTCTCTCTCTCTCTCTTCCTCTCCTTCCCCCCTCCTCCAGTCTAGAATTCGTCTTTTCTTCAGCATCGTTTCGTTTCGAAACCGCGAAGAGCTGTCTTTCCTCCCTTATCCTTGCGTTCCCTTTCTGCCGTCCAAACGTGCATCGCAGCAAACAGCACGAGAAGCCAAATACAAGACGGCTTCACTTCTGCTTGCATTTGATTGGCCCAATTCACGCATACCTACCTACCTATCACACACACACACACACACACACAGGATATCATGAAGCTTACACCCATCAGGAATGATACAGTGCAGTCATCCGGAGATGCGTTACGAACAGATCTTGTCGACCGATTCCATGCTTTGTACTCTGTGCGTCGTATCCACATCTCGTTGCTTTCCTTCTCCTTATTCTTGCATTTCCGGCTAGCCAGCGGGGACTTCTGGTCCCCAACGCGTGCAGGTGCCATTCCAGAGCCACACCCGAAGCCCATCAGCCAACCAGCGTTTCGCGAGGGGACTCGAAACCCACGACGCATCTATTCTCGGCGTCGGCGGGTATTCGAACCCGCAACGCTTGGTGTCGCGAGCAGAGGCGGCCGCGGAGGCTCACGGCCGCCAACGCGCGGAAAGACGCCTCCGTGTTTTGCGCACAACGGATTAAGAGCTCGCGAAGGATCGAGCGGAAAAACTGCATGGGATGCTCTTGGTCAACTGCCGTCCAGGAAGGCGATTCCGCTGCGCTGAAGAGCGATTCCCTGTTGCAACAAACCCTCCTCCGAGCATCTCCGATTTGCTTCGGATGGCGCCGCCATCTCCATCTCATCCCAGTTTCGCCTCGTACCTGAAGATGCTGCCGAACTCTCGATAGTCGTTGCTACGGGGGAAGCGGTCGGCGAGCGAGGGAGCTTTCGAGATGGACAGCCACGTCGAGAAAGCAGAAGGGGATGTCCACATCCGAGCCGCTGAGCCTCGTGAGCTCGGAGACTGTCCACAGAATGCAAGACAGCTCTCTTCTGTCTCTTCTCCGTCCAATCGAGCAGCTGAGTGCCTTTCCGATGCGGGGGTCAGCAGAGGAGGCGGAAGCCCTTGCTGCTTCGTAATGAGCCTCCTACCTACGGGGCGACTCGGGAGTTTTGGGGCTGTTGGAAACAGGGGCTCGCTATCTAAGACGTTCCATGGTCCTCGAGATAAGAAGCGTTCCCCTCTCCCACGCGACGAGTCGCTAGGAGCTCTGAGAAGAGGTAATGAGAAGTCCTCTTGCCCTTGAACTGGGGGGAGCCAAGCCTGCAGCTCTCAAGAGTGGAGGACCGGAGGAATCTACCCGCCTCTTCCGTTTCGTCCCATTTTCTTTTCTCTTTCTTGGAGAAACGGAGGAAGCTATGGCTGTTGGTGGAGGAAAGGGAACAGCACCTCGAAGGCGCTCTTGAGCGAGGATCCAGGCTCGAAGAACAGGAGAGAAGGAATCTCCCGCACTTTCTTCCTCCGGGCGGACTGGCCCAACCGGGAGGAAGGGGGGAGGGGGAGAGGAGGAGGAAGAGCAGCATCAGCAGCAGCAGACCTCGTGTGGGCCATGCAACCGCATCGGTCTGCGCGTGCGAGCGGAGCAAGCCGGATGCGCAACAACGAATCTCCCGAACGACTTGCAATCCTGGAGTGTTTGCTTTGGGAGTTGCTCAACGGGGGGGAGGGAGGGTCACGTACGGAAGGAGAGGAAGATCCGTCTTCCACGAGGTCTGCCTCTGCGTGCAAGGGCGAGGCGAAGTAGCTGACCATCCGCTCGAAAGGTCTCCCCGAGCTGAGGTACTCCAATCCGAACCCTTCCTAGTATGCTGGTCCTCTCCAGAACGATCAGGAATCGCGCAGGCAGGGATGCCAGATGTACTCCGTGGCTAGAAACAAACGCGATTGGTAGCCCTCGCTCGCTCTCTGGTGAGTGATGGACGGTCCTTCGTGCCTAAGTAGGCGCCGTCGGGAATTCGTCCGTGAGCAGCGTCGGTCGGCATCCGACCTGCTTTCCACCTGATCACACCGGGGGCGTCTATCCAGAAAAAGATGAACAAGCGAGCTGGGAGTTCTGGGAAGTTCAAGGGGGAGGAGTGTTGGTCGCCGAGCAGCTCGGAGAGCGGGAGGGGAGGGGACAGTAAGGAAAGGAAGGAAGGGAGGTGGTCTTTGGCGCAGGGGGGGGGACTCCTTCTGGCTCAGCATCGGTGTGGAACGCTGACGATCTCCGACTTCACTTCTTTTGGGCGAGATCACCTCTCAGCCGTCCCTCGTGCAGGCGCCCGGGCCGCGGCAGGAGCGTGGTCATCCCGGGGCCAGAAGAGAATTTGTCGCTCGCGCGAGGGGATCGCCGCGGCGAGTCCTTAGCGGCGTACCCCAGAGGCTGCCGCCCCTCTCCGCAGTTCTCATAGTCCGTCGGGAGGTGCGTGTGGAGGCGACTCTATCGACCCATGCTCGACGCATTTGGGGAGGCCTGGCCTCCCCGCAGCAATGGGGGTTTCCTCGAGGCACTTTCGGTCGGAAGCCACGGCACGCCAAGCTCTCGCGGGGTGACAAGGGGTGGCGACTTCCCCCTTCCCTTCCCTTCCGCTCCTCCCTCCCTCCCTCCCGCCTTTCAAGGAACGGGTGGGTTATCGAACGAGTACGCGTACGGGAATCGAATCGAAAGGGATCTCCTCCATCGTGGAGCGGATCGCTACGCGCCACGATGGGAAGCCAACGCGAGGGTCGGGAAGAGGAGATCTCGGATGCTCCGAGGTAGCGACGCTCCCTCCCCGGTCGCGCGAGATGGGGAGGGGAGCGAGACCGCAGCTCACGCCGCCGCTACCGTGGGCTTCTGCTCCCCTTCAGCAGTAGCAGCAGGGGAGGGGAGGGCTCGGTCGGTCGGGCAGGGATGCATGGTGAGGAAGCCGCCCTTCCCCTGGGGGGAAGCCTTGCTCGAACGTCCTCCGTAGGGCGGAAGGCAAAAGGCCGGTCCAGCGCAGCGGAGAGAGGCGAGAGAGCGCTCTCCTCCTTTCCGGACCGCCAAGCAACCGTCTCGGGACCTCCCACGGGTAACCTTGGGAACTGGAGGTTGCCTCCACGGCTGGCCTGTCTCCGAGACCTATCCCATCCTCCGAGGAACTTTCCTCGTCCGCTGGTCCTTCCCGGACGAACGCGCCGATCCGCTCCCGGCAGCCTCCGGGAGCCCTGAGGACGGGCCGCACCCGTCCGGCCTAGGGAAGAAGGGGCGGGCGTGGCAGCGACTTTCGCGCCCCGGCACGTCTAGCTCGGAAGCGCTGCGACGGTGGCGCTGCGCAGACGAGATCGAGAGAGCATGTGACCCGCGTTCCGGGATTGCAGGGATGCCAGAAGCCGGGCAGCGCCGCAGATCGTCTTCCGGGGTGATTGGAATTCGCATCTCCCGGGATTTTCGTTCGGAGACACGCAGGGGAGAGGAGGAAGAGCAGGAATTCCCTGCTCTTCCTCCTTGTTCGTTCCCGGAGCCCCCGCTAACCCGGTGACCGAGTTCCCTGGGGGGCCGAGAAGTGACCCCGCTGGAGCGAGGGAGATTGCAGGGGGAGGAAGCTCGCGGGCGATTCATCTTCTACCGACGAGCCGAGAAGGGGAGGGGGGCACCCCATCGGTAGCGCATGGACGCGGCTCGAGCGGCCCGCGTGACTCTTTGCCCCGACGATGGGTCGGGCTTTCTCGGTAGAAGGAGGGAAGGGGGCGGGGACCCTTCCCAGTCTGGAAGGCCTCTGTCTCCCCGAAAAATTTCCTTGAAGGGCATCCAGCCGGTCGTCGACGCCGCCTGCCTCCGGAAAACTCTCGAGAGACGGGCCCCGAAGCCATCCCGGCGAGCTTTCCGGGAAGAAGGGTCGGCATCCGTCAGAGCTGACCATCATCAACCCTCGAGAGAACCCCCGAGGGGTTGGTTCCGCCGTTTCCTAGACGGGCGCGAAGGCGGCGGGCAAAGCGGTCCGTTCCGCGGAGAGGGACCCCTATCGGGATGGTCCCCGTTTCCCCTCCCCGCCACCAGCCGGCTGGCCGGCTGGGCTGCCTGAAGGCGGGGCCCGAGGGGCCGCAGAGGGAGGGAGAGCGAGGAGGTCGTGGGAGGTGACCTCTTCTGCTCTTTCGGAGCAGCCTGGGACTGCTTCGATACCCCGAGGGTCGCTTCGCGACGGGAGGAGGCGCCGCCCGCTACGCTTCGCTACAGCTTTCGCCTCCTGCGCCCGGACAAGGGTGATGCATCCTCCCCCCCTCTACACCGGAAACCGATGCCGGGGGCGACGGAGGGCGAGCCCGAGAGAGACCACTCGGGAGCGAAGAAGGCCGTCGCCGCCCCGCCATATCGACTGCCCGGCCCGGGTGTGCGGCGGCCGCTCGGAGCCCTGCGAGTTTCCGGGACCCTCTTTCCCTCAGGAACAGAGGGAAAGGGGGAGGCAAAAGGGTCCCTCTCCTTCCTGGTGGGGGGGGGAGAGAGTGCTCCCCGCCCTGCACCGCCTGTCGAGAGCGCGTGCTTCTTCCCGGAACTTCGCAGCCGGGATCCCTATTCTTTGGACCTGCCGACGGAGGCAGATTCCGTAGGGCAGGGGAGACGAAGGAACCCCAGCCACGGGGGAATCCCTGGCTGTTACACACCGTCTGCCCCTTCCTTTGTAAGAATTCCAGCTAGTCGGGCCCTCCTCGGCAGCGGGGGAGGCGTCGAAGGGGCGAAGGGGACAGGCCCGATGTGGGCGCGGGGGCATCCCATGATCATTGCGAGATCGTGAGACGCTCCTGCCCCTTCCTTGCAGGGTTCCCCGAGCCCTGGGAAAATCTATCCAAGGATTTCGTCCCCCCCCCTCTCTCGAGTGAAACGCATTCACAGTCGCTCGGGCGGTTGCCATGGTTGCGCGCATCCATTCCTCCTCCTGCCTGCTTAGGAGTTCCGCGTGAATCCCCTCAAGGTAGGGAGCCACCGGAGGTCCCGGCGATGGCGATGCAGCACGCACGGCCGGCTGCCTCCCCGGATCCGCCGCATTTTCGGTCCGGGGCGAGGCGTGGGAGGACGCTGCTGTCCCTTTCCGGGGGAAGCTGCGGTTTCCGCCCGCTCGCCTTCGCTCGGATCGCGAGGAGATGCTCGACGCGCTCGCGTGCCGCCGCGGCCGCGGTAGTGCCTCAGCTCCCTCCTCCCCCTCCCCCGCCAGGAAGATGATTTATGGGGTTCGTTATGGATGGCCTTGAGCGCGCCGAGCGAGCCGGTCGCGGTGTCCAAGTTGGCTCCAGAGTGTCCAGCTGGAGAGCCGGATCAAGAAGGAGGAAGGGCCCAGACGGCCTACTTCATCCGGACCGAGGGAAGGGAAGACTGGAGACGAAGGTGGAAGCGAAAAGAGGGGGAAATCCCGACAGATGCCCTCAGCCGCCGTTTAAGGATGGCAGCGGTTCGTCTCTTCCAGGCTCGCCCGACCGTCGCAGACATTCCAGGAAGCTGCCGCGCGACAAGCACGGCCCACGTCCGAGGTCCGTCGCCGCTGCCTCGAGCGAAGGTAGGGAGCGGAGACTCCCCCGCTCTCCCCCTCTCCCTCCTCTTTCTTTCGGGTGGATTTCCGCGACTGCGGCTGCTGTGCTCGCCCCTGCTTGGCGGGGCACCACGGCCCTCGGGGAGAAGAAAGGCGCGCGGAAGAGGGCCCAGGGACGATGCGCCCGCTCCCCCTCCTCCCGCGGGCCAGCCGCGCCGCACCACCTCGCCGTGACCTGTCGCTGCGGGGCTTCCCCGGTCCGTCGGAACGGTCACCCTCACAACTGAAAGCAGCGGAAGATCGCTGCTTCCTTTGTTTCCGCTGCTCAAATCTCTCGGAGGAGGCGGATGAAAAATGGCTGCAGTCGCGCTGTCACCGCACCGCGCGGGGAGCGACGTCGAGCGAAGGGCGAATTCGTCCTTCCCCTCCTCGGACGGACACGCGATGGATGGCGCGCGCTGGCGATTCCCACCCTCCCTCCCCCGTCTTCCCAAGCGGCACCTGGACCGTCTCCGTCCCACCCACCTGCGCGCACGTCCATCTGCAGCAGCAGGGGAGGCCCCTCTCCCTCGCCCTTGCTATCCTCCTCTCCTGCCTCTTCCTCTCCTCCCTCCCCCTTTCTCCCCAGGAG
Source organism: Raillietiella orientalis (assembly GCA_036172245.1). Lineage (NCBI taxonomy): Eukaryota > Metazoa > Arthropoda > Ichthyostraca > Raillietiellida > Raillietiellidae > Raillietiella > Raillietiella orientalis. The sequence continues at coordinate 7,265,911 of JAYWIR010000002.1, read as the reverse complement.
CAGCTACTCGCGTCCCCCCGGCGGAGGAACGGCCCTCGGAGGTCTCACCGGACGATCTGTCCATCGAGAGCCACCGGCATCGTGATGGCAGCACCTTGAGCCGGAGGTGTGGAGCCACCCTATTCCGATCTCCACCCTGCTTTTCCCTCCCTCTCCTGGCGGGAATGAGGAAGCGGAGGCGAGGGAGAGAGCGGGTGTGGTCGACCGTGAGGCGCGGAGCCGCTTTTGCGATTCGCCCTGGAGCGGTTCGGAGGAGCGGCGGGTTTCCTCTTCCCTCCTCCCCTCCCCGCTTTGGCGGGCGGCTGGCACGCCCCGAACGTCAAGATGCGAGACGTCTCCCCTTTTTTTTCCTTCTCGAGAAGTCCCTGCCCTTCCCCGGTCCCGCCGGCCCTGGAGGCGGCCGGAAGTCGATCGGAAAGCGGGGAAAAGGGCTGGGAAGGAAGGAAGAGGGAGACGGGTTGCAGGCAGGATGCTGCAGCAGAGAGGAACTCCCGGAGGGGTTCGACTTCTCCGGCAGGGAGAAGCCGAGCTCTGCTGCTCCTCCCCACCTTCTCCAGGTGCTTGGCTCGCCTCCGTGGGATTCCGAGGTTCTTGGAGCCTGAATCCCTTCGTGCCGAGGTTTCCTGCCAGTGGGGCTCAAGCCGAGGCGGGGACTCTTCTGTGAGCTGAGTGTCCGAGCCCTCCGCACCCCTAGGACTTCTCCTCGGGTCCCTGAAGCGTCCCTTAGAACAGGCAGGCTGGTCGCCTGGCAGCTCTCGACGCGGTCGTCGGCTCTTCTCGAAAAGGGGGGTGAAGGACTGCTGCCCTTCGGGTCTGGTTCCGCGGCTCGTCCTAGCGACTATGGGCGAAGGCGTGCAGGATGGCATCTTCATTTCTCTTCGCTGCTGGCGGCGTTGCTGGGAGGTGGCGGTGGTGGGGCGTTCGGTTCGCTCGCTCGTGCCGCGCTCACGACTTGGCGAGCCGCATAGGAGAGTGCGCGCCGCCCGGAGGCGAACTTCCCGCGCATGCGCTGATCGAAGGTTGCCGCTTCGTCCGTTCGCTGTCGATGGTCCACGCCGATTCCAAGAGGCTGGACACTCGCCTCTCCATCGCCGCTGCTGGCTGCCCCCGCTCGTGGTCGCAGTGGAAGACGCGCGTGGCCCGTGCTGCCATCCTTCCTCTATTTCCCGGCCCCTACGAGAGCTGGCTTTCCTGAGCTCCCGACTTCAGCCGCTACCCTGGCGGCGGAAAGGGGAGAAGACTCAGCCTCCCGTTCCCGCTCTTCCTTTCGTCGAACTTCTTCCGGTGCTGCCGTCGACTTGTCGAGAGGGCAGGTGCGACGTCCAGTGCGATGGAAGCAGCTCTGCTCTCCTTCCAGAGACCCGGTTCCGTCTCCGCTCGACCTCCGGTATCGGCTGTCTGGAGATCGTCAAGTCTTCCTCCCCCTCCTCCCTTCTCTCCCCGATTTAATGACTGATCCGATGGTCGCTCGTCTTTGTGGCGAAGGGAGGAGTTCCTCATGAAGCGACCGACGCTGTGCCTTCCCGTGCCAAGCGCCTTCCACGCGCGCAGTCCTCACCTCTTGCAGCTGCCGTTCACTCAGGCAGTTGGGTTCGAGCGAGTGTGGTTCGCCTGTAGAGGGTCATCGGCTTTACTCGCGGGCACCAAGACTTGGATTTCCGAAGACTATACGCGGAGCTGCTCGGCTCGGGACGTGGCTCGCCACCTCAGGGATGGGCCCCGTTCGCGTCTGCTTCCTCGTAGGTGCGATCTCCGGCGGTGTTCTTCGGTGGGTCGAGGAATACGCAGCTGCCTTGTGTCAGTGATACAAAGCAGGCGCTCACTCTTCACGCGCCGTCCGTCTGACCGTCTTCGCCACGGGTCCGCTGCTCACCACGTTCCAAGAGAGAGTCTCTCCCGAAGCAAAGACGGGAAAACAACAACGCGTGCATCCTCTTTATGAGGATTCCGCCGCTGATTCCAGGGGAACGCGGAAGACAAAAGGATGGTCTAGCAGGAAGACGGCGGCTCAATCCCCAAAGCGGCCCTCTGCTTGACCGTGGAGGAATTGGGATCTTCCGCTCTGCAGGATTTTGGACACCAGCAGATTCGAGGACATCTGATAGTGGCTCCTATCCAAAATCTTGGTGCCTCAAGGAGAACGAAGAGTTGTCCTTCAGGATATTCATTGCCTTTTCGAGATCTTCCCAGGGACCAGGGAAAAAAAAGAGAAAGAATACGGAAGACTGGAGACTTCAGTTCGTCGGTCAGATGAGCTCCTGCATCAATGAGAAGGCCAGTCCTAGGATCTTTTGGATCCTGAGACCCAGGGACCATGAGGTATCGAGTGAGCCAGTCAAGGTGCCTCGGCAACAGACGGAAAACTTCTGAGAACTTCGGATCGGCTGAATCATTCCCGGAGGCCGTCCGCACGGAGTCCCCCTCCACAACGAACCCCCAGGGTCTCGCTGGTGTATCTGCTGCTACCATCAAGATCCGCGCCGACGGCGGCTCCAGGAGAGTCGGTCCGAATCTTTCGGCGCGCATCCCACTCGCCGGAACCTGAGGAACCTGACGACTTTCGGGACGCAGAATCGGAAGGCAGGAACGGGTTGTGGTGGGCTCTCGTCCCGTTGAACGCCACTCAGCTGCGGCGCCAGTTGCTTTTGACACACAGCAGATTCCGACCTATATGGCCACCGTTCTGCTGTCCATGGCAACCAACACCTTTCGTGGGATCTGACGAGTAACCAATGTTCGGTTCATCCCACAGCGCCAATTTTGCTTATTGAAATGGGCCAGCTCGGCGCTCGTGGATCCGACGGTCCGAACTCCGACGTTCAAGAAAGCTGGACTTCTCACCCGTTCAAAGTTCGGGAAGATCAGATAGAGGTCATTTCGCCCTCAAGGTCTCCAACCATTCGTTTTACCGTACGAGACTCCCCTGCCTCTTCGATGAGCGCCAGCTATCCTGAGGGACACTTCGATGGGAACCAGCTACTCGATGGTTCGATTCGTCGTTCACCCTTGCACCCAGCTTACGACCAAATTGCACGTTAGGGGCGCTGCGGACATCCATTAGAGTGTCCTCTGGTTTCGTCCTGGCCAAGCACAAGTCACTGCTACCATCTTTCAGGTCCCAGCGTGACATGTGGGACATATGAGGAAGGAAGGAATATCATTCCAGGGTCCATTCTTCCAGATGCAGTCCTTTGTAACCATGGTCTGGGACGCCGGCCCGCGAAGCTGGAATCTCGCGTGGACGGTGTCCTCTGGATGAAAAAGCGGTGAAGATACTCCTGGCCAGCAGATGAAAACTTGCAACTTCCACACTGCTGCTGGCAAGTCAGTCGACCCGAGCTGGTTGGTGATCTCAGAGATTTTCGAAAGCCCCGTAAAAACGGTTGCTGCTCTCGAGAACTCGGCAGCTGACGTGTTCGGGTGACGTTAGCGGAACGGCTAAGAGGGACAGGCTTCCGAAATTCCTCAGGGAAGGCAACCAAAAAAACCCGAGAGTCAGCTGGAAGGTGCGTGCATCGAGCGTGTTTCTGTGATTCCTCTCCCGGCATCTCCTCAAGAGACGTCATTCAAACTTTTGACGGTTCGTCGTACATGCGGAATCATCAGCAATGCTGTACAAAGCAGGAGGAAAGCTCCCTTCCGCTTTCCTCCTGCTTTCCAGATTCGTCCTACCCTTTGCTCATGCGCTTCTAGATGATGCTGGTGTTATGGAAACGCCACGGAGTCAACGCTTCTCACAGGAAACTGACAAGAATGCATACAGCCGCCTTCAACATTTCTCGAAAGTGCTGTGGCCGTGCACAGCAGGGAGGGACGTTCTGCTTGTGCAGGAGCAGCACTAGGCAGTTGGTTGCAGCGGAAATTCCTAGAGGCAAAGGTCATGGTCCTTGAAAAGTCGTCGGTTCCCTCAGGGGCTGCGAAAGCCCACGTTCAGCTTCAGGGATCTGGACCTATCCGTGGTGTCCTGGAAGACGCGGGTTTCACTCGTGCATCCGTCAGCATTTTTCATGTCCTCGCTGCAAGTGTTGCAACAGTGTATATACACAGACACACATATTGGGCGGCCGAAAAGGCATCCAATGGAAGTGCACGAGGGATGGGAAGTAGGTATCCCCCCCCCCCTTTTTTTTTTTTAATCCTCTTTCATTTATCACACCTGGGTGCGCCGGGGCGTTTATTTTCTTAAAAAAACAAACAAACAAACATGTGTAGGGCCATTGCCCCTACAACGTCCGACAAAAACTCTGAACTTGCCAAGTAGCCAGCGCGCAGGCCGGCGAGTTCGACTCGGCAGCGGAGGGGGAAGAGACAAATAAAACAAAAAAAAAAACATTTTTTTTTTTTTTTAAATTTCCATTTATCATGTTGGGAGATCGCTTGGAATCCGCGGCAGCCGAGCCCGCAGGTGATTCCTGGAAAGGAAGGAGGCGTTCCTCGTGCACGTGACGAACACTTTCTGCACTTTTCTCACGAGTCACGCGGCTCGGCTCTCTAACTCTGGCAGTGGTCACGAGCATCTAGCAGGCGTTTCGACGGATGGGGAGGCAGCGGAGCCCCCCATCCCCCTGCCTCCAGCCCGTCTCTTTGCCTCTCGCCCGGTCTCGAGAGTGGCCGATCCCTTCCAAGGGGATAGGGGAGCGGTGCCTCGAGAGGGCTTCGAGACGAGCTTTCGCGGGACCTGCCGGAGCTGCGGCAAGGGCAGAAAGGATGGAGAACGCCCCCTGCGGCGTCCACGCTGAGTTTTCTGGCGGTGATAGCGGCCGCCGAGGAAGAAGCGGTGGGAGTTGGGGAAGAGATCCGCGAGCTAGACTCCTCCCGAGATCACTGCAAACGGAGAGGAGCGGGGATGCTGCCTCCTCATCCTCCTTCTCCTCGAGGAGCTTCGGAAAGATCCCAGAGTAGTCTTCGGAGAGCGATGTCTCCGAAAGAAAAGAGGGGGGGGACCGAAATCACCCGCCGCGGTGCTACCCGTTCTTTTACCATATGGAAGTATCGAGTGCCACGGTCAGCCGACCGCCTCTCTCAGCTCGAACTGACTTCAGGGAGCGGCGCGCCTACGGGCAAAGTGCGCGCGACCTGGCGGAGGCGGAGCACAGCCGTGGAAGGTAAGGTCTCAGGATCGGGACAGCAAGGCGGGACGGGGGGGGAGAAGAAGGAGGAGCCCGGAAGATGAGTTGCAGGCAAGAGAAGACGGCAAGCTGCTGAGCACGGGAGACGCCATGCGGAATTGGTCCACCAAGAACGGCAGGCTGCGGCAACACGAGGCGAAGAGGGGCTTCTGTCGAGAGAGGACCCTGCAAGAGGGAAGGCGGGAGCCCAACGCACCCCAGAGCGACTCTCTGAGAGCACGAGGGCGAAGTTCAAGGAGAACGAGGCGCGCCCAAACAGGCAAAGATGGAGCTGCAGAAACTGGCGAAGGGCACATGAGGCGGAAGTTCGCCGGCCCGTGCCCTTCGGTCAGAGGGCACCCGGAGGCCGAGCGGATGTAGCTCTGGGAGGAGCTGTGGAGTCCTCCTCTCCTTCAGGAAGGGATACGTGTCCTCCCGTCGTTCGGCTTCCTTCCCGGGAAAGTCAAGGCGACCGATTGGGAACGGCAGGCAGGCACGGGGTGGGCAAGGAGCAGTCTGCCGTTGGTCTCGTGGGTCGCTGAGGGACTCCCCTACATCGGTACGGGGTCACTCAAGGGAGCAGTGCTGCCCGGGTGGGCGAGAGGAATCTCCTCCTCGCCACGACGTGCGTCTCTCTCTCTTGACTCTTGCGAGTGCTGCAGAGCGTGCGCCTCCGAGAATCCGTCCATCCCCTCCCGGGTCACGATCACGTGATCTCGACACCGGGGGAGAGGGCGGAAAGCGCGGCAGGGGAGAGGCAAGAAAAACTTTAGCAACAAGCGAGGGATCTCCCCTCTTCGATGCGGGGAGAACCCGTTCCGCAACCCAAGAACGTGGTCCTCGATCCTGGAGTGTGGGGCGTCCGCAGCCCCAAGGGGCGATCCCTGACCTCGGAAGATGCACCCGTCGCCACCCACACGGGCGCAACACCCCGAGACGGTGTCGGAGGGCCGAAGACGAAGGAGGAGAATCTCAAAGGGCGAGGAAGGATGATGCTCAGCGGGAAGCACCGGGGGAGGTCAGGACATGGAGCCGAAAGCCCCCCGAGTTCGGATAGCTCCCTGAGGACGATCCGATCCGGGATCCTCGGAATTCCTCCGCACTCCCCTCATCCCAGGATCCCCCCCTGAGGCTTCCTATCCTCCTTGGCGCTGCTGCATTCCTCCCGGGAGCGGCCTCTCCCAGCCCCGCGCGCACTCCTGTTACCAGTCCCCCTCCTGGAGACACCAAGCGATCCCCGCGTCGCGCGCGCGCCGCCGTCGTCGGCGCCCGGGAGAAAGATAGAGGGGGAAGGGGAGGGGCGGAACGCTTCCTGGACGCCTTCCCTCGCGGTGACACGCCGGGTTCGGGACCGACCTTGCGGCGAGGGAACGGCGCCTTGCACGCACATCCTTTCCTTGCTGCTCCCGGAGCGCGGCGCAGACACGCCGTCGTCTTACGCGTTCCCCACGCAGTATCCAGGAATCTCCGCGGAAGAGAGAGAAACGGATCGGCGGTTCGGTACGGGAACCTCGAGGAAGCCGCGGGGACGCCGGTCCGGAACCGTCCCCCTTCCTGCCGGACCCCCAGGACACCCCAGCGTATAGGCTTCGGGGAGGGAGTGCGACCCGCAGGACGAAGGTCGTCGCCACCAGAAGAGTCAGCAGGATCTCCCGAGGCTGCCGAGGGTTGCTTCGTTGCCTGGGCTCCGGGCGTCCGAGGCAACAGTGTTCCACTGGAAGACGGCAGGCGCTTTCGCAGGAGCAGCAGCAAAGCAGTTGCCTCCGGCTGGAAATCGCAACCATCGCGTTTGGGATTCTTCTATCCCGGAAACGGTCCTTCGGCCGATTGCAAAGGGAAAGGAGAAGGAGGAAGTGGGGGTAGGGGCCGGAGAAGTGAGCAAATGTGAAGTTGCGACGACCCCAAGAACCGCTGGATGAGTGTGGAGTGAACATGCAAAAGAAAGGGGGGTGGGTGGATAGAAGGTAGAAACTGCGGTCGCAGTCAAGCACTTGCTCAAGAGCCACCACTACGGAGGTCACGTAGGCATGCATCTCCTAATCGTCTCGAACGAGCCCGAGTCGAAAAATATAGAGGTCCCATTTTTGTTCTTCTCCCCCCTCTCCCGCACCCCACGTGCGTAACTGTAAATCGGGTCTTTTCTTTCAGCAGCCCCCGCTCGCTCGTAATCGCAGCCAGCGCGCAAGAGGCAGATTCCGCTCCGCAGCCTTTCTGCTTCTCATCGACATTCTGTTCAGAGACCTCGGAACGAGGGTAATAATGAGAGAGAGCGCAAAACGTGACCACTTAAAGAATTTCCCTTTTTGTTTTTTTTTTTTTTGTCGATTCCCTCTCCTCCCCTTCCTCCTCCCCTTTGACTTTTTTCTTTCTTTTTCTATCTTTTTCGCTCTTCGAACCCTTTCTTTCTGCTACCCGACGCTTTTCCCACTCGTACCCGGAGCCGCCGCCGTTCCGAGTTTCCTGCAGGGCGCATGGGCGCGCGTGCGCCGAAGGCAATGGCGGTCTTCCCCACTGCTCGGTTTCCGACGCGAGGAGCGGCCGCACGCAGAGTCCGCGAGGCGCGGCGGAAGGCGCCAAAGTGGGAGCGTGCGCTTTCGCACCTCCCGCCGCTCGTGCTGCGAGGGAGGCAACAGTGACCATCCCGGCTTGTCCTGCGTCTCGTCTGAAGGGCGTGTCAACAACAGGAAACGCTGCCGTTGGCTTTTCAAAAGACCGAAAGTGCAAAAAAGAAAAAAAGGGAGGGAAAAAGCGACGAAAATGCGCTGGGCGTCGGAATTCCGGATCCCGGGGGAAGAGTCCCCGGTCGGCTGCTGCCTGAAAGGCCCGTCCGTCCGTCTGCCTGCCTGTCTGCGGTGATCGTCGTGTACAAAAACGCGCTGTACCTTGGTGCTCCGTACGCTCTCCCAGTACGAACTTGGCCTCCCTGCGCGTCGCTGTCGTGCCTCGCCGTCATGCCCTTGCCATCACAGTCGCTGTCGTATTGCGCCCCTCTGGCAAAAGACATGCCGTCTGGGATGTCGCGACCGTCATGGCCTCTTCCTACCAGCGTGTGTGACTCACCAGCTCGAAGTTGGTCTCCGCCTGGCTGTCTGCTGCTTTCGTCGGGAGTTCGTCTTCCTCCTCTCCGTCCGGTGGTCGACGCGCCCCCTTCGATCGGGTTTCCCGGAGGACAGCTCCTGATTTCCACCGTGGCCGCAGTGCGGGAGATGTAACGAAACTCCGATGGGCGCCCTTCTCCGAAGATTTTCTGGAACCTTCCGCCTTTGCCCCTACAGCTTTCGATCGCCACGCCCGCACCGCTCCCCATCACAAGATGCTTCGGGCGAACACGTACTCGCTCCTGCGGAGGCTGCAAGACATTTTCCCGACTTCAGCATTCAAGAAGTGCCTGCGAGAGGAACTTGGGCTGCTAAACGGAGGAAAAAAGGTGCGGAGGATTCTTCCAGGTGCAACGAGAATCGGAGATCGTTCCCGCGCACTGGCTGGAAGCTCGTACGGAGGGACACAGCCTTCCCGCAGCGAGAGAGGCTCTCGGTTCGCCGCGGAGCGCCTCTCATCGGTCGCGGCGGGGTCGCGGCAACCCTTTCTGGGGTGGTGTGAGCAATTCGCGCCGCCCAGAAGCGCGAGTCCCAGCGTAGACACCGAAAGGGGTGACTATTTCACGAAGGTCTTGGACCCTCGCCTGTGACGCCACTGCTTGACGCGGCGTTGGCAACCAAGAGGGGAGCCACGGATGCGAAATTTTCCCTTCCTTTCGGAGGGCCGAGTGGAAAAGCGGTAGAGGTTTATCTCGAACCTCTCTTGTCGCCGGTGCTTTCGGACAGTCGGCTCGTTAGCTTAAGACCCGAGCGAGCGAAGAACCGGGAGTGGCGCAATGTTGGAAGAGAGCGTCGACTTTCCGAGGCAAGGTCCATGCTGGAAGTGACTTTTGGTTGGCCCCACCCCGAGTTCCCCCCTCTCTCCGGGGCACCCAAGAGGACACTCTTGGGCACCCCAGAAAGGGAGCTTCCCACTCGAGTCTTCCATTCGAGACTGCACGTCCTGGAGCGTTGTTTCTGGTGGTTGCAGCAGCGGCAGCAACCGTCCAGTGGCGAAAAACACCTTTCGACGGACACGTGAGAATAACGAGGGATTAATTAGTGTGCGCTAATTGATGCTGATGACGGAAACAAGAACGAAAAGCAGCTTTCAATGCACAATCAGAAAGGAATGTCGTGGAGAAGGCACGAGGTGAAGCCATTCCACCAATCATTGTGGGTAATGATCCTCAAACCATTACTATTAGAGCGTATAGGGTTTCCAGGCCGTTTCTTTGAAATAAATAAATAAAACAAGTACGGCTGGCGTCCGGCACGTGCCGGCTCAAGGCAGAGTTACGGAGCAGTACGAGATGAATAGGGAGGGAAAGTGATGAAGCGGCCCTGGAGGTCTTCGTTGGACCGGGAAGGGATGCGAGGAGAAGGTACGGTTTGGAGTTATCCTGCCCATAGTCGCCCGAAGATCTTGTGCTCCACACATCCCTGGTTAGATCGTTTCCCTGCCCTTCCGAAGGAGGCGATGGGGATCGATAAAGGGTTTTCCGGGACAAGACGGCCACGCCCCTCCTCCATTTTGGGGAGGAGAGAAGGGGGGGAGTCACTGCTTCTCGCACGTGACAGATCTCTCTCGAGTGTAGGCAACCGGCGATCCCAGAGAAGTGGAGCATCGGGAAACCGGAGAGCTTCAGCGATGCGCCTACATTCCTGAGGTAGCCATCCTCGTTCAGGAAGCACGTGCGGCGGGTTTCCTCCTGTCCCGCAGTGGGCGCACTCCTAGGGCACTCTCCCCGCTGAGACCGCACTCGGAGGTGCTTCCCTGGGGCGCTCGACAGCCGCCCGTTCTCTTCCTCTTCACCTTTCTTACCCCCCTTATTCCACCCTTTGTTTTTCCTTTGCCCTTCCCCTTACTCGGTGAAGATCCGGGAGCAGCGCTTCCTGAGAGAAGTCCCGTTGGGCTCTGCAAGGTCCCGGATCCGACTGAGGCACTTGGTGATGCCGTGTCAGGATACTGGCTGGGCATCCTGATGCTGCAGAAAATCGGGCTGCTAGTGCAGTTCGGAACACTGTCACTCTGTGCCAAATCGTGGACCTCCCCATGGTGTGCTCCTGAGCACCTCACCCTTCGGCGTTGCGTCGGTACTCTTATTGCTGCTACTGCGCTGTCGATGCAGGGTGAGGGGGGTTGGCTTCCCGTTCCGGCAACTTGCCTCCATTCCGGAATTCCCATTCTTGGAGTTCCTGTCACCCAATAATCTCGAGAGAGTGACCGCAGAAACATCCGTCTCCTGGACTTCCAAATTTGCACCTTTCCCGCGAGTGATTCGTCCATTGCGTTCTTTCCACAATCCTTCCAAGGGGGGGTGTTTTGCGGGATTCGAAGTCTGCCTGTCTGGCCACACCCTTGCCGCCGCAGCGCTGTCTGCCCTGAGGGCAAGCAGAGACAGTTGCTTGCCGGCGGGGGGAGATCTCTCCCGCATCATTGCAGAAAGAATTAAACTCCTGGGAGGCCGGGCAGCCGAGCGAGCTGGTGGGAGCCGTCACTCCGCCCGGCCGGGCGAAGGAACCGCTTCTCTGGAGCGAGCTGTCGAGTGCACCCCCTCCCGAAGAACTCGCTGCCCTTCTCCCCCTGTGCGTGAGCTCTTCCGTGTTCCCCTTGGAGCGGCAACCATCGGACGTGCTTCTGTTGCTGCACTGGGGTCTCCGGTGCGACCAGCTTAGGAGCCTGGTTCCTGGGGAGAAGGGGAGGATGGCATCCCCCCAACTGTTTGCGGCGCGGGGCGATCGAATCGTTCCCACATCTGCTGCTGGACTGCGGCGCCCTCCAGGAACTTTGGCGGAGGATGGAGCCCGCACTCCTGCGCGCGGCGGAGGACGCTGCTGAGGACTTGCTGCGGCGACTCTTCGCGAGAGGCGGAGTCGCGCCGCTGTGGTTGCGACGACGTGCTGCGTCGTCGCAGCCCGCCATGTTGGAGCTTCGGGCGCGGCGAGGGGAGGTCGCCTGCGTGCGGGCCGCCTACGCCTAAGTGAGGACGACTGCCAGGTTGTCTCACCTGGGAGGAAAAGTTAGGAAGGGGATCGAGCGTCGGTTTCAGAAGGAAGGAACACCGGTGACCCCTGTCCTCGTCTTTCCTTTCGTTCCGAACTCTTCCCTGTATTCCGAGGAGGAACGAGACGAAGCAAAGACCCTGGTCCCCTCACCCTCCCCTTTCCTCCTTTCTTTGTTCCTTGTCCCCTTCCTCTTCCCGTTAAAGGACTTTTCGAGATACAGACCTGCTTGTTGGTGGACCCTCCGATGGTCTTGTTGTCTTTTGTTTTGGTTTCGGGGACCGCCTTCTTCCTGACCTTCTTGTTTATTTTTTTTTCCTTTTTATAAAAGGAACGCCCCGGTGTCACCGAGTGAGAATTTCCCTCTTCTTCCTTCTCCTTGTCGGACATGTCCGTGGGCGCGTCCTCGCGCATCACCTGGAGGTCTCCGGACGGAAACCGGGTCGGGTCTCAGAATGCGGTGGAAGGAACGAAGGGCCTTTGACGAGTTGTGCGCCGAGAGGGAGGAACCTCATTGCACCGACATGGAGGGGGAGGGGGGGAGTTCTCAAGACCTGAGCGCTCGTGCTGCTGCTACCAAGCGGTCCGAGATGCGGTCTCGAGCGCACGGAGCGCGAGTTCGAGGTTCCCCGACCGATTCGAGCGGGAGGGAGGGGGATTCCCACCGAAGACCGAAGACCATTCGAATTCGTTAAGGTGTATCAAAAATAGACGTGATGACCGATGCGGAAAATGCCGGAATGTTTGAAATGCCTTCCTCTCCTTCGCAGCTCCTTTCACTTGAGCCGACACAGGGCAATTTGCTTCTTGCTGCAGATGAAGACTGCACTGACATGGAAATGGCCCGGTGATTCTGTACCACGTCTCTTCCAACTGAGGATGTGATGCAAGAAGAACCGTTCCTCTGGGAGGGAAGGAAGGAGGAAGGGGGGGGGGGAAGAAAGAAAGAAACGGAAAGGATGAAAGAAGAAGGCGAAGAATGGGCAAGTCCGGCTGCAATCGATTGCCAGTTCGTGAAAGGACAGAAGGAGTTGCCGCTCAGATTACACAGTCGCATTTTCTCCTCATTAAGAGAAGCGAGCTGGAGCCGAGTTAGTGAAAGAAACGAGGAGGAACAATCCCGACGCGCGATGGTGAAACCCATGCCATCTTCAATTCGGGACCAATTTCCTGACACGGAGAGGTGCACGGAGAGGGAACGGGTTTGCAGGTGGGGATGGGGAGAGGAAGGGGAAGAAGTGGCAAAACCAGGAGGGGAACAGAGCCACGGTTGATCCGCACTCCAGCGAGAGGTTTTTCGTCAGCTCCGGAGGCGCGTAGCCTGGCGACTCTGTCCAGCCGCTGCCTCCCTTTCTATCTCGTCGTGCCCCGGGCTCGAACGCTTTGAGATCCCGTAGTGCTTTGTGGAAACCTGGAGGCGATCTGTTACATCGCATCCGAGACTTCCCTCCCACCCTTGTTTTTGGTTCAGGGATCCCACAATGGTGCACGGAGAACCCGTGATGGAAGCGAATGCTGTGCATCTTTATGCATCTTTATGCACGCGTTTGCCCTCTTTCCTCTCCGACATCTTTGGATCTATCGATTCCGGGTCGCTTCCTCCTCTGTTTGCTTCTTTTTCTCGAGGCTCTGCTGGACGGAACCCTGCTCCAGTCCCTGCTCCTCCTCCATCCTTCTCCTTTCCCGTCGCAATCGGCCGAAGGACCGTTTCCGAGACAGAAGAATCCCAAACGCGGTGGTTGCGATTTCCAGCCGGAGGCAACCGCTTTGCTGCTGCTCCTGCGAAGGCGTCCGCCGTCTTCCGGTGGAGCACCGTTGTCTCAGACGCCCAGCGCCCAGGCGACGAAGCATCCCAGGTAGTGTCAAGAGAACTGTCGAGCGCCCAGTCAACGGAGCATCCCCCGGAAGCCTCAAGAGATCCGTCCGGCGCCCAGGCAACGGAGTAACTTTTCGAACCCGCCACTGCCATGGTTGTGTAAGCCTGCTTCCGTGGTCGTTCGGACAGCAGGCGTCTGATGCAGTTGCCACATTTTGCCTCTTCACGCTCCACCCTCATTGGAACCACCACTGTCAGCCTGTCGATGCAGGAATGTCCCGGGGCGAACGGTTTCCTCCTTCTTCGCTCTGAACTTCGGGCTGCGTGCCGGCCGTCAGGTCATCGCTGGAATCGCTCCGAGACGCCCATTTCGTCCCATCCTCCTGCTCTGCACTCCGGGATAGTGGGCGGGTGTGTTCCTCAACACGAAGTCGCGTGCGTGCGCAGTCGTCCTTCTCCGGGATCTTGCTGCTTCGCGAACCCCTCGAGGGAAGGCGGTTTCTTTTAGTTTTTTTTCCCCTTACACCCCTGCTACCCCTTTCCTGTTCCTTCCAGGAGTGGGACGCCTCAATCGCTGCTAGGAAGGGAACTCTGAGGCGATTCATCAGCTAGCGGCGAATGGGCGGCTCCACCTCTTTTGCCAGCTCGTCGCAGCCGACGTGGGTCCACAACCCCTTTCGAGGTACTTGGGTAGGGGGGGTAGGAAGCAGGGAAGACGGCCCTCAGGCAGAGCAGGTGGCAGTGGCTCCTCCCGGAGCAGAGAACGGGCACCCCTGGCATCCCAGCACGTCTTCTCGGCCGGCGAAGGCCACTCGCCCCCGGCGCAGCAAGCCGCTAGCACAGCCACGGTCCGTGGCCCGGGAGATGGAGAACGATCCTCTGCCTGGTTACTGCTCGCACGGGACCTCCGCAGGCTCCCGGGCCCTTCTCCTCGGTGGGGGAGGGCTCTCAAAGCTTTGCGGACTCCACTTGCTTCTCTGACGTCATCCGCTCTCTCTCGCTCTCCCAGCTGGTCCTTCCCAGCTCCAGCCGCGAGCGCGGCTGCTGCTGGACTTGCGGGGGTCGCCGCCGGGAGCGTCGGGCCCCATCCTAAGATCCTTTGCTAGGAAAGGTCGCGGGGGTGGGACCTGCTGGGGAGCGGGAGGACGCGCAGGTGCAGCGGAGCGTCCCCGACAGCCTCGAGAGATCTGTCCGGCTCCCAGGCAACGGAACAGGGTGCTCCGTCGCCAGGACGGGAAGCGCCCTCGAGGGCGGACCCAGGAGGACAACTGCCGCCCGAGGAGCGGCCGCCACCAAGGTCCCACTCCCTGTAGCTCCACAGTCGGCGTGACCGGTGGTGCGTTCATCCCTCCGGTGCGTGGACCGCGGCTTAGATCCCGAGACTCTAGATGGCTCTTCCCGATCGGTGCCTCGGACTCCCGTCCGGTGCGAGGAACCCTGCCGTGAAGATGGACGGAAGGTAATTGCCAGGGAGAGCTCCTGCGTTTCTGCGTGGGCGCTTCCCCCCCAGCCTCCTAACCAGAGCCCCGGCCGGTGGTGACCTGGACAGGAGTCGTCTCATCTGGTGGCTGGCGGATGGAGTCTTCCGCTCCCTCCACTCGGCCCCATACCCTCATCCCTCTCCCTTCCCCGCCTTTCTTTTCATCCCAGATCCTCTCGGTTGGCTTCCCAGGAAAGAATTTTTCCTTCCTCCCTACCTATGCCGCCGGTGGCTTGGCGAGGATCTTCACCGGCGGCGGTGAAGAGGCAGAGGGCAAGAGGAAGAAGGAAGATGGTCTTCCTTCCTGAGAGTCTTCCCGCGGTGCTGCGAGGGAGAGCAGCGGGGAAGAAGGGCGAAGAAAAGCTCTGGGATCGAGGGGGAAGATGCACACGGAGAAGAGACGGAGAGGCTGCGCACGAGGAACCCCTTCCCGTCTCCCGGGTCATATTCCCCCGCCGTCCTCGGCGACGGGATGCCGGGAGAAATCTCGCCCCGAGCAGCTGTCGCCGCCGGGAGGTCACTGCGTCCCCAACGAGGGAAAAGGGAGGAAACTCTTGCCAGGCGCGGTCTCCGAAGCCCCCATCCATCAGAGGTCAGCTGCGTCCCGGGGTCGGGAGGAGAGCTCTCCGACGCGTAGCCCCCCGGATCTGTCCGGAAGGGAATGAGCCCTGCTGCTCCGGAAGGAGGAGGCGGACGTTTTTCCGGAAGCCCTCCTTGCGCTTTCACGAACCTCCTGTCGGAGTCACTCTCCCGAAAGGGTCGTCTGTGGTCCTGTTCCCTCTGCCCGCTTGTTCCCCTCCTCCTTTCGCCTCGCCGTAGCTAGGAATCCACTCTCCTCCGTTGCGACACAGAGCTGCTGCAGGGTGGGTACCTTGAGCGGGATGTCCTCCCGGGGCGTCCAGCCTCGTCGTCCGTTTACCCTTTTCTTCGGGCGAAGGATGCTCCAAGAGATGCATCCGTTTGGGAATTTTCCCGCTCTCGAACTCCCGGTGCTGCCAAGGGGGAAAGAAAAGGAACAAGAAGAATGGGAGGTGCTGGATGCTGTGGTTCTCTCCCCACCTCCTCCTTGCACTATTTCGGGGGGATCGGCTGGCATCAAAGCAGCTCCTGGAGCTAGAGGGGTAAATGCTCCTCGGATCGCAGCCTCGGGCCACCCGAACCCACGCTGCTGACCTGCTCGGCTGAGCCTTTGTCTGGCGGCATCCGAAGAAGCGCTGAGCCTCCTTCGGCGAACGCGTAGCATCTGCACGCACGAGCGTTTCGGAGTCCCGGGGCGGATGACTGCTAACAAGACGAACTCCCTTCTGCTGCTGCTGTTCCTCCTCCTATACTCCTCCCCTTCTCTCTTTCCCTCCCTTTCCTCGCCGCCGCGGCGGTTGCCCAATCGGATGCTGAGCCGCGTCGGTTCGTGACGTTTCCGGCAACTCGAAAGTCATCCTCTCGACGAGGGCATGACGCAACGCCGCTACTGACGCTCACGCTGGGCAGTTTCCAGATCTCCCTCCTCTGCAGCCGTTGCGTCACTCACTGGTCATCACCGCGCACGTCTCTTCCTCCCCACCCCGTCACTCTGGCAACAGTCCTTACAAGCGCTCTGCAGACCCCTCCGTCTCTTTTTGCTTCAGTTCTGAGACCGCTTCGAGGCGAAGCTCCTGGACCGGCTAGCGTTGCCCCAGGGGTAAGCGGAGCCTCTGCCACCCTCTTGCAGCCTTCGCCGGTTCTGCGACTTTCGCTTCGTTCCTCGAGTCCTCTTTCCGTGCTCGCTCAAGAAGAGGAAGACGAAGGAAAGCGACGACCGGCAGCAGAGTCGGTTGGCCCTCGGTCGCTCACGACTCCTCGCGCTGTTTCGGAAAGGAGGATGACGCTGCAAGTTCCCAAGTGGGGGACGGGAGGATCGACGCGGCGGCGGTTTCCAAGGTAACCTTGCGTAGTCGACCCGGCGCTTCAATGCCAATGGAGGAGGAGGCGGCCAGTCGAGGGGACTCCGCACGGCCAGTGTCTGGAAATTCCTCGTGGCGCTGCGTCAGCGGCGCGCGCGCACCGGTTGATGAGGCGGGAAGACTCCCTGGGGATGCTCCCGAGCCGGGGCGGAGCCGTTCCGCTCGCGCCAAATCAGCGTGTCCTTGGGCAATCCACGGAGACGCGCGCGCAAGGCTCGGGTGGCAAACTTGGAGCCGATCTCGGAGAGAGCGTTCCTGAGCCACTTTTGACTCGACGACGTCGAGGCGAGAGCGAAAGTTCGCAGGGTCTGCTACTCTTGGGGTTTGCTTCCGAGGCAGCCCCCATCCTTCCGACCAGCCCCTCCCGTCCTCCGTCTCCTCTAGACCTTTCGCGAGGGGACGAGGCAGGAGAGGTCGAGTCGCACCGGGGAGGAAGACCTCGAAGTGCTCATCTCAGACGGAGGGATCGTGACCTGCAAGAGATGGTGGACCCCGGTCGTGACTCTGGAAAACGCCCTGGGGGATGTCCTGACGCGCGAGCGGCAGGTCTGTTGGTAAGCCGGCGGGGACGCTCGGTTAGTCGACAGAGGTCTCCAACGGTTCCCGAGTCTGGGACTTTGAGATCTCCGGCGGGGGGGGGGGGGGGGAAGCGTGAGGCCTCCTCCACTCCACACGTCGGTTCACGGACTCGCTCACGCCCACCCACTCCGCGAGCGAGCGCGTGCCTCCTCGCCCTCCGGGGCCGGAGAGATCCCGGATGTTTGTTTCCTTCGGAGTGGCACCTACGCGGAAACGGGTCCAGAGTTCACGCTTACCTGGTCCCCCTGTCCAGGAGACGTCCGCCTGCACGGTGAAAGCGAGAGAGCGCCCTGAGGGTCGCACCCAGTGAACGCCATGCGCGCGGAAGACGCAGGGAGGGCAGCCTCCTGCCAACCGATGGCGACGGCTCTGACGCTGCTTTGAAAGTGCGCCCTCCGCGCCGCGCACGCTCCGTCAGCCATTGATGTGACCGGAAATACATAAATCCCATCACCCGGAGTGCTCCACTCTTCAAGATAGGGGACCACCATCCTATGAATCCAGGAAGGGCTCCGGAAGGAGTCCGTTCCTCCCTCACGCTTGGGAGAGAGGGAACCCCGAAGGGAACCGCCTCTTCTTGATTCTCCTCCGAGGGACCCCACGGAGCGGGGATCATTCCCCCATTTCTTCTCCGGAGGGTAATCCCGAAGGACCGCTCCCTATTTTCTCTGACGGGCGCTCCCCAAAGGGATCAGTGCGCTTCTTCACACTCTGTAGAGGTGACCCCTCGAGGGGAGTACCAACCAGCTTCATGGTAACGGCTCCATCTTTCCAGCCGGGGGGTGCGGAACCCAGAAGGGAGATGACTCCTCGATGTCCTGGAGGGACCCCGGCGGGTCAACTTCTGTTCCCGGAGGCTAGTCAAAGAGGACATCCGGCTTGCACCAGTGCCGCCGCACCCTAAGCCCGTGGGCCAACCAGCGCCATCCTGAAGGAGGAAAGGGGGGGATCGGAAACCCACGACGCACCCGACGTTCTCGGCGTCGAGCCCTTCCCCCCGGCGGGGGATTCGAACCCACGACGCCGGGCGCCACGCGTGGAGAGAGAGACCACAGCCACACAGCCGGCGACACGGGCCGGGTGTGAACTGGTGTGGCATGAGCGGAGGAGGCCGGGGACCCGGGAGGCTTGTCCTTGAGACCGTCGCCCCTCGGCGTGGCGGACTGCGTGTCCAGGAATCCGACTGTCTTCGCGAGCTCGTATTGAGGACCCTCCTCCGGAAGAGATGCGCTTTGAAGGAGGGTCGTCACCGCCCGGCTGCAGAGCTCTGCTGCTCATTTCGGCAGAGCGTCCTTTGAAAAGGTTTCCTGCCACATTTCTTCGCCTCTTTTGCGTCTCGTCAGCTACGACGACGCGTGCGAGAGGAACGGGATAGTTGAAAGGTGGTACGGTCAAGGCTGAGGAGCGGCAAGAGACGCAGACCATAGCAAAATGGTCATCGAGGATTCCTCGCTTTGGAGATTCAAGTCTGCTGAAAGCTTCCATCGGTGGCGTAGGCCTCCTATAACTCGGAAGGTGGGTTCCGTGTGATACGAATCCGTGCTATACGAGAGTCCTGCGAGTTACTCAAGGATAATATCGCATGTTCATAAAAAAATATAGCTGTATAAAAACACATCTTAAATTTCCATGAGAGAAGGGAAGAAAAATTAATTAAAGCATCTTTTACTTGAGTAGGAATGAAAAAAAGAAAGCTTTCCAGTTTGGTTGATGTTGGATCCACTCGAGTGGTTTCAGACCCGTAGATCTCGTTGGAAAGAATGCGGTCTTCCTGAGCTTTTTCATTCCTCGAAGGTTCAAAGGAACAAAATTCAACCTTTTTGCATCACGTGTTCGTATTCTTTTTTTTCTTTCTTAAAAAAAACACAAACAAACAAACAGCTGACATTGTAAAAAAAGGAATTGAAATTCATTCGCAGGGCCGTACGGAGCTGATTTACAGCCTCATGAGAGGGCTGTCTCATTTTTCCGTCGTTTTATACGAACCTGCGTTATACATGGATCCATTGTACATCGTAACCATGTCATCTGCCTCACTCACTCTCATCACCACAAATCTCATCACTCCTCACACTCTCTCTCGCTCACATCCATCACCTCTCCTCTGAACTTCCTTTGTGGTGTTCACATTTCGTGGACTCTTCCTTTTTTTATATTTATAATTACACTGTTTTAGTATGTACAGTACAAATAACTCCCGCTTATTAAGAAAAAAAGGGTTATATATTTTTTTTAGTGTAACACAACACTTCATCCCTTCAAGATGAGAATCCTCAGCAGGCGCATGTCACTGTTGATAGTGTGTGTTCTCCCAACTCGAATTACAGTGTTCCTGTTATCCTATTCCAACTCTAGATGGAATGAGGGTGTGTGTGATACGTTGGGGCGGCTAATATAATTCGGGAGGGGAGGGTTATTTATCATGTAATAGAGAACAAATATTCTATAGTGGACTTTATGAGTGAGTGTTTGTCATGAGTCATTTCAGCACGATGGAGGCTGGAGCTTCTGGAGTTGGGCGTGAGTTGAGTCGCGTGTCAGTGCTAGTGTATTGGAAGGGATATAACCGAAATTTAGCCCTCAAGACGAATCGGTTTCACTGAAAACGGAGAAATTTCGTACCATCGTGCTCAGAGGGCTGCTTGTGTGTATGTGTGTGTGTGTGTGTGTGTGTGTGTTTTTTTTGAAGGAGGGGAGGAGGGAATCCCCTGGTTACGTTCGCGAGGCGAACCGCTTCCTACGGGGCAAACGGAATCTGCCCACCATCCAGACTCCACTGCCAATCTGCCCTCCCCTCCCGAATTATATTAGCCGCCCCAACGTATCACACACACCCTCATTCCATCTAGAGTTGGAATAGGATAACAGGAACACTGTAATTCGAGTTGGGAGAACACACACCATCAACAGTGACATGCGCCTGCTGAGGATTCTCATCTTGAAGGGATGAAGTGTTGTGTTACACTAAAAAAAAAAACAGTCATCGTCCATTGCTTGGGTGATTTCACATTTTTGGTTTCTGGTTCGTGGTTGCAAACGGCGAGATGCTTCTATCCTTCCGGTTCGAAAAAAAGGGAAAAAAATAGGAAAAAGGGGGTAAAAAATTCGTTCCCGCGCTGCTTGAGCTGCCGTGCTCTGAATTCGCTTGCGAGTTTCCCACAGTTGGGTCGGTTGAAGCGCAAATTGGGGTGGCTTCAAGGTAAGTCCCGCATCCGTTTCCGCTAAGCTGCAGTCTGCGATAGTGCCCGACACCCTTTCGGACCAGTCACGCCGGAACTCGCATTCTTCCAAAGAGGAAGAAACTCCCCTTCCTGAAGTGGCAGGAGTCGGCACTTTTGCTGTTGCTGCACTAGGGTCACCCCTGCAATGCCCGCCGACACCACTGGACGCTGGGAAATGCAAGCCCGGACCGTAGCAGGTGCAGGGAACCGGAATCCCTAGCGCACCTGCCCAGACTGTGTTGCCCTCGGGCCCCTGTGGGAACTCTTTGGCACGACCCTACGGACTGCCGACCACAATCCTAGGAACGTTCTACTGCCCCTCTTAACGCAGGGCGCCCTTCCGCCAGCCACAGTCTTTGTGGCTCTTTGCTGCATTCGCGGGATTGTGGAGGCCTGGAGCGACGCTGAAGGAGGACCGAACGAAAGAAACGCCCCACCCAGATTGCAGTTCTCTCTCTGTGGATGGCATCCAGATGGCCCCACTTGGGCGCTATGAGGACGGATCTAGCCAGCAAAGGACCCCGTCTAGCGGGCGATGACTCCTTCCTGGTCCTCCACAGTGTTTTTCTATTTATTTTATTTTCCTTTTTATTTTCTCCCCTCTCTACCGCTGCCGAAATGAACCTCGCTGATCTGCGCACCGGCAACCCTGCAGGTCCACTGTGAAACGGAGTGTGGCAGGACCACGCGTCCTACCACAACGTTGCGAGTTTCTTGTTTGTTTCAATAAACGCCCGGCGTGACCGGGTGGCGGCAAAGAGGGAAACTCAGCGGACGCAATTTTGGATCGTGGACCTTGCGAGGAGAGCGTCGCCCGGCACCCGCGAGCGTGAGGGACAGGCGGAGTCTCGAAAGAATCCGAGTTCGGGAAACCACCTCGACGGGCGGCTGGAACCGCAGAGTCGGCCGCGCGGCGCTTCGCTCTCGGGATTAGCGTTCACATCCGACTTCGAGGCAGCTCACGTCTTGGAAGCGAACGGGAACATTGCAAAAGCACTTCTTCCCTCCGAGGGAGCTCACGGCCAGTCGCGTGAGGAGAGCCCCAGGTCGACCGTTCCCGATGCGCCTCCTGCTTCCCGTATCTCCCAGCCAAGAGCTTCGGACGATCCTCGGAGGAATGCTCGGAGGATGCCCGCCGTGGAATCGACCGGAGAAACGAGGAAGTGAAACGGCAGGCAAACTCCGTGCCTCCGCTAGCCGAAATTCTTCGAGGGAACTCTCAGCGAGCGTCACCAAGACCTCCGAACCCTTGCGCCCCCCTCCTTCCTTTTTCCCCTGCTCCGCCTCACTTTCTGGCTGCGTCTCGCGCACGTTTCCTGCACGGCCAGAATCACGGGCGGCGTCCCAGCAAGGGCATTCTTCCGCCGAGCAAGAGGCGCAGGAGCAGCTCCCCTCTCCCTCTCTCCCTCCCTCTCTCTCTCTGACCGCAATGCCTTCCTTTCGTTGGCTCGAGTTTCGACTGACCACTTCTAGAACAACAATGCCCGACACGGGGGAGCGCAACTTTGGAACCCAAATTAATTATTGCGCAAGAGCATGCCTTCACCTTTACGCCGGCACGGTCGTGACTCCCGAACTTTGCTGCTTCAGCACCACGTAGAAGAACAAAAGACGAAAAAAACAACAAAAAAACGTGGAACTCTCTTGGAGGTCTTTTCCGTTTGCGCTGTCGATCGCTGAAGGGTGCTGTGGATGTCGCCCTTTCGAAAGCACTTCTTCAGGAGGCTCGACCCGTTTCCATTCCCCCGCGTGCTGCTGCCCGGTCCTCTCTGAGGGAGCACGGACAACGGGCGGGTCCCTGAGGTTTCCACGGAACCGCTTCGCTTTTCGCCCGATGTCTCCCGAAATGCCAAATGGGAGCTCGCAGCTCCTTCCATGCGCCTCACCCACTCCCTTTTCATGCTCGCGGTAAATTCTGGGAGTGGTAGACGTGGACGGAAGCGTGCAGATCCGTCCTCTCTCGGAACTGCACCACGCACTTCAAAGTGTCGTGGATTCCGGCGGCGCGGGGGCCGTGGAACGCGCACAACTGGCACATTTGCTCTGGCAGGAGGTGCACGATCTACTTCGGAAAAAGATGCCGTTTTGTGCAGCGTTGCCTTCCCTCCATGCAACAACACAGTGGTGTTGTTCGCATGCGTACGAAGGAGCTCTTTTCGGTAGGCAGAAGTGGCATCGGGAACGTGAAACAAGGAGTGATTTCCTTGGAGGTGATCTGTTGGAAAAAGAGGTCCTTCTTTCTCTCTTCTTCGTGCCGAAAATCAGTCTGTTCTGTTTGAGAAGAGCCGAGGGGAGATCGACTTCCGCTGCTCATGACTTCTCGTCAGTGAGTCGTACAGCGATGACGGCATCTCGTCCACTTGAAGACTCCAAGATGGGCGAGGGAGCCTTTCGAAAGGCTACCTGACTTTTCCAGCAAGGTTTTTCGGAAAGTGTTTCCCGAGCGCGCCCTGGGTGTGCTTAGATTCCGTCGTTTATGTGTCGGCGAGAGCCATCTAGTTTCCTCCGATGAAAGCTCGAATTCCTCCAGTTTCATGCCCGACTCTCGCGACGCAAATTACGACACGTTCAGCCGATCGTATACAGGGAGTTTTCTCGGCCATCTTTCATCTTTCTCTTCGCTCGTTGCAGACGTTTCCGGGATCACAAGGAAACGGCAGAGCTGGTTCGATCCTTTTGCCTTTCCCACTTCCCCAAAAAATTGCCATTCATCGGATTTCCTGGAATTCTTCGGAATTTCGTTCCCATCCTTAGCATCCCCCATCCGTGCATCGCATCCCCGTGTCCACAAGAAGCACGCCCTTTCCTCCGGAGCGCATCTCTCTCAGGCGATCCAATTCATCCATCTATCCGTGAGCGAAGGGCATCCGCCATGCTGGAAGATTCGGTTCTTCCGCTGGAGAATTTGTTTTTCGAACTGAGGTCTGTCAGACATCTGCAACGCCAGCTGAGACCTCAAAGGTCCTTCCACCAGGCGGTCACCCGCAAACTTGCATCTCGCCGCCCACACGGTGCGAAACCACACTGAAATGTTTCCGCGGTGACTTCTTGACTCGGTTCGTCCATCGTGGACGGAGAGCGGGTGCAGGAGAAACGACCTTGGTTCATCTCTGCGTCACCAATTCATTCAGGGTCACCATCACACCAATATGAGTAACCTAGCTAAACGCTGGCAGAAATGGCAACCTTCTACGTGGAATTTTCCCATATAATGTACGTCTGAATACGTGTTTTCCCATACATGGAATGCATCGCAAGGCAACCAGTCAGTGTATGCGCAAGAGTAGGAACACTGAACACGTAGGCGCGTCCTTCGGGAGCATCGCTTCTCACTGCTTAGTTTTCCTTTTGCTCTTCTCAGCAGCCTCCGGTTTCGAAAAGGAACGTTCGTGGGTTCTCTTGCCAAAACAAGAAAAAAATTCGAGTTCCTCCAAGAAGGTGGCGGGAGCTTCCATCGGATCTGCGCGCCTTACAAGAGGTCCACGCAAGCTCGATGGAGGATGTTCCCTAGCGAAGGATGCGTTTGCTTGGAGACCAGCGAGTTTAGTAGGTGTGGAGGTGATGTGCTTGTGGTGTGAGGTCCTTGAAAGAAAGGTGAAGTGGCCTCCGACTTTCCCTGAATTTCGGAGCGGCTGAGACGCGACGAGAGGTCGTCCCGAAACGCACGGCTCCATCGTGCAGAAGTGTTTGAGTTGGCTCTCGATCTCTCGGGCGCTGCGGAAGCTGCGCGTTCTTGCAAAACCCTCGGAGTCCACTCTGAAGCATGCGCGGTGGATTTCCTTCAGCATCCAAACCCCCCTATTCCTCGCCTTACTAGGAGAGGAATAGGGGGGGGGAAGGGTGAGGGGGGGGGGGCAATCGCTTCTCGGGCTTTTTGCTATGATCAAAGAGGTGGGAAATACCGAAAGTATTTTCCTGTTCCTCATTCTCTAGGAGAGGTCCCCGGAGTAGGCCACACCTTGTTTCCTCCGCGAGGGAACCGCTCCTGGTTTTTTCGGTTCCGCCAGTTTTCTCATCGCCTCTCCTCCTCTGAAAAGAATCCCGAAGGGACGCCTCCCAGTTTCTCTGAAGGGCGCTTCTTGACACTCCGGAGAGGTGATCCCCCGAGCCCCATGGTAACGGCTCCATTTTCACAACGAAGGGGGGACCCTGAGCGGAACCGATGCTCCTTGGTTCCTGGAAGGACCCTCAGGAGTCAACTTCCGATCCCAGAGGCCAGCCAACGGAGACCGCACCCGGAGCCTACAGACCAGCCAGCGTCATCTTGTGGGGAAGAGGCGAATCGGAACCTCCACGACGCACTGGGCGTTCTTGGCATCGATCCTCCCCTACCGGGATTCGAACCCACTACGCGCGGCACCGACAACACAGGCGGTGTCCCGTGCCGATTCGAGGGCAGCCACTAAACCGATAGACCAACTGATCCGGGTTCATGAACGGCAGTAGCGTCAGAGGTAGGACGAGTTGTCATCCTAAATGCCCGTTCGACAGCACCTCCGATAGACTACGTTCAGAAGTGTCCGGGAAAAAAGAGACCAGATACAAACACCTCGCTGCCTCCCTGCCGAGAAAGGATGCACAGGTGACCGTCCGAGACGGAACACGAGCCTCTCCGGTGTCCCGGAAGGCGACGCCGGGAGCAGTAAGTCATGCGCCAACACCTCGGCAAAATGGGGAGCCTCATGGCCGCCTCCAACTTCCACTGCGTGGCTACGATGCTTGTTGCTGGACCTGTGGTCTTGAACTTCCTCCCGAACCTCTCATAAGGTCGACGGCTAAGAGGAGCTGCCGCCAGCTGGTGCGCGTAATGTCGGCGGAGATTCAAGGAACCTCGTGCGGATGGGGCATCAAGATGAAAACGGCGAAGACTGCAAACAACCAGACCTTTCCGTCTTATCGTTCTGTTCGTTTGGCTCAACAGACGGGATAGTAGTAATGGCGAGAGTAGCAATAGGTAGTAGTCCGTTTCCGTCTCCAGCACGAGGCTGGCGCGAGCGATGCGTAGACGCGATCCTGCAGAGGTGGCAGAACCGCCACAAACAACCCGTTCTTCCTCGATGTCTGACGAAAGGCAGCAGGGAAACGAGTTTGCGATCGCAGCCCCGCAATCTGACTTTCCCCGAAGTCTTCCCGGGAGCATTGAGTCAGTGAGGCTCTTGGTCCAAAGAGCACTCACTGTCCGTTCCACGGACCCTGATGGCTCTCACGGAGCGACCGCGACAGAAGCATCGCAGCCGTCGCCCTCCGGAGGTACAGGCAGCAGCAGTTGATGGTCTTCGCCGCCTGGCGGCGCACTCCGCGGAAACGCGCGCGCGCACCCACCGCCTACCGGCTCGGCAAGGGCGGGCGCAAGGCATTCGGGAAGGTGAGTCCCTCCTTCCCCCTTCCCCTTGATGCTGGGATCTGCGTCGCCTTGGATGCATCCGAGATACGCCAGCGATTCGAGAGCGCCGGTTCTGAGATGGCGGAGCGGACGGCGAGACGCCGCGGCATGCCCACGAGCTCCACCTGGTCCGTGAAGGAAGGGAAGAGTCCCAAGTGTCTTCTTCCAGGGCTGAGCGGACACAGAGAGCGGGATGGCGGCATCGCGGTTCCACCGTGGTGACGGACCATCTCGGCGGGCTCGGAAGCTCCCGGGGTGGCTTGCTAGGCGTCGTCATCTTCGACCCGGAAGGACGGGGCTTAAAACCCTCGCGGGCCGATCCCCCGTTTCTTCCGACCATCCCTGAGTTTTCCTTCCGAGCTTCTGCGGCTCGTTTCCCGGATCCCGCCTCGGCTGGGGGGGGGGGGGGTCGACTCCACCGCCGACGGACACTCCCGCATAATTGCCTTTGCGCTCGCGCGCCCTCCGCGAGAGCCGAGTCGAGAGGCCCTTTGTCTTGGAGGGGCTGGAAGCGAGCTGCCCCGCGTTAAGAAACGGTTGCTGCCAGGACGCTCGACTTTCTCTTGACACGAGCTCGCGGCGGCAGCCTCATTAAAGTTGACGACACGCGAGAGCCATGGACGTGTCTGCCAGCCGGACGCCAGCCGAGCGGAAGGGGGGAGGGAGAAGGGGGGGCACTCACTGGCGCACGCCGGGTCCATGGACTGTTCTCGCCGCCTCGCGCACGAAATGCTCCTGACGAGGGTCGGCCATGCCCGAAAGGAACTCGCGTAATCATCGCTTCCTGTGCTGGCCTTTCACTTCGCGCCTCAGAAGCGCCTGCGGCGATAATGAGATGAGAAGGAGGGGGAGTAACGCGGAAGACACCGTAACACCGGCGTGCCGGAGACACGTCGGCTCCCCGGTAGGTCGCCGGGGAAGTTTCTACGTCTCGACGCGGGAGGATCGACATCCCGCCCGGTCCCTGCCCTGCCCTCGGCAGTGAGACCACCTGCCGGCTGCTGCTCTCCGCCCTGCTTCCCCCCTTCCATCATGCCCCTGGCGCCTTCCTCAGGTTCAGGAGCTTTTCTGACGATGTGAAGGGCCTTTCACTCGTGCCCTCTCCTTCCCCTGCTGACCACCCCACCCCCGCGGGTCCTCCACTTCTCCCGCCTCACCCCTCCATCTCCCCGGGTATGGTTCGCGGCAGTTCCTCCTCCTCCTCCTGCAGGCAGAGGACCCAAACGAGAACGCGGGCGCTCCCCTGGGGAAGACCACCCTCCTTCCGACCCAGTGGCACCCCTGAAAGAGAAAAAGCAGATGACGGCCCTTGATGCTGCTGCTGCTCCTCCCCGCCCTGGAAGGAAGAGTTCCGGGAAGAGCTCGCGGATCCATGGAAGGATAACAGCCGCCACCCCCGAGTTCCTGCGGTCTTTGCCTTCTTCCTCTTCTTTTCAAGAAGGCAGACAGGATGTTTCCCATCTTTGAGGTCTTGTGCTGCCCCTGAGCTTTACGGGATCCCCTCATGACCTGACGAAACTTGGCGTATCCTTCTCCCGAGAAGAGGATGTTTGGGTTGTCCTGACCGTCCTATCCCGTCGCAACTCGCACCGTTCCTGAGGCCGGCAGCCGCAGCTGGCACCTTCCCCTGCTCGGCTTTCTTCCTCCGGAGAATCTTCATCTCGTGGTCTCCCGTGGAGGGCCTCCGGAACATTTCCTTTCCTGGAAAGGAAGGTTTCTTTTTGATCTGGATCTGTCCGATCTAGGAGACGGACAGCAGCCGCCATTCCCGAGTTCCTGCGGTCTTTGCCTTCTTCCTCCTCTTTTCGAGATGGCAGAGAGGATGTTTCCCATCTTTGCGGTCTCCGACTGGCAGAAGCTCATTGGACCTCCTCTCTGAAGGGGACGCCTCCGCTCCTGCATCGGAGGCGCTGCCAGAGAAGGGACTGCCGTCTCGCACCTCGTCCACTCAGCCATCCACAAATGCTCCCCTCACTGGACAGATCCCCACCACTGACGGTGCAGGCTCCCACCGGAGTCCCCGAAGCCCTGCTCAGACGCTCTCTCCGCCCTGCTTCCTCTGCATGTTACCAACACACGGCTCCGATCGATCCCCTGAGGGGGTCGGCGAATTCCACAATCAGCGATGGGGCGGGAGCCTCGTCGCTACCGTCCCAGCGCAACTCGCCCAGCAGGCTCGGAGCCTTCGCGTGGACCCTTTCCCCACCGCTTCGGGCTTTCGTTCCGGCGAGGCTGGTTGAGCGGAACCGCGCATTCCTCCGTTCCCTTCTTTCTTTCAAGGTCACTCTTTCGCGTGCCAGCCAAGAGGATGGAACTCCCGCCGCCGACGGACGCACTCGAGAACTAACCTGGAAGCTTCGTCTGCGAGTACTCAGGAACCGATTGCCGGGGGGCTCACGCAACCCTTTCAAACTGACCACACCACCCGAGGGGGCGTCTCAGTCTTTCAAGATAGGAAGTCAACCCGGAGGCACCACCCTATGAATCTGGGAAGGACTCTGGAGGAAGGAGTCTGTTCCTCTCACGAAGGGAATCCTTGCCCTGGTTGCCTTCGGAGGGAACCCCGAAAGGAACTGCCTCTTCCTTGTTCTCTCCTGAGGGAGTAGGAGGAAAGGATCCTTCCGGGATCCCTTCTTCCCCGAAGGGATCCCGGAAGGAATCCGCTCCCGGAATTTTTTCTCCGGAGGGCACCCGCTAGGGAGCCGCTCCTCATTTCCTCTTCTTCTGAAGAGAGTCCCAATGGTGTGCTTCCCATTTTCTGCGAAGGGCTGTTCCTCGAAAGGAGCAGCACCCTTCTCCACACTCTGGAAAGGCGACCCCCCGAGGGGAGCATCAACCACCTACACCGAACGCAATGGAGCGTTCCCTTCCTCTCCCCGGGTGGGGGGGGCATATCCTGTTTCCTACTTCCACCGCTGCCGCACCTAGGGATGCAGCCGAGATGCTGCAGATTCCCTGGCTGGACAGCTCCTCTTTGTTAACTTCTGGACAGCTGCAACTTCCGGTGAGCAGCCTAGAGCCCGAGGTTTCGAACCCCCTCCCCCCTTCCTTTGACTTTGAAACACCACACTGCTTGCAGGGCCCCCACTTTGAAATGCTCCTCCTCGTCTTTTTCTTTTCTTTCTTTCTCTTTTTTTTGTAGCACACTTTCCTCTCGTGACTCGCAGACGGCATCCTCCCGGTAGCGAGAGTCGGATGACTCATGATGACTACTGTCATTAATTAAGCTACCATTTCATAATCGCATTTCGAAAATTGCCCGCATTACTCGAGATCATTTTCCTTTCCCTTTCACTCGGTTTCGAGTGGCGTCCATTATTGAATTCCATTGTTATCCTTCTTGAGGAATGTCCATTTTCAAAAGGGAAAAAGGCGAGCGGAGGCCGCCCTCCGAAGGAAATTTCTCGCAATGGGAAGATGGACGAGGTTCCTGCAATGTCGTGGTTTCCATTTTTTCAAGGGGAGCGGGAGAAGGGATTGCTGGAAGAGCGTGGAGTCCCGATGCTTCTTCGTTGCCTTCTGCACTGAGACCCCTTTGGAAATCGTCGATTTTCGAACCCCCCTCTCTTCTCCCCTTGATGACCTGAATCAGAGGTTCTTCTCCACAACGTACGTGCTCTTGGAGATTCCATTTTGAGATGGAGTGCGGCGGAAGGTTCCCTGATGGCACATCCTTCACGCGAGGAGCACTTTCCCTTTCGGTGACAGCTGGTTCAAGAGGGATGGCATCCCGTGACGAATTGGTGCTGACAGCCAATCGCCATTTCTTCTCTTCAGCTTCAGACACGATCCACGGCCGTCGCAGATCTCTTCCAAGAAAGCTCGACTTTGCAGCAAGGAGCGGATGGTTCCTCTCCGTCCAATTCATACGGACACTGCAAGACGTTTCCGTTGACCAGCTTCCAGCAAGTTGTCGATAGCTCTGGATCAAGGAAGACGCAAGTGCTGCAATGCTTTACCAAGGGAGGTGAATCATTTCTTTAGGGCCTCTCACCTCGTCGACCCCTTCCATGCTTGCTTTTCTTCGTGGTTTCATGGAGCTGCCTGCCATCTCAATAGAGGCTTAGTGTGTTTTGGCTCCACTTTTGGCTGAGATTCCCGATTCACCCATCCGGAATACAAAAATACGAACACAGGAGCATTTTGATGTTCCAGCTTCACTGTTTCAACCTCCGGACATTCTCTGTTTTTTTCCCATCTGCTTGCAGACCTCATAAATGAGAAGCCATCTGTGGTTGGTACACTGCGGTTGCGTGGCTCATCTGCCTCCAAAACAATAGGTGTGTAGCTTTCCCCTATGCCCCCCCCCCCCCGACCTAGAGCAACCCGCATTGCCCATTCCTCTGCGTGCACGCATTTCGTCTCCTGAAGAAGTGAATCGATCATTCCACCGCATTTTTTCTCCGCAGAATGTGGTTTTCGGAATCTCAAGGAGGATCACGGGCTCCACAGCCGGAGGGATTGAGAACTAACGCCTGTGGAAACAGTGTTGAGTCGGATTGTGATTTTTGTTCTTTCTTTCCGCATGCCATCAAAGTTTCAGCTTCGTTCTTACGAACTGCGAATGAAATTCTGGGCGCAAAGTCCTGGGAGTTGCGCCACGGTTGCAAAAACCGCTCGTATCTTCGCAAATAAACTTGGCAGCAATCAGGTCGAAAACGATTTAAATGAGAAAAACATAATAATAATAATTTTAATCTCTTTTTGCAGGCAACCTTATGCTGAGAAGTTTCGTAAGAGAGATCGCCGGAGGTTCCCTTTTGAAGTGGGAGTTCGCAACTGAACTGCAAGAATCCGCTCCCTACAGGAAACCTCCAGGAAGTCTGCTGGGCGTAAATACATCCGCTGGCAGGACAGAATGCATGCTTCCGAGCGATGGCATCATTTCCTCGAGGCAATTGATGCTTTCAGTATTTGAGGGCATGGCGATGCTTTTTCGAGTTTGAGCAAGTCATGCAAATGTTATCTCATTTCGAAAGCGATGATGATTTGCTTTGATAGCCACCATTTGATTCCGTGGATGACGTGATCGTCAGGTGAGTTTCATACGGAAATCAAATCGCTGTGGACCTAAATCCCCCTAGAGTGACTTCACATGGGTTCGTAAATGGGCTGTTGTAACGTGGACGGAAAGGAGATCAGGAAGGAGACTTGAATTTTTCGAGTGAAGTGCCATCGGAGGGAGTCTGGCAAACAAAAGGACGCGAGACATCTTGTTTGTACATCAAATTCCCTTCTGATTATTCACAGTTTTGAACCCTAGTCAAGAGAGACTTCAGTGACACAAAGGGGTCTGTATGGGTTCCTCAAGGGTTGAAACTCATCTCTTTCATCTCATCTTCATCTTAGAGCGGGAGCGGAATGAGTTCAGTTCTTCCTCCTCTTACTGTCTGATTGCTTTTACCACAATGTGATGAACCAGCCACAGCATACCTTTCATGATAAAAGTTCCTCAATATATCAAACTGTTGTTGGTCTCCGGTGGCCAAAAACTAATTTGCTGCAACTTGAGTGTTGTCGGAAGACTGGAAACCTATGCTGGAATTACATTAGAGACATGCTGACAAGAAGTGCATCGTGGAAAAGTGCTGCAGCTCGGTAAACTATGGGGAATGAGGATGACGCGTTCTAAAGATGTAGGTGGAACAGCTGAGTCTCTTTTCTGGAGAACTAAAACTGAGGTGAAAGTTCATCATATAAGACATGCGAGTACATACTTTCGACTAGGCATGCTCTACGCATAAAAATGGGGGCATTTTTTTTTTTTTTCTAGTTTATTGGGGTTCACTTTTCGATTGACTTTCCCTTTGCTGATATGAATTGGCAAAGAGAGCAGTTGATTCGAATCACAGTGATTCCTTTTCGCGTTCCCATGGAACTAGCTGATCCAGTAGGTTGATTTTCCAATCTCGTGCCGGAATTCCAGTTGCTATCAAATGATTTCGTCTATAAGATAACTGCTGCAGCCATGGATGCACAAGGTCATGGATGCTTCGAATACTCGAATTCACTTTCGATGATGACCCGATATTCTGGTTCTTTCTCAACACATGATTTATTGTTTGCTCTGAATCTCGTGAGTTATGAGTGTGACGCTACCTTTCTGGAGCATGCTTCCTACAGGCTGCCCACCTGTAGAAGACGGATGAATGCTACAGTTGACTCTGGTGCATGCTCCCCTATTCATATGTCTCAGTTTCGTTTCATGTGGATAATGTGACGTAATTTCTTATACAAAGGAACTGTTCTTTCTGTCCATTACATAGCGCTACATCGCCGTTTGCTTCGGAAATTAGATTCTTGTGGTAACATAATCACGACCCCAGGCCGTGGAATCTCTTTCACCCAGCATTTCGCCCATCACGAGCTGTAGAATACGATTCCCTTAGTCTCTTCGCGCGGAAGGCAAAGTTGTGTGGGTTTTGTCCTCACACTTTCCACCTCACGCAGGAGGAAAAATTGGTTTCACCTAATACAAACTGACTGCCATCCGTGGAG
Source organism: Raillietiella orientalis (assembly GCA_036172245.1). Taxonomy (NCBI): domain Eukaryota; kingdom Metazoa; phylum Arthropoda; class Ichthyostraca; order Raillietiellida; family Raillietiellidae; genus Raillietiella; species Raillietiella orientalis. Next base: position 7,233,803 of record JAYWIR010000002.1, on the reverse strand, counting down.
GGATTCCTCATTCTGGATGTTACTAGCCCGTTCGAGAACGAGGAAGCTTTCAGTAAGTCCAGAAGGAGGGAAGGACCAAAGTACGAAGACACAGCTCAATAGATGAGCAGGAGAGGACTGCCAACCGAGACTCAGTCCCCACTCCATGGGCTCACTAGGTAGTATGGGGCCCAATTACAGATGGAGTACTTCGCGAGTTGGGAATCCCATGGCGATGTAACGAGGATAAGACGAGGCAGCTTATGGCTGCCTCGTGTTCCGGTGTAGTCGTGATGTGTGTTATGGTCACCGGTCGCATCGTCTGGCGGGTCAGACGGTCACCAGATGATGCAGCCAAACCAAAGAAAGAAGCAGCCGGAATGGTATCGGGAAGGGTGATAGCCAGGACACACCAAGGGATGTCCACGAAAATGCATCCTCTAAATAGAGAACCCTAGGCTGTAGAAAGGAAGATTCATCAGGGTCATCCTTGACATTTGGATTGATGTTACATTTTCCTACGAAATAAGAATTCCTTCTTATAAGCTTAGTAATATCTGGTATGCCACTTATCTCCACGTTTCCGGTGTCCACTGCCTTCAGCTACTTTTCGGAAGTGATCGAGATGTTCAAAGCTCGTTGCCCTCCTGTCGCGGGTTGATCCGGTATTGCAGTACCTCCGGGATCGATCCACTGATCAGAGCATCAGGGACGGTTGCTGAAGATAAGCAAAGACTCACTCGGGAAAAATTATGAATTACTCTTAGATGAATCCTCTTTGGGCGCGCTGCATTGCCATCATGGTGCTCAGGTAGGCAACGTCCACTCTCGGCTTGACCCCCGTCGGAGGCAACGTGGCTGCGGTCTCCGCGCGTGGCACCGAGCGTCGCGGGTTCGAAGACTCGGAAAGAATCGACGCCGAGAGATGGGGGTGAGTTGTGGGTCCGAGTTCCTCCCACAAGATGACGCTGGCTGGCTTCCATTCATTCGGGTGCGGCACTGATAGCAGTTCAAACGGATGCCCTCGATAAGTGGTCGGGACAATGAAAGTCGACCCTCCGGGTCTCTCCAGGAAACAGAATCAAGACATGGGTAATATCTTTCTGGTTGTGTGAAGGAGAGGACCTCCCTCTTCGGGAGGGACAGTCCGTCTCGTACCATGGAGTAGATATGGCACCTCTCCAGAATGCAGAGAAGAGAGCCGTTCCCTTTGGGGAGAGCCCTTCTGAGAAATTTCGGAAGAGTCCCTTCGGGGTTCTCTTCGGAGACAACCAGGGTGGGAGGTGACCTCCCTTCAGGGATCCCTCCCCAGGCGGGAGAGGAACGGACTCCCTTTCTCCGGGGCCCTTCCCGGATTCATAGGGCGGTCCCCTTCCGGGGTACCCCCTATCTTGAAGAAATTTCCGCACCCTCGGGTGGCGTGGAACGAGAACAAAAGAGCTGCGTGAGACTCGAGGTGAGCGACGGCTCTTGAGGTACTCAGCGAACCAGAAAAAAAAAAGCTGGAAGAAAAACAGTGGAGACAGAAAAGAACCCCCAAAGGGATTTCCACTTTCGGCTTGGAGAGGCGCCTTCTAAGAACGCCATTCCTTTGAAAGCAATTTACAGACACATCCTTTCCACAAGATGGGCATCAGGATTCAGATGTTCGGCAAACGGTCAGGAGAGATGAGACGATCTTTGATGTCTGAGCTGGAATCTTCAGAGCTAATTGGTTTAGTTGAGTGAAAAACATTGCTGATCGCTGGTAACCTCTCTCGATTGGTCGCGGCTGTGTCGCACATCGGCAGGTAAAAGATCATCTCGGTTTTAATCGGGCTGTTGGTCCTCTCTTCATGGCCATAAGAATGACGGGAGTGAAAAAAAACAAACAAACAGGAGGATCATACGTGGATCATATGTGGACCGTTGTCACACCTGAAGCGTGGGAATGGAATCCAAGCATCTCGACATCTGGTTCTTCTAGTTGCAAGGAGGAGGGGGGGGATACTGACGATACACATGGAGTTTCCTTGTGTTAAATGTAGGGTGACTAGGAAAGATAATCACGGAGATCTGACTTCTTCTGCCGCCACAGCCAACGAAGAAATCAGCAGGAAAAGCGATATTCTGTAGTAGGAAATGTCAGCAGAGTTGTGGAGGATGGCCTCACCGATCCATCTAAGGGGCTTTGCATTTTGTTGTAGGTGGATCCACAGGGTCCTGGCTCGCGCGTTCTTGGAAGACTGTCAACCAGGATACAGCCTCCTTCACTCATCGGCTCACCAGGTCCTTCTGCTTTCTGCATACCGTCTTTCTTCTGCCCCGAAAGGGAAGACTTCTTTGGCCGAGATGGAAGAAATCTTCTGGCGAAGGCTCTTCGCTTCCACATGTCTTCAAGAAAACGTTCAGGGTCCAATGTTTCCGTGCTTTTGGATTCCTTCTCCCAGGGAGGCATAGTCAGGATGGCATCTTGGAATCATCTTCGAAGCAGCGTTTCCAGCTGCCGCTGGTCCTCGGGCTCACTTCATTCGAATGGATGCGCCAGGATGCCCAACGTATGATCCTCCTGTCTGAATAGTGCGCTCTCTTTCCCATCTTCTTTCGTCGGGTGGCACTCTTCCAGCTGTGGCTGACACGGGGTGGATGCATACTCAGAGAGCGCCTAGAGATGGATCTCAGGAAAGCTCTCGAGATGGTCTTCGAAGCCACTCGAGCCATCCTATATGATGGATACCCCCACCTTTTTCTGTCTCGCTCTCTCTAAGAAGGCTCGGTATTTCTGCTGGCACATCAACCCTGCCCGATCTCTAATGCCACAGGGAGGCACAAAGATCCAGAATTCATGATGACGTTCGAGCCCCTTTTCTCTGCTCATACTCATGGACCGTCCGCCAAAGCCCGAACGGACGTTGTTTTGGTCCGCGAGAGCCACGGACGCCACGGTTCCTGATGGAGATGGTGGCCGAAGCACCCATGAACAATGGCACCCCAAGCGCATGACGGCTCCTGAGAGGATCGGAAGATACGAAAGCTACACTCAAGATCTGCGAGGATGAATGCCGGGCAGGCTCGGCTGGGAAGGACTGCACGAACAGAGGTTCCGAAGGAGCCAGAAGACTTTCCTCGCGTGGGGGTGCGAGCAGCCTCATTGGTTCCTCCCCTTTGCTGGGCCGTTTGGAATTGGAGGGCGAGTGCCGAGGTAGAATGCCGCAGGGATAGCCAAGCCACGTCATCCCTTGCGTGTGTGTCGAAGACGGCTGAGCCTCAAAACCTGCAAGACCTCAAAAGGGGGGACTCCAGATCAAAGGCCGAGTTCATCGAAGACTGGTTCAGAGCAGACACCAAGGCGCCGCTGCTAAAGGACTCAAGTGGCTTCGCCCAGAGTCTTTTCAGTAGCCGATGAGCGAGATGAATTACCATTCCTTTTTTTCCTCCCGGAAGAACTTTTCATCTTCGTCTCCATCAGCTTCTGTTGCTTCCTATTTCGCGAAGGTGGCCCATCATGAGAGTTTACTTCTGCTCGAGACGATAAATCCGATTCCCTGCTTTTTCAAGAGCGATGGAAGGGGACGTTCCATCCGGGATAGTCCAAACCGAGCGATGGCTTGGAAACGTCTCTCTTTTCTCTTGGGTAGAATCTAGGGATCAAGATGCTGCAGCATCGAAACTCCAAGAGCCGTAAATTTTTCCTAGCCTTTTCCTGACACGCTCTATTCGCGATGACGATGAGTCCCAGTTGCCAATAAGGCGTCTCGAGCTGACTCGGTCGCGCCTCTTGGATGCAAGGGTTATGCCAGTTGCGACGACAGCAGCAGCAGCTTCCGGAGTTGCAAGGCCCGTCTCAGAAAGAGGAAAAGTGAAAAAAGGGCCTTCGGAAAGAAAGTCGCTGGCAGCGACACTAAGGAGAAGAGAAATCTTTTTGTCGCACACGCGGTGTCTATGAACGGCAGACACCCCGCGTGTGTGTCCGAAAGATTGCCATGGGGTGTCTTCGGTGTCATGGAGGCAGACGGATGAGTTCCGTCGAGAGACTCGCCGCTGGTTCGTCTCGACAATCGCAAAGCGTCGTCAGGTCACGTGAATAAGAGTAAAACGCCGTCCTGCGCGTAACCTTGTGCCCGAGCAGGATCTGGCGCGGTCGAGAGATGCAGGAGGCCCTGAGCGGAGGCTGCAACCGAGATGGTGGTGGCTCGCCAATGCTTGGGGAGGCATCCAAGTGAGCCTCCTCACCCACGACTCCTTCCGGAGAGGGTCGCCGTCTGATGGAACACCGACGACGACAAGCTTCGAGGTGGTGCCCCCGCTGGCGGGCGCGACGTTCCTCGACGGTTCCACTTCCGAGGGAGAAGGCAGCAAAGGTGGCCAGGGATGCTCCCAGAAGGACGCCCTCTCGTGCGGCCGAATCGGCGGCGGGCGATGCGCTCCGGTCGGTTGGAAAGTTGACTCTTCTGACTTTGCTGCAGCAGAGAAAGGACGGGAAGCAAACCAGGAAGAAGATTTCTTCCCAATCGCGAATTCGAAACCTCAATTTGCCGGTTCCATAAACCTTCCGAGTTTTTTTTTTTTTTTTTCTTTTCCTCCCGCAGCACGCGTTTCTTTTTCCGTTGAGACCCGGACTGACCGCGAGCCACCGTTGCACGACGAAGAACGGACGGCTCCCATCTCGATTCGTCAGCACCCTCCCATTTCAACTGTCGAGGAGTGAAGAAACGAGGAGAGCTCTGGTATTCCGTGTCCTCCGCTTCCTAGACCGTTCGGTCCATCGGTCCGGGAAAATCCTCCTGTTCCCTAGGCGACGCCTGAAGATACGTTGAAAGATCCGCAATTGTTTTGCGGGAGAAATTCTGGCACGACAAACATGGTTTGGTCGCCTGAGCGCCGAAAAGACGTCGGCAAGGCGCTTGCGGAGGCGCAGACATGCGGCGCACAACTCAACCTCTGAGGAAACGAGTTCCTCAAGATTTCGCTCTCGCTAGCTTGTTGGCCTTGCAAAGGGGTGCTTCTCAGGAACGGCCTTCCTCTGCAAAAAGAGCGAGTACGCAGTGGGGGGCTAGGCCTGCCGTCGACTCAGCAGCTCTCCAGCGTTCCACCTGCTCGTCCGAGAGTCAGGATAAATCAAGCAGGTGGATGGAGCATAGCCGGGGACTGCTTGCTGACGCACTCGATCGATCAGGCATGCCGGCCCACGGATTCCGTGGATGCGTCCATGTGCTCTTCGTGGAGGCCACATCGTGTTCCCTACGAAGCTCGCTCGCGTGTGCTTTTTTAGCAACGCAAGGCTTCCATCCGTGCTGAGCCCCGAGCGTAAACTACGCGACAGAACTAGATGTCGTTAGCAGCTGTCGCGTTGCAGTCCGGCAACACGTTTGGATGATCACAATCCCGACCCATTCGTGAGTTTACGCAAGAGGAGCAGAGGAGCATCACCGAATCCAGGAAGTTTGCTTTCCGATCTTGCTCATGCAGCGAGCTATCCAGAAGTTCAGCTCTTCATCCGTTGTACACGGGAGCCCATCGAGCGCATGGACTGCTGGTTATTCGGCGGTGGTGCCATGATGCGATGGCAGTTTTTAAGGACAGACCTTCGGAAGGCGGAATTCTTAGTCCACTTTCTACAGGAATGAATCGCTCCAATCTCATGGCTGAAGGTGGGTTTGCTATTTCGGAACGAAAGCAAGAACGATGGGCGCTGCAGACGTCAGCAGTGCAGTGATGAAATGTTGGTTAGCAGGCACCAGCAAGATTTGTACCCAATCGCAAAGATCGTCGGTCCTAACTGCGATAAAGACGAGGATTGGCTCCTGCAAAACCTTCCAATGCTTCTTTTTTTCTATTCTCGGCCTTCGAATTTTACCGGGTGCACTTTCTGGAACCATCTTCCTCTGCAGTTCACCTTCAGAAATACTTTCTCTGTTTTCTATTTCCTGTACGACTCTTTTTACTTTGCAATTTGCCTTTACCGATTTCAAGCATCCTGATGTCTTTATTTCTGTGAATCGGCAAACGGCCCTTTGAAGCAATTACAGCCAATCAACGCACGAGTAGTTTCCTTGAGGGTTCGCGTCCAAGGAAGGTACATGCCATCAGCTCTCACGCATTGCAAACCATAACTCTTCCAAGCTCGATCTGCATTCGTTTTCTAGTGGCCTTCAGCTTTTTGAAATTCTCGGTCCCCACTTCTTCCGGAGCTCACGTCGCTTCCCTCCGAGGGAACCTCGTAACACGTGCGTCGCCTTGAGGAGTTGCTCAGAGATCTCATTGACGAACGGTGCAGATGTCCACATCTTGCATCCTCTTGTGTATAACTATACCCCTGCTTGTGATTCGTTGTTGAGGCCGCTGATCTAAAACTGATATACAAATGTCAATTTTATCTCATGCTTTGGTACGATTAAAATCATTAAGGGAGGAATTATTGATTTTCTTCCATCGACCGCTACTAGGTTGGAAAACGGTTAGTGGCCGGTTAGCTATGAAGACGGGAAAATTTCCTCTCCCTTGCCCACGCGTGTTCGAATGCTTCAACGAGATGAGAAATGTTGCAGTGCTTCTGTATCAGATTTGCATCCTGGATATCTTATTATTTACGCTTCCATTTCTCTCTCTCTGAGAAGTGTAGAACATAGTGTTTCAGTCATTCCGTCAAGAATTCCTGTTCGCTAAGAGTTCGCCTCTTTGGGGGAGGGAGGAGACTCACGAAGCTCTACCACGACACCCGAGGGTGCGTGTAACGATCCAATTTAGGGACCACCCTATGACCATCCAAGAAGGCTCTGGAGGAAGGAATGCATTCCTCTTACGCTTGATAGGAATCCCGAAGGTAACCTCTTCCTCATTCTCCCTTCTTCCCGGAGGAAGGGTGGCCTTTCGGAAAAGGCCACCCTTCGTTTCTTCTTTGAAGGAAGCACGAAAAGGATCCGCTCCTATTAAGGGAATTCCGAAGGGAGCAGAGCCCTTCTTGCACTTCGGAGAGGCAACTTCCCGAGGGGAGTGCCAACCGGTTCCATGGTAATGGCTCCATTTATATAACCGGAGGGGAACCCCAAAGAGAACGGCCGCTCCAGGAAGGAACCCCGGAGTTTCGACTTCCAATCCCGAAGGCCAGCCAACGAGGGCACTCGACTTCCACGAGTGCTGCATCCTAAACCTACGGGCCAATCAGCGTCGTCCTGCAGGAGGAGACTCGAAGCTCACGGCGCACCCACTTCTCGGCGTCCATCCTCCACGTATGGATTCGAACCTGCAACTCTTCTGTATCGCGCGCGGAGATCAGAGCCACAAGAACCAAAGAATTTCTGTTAGAGAAGGGAAGAAAATGCCTCCATAAGGTGAAGGCTGATGCCATCTGGGGTGAATAGTAACTCATCAGGAGATGACATACTTCAACATGAAGTCTAATAATCATTTCAAAATCATCCTCACCCTCGTATTTGGCTGTAACCAACGTAACAGACGCTCCTTCTTGCCAAAACGACCTAGCGAGCATCCTTTCTAGAGAAGGCGCGCAGGCGATGCGGCAAACTTGCGATTGTTCCTGCGAGCGAAGACACGAGCAGGAAGAGGAGACGAAAAGGAATCTTAAGAGTATCATGTCCAGTTCAAGCTGCCGTCTCGGCCTTTAGGGCGGACGAGGAGGGAAAGGATGATTTTACGAAAAATTTTCTTCCGTCAAGAGCGCAGCATTCGGAGACACGTTCGCTCGGCCATCATGCAGGCATACCACAATCTGAGAGCTTCGGCGATGATGTGGGGATTACCAGCAAAAAAAAATTCCAAGCTGATGGAGGGCTTCCTCGGTCCTGGGAGGTTCCGTGGAGCTAATTGGTCAGGCAGGGTTTAGCATTCTTCACGAATCAGCAAGCAACCACAGCGATTGAGGTGTTTGGGATTCTTGCTTGAAGATTTGCCCTGTAAGCGTTCCAAACCAAGCTTTCGACCGAGTGGGCACGCTGAACAACCACTCCATTATCAGCAACACACGGTCTCATGACCCATGGAACTGGGCGCTTCGCTTCCCATGGGAGCTTGGCGTTGCAGAAGTGCCGAAGGGCTCGCATTTTCGTTCTCAACTGCACATCTCGAAAACCTGCTGATGCTTACTTGCAGACGCGTACTGCCCCCTCGGTTCCTATTTACTGAACCAAAGGAACAAACAGATCTCTCAGGGTGCGAAATCAAGTTCCTGGAGCTCACACGTTTGCGGCTCCATGCATTCTTTTCCACAAAAGTGAGCGGACGTAGGAGATCGTCAAACTTTGGTACCGGGCCAAAGTAGCGTGGGTACGACAGACCCATTGTTCCTTCTGTATAACCTCTTCGGAAGCACAAAAAAAAACGGCCTCTTGTTACACCTTTCACCCTAGCTGATGTTTATCGCGCCACGTGATTGCGCACCTTTCGAATCCCTCCAGAGTATCTCAAATAACGACTTATTTGAGGAATTATAGCCTAGTTTGGTTACCGACGATCTGAGGGAGAGAGAGCAGTGTGTTTACAAGGAAGAATCTCGAACGGAAACTGGTGCATGCTGGTAAACCGGAATCCATGATTCGTATAGGCAAGACCGCAATGGAGTTCATCAAAGCCACGAACACATTTGCCACAGAAAGAAGGTAACCGGCAGAAGTTTCTCCGTCAAGAGAGCTTCCGGGTTACTGCTCGAATCGCGCTGTGGTTGCTTCACGCTCGTGTCATCCGCGAAGCAGATTTTTCCTGGTGCCAGAACGGCGTCCCTTAACGAGAGTGAGTTGCTGAAAGCAACGCAGGCGAAGAATTCGCGGTCACCAAGAAAAAAATCCAACTGCTTCGAATTCCGTACATTGCGTACTGCGCGTTCTTTACTGCACCACCGCGCACGAGCGCTTGTCGGCTCACTCTACGCACGCGTTGGTAAACCGAGGAACCGAAATCTCGATACTGGCAGGCTGAGGAAGACGCAACTTGCAGCAAAATCTTGACCCTGACTAGGCAAATTGCCCCTTTCTTAATTTCAAGTCGGAATCCTTTTAGCCATAATCTGTTGGAATTTCTGGAATCAAGGAAACAGTATACGATAACGGTTCCTCTTCGATGGATCCTGTCACTGCTTGCCTTTCTGAAATCGTTCGCAGAGCTTCTGCAATCAAGACATCTACGGCCAACATTAAGGCACTGTAACTGTTCATTTTTATTCCAACTTAATTAGTTTGCTCAATTTATTGCCAGCGGATGTGTGTGCACTTTGTAATGTTAATTTGTGACATGAAATACGTAAAGCGTCGCGAGTTGAACAGACTTTGTTCATAGTTCTCGCTAATCAGTTGCCATTACGTGCATTATTTTTCCTGGTAGTAATTGTTTGGGCCTGTGAAGGAATTAGAAGTGAGGCTTTGGAACATGGCTGGTCTTCAAGTAGAGGGTTCAGTATGCTAGAGAACCGAACTGAAGAGCGGACCAACCTCCTTAGCCTTCCATCGTGATGCAGCTCTTTGCCTTTGATGAATATTTGTTTAGTTTTATGTGCTCAAGGTATCTATAAATGCGGAGAGGAGGCGAGAGAAAAGGAAATTGAGAAGAGGAACGGTGTTGAAACTTTCTGTGAGATGCTTTCACAATCTTCACCAACTGCGTATCTGAAACCAGAAACGACTCAGTTTTCGTCGATGCAACTTCCAAAGTATCCATCTATGCCGGATCTGTGATGGAAAATTGTTCCACAGCAGCCGCGAACCTGTTAGGACGTACTGTCTCCCGGAGCCACTCTATAAGTTCACTCATTAAAAGGAAGTAGAAAGTTGAGTAGATGCTTTATTTTTGAAACAGGAAGCATAGTCAGAGGGCACAGAATAGCAGAAATGAATTCATTTTAAGTTCGCTAATTTTTTTCAATTACCATTACCGAAAGTAATCTCGTTCCACATGAACAGATAAAAAAAAGCTATGAATAAAAGAATTTCTAGAAAATGAGGAAAGATTTCCGCTGGACACTGAAGTGTTACTGCTCAAATCAAATAAATTCCATTTTCAGCCGCTGACTAGAATTCTAAAGATGGTTTACATTTTCGTAAGCAATTACTTGTTTTTCGACGTTCAAAGAGGATTAAACAAATTCGTTTTTTTTTTTTCATTCCTGAGAACAGTTCGATACTTCGATTTCATACATAGTTGCATACTTTGCAACCACGTGTGTTCGTCTGGAACAAAGTGTCGGTGCGGAACAGATTATTCTCTTCATCTGCAAAGTTACCACATTTCTCTGATCCATACCCTGCGAGCATGCAAGATCAGTCATCTTGGAGAAGATCATAAAGGATGCCCGAAATGAGTTCAGAAGCTCCAATGAATAAAACGTAATAGATAAGTGAAACGAAACTGACTACATCAAATAGGTAAAGCATTTAATAGGCAAACGCGGCGGGAACTTGGTATGAGTATCAGGAGTTGTGTAGTGATCTTCGTACTCGTGATTATGTTGACAGAGACTGAAGGAAATATTCTTGAATCACTTATCTCCTACGGGTTAATCCCTGCTATGTTCTCATCCAGTTTCCTTTCTTGATTTAGTTGTGCTTAATGCCTGGTTTGGGCCTTCCAGTTTTTCGGGGTGCGTGTCCAGTCCCACATGTTTTAGTAAAGGCTAGTGTTAGTGTACGTTGTAGTTTCTTCTGGTTGTAGGGGATGAAGATATTGTTACGTTGAACAACGCACATTCAGTTTCTTTTTCCTTTTAAACGAATATCACATCAGTAAATCGATCTACATTAAACATTTGTTTTATTTCGGAACTGCATGCAAGGTGTTCCCTTCTTGATTCGCTGAGATGGATTGGATGACGGGATGCTGTTGCTTCCTAAACTGGTTTTCCAAAGATACATGAATTTAAAGGATTTGTAGAGCATTTAACCCCAAATGTTTGACTAACGCTAGAATATCCTTAAAATGTGAGTTTCTCAGCAGTCGTATTTTAGGCGCCATGTTATCAGTTCAAAATTAGTCACAAGTTTTAAAGAGAACGGCTGTCAATTTTCATAATGATCCATTTTTACAATCCATTTGAAGGCTAGACATTTATATCTCTTTGCGACCTTTGATTCATTTTGAAACTGTTTTCGGTTATTCCGCAGCGAAAACGGAATTTTGACACAAAAAGGGTTTCATTGGTCATCATGCGTAGAACTCACTTGCCGTACAACAATTATCGTACTCAAGCTATTGTATGACTATGAATGGAAACGAAATGCTAGAAAGCTTTATGGGTTGTAGAGTTTCCTTGCTAAAGATCGGCAGGAAAACCGGATGCGGGCCCCAATGGCAAACTGCACTCCTTTACACGGTCTCCTCACGAGAAAAAAGATGGGGCAGAAATGTGGACAGAATTCGCTTCTGTTATTTAAAAGCAACAAGCCAAACTATACAGCTCCATGTTTTGCATCGGCATCAGCAATGTTGGTAAACAACAACGGAGAAAGAGCTCAGTTGCTCGTTTTTATTGGAAAAAATAAAATGATATAGGATTTTGAGTATGAAGTTTTTTCTAACTGTGCTTTGTGCCTGCTAGTTATAATGTGTTTCTATATGCCACAAGTGAATGTAGCAGGAACTCAATATCCATCAGAAATTAGGACGTTCTCTAAACTTTCATATGACAAATGCAAAATGTGTTTATTTGTAATTTTTAATTAGTTTTCTTTGTGTCGTCCCATTACTATCTTCTATTATCGATCGAGTTTGCATTCGTATGCTTTCATGAGTCATGCAAATTTCAAATCACTTTGGCTCGAATAACTTTTGTAATTGCCTTGTGAATAGAATGTCTTGTTTCCTTCGTCTAGCAATTCGTATAGTCTTGTGGATAATATTTCTAACTTTGCTAATGTCTATCAAGTGATCGCATGTCTTAAACATTTGAGATATTTGCTAATGAATTTTTTTAATAAATAGACTACGGATTTTACGATGCTTTCATTCGAAAAAAATAGAATAAAATCGATTTTGTTAATTCAAATTTTATCGATTGCTTTCCCCATATTTTTGTATTCGCACTGAAATTTATTCTTTCGTTATATTACATAATACTCAATTTAAAATCCAATTTTAAAATACGAGTTTATTGCTTCTTGTCATATGTATTTTCTGGTGAAGTATTCTTAAGATATATATGTGCTCATATCTGACCGCTCGAGCGGAAAGTATTTTCTAAAATATAGAGCAAGGCGGCACTGTTTCATTCTTCATCCACTGTGGATGTGTAGGAATCCAAGACGTCATGCTTAGAGGACAGAAATTTGAGAATCGATTACGGGAAAGTGGCACTCTCGATAGTTGAGTCTAGAAGGTGCAGAACGATTTCATAAGGATTTTCATCTGCTCACAGTGGCTTTATTCAGAATTTATCAGCGTAATGAACTTATAAATACATTTCCAGTGATTACTAGAATAACTTGTAATTGAAACAGAAGAGTCGATTATGCGTGCAGAGGTCTCAATTTTGTTTAAAACTATGCACTGCTTCGGAACAATATTTGAAATTGTAATTTCTCATTAACAATGATCTAACTCATTTTATTTGGATATTGTTAAAGCACTTTTGTGATGTTCAAAAACTGCATAATCGCTGTACTGCGACAAAATCAAAATGCAATAACTGAGGCGTCAAAAGATTCCCAGCAGATTAGAATGAGGGAGTAAACCATGTCTAGAGAATGTGGATAGAAGTGTAGAATGTGGATATGGTTACAACTAGTCTACTGTACAGTGCAACAATATTCCAAAGGACATAGAAGCTGAATTCGTAAATTCGATTTTAAGGATCTTTCGGATTCTCCTTTTCTTTGTAGCACATTCTGTCGCAATATTTTAAGCTTGTATCCCATTGCAATGTCCCTATTCAGTACATCCTTTCCTGTGTGTAATTGGGACTGATTTTTGACCATGGCGAATCGACACACAGCGAACTTAGGGATATCTTGTCAGGACCTTATGATGAATTAATGAAACACTTGAGAAAGACGATCTGATAGGCAAGGAATCGGAGTCTGTGCAACATCAACTACTATTTGAATTCCAAGGAATTGATGGAACGGCCGAATTTCCGAGAACTTTCGACTCGATTTATCGTTGCGCTATTAGTAGGCATTGAGTTTCAATATAGATCTATTACCATCAATTTCTTCTCTCAAAATTTCTCAAGAGTCGGTATCAGGAAAAGCATTCACTGTTTTATTTTCAGTCACCCTATTCTTTCACATGTGCGAGTGGTACCCTTGGGTTGTGCCCCTAGGACTCAGGTGATTCGGGGGTCCGTGAAGTACTTTCTGCCAGTGGTATGGAGTGGTAAATTGAGGGTGCACAAATGCTTTGCGTGTAAATAGGGAAAGGAAACCCGTGTTCTACACACAACAAATTGTAGGTTTGATAGAAAACTCTCGTAAGGCCAACATGCAGACAAGGAATCGACAGAAAGTGTGGCCGAAACCACACAAATAATCTAGTTTTCTTTTTACTTTACGTGATTATGATGTGTTTGCTGATTCCATAAACAATACTGAGGCCAATGGCGGAGCTTATTCTGGATTCTAATATTCGGAAATGGGTGTTCTTGCCAATTGTTTTAATAACATTTTTAGTTGGACTAATAAGGCATTACGTTTCTATTTTACTTGCATCAACAAAAAAGGCGGAGTTGCAACAAATTCAAGATAAGTGAGTTTTTTTTAAAATTGCATTTTCATTTATAAGCAAGTAAGTACAGATTCTTTGCTCTAACCATTTACTTTGCTTTAACCATTACGAATTGGAATTGCTTTAGCATATTGCTATTTCTCGTATGAAACAACTAACGTAGTAAACACCGTAGTTTTGTCCATTGGTATAAAGAAAGCACACCCAGAAAGATGACATTTTGCAAACCACAAAGGAAATCTATTGTAGATTTGCCTTAGTTATATTTGGTGTTTGTTCCATAGTTTTCAACAGTTAATAGTGTATTTATGCTGTAACTGTTGGTGTATTTATGCATACTGACATTAAGTCATTGTAGCTGTTGCATATATAATTTTCGAGACTTCCCAGTGAGTAGTATTAGCTACCTGACAATTATCTGTTTCAAAGTGTCACATTGCCCCACGAATGATTATATGATATGCATACATTGTTGGGTTTATTTTTGCTCAGCATATGAATTGCATTCATCTTGTGTGAAAAAAAAAGAATCGATGTTCACATGTTTTTGATGATAAGCTGCAAAATGGTCTGAAACAATTTTTAATCTTAACAAAGCAAGAATTCATGTATGCATTCCATGGCATATCTTTGGGGATTTTGTTGCATGAAATCGTAGCTTTATGAGTTATTCATTTAAATTATATTTTTTTAGAAGTTGTGTTCCTACTTACTTTTTTTCACAAATTACAATGAAGTTTACACTGGCAATTTGATCACAGGCCTGTTAATTCTCAGCCATCATTCACCAGCACTCCATGTTTATATTTTTGTGTCATTTTAAGTCTGGAACAGTTTGATTAAGTATTTTGAAATTCAAACTCAGTTAAGAATGGCAGCAAAGTCATAAGTTGAATATGTATGGATAACATAAGGTATATGGCTATGAAAGCGCATTTAATTTTAAACACACTCCATCACTCTTGATGTGTTTTTATTAAATCAGAGTGGAGAACCTCCATTCATTGTAGACCATATAGCGTTGCTGGAATTTTGCATGTAGCCCATGTATTTGTAATCATTGTTGATATGTAACTTGATCCTCAATAAGAAGTGCATCATTAGTGTCTTGAAGAGTTTCATTAATTGACTGCATTGATAGTGCATCATGAATGCTCACAATCCAATAAGCATTCACAAAAGTATGTACAAGGTTTTTGATGTTGAATCGAATCCATTAAATTACATCTAGGTTTGATGTTTTTGTTTTCTCTCTCTTTTTTTCAGTCTGTAAAGTCAAGACTTGTGATTTAATTTTGTGTGGAATTGGAGATCATTTTACAGATTATTCATGTATTAGTTTATATTCAGCCATAAAGTGGCAACATTTATGATTGGAAGAAACAATAATTTCTTCAATGATTGATCACTTTGTTTGTTTTAAAAATTATCTAATTGTTACTAGTACATCATACATCTTGTTTCCATATTAGTTTAAATCAGTCAGTTGTATTGTTTTA
This sequence comes from Raillietiella orientalis, assembly GCA_036172245.1. NCBI lineage: Eukaryota > Metazoa > Arthropoda > Ichthyostraca > Raillietiellida > Raillietiellidae > Raillietiella > Raillietiella orientalis. Next base: position 7,218,684 of record JAYWIR010000002.1, on the reverse strand, counting down.
TTTTAATTGATGTTTCTACAATTTGATGATGTTTTCTGTAGTTCACTTTTGTTTTTTTTCCTTGCAGATTATTTGCTTGTTTGTAAGCAATTTCCTTGTTTAAATTATGTAGGTGTCTACACGTCTGTCATTTTGTATCATTTTCATTGCACAACATACCAATATATTTGTAAATTGGTTCATTTGTTTTTTGAACTGCTGCAATGTACCCTCTTCATGATTTACCCAAAGTTTTACAGAAGGATTACTGTTTTTCTATAATTGCTGTTTTTCTATAATTGCAGAATCTTTCACTTTTTTCATCTTGTGTTTTTTAAACAGGACTATGTTAAATGTTAAATATTTTTTTAACACAAGAGGTGCTTTATTTTAAAGGTTACTTGGTGTTTTCATCCTGTAAAAGTATAGAGTAAATAGTATAGAATGTGTGGAGTGATTGTTTATGATTCTTAAAAATACATTTGTTTCAAGTCAGGTGATGCTGAGAGCCAAAATATTAAGAGAGAATGGAAATTACATTCCAAAACACTCCTTCCTAATGAGGAAACATTTTTTCAATAATGAAGAAACAGGTTAGACTTTTTATCTCACATACTTAATCTTATTGTGATCTGGAGTTTATTAAATTGGTTTACTTTTGTGTCTTTATCTGTGTTTTTTTAAATTAAATTTTTCACTTACATTTTTCATATGCCTAGGATATTTTAAGACACAGAAAAGGCAGACAGTGTCTCAGAATCCCATGATGGACCCTAATATGATGATTGAAATGATGAAAAGCAATGTAACCAATGTGTTGCCAATGATTGTCATAGGTGGTTGGATAAATTGGACATTTTCTGGTTTTGTTACAAGTACTCAGTCTGAAATCACATATGAGATATTAATGTCTATGTTTTCAGCTAAGGTACCTTTTCCTTTAACATTACGGTTCAAACCCATGCTTCAAAGAGGAATAGATTTGTTATCACTGGATGCTTCTTGGGTGTCCTCTGCATCTTGGTATTTTTTGAATGTTTTTGGACTTCGCAGTATCTATGGCCTAGTTTTAGGAGAAAATAATGGTGAAAAAATTTTTTCAAGTTACTTTCCTTACTATAGATCATAGCTGCTGATCAAACTAGAGCCATGCAGGAACAGATGACACAGTACATGGCAGTATCTCCAGACAATAAAGCAGCATTCAAAGCAGAATGGGAAGCTTTGGAACTGTGTGAACATCACTGGTCTCTGAAAACAATTGAACAAGATATGTTAAATTCTATAAGCAAAGAAGAGTGAGGGAATTATTTTGTAGATTCAAACTCATCATAAATTATCAAGATGTTATTTACAATCTTTCATATTCATTTTACCAAGAAGTTTGCAACAACACAAAATTGAAAATTATTTGCATATCTTGGATTTGCAATTTGAGATCTTTATTATTATTTTGATGAATCAATACATGATTTATCAATGAAACTGGTATTTATTTTTCCTTCATACTATTCAGTATTTTTTTTTATTATTATATTTGCAGTATAGATGATAATGAATGCTGATTTTTATGACAAATAAGTACCCTTTGGTTCTTGAATCTATTAATTTTAATTCAAACTCAGCTTATCCTAGTTTATGGCTATCTATCGTGGTTTTTTCTATCTATCGCACCATCTCATGGATTAAAGTGTCTTTGGGCTTAAGTGCAATAACTGTGTTTCATAAGCTGATTAACCTTGATTTATCCACTTTAATGTTTCCTTTCGTGTTTCTCACCTTAAGTAAACTTTTCTAGTGTACTGTTTACCAAAGGAGTTGGATTTCTCCATGATCATTCATTCGCCCCTATTTACTTGTTTACAGTATTAGATCAGCAATTATGATTTTACCGTAACCAGTATCATGAGCTTAGATCGCAATCAGATTCTTGACCTTGATCTTCTGTTTGCACATATACGTGTACGATCGTTGCGTCGTTCATTTGAATTCTGGATCCAAGGTGAAAATAGTGTTCAGTGCTTTCTTTATCCTGAGCTCTGCTTTTGTGTTCTGAAGCCAGATTCTTCACAAATCACAGTGTTCGAATGGCAAAGTTGTACAAAAGGCTTTGGATCCTCGTATTCGTTTTATTGCATTTTGAATTATTCAAGTTGTTAACATAAATTACTAGTTCTTCTCGTAAATAATTAGTTTAGCATTCCAGGTTGATGCTCCAAAAATGCTGCTGTATGGTTTCTAAAATCTTCATCACCATACTTATGAACATTCGTTTCCCCTACTACGCTTATTGAATTATGCATTCCTTGTTTCCGATAGCGAGCATAATTAATCAGAAAAGATAAATCTGTAAAGACATCTGTAAAAGCCACTCTTCTGGTTGTTGCCAGTTTTCTCAGCACTTCGACTAGCAGTAACTCCGAAATTCCAAAAGATTATTTCCTTTAAGAAAAATGAAATTCCGAATGGGCAGAAATCGAAGCAGGCAGCAGAAATTTACCTGCCTCACCTTTCAGTTTGCTGCCCAGTTGGTATCCTTTTAATTTCTTGTGTTTTGTTGGAACAAGTGTACTCTCTCAGGTGTACTCTTTTTGGTAGTCTTCTGTACAAAGTAGCTCGCATTATCAAATCTGTACGTCGTGCATAGCCGAATACTCGATGCATTAACAAGGGTGAGTTTCAGCCTTCTAAAATCTAGTCCGTATTGCGATGTGCTCATTTGGATTGTAATGTCAACATCATCCATTATACAGTTCTTTCCTATGCACATCTCTAAGGTTTTTTAAAACGTCGCATCGTGCGATGTAAGGTCAAAAGTCCCAGAATTCGAAGTTTCCATTCTATCTCGATTTCTGTCCATGAATCCAGCGAATCCTGATTGATCTCTCCTGTGGAGCTGCTGATCTCGATCGCTGTTTAACTGTACCATTTAACTCATTTGCTAAAGTGTCCGTCACAGCCAGGGACCACAGTGGTCCACATATCCATTCAAGAAGTCCTGCTAGTCACGATAGCCTTCACATTTCCATAAGTTTAAAATTTATAAGAGCTACTTTAGGAATATTAGAATTTGTGTTTTTTCTAAGACATAAATGCCTTGTAAGTCCACTATTAGCTTAGCTATATTACTCAAGTTGACAGTGCTGAAAATGGGCGTAGAGAGAAGAAGAAAAACAAATGAATGAAAGGGAAAAACAAGTTTCATTTGTTCATAGAGAGCGAGCAAATTGATTCCAAGTCTAAAAACCTTCTACGAATGTAAAAATACTAAACGAAGCTCAGTAAAAGTTAATCCCAGGATGATATAAAATAGTAATTTTTGGCAGTTGGTTGTTTCTCATCGTGGCTGATTGGAATTGTGCATCCGCACTTGCTCTTCGGCAAGCTCGTTGGTACCAGGGCGGGACTGTGCATCAGCGGGCGAGGGTTGCGAGGATTCTCTCCTGCGGATCAGGAAACGGGCATTTTCGAGTGTTGCAACAGGTGACAACAACTTTTGACAGCAACTGCCGTCGGCAGTATGCGGCCGCTCCAAACAGAGCACGCATTCTCAAGGCGCGCTGCCTTTTCGAAAGGACATTCTTCCACAGAAGCGCAGGTGTTTTAAAGTTTCGCAGCGGTTGCTCCTAGTGGGAGCCTCAGATTGCGAGAATCGAAGCTGAGAACCGAAGAAGACGTCTCCGGTTGCATCCGGAATGGAGTCTTCATCATTCTGGTTCCCTGTCAACCGCATCAAAGACGCCACCCCCTGTTCTCATTCGTCTCCACGTTTCGGCGTTCCTTCCCATGTTGCATGCTGGATGCCGGATTCGTCAGTTGCACCGCGGGCAAGAGTGCTCAGTCTGCGTTGGGAAGCTGGTCATCATCCTACAGTTTCAGTTTTGCTCGAAAGGCAAGCTGCTGCAAGAGAACGAGTCGGTTACCTGCACAGAGCCCTGAAGCTGGGCATCCAGCTCTGTTAAGCGGCCATCATGTCCACGAGAAATGCCGCATCAGAGAGCCCATCATAAAGTTCTTCTCCGTTTCAGAGAGCACGGTCCCTTTCCTACCCGTCAATCAGTGAATCTCTCGTTTGCGTTCCCGGGAACGCCTCAGCATTTCCTCCTCAATGAGGCACCAAACACGGTAGATACTCTGCCTCGATTCGGATAAAAGTTGACAGCGTTGAGGTCCCCGCGGCTTCTCTGTTCCCGTAACTCCATGCTACGCTGCTTCCCGAACTGCTGACGGCAAGTGGCCTGCCTTGGGAATTTTCGCGGTACCATGGAAACGCACTCGATGCGCAAACTCACTTTGTTGTTCTGGGAGAAGGGAGGCGTGCCCCATGCAGTCAGCTAGGGTACGTTTCCTCCCCAAAGGAGCTTGGGCGACTGGCTTCCTTCCGATTACTTCATACACGAGGACATCAGCCTGCTCTGTGAACTGCGAACCGCGTGCCTGAGGCAGATGACGCACCCTTTGGTCAGCGCGGATCAGACCTACGCTGTTCCGGAAGGGAGCATGGGGCCTAAACCAGGTGTTTTCGCAGGACTGGCTGCTCTGTTGCAGCACGGGGTTGTGAGGGAAACCTGCAGGGATAAAAAACTGCAGGAAGAGCTTCGAGATCGAAGGCCACACACAAGCAGGCGGAGAAACCAAGTGCTCTTGCGATCGAGGTCGATTTACATAAAACATTCGAATGCGTGACCAGAAACTCTTTCCGAAGCACCCGAAGTGCTCGTTGCTGTACTTCAGCATGGACATGAGAGTAGCTAATCCATATGTTCTTCTGCATCTTTGAATTGGTCAACCCGTTCTTCCGCGACCAGCATTAGCGGACCGCCTAGCATCTCGACGCTAGTGCGGAGGGACATCACCTCCACAAGGAGCTCTGCGCTCTACGTCATCGAACGCGAACGGTATGTGGGACCAGACACGAAGCGGGAAGCGATGGGACGCGTCTTTGCGCTTACCGCGAGCTCGAACGGCTCGCGGGCGCACGGACGCTGCAGAGGCGGCGATGTGGCTGCAAGAATACTCTCAGGGTCAGCAACGCGCGGCGGAAGCTACGCGCGACATCCGTATGGACGAGGTCGAGTGCTCCAGTAGACTCTCAGGTGATCTTCGACGATCGACTCCCCGTCATTCCAAACCGAGCGGATTGAACCCGGTGCTTGCAGCGTCGTGGGACCCACTCGCCAGCCTATCCGGCAGGTGGTGGCGGAAGGGTTTCCCCACCTTGACCCCTCCCTCCTGGTCTTTCGTGTGACCACTTAGGACTGAAGTTGTTGTCTTGGAAATACAGAATCCGTGGGTGGGACAAGACTCATCATCCGGAGCCCCACGAAGTGGTTCGAGGAAGAAGAAGAAAAAAGTGAGCACAGTAACCGCGTGGGGACGGAGGAGAGATACCTCGATGGAAAGGGGATGCGGCAGGGAATGGCGATGGGGAGTTTCCAGCTGAGGGAGCATAAAAGGGGGGAGACGAGGGTAGTAAATGAAGGTGGCACAGGAACCTGCACAGGTTTTCCTGTTTAGGCATTCAAGCAAGGTTGGAATCGGACATGGGACTTCCCGCGTGCCACGCCTCCCACGAGCATACGGGATGTAGTGGCGGCGGGATGGGCGGTGCGCGTTGCTCCTGGAGACGGAGTTGCGCTCTGCTCACATACAGTCTCCTTCCTCCTCTCTCCGCTGCAGCAATTCGATCGCCTCAGAGGAGAAATGCCTCATCCACCACCCTTCCGCCCTCCTCCGGAAGCGCGCGATGGTCGAGCGGCGGTTCCGCGACGCCGTCCGCCTCTTTTACGCGGGAGGACCGGGGGAGGACCACGAGAACGCGTCTCTTCTGGCACGCAGCTAGAGGGCTAGCTGCGTGCCAGAAGGAACGCTCGGGGGAACGCGCTGGCACTGCCCCACACTCATCTCGCCGCTTCTCGTGCTCTTGGGGATCGGCTCCTCCCTCTCTCCGACGTCTCCAAAGACCCTCGACTTGTCCTCCATCCCGGCGCAAAAGACGAGGGAGGGCGGTGAGCGGAGAAGGCCGCCTGGGTCTCGAGGCTTGGCTCACCTGCGAAGGAAGCTGTCACAAGGAGAGGTCAGGGGCTTTAGGATGCCATCGTAGGAATAGGCAGGTTACCTAGGGGCACGTCTGGGGAGTGTGTGATGTTCCCCAGCATGGACGCCCAGGAAGGTGTTGCGCAGATCCGGATGGGTGAGTTTCCGTCTGTGGGACTTTTGGGGATCCTGGTGGGGCGGCCCTAGGGGAGAAAGAAAGGGGGTCGAAGTCACGACCTCGTCGCTCATCACGCGGTTCGAGGGAGGGCACCTTTCCGCTGTGATCGGAGCGCCAATTCTGGCGCCAGCGGCGGACGCAGTCCAAACTAGGGGATGCGGCAGTACCCTCTTGGAAAGTAGCATCAAGGGATCGGCGAGGGATGCGCGACCTCCGAGAGGACCGCCACCCGAAAACCCCAGAGGGTCTTCTGGAAGCGTGAGATTTGGTGCTTTCCTTGCGCCCCGAAATGGCGCAGAGTTCTCAGGCAGGCGGTTCAGGCGCTCGCTCAAGGCAGCGTCCTGGTTTCGTGAACGGCTGGACATCCTGCAACTGGGTGGTTCGAGGAATTCAAGGACGAAGGAGGGCAAGGAAAACAGCGTAGAGGGGGTTGAGGCTGGCTGCCGATTCATCATCGTCAGCATCGGTCTGTGAGCACGCAGTGAGGCGAGAATAACGGGAAAAAATCCAGGGAAGTGGTAAAAGGGAAGAGGAGTGCAAGGAATAGTAAGGGATTGCCAGGAAGGCGTGAGGAAAGGAATCGTTGGACAGGGAAGATAAGCTACAGGGAGACGGTCAGAGGGCGCCAAGTAATCAAGTGTCTCCTGTTGCGAGTTACAGGAGATTCCAATACGATCAGAAATTCCTGAGGAAGGAAATCACAGCAGCAGGAATCCCGAAAGAATCGCGGAAAGAAGAGGAAGACATTCAGCGCCAGGGACAAGCTTAAACTTGAAGAACTCGGAGAACAAATCGAATAAATCATGGGGAGAAACCGAGACGAATCGAGGAGCCAAGGAAGGGGCAAAGGTCACGTGGCACCTCTCTCATCCCTCTCCTCATATGGACGAGGAGGTGGTGAATGATCAAAAAAGAAGGAAGGATGAAGTGAAAGAAACGGAGATAAGCCACGAAATGGGAGACAGGGGGTGGGAAGCCGTTAGGTGAAAGCGACCGGCATGGGAAGTGGAGCAAACACGGTGGCGTCATTTCGTCGTGTGACAAACTGTCAATCTCCAGCTTAGAATAATCAAAACAACAGCAGCATCAGCAGCAGCAAGAATCGTAATTATTTGCGATGAGGGTCCAGTGGGTGTTCTTTCTCACCCTACCCTGCACGGGAACGCGCGCTCGTTCGCATGGGTCGCGCCACCCAAACTCGTATAGTCTGAAGAGGGAGACCTTGCCTCCGCCTCGGATGGAGGGATGACAGGAAGAGGTCGGGAGATCGGAAATGTCCGCCCCTTTCGTCCCGAGGTGCGCCGATAAAGAGCCAGCAAGAATGGCGGGAGGTGACGTCCCTCTTGGCTTGGCCGGGCTTCCCGTCCTTCCCTGTCCGCCTCTCGTCAAATGGGCACCAAGGCGCTGTGAGACGGAATAGGGAGCTGGAGCTTCTGGACTTCCCCGACGGTGGGTCCTGAGCGTCCCGGGTTGCAGGACTTGCGACTGCAGGGAGGCGGTGGAATCAGCCCTGACAGTGCGGTGATCCTCCTACTTTAGAGCGGAGAGGCAGATTCCCACGCTGGTGGCCAGGAAGATCGCCAGCTCCATGATGGAGAGGATGCTGCCTCCGGTGGTTAGGGAAAGGTTCCCTCCGATGTCGCCTGAAAGAGATGACCATCCCAGTGACCACGAGTTGGGAGACGGGGGGTATCCTCGCTACTCGCGAAGACGGCGGGCGGGAAGGAAGCGGACCGTGGACTGAGAGAAACAGAAGGGAGGGGAGGAGGTGCTTTTGTACAGCATCCGGCATAGGAAGACCAATGGCTTGGAGATAAAGAATTCCGGTTCCAGGGAGAGGAAGAGGAGAACTCCAGGATCTCCAAAACAAGGATGGGCGCAGTCCAAAGGGAGATGGACTACCGCTCCTCCCTTCTTCCCCGCCGCTTCTCTCTTCTCTCATGCCTCCCGGACAGAGGCTGCGTGTCCATAGGTCGACACTGACAGGGAACCTTCCGGTTTCCCTGCAGAGGAGAGGAAAATGAGGGAAGGGAGGCCTCGCGATCTCGAGGATGCATGGAAGGTCACTCGAGGCCCCTCCGGTCGCTTGGGAGAGCAAGCATCGCCTCAGGGCACGTTCGAGGAACTCCCGTCCTCCAGGAGTGGAGGGCAGATCGCAAGGCGCGGGAGCCTATGCCCCAGCGAGTAGAGTTCTCCTGGGTACCCCAAAGGAAAGGGGTCACGGCTTGGGATAGGCGCGGAAAATCCCGAGGATGAACTCCCATGTCCTCCACTCTCCGCAAGAGGGTGGCGGGAGAGATGCGCGCCTCAGGGAAGCAGGGAGAGGCACGCCCTCGCGTCGTCCGCGTCCAACTTGTTCCCGTGTCTCCCGTTCCTCCTCTCGAGAGGCAGCCTCCGGGATGGATCTCAAAATCATCTCGGCAGGGCGCTTGGAAGGCGATATGAAGTTCGGACGTGAAGACACGGGAGGAAGGGAGAATGGCCTACTGAGATATGAGGAGGGCGAGGAGAGGTCGAAAGGTCCACCCAGCTTCTGTTCCCTCAGAGTGGAGCTGCATGGTCCTCTGCATGAACCTCCTGACATCCCCTCAGAGGCGACTTCTTGAGAAGATGGGTGAGGCTGCCAGGTCCGAAGAACGAGATCGCTCATCCAGGGCGGTCGGGCGAAGAGGATCGAAGAATCCTTCAGATCCTCCCGGTTACGGCAAGCGCGAGAACGAAGTGGCGCCGCTGTCTTGCACACCTGGGTGATGTCTGCACTCGTCCCCCAAGGTCGGACGCTGGAAGAGCAGCGCACTGGCGGGCGGGGCATTCCCAACTAGCCGCTTGGGAGCTCCGGGACCATTTGGGTCAGCTCGGCGAGCACGTCTGATAGGGAGGGAGAGACCCAAGGCAGGAGTTCATCGTCAATTGGGAAGGCACGAGTCCTCTCCCTCCTTCCTCTCCTCATTCCAGCGAGGCATCAGCCCTGTGGAGGACTGCGCAAAGCGACAGGGATGGCCAGTAGGGCAAAAGTGCTTAGAGAGTTGTGCTGAAACCTCCCACAAGATGGACGGCAAAGCATCGACAGTGGCAGGGGAACACGGTTTGCTTGCGATCGTGAGTGATCCACGAGGGACGTGGACAAGGGGATGTTTCGAAGCAGTCGGGATTCTCGGGATGAAGGAAATGGGGTCCGAGAGACAGAGAGCTTGCATGATTCCGTGGAAACGGAGTCTGCTGCGCCAGGTCTCGTAGCCGCACCCTCCAGGGCGTGCTTCGGTCCGCTGACAAGAGGTGCTGGAAGCCAGAAGACGGACCTTCGAAGGGAGGAGCGCGGTCTGCTGGATCGGGAACAATGACAGGAGCGTGAACGGGAACCAAAGAGGCTTTCCCGAAAGATGGGTCCCCAACGTGTGAGCAGCGGCGCTCGCTCTTGCGTTTAAGGAATGTATCCCTAGGGATCCCGGCCAGAGTTTCAGGACGGGACGCGGGGGCTTCCTGATCCTTCGAGAGAAATGAGGTGTCCTCGGAACGAAGCCTTCCAGGATCCCCTACCCCGAACGCCACCTTTCCACGGATTTTTCCTGACCTGGGCGACCACAACTGCGGCCAGCAGGGAAGCTGCTCTCCGAGAAGGGAATCGCGGGGAAACTGCGCCTCGAAACCCGCTCTTCCGGTGACGTGCGGAGGGAGGGATCCGTCCCTTGAGAACGCAGGACAACGAAGAGGTCACCGCCATCTCTGTTGCGCTCCGTGGAGGCGAATTCAGGGTGGTTGAGAAGAAATCCGAATCTTCCAGGGGCCTCTTGGCTCCAGGAACGAGGAAGCCCGCGCGGATCCTCCCAAGAGGTGAATTTTCCAAGCAGGCTGTACGAAGATGTCGCGCTCTACGGGAGGAACCTCTCCCGTTCGATGCCATTATATTCAAACGCCTCTCCTGCCCGTCTCACGCGGGTCACAGCGGTACCCTCGATCGGTTTTTGATGTCCATTTTGCCGTAGGGCAGATTCGGAGTCCAAAAAGCGTGGACCGTGGCTCACTCGACCCACGGACGCGCTTCCATGGGAACTTGCTGAAGCCAGTTCGGTTTCTCCTTCCTGGGTTCCTCCGGGGTCCTTGCTTGCCCGGAGGACACATTGCAGGAGAGAGAAAGGAGAGAAAAAGACTCTGGAAGAAGACTTCGGGAAGTAGTCTCCCTCCAGAGTCGGGAGCTACTCTCCGGAATCGGGGGTGTTCCGTCTCCTCAACCCTCTGAGAATCCGTCCATGACGGTGGCCCTGCTTTCTTGTCCGCGCTGTCGCACCTGACCCGAGCCGTGGAATCAGTTGCGAAAGACGCACGCGGAAAATTTGCACGGAGGATTTCCTGGGGTCGGGAGACGGCCATCCTAGACCGACCAGAGTCCATTCAACCACTGCGCTCACGCCAACCAGCTTCGGGGAGAGTAGGATCTGGTCTTGGGGACCGTCCTTGGACGGCTCTCTGCCTCCTGCTGGCGCTGGAAAACCGCGGCCTTACTCTATCCTACGGAAACGCGCATCCTAAGCATCGCGTGCGTCGCGCTTCATGTTCGGAATCCTCCTCTTGCTCGAGGAGGATTCCGAACACGAAGTCAAGGGCGCTGATCCCGCAAAACCAGAGAGGGCGAGGAGTAGGCGTTCCAGAGGGTGTCAGAGGAAACTCTGCCAGCCCTACGCAACTCCAGCTCTCTCCTGAAGAGCTGACTGACTCCCCCACATCCCTCTGGTAGGTCATCTCGACTGCTGCTTCAGCCACTAGAGTCCGGAGCTCGCCGACCCGAAGAGCTCCTTGCGCTCTCCCTTGTATCTGAGCTGTCAAGGTCGGTGACCTGCGGCTGGATGTACAAATTCGATGCAGCGCCCGGGTGAGCTTATCTTTTCTTCTTTTCTTCATGCGCCCCAGCAATAGCTCCATTTCGGTCGGGACAAACGGAAGGCCCACGAGGCATGCGCCGTGGGCTCTTCCGCGGTTCCATTGGCTGCACAAACGCGCCTCTCCTGCTCACTGCAGGTCGGGCAGCCAAGGCGTCCTTCGAGGGAGAGAGGAAGGCGACAATTCTCCGTGTAGGTGAACGTGAGGAATGACTGAGGCATCGAGAGTTCCATGGAGTCACTTCTGAGACTTCGAGGAAGGGAAAGAACCCATGGAATCCACATAGAATCGCATCTTCTGAAAGTGGAGGATGCGGTCCGAGCGACGAGACCCTCCGTCTGGAAGAAATTCAAAGTCGAGGAACGTAAAAGTGGAAGAAAGCAACATGCAAGCTCTCCTTTCCTGACCACTAAGAGTTGTGCGCACTCTCTTCACTCCTGCGGTTGCGGAAAGATTCCATGAACATCGGATCCATGATGTGGCTGCACTCTCATTCGTCCCCTTCACTAAGAGCAGGCAGCAGCGGGACCGAGATGGTCTTGCATGGAAGATGGCGACAGAGAGGAACGAACCTCAATATCACGTTCTCGCTAGAAAGGACCACTCCAAGGACTTAATCAGTCCGAGAAGAAGTCGAAGACGAGACTCCAGAACGATATCCGTCAAGTTCCTGGTCGCTCCCAAGAGGGCATTCCATCAGAAATGTGAAGAAGGATTGAAAAGCAGGATAAGATCGGAGGAGGCAGCGATCACAAGAAGCACAGTGCAGCACATCGGCGAGCATTCACCCACATCTTCTGTCTTGTTACTTCCCTCCCAGCTTTTTTTTTTTTTCGGTTCTCAAGGAGTGCGGAAAAACCGCTCGCCTCCTCAGGGGGGCTCTCAAAGCTCCTCAGACACTGCCATCTCCAACCGAGGGTGCTGCGGGTAACTCCTCAAGCTGGGGGGCGATCCCGTCGAGACCACCACCATGAATCCAAGAAGACTCCGGGGGAGTCCGTTCCCCTTACATTTGGGAGGAGGAACCCTCGCCTCGGTTTCCTCCGAAGGGAACCTCTGCCTTGTTCTACCCTGAGGGGGGAGAACCCGGAAAGGATCCGCTCTTTTTCTCCTTCATCTCTGGGAAAAATACTCGAAGGAACGTTTCCCATTTTCGTTGGAGGGCTCTCCCTGGAGGAAGTGCGCCCTACTTGCACTCTGAGGAACCAGCCCCTTGGGGGAAGGGAGGATCAACCAGCTCCATGGTACGGCCCCATTTTCACAATCGAGAAGGGAAGCAGAAGGGAATAGGGTCTTCGGTCCCTAAAAGGATCCCGGAGGGTCAACTTCCAATTCCGGAGACCGGTCAGCAAAGGCTTCCGATTTCCAGCGCGCACGCGGGTTTCTCCCGCACCGCACCCGACCCTCCCGGTCAACCAGCGACTTGTGAAAACCCACGGCATGCCCCTCATTCTCGGAGTCAATGTTTCCCTGGAAGCAATTCGAACCCGCAACGCCCGATGCCTCCACGCGCGGAGGCTGCATCTCTAAGGATGGAAAGATGAACGTTCGAAGCTGCGAGCATTTCGGAGACGAGGGCGTTGCTGGCCTTCGAGCCACAAGGTAGGGGGGATGCCTTTCCTAGACAGCCTTCTCCTTTGAGCTACAGGGATGGTGGATTCGGATCGAAGGGAGATCAGACCGGATCCCGGATCTTTGCAGGGAGCGCGGAGTTCCCGAAACACGGTTTTCTTCCGGCAGGGACAATTCCATGGAAGAAGTGGGTGGAGGAAGGGTCCTAGGAAACGTGGGGCCCGGCGGACGCCCTTCCTGGTTGTCGCTGCTGCTGCTCAGCAGGATGCAGAGGAAAAGACTCACTGAGCAGCTCCGACAGCGACGCAGACTGGTACTTGAAGATCTTCTTGACGAGTTTGGGGTAGAACAGCACCATCTCTGTGTAGTTCTCGCTGAAAAGACAGGCAAGAGAAAGGTCCCCCGTCCAGAGCGGGGGTTTCAGGTGCAACGCCCTTAGGATGTCGCACCGCAGACGGTGGCGCGAGCAGGGAGTGCGCCCGTCCTCCTGTTTTGTTCAGCCGGCCCTGGCTCCCCAACGCCTTGAACGACCTACGGCCCCTGCGGGCGGGAGCACCGGTTTGCACCATGAACGCATGAACGCACCTTTCGAAAGAGTGAGCTTGACGAACCCTTCTGCCGCGCATCCGTAACAGAAATGCGAGGATGGGGTCACGACTTTACACGTAGCGAACGCCAAGTTATTAGATTTACAATTTACAATGTTTGGTTTGTTTGATTCCCCCCTTCCCTTCCTTTTCCAGTTTGTCCCCGTCCGGTTCTACCGGACTGGCTCCTGGGCTAGCTGCTACCTTCCGTTCACTCCTCCTCCCCAATCCACGAGACTAAAGAACCGTCTGTCTCCTCAGGGTGGCTCGCAAGGTTCTTCAAACCCTGACATTGCCACACCCTAGAGTGCGTGCAACTCCTCGAGTTAGGGGTCCGCCATGGAGGGACCGCCCTGGTCAATCCAAGGGGGCAGGTAGGAGGAAGTGGGAACAAACACACAGTGCCGTGGCCGTGGATGCCGTGTGGCAGCGTGCAATGTGACCACTGCGGCGAGATTCTCTCTCTGCGGACAGTGAAGGGATCCGCAGGTGCAGCAGCGGATGCGGGCCGTGGATCGCAACCGTCTCCACCCTCATGAATTAACATTCTCCTCGTTTCGAAGGGGCATCTTACTGGAGCTGTGGACTCCCATGTATGGCAGGATGGTGACGTCGATGTTCGACAGGCACCCCCCTGTCCCTTCCAGACCTCGCTGATGGAAACCTTGCTCGAACACCTGTCTCATCGAAAAAGTAGGAAGGGAACCGATTGCCTCAGGGGGTAGAGGAATCCTGGAGGCCTATTTCAAACGGATGGCATGACGACCAAGCACCTTGCCAAAGGAGCCAATGACCAAGCGGCCTGAGGGGCGATTGCCTCCCCCCCAAATCAAAACATCTTTCCACCCATCGCTAAAGGATGCGAATTTGTTACACACGGAGTTTAGGGGTCACCATGGGCCACTCCACCGAAAGGCAAAAGGGGAAAGCGAAAACCAGGAATTCGTTTTCGAGTCCGCGAAGGAACGGCACCGCTCGGCGCTGCGAGCAGCAAAGCCTCACCACTGCCCACTGCTCATCCTCCACGGTGCCCGGCGCGGTTTCAGGAGTTACGCGCGCGGAAGGATCGGTGCGCTCCGCTCCAGATGACACGGGGAGGGGGAGATCGTTTTCCGTGGAGCCTATTTTTTTGGAACCGAACTCAGATCATCACCGTAGCAGCCGCCGGCAGAAAAGTGCCACCACCCGAGGCGATCCTCCATTCCTCGAAACAAAGTACTGCCCCTGTGACCGGGTTAAAACCTCCTTCATTTCGATTGGACCTTTCCAACCCCCTTGGCTTCGGAGTCAGCAGCGTGGGGAGGGAGGAAGGTCATTCCTTGGTATTGGCGTCATTGCATGTACCCGCGCCTCCTCCGATGCTATGGTGATGTTATGGTTCCGCGCTCATCACTCTCAAGGGATGAATGCGGACCGATACGAACGAGAGACCATGGCCACGTGCGGCGGTCCACGGGCGCGGACGAACTTCACTTCTTTACAAGCTGGACCGCAGGGTGTGTGGATGGAGGAAGAATTCCGCAGCGGTCACACGGTTCACCTTCGCTCCAGCTAGGCCGAGTTAGGAACCTGTGCATCCTTGCTGCAGCCAGGCAACCGGAGATGGAAAGAGGAGCCTTCGAGGCGAAGGCTCGTCTCTGCCGCTCGGGAAGAGGAAGAGTAAGCGAAGAATTGCTCCCGCGAATAGAGCTCGCACTTCAGCCGTTGGCTACCCAGGCAACCGGAGAGCATCCTGTTTTCAGGCGCACCCTTATTGAACATTCAGAAGCGGAGTGGCCGTAACTGCTGATGCGCTGCGTCGTCCTTTTTGAACCTTCGCAATCAATCCTGAAAATTTTTTGTCGTCGTCTTTTGTGCTGACATCCTGTAGGGAGAGCAACAACATTCTGGAGCCAAATTTTTCTTTTTTTTCCATTGGGTTTTCAAGGAGCCACGCTGACTTTCCGCAAAGGAAGGCCGGAGACCACTGTCCCATCCTGTGATCGTTCCTTCACTTGGGGTTGTTTGAGGTTTCCTTCGTCGACGGAACCCTGATTTTTGCACGCGCGATCATCGATCTCCATGGGTGACAGAACAGAAGTGTGGGAGAGGCAGAGGGATGCATGCTGAAGTCCTCGACGGGTGGGTGGACTAAAGAAGGCGAAGACGGAGACAGACATTTGAAGATGCGCGCGGAAGAGCCGGCCGCATCTCGAGGCCGCACGCCAGGCAAGCTCCGGAACTCGTCCCTCAAAGACAGCGCTCTGGAAAAGGCATTTCCGGGAAAATGCGGCAGCAGAGTTCTCACCCTGGAAGATACTGGCAAAGGGATTCCGCAGCGCGACCCTCCCCCCCCCATCCCCCCCAATTCCCTTCCTCTGTGATCCGATTCGACAGGCTGGAGGCGAGAGGGAGGTTTTTCGGAAGTTCCCGAGGTTTGGCTCGCAGAGACGCTGCGGCGCAGATTCCGGACCCGAGCAGTGGATCCCTTCCGAGACGCGCTCTAGTGGTGCCGCTGCCGCGCGCTCGCGATTCGCCTGATTGCTGACGCAGAATCGATTTTGCGGAGGTGCTTTGACCACGGAGGACTCGCTTTTTCGGGTTCGAAAAGCGAGAGGGAGGGGAGGAACGGGCCATCTTTCCGGTGGAGAACGGTTTCGCCGCGAGGTTCTGAGGTGTTCTTGAGGTGCTTCGCGACGAGAAAGAGGCGGGACACACCACCTACCTGCTCTCCAGATGGTACACTTTTTTCATCATCTCCAAGTAATCTCTGTCGTATAGGCCGATGATTGTGTTGCTGAAGTACGTGTAGTAGAAACACGGCTTGTTGCAAGCACCTGGAAGCGAAGAACGTGGGTGGCCACTGAGGTGCAGCGAGAGGAATGAGGCCCCGCGACGACGGAGTCGGGGATGGGTGGGAGGGAGGGAGCACGGGCGTCGTGGCAACTGGGGTGCGACTGCCCCGTGTCGGCAGGATCCACTTACTCTGCATTTGCCACAGGTACTTCCCGCAAATCTCGATGAACTGCAACGTGGCCTCGGGAGTACAGAAGACCATGCTCTCATCATCTAAGCATACAAAGAGAACTCTGTTGTAGTCGAAGAAGAAGAAGTGTAATCCAAACTCACAAGATGAACATTTCAAAGGGCAAAAGAAAACTGCTGTTCGATGAAACGTTTCAACGTTCCGTGCCGAGCTGCCCCGAAGCGATAAACGGCATCACTGCGCACCAATTTCTGCCTCAAACTTGGCAGCGAATCTCCGGAACGGCTTTTACTAAATGGAAACACGGAAGAAGAAGAAGAAGAAATCACCAAAGAAGAGAACGTGAGCTGTGGCGGCATTTCACAGTGCCATTCGAGAGTCACGGGCGATTCTTCCGAAGAAAGTCGAAAGGCGTGAATATAAGAGCATCCTTTTTGGACACAGTCCCGGGAAGAGGTTTCATCTGACTGATGTGGGATACGCGAGGAGGGGATTTGAAGGCCAACTTTTGTCCTTCGACCATTAAGAGTTTAGACGAAGTTTCTTGTTTGCCTGCTTTCCCAGTAATCCGTCAACCCATGGACAGCGGCCGGTGCCGATCGAAATCCCGAAAATCAAAATCCCCAGAGATCTTAAAAACAAATACATACGTTTATTATATACATATATATATATTATGTATATACAGAGTTATGCATAGATTAATATATATTATAAAGATACGCATATATGTTTATTATATATATTAATATTTATATCGATATCTAAATTAATGTTTTAATTAATAGACAGATCGTTTATATTTATACATACAGTAAATCTACTTGAAATAATTATATGAGTATCGAATCACAAACTTATTTATTTATCAGACGATCAGAATCTCGAAAACAGAATTCATCACTGGCTGACGGCGTTTCACCGGTCGTCATTAAAAATGACAGGGAAAGGAAGCACAAAATGCGGTTTTTCGTTTTTTTTAATTCGTTTGCCTCTTCAATTTCTTCTCGCCATTTTTAATTGTCACCATCACTTTTTATTTTCGAAAATTAGATATATATTTAATATACACCTATTGTATATAAATATATATACTTGGCAAACATCATATTTATTTTTTGTAATCCTGAATAGATGTATTAGCAATATATCAATACAGATTATTGATTATATTATAAATATGTGATAATAAATATGTATGTTAAAATGAATTTGCATATTAATTTATATACAAATATATATACCAATATGCATAATGAGCTTACATATTGCTTTTTTATAATCTTCACAGCATATGCTAATCTATTCATTAATACATATGTATTTATGTACGTATTTATGGTATTCCCGTATGCGTGCATTTTTTTTTTTGAGATCTATCGGGATTTCGAACCAAACCCACGATGTTCAAGTGGCATCACCCAAAAGGTATGGGCGTGCAAGGAAAGGAAACCTTCTACGAAAAGGGAGGAGTGCAGAGATTTAAACAGTGGCCCTGGAGAAACAGCAGTGGACCCGGAAGGATGGAACATTCGATTGGGAGGATTCCGACAAGGATGCCTTCGGAAAGATGAGAGTCCTTCCGGCAGTGCAAATCTGTCGCGGTGGCCGGCAGCAGCCACCACATATACTGTGAGCAACGAGGCTGCCACTTGATGGCCACTTTTTTCCTTTCTTTCTTTCTTTTTTTCCTTTTGCCTTGGGACTCTGCAGGTCTGCGGTGCGGAGTCAACGCGGAGACACAACCATGGAGGGGGATGCTGGGCAGCAGAGAGCGGGGAAACAGAAACTGATGCAAGCCCTTCAAGTACTCAACTTTAGAGGTTAATCGGAAGCCATTAATTTCCACAAGTACCCTTTGAGTGCTCTGGGCTCATAGATGCGTTTGGCAAATGTTTTGACCTTGTAGTAGCGACGTAAGTTAGCACTGCCCATGTTTGAGATGAATGCATTCACTTACGTTCTTATCATTCCCTTAGCAACGACGGTAAGCAAAATTCAGTTTATATCAGCCAAGCTACTCTGTTTTTCCGGAAGTCACAATATTACAGTCGTGTCGGTCCTGACTTATCATATTGCACCACACCCAAACAGGATTATAATTGCAATTTTTAAATAAATAGCGTATGTTTGGGAAAACTCATTATTCCATGTCATGTGAATAAACAGTCACAATGGTAACTTTAATGAGCACTTTATGTGGTCAATGGGCACCTCGACAGAGCACGCGGTACGCCAAGAAGCATTCCGTCCACTCGCGTGCCGTCAACAGGGAAGGTTTCAATCTGATGAGGTCCGCACCCAAAGGGTTAAGAAGCATAATGAATTGCCCAGAAAATACTGAATACTTCATTCCGGGAAGAATGCTTGAAGGCGAGGACCGCTTTCAGAGATGTGATCCAATAGGGAGTCATGCTTCATCACTGCGGTGTTGAGGAGTGCAAAAAGGCTATAAAGCGGAAAGTGGATGACGGCAGAGTGTGTTGGAAGAGGGTCTCACGAGGACGGGATATGGGGGGTGGAAGCTCCGGAGAGATGCGGAAGCATCCCGACAGCTGCGCTGCAACGTCTGCTGCGTGGGAGTGGCCACTCTGGAAACGTGGGGATTCAAATGGGAGCAGCAGTGAGCCCTCGAATTCAGCAGAATACATTGCAATCCAAACAGCTGAAGGCAAATATCTGCCAACACCTGTAAACACGAGAACAAAAGAGCTCGGGTGTCTGATGCAACCGGGGGAAGAGCGATCGTGGAGTGACTTCCGAGATCAGAAGTTCTTCGTCTCCACACCTACGGTCCAGCGAGCGCGAAATAATAAATCCAATCCGTCGTCGAATGCTCTTCCAGGAGGCTGCAGCTGAGGGCGGATCACGATAGATGCACGATGGATCGCGTTCGGCGCCATGAGCGAGAGATAGGGAGGATTCCGACATTCTCGAAACGCTCCTCGAGCTTTCCGGACACGTCCCGGGAGTCTGGGACAAGGAAGTGTGTTTCAGCGAAAGCAACAGCACACGACGGAAAGACGAAAATCTCCGCGAAAAAAGAAAGCTCCTCGCAGGCAGGGGAAGGAAGCTGGAGACCGTTTCCATGGGGACCCGCTCCGCTACTTGGAAAGTGCAGAAACGCGAAGCGGACGGATTGCAAGGTGCGAGAAAGGCGGAGATTTTGGAGTCCATCGAAATGCCTCAGCGGCCTCGAAAGACCATTAAAAATAAATGCATACTTCATTATGTGTATGTGTGTATATATATGTATATATATATATATATATATGGATTCCCATATAGATTAATGTATATTATGAGGATTATAAAAAATGAATACATACGTTTATTACATATTTGAATATGTATGGTACGGCTCATGAAATAAATCCGGTTAGTATTAATAATTACCGGCTGTTATTATTAATAACCAAATAAGGAGATCAGAGTGAATAATGACACGTAATAATTGCACTTACTGGCAAATATTAATAATTACCAGTATAGCCAGGTAAATTTAATAAAAACATGTTTTAGATATACATGCATTATTTATCACATGAACAAGTTCCTGACAGATCCAAAAAAAAAAAAGAAAAAACAGACTTTTGACGAAACCATACAAAATTGTGGCAAAATCATACAAGTTAGTTGAGCTATTAATTTTCATAAAGCTAGGAGAGGAATACATTAATGAGACGAGAACGTTACGTTATTGTATGGTTATAAACAAACTGTTTATTTTTGCAGGAAGAGCCTCTGTGGCATTGGGAATCACAAAGGATTTTTGACCTTGTTTACCTTTTCAGCGATTGGAGTTCCCATCGCCTGTACAAGTACAGCGTTGGTATCCCTGACCACCTAAGTTCGAATTCTCGCGAGCGGCATCCTCTTAGACTTATCTCAATATCTGGAATCTCATGGGCCGAAATAAAAGTTTCCTTGCAGACGGCACCTTCATTCCTTGTACAGAGTTGGTTTAGAATGCCATATTTTGTACCGAGTGCATGCAAGTTTCCGTTCTCAACACAGATTATAGCAGCTATAATATTCCGGTCATCGGCTTTACCCCTATTTACATCTGGGATCCCTGTCCGAACGCTTTTTCCTACATCCGCAGTTGGACGTTTAAGTCTTCGAAAGCCGCGACATTTTTTCAGTCTGCTTTCTCGGTGGCTGCTTAGCAGAGTTTCGCGCTTTTTGAATCATTTCAGGGATTTCGTTGAGTGCAAAGAAGGATCTTCCTTTGTTTTCCCTTGGTTTCGCCACTTTCCAATTCAATTCATTAGCAATATCTTTTACCCTGTCATCTTTCTTATTGATCTTTTCTGTTTCAGAAGAACGTGGTTCGTCTTTGATTCGGCCAGCACTCTCATTCCTCTTTTTGCCTGGATCTCCAACAGCTGTCTTCAACTGCAAGTCTTCACTCCAATCACCTATTTCCACTTCCACATTGCCATGACTTCTCTGTCCCCTCATATCGCCATCCTCCTTTGAGATGATTCCCTGAAGTTCGTCATCGCCATTCGATTGATCTTTTCATGCCGTCTCGAGAACTTCTTCACTGGTGATTTCTGGCAGAGTGTCGACTGGCAAGCCTGTTTTCAAACCTACTTTGGCTTCACAGCTGAGCATAGCTTCATCGGGACTGTGCTCTATTCCTGAGGGATGTGCTCTATTTTTCATAAATTGAATGAATTCTACTTTTCCCGACCATTCCGTTGTAGCCGGGCGTGTTTTTTTCTTTTCTTTTCTACTGCTCACGAGCCTCAAACTTCACGTGTTGAAAATCATTACGTTTACCATTGATAGTGGTGAATTATTAATAATTACCGGTTCATGTAATAAACTACCATAAAAGTGAATAATATTTATTCTTATGAATATTATTCACTGTGACCTTTTTATTTGATCATTATTAATAATAGTCGGCAATTATTAATATAAAGCGATCAATCACTTGAACCGTAATATCCATATCCATATGTAATGTGCAAATTTATTTAAACATACATATTTATGAATACACGTATTATCAATATAATTAATAAGATGTCTATTCTATTTATGGATAAGTACATTCATACCTAGATTAATATATATTAGAAAGATTATAAAAAAAATAAATGTACTATTATGTATATTGATATATATATATATGTATATTCACATGCTTCGAAGGAGTGCCTATAAGTGCTCCGTTTGAAGGCCACCAAGGAA
The DNA here is from genome assembly GCA_036172245.1 of Raillietiella orientalis. Classification (NCBI taxonomy): domain Eukaryota; kingdom Metazoa; phylum Arthropoda; class Ichthyostraca; order Raillietiellida; family Raillietiellidae; genus Raillietiella; species Raillietiella orientalis. The sequence continues at coordinate 7,197,287 of JAYWIR010000002.1, read as the reverse complement.
ACGAAAGAGCAACGTTTCAGGGATTTTCGCGGTTCGCTGCTACCGCACTGTCGGGCAGACGCCGAAATCCCAACCGTGGGGCCCCACCCGTCGCCACTTTGGCCGTTTTCCGAAGCAACACGTAGAGCTGAGGAGCTCTCAAGAGAAAAAATCGCTCGGGGAAACCGCGTCACGGGTCGGACGGACCGTAGGCCGGCCTTCCTGCCTGCTCCAACGCCTGGAAGTTACGCCATGTGGTTTGCCCAGATTTTCAGGCTTCTCACTAAGCAGGAGCAGCCAAGGTGACCTTGGCTGCTCCTGTAGCGAGGACCGCTTCGGGCAATTGGGCTGCAGGTCGCTCCTCTAAGAAAGAGACCCATCCCTCGACTGCAATTCCGAGACGTACAGATTGGAGCCTGCCCCAGAGACAGCGCGGTCCAGAATCGGAGGCGAAACCTGCGTTGATCCTTCCCCACTTCTTGCTTACGGAGAACGGACGGAGGGATTTCACAGTTTCAGACCGCCGCAGGGCTGGCTGCGACTACCACAAGCAGGATGACCCTGCTGTCGAGATGCTTACGCATCAGCGGGGCCCAAGAACGAGGACCTTCCGAGTGGACGTCCGAGTGCAGAGAAGAGATGCATCTCCGAACCAGCGGGTGTCTTCGTAAAGGGCGAATAGGTTCCGGAAAACCTTCAGGCATTCCTTCGGGTATGGCAACCAGACGAGTCGGGTGCCTACAGAGGTTGCCGCAAGGGTCCAGTCCACCCCGACCACACACACGGTTTCGTTAAACCAGCATGCTTCGCGACGAGGAGGAGGAGGAGCAGGCAGAAGGTTGCGAGATGCACTCTGCTGCTACCCTGGAAAGCGGATCTGCTGCCCTCGGGAAGAGGTCAGCCTCCTCGCCTGTCTTCGTCCGCTAGGCTCGTGTCTCAGATTTCCTTGTCGATTTCGTCCTGCTGTGAGCTTCGAGACGGGTTTCGCCGTCGCCAAGGTGACCGTGTACTCTCGCCGGCCATGCGCCTACGGGACGTGCGCTGTTCTTCGCCATGTCTCCTTTCTCTTCCGAACGCACGCTTGGCTGCAGTCCCGCGTCTCCGCAAGAATTTCCGACGCAGCCACCGATCCTTGGTTCTCTGGAATCCGAAAGAGCCAATTCAGGTTGCTGACTTTCCGTGGCATTCGAGACCCCGAATTTCCCTGACAATGGCCGTCATCGAAGAGCCAACATCCTGTCCAGAAAAGGAAATGTAGCCAAAGCACGGTCCCCGCGCGAGGCACCAAGCGTTGCAGGTTCGAATCCCACCCGAGGAAGGATCGACGCCGAGAAATGAGGGATACATCGTGGGTTTCGAGTCCCCCTCTCCCGCAGGACGGAGCTGGCTGACAGACAGTCTTTGGGTGCGGCACTGGTTCCAGAAACTCCTGGATGCCCCCGTCGACTGGCCGGAATTGGAAGTTGAACATCCGGGGTCCTTCTAGGACATCAAGAAGCCTTTCGGGGTTCCCCTCCGGTCGTAAAAATTGAGCTGTCTCCTTCCCCCTTGGAAGGACCCTCCCTCGCGCTCCATGGAGATGGTTTATACCTCTCCAGAGTGTGAAGAAGTGCGCTGTTCCCTTCGAGGAACGGCCCTTCAGCGAAATCGGGAAGCGTTGCTTCGGGGTTCTCTTTAGAGGAGCAAACAAGGACTGGATCCCCTCCTGAGAGAATGAGGAAGAGCTTCCCCCCCAAGCGTGAAAGAAGCCGGAGCCCTTCCTGGATTCATAGGGTGGTCCCCTCCCGGGACGCCCTCTAACTTGAGGAAGAGTTGACATGCGCTATCGGGTGCCGAGGCCAGCGTCAAAGACCTTCGTGAGCCTCCAGGCGAAGTTCTTGAGTACTTGGCGGACTAAAAAGAAGAAAATCCGAAAAAAGAAAAAAAAAAAATCTGGAAGGAAAACCTGAAAGGTCGGAATCGCAGCGACTCCCACGTTCGGAGCAGCCCTCTCCGCGGAATGTGTAAGCCGAGCTTGTAATCGGTACCTGTTTTCTGCCACACCCTTCCTCAGGAGCGAAGCGTAAGGACACGAACGTTTCACATCTCAAGAAGAGTTGGAAAGAAACGGAAAGAATGCTCGACGCGGAGGGGCTTTCAGCGGCGGCAGAGATGAGAACAACAGGTGTACTTCCGATGTTCACGATGGCAGGGAAAGCGAAGTGGACCCTAGCCCTAGAAGCCAGCCAGCCCAGCCCATTTCCGGATCTTTCTGCTCTCCTTACATTCGCTCAGAACGCAACCAGTGGTGACATCTACCAGTTCTCTGAATACACTGCTTCCTGCTCGTGCCCAGCCAAAGAACGGTTTCCGCCCGAACAAGGATTCACCACGGTAGGTGGCATCATGGGATTTCACGCTCTGATTGCCGCGCAAAAATGAACGCTGCATTTCAGATGGCTTCTTGGAATTCCTTGGAATTCCTCGCTTGCACCTCCGACAGCGTCGCTAGTTTCTGTCGTGTCCAAGACCACTGAAGGCACTGAAGCACGTGGTCTGGTCTTGATGATCGGAATCAGTGAAATCAACCTGCAGAGAAGTTCATGCTACTTTTCAGTTTTCCTCATGGGCAAGGTTCACGCTTGCCAAGGCTGATGTGGCTCTCGCGATATAAGAAAGGACTGACAGCCTTCTTTGCATTTTCCCATGGGCTCCTAAGTTCCTTTTCCGTCCAGCCAGAAGATTCAAGGTTTGTTCCCCGGAACCTGAACCGCACCAACAGAGGAGACGGAAGAGCAGAAGAGTCATGAGGTGATCTCTTGGATTTTCAGTTTCGCCATGGCAACGCTGTGTGCGTGCCTCCTGAATAACGTCGCGGTACAGACTGCGTTCGCATTCGGTCGACGTGGAGGTGAGCACCAACGTACTTGGTGTTCACCTCCACCTCCAGGACGTGGAGAACGCACAGCGCTTCTCAGACTCGTACGAAGCGGTTCACTGGGCAAGCGGCTGCCTCTTTTGCACGGGGGAAGGGAAAGGTTACGGCAGCGGGAGGTTGCTCAGATGGTTTGCGGATGTGGCGCCGGGCGTTGAAATCTGTTTGAATCTGTTTCCTTGGGTGGCTGCTAAGCCCAAGCGAAAAGCGTCCCCACTGAATTTTTTCGGAGTTGCGATGCACGTCAGTAATTTCGTCATGAGAGAAAGAATCATCCGACAAATCCCCAAGCGGCAGATGCGAGAGACACTCGGTGAAGTCAACTTCGTGGCCCGACTGATTAGGGGGCGACCAAAAACTCTTGCTGCTTACGGTTCTTCCTGAAGAATAGAGGGGCGCACGCCACTTGCCGGATGCACTTGTTCAACTCATCATGGAGTAGCGGGCACGTTTCTGCGAAGCGGCTCATGAAGGTGGAGGTGCTCGAATTCGAATCGACGTGGCAGATGTTGTAGGCGTTCTGGTAGATGTCCCTCATATCTTTCTGGAAACGATTAGTCATCTAAAGATCAGGCCTTATCCTCTTGCCAACTACAAACACAGTGCTTCATTACCCTTCGTTCTTCAAGTAGGACTCAGAGAACTAGAAGTAGAGGGTTGATGTTTAGCCACTTTACCAGCCAATGCTTCAGACGTCTAAGCAAGCAGACTTCCTCTCATCTGAGCCATCGTTTCGAGAGTTGCAAGGAACCTACTGTTAGACATGCTTTTTCCAGTCGTCATGGAATTTCCTTCCCTATTTTTTCTGGTTCCTCACTTTCCGCTTCCAATGCTCGCCTTTCCATCCTGATCCTTCGCCTTCTTTCTTCTCTTGTTTCAACATCCACTGTCACTCCTTAGCAAACGCTCTGTTCCTCAAAACCGTCGTCGAAGCTTCACTTTTAGGCTTCTGCACGGATTACTCTAAAGAGGAAATTAGCGATCCCTCCGACAAGACCCTGGACTCCGCATCCCTTTTAACAAACTCTTTCGATATCAGGGATGGCACGTAACTGGAATGATGTCGAGATTAAACAGCCGTTTTTTCGATTTTCTAGGATTCCAAACAAAAAGACCACACTTTGCCTCGGGTTAGGTCGGAAATTCCGAACTCCGAAACGAAGAACGACCAAAATCCCGAATGTTGAAACCGAAAGATCATAAGGGAAAAATGTATATGTATATACATATATTATGAATACAAATACATATGTAAATCAAATATATAGATAGATAGATACAGATACAGATATGGAAATATATAGAGAGAGAAACAGGAATATATATATATATATGCATACATCTGGAAATATATATATACATCTATATAAATATACATTATGAATAGAAATATGTATACATAGAAATAAATATATATATGAATCTTCATAATATATATGTGCATATATTATGAAAATTATTAAAAAAAGGTATCTATTCTTATTATGTATATCAATATATAGTTTATGTGTAGATTCGATACACAAATTTATTTTTATACACTATTTATCGATATTCAGGAACACATATTATTAACATTATTAACATATTGACATGTGTTAATATATTATAAATATATATTGAAGATTGAAAAAAATAAATATATGTGCTTAATGTGCGTATTGATGTTATATATATAATAAACACGTATGAAATGAATATAAAAATATCGAACTTGAAAAATAAAAAAATAATTGCGACAATTACAAATGATGGAATGGAATAAAGAAGTAAACAATATGTTAACTGTATATTAACATGTAGAATAAATGTTGATAAACATTAATAAATGTGTATGTTGAAACAAATCCGTATATAAGTGTACATAAAAATATATATATTGATATACAAAATAAGCACATGTGCTTATTTCTGATGATCTTTACAATCCATATATCAATATATATAATAAAGGCATGAATATTATTTATTTCTTATGATCCTTCGACATTCGGGATTTCAGCGTTGGGAATTTCGACCTTCGAGGCGCTGCAGTGAGTCACCTGTCTTCTTTCACCAAAGGCTCGCGTCCGTGCTCTTTAGTCGCCCTCAATTGGGATTGACCTCTTGCGGTCGTTTCATTTGCAGAGATGCCTGTGGCAAGAAACCTTCCCTGCAAGCACAAGGCTCTCTTCGCGACCTTCTCCAGGGACTTTCCGCTTTCACAAGGCGATCTTCGTTAGCGGCCGGTGGTCAGGCATGGTCTCTGGATTTTAAGGAAGCAACCTTTCTTGACAGCTCGTCGCCATCAAAGCCACCTCTCCCTAAAGCCGAAACAGCCCTATTCCGTCCTTGCCTACTCAACCTTCCCCATTCTGCGTCTAAAGAATTCTTCTTCTCCGTTCTCTGTTCCGAATTTCTGCAACAGATGAGTCGTTCTGCGCTTCGAAACCCTTCCATTCGTAAATCACTCGGGCAGAATCTTGGGATAAGTGGCACCCCAATTGGATCCTGGGATCGCGCTGGGAACGAACAGCTGCACTGATACGAAACGGGTGCGGAGATCACATGGAAGAAGATAAGCAGCCGCAGCCCCTTGATCGACCGTGCGAAATAATTTCTTGCAGACCGGGAACGCGTCTTCGCAGAGCTACGGGTCTCCCAGTCGTCATCTTTGTTTCATCCGGACACGGAAAAATCCTCCCCGAAATGCGGCTTGATGCCTGCGCACCCTGGAAACTGTTTCTGATTCGCTACTCCCAGCCTTGGGAGCCTAACACCCATTTATTTTCGAGTAGGTTCCTTTCCTCTTCCTTTCAGCGGTGATGCTTTCGTCGAGGAGGAGTGCCTCTCCCGTTCTGACAACTGCTCCTTTTGCGGAAATCCTTTCCGTTCCCGAGAACCTCGACGGATTCGGCTCCGAAAACAACAAGAAGGAAGAAGAGGGAGACTCCGGACAAGCAGACAAGAGGGCTGCTTGTTTTGTGCCGTCTTCTCTTCGTGGCTTGGTACCCACCGGTATTTCCAGCTCCCTCGCCAGGCCGGCCGCCTTCGATGCCACCTATCTTCCCGAGAGACAGGGATCCGATTTATCCGAACCAGGGTCCTCCGCTATCCTTCACCAGGCTTCGGTTTGTTCAAACAGGGCGGGGCGCGAACGGGAGGGGGCTTTTTTTTCTTCTCCCCGCTTCTCAGAGAGCACCGCTGAGGTCAGCTCGCCGGAAGGAACCCTTAAAAACACGGCCACTCCGTTCCGGGGCTTCCCTCCTTCAAGGACGGGGAATTTTCTGGAACGGGCGGATGCTGCGCGAACCTTCGCAACAACCCGCTCTGCAATTCGGACGTCCGGTGGCGCTTTCCCGCCGGTGTTGCGAATGCCCGAACCGGTGAGCCGGAAGGGCCGCGTGCTGGGCGCTGGGCATACGCAGGGCTGCCCCGACTCCAGCGGCAGTCGGAGTGGGGGCTCGGGGAACAGACAGAGCGCGGGCACGTCGTCTTCGATTGTTGCTCGGAGCCGCGGAAGGAGCCCCGGGAAATCGACCCCCGCTGGGCAGTCGCGAAGAAGAATCGGGACACTGCCTGGTTCTCCCAACTCGGCAGTTCCCAACTTTCCCTGCCAGCGCCTCCGGCACGTTCTCTGGCGCCGCCGCGGCAAAGACGTACCGTTCGTTCTATGAGATGCACTTCGTTGTAGGACTCCGGGATGATGGAGAGCGTAGCTTCGGAGACAAACAGGTTGATGTTCTTGTGGGTTACGTAAATGGGAATTTCCATGTCCTGGGAGAAGTAATTCAGGATGCGGTAACCGAGCCCTGGGAAAGGGGTCCAGTGAGACGATGCACCCTCTCCGTATGCGGAGAAGACTCATTAAAGGGGGGGGGGTCGAGCTGCGCGCGTCCTTCGCGTCCCCTCCCCCCCTCCGTTTCCTGACCCAACTTACAGGCTCCCGATTCGAAACGGAAGCGGATCTGAAGCCTGTGGTTCGGGCCTGTGTTGTACTGCTCCACCATGACGTTCCTGGTGGAGAGGCAACGGCCGTAGATAGTGATCTCCTCTGAGTTGAAGAGGTTCCTGCAGCACTCCGTGGAGGACATCAACTTCTTTCCGGGCAGCTTGCAGGACAGGATGAACTCTTCGCATCTGGAAGCAATGGAGCGCTTCAGCCCCCTGGCCAGGCACGCCCCGCGAGGCAATCGCTCCGAAAACTAGGGCAACGACCCGTGAGGACCTCGCGGAGAACCCTCCTGGAAACGTGACGGGGACCAGGCGCGTCCCGCGGGAGAGAAGGCGCAGTTCCCATGGTGATACGGACGGCTCTCTCCAGAAGGACAGCCCTTCACTGAGAAGCCTCCAGCAGTCAGCGTTGCTTTCTCCCCTTCTTTTTCTCGCCGTTGTCACGGAGCAGCATCGGTTCGAGAAAAGAGGGGAAGAGGGTCGGCTGGATGCGCCCCCTGTGGAGGAGGAGCGAGGGTTCCATGATTCCAAGTTCGCATCCGTGGCTCCACGGTGCTCTCCCGCCAGCCGCGTTCAGCTGCCGGAAAGTCCTTCGACGGAAGTCACTTCCGGGGTGCTTCGCACACACCCTCCCCGGTTTGACCACCCGACGCAGGGAGAAGGCAGGAGGAGACGAAGGGACCAGCAAACTTCTGCCTGAGGCAACGGATGCGGCGCCAGGCGCGTCTCCCCGATGGGGGTGGGGGGGAGAGGGGAGCTTCCAATTCGTGGCTCTCACCTCAGGGACGGGATAGGCTCCCATGAGATGGAAGGGACGCAGCTTTGCTGTCAGAGCGCCGCTCAACAACGGAGGGGAGTCTCCGGGGAAGCCTTACGAGACCCAGAGACCATCGCGACGGAGCCTGCGCGACGCCACTCGCGCGGAGACGCGGGCGCTTTGGTGGGCGGGTGGAGCCTCCCCGGAGCGCTTTATCCGCACTGGAGGCTGTAACGTCTCTGCGCGAGAAGGCACCAGGCCCCGCGGGTTCGAATTTCGGGCAGGGAAGGCTCCACACCTAGAGGGTGAGCTGGGTCGTGAGTCCCCCTCCTCCCCGTGGGATGGCATTGGTTGGTCTCGGTTAGCTTCGGTTGCGGTACGGGAAACCCTCGGACGCCCCCGTTGACCGGCCTCCGGGATTGAGAGTGGACCCTGCAGCATCCTTTCAGGACATCGAGGAGCCGGTTCACTTTGGGGTTGTTCATCTCCGGTCGGGGCCGTCCCCTTCCCCTATGTAAGAACCCTCCGTCGCGCATGGAGCTGACTGATTCACACCTCTCCAGAGCGTGAAGCGCGCTGCCCCCTTTGGGGAACGCCTCTCCAGAGAAATCGGGAAGCATCCCTTCGGGATTCAATTCAGAAGAGGAGAAAACAGGGAGCGGACATTTTCCGGGAGGTTCCCTCCGGAGGAGAAACGAGGAGTTCCTCCCTTCCTCCGGGGGATCCCTCTGGAGAAATCGGGAAGAGGCGGTTCCCTTTGGCCTTCCTCCTCTGCCAAGCGGGATAGGTACGGACCCCTTCCTCTGGAGCCCTTCCTAGATCCACAGGGAGGTCCCTCCAGGGTTACCTCCTTAAAACATGAAAATCAAGAGTAAATCGATAGTTGGCAGCTGTTTCGAAGCCGCCGACTCCGCATCCTTACTGCAAGACCTTTGACCCATAGGGCATTACGTGGGTGTTGAGGAAGCTGCTGAAGGCATCGCGAGCGCATTCGGATATCGGGAACTTCACTTCCCCGGAGGTCATTGGCGAGACGCGCAAGACAACCAGCAGCGCCGGCGGAAGCACGCCGTTGTTGTCTTGGCAATTCCAAGTGAAGGGGAACGTCAAGAAGAGAAGGGACCCATGGCGACGACATCAGGGCGTCGGACGCGCGGCCGACGAACCTCCAGGCCCACGCGCGCGCAACTCAGCGCAAGGTGGAGCGCCCCCATCCCTCGTGGAAAGAGCATCCGTGTCGGGATCCGAAGACCAGGTCGTGCGTTGCCACGCACGACGCATCTCCGACTCGACGGCGGACGCGACCCTCTCGATTCGCGCGCATCCCGGGTCGGATTCGCCCGTGCGACCTCGGCCGGCGGCGGCGGCGGCGGCGGCGACCATCGCCTGTGCGGGAGAGGCGGGGAAGATGAGAAGAATCGCCTGCCCGGATGACGCCTCCGCAGCCGGACGGCGCTGGCGCGACGAGCCGGCCACTCCGACCGGGAGGACGACACCGCAACACCGGGAGCTGGCAGCCGCGCCAGCCACGCCGTTTCCTGAAGTGGGCTCGGTGCGGCAGGCGGAAGGGAGGGATCGTGCTGGACGTCGCCTGCCCTGCGACTACTCGGCAAGGGCGTGAAGGCTCCCGGGTTTTGGGGTTCCCCAGGAGAGGGCGGAGCTGAAGAAAAGAGTCGGCTTGCTGGAGCTTTAACGGTTTTCCCAGTATCCTCATTGAGAGTGTCGGAAGGGAGGGGAGGGGAGAAGATGGAGAGATCACCTGCTCCATTTTCCGCATCTCGTTTTTATTTGATTTACCCAAAAGAGTACCGCGAGACGCGAGGTGGCCAACCGTTGTTGGCCACCAGTCACACATCTTAATGATTCCGGGTCGACTTTTGGATTCCTTCGTGCCGTGAGGCACTCGACCTCCGGTCATAACTTCCATGCACTCAATTCTCCTGGTAGCCCTACTGACGTCGTAAGACGTTTTCTAGGGTAAAGAAAAAAAGGACAAAAAAAAAATAGATGCTGCAGAGGCAACAGTGATGGCTTTCCGTGTCGCAGAGAGGCCCATGAAAGCAAGTATCCTTGACGATGTTCAAGGGCTCAGTGCGCTGAAGTCCTCGGAAACCCATGTGACTCTTGTGAAATCACATGGGGTCCTTCAGGGACCTCCTCCAAGCTCAACACAGCCACCGATCATGTTCTTCGGCACGCGGCGGCGTGCTGCTTCGAAAATCGTCCACGCTTCTTCACCGGGTGATGGTCTCTCTGGCTACGTCGGCGATGACTTCAGCTTTCTGCTGCATCAGAGGGTTTCGTCCAGAATTCTTAACCTTCTTGAGGTTTATTTTCCTGACTTTCTTTTCCTTCTTTTTTCTTTATAAATACTTCATTTGTTTTTGTTTTTGTTTTAAAAAAAATGATTTGTAATCTGTCATGATTTTCTTCCTGATCTTTCCATAGTTTGAGACGCATTGAATTTCCATGCCAACTCTGCCCTGTTTTTCGTGGATAAAAAAAATAAAATCCTGCGATGGTCGTTAGTTGAAGAACTGCGCGGTTGCTCCAAGCATGCGCCTCCTTGGATTTGCATGTGCGCAGCGTCTGGAGCACCGAACTTTCCCTCTTGAGATTTCCTAGCGCTCTCATCTCAGAAACTTTCGAACAGCAAGGCTGGAGACAGGGAGGCAGGGATCCCTACACGGGTTACACTCATCTCGGGTTCACTTTCAGCAGTTGGCCTTCCTTTCGCCCACCCTTCCGTCGCGTCATCAAGGGTTGGCTTTGCCACCTGGAAACCCGACAGGGAGCCGTGCAGTCATTGCAGCAGAACGTGCCAGGAATGGAATTCCTGGTTTGCTGGCATCAATTCCTCGGAAGGTGATGACTTGGTCCGAACGGTCGCCATGATGAGAACGAAGTCATGAATTCCTGCAGTCGATAGTCTTGAAGAGGGAGGAAAGCACTCGACCTCCCTTCTCATTGGCATGGAACCAAGCAGATGAACCTGCCGATGAAGTCAATTCTTCTCAAGGAATTCAGCGATTGGCACGCTCTTCAGGATGGGGTCTCATGGCATTCCTCTGTTTGGATGAAACCAGGCTGCTATTCTCGAAAAGACAGGGGTATGCAACGAGGTCCTTGAGATCTTTCTTCCTGAAGCCTGAGAAACTACGTGTTTGTTCCGGTCATTTGCACTCTTTCGCTTCCTTTTAGAAAAGGAGCGAATATACTGAGAGGAAACAGAGAAGCGAATGGACTGCTGGACCACTCCTTTCTGCAGATCGGCCTGTTCGAAGGCACCGTTCCGCTCCAAGAGCATTCTTCCCGCTCCGCTGAGCTGTGGGACCAAAAGTTTTCTTCTAGAGCTTCTAGACATCTGAACGAAAAGGAGCTCATTCGGATGCTCCAGAGTAAAGCCTCTGATGATTTCCCTCGTCCCCTGCTTCCATGAGGGACAATAAATCTCCCAGGTGACCTTCTACGAGGAGAATTTCAAGACTTGTGCTCTTCTCCCGAGGGTCTTGGTCATCAGCTGCACTCCCGGAAGATCAGGAGATGCTGGACTAAGCCATCCTCTCAGATTTTTATTCATAGGCCTCACGTAGCAAACGGCGGACCCTTCCTCTTTGCTCTGCAGGAAAACGGCTCTTCTGTTTATCCTCTGGGCATTTAAACCTTTGCATCTGGAACGCGCGCATCTCATTGGCGTTCTTGTCGCAGGGAGGCGAATAACCTTCCGTCGCTGCGCTTCGGGAAAAAGTCGAGACGCTTAAAGAACCGCGAAACACGGGAAGCGGCGAAGTAATTTCAGCAGGCAGATCTCGCCTCCAGAAAAAACAAACTTAAACCCTTCTTACCTCATGCTGATGTAACTGAAAATCTCCTCCACGTTCATGTTAGCTTGCTGGGTCAGGTTATGGTAGAGCAGGTCAAAATGGTTTCTCGATTTGCGATCCTTCAGAAAGGAGTCCGTGGTGTAAAACGCCAATGCTGGGATTGCCATATAAGACACCAGGTCCCCAGGAAGATGGTAACCTACGGAACGGAGGAGGCAAGAGCGAGTCTTTGATTCTCTCGTGCAGCGGGCTCTTGAATCTACGGCCGTAGCATTCGTCCCACTGATTAGCATTCGAGGTGTTTGAGTCAAGAGTCTCAAGAGCCGTCTACCTAGAATGTTTGTACACTCTGGTGTTCCGCGCTCTTCCTCTGGAGCGAAGGAAACGGGGTGCTCTTTGGAAGATCACGATGTCACTGAAAGGTTGCTTATCATCTAGCAATGCAAGTTTCTTCCGCTATCAGAAGAGTGCTAGAAGAGTGTGCTAGAAGAGTCTACAGAAAGTTCAAACTTTGGTTCTTGTCGCCACGCGGCGTCCACGTAAAATTTTTTCTGGCCATCGGCAGCTTGCAAGAAACAGCAGCAGCTTCATTTCTGTTTTGCTTCAGGAGACGGAGGGAAACCGAAACCAGCGCGCTCCCGGAGAAGGTCGCCCGAGACCAACGGGGAATTTCCGATCTTTGGACCTTCTGGAGGAGGAAAGCGCGCAGGGAGTGTCTCGCGCGGTCTCTGGTATCGGATCCCGGGATTATCGATCAGCGGATCGAGTTGCGCGCGCGGCGGTCACGGGAAACGAGCTTCCGGCGCCTCCGTCGGCAGCGCGGCGAGAGAAGGACAACGGAGACATTCCGGCAGGATTTTCAGCTCGCTCTCGCCCAGGAGAAACCGGGGCGCCGGGAAAGCGAGAAGGGGAAGAGAGACCGGTCGACCCCTCCCTCCTGCGACCTGGCCTGTTCGGAGGCTCCCGTTCCGCTTCACGAGCCCTTCCACCCCCCCCCCCACCCCACCCGCCCCGCTGAGCGTGTGGATCCGAAAGGTTTCCTTCCTGGAGATTCCAGACGCCCGAACGGAGTTCGAAGTCTCCGGCAGTGCCTGCCCGCCCTCTCCCTCTGCTGTCGTGAGGGACAGGGTTTCTTCCGTGTAGAGATCTCCCTCGAGGAGAATTTCCAAGACCTGTCCTCTTCGCCGAGGGTCCTGGCCTTTGTACTCAGTCCCGGAAAATTCAGGGAGGACGCCGGCGATGCCTGGATCTAAGACTCACCCTCAAGACTTTCCCTCGTAGGCCGCCGCACGTAACTGAAGAGTGGGCCGTCCCTCCCTGCTCTGCTGGAGAAACGCTGATTCCCATCAGGGAGCGCCTCAGTCTGCCCTGAAGGCACTTGGAGTGCGCTGCGCGTTCTAGGGAGTCCAGGAAGGCGCGCGAGAGATCTGTCCGCTCGCGCTCGCGTTCCGCGGACCACGTGCATGCGGCTGCGAGCGGCTGCCTGGAGACTCTCCGTCATCTTCGCTGTCAAGATCGAACCTTCTCTATCGGAAGGGGGGGGAGGCGGTTTGGACCCACCTCCAGTCCACTCACTGTCCGACTCGAGGAACGATGGCTTGCCTTCGTCGGAGTGCACCCGGTGGCAGCTCGAGGGGAGCCGAAGAACGCGCGCGTCCCGGCACGTTTCCTTTTCGCCCAGCGATGAAAGTTCGTGCGGTGTGCACGGCTCAGTTTACTGCTTTCGAGGGGAGCACCTACGAGGGACGCTGTCGAGCTCGTGTGTGGGAGGGTGGTGCGCGCTAGGAGAGGAGTCCCTGACCTCGCCCTTCCTTTGGCCACTACAGCTGGGACCGCAAGAAAACGATCTCCAGGGAGGCGCAACGAACTGGCAAGCCGAACCGGAGATGCCTCAGCAAGGAAAGTGGGGGGAGGAGGAAAAGTTCTCAAGCGCCGCCTGAACCTGAGCATCTTCCGGAGGAGGTGGCAAGGCGAGGAGGGAAGAGCGGGGGAGAGGGTTCCCACCTCTTCACCTCCTCCTCCTTTTCCTCTCCTTCCAGAGGAGGAGGAGCGGCCTCCCACCCGAGGCATCGCCGCAGAATCCCCGAGGATCGCGGAACCGGGAAAATGACGAAGACAGCCGGAGATCCCTCGAGCGAGGGACGGAGGCGCGCCAGGGAGCAAATGGCCCTGCTCTCCCCCAACAGGGAGAACCCGCCGGAGGCCGCGGGCAGGTTTCCACGCTTTGATGGAGAGACACGTCACCGTGGGACCACCTCCCTGAACGAGGATGAAATGCAGACAGCAGCCAGGCAGAGAAGACGGAAGTCCTTCCGGGATCTCTGCTGTTTTTCTGTTTCCCGTCTTTTTTTCTGGTTCGCCTGGTACTCCAAGAACCGTGCGCGTGCCTTTTCAGGGTATCGCGAAGCTCTTAAATGCTGTCCACGACACCCAGGAGTGCGTGTCAACTCTTCAGGTTAGGGGGTACCCTGGGAGAGGGTCACCCCATAATCCATGAGGGACATCCAGGAGTCGGGGAGGAAGCATCCCGTACCTCCCCGACTCCTAGGAGGGGGTAGCCCCAAAAAGGAACCACCCCTTCCTTGTTCTCTCCGCAGGGACCCCGCTATCTTGCTTCTTCGAAGGGGACCTCGGAAACGATCCTCTCCAAGAATTTCTTTTCCGGAGGGCGCCCGCAATGGAATCGCTCCCTCTGAAGAGGGCTCCGGAGGGACGCTGGAGCGTCCACACTCTGAAGAGGCGATCCCCGAGGGCGAGTAGCAGCCGGCCCCATGGTAACGGCTCCATATTCACACCCAGAGAGGGACCACGGGAGCAACAGACTCCTTGTTCACTGAAGGGACCCCGGAGGGTCAACTTCCAATCCCGGACGTCAGTCAGCGGGGGATCCCACCAGTGCCGCCACGCCCGAAGACAACGGAGACCAACCAGCTCTATCCTGCAGGAACCAGCGGCGCGCCCCGTTCTAGGCGTCGATCCTTGGCCCCGGGAGGGATTCGAACCCGCAATGTTCGGTGGCACGCGAGGGGCTGCCAACGCGGCTTTCAATCTCCCCCCCTTCCAGGTCAGGTCAGTCATGATTTGTCCCCCTTCCCCGCCAGTTTTTGACTTGGAAAGCACTCTCGGAGCTCATGCTGCCCACGCGAGAAGGGGCACTTGGGACAGTCCGGGTTGCTTGGCGACTCCGTAGTGCGCTCGTGGACGCTTCTTTCCCGAATTTCGTGCCTGCTCCGAAGTTCCGTCCAGGAAGCAGAGCTCTCGGGATTCCGTGAATTCCTTTCTCTCTCTCGGGCTGCTCTCCCCTTCGTGAGCGGTGGCGGAGCAGCGGGACGAATGAGGGCGTCTCCTCGTCGAGGAACCGGGAACGGGGCGCGCGGCAAACTCGTGGCGAGGGAGCAGGAGGGTGGCGAAGAGGAAAGGAATGCCGCGAAGGCGGTCGGCGGAACGCTTCCCGGATGAATCAGCATTTCCCGATCGTCGCCTGGAGTTCACAAGAGCAGAACAGCCGTGAAAGAGGCCAGGTGTTCGTTCCTCCTCCCGGTTCCCATAGGGGACCGGGCTCCCCGCGACGCCCAGCGCCGCGCCGAAAGGTCGGGGTGGGTGAGGGGAACGCTGGTGAATGTGGTGGTTGCTGGGTCTTAGAGCTGGTAACAGCCAATTCGGCCGAACTGCAGTCGAGTCCCCCCACCTCCTTCCATCAACGGGCCGGAGGAGGGGTTTGGCGGAATGACGCCCCGGCGGAGACCCTCTCGCGAGCTCGATCCCGGAGTGGTGTGACCACCTACCTGTCTTCTCCTGGAGCTCAAGGACCCCCGGTCTACTTATCGGATGCGAGCTGCACACCGTGATGACGGGCAGCATGAGAGAGGTCACTTGCTTCTCGTAGTAGGTAACCGACGGCTGCTCCCTGAGCTGGAACCACGACTCCACGATGGACTGCAGCTGGTAGACGAAGATGTACACCATCGCCGATATGACCAGGCCCCAGAACAGCTTGAAACTGAGAGATCTTTGGCTGCTGGCGAACTCCGAGACCCCGTGGAACGTGGTGCCTCGGAGGAAGGACACGAGGTTTATCTTCAGGAGCTGGATTGTGCGCTCCAACCTCACGAATCTGCTGGGGAGCGCAGGAGGATGGGGCTGCAGCCTCTCGCTCTCCAGAGGAGCCACGCGCAGCAGCATGGCACTCCTTCAGCAGGCAGAGTTCCCCGCTAAGAACAAGAAAGATTCATCGACGTGTCGTTATCAAGCTGGATGGAGAGGGGAGCTGGGGACAAGAAAGGGGGTGGGAGCACGAGAAGGGAAACGGATCGGAGCATCACAGGTCGGATTCACACGTGCGACCTCGGCCGGCGGCGGCGACCATCGCCTGCTCAGGAGATATGGAGAAGACGAGAAGAATCGCCTACCCGTCTGGCGCCTCTGCAGCCAGACGACGCTGGCGCAGCGAGCTGCCGACTCCGACCGAGAGGACGACATCGCAACACCGGGATCTGGCAGCCGCGCGAGCCACACCGTTTCCGGAAGAGGGCCCGCGTCGGAGGCTTTGTGGTTAAGGCTTCCGCGCGTGGCACCATGCGTCGCGGGTTCGAATACTTGGGCAGATAACTTGATGCCATTGCGTCGTTTGGGTTCCGAGTTTCTCCTGCAACGGCGCTGGTTGGCCGAGACATTCGGGCGTGGCCCCGGCGGTGGATAAAGCCGGCGGCCAGCCGATGAAGGCCGGATCAATGGGAGTCGACCTTCGGGTCCTCCCAGGAATAAAGGAGTGGGGAGTTCCCCCTCCTGTGTGCAAAGGAGAGTGGACCCCCGTCACCGGGGGGACCGCCTTCGGTTTCAAGATGGAGCAGGAGCCCTCACGGGCACCTCTCCAGTCGTTCAAAGGAACGGACCCCCCTGTTGGGGGGTCCCTCCGAGTCGTCGCCTCTTCACAGAGTGTGTACAAAGGAAAGAAGCTAAGCGAGAGCGATTCCCTGCGGGAAGCTGCAGCGCCCCTTCTGAGTTTCGGAAGCACCCCTGTGGGGGTTGTCTTCAGAGGAGTGAATAAAGGAGCGGTTCCCTTGCGGGTTCCCTCCGGAGAAGAAATTCCTAGAAGCGGATCCTTTCCGGGTTCCCTTCGGAGAAGTTGAAATGGAGAGGACCACCACCCCGCAAGGGGGGGAGTGTCCCTCCGGAGAGAATGAGGAAGGAGAGTTCCCTTCGGGGTTCCCCTTCGGAGACAACCAGGGTGGGAGGTGAGATCCCCCCGTCCGGGGGGGATCCCTCCCCAAGCGTGAGAGGAACGGACTCCGAGCCCTTCCTGGATTCAATAGGGCGGACCCCATCCCGGGGTGCCCCCTATCCTGAAGAATATTACACTGAAGAATTACACGCCCCCCCCTGCGGGTTGCCGCGGACAGGCGTGGAAACAAAACAGTGTGTTAATGTTTAAAAAGAGCCACGCGCGCCGCGAGGCACGCGACCGGCTCTGAGGTACTTAGCGAACCAAAAAAAAAAAAAAAAAAAAAGAGGGCTCGGCGTGGGAGACAGATGGGCGGGGCCATGCTGGACCGACGTCCAGCGTGCCTATGAGAACGGACACGATAAGACGGTGCTGGAAGCGATGACGATTCGCGCCATGATTCTAAAGAGGAAAATTCGAGAAATTCCATTCTATTTTTCCCATCTGATCTTTCCCCCCCCCCCCCTTTTTTTGGATGCGCGATCGCGTACAATCCGCGCTTTGTTTCTCATCTGCATTGTTTTTAGAGGCTGCGGAAATTTTTCCTTTGCCGGAAGTTCCCCCTGCTGGGTTTCGTTTTCCTTCCAGAGGTCCTCGAAGCTGCCGATCTACCGCCGTGTGTGCTTAACGGACGGGAGCCTCTTGTGCCGCCGCCAGCGTCCGGTGATGGAGCTCGGAGCCCGCCTTCCCTTGCAGATCGGCCAAGCGAGCTGCTTCAAGAACCCCCCTTCACCACCACCGCTCTTGGAAACACCAGCCACGCGTTCACCCTCTCCAGCAACATCCAGCACGCCGCTAGGGGGGAGCTGCACACGAGATGGTGACAGGAGAACATCTTTTCCCAGAGGGAATCGAAGGTTTGCCCACTCCTTGGACAAGCAAGCAAAGAACAAAGTGGAATGAAAGCAACTCACCTTTCCGGATGTTCCCGTCACACTCAGGGCTTTGGTTCCTCGGGCAGCTGGTCCTCGATGAATCCTTTCGGTCCGCTGCCAAACCCTCCGCTCTCCTTTTATAGGCTCTTCCTTGTTTGAACGACAATCAAAGTATTAAGACGGGACAAAATCAAGAAGGTGGAAACACTGCTTTGTTTACATGGGATCATCCGGTTCTTCGAGGAACAGGGCGCCTTCTAATGATGGGAATTAACCAGAAGATCCCAAGGCAACGCGGTGCTGTTTGTGGTCATGAAGGATTATCCCGATCCACGGCAATTATCTCCTCCCTTGTGACGTGTTGGAGAGGAGATAAAGAATTCAAAAGTGAGGAAGAAGTGCCCCTTCGTGTTTTTCTATTCTGGTTCCAAATGGAATTTCCCGTGCTAGTTCCCACGGTTTCACTCTTCATTCTATCCCTTTGATTCCCTCGTCAGCGATCCAGTTCCCGAGGACAGGAATTCCTCACAACCGCTTGTGAGGACATTCCTCGCCGTTAAAGGTTTCCAGTGATCCATCCTCTTGATTCGCTGAGGACATTTTCGCTCTTGTTTTGCTTTCCAATA
This sequence comes from Raillietiella orientalis, assembly GCA_036172245.1. Lineage (NCBI taxonomy): Eukaryota > Metazoa > Arthropoda > Ichthyostraca > Raillietiellida > Raillietiellidae > Raillietiella > Raillietiella orientalis. Next base: position 7,179,158 of record JAYWIR010000002.1, on the reverse strand, counting down.
ATCTTACTCTTCCAGCGGTGCCCTTAATCTCAGAGTGTTCCTCCGTGGGCTGCGGATAACCCGTCAGAGTGGCATTCTACTCCACTACATGCCATTTCCTTCCTGAGACGATCGGCAAGTTTTCCCTTGGTATCCTTCCGAGCAAAGGGACTCCTTCGGTGGAGTGAACTGCTTGGTGCGCCCCCGAAGAAGTGAGTGGACACACCTCCGTATTCCCGCTCCTGTGGAAACCACAGGATGTCCTGCTGTTTCTGAACCGGGGATTCCCGTGCAGTAAGCGCAGGCACCCAGTTTTCGGGGGAGTTGCCTCCCGAACTGTTCCAGGTGTGGGGTGATGGGATCGTTCCCACACCTCCTGCTAGACTGCAGTGCCCTCGAGGACTTGTGGTGGCGACTCGTTTCGGAGCTCCGTCGACCGCAGGACACTGCTAAGGACCTGCTGCGACGATTCTTCACAGAAAACGGACCGAAGAAGGCGCAACGATCGGTTGCCTCCGCGCCATAGTGATAGCCCGCCACGCCAAGTCCGGTTCGCGGCGAAGGGAGGCCACCAGTATTTTTTGTCCTCATGAGGACAGCACTAAGGTGGCCTCATTTGTCTGAAGAAGCCGCCAGGGAGATCGCCACCGTCCTGTGCCGCTTCCAGAAGGAAAGAAACTCCTTCAACCGATCTTATCCTCCCGTCTATTTTTATTTATTTATTGTCCCTTTCCCTCGTTCCCTACTTACTGCAAACCGGCCTAAGTGCCGGCGGTTATTCAAGATGAACTTTTTTTTTTGGCATTTGTCGTTTTTCAGGGGTTCTTCTCCCCCCCGTCCGACACTCTTAATGAGGATACTGGGAAAACCGTTAAAGCTCCAGCAAGCCGACTCTTTTCTTCAGCTCCGCCCTCTCCTGGGGAACCCCAAAACCCGGGAGCCTTCACGCCCTTGCCGAGTAGTCGCAGGGCAGGCGACGTCCAGCACGATCCCTCCCTTCCGCCTGCCGCACCGAGCCCACTTCAGGAAACGGCGTGGCTGGCGCGGCTGCCAGCTCCCGGTGTTGCGGTGTCGTCCTCCCGGTCGGAGTGGCCGGCTCGTCGCGCCAGCGCCGTCCGGCTGCGGAGGCGTCATCCGGGCAGGCGATTCTTCTCATCTTCCCCGCCTCTCCCGCACAGGCGATGGTCGCCGCCGCCGCCGCCGCCGCCGGCCGAGGTCGCACGGGCGAATCCGACCCGGGATGCGCGCGAATCGAGAGGGTCGCGTCCGCCGTCGAGTCGGAGATGCGTCGTGCGTGGCAACGCACGACCTGGTCTTCGGATCCCGACACGGATGCTCTTTCCACGAGGGATGGGGGCGCTCCACCTTGCGCTGAGTTGCGCGCGCGTGGGCCTGGAGGTTCGTCGGCCGCGCGTCCGACGCCCTGATGTCGTCGCCATGGGTCCCTTCTCTTCTTGACGTTCCCCTTCACTTGGAATTGCCAAGACAACAACGGCGTGCTTCCGCCGGCGCTGCTGGTTGTCTTGCGCGTTTCGTCCATCGCTGCGCTAAAGGAACTCCCAGGTCTTAGCAGTTCAACGGATCGGAGAGATCATCCTCCACTCGAGCTTGCGTCACATGAAAGTCAACGTGGGGCTCTCGGGAGCAAAGGGCAAATGATGCCGCAAAATGTAGCGGCGAGAAGTTCTGTTTGCCCTGCGGTTCGAACCAGGTCCAGAAGTGTTATTTCCTGCTGCCTTCCGCTAAAGCAGCAGATTTTTTCCTCTCGTGGTGAGGGACAATTAGCTCCAGAAAACAGGAACCCCAAGTCCCCGAACACCTGGCGATTTTGCTCCGATGAGGAGGGAAAATTCCCGATTCCCCGTATCTCCCCAGAATCACTTTCCCTGAAACGGAAGCACATGCTTCTGCCCCAGGAGGGATAGTCGTGATGCACGCTCCTGACTCAGTACGACGGAAACTGTCCCCCAGGCAGCACCAGCAGCCGAATCTCAGCTCGACCACTGTCGTTTTTCAATGAGAAATGGCAGAACTTGCCGAAACACTGCAAAACGTATAGGAGCACGTTTTGCACTGTTTGTCCTAGTGTACCGTGCAGGAGTGCGGTACGCTAGGAGGACGGCACCGGGACGTTCTCAGTCCCCGGAGTGAGTTGCTGGACGCACAAGACAGCGCGGTTTCCTTCGTCTGGTACTGCTGGCTGCTTCGAATCCGAAGCCACACCCTTCCATGCTGCAGCATTTCGTGAGTACCTCAGAAAGGACATCATACTGCTTCAGCAAAGACTTCAGACGAGGATTGTCCCCTCTGCCAAACATCCGAGGATCGCGTTTCATCCTTATTTGTCTTCTCAAACTGCGGATGGAAAGTCGCATGTCCTTCCGAGATGCTTCCCTCCTGAGATCCCACCTGCTGCTGAGAAAGCGAATGACTGCCCTCCCCCTTCCGAAACGCCCTTGGTCTGTACCGCTTCTGTGCGAGTGCGAAACGCATGGCACCGCATCTCTTGCATCCGGCTTGCCAGCGAATGCCGCCTCGCTCACTTGGATCTGCTCTTCTTCACAGAGGGAGTGCGAAACTCTTGCAGCGAAGACTCGTCATAGAAAACATCCAGGCGCCGGCGCACCTGCGAGGTGTGTCCTTCTTCCCTCGATTTTCCTTTCCCTCCTTCCTCGTCTGTGCAATCGGATTGTTCTTGCCAGCGGGAGAGCAAACGGCGTGGGGCGCTACGAGCGTTCCAAGGCGATTCTCCCTCCTTCTAGAGAGATGTTCTGCTTGGCCGTAGGGTGCGGCGCCTGAAGTTCTACTCCCGTACGTCCCTCTCTTAGCAGGCGAAGAAGCCTATACACGGACGTGCTTCCCACGCTTCCCTCTGGTGGTGCACCAGGGCATCCACAGAATTTCCAATGGACGCGACCAATCAGGGAATTCTTTTCAAAGTAACTCTCCGATCCTAACGAGTTTGCAGCGACCAAGAGAAACATCGAGTAACGCCAATCCGCAACTCGCAACCAGACTGATTTTAGTCCTACACCAAGAAACATCTTCCAGAAGACAAGCTTTGCGCACAGAAACAAGTACACCTCTTCATCCACAATAATCCCAGCAGGTTACCTCTATGACAACACTCGCTCCCAGCATCCTTGAAACTGGGATTCTACTTCATGTTTTAGAAATTCCGCTACTCCCATCCAGAATTCTACAATATTTGCTGCTCCTTGAAACCCTCAAGTCCGGAGCTCCCTTAGAAGAGAATCCAAGCCTTGATTCTGTACTTTCCCTACATCCTTCCCCCCCTTTTCCGTGTGCAAACAAGGTCAGAGGCCAGTCACGGAAGCAACTCATCATAAGATGAAAGTGAGATCCCAGGCAGGACAGAAAGGCGAGAGTGAGGGCGGGTTTTCCTCTTCGTGAGTTTCGTTTTGGAAAAAAAGACAAGACAGGTTCTGGAGTGGATGTTCCCTTTCAAGCCCTGTCTGGAAGCAGAAGTGTCCTTAACTTCCCGAACAAAAGTGCCCGCTGAAGACCAACAGGATTTCAACAAAGCTGGATAGTTTATTTGAAACGCATCAACAAGTAAAGCATATCTGATTATAACGTTCCCCTGGTTCCAAAGATCATGGGGATGAACTTACAAACGACTGGGGGGCTTTCGAAGGATCCGAGTCTGAGCATAGGACCAGCTGTTCCTCTAAGAGCCTATTGAGCTGTCATGGTCTCTTCAGGAATTGTCCCGCAGAGACGAATCAAATCAGCAATCCACCCTCCTAATAGCTGGTGGCATTCAGCCCAGATGCAGAATACAGTTCGAGAACACATTGCTGGCAGTCTCTGTCCGAAGCATTGGATTCCGTCCCTCTAACTTGCGAGGACAAGCAAAGGGTCAGGAGTCCGATGCACGCTGTCCGATACTGCTTGTTGCTTATGGCGTAAATGAGCGGATTGATGACGCTCGATGACCACGCAAGGATGGAGGCCAAGATGTGCAGAGTTGGAAAAACGGACTGGATACAAACGGTGCACATCCAGGTCCCTTTGGAAACGTCCACTCACCTCATCCCAAACCACATTCATTATCATGAGCGGGAGGAAACACGTGACGAATGACGCAAAGATGATCATCACGAGTTTCGTGAGCCTCATTTCTTCCTGCTTGTGCTTCATTTCCAGGAAATTGTAAGATTCACTGTTGCTGTGGTTGATGGTACCTCTGAGCACCTACGCTTAGCAGTAACTTTTCTGAAGAATTGGTTACCTGTATGACAACACTCGCTTCCGGCTGCTTCTGACTTTTGCGTAGATCAGAGTGTAAGACGCTATAATCACTAAGGATGGCAGGAGAAATGCAATGATGAAAAGAACCTTCTTGGGTGATCTTCCGTTTTTCTCCAAAATGGTGCAAGAGAATGTCGAAGGATTCAATCCGTACTGCCCCCAAGTCTTGAACAGAGTCGGGGTGAGAAGACTGAAACTGAATATCCACACGAAGGCGATCATAAGGAAGGTATTCAATGGCTGGTACAAGCTCGAATACAGATGATTGTGCACAACAAGCACATACCTAACGAAGAAAAGACGGAGTGTTGTTGTGCAATTCCAGCAAAAGAAGGCACCGCGTAAACAACATGCACAGTTTCCTTGCTTTTTTTTTTTTTTTTCCTTTTGCTGCTGCGAAATGAAATTTTTCAACCTTGTAAAGCAGTTCATAGTGAGAATTCGGAACCTCTGGTCCATGATCTCGACATCGATTTAGGAAAAGTAGATGTCAAATATTTGAGGTGGACGGTGCAAGTAGCATCAAAAAGTAGATATTGAAAAAACATGCTCGACAAAAAAAAAAAAAAACGTTAACATTCTCCACTGTTCTCTTGTTCAGAACTCTTAAATCCATGGAATTCCAGGTGGCTACCTGTTCTCTTTCAGTCGTGTCCACTTCTGAATGAAGCATCTCCTACAGCACGGCAAACCAGTCACACATCTTAGGGCGATTCTCCCGTAAGGAGGACCACTTACTCAGAAACAGGGACCTGAACGTCTTGCTCTCGAAAGGTTTGGAAAACAAAAGGGCGGTTTGCGCGAAGAAGACTCACAGTACCATGAATCGAAAGTCATCAACAGAATCTTTAGGACTTTGATTCCAAGTGAACATGATCTTCGTTTCTAAATGCGGATTCATGTCAGCAACGCTTGAGCATCCAATCATCACTTGAAAAGATTTGAATGCACAGCCTAGAAAAGACTATTGAAAATTTGGACCGGCCCCAAGTCCGGATCGTGGAAAACCCAAAGAACCCAATCCAAACCCAAAGAGAGGTTGGACCCTGGATCTTTCAAGAAAGCTTTTGAGCAAAACAAGAAAACTCCATCGGAACTCTTGCAACGGTCATGTGAAAAGCGCCACCGTAAATGCACACAGCCGGGTGTTTTCAACCTCTATCCTCAATTTTCGCTTTTCTTTCTTTCCTTCTTTCATCTTCTTCTCCTTCTTCTTTTTGTCTTTTTGTTTTTTTAGAAATTTCGCCAACGATCCAAAAAATTCAACTATGTATTTTAAACTGTGAAACATATCCACATTTTTCATGGTCAATCAATTACGTGCTCATATATGTATGCATACGCATATGTTGTTTTTTTATGGTCCATCGTTAAGATCAGCAATCAATTCAACTGAAGTTTGCAGAAAGCAGCTGTTTTTAGACAGAGCTGCACTTGAGTGCGAAAGAAAACAGCAAATTTTTTGCATTGCCGTTCAAGCAATACGAGCAGAATTTCTGAAATTTGTAAGAGTTCTCCATGGAAACGCGAAAGACCGTGCAGTTACACCACGTGGTCTCTAGTGCGCCGGAGGTTCGGATCTCATGGACCCTGGACGCTTTCAGGAGATCGCGACGGGGAAAAAACTTGAGGTACTGGACACCTCCAGAGTGCACAGCGCCCTCTCCGGTGCGATAAGGAAAGCTGTGGGTCCTGGCGCAGCGAGTCGGATTCTCGAAACTTGACGTGAAAATTTCCCCCATGGCATCGCCACGCATTCGATCACGCCGTGCCAGAAACGGGACGCTCCCATTCTTCCGGAAAGACCATCTTCCTCCCACGTTCTCGTGCGCAACCAACCCGGGTTCTATTTCACGTGACGCAAGCAGAGGGTCTCGATGGATGCTCCACACTCGAGCAGCACACTCCGTGGATGGCGCGTTGTCCTCTTGGGCTGAAATCCGACTGGGAGCACAGAGTGGAACACATCCGCATTTCCCGCAGGAGCTTTTGATGGGAACCTGCCGCGCGGCTGGGGCAGTTTCCGGAAACCGCCCTCGCCTCTGCGCCCGAAGCGCAGGGGCGATTCCGCCAATCGCCTATAGGCGGAGCTCGGATAAAGGCAACCAATGAAGGAGTTTCTGTTGCCCCCCTCCCTTCCCCGGTGGATGGTTTCTCTCGTCAATTTGTCCATTAGCAATGTTCCAGTGACTCCTTGGAGATGCCCTGCAACTGCCGCCTTTCCTGTGCCACACTTTCAAGATGAAGCCGCCGCATCTTCGGCGAACAGAGTGGGAGTGCCTCCGCTTTCGTGCCCTCCACTTTGTCGGGTCGGAGGACTCCGGATGCCTACTCAGCGCAGGTCCATCGTGGAGGGTGGAGCCTCCGACCTGCCCTCACCTTGCAAGCTGGCGAACGAACCCTTCGAAAACGCATCTATGGAAAACACTGGTCATAGGTCTTTCCTGCACGCGGGTCTCGTGGAGATCGTGGTTTCATTGGACGTTTGAGCGGCCGAAAGAGCGCGTGACCTCGGAGATTTCGCAGACGAGGGCTCAGCCGAGCGCAGGGGAAAACTCCAAGACGAAATCGAATAGCGGGGGAGCACTTGTGCTTGGGTGTTCCGGAGGTTGGATCTTTGGGGAAGTCTGGGGGCTCCCGTGGATTAGCTGTGAAGCGGTGGAGAAGAGAGAGCATCAGAGGGACAGCTAATTCTGGAGATTCCGTGAAAAGCAGCAGCAATCCGTCGCAAAGATTAGAAACTGGCCCTTGCGTCTGGTTCCACCAGAGAGAGGTTTCCCGTTTTTCTGGAGACCGTTCCGGCCTACTTTCACTCCGGCCGATCCACCTGAATCCGTCGAACCAGAGAGCGGAAGAAGGTAGCCAAGGAGTCGCGCGGGTCTGCTGCTGCTCTGCGATAACCAGCGCTTGGGGATCTCAGAGGACCCCAGCTTTTCCGTCTTCCGAGGTGCTGCTGCACCACCGAGCTCGTTGCTCGCTGCATTGGGGAATCGCGTCCCTATCCCTCACGAAGCAATGACGAGGCTCGAAACGCTGCCGCGATGGCGGCAGTGGCATTCCCAATGAGTCACCCAAGAAACCCTAGCGACCCCTCCTGGAACAGTCGCACAGTTTTCAATCAGTCAAGCAATCTGCCTTTATCAAGTTTCTACAAAGAATCTCAGGGAACGTCTCAGTGCGTTCCCTGAGATTTGTAGGGGGGAAACAACCAAGATCGACGAACGCTCGGAGAGCGCTGTAGGGATGCACGGCAGCATCCCGGAAGCAGCCAGATCGATTTCCGTGGAGTGCTGCAGGAGTCTTCTTCATCAAACTTAATCTGAGATCTTCGCGGATCAAATCTCTGGGCCCCAGCTGCAGCTTCCCTCCGAATTTTTCGCCTCTCTGGCGAACCTTTGCCCCGGAACCAAGCGAGAAGACGAACCGTAGCAACGATGATTCGGGTCCATTCTCTTCCTTCGAAACCAAATTTTCAATCAGAAAGACGTTTTACGGAGGAATCAGCATCCCTTCCGGAAAATCTCGATGATCGAAGGAAACAAATCGCTGGAAGGACGGGTGACTCCTCCCTCACCGAAACCAACGGGGGACACGTCCGTTCATCGTCTCGGTCTCGCGGATTCTGGAGCCAGCTTGAGGTGTGCTCGTTGGTGCAGCTGTGACACCTCGGGGACGTGCTGTTCATTCGACGCAAACGCCGAGACGGTTGGGCTGGAGCTGGGCTCCGGACGCAGGCTCGCATGCGCACGAAGAGGCGCCTGCGGCGGATCGCTCTTGACCCTTACGATTCAACCGACCTTCCTCCTCCCTTCCTCGTTGATCTCATCCAAAGTGAATGGGGGAGGAGGAGAGTCGCCCGACCATGGATTGAGGTGTCATGTCTCCCTTGTGCGAAGACGCGACTTCGTCTGCTTCCCACAACCCTGCAACCCAGATCTTCCCTATTCGAATGCCAGACTCTACCGGAAATCAGGAAACGAACCGTAAGATCTCCGCAATATGCAAGGGGGGGAAAGCAAAAAAACAAAAACAAAAAAAACAAGATGGAGTCGCTCCCCTACCTGTTGATTGTGATGGCCACCATGCTTATGAGGGACGTGGCGACATTCCCGTAGAAAAAAAATGCGAACAGCACACAGAGGTTCTCGCCGTAGATCCAGGCCTCGTTTATGTAGCGGGATGCTGTCAGAGGAAGATTTATGCAACAAAACAGAAAGTCTGAGACGCTCAGGCTGAGCAGGAACGACGTGGTCGGCTTCCTCCTCAGCTTCGGGTTGCTGCATAGGGCGAGTATGGTTGCCAAGTTGCCTTCGTGGAAACCAGGAAGCGTCAGGATGGAGCGGGTGGGTCGGAATCCGCGCGCAAGCATCACGTCGGATCGCCGCGGGGTGAAAGCCTGGTTTCCGACACTGCTGGAGATGCTGGATAAAGAAGGGAACGCACAGAGAGCAGAGCGGACGTGTGAGAAATTCGGAATCTGCTCTTTTCTTCCTTTTTTTTCCCTCCACATTTTGAATTCAAACGAAGGGCTACATTTAGATTAGCTGCTTCCTCGATCGATGAGGGCATCGGAAAATTCCACGGTTTCACCACCGCCCTCGCAATAGGCCATTCCCGAAGGTGATGAGGCGGAAACCGCCACTGATCGCGACTGAGACGGCGAGGTACTTTGGCCAACCCTTCCCCACGCAAGTCCGCGCGGGGGCAAAGCAAGTCCCCAGCGTTCGCAGCGCTGTTTGCTTCGGCCCCCAGCGGATCTTCCGTACTTCCGAGAAAACGACCGGAGACACCCCCTGTTTTTCCTACCGGCGATCCCCACGACGGTCAGCAGGATGCTACAGGCCGCTGCGAGGATCGTCACGCTCCTCGGGTAGTGCAGCACAGGGGACCACTCTGGGGCGAGTGTGACGTTCTCGGGAAAGCACCCGTCGGCGCACTCCATGTCTTTGGTATTCCCCGCCTCGCTCTCTCCGAGCGCTCGTTGCTGGCGCGGTTCTTGCAAGCGAAGCAGATCCAGCCGATGCTCCGACGCAGCCCGCTCTCATCCGCGCCGCCTCCTGAGGAGGGGCTCCTGAAATGCAAACAGAAACAGCTGACACTCTAATGCGCCGTGCACGCTTCGCCTCAGACGACTTCCTGGAAGAGTTTGGGAAGGTTCCGAGAAACGGGAAGGCGATAGGAAGACGTTCTCTAGGCGCCGTTGTTGTCGTCGTGGGACCGCAACAATGTGCACTTCTCGGAAGTTGGCGCGCGGCTCCGCTCCTTCTGGACCCAGGCGACGAGTTCGCACGCCCAGCCTGCGCTGAGGAGCCCACGAGCGCCGCCACGCGTTCCAAGTGGATGGAGCAAGCGCGAGCTGACGCGGGGACGGAGGGAGAGGGATGAGCGGATATGCTCCGGCGATCCACCACACGTTCACCTGTGGATTTACCCGACTCGAAATTCCGCCGTCTATCGCGCACCGTCGCGAACGCGGGCGGGAGTGCGACAGAAGCGACTCCTAGGTCGGTGGCGGGCACGTCTCGCCAATGCAGGACAGGGAAGCGCTCAGCCGCTGTCCCTTCCATTCGTATTCCCGCTTGTTTCGCGAGGAGCGTAGGTGGACGCTTGCCACCGGAATCTCCCCTGGAGCACTGACCAAGGAAGCTCCTGCTCTTTTTCCAGGAACGAGGGCGATACCTCCGGGTTCTGCAGGAGAGAAAGAAGAGGAGAGAGCTTCGGCAAAGGCAGCTGCAAATCCCCTCCTGCTTCCCGTGTGGAGAGCTGAAGACTCTGAGTCCCTCCGATATCCACCCTGGGGATATCTGCGCCTAGTGTTCCGCATCCTGCGCTCAGGAACTCTTCGCCACGTGCGGCGGTCCCTTGCTTTCTGAAGAGGGAGCAGAGAGAATTTCGGGCGTGCTCTGCAGACATCACGCGCCTACTTTCTCGCGTCCCTCCACTTATTTTGTCTATCCTCCGTCTCGCGGTGAAGGGTGTGACAACATTCGCAGTTCCGGAGGATGACCCCGGAGGCCAGGCGACGGAAGCGGCTCTCATGCCTCCTCTTTGCACTCACACCCTCAGGGAAGGCAACAGTCAGCGAAGCAGAGGATGCGACTCTGTTAACTCTGTGGTCGAAGCAGGTCGAAGCACGTCCCCTACCCTCCCCTGGGGCAGGAAGATGACCTCCCTGCTCGAACACAGTGGGCGCGACTCCTCACGGAGGTGGTGAAGCAAGACGCGAGGAAGCGGACCCTTTCACCCCTCTTCACGCCCTCCGGTGCGCCCTACGAGAGAGGACCGGCGGTCGCCGAGAGGCGGCAGGATGAGAGGCCGTCGAGGGAGCTACAATGCCCCTCGGCAATCCAACAGGGCGGAGATGCCACCCCAAGAACGCGGTCACAAGGGCTGGGCCGGACTTCCTCAGGAGGAATCTGTTGATAGTACCCGCTCTTGAGCTTTGGGCAACTCCGTGCTCCCCTCCTGCACGCAGTAGAGGGCACCGCTCTTCGTACGCATGGGACACCTTCATCTCATCACCGGGTGCCCAGAAGCTGCATCAGATGGTGGTGCGCGAGAAGGTAAGGTTCCCTCTACCTGTTGGCCCTCGCCTGCCTCCGGGATTACCAGAGCCTCTAGCGTTTAAACGAAGGCCCCACCAGAAAGACGGGCTGCCATCCTTCAAGAGCCACCTCGGGCTGCAGTGGCCTCGTCTCACTGTTTTGGGTGGTACCTCCTGCGGAGGAAGCAATGCCAACGGCACCGACTCCCATGCCACCCACGGCTCGAGGAGCCCTGGTTCGGCCCCCGGGGGGTCACGATGGCGACCCTCACGGATCCGCTTCCTCCCACCACGTGTTCTTGCCCTTGCACCGCCCAGTTTGCATGGTGAATCCATCCCCTTGACCCCGGAGAAAATCTGCGTCGCAGACGCTGACCCAGGAGGGCACCCGATCCAGAATAGTGGGCCTCCCTTCCTCATTTGCTGGCTTTGGAAAGCAAATGCCCTAAGCCCTGCTGGACCCAGGATTCCTGTGGGCGATGCCCACGCGGATCGCCGTGCGGGTGAGCGCCACCATCTTCTCTCCCTCTTCCCCCGCCCTTTCGCAAGGAGAGGAGTCAGCGCATCAGCGGGCGCACGGGAAGGCGGAGCAGTAAAGGATCCCAGAACTCGGCGGCGGAGCATCGCTCAGGGGAAGAGGGGCACCTGGAGGCGAGCCGTGACAAGACATTACGCGCCTTCTCTTCCTTCCTCGTCCCGCCGGGAAATCGGACATCCAAAGCGACAGGATCGGTTGCCCTCCCAGACAAGACGATCGTGGTTGGCCCCCAGCGCGAAAGCCTCCGTAAGGAACGGGAGGAACGCGAGCGCTGGGTTTCGTCGGGGCTCTTCCCCTCTTCTACTGAAGCAAGGGTCCTCCGCAATGGAGCGGGGCAAGGGAGGGCAGGGATGGAGAAGAGACACTCACCATCATCCTCCGGACCTGAAGACGCCTCCCTTCCCTTCGGTCGGTCTGTGGCCTCGTCTCCCTCTCGTTCTTCCTCCTCTTCCTCCTGCTGACTGCTCTTCTTTCTGTGGGCGGTCCCTGGACGGGAAAAGGCGAAGACGGACTGACTGGCTGACCGGCGGGTTCAGCTGCACTAGAGAGTCACCTTCTGGTCACTGCGTGTGCGACAGAAAGAGGGGAATACCCACGCGCGCGACCGGCCTCCCCATCGCTCGCGTCCGTCCTCCTGTCCCCCTCCTCCCGCCGCCGCGCGCATTCCGACGGGCGGACGGCGGTCGCTCGCTCGCTCACTCGCTCTCCCGGTTTTTCGATGACTCTGCACCGGGCGGCGCTTCCAGGGGATCCCATTGTCTGGCGCACGCACCAAGCGGGACGAGAAAGCCGTGCTGAGTCATCTGTTTACCCTCCAGAGATAACGCGAGGAGAGGAGGGAAAAGAAAAGGGAGAGACGGAGGGCGACCGCACCTCACCCGGCCGTGGTAAGGGGAACGTCGTTCTTCTCACGTTACCTCGGAGTGGCCTGGACAGCCGCAGGAGGAGGAAGAAAGGAGAAGCGCGCGCGCGCCGGCACCGTTCCCTCTCTTGGGCATCTCTCCCCTTCAATGAGGCTGAGGAGGCGGCCCATATCACCTAACCACGAGGGGAAGGGGGAAGCGGTCAGAGCTCCCGTGCGGCAAAGAATCCACCGCGCGGGGAGGACGATCCCTGGACGTGGCCTCCAGGGACGTGGCAGTCGTTGAGAGAGGGCTCGATCCCAGCCCCCCTACCACAGAAGCAGCAGTCGGGAGGGGAGCGCGACCTTTGGCTAGCGCTCTTTGCGGGAGGCGCGACCGTCTCCAGGAGCACCACCTTCCCGCCACCGCTCACTCTCATCGCAGCAGCAGTCCCCCGCAGCGACCAGCCCCTCGCGACCAGCGGCGACGACATCAGGCGGGGCGCTGGCAAGGATCCGCCGGCTTGCTGAGAGACACCGGCGCCGGCAGGGCTGCCCATGGTCGGAGCGGATGGCTTCCGAACTCGCGCTCCCAGGCGCCCTCGCGCGAACAGCTCCCGAACTGGTCTGAACCGGGAAGCAGAATCAAAGGGAATCTTGAGATGGATTTGCCCAAAAAGTCTGGCATCAAAAGTGCTCGAGGGCATCCCCACCCCACCCCTCCATCGTCGTGATCCCTTCGTTCGGTCCAGGTTAACGACGCTGCTCTCCCCCCCCCCCCTTCCCCCCCTCCGAGGGGAAGTGGTGCGGCTCTGTCTGCTGCCGCTGTTTGAGATGGGCTTGGCCGATGGACCAGATGGTGTTCCCCGGCCGTGCCACATCTGGAAAGGCACACTATAGTGCGTCTCCCACGGTGCGCCTGCATATGTGAGAGACCTCGAGTTCTCACAGGACTCTTCCTCCAGCCTTCTTCACGCTCGTAGGGAGACCGGGGCTGACTCCCTCCTCGATACGCGCTCGACGGGTCACTGCACTGACGAGGGAGAACGGTTGGATTTCCCGCTGCCTCCTGGCCGCGAGGACCCCTTAGCACTTGTCGAAGATCCAGGAGCCGAGTCCAGTTATCGCGCTGCTCATCCTGCAACGACTGCTCGCTCCAGGAAACCATCGTCCATCCCAGAAGGAGAGCGCGGGCAGAGCGAACCTCCCTTTCTGCAGCGCTGCCCTCCCTGAGGGAGCATATTGGCAGCAGCCTGCCGACAAGACGGGAGGTCGTTTGAGAATTGGGCAGTGGAAGGAACAAGAGTTAGGTGGTTGGACCACGGGCCAGCTAACTGATGCTGCGATTTCGAATGCCCCCTTGTCTAAAGGACTTTTGCACTGGGGTGAGCTGCTGGAAGTTCTCCGGAAAGACCTCGAGTGGACCCCAGTACTCCGGAACGCTCGCACCCTCCCTCTCAAGTAGCAGGACATCACGGGACCCCGGGAAGGGAGAGGGTGGAGAGCGGGAATCCCTCCCACACCGGATTCTGGACCATGTTGTCCTCCGGCCCCTTTCGAAACGTCTTGCCATGATCCTGCGAATCCCCGACGGCGGCCCCAGAAACGACTCTTTGCACGCGACGCCCCACCGCCAGCCGCGATGCCCAGCAGCTCCTCGCTGCCTCCGCGGGACTGTGGCCGCCCGGGGCGCCTCCGAGAGAGGCAGGAACGATGGAGATGCGTCATCCGTCCCGCGGTCCGTTTCCTGAGGATGGTATTGAGATGGCTCCCCCATCCGGGAGGCGCGCAGCCCGAACTTGCGGGAATTCTTGAATGGATGTAAAGGACGCCCCAAACCCTTTGCCGCCTGGGAGCTCTTCCCACGCTCTCCTTGTTCCTTCTATCTATTTTTATTGATTTTTTTTCTTCATTGTATTTTTCCTTCCGGTTGTTCCCCTTCTCCCTGTGCTGTAGGAGGTGACCCTCTCCGGCCTCTGGGCAGGTTCTTCGATTAGGGGCCGCGGACCTACCGCTGCCTTGGTGCGTCCATCGGCTGCAGCGAACCTCTATCTGCACAACCGGGTGAGGAGAAGAAAGGGTTGCACCAGTTTCCCCTTCTGCCTTTGCCGCGCCCCGTCAGAGTTGGAGGTGTATCTTTCGGATGGACAGCAGGAGCCCAGGACAACGAGTCAACGTTTCTTCTGAGACACTAGTTGCGTTTGATCCCTGGATCCGAATTGGAGTAGTGTTTCTTGGGTTGTTGGCCACCTATCTATGTCTCGCCTCTTCAACTCGGGCCACTATGTCGCCGCGCTTCCTGAGACCGTTTTGGAGGCCATGTAGCTGCGGTTGCCGTGCACGGTACCGAGCGTTGCGGGTTCGAATCCACACGCGGAGGATCGACGCCAGAGAAATGTGGGGTTCGTCGTGGGTTTCGAGTCCTCCCAGCAGGATAACCCCTCTGGTTAACCTGTAGGCCTCGGACGCGGCAGTGGTGGAAGTCGGATGCCTCCGTTGACTGGCCAGGATTGGAAGTTGACTCTCCGGGTTCCCTCCAGGAACCAAGTAGTCGGTTGCCTCCGTGATCCCCCTCTGACTATGGAGATGGAACTGCTACCATGGGGCTGGTTGATACTCCCTATCGGGGGTCGCCTCTCCAGAGTGTGGAGAAGGATGCTGCTTTATTCGAGGAACAGCCCTTAGGAGAAAATGGGGAGCGTCCCTTCGGAGTCTCTTCAGAGGAGGAAATGGGAAGCAGCTCCCTTGCGGGTGCATTCCGGAGAAGAAATTCTGGGAGCGGATCCTTTTCGAGTTCCTTTTGGAGAAGAAACGATCGTTCACTCTTACTCCTTCTAGGTCAGAACAAGGAAGAGGCGGTTCCTTCCGTGGTTTTCCCCGGAGACAACCAGGGCAGGTGCTCCCTTCGGGGTTCCCTCACAAGTGTAAGAGGAACGGACTCCTTCCAGAACCCTTCCTGGATTCATAGGACGGTTTTCCCCAAGTCCCACGAGGGGTGGGGTAAATTTATTTTTCTAAAATTTTTCTATAAAAACATTCACACTACAATCTCATCCATACCATTAGCACTTTTTTTTTTACCACTATGAAGTCCTTGGGTTCTCACAAGTTCTGCACTTATGGTGGGTTTCCAGATGTTTGGTCCCGGGCGTCGTCCTCTATCCTCTTCAGGATGAATCGGTACGTCCAGGCTTGGATTTTTCCGCAATTCCTAATGCCGATTTCCCTCTTCAGGAGTCCTTGTAGGATCTCCATCGGTGGTGCGGCTCTCCTGGCTTTTCTCATACTCCACCACCGCACGAGTATGGCGGTGATGAAGAGGGCGATGGTCGTCCTCACCATGGGATTGTAACAGGGAACATTACCATCCCCCTGAAACATCCCGGCGAGGATCTCCATTACGGACCTGGTGGTGAGTCCGATGATCCTTTTCAGGATCAGCCAGTCATGAAGCAATGTAGGACACGTCAAGACGTGAAGTCTCGTGTCGATGTCTCCACATGCTGTGCAGTCTCGATCTTCCCTTCTTCCGGTGTAGTGCTGCAATCGGGACCCACTCTGGATTCCTCCATGATAAAACATTAGGAGGTCATCCTGGGTGCCCGGCGGAAGGTCACTCCTCCAGAGCGTCGTGCCAATCGCTAACAGGTTGATCCGGTCACTCCCGTAGCGATCGGCGGCTTCCTGGAGGGCACTGATATCACGGTCTTCTTCTTGAATTAGTCTTCGGAGGTTTGTTTTGGTTACCCTGGACCACGCAAAGTCGTTGTGGTTGAACCACACTTCGCGAGTCATGTGGGTAAACCTTCCTAACATCATCTCTATATACCGAAGTATACGAGTGTGATGTAGGTTGCCTCCTCGCCTCCACTCCTGGATTTGTAGTAGGGTAACTCTGGACCGCTGGTAGATCCAGCTTCTCGTGTCCGGCGGGACAGGAAGCATCCAAGGGATCACCAGGATGGACTCGTCCTGCCAGAGTTCCCTGCTTCGCGGCACGATCTTGATTTTGTGCTTTCGCACCAGCTGTTGCTTCCTTCTCCAGGTTGGGTCGATTTTTAACCATTGCCCTTCTCGCCTTAGCAGCGCAGTCATCAGGCCTTTCGAGTTGTTCAACAACAACGCGTAGGCCCTGTGCGCCGCATACGGCCAGTCATCCCAGTGAGTGGCCATGTCCTGGAAGTGTCGCGTATCCATGATTTCCATGGAGTGTTCAAGCGACTTCATCCCGGAACCGCCTTCTTCCCTGGGACGACACAGGGGTTTGAGACGTACTCTTGGGCGGTAGTGGCCCCACAGTGTTTTGCGTTGCAGCTTTTCGAACTCCCTCGTGGTGTCCTTGTTCATCCTCGCGAAGGCCTCCCCGAAGAGCACTTTTGGAAGGAGTACTCCGTTCCATATGTGGGCCTTTCGCTTCATCCCAAGGTCCGTTCGGGTGAACTTGGCTGCTTCAATGGCCGTTTTCCCTAGGATCTCGGTCCACAATAGTTTCGACGCGGAGTCGTCGCCAATGTAGACTCCTAGGTACTTGGCCTTGTCCACCGCTCGGAATCCTCTCCTCTCTAGAGCGGAGAGATCCAGGATCCCAACGGGCAAGAGCTGGCTCTTTTGGGCGTTTATCTTCAGGCCCAGTCCTTCTTCCATAGTCTCCACCACATCCAGGAACGCTCGCTGATTTCTTTCCCCCTTTATAAAAAAGAGGAGATCATCTGCGTACGCCAGATGGGTAAGTCGCTGACTGTCTATTGTTATTCCTTTTAGATGTCCACTCTTCTCGATAAACGACGATAGTGCCTCCATATAGATGACGAACAGCATCGGACTTAGCGAGTCGCCCTGCCGGACTCCCCGTTCCATCCTAATTGCTGTCGTCTCCTGGCCGTTGATTTTAATACGGCAATATTGCTTCCGAAGTACCATCTTCACGAAGTTGCTGAAGTTTTCTGGAAGACCCAGCTTGTCCAGAATTTTCAGCAGCATCCTATGGTCTATGGAGTCGAAAGCCTTCTCCATGTCAGTGAACACCAGGACCAGGTTCTCACCGACATATCGGCTGAGCCCCACTATGGCCTGGGCGCACTTGACATTGTCCGACATGTGGCGACCTGGGACCGCACATGTTTGGACCGGAGAGATCAGCTTCGCCATGACTCTGCCTAAACGGTTGGACCAGATCTTCGCCAACCATTTGGCATCGGAGTTTAGGACGGAGATTGGCCTCCATTGAGAGACCTGTGTTAGGTCACCTCCTTTCGGCAACAATCTCATCCGACTCCCGTAGAAGGACTCAGGTAGTTTGCCTTCTTCATGGATGCAGAGGGTGAGCTGTTGGAACAAGCGTAGATAGGCGTGCAGGTACCGCTGGTAGTGTGTAACGGGTACACTGTCAGGGCCTGCCGCCACATCCTTGCGTAGTTCGTGGAATGCAGCTTTCACCTCGTCTTCGGAAAACTCCTCCTGCAGTCTGTTTCTTTGGAGATCGTCTATCCTCTTCTCGAGGTGTCCTAGAAGATTTTGCTGTAACGATGTACACAGTTGTTGCTGCCTAAAATGGCTCTTGTAATGTCGATGAAAAGCATCGAGAATATCCTCCGAAAGATGTCTTTTTTGTCCGTCGTATTGGATGCAGAAGATGTCTGTCGCTGGATTCATAGGACGGTTCTTTCCTGGGGTACCTTTCGACTTGAAGGTTCAACACGCACCCCCGGGTGCTGCGGACAGCGTTAAAGACCTTCGTGAGCCTTCAGGCGAACGACGGTTCTTGATGTTCTTGAGGAGAACCAGAAAAAAAGAAAACCAGAAGAAAAAAGAAGCCGGGAAAGTGGCCTTTTTGGTGATCATCCCGTGCACTCCTTCATGAGGAAGCTGCAAGATTTTAAATGCAAAGGAAGGATACCTTGAAGGGCTTTTCATCTGGAGCGGAGTCAGCACGTGGAGCAAGACCCGGCTCAGTGCTTTGCTGAAGACCCCCAATTACGGTGGAAGGTTACAAGATCTTTCCCGTGACGGAGGACCGCTCCGCAGTGGTCCACTTAACGGGCATTCCGCTCCGCAGGCCCAAGAACGCGGTGGTGCATGCGGAGCTGGAGAAATCTGGCACCGCGAACACCATATGGCCCAAGGGCAGCCCCTTCGAGGGCTTTGGTAAGCTCTTTGGTGGGCTGGACGCAGTGCCTGCCCACGGTGCGCGGGAAAGGTGGGTCGAACCGAAGGTCGTCGACCTTTGACATGGGAAAGCCCAAATACCGTGGGCACTGCGATGCCACCGATCACCTCAAAAAGAAATGTCCAAACAGCCAGCGCCAGCTCTGCGGAGAGAAGGGTTACATTCTAAATGTAGACTTGAAAAGTGCCATCCTTATCTCCGCTGGTGCAAAACAAGCGCCAGCGAAGCGCGGAGAAAATGGAAAAAAGAAAATCGAAAAAAAAAAAGAAAAAAAAAACAGGATAGATGACAAACAACAACAGCCGAAACCTCAGACCATACAGTAAACGTCGGAAAAAAAAAATTCCGAAGAAGCTGAAGACAACGAGGGTTGATAGCTGGCAAAGTCCAAAGAAGAAGAGAGAAATGGAAAAAAATTACGGAAAAACGGAGAACGTTTTCATCTGCGGGGGAAAAAAAATAAAAAAAAAACCGTGGTGCGAAAACCTCCGAAAATGCTCAGCAAGGAGACAGATCGACGGATGGTATGCGGACGACGATCTTCTGCCGCTGCTCCCCGTTTCCTCTCCGGCGTCATCATGCAAGGGCTTCGAGTTGCTGAGCCGCAGGATGGGCTTGGAAGGGAACGGACGAGAATCGTCGGTGGTGACAGTTGGCGCGACGTGGACCGGGCCGGATCCGCTTAGAGACCGCCAGAAGCAGGTACTGGAAGTACCTTGGCATTCCACTGGGCGACTTCTGACCATCCGGCCTTCCTGGATACGGCCGGACCAGCTTGGTCCGGCCGTATCCAGGAAGCAGAGATGGCACTCGGCCCGCTCCTGGAGGGCAATTTCTACTTGCTGGAAAGGGGCGCTGTTTGGATCACGTTTGCGGCTCCTCTACTCTGTCCCCCATTTTTTGTTGGCCCCATCCCCCGAGAAACTAAAAAGCGGACAAAGGACCTCTTGCGAATCGCCTTATGAGGCAACGGGAAGTCCCGAGTCCATCTGAAGGAATCCTGTGCTCCGCTCCGGGATGGCGGCCTCGGCCTTCCGACGATGGGGCGGATGGAGATCCAGCTGCGATGGCGAACGATGGCTATCGCAGTCAAGTGCTGGAGCAACCACCCTTATGCATTCCTGCGCGCCTCCTCGCCTCTGCCTCCGCGATCTCCGGAAGGACTTTCCTCCTGCCTTTTGTGCTCCAGCCAAAATGTGAGAAAATGAGGACTCCTCACTCCTCCTCGGACGCGTGGCCACCCTGTCGAAGGAGAACGGCTGGATGACCTGCTTCCCCGCCAACTCTAGCGCATGGCTAGAAGATACTGTTGGCATATGGGCGGATATGAATGAGCCGAGCTGTGAAGTATAGAACTGCTTGCGACTCATCGGCATCTGCGCCCGCTGCTCGCTGTGAAAGATCCTCGTGAACCCCAGCATGAGAGAGTGGGTGGAACAAACCCCCCTTGCGGCAACGACGCCCTTCCTAAGGAGGGCGCTTGGAAGCAACCAAAGGCCGAGGGGGGAAGTCTCTTGAGAGATCGCAGGCAGGAGGAATTTGATGAGCGGATGGACCAGGGGACAGCTGGCGGACACCGCGACCTGAGTGCCCTTCTACGAGGACTACAGCGCTGACGCGAGCTGCTCGACATTCCATCCAAAGACCTGGAGTGGCCCTTAGGCTCAAGGACAGCAGCGCTCTCCCCCTGAAGTGGCAGGGATCGTCACTTCTGCTGTTGCTGCACTAGGGTCACCCCTGCAATGCCCGCCGACACCACTGGACGCTGGGAAATGCAAGCCTGGACCGTAGCAGGTGCAGGGAACCGGAATCCCTAGCGCACCTGCCCAGACTGTGTTGCCCTCGGGCCCCTGTGGGAACTCTTTGGCACGACCCTACGGACTGCCGACCACAATCCTAGGAACGTTCTACTGCCCCTCTTAACGCAGGGTGCCCTTCCGCCAGCCACAGTCTTTGTGGCTCTTTGCTGCATTCGCGGGATTGTGGAGGCCTGGAGCGACGCTGAAGGAGGACCGAACGAAAGAAACGCCCCACCCAGATTGCAGTTCTCTTTCTGTGGATGGCATCCAGATGGCCCCACTTGGGCGCTATGAAGACGGATCTTGCCAGCAAAGGACCCCGTCTAGCGGGCGATGACTCCTTCCTGGTCCTCCACAGTGTTTTTCTATTTATTTTATTTTCCTTTTTATTTTCTCCTCTCTCTACCGCTGCCGAAATGAAGCTCGCTGATCTGCGCACCGGCAACCCTGCAGGTCCACTGTGAAACGGAGTGTGGCAGGACCACGCGTCCTACCACAACGTTGTGAGTTTCTTGTTTGTTTCAATAAAATAAACGATAAACTCGTTGTGGTAGGACGCGTGGCCCGCCTCCGGTGTGACCAGATGGCAACGCCCGCTCCTCTTCAGCCGCCGTCTCTCTCTCTGGTTGCCTTGCTTCCAGACGCTCCCTCCCGGATTCCTCAGCCTCCTCGATCTCGAGGTCTTCGCTCCTTTCACGAGGGCGGAACCTCACGCCTCGGCGGCTCTTCTTCCGCCTGCTCCGACGTCATCTCGGACTGCCGCAGTCGCCCTCTCTGAGGACGGAGGCCGCGAATCCTGAGGGCCCTGCTATCTGGACCACAGCGGAGTCCACCGACCACGACGCCGGTGAACGGATCGTGGTATCTCCCAACCCGCCACCCGCAGGAGGAGGGAACTTCCAGGAGCCGGGCGGCCGCCCCGGGAGCGCCGCCGAAGTTCCTTCTCCGCCCCGCGTTCCTCTTCCCCCATTCCCTCATGGCAAAAGCGCCCTCCACCCCGCCGTCTGGTTGCGAAGACTTCATTCAGGTGGCTCATCCGAGGGCATTCAGACCCCCCACAGGAGTCCAGACCCCACGCACCCATCCCCGATGTTCCACATCTCGCTGTGGAAATGGAAGACATTTCAGAGGAAAGGCAATGGATTTCACATTCTTCATAGAAAACATAAGGGGACAATCAAAGAATACAAATACATATACAAAATGAAACATATGTAATATATATCCATTTATTATGCATATAAATACATTCATTATATGTGTATATACACATATAAATACAAATATGTTTGCAAACTTGTATATATATATAGATAGATAGATATGTGTGTGTGCGTGTGTGTGTGTATTTCTATATGCATATACACTTTTATGTGTATATGTGTATATATGGATATATTCATATAAATGGATGTATTTATATATGCATGTATATATTTATATATGCATGTATATATTTATATATGTATGCATATATGTGTATATATATATGTATAAATATATATATATTTGTGCACATATTTGTATATATGTGTGTGTGTATTCGTACTTATGCGAATATGTGTATATATTCATATATGTGTGTATTTTTTGTATGTATATGTATATATTTGTGTATGTATATATGTATGTAATTATATATATTGGGAGATGGGATGAGTAAGTGTCTCGACCTTTGACTTTCTGTGCTAGTCGGCCACGTCCTTTTATATCTGAAAGCCCAGGTGGTGAGCCACCTGGTTCACTCCCAGCAAGAAGCAGGCGACTACCAGCAAATTCGCCACGGCGTGATTCCGGCGGCCGTATTGCCGCGACTACGCCCCTTCGGGCCCTAGGAAACGGAGGTTTACGAACCAAGCCTCTTGGATTCCTACTTGTCTTTCGAGGTCATCTCTTCGGTGGTCGTGAGCTTTTGTAGTGACCAGCATGCACTCGAAGCCGACACCGGCGAAGATTACTTCCTGCACGCGGAACCTAAGCAGGGAAGCAGCAGCCGTCCGTGATGGCTCCATGCGGAGGAACCGAACGCCCACTTTCCACTTCTCTTCCACAGCAAAAGAGGAAGAAGAACACATGGATGCTTCTTGGTGAGTCCCTGAAAGTCGGCACCAGAAGCAAGATACGGGACTGAAAATGTGTTTCAAGGAAATCACTCATCTCAGGACTCGAAGGGACACCGGCTGAAGAACAGGATTCGATTTCGTGGATGGGGTTCATCAAGGCAGCCGTCCCCTTGAACGAAAGAAATCAGCCTCCCCAAAGGTGGGGGTCATCATGAAAACAGCAGTCTTTCCCCTCACCAGTCATACTCTCCGAGCTGTCGCACTAGGGAGTCCTCATGGAAACGAACCTCGAGCGTCGCATACACGCAGCGGTCTACTCAAAGGATGAGGCCTCCGTGCTCGCCCCGCTGGGATAGCGCTTCCTGTCCTTCGACAGCCTCCTGCTGAGAGACTCCGTGTAGAGGGTCGATTTGAAAGCGCGCTCGCCATCTAGCGGCGCCTCGTGCCCTCGCACACCCCGTTGCATTGCAACAGGCGATGCATGCGCCCCGACGGGAGACGAGCTCACCGGTCACGACAGAGAACTGCGTAGAAAGGTTCCCGCCCTCTCTCCCTGCCGGGAGATCCTTAAACAGAATGCGACCTGGTTCCCCCTTTTCCTCCATTGCGCTTGCTCGTTGCGTGATTCCTAAAAGCGGCATCAGGGAGGCTTTAACGGGAGAGAGCATTCCTTTTCGCCCCCTTTCCGCAGCGCAGCGCTTCGCTCCCTGAGGGGAGAAAATGGCGGTCGCTTGCGGGTGATGGGAGAAGTCTCTTGCGAGATCGCAGGCAGGAGGAAGAGAATGAGCCGTTAGTTGAACCACGGGGCAGCTGACAGACGCGGCAACTCCTAAGTGCCCTTCCACGAGGACTGCAACGCTGGGATGAGCTGCTCGGTATTCTCTGCTGAAGTGGTCCCCGGTGTTCGTGGACAACAGCATCCTCCCACTGAAGTGGCAAGAGTTGGCACTTCTGCTGTTTCACTGAGGCTGTAACGTCCGCCGACACCACTGGACACGGGAAGTGCAAGCACGGTCTGTCTCAGGTGCGGGGAACTAGAGACTCTTCCGCACTTGTTTGTGGACTGTGATGCTCTCCGGCCCCTATGGGGAAGTTTTGGGACGACCCTGCGGACCCCGACGGTAACCCCATGGACGTTTTACAACCCCTCTTCAAGCGAGATGCCTTTCCGCCAGCCGCAGTCTTTGCGGCTCTTTGCTGCATCCGCGGAATTATCCCGGTCTGGAGCGACGCTGAAGGATGACCTAACGAAAGGGACGCCCCAACCAACTTGCAGTTCTCTTTCTGCGGATGGCAGCCAGATGGCCCCACCTGGATGCTATCCAGACGACCTAGCCGGCATCCTGGAAAGGATGCAGAGAAAGACGCTAACAGAGGTCTTTTGATACGTATATTATTATTTATTTTGTCAGTCTCTTCCTCCCCTCCCCTTCTTTTGCCGAGGCGAACCTCCGCTGTATGCATGCTGGAATCTCGGCAAATTCCCGGTTTCTTGGCCGTTGGCTGGACCGAGAGTCCGACTGCTACTTTTTTGTATTTTGTTGCGAAAATAAAACGCCCCGGGTCAACTGGGTGACTTCGCATCCCTTCCGTCAAGCGCTTGGCCATCCATTTTTGTCGCTGCGACGGAAGAAAATCTGGTCACGTGCATCTTCTGCCTGCTCTCATAAGGCTGACTCCCATAGCTACTGGATGGACCTTGCACCTCAATACCATAGATGCGAGAGAATGCACATGCTCCCAGCTTCGACAGCTCCAGGGGAGAGGGAAACTGGTAGCGAAAGTTAGGGGGGAGAAGGGAGAGCGAGCCGGCATGCCTGTCGGAGTCTGGAGACCTGAGATGAAGATGCTCTCTTGGGATGCTGCCTTCACTGCCTCTGCAAGCAGGAGACTTCATACAGCATGAGACAGACACCTACTCACGCTCAGCAATGACAAGATACGAGGACTCAATGTTTAATGAGAGATGATCCAATGAAAGCTTCAACGGAGACGAACCTCAGCCCAGCAGCAGAGTTTACCTAGTTCCAGGTGCCCTCCTCCCTGGGTCCATCTGGGTGTGAGTTCAAGCTAGTAAACGATTCCAGCCTCCCGAGGCCAAGCGGACAAGGAGCAGCAGCATGGGGCAGCGACCGCCAATGCTTTCCGGCTTCCTTAAGGACAAGCCGGTGATCCGTCAAATGAGGAGTCAGTGTAGCCACAGTGCAAAACTCTCCATCTTATATACTTTTTTGTGCTGCCTCTCTTCATTCCTTTTTTCCTTATTACTTTTGTATTCTCTTTCTTTCTTTTCTTAGGATTCTTCGTTTTACTGTGCCGGTTTTTCTCATCCCTTTCCTTTTCTTTCGGTTTTTCGATGTCACCAGTGATTCATGGATCTGAAGCGAATCGTTTGCTGATGGCTCCAATGAATTAAGTGTCTTCAAGAACACCGGAGTCGCCAAGACGAGGCAGAAAGAGGTATTCCCGAAGAAGGTTGCTTCGCTATACGCGAGCATAGACCTGTGCACCCACGATGCGAGGGCAGTTCAAAAAGGATAAAAATGATCGGTCTTGCGATGATCTCTGGAAAGTTTTTTTTTGCTTTTTGTTTTGTCACAGGTGCTGTTTTTGAAGGTACCAGTTTCAATTGGATTCCAAATAAAAGAGTTTATTCATATATTCACATTCCACGTATAAATCCAAGTAGTGGAGTCAAGCATGATGAGCGACGGAAGTAGCGGAGTTTCATAGATTAAGTAGAGAATGGAGTTGGAAGTCACAGATATTATGAAGCGTAAGTGGAAAAAAGAATGCCCCCGGCACATTACAGTACGTAGAAAACAATTCACTTCGCGGTCACGAGAAAAAAGGAAATAGATAGGAATATAGGAAAAAGTAAAATAGACATTAGAGAAAATGATCTAATAGAGAAGTGTACAATAGGAACAAGAGAACTAGAAGAGCATATAATTGTGACATACAGAGACAA
This sequence comes from Raillietiella orientalis, assembly GCA_036172245.1. Lineage (NCBI taxonomy): Eukaryota > Metazoa > Arthropoda > Ichthyostraca > Raillietiellida > Raillietiellidae > Raillietiella > Raillietiella orientalis. The sequence continues at coordinate 7,153,982 of JAYWIR010000002.1, read as the reverse complement.
ATTTTCAACTTGCAATCGCCTTACAGATTGATAACATTCAGGGTTGTTTCATGTGGCAGTTATCAGTCATCACTTGAATGAGAATTATGATGACAAAGGCAGGATGCCACATTAAGTCTTCAAAAAACAGAAACCAGGATTAGGATATGATAAACATTATCAATATTATCCTCATAGTTGGACCCTCATCAATTAACTGAGACAGTTTCATGTTTACCGTTCTTCACTTTTATAATGAAAATTGGTAAATTGGCTGCAATAAAAAATAAAAAAAAATTCTAAGCAAAAGTGATCTCAAAGAATGAATGACCCATGACAGCGAAAAAAAGTGCTTTTTTTTCTTCATGAAATGGGAAAGTTTTTTCCTTTACATTCTGAAAATGGCATTACTGCTAATGGATTAGCACTGCTATTATTTCTCAACAGTTGAAACTTAGATTGCAGGAGCCGAGCAAAATCCGACTCTCTCTGAGCATTCGATTTACATTTAGAATGACAGCCCACTGGAAACAAATCATTCTACGACACGCGACAACATTTTTAGAATCTACTGATTTTGTGTGCTTCCATCATCGAAATTGGATTTTGTGGTTGGAGCTATGGCCACCATGGCCACGGAGACTAATGCGAGGAATTTTTGGATCCTTCTTCATCACAATCACTTTTCCTACCACAACCACTGTCACTGTCAACCACCCTTGTTCATGTTCCTCCATATGTTTTTTTTTTAGCAGTTCCATACGTAGCTCGTTTTTTAAAAAAGGAAGGAACAAACAAACAAAATCGCATCCGTTGTGTTGCACCTGTTCGTTGAATTTCGACTTGAACGACGTTTTTGAAATCTTCGTAGGGTGTTTTTACTTCATCCCGAACTGTGTCTACCAACCTAGTATTGACCTCGTATGGTCCGAGCATCACCGAAGAGCTTTGGAGCTCTCATTTCTGACTTCCCTCTCCCTGTGGTCTTTCGTTCTTCTTCGCTCGTTTTGTTTGCTGGAGGCGGGCAAACTTGGAATGCGTGCTTCGAAACAGGTAAACAAATGTAATGAAAACCAGGACCTGGGCCCCACACGGCAGGCAGCCCTCCGCGATCTCCACTGCCCAGAAACCTGCAGTTTCGCTGCTTCTCGACGAAGATTTCAGCTCCCCACGAAGTCTGACCTCGATGCACGTTATCACCGCACGCAGTCCAAGGGTCAACCGACCCACGTTGCATGATTTCTTGTGCCTGAGGTTGTCCAAGTCCCATCTCCTCGGTGTCGTGTGGTCGCTGGTCCATGCTGAAGATGGGAACGAGCGCGTGGTTCCTGGAAACGAAGACGGAAAAAATGAGTCGACGACACGCGGGTGGGGGGGGGGGGGGAGAGGGGAAGAAGCAAAGATCCGATATTGCCCCGACGAGAGAGCCCTTCAAACAGGCTTTGTTTTCCCTCCCAGGCAGAGGACGCGACCCCGAAACCCAGCCATGTCGATTACACAAAGAGGGTTGATGCAAGAGGGGCTCAGCAGCACGGGGAACGCCGCGTACGTGCGGGGGTTTGCGTAACGCGAAGAGCGCGAGGGAGAGTACAAAGGGCCGCGAGAGTGTTGCAGCAGCATCCCCGGTGTTTCCGGTGCACTTTCGATGTGTCCTCGCTGCATTCATCTGTGGCCGTCGAGATCTCAGAGGATGGACAGAGAGAGCGGCGACTCGTTGTACGACTGGAAACACCAGGGTTTTGCAGTGAAACGTTGTGTGGGTGCCCCACGATTCAGTATTGTAGGTGACTTTCAGTTACTTTGGGTGGAATGATGCAAATGTACTCTGCAAATGAGGAAAGCATTCCTTCACGTGCCAGTCCAAGTGTGCTGGGTGCACGTTTACCCATCTGGTGGTACCAGGATTAGTAATCACTGTGTCTTTGGGTGATGGATTGTGCTTGCATTTTTAATCATGTACCGTTATTGACATCTGCGATTTTTCATTTTATAGGGTGAAATGTATAATTTTATTCACTAGAATGTAATTACTAATTTAACAAAAACAATCATGCGCCACTCAGTGCAGCCAATGGAAGCATAATGCATAGAAATGTTGTAAGTGGGTAGCGAACCTTCAGCCTAAGGAGATAATGTGGGACTGTAAGTATGCATGGTTTTCGGTTTTAAATTAGAGGGTTGATTGGTATCTTAGCTGCAGTATTTTTGAATACTCTAACTCCAAAGTTTTATGTTGCCTTAACTGGAACTTCATCACTCATATCAGGGCTTATACTGGTGATTAACATGCCCATAATGATCATGTTTATAATGCAATCGCCTCAGGTGTTTGAATGGTGGTATTTTAAAAAATATGGTACCTCGTTTATTGAGCAGATATCAGTTAACCACATTGGCCCATGGTTTGGTAGCATGGACTCCAATAATGAAAGTAATGGAGCAAGTCTCTCCCATAATAACATCAGTCATAATCATGCTCACAACAATCCAAATATTGCAGGTGCTTACTTTTTCTGCTTTTCCACCTTTCATTATTTGAAATACATGGATTTGATTTTCCCATGAGAATAATTTCGTGTGATGCTTTTAGAATGTAAAGTATGGAGGAATCCTTTAAACCTATTTCGTGGGTCAGAATACCAGCGATTTTATTGGGCGACCAAAAAGGAGCCGCTTACTTATTACGATATGAATTTGTCAGCCCAAGATCATCAGACCTATTTTACATGTGAAGCAGATGCAGAAAAGGCTGAATATGAAAGTGGGTTGATTGCAGTTACCTGGCTCAATACGTGTCAGTGGTGTTTTAGTTATGCAAACAGCATGGCGTGAGCGTAGTCCTCAAGCCCGCATTAAAGCATCTCACCAGGCACTGGAGATCAGTCCAGACTGTGCTACAGCATATATTCTTCTTGCTGAGGAGGAAGCAAGAACTATTGTTGAATCAGAAAAATTGTTTCGACAGGCTCTAAAGATAGCTGAGAGCAACTACCGTCGCAGCCAGCAGTGCCAACATCAGGGACCAAAAATGGAAGCTTTATTCAGTAAAGTGTAACTTTGACTTTGACTTAAGCATATCAATATTCTAGAAAGAGACAGCAATGTCTTAGTGTACATCAAGAGGAGACTAGGTATGTGTGCTCGAAGATTGGGAAAGCTCAAAGAAGCTATTAAGATATTTCGTGATGTAAGTAGAACTTTACTTATAAGATATGTTCTTATTATTCCACACAGCTGACCAAAGAGGTGTCTCCTATTATGTCAGTATTAAATATCCATGAAAACTTGATTGAGGCATTGCTGGAGACTCAGGCTTATGCAGATGTGCAAGCTGTTCTTGCAAAGTACGATGAAATTACCCTGCCTAAATCAGCCACCATTTGCTATACAGCAGCACTGCTTAAAGCACGTGCAGCAGCAGATCACTTCTCACCTGATCTGGCAAGTCGCAAGGGGCTTAGTGCTCCAGAGATTCTAGCAGTTGAAGCTATCCATCGGGCTGTAGAGTTCAACCCTCATGTCCCAAAAGTAAGCTTTTGTGCACTCCTTTCTCATGTCCTTGTCCAGGAATAAGACTGTGCACCCAGTATTTGCTGGAGATGAAGCCTCTCATTTTACCACCTGAACACATCCTGAAACGTGGTGACTCAGAGGCTATAGCTTATTCTTTCTTCCATCTGGAACATTGGAAACGGGTTGAAGGAGCCCTCAATTTGCTGCACTGTACCTGGGAAGGCACCTTTCGCATGATACCATATCCTTTGGAGAAGGGACACTTATTCTATCCATATCCGAATTGTACTGAATGTGCAGAACGTGAGTTGCTTCCAGGTAAGTTCCAATTAACGAAGCTAATTGCTCCAATGAATTGTAGCATTTCATGAAATCAGTGTCTATCCAAAAAAGGAATTGCCTTTTTTCATTTTGTTTACTGCAGGCCTTTGTTCAATCACTGCATTGTTGGCAATCCTAACACATCATTATCCAGAACCTATGGGATCTATTGCCAAAATGGTTAGTTTTTTTGTTTTGCACTTACCATGATAAATGGGATTTTGATAGAGCACAAGTTTTATATACTTAAAGCTGATTTTTTATATTGCATTTTATTCATCCAGGTGATGTCATGGCTGTCAGTTCCTTTCAATTATATCAAAAATAAAGGAGAAGCTATTTTGCCATCTAATCTGCTGCAACATTTGGCACGAGTATGACTGTAAAGAGCATGAAGAAATACTTTGGAAAGCTCATTAGCTTCAGCAAGTGATATGTTTGTCACATCAGAATCAGATATGAATGCAATCATATTTGTACAGTGCCATAATGATTTCCAATACTTGTGCTTCTGTATCAACAGAACTGGAAAATTAAATTGACAATAATGATGATACATTTCTTTTGATACAACCACTGAAAGCAAGAATGAAAAATAAAATACAAAGGAACTTTTCTGTTAGAGAATAGTTTATCTATGCCTTTGTAATAAAAAATTGCACAGCAGCCTTCATGATTAAGCATGGTCATTTCAAGCAAAGGCACTCAGTGTTTGCAATGGCTCTTCTATTTTTTTAACATATAACTTTTTCAGCATCGTTATCAGTTTTGTGATTAAAACAAGCTCTTTAAACAATTATGTTTTTCTGTGTCCAAGCAGTGAATCAGTGTCACTGTGTTACTTGTTGCAAATTATTAAATAAGCTTTTGGGGGAAACACAAAAAGACTTTGCATACCAATACGAAAAGTAATTTTGTGTTTGCATAGTACTGTGTTTGTTTACATTGACTATAACAAGGTACGTGAAACCCATTTTCGAATACTAATTTATAATGGGAAATTTGTAACACATTGGATTATGGCGATGCTTTAATAATGATGCTCATTTTTAAAAATAATTAGCAATAAATGAAGCAGAAAGTGTTTAACGACTGTAGCCCCAGGGAGTTCGCTTCGGTACGTTCCCACATAATGGTCAACTTGTACATCTACAAACCATACATCTGATCCATACTTGGGTTTCCAATGAAATTAAACACTTGGCAATTATTGGCATGTGAATCCATCCCCATGAAGCTTACTTGGAAAATGGCTATTCAAGGGCTTTTTGCGTTCAATCATTTTTTTTTTGTTTTTTTTTTTCTTTGATGCATGAAAACTCTCACAAAACTGTCCCGATTGTATTTACTCAAGTATTCTAAATGCATTCTCTCCCTGCCGTGTGACCCACGTTGGGGCACAGCTGTGCCTCCCACGTCACGCCTGGCGCCTTCCACCCGCCCAATTCGAGGGAGGTGTACGGAAATCCCGCCAGCTCCAACAAAGTACTAGATAAGTACAAAAAAGGGTACCATGAGCTCCACTCTTTACATTTCACAAGGAATGCACGTTCCATTTGCAATGATTCCTCCATGAGGACGTGTTCGTGAATCAGTTAAAAATCAATAAGGATGGTGTATTGATTGGTTTTTAAGCGCTTCAATCACCGGGAACTCTTCCTGGCTTCTCCCTCCGCAGCATCATCTGCTCATGCATCTGCTCGTGGATTCGTGTCCTGGGCTCTCAGTGAAAGAAAAGGGAAAATCGAAACGTGAATATGTCCGATGGTCAACGCTATTACCTGCAAACGATCTCTGCGACGAGGAATAAAAGAGAGAGAGGGAGAGCAAAAAAAAGCAGGAGAATCGAAAAAAAAAACCAGAGAGAATTTCGAAGAAAAATGGGATTCCGCATCCATCACATAAGAAACACAAGGCGGAGTGTAAGCGACTAGCCAACGTAACGGTTTTCATTGAAAAGAAATCTTCAAAAAGTAGGTACCGTCGAGTGAAACGGGAGGGGGGTAGGAAAAAAAGTCGTGAAGGATGAGAGAAATCCTTTACTTCGGGATCAGGGATCAAATGAGAAAGAAAAATCGAAAACGCAAGCCGGAAAATCTCTGACGAAAAAAAAAAAAGAACTTGAAACCGGAATGGGGACCGTGGATTATCTCTGAGGAGCATCAGCATCTCGTTCTTTACTTCCAGGCTAAAACAGAACGTCATTATAATCATCGTGATTTTGAGGACTTTTCCAAGAGCGCACTTTCACTTAGAGCAAACTTTTGGGATTTCTGTGTTCTTGTCCTTAAGTGAGATTTCAGTGACTTTGAAAGAATGGAATGCTGGTAAGATGCAATACCCATTTCTCCAAGTCGCTAAGATTTCATTTGTCATAAATGCCCCGGCATACATGGGTGGGTGTTAAGCTAAGATCCGTCTGAGTTTTTTTTTTTTTTTAATGACTCGTCACTTTCCATACTTAATAAAATTAGCGTCCCACTTGCAGGAAATTGCTCTGCAGAAAAAAAAATTATATCAGAACGATGGATGTAAATGTTGAAATGAGCAGATTCAAAAAATGATTTTTTTTTTTTTTCATTTTTAAATTGGCTATCGTGTATTTTTTCTTTAGAGACTCAGTATCATTGTTGCCATTACTTCTGAATTTTCAATTCCAGAATTCTTCTGTTCAGGAACGGAGGAGATTGCGGAAATTTAATCACTCGGTGCTCGCAACTCTGAGAATCACTAGCAACTGGAAATGAAAATGTGACGCTATTCAAAAACATTCCCATTCTTTAGATCAGCGATTCTCAGATTTGGCATGTATAAAGTACATACATCACTAGGTTCAACGTATGAAATTTTCTACAGAAAGTTAGCAATCAGCACGTTCAGGTACAAGTCAGACGTGTGATTTGGTCCTCTCGCGTTGCGGGTGGACCCGGTCTTGCGGTGCCTCCGGAATTACGGGCCCTTCGCAACTCTGCAGCAGCAACAGCAAAGCTTTGACGAGTGGACTCACTAGCCGCAAAGAGCAAGCCCAATTTGGTTCCTAGGAAACACCAGGATGCACACCTCAAATAGTTTTCATGTGCCTGATAGGAAGCTGATGAGAACATGGCCCGCGTTGGGGTTGCGTGCTTACGGTGGCACGAAGTCTTGCAGGCTAGAGGATGGATGCGCATGGAGGATCGACTATGAGAAACGGTGCGTCATGAGTTTCGAGTTCATTCCGCAGGACGACGCCTCTTGGAGTATTCGGATGCGGCACTGGTTGGCATCCGGTCACGCCGGGGCGTTTATTTATAAAAAATAAACATGCATATCTGTGGCAGGACGTTTGATCTGACACGTTACTCATAACTACGATAAGGAGCCTGCCGGGATCTGGCACGCAAGTCAGCAGGGTTCGCCTCGGCAGCACAGGGGAAGGAAAGACAAACAAAAAGGGAAAAAAAATAAAACAAAAAACATACAGTCAAAAAAATGGGGGGGGGGGGGTTCGGGAACGATCACTGTGTTCTGGAGGGTGTCCTCTGCATCCTTGTAAAGATGCCGGGAAGGTCTTGCTTGATATTCACGTCTAGGAGGACTGCAAAATAGATGGCGTCCCTGTCGTTCTGGCCTCCTCTGGCGCTGCTTCATGCAGCCACAGTCCCGCTGCGTAGGCAGCAAAGTGCTGCTAGGGATGCGGCCGGCTTGAGGACGTCGCACAGGAAGAGGCGCTTTCAAACGTACCTGGCGTTGCCGCTAGGGGTTCCGAGGTTGCGGCAAAGCGTCCCCAAAGAGGCCGGAGGGCAACACAGTTCACTAGAAGGTGCGGGAGGGATTCTTGCTCGCCGCACCTTGCACAGTTTGGGTCCACTCCCTCCCCGTGTTCAATAATGCCAGCAGGTGTTGCAAGGGTTTTCTCAGTACAGCAGCATCAATGCTGACTCCTGCCGCTTCAAGGGGAGGGTGTGGGTGTTCATGAGCACTAGGGACCACTGCAGGTCATCCTCCGGGATACCCAGTAGCATGCCTCAGCGCAAAATTTCACGGCGTCGAGCACTCGAGGTCGCAGCATTGGTGTTCTGGCCCGTCGTCCACTCGCCCAGTCTTCTTCTCCATCAGGAGATTTCCACGGTAACCTCCCATCTAGCCGTAAGGCTACTTGTCCATGTGCTCCCTAAGGGAGGGCAGCGAGGGTGGTTCTGCTTGCCCATGCACTTTTCGCAGGATCTTCCAGGATCTCCCGGAGCGTGCAGCTGTTGTTACACGCGTACAGGAAACGTTCCGCGCTTGGCTCCTGGATCCTCGCCCACGTGCGCACGGTTCCCTGCAACTAGGCACTACCGTTCGCGAGGCGGCACGAAATCCATCCGTTTTTCCTCGCCAGTGGCCACCTGCCGCAGGTGCAGTCCGCCGTGGATGAGACTGCGTGGGCGGTGGGCAAGGAAGGACGCGAGTCCCACGCTGCCTGTGGCTTGCTGTACGAGAAGACGTGCAGGTTGGAACCAGGTGGGGATACAGAGGTGCTCGAAACTGGAGCTGCAGCTCCACTTGCTCCAATGTCAGGAGGCCTAGGCTGTGGTTCCTGCGCAGAGCGCACAAGTCCTTTAGGCAGACTCTGGACCTGCATCTGCCCCAAAGGACGATCCAGAGGAGGTCCTTTGTCCGCTTCCTAATGCTGCATGACAGGAGGCGCAGGAGTGGGGCCACGAAGGCGTTCCACACTGCGGCCCGTTCCGGCAAGTAAAACCTGCCTCTTTGGAACGGGCCGAGCACCTGCAGGGCTTTCTGAAGCTGGCCGGACCAGGCTTCTAAGGAGCAGAAGTCTCCCAACGGAACGTCCAGGTACTTAAAGTACCGGCCCGTAGGGATCCCCAGGCGGATCCAGTCCGGCAGACCTGTCCACGCCTCACCAACTGGAACCACGGACGACTTCGCCCTGTTCACCAACAGACCCATCCCGCGGCTCAGCAGCTCGAAGAAACCGTCTAGTGCACATGCCCGGGTGGACATGGGGAGAAGCAGCAGAAGATCGTCCGCGTATGCTGAGACGGCAGACGTGCCGGGACATACGCGCGGCTGGAGAACCAAAGTCTCCCTGTACGCTCCCAGAACCAATTCGAAATAGGTACTAAAGAACAGGAGGTTCATGCTGTCACCCTGCCTTATGCTGCGTCACATTAGCACCTTGGTGCACCGTCTGACCGCTGAAAGAGATGTTGATGAACGCGTGGCACCAGCTGGAGCGCAGATAGGCCGATAATGCGGCCAAAAAGCCCAAGCGTTCCAGCAGCTCCAGAAGAAACTCCTGGTCGACGCAGTCGAAAGCCTTGTGACTGCCCCAGGAGCTGATCAAGGAAGACATGGTTGATGCTGGTCTGCATTCCCAATTCCCCGGCCAACAAGTTGCGTGTGTGCATCACTGAGCACACCTCGTTAACCAGGTCTCCTTCTGTGTCCGGCTCACCTGTCACCAGGCGTACATTAAAGTCACCTGCCACCACATGAGCTTTGCGCACGCCCGCTTCAGTCAGCCATTCGCACTTCAGGGTATGTTCTTCTTGCCGTCCAGGCGTGAGTTCCACTCGCGCCAGAAAACGGAAATTGCCCTTCAGAAATTCGCCCCTCAGGGAAACTGGAAAGCATCTCTCCGGGGTTCTCTCCAGAGGAGGAGGAAACGAGGAGCTGGTTTCTTGCGGGTACCCTTCGTAGAAGAAATTCCGGGAGAGGATTTCTTTCGGGTTCTCTTTGGAGAAGAAACGATCCTTTCCACCGATTTTCCCCCATGAGAGAACAAGAGATGGTCCCTTTCGTGGTTTCCTCCCAAGTGCAAGAGGAAAAGACTCCTTCCTCCGAAACCCTTCCTGGATTCATAGGGTGGTCCTTTCCCAGGGTACCTTCCGACTTGAAGAGTCAACACACACCCTCGGGTGGCGTGGACCGAATTGAAAGAGCTGCATGAGCCCCAAGGCAGATGACGGTTCTTGAAGTTCCTGAGACAGAAAGAAAAAACCCGAAAAAAACAAACAAACTGGAAGGAAGGCAGCGAAACCGAAGAACTCGAAAGGATTCCCGTCATCCTAGGCAAGGTGGGAAGACACTTGCTGCGTAGCAGCAAAGAAGTATTGGGGACGTGGACAACTCAGGAAATGACGGACGCTGCGGCCCCGAGTGTCCCACCCCAAGGGCTTCTATGCTGGGGAGAGCTGCTCTTCATCCCTCCAGAGAAGGTGAAATGGCTCCCAACATGCTGGAACGATGCTACCCTCCCCCCTAAAGTGGCAGGAGCCGTCGCTGCAAAGCGCGCCTTCACCACTGGGCACGGGGGGAAGAGGGGGCGTGGACGCTCAGTGCGGCAGATGCGGGAAGAAGGAGACCCTCCTGCGCCAGTTGTTGGACTCTGCTGCCCTACGGCCCCTCTGGGATCGACTCGCTACGATCCTAGGAATCCCGGCCAGCGACCCCAGGGACATTGTCAGACGCCTCTTCGCGCTCGGGGCCGCACTGCCGCTTCCCTCGCACTTCTCTGCCGTCTTCGCGGGGTCACGGCGGCAGCCTGAAACTTTAGAAGAAGAGGGCCGAAATGGCAGGGACGCCATTCACTAGGTGCGGATATTCCTGAGGATCGCCTCGAGATGGTTCCCCCTGGGCGTTATACGGATGGGACTTGCCAGCATCCTGGACAGGTTGCAGAGGACTCCGCGAAGCGGACGATGATCCCCTCTCCTCCCCGTTTTAAATTTCCCCTCCCTTCTTTTGTGTGCTTGCCTTTTTTTTTGTTTTGCTTTTGTTTTCCCCCTCCCCCACACGTCGTCGGTCTGCGCGCGGCTCTTCAGCGGGCTCCTTGCACGTGGTAGAACCGACGGTTCTACCACACCAATGTATTTTCATCACCTTACGCAATAAACGTCCCGGCATAACCGGGTGGTGATCATCCCATGCCAGTAGTGACAACCTCCCCGTGAGGTGGCTGCTGTTTTTGTTTTCAAAGATGCTGAACGCAGGAACGTGCAAGTCGGGCAGCGCAGCGGTCCTGGCTCGCCGGCTGGGTTGAAGGGAATCTCCCGCCCTCGGAATCCTTGCTTGTGCTGTGAAAATTGAAATTCCGTCCACTTCCCTGTCCTGTGCGATCTCCAGTTTGCTCACAAAATTAGCGAGCTGCTTGGTGCATGGAGCTTTTTGGAGCCAGGTCTCCTGCGACACTTGTAGGGAGGTCGCAACTCGGGAGAAAAACGAGATGCAGGTAAACCTCTGAACACTGCAGGACGCAGCTTTCGGCGTCTCCCCGTTCTCTTCGAGGGCGCCGGCAGTGGTAGCTTGCACCACTGGAAATGAATTTCACGCTTTTGGATTCCGATACGCTGGAAAAAAAGGAAAGAAAGAAAGAAATTGTCATCTGCCCTTCTTGAAATGGTGAATCGATCAGCAGCTTGGAGAAGACAACACAGCATGATCCTTTCGAGCCGAACAGGTGCAGTGCAGTGCTAAAAGATCCTGTAGAAACGAAGAAGCACTGCCATTCCCTCTGCCTTCTAAAATACTCTGAAAAAAATTTTTTTAGAGTATTCCCGCCTTTCGTAAGTAAGGACCGGGATGCTGTATCGCCCGAACGCCAGTTCTAAAAGCTGCTGGCGTGCAACTGATTTGCTTTGAGCAGATCTTTCGGCAGCGCAGACCAGGCGGTTCGCATGGAACCACTTCAAGAGGATTTGACGGCCCTGACAAACACACACGCCTAGAAAGTTCCCGATCTTTCCCATTAAAAGTCGCGAAATTCCATGTAAAGTCAGCCTGATGCCCTAGGATGCATGGAGCTGATGGATAATGTTTTTTTTTTTCTCTCTCTCTCTCTCTTGAAAAGAATCCCCTCTTCAACCGAACCGAACTGCCTGACGCTGGTCCTGACGCAGCCTGTACTTGCAAGGCTATCTTTTTCGGTGATCGATGGCACTGAAAAAGATCGATGGCAAATCAGTCAAAATCGCAAAACCCCCCTTTTTGATTACTGCATCCCTAGATAGAAAAGAGAGATCTTCTTCAATCCAGAAGTGAGAGGAGCCATATCTAGGCTGGGATCAGTTCGTGCATGGATGAATTTTAAAAGAGTTTAATGAGAAGGGGGGGGGGGTAGAGAGAGAGAGAAGCATCTTTTTTTCATGAACTCGTGCTCTGTCGCGAATCAGGGGAGCATCCTTCTAGATAAATAATGCTTTATTCTTTCTGTAGTCGGGCATCTAGCAGGGATCGGTCCCAGCAAGATTCGTGTGCACCGAGGCAACAAAAACATTACTGGATTTCCCTTTCATCTCCCGTTGATGCCAAGCTGCGAGTCTGGTCTCACGCTTCGCCTGCTCAGACAGAGCATTTTCGGAGTCTTTCAGCGCTTCCACTGTACGGTACGTATGATGACGCCTTGTCACGTCGTGCAACGGTTTCCAAGATTCCTTCTTCACGCGACCGTCTTAAGAAACTCCCTCCTGCAATGCAAGACGCCTGTTTAGCTCTGGGGGGGGAGGGGAGTTGGGAATCTCAAGAGAAAGGACCCGTACATTTTTGCAAGTGTACACATTTTCCCAACGGCTGCACTCCTGGCACTTTACGCTGCAGCACCACAGAAACTGGCAGTCGCACTTATAACGGCGGAACACACGGCGCGTGTCGTATCCTCTTCCGCAGCATAGGATCTCGCAACCTCCGGGTCCTTGAGAATTACGATCGCAGACTCTTCCTGCAGTCCCTAACGATCCTGAAAGATGGGCACTCAGGTTTCCTTTGAAAATTTCGAAGAGGCAATTGGCTTCATCTGGAAAATCATCCCTGAAGTGAAGCGAACGACCTCCCTACTTTCCCGTGCTTGGAGGTGTTTTTGCTCGTGCCGCATCGCGCGAAATGCACGCTTCACTTAAATGGGCCACAATTTCATTCCACGTGATAAAGCGATTTGCTCCCGATTGCGTACGAACCCAGACGGGAGCCGTGTCCGAAACGAGAGAACGGATCCTTCGATTTTCCCATTCAAGGAATCCTTTTAGCACAGTTACGGGATCCCGGGAGCTCACCAGCTCCTTTTGTTCCGGAAGTTCGTGCGAGCTCGTAGCCGTCGGCTGCTTTCGCGGCGCCGTGCTACGTGCTCGCTGACCACCTAATGGCAGCCGCGTGCGACCCCTCGCAGAAGGCGAATCGCAGCAGCTGGTCACAATGAAAGGGTCGCGCCTACTCTTGAGGATTTTCAAGAACCGGAGACGCGGTCCCCAAGGAAAAGCAGGACGAAGGTGGGGAGGGGGGTGGATTCCGTACCGCCTCGCAAGGCATGACGTTAGCAGGAAATTCCCGATGAAATTCGCGTTCCCTTTCTTCATTACATAGCGGCGGTCAGGGGATGCGCTCGGGACGTCAGCGAAACGAACTTGAAAGCCGAGGAGAAGAAAACGCCTGCTGAGAGCGCGTCGGTGTTTCCTTTCCGACGGCGGTCTGGAGCACGGGGGTGTGCATTCGGCTTCTTCTGGAACGTCCCCACGGCTGCAAGCGAAAGCAGCAGCAGCAGCAGCAGCTGCAGGAAAAGAAGAGATGCATTCCATTACCCTTCTTTTTTTTTTTTTCTTTTTTTTTTTACCCGCTCACAGATTCTCTGGCGCGAGCTTTTAGCAAAACGGACCGTCGTCGGTGAATCTTCGCTTGCCGTCGCGTGAGCGCGAGACATCCTTACGCGAGCGTGCACGCGCCGCCCCGATGGGGGTATCCCGGGACAACGCGGAAGGAAAGCTCTCGAACTTCCCAGCTAGGACACCACCGGAGCGCTATCCCGGTCACGCAACCTCCCAGCGCGCGTTCGACATCCCTCGCAGCGAAAATCAGGTGCAGGCATGGATAAATAAATACCTAAGAGATCGTTTCTCTCGCAATAGCTTGGACTCGGCTCGAAATACACGAGATCGCCTTTTGTGGGAAGCTGCATGTCTTTATTTACAAAGGTCAGAGAGCTTCCTTCCTGATTCATCATGACCTCGGTAGCCCCGTCGTATTTCTCCTTCAGGTAAGTGCCGACCACGCGGAAACTGCGCAGCTCCTTCCAGCACGTCCTCGCAGCACACGAGCCGCTGACGCCGTGGCACTTGCATTCCGTCCGGACGGCTTGCTCGACAGCCTGGCAGGAGGGGGGAGGGAAGGGGGGACAAGGGGGGAGGGGGGCGCGAGGTGAAGCTGTAACCGTTGCCTCTTACGACCCTTTTGCCAACCTTTCTGCCGACTTTATTGTTGTGCAAGTTCATGAGGGCTCGCGCGTCCCTCAAGTACTTTTCCCTGGCGTCGACGAACCGCTTGGCGAAAGCCTTCCCGAACTTGACGCTCTCCGCGCAGCCGCCCCACAGGAACTTGCTCAGGGAACTCCTGGGCGCACCCTGGGGTCCACTGGAAACATTCCATCCCTTGATTTGTCCCGCTACCTGCGTTGCGCCGCACCCGCAGCCTTTCAGGACGCCAGCGCTGCAGCTCCTGGTGACGGCGTACACCACCGCTGCGGAGCTCAGGGCGTACACGAAGGCTGCTTCCCGGCTGCCAACTGGAAAAGCGTCGTCAGTTTTCTGGATCCCCCGGGACCCCGAACTCGTTCGCAAACGGGAGAGACAAGCAGCAGCGGGACCGGCGGGTGCAAGCAAACGGTGGGAGGATGTTGCAGGTCAGCCTCCCGGAAGCACGCCTCCTACTTTCACGCGCCGGCACGCGTGCTTTTGGAACGCGGTGGGAGCCGCGCTGGGAGGAACCCACGGGCCCGCCGGGACTTCAAAAAACACAAAGACTAACATTTCAGCAAGTATTTGCCAAACACCGTTACGTCCCTCGATACAACGGAGCAGTTCCACCTGTGGTTCCGGAACTGGAACTGGCACTCCTGTATACTGTCCTTGGCTCCTTGGGTTATGCTCGGTAGCACTTCCGGATTTTGCATGCATAGGTGTTTTTGTCGTTTGACGAATCCAGGGATGTGACTGCAGTAGTTTCTTGACCCAGGAACGTCCATGAGCTGCAGCTGGCTCAGGAAACTGGAAGGAAAATTGCACCAATATGGCACCAATCCAGCAAAAGATCTAGAAAGTATTTTCTTTTTTTTTCCTGGCTCCAGCTAGTGGGACTTGCCGCAAGTGAAAGTGTCGAGGAACCCAATGGGGACGCTGGTTGGCTTGGACCACCATGCGCACCTAAGCGCCATGCGAGGGGCTTCGGGCCCCGAGGAGGAAAGCTGGCGTTATGCGGAATTGCAGGGAAGCACGGAGCGGAAAGCTTCCGGCCTGGCTTGGCGGGACCGGATCTGGGAAACGACCCGAGTTCGTTTCGCGACCGGGAATCGCGGGGGTTCTTCGACAGGGTCGGGCACAGTCGTCACGCGGTTCTGCCACATGGCCCCGGGGCGGTAGCGCGCGCCCAGAGACGACGCCCCTCGCCAGGAGAAAAAAGAGCGAACCGACCCTGCCATTCGTCTGCTTCCCGAGAATGCTGTCGTCTCCCTCGCGCTCTCCCTCCCTCCCGCGGCGAGACGTCCCCAGGACTCACGTCCCGGTACGAACCTCGGGACACTCCGCGCGTCCCCTCAGGAAGATTTTCCGGCTCGCTTCCTCCCCTGGATCCCGGATCGGGGACCGGGAATCGTGCTTCGCATCCGCAATCGCAGGTTTGGAAAGGGGAGGAGGGACAGAGGTCCCCGCGTGTCCTCCTCCACGGCGGACGGCTCCGCTCCGCCCACAACACCTTCTGAGAGCGCGCGCGCATGGGCTCATCCCCCGCGTTCTCTTCCTCCCCATCCAGCTTCTTTGAAGGGGAACGGTGGGACAGGAGGAGGTAGCGAACCCGTGCGAGACCGACCGAGCAGGGAGCCCGTGGCGCGCGTGCCTTCTGCCTGTGGATGGGCGGTGGGCGGCCGGTGGAGGCACGGAGGGGGCGGGCTGCACGGCGATAGGAGGCGGAGCGTGCGGGAGCGCCGCCGCGGAGAAGCCTCCGCTGCGCGACTCCGCCCCCACTTCCCCCGTCGCCGCCGCGCGCCTTGGCCGAGCCCCTCCTTTGGCTTCTTCCCTGAGGCGGTGGCTGCTGGAGACTGCCACCGCCGCTCCCCCCGGAAGGGGCAGCTCCGGGTTTGCGTCCCTCCCGCCAAGGCGAGGTGAATCGATCGACGGGGGAAGCTCCGGGACGCTCTTCGAAGGAACGGAAGGGGGGAGAAGGAGGGAAAAAGAAGGGGCTCGCGCACTCGTTCTCCCCTCCGGGCCGAAGGGGAGAACGAGGGCCGGGGAGAAGGGCAAGACCAGGCACATGCGGTCGTCCGGGAGCCTCGGAAAAGAGTGGCTGGAGGCGAAGGACGAGGGCGGAATGGGAGGCGAGCGCCGTCCTGTGGGCCCCCCGCGAGCGCAGCCCCCGTCACTCCGCTGTTTCGCCGAAGAAGAGCTTGCGGAGGGGGGAAGGGGGGGGGAGAGCGAAGTGCAGCATGGGAGCTGGGAGAGCGCTCTTCCCTGGGGACTGTGAAGCCCCCTACCCCCCTTCGCTCCGGTGAACACTCCCGAGGCTCCAGCGGGGAGATGATGGGAAAAGAAGCGACCCGGAGGCGGCTGCGCGCACGCGCCCCCCTCCGTCCTGCCCGCGCGTCTCCAAGGCAAGCGGGCGAGAGAGGGCACCTGGGGCATGCGGGGAGCTGGGAGAGAAGGGAACAGAGCAATCCGATCGTCGGGCAGAGGGGCGCGAGGGGCCAGAGGGGAAGGTGGTCAGCGCTGTACTTACAGCCACGTGGCGTCGGAAAGGAACGCGTCGAGCAGGATGGCCAGGCACAGGGACGACCCGCCGCGCATCTTCAGCTGCCCTCGCGAGCACCGCCGAGCGGCTCCATCCGAACTGATCCGCGATAGCGCGCCTGCTGACCTGTCGTCGTCGTCCCACTGCGGCCGCCGCCGCCCGCCGCTGCCGCCACTGCCGCTGCCGCCGCCGCCGGGAAGGGAAGGGAAGGGAAGGGAGCGAACGAGCGAGCGAGCAAGAGGAAGAGGAAGGAAAGAGGAGGATGGGAGGAGGAGGAGGAAGGAAGGAAGGAAGGAAGGAAGGAAGGAAGGAAGGATGAAGAGGAGAGGGGGGGGGGGGAGAGGGAAAGGAGAGAAGGAAGGGGAAAGGAAGAGGAGGAAAATGAAAGGAGGAGCGGCCTGGAGATGGCAGCGGCGGTGTCGTAGGACGAAGACACCGGGCACACCCATCAGCGACCACCCCGCCGACAGATGGGGCGACTGCACAGGGCGTAGCGACAGTGGAAGCAGCGGCGGTGGCGTGCCCGGGACGGAGCTCGCACTTACCCTCCCTCCCCACCCCACCTTTTTCTCGCCCCCTCCCCACCTCGCTTCCGTGGATCCGCCGCCGCCGCCGCCGCCGCCGCAGCGCCTGACTGCTGCCGCCGCCACTGCTGCCGAGGCGACGGCGCCTGCGAACGGCCGCCGCCCCTCCCTCTTCCTCCTCCAGATGCGCGCGCCTGTCCGCTCTCCAGCTGCGAGGGAGGTCCCCACACCCGCACCTCCGAGTGGGACTCACCGCTGCTCCCTTCCCCGTGACGAGGGTGCGTCCACGAGAAGGGGAGAAGGGGTGGAGGAAGAAATGCCCGGAGGCAGGGCGGCGGGCTGTACATGCTGGCGACGGGTCGCGCAGAGAGAGGGGTGGGAGAGGGGAGGGGGAGGTGCGGCAGAGAGGGAGAGAAGCAGGAAGAAAACGGGGGGGGGGAGGTGGCGACCCCAATTAGCAGGTGCTAAGAAAGGACCGGGAGGCTCTTCCGGGAGGCTAATGGACCTGGGAACGGGTCAGGTGCCCCTCTGCGCACCTGCTTGGAGGGTCAACGCGCCAGCGAGCGGAGTTGAAAGCGGAAGGGGAACGTGCAGCCCCTGGAGCGGTGTTCAGTGCCCGCGAGGGCCTCCGCTCCCTTGCGTCCCCGGGACTGAGGGGAGCGGCCGTCCGGGGAAAAGAGGAATGTCCGGGTCTCCGGAAAGACCATTCCTGGATCCCGGGGCCCTCTTCTCCTTTTCCCTGAATCCTTTCCCGCGTCTTTCGGTGGCGCTTCTGAAGATGGCGGTGGCTGGGTGGCTGGAGATGTGGGAGCGGACGCTAGGGGTGGAGCAGTTGGGGAGGAGGGTCTGCCTTTGAAGGAGGTCAGCAGAGGAGTCCCAGGTGGCTGGGAGGACACCTGCGGGGGACCACCTTGGCTCGCGCGTGGCGTTCCCGGAGAGGGCCTCTGGGTCCACCTCGTTCTGCCCCTCTTTCCCGTGCAGTAGGAACCTCTCCTTCCGCATGGCGGTCACTCCCGGAGCCTCCGGCACCCTGAGCCACATCCCAGTCTCAGCCGGCCGAGCCGATGGATACCTCTGGAGAAGAGAGCGAGGGCAAAGGTCGAGCCTCGCCTCAAAGGAAAATTCCGAGGGCACTGCTCCAGAGGAAGATTAGGGGAGGTCTTGGGGAGCCGAGCGCCCGGGTCCGCTTCCCGGCTCCCATATCAGGAACACCCCTGCGTCCCGGGAACAAGGGGAGGAGCCAAAGGGGTTCGTGGTGCCCTGCCTGGGAGCTCAGGGGCAGCCGGAGAGGAGGACGCCGTGTCACCGGACGCGGAGGCATCGCCACCGAGCCGACCCGAGGCAGAGGAGGGTCCGTGAGCCTCTCGCTCCCGTGAGGTGGGCCCGCCTCGAGGCTGCCAGGTAGCCGTTCCAAGCAGCTGGGGCAACGTGCCCTGCGACCCGCCGGAGGCTCGGAGCCAGGACAGGACGGAGGAGGAGCGACGGAGGCTGCGGAGGAAGCCCTGCAGGCACGCGCACTTCGCTTCAGGACGGCGGTCGATGGGCGACCTTGCGTCTTCTCTTCCGGGCCTTCGAGGAAGGTGTCAAGAACCACGGGGACGAAAATGGTCACCAGTGCCAAGGAGACGGTCCTCTCCAGGGACCCTCCCCTGCGAGCCCCTTTACGGCCGCAGCGGCACCCTCGTGCAGGCCCTGTCTCCTCCTCTGCTCCCGGTGGATCTCCATGCCGAGAACCAGATGCAACGCCTCTGTAACACGGATCACTTCCAGCCATCACCGGACCCCGAGCCTAAAAGTCCCGGGCGACGCGATCCCATAAGCCTATCCAGACGGCTCCAGACGATTCGTCTTGACGGCACAGGAACAAGCACGGACGAGGCCAGAAGCCAGGAAGATTTTTCTTGGAAGAGGTTTCCCTATTCCTATTCCTATTCCTCCTCCTCCTCCTCCTTTCCTTTTTCTCTTCTCGTCCCTTTCCTCCCCTCTTCTCCTCCTCATCCCCTCCACCTCCTCCTCACTTCTCCCCTTCTTCTAATGTGCTCATCCGAGTGAAAGTCGCTCTGGTGCGGCAGGAAGCAGAGCGAGAGGCTGGGGAAGAGGGGAAGGGGAGAGGGTGGAAAATGCGGATGTCCGTCTCTGTCGCCCTTTTGTGAGAGTTTGCTCTTCCCTGCGGGAACTGCCCGGGGGTCTCATTCGCGCTCTGGAGTCTTCCGCGAGCCACGCGCACTTGAAAAAGGCCGCCGCAGAGGCGGCGGAACGCCGTTTGAAGGCTTGGCTTCTTGCCGGAGGGCCCTCCGTTAGAATGGTCCTGGAAAGGGTCTGGAAGGGGCGCGCAAAATCGACATGGTTCCGGTCGACCGGCCTTGGGGCCCCGGAAGGAGAGAGGGGGGAATTTCCTCCGCCGCCGCCATCTCGTGCTCTCTCTTCCCGCCGCTTTCCGCTCCGCCGCGGTGCCATGGCCGCCGCCAGGAAGAAGTCTCCCCCCCTTTCTTCGTCCCACAGGGAGCGAAGGGGAAGGAGCGCGAAGCAGCATTGGGAGACGGGGTGAAGACGCGCGCTTGCGATGAGGGAGCGAGGATGGCGGTGGCGCTGCGGTCCCAGGTCTGACCAGCAGGGTGCCCCGCTCTTCGGTACGCAACCCCTTCCCCCCTTCCCTTCCAAGTCTTGTAAAGGAGGATGCAGCCGGTGATAGTTAGCCTTTATCGCCTCGACCCTGGTGGCAGTGAGGGGTCCAGAAGCAGCTCTTCCGCATCGGCACGCTGCGGCTCCGAGAGCGCGCCCTTCCCCTTCGACACCGCCACCTTCGAGCCGGCCATTAAGAAAGAGGTCCGGAGGAGGCAGTCGCGGGCGCCTCCTCCTCTTTTGCTGTTGGAGCCTCCTGCGGAGGGGAAATCTGTTTGCTCCTTATCGAGACGATGAGGGACGCCCAGGAACACACCCAGCGGGGATTTCGAGTGAGAGCGGGAAACTCCCCACACTCCCGACAGCTTTGGAGTCTTCCCGAAGAGCTCGTTTGGCTCCATTCGGTGGTATGGCGCGACCAGAGAACTCCGGAGGGTGGTCCCATCAATCGCTGTCCCTAGTGGGGCGCTCGAGGACAGGTGGGAGCTGCAGAGGCTGAGCCGCAGGAGAGGGCTCGAAGAAAAAAAAAAGGTGGGCAAACGCGGACCATCCTTGGCACCGTGGGCGCCGGGGGAAGGGGAGGAGGTCCCGTTTCGTTGCCGTAGGATGCGTCGGGGATGTATCTGCATCTGCCGTCCTCGGATGCTCACTTCGCCTTCCGTGGCATCTCCGGTTCCTCCAGGACTTCATCGCTGGGCGGAGAGGTCCCTTCACGAGAATATGCACTGCGAGAGGACTCATCTCTGGAGGAGAGGAGCAGCGCCACTCTTCAGAGCGCGCTTCGCTTCTGCTTTCCGGAATTATCCAAAGTCTCTGGCTGATTTCCGAAGGGGGTGGTCACCTCGACCTTCTCTCTCTGGAGCGGATCCGGTCGAAGACTATCCTGGGGATGGGCCGGCGCTTCATTTCCGTTGGACCACCTTCTTGGTCTGGTCTGGTGGTTCTCGGTGGCCCTCCTGCCATCACATAAGAACCGTGGTCCAGTGGCAGAAGGCGCACCGAAAAATAGATTCTCTTCAGTTTGCACGCCTCCGTCGTGTGCACCTGGCACCGCAGCCAGCGGGCATGCCTCGTGCAGAAACGAGGCGCACCCACGACATTGTAGCTTGGCAACCGCACGCGTGGCGCAAAGAGGAAGACGCAGGACGCGTCTTGCCTCCTCCTCCGTGGGGTTCCCAAAGGAGGGAACGCTGTGCCTCCCAGAGATGAGCGTGAGCGATGTGGCGGCGTTTCCCCTCGCGTGTGCTCGTCAGCTCGATGACCTTGATTCTCGGCTCGGCCAGAGACTTGACCTCCTCCGTCGGCCGCAAACTCTCCGTGGAGGTTTCTCGGTCGGATGCCCCTGTTCACTGCGATGGCGCGAGCCTTGTGGGGTCGTCGTCAAGCGCCGAGGTTCCCCTTCGAACTGCTGTCCTCGAGCCTCCCTTCCGGTAACCTACCCTCGCCTCAGGGATAGGCACCCTCTGGGAAGGAGCCGGTGGGAGAGGAGGATGCAGTGACGCCCACTCTGCACCCTCCTTTCCACGAAAGTGCCGCACTGCCCCAAGACTTCCACGGAACCTCAGGGCCCTATGAGGTCAGCAGCTCGAAGCGCTCGCGAGTTGCAAAGTCATCTGCCTCTCCGGAAGGTAAAAGAGGCCGGATGCCCTCTGGACCCCTCTGCGGGCATACAGATGCTCGTTTTTCCGCCCTGCCCGACAAGTGCTCCAGCATCCGTCCGGATCTGCCATACGGATGCTGGAGCACGGCTCATCTCGCTGCCTCGAACGCTCCCAGAGTTCCTGACGGTGGACAAGATTCGGGAAGGAAAGGATTCTCGTGGCGTTTTCTGCCAGGAGGAGAGGCTGGGTGCCTGCTCCAGTAGGGCGCGTTTGGGGTTCTTTCAGAGATCACTGGAAGACATAAAAACCGTTCGAACCGATGGCGGGTTCCTCAAGCAGAACAGCAGTCTCGAGCGAGAACTCAGCCATGGAAGTGGGCCGCAGTCCAGGCTCGAAGCGGAGGGAGGAGTAGCACACCAGCCGAGAGGTCAAAGGCGAGTCGCGCGGAGCCATGCACGAAGGAGCGCCGGGTGCGTGGAAGGGGCAGAGCGAAAAACAGCCCTAAATAGCGGTCCACGATCACGCCAGGAAAGCGAGGTGGATGTTGGCCTGGGAGTGTCCTTGTGAAGAAGAAGGGGTAGGGAGGTAAGAGGAAGAGAGAGAGTCTTCAGCCCGAAGGGATCCCCCGCGGGGCAACGATCGGGACAGGGAGGAGCCTGTGGCGCCCCTGATTTCCCCTCAAACCTCTGTCCCCACCTCTTCCTCCCCGAAACCGAAGACGCCCCCTCCCCCTTCCATCCCGAAGACTCCACCCCCGGTTGACCCAGCTCTTCCTCGCACATCTTGCATTCGCGTCCCGGAGTGGGAGGATGAATTCCCTGGAGCACTCCGGGACTGCATCCTCTTCCCGAGTCATCTCTCATCCACCGCTGACGTTCCTGGATGGACACCTACGGGCGGGATCACCCTCCCCGCGGAATTCACGCAAAACGCCTCTTCCGGAGGCTCTGGGAACGGTTGCTTGGTAAAAAAGTTATCCTTTACCCGGAAGAAGGGGTTCCTCCCCCTCATTGGGTGCTCGCTGTAGGGAAAACCTCGTTTCGCTGTCCAGACGGAGCAACGCGAGGATGGCATTCATCCCAGGACCACTGATGGGCCGCGTAGGCTCGCTACCTGACCCTCAGGGACCTCGCAAACTCCTCCGGCGCAAAGCTTCAAGAGTGTTTCTAGCGAAACCCTGCAAGAGAAAGAAAGGGGAGAGGGGGAAGAGAAGAACGGCCTGGATCGATAAACCGGCACCTCCGCGCGAATGCCTCCATCTCAGTAGAGCCCCGTCCCCGTTCTGCAGAAAGAAAGAGAACAAAAATCCAAATGTTGCGAGGAACAATCAAGCAGGGAGCAGTCTGCTCTTTAGCGCAGCCGCTGGTCCAACTTGCGTAGGCGGAAGGAGGCGGATTCCCGGAACCCAGCCTAGCCCTACTGCCCAATCCAAAAGCATGTGTCTCCGGATGGTCATCCAGCCAGCCAGGAGCGGTCACTCCTACTCACCGAGCCTCGCTTCGATATCGGGACGCCTGAGGAAGGTTCCCCCGGAAGCGACTTGGGGAGGACTCCTGCGCTCCCCGAACAAGGGCGGAAACTCTAAAAGTCGCCGGAGTGCCACCATCTGCAGAAACGCCGCTTGCGCAGGTTCACGAGAAGCTCCTGGACTTGACGACTGGGGGGAGCCATACATTTCTCTTCCCGTGACGAAGGCCCAAACCGAGGTTTCTCGACGGAGCATCCAACGGACAGAAGAACAGAGGCGCGCTAAGGCGTTCCGGAACGCTTCGCAAGTTTTTTCGGGAGAACGGAAGACCGGGAACGCGTACAGAGTGCCAGCACTGCAGACAGAACAGGAAGAAAATACGTGAGCAAAGATGGACCGATTAAAAACATGGAAACGGCTCCACATTTCTACGCCAGCGTCGCCTCAAGCCTGCTCGTTCGAGGTCTTCTGCTTGCATTCAACAACTAGGTAAGAGGATAGGAGCAAGGCACCGAAGGGACACATTTCCGCAAATGAGCACGCGAAACGAAGTCAAGATCGAAACACGCGTGCACGGTATGCGTAGCATGCGCCACAGGAAGAAAACACTGGGTATGATGGGTACGAGCCCAACGGAGTAGCCCTAGCAGAGCTAGCATGCACCCCGTGCACATGGGAATAGGGATACAGCGGGTCGGGAATGCGAAATGTGATTTGCCAACAGGAGGGCATTGGGGAAAAGCATGCATGCCGGCCACGTGAAAGAAGAACTAGAAGGAACACGATACGATCCGGAGTCTCAGAGGGAAGAGGTTCGAATACCTCGCAAGAATCAGTGGGTGCATGTTTGGAAGGAGTCGAAAGAGCTTCTCGATCGTTACGGGTGCAGGGGAAAAAAGGCCTTGAATGAGGAAGAGGGAATCGGGAACGGAGGGAGATGCCGTGTGAGAAAATCCGGTGTTTTTCTCCTGATCCCGGGCTCATAAAATCTGTCTACTGCGCATGTCCTACAAGACATCGACTCCAAGGGGCAAGATGGACTATGGCAAGAGTATGGAGCAGAGTCAAGAGACGCCAATCGTTCATCTGGATGACTTGGATCGAGGCGTTCGACAGGAAAGAAATGAGGGAGGCTGGTTAGGGTGGGCGGAAAATGGAACCGACAGATGAGGTGCATCCGGAAACAGGAAGCGAAAAGACCAGCCCAAAATTGCGACCCACAGCAAAACGGATGGGACGAAAGTTCAAGACTTCAAAGCGGGAACCAAAAGGATAATTCTTTAAATGGAAGAATGAAATTAAATTTCGGGGGACGAAGGTTGGGACAGCTTGGAAAACGGGCCGCCTCCATGAATGCTAATGTTTGCGGTGTCCCTAAAACGAAGTCTGCCAGAACCGTGCCAAGAGGGGGTCATCTGGGTCGAAAGAACCTCTGCGAAACGCTAAGGTTGTGCAGAATCAATCACAGAAGAGCGATCCTGGGGTCAACGGGCGCGAACTGCAGGGTAGCGCGCAAGAGGGAGAGCACTACACTTCCTCAGAACTGCGAGAGTGCCCACACCTTCGAAAAAAATCGATGCCGGAAAACATCAAGAGTGGAAGGAGCGTATCCGTCTTCTCAGTTTGCATCCGCATACTTCAGGAAGAAAAGAATTTTCGTCTACGCCACATCAAGTCAGAATCCGATGAGATTCTCTATAACGGCTGAAACTGGGTGGATCCAAAGGCAGCAATTCTGGCAGACATCTTTAAAACGTGCTTCAGGTTCAGGAGAGCGAAAGCGCACCAGAAGCATCCAAGGACAGCCCTATCCTCGAAGTCGACCTCAGCGTTGGAAAGGATTGTCGATCCCCGTGTCAGCTGGCAGTTGCAACCATCTCTGTGCAAGATGCCTCTAGAAAACTTCGAGGAATGGCTTCCGGACGATGAGGTCATGTGCCCTCAGCAGAAGGGATTTATCCCACATGATGGATCCCTGGAACAGGATTCGTTTAGACAAATAAGGAGCGACGGCGCTGACACATTCTCATGGGACCTATGGTGCTGCATTCTTCGATCTAGAGGACACATTTGGAACGTTCCCTCAGGGCCCTGAGATGAATCGGAGTCAACGAGTTCGAAAACATGGTCAAAAACTTGCATGCAAATGCATACGCATTTGTGCCAATCATCGGAAAGATGCATATGATTCAAAGGGCAAAACAGATGCCCCCCTAGGTCCCTGCTATTCAAGATGGCAACCGGATCAATTCGACGAACGACAGGAGCCCAAAGAAAAGATTCCAGCATAGGCAAGTGACCTGGTGTTCAGGAAGCAGGGTCGGCAGATGTCTTGCACCGCCATCGCCGCAAGCTCGTTCCTGAGCTTCATGACTCGAAACAGTCAGTAAGCCAATTCCAGAAAATGACGTTGCCCTTGCACTTCAGACCAAGAGACGTGAGCAAAAGCATCCACATCGTAGGAGAAGAAGACGTTCCGGTATTGAATATCAGCGGAGCATACCAACACTTAAAGGAACAATCGGTTCGTCCAAAGATCTTTCCCATCTCTGAGCTTCTTCTGAAGTGGCAGGACTTGTCGGCGGAGTGCACTGCCCTCTGGTTGTGTGGAGCACGTCTAACCACGTTCCTGAACTTCCCAGAAGACCGCCCGAAGGCCTCATTCAGACGTCTCTTCACGCGCGGCGGGATGTCGCCTGCCGCGGCGATTGCAGCTCTGTGCTGCATCTTGGCTGCTGAAAGTCCTGACCACAGAAGCCAGAACAACCAGGAAGCCATCTTCTTTGTCTTCCCATTCCCAAGGATCGCGGAGAGATGGCCGCACCTGAGGCGGGCGCACAACCAGGAGGAACTCGCCGGAATCCTTGAGAGGATACAGAGGCCATCAGGGAACAGCCTGTGAACCTTTCCCTCACCCATCCCCCAACATCTTAGTACTTTTTCTGTTTAATATTAGTTTATTTTTTTCTCCCCCTTCCCCTAATTTCCCTGCGCGGACCTCTTCCGGCGACTACACCGAGCAGCGGCATCTTCCGAGATTTCCCCGATTAGCGGGATTGAACTCCCGCGACGGAGGAAAAGCTCCTACGACTGTTTCATTGACAATAAACAACTCATGTGAACAGGTGAAGAAAAACGAAAAAAGATTCTTTTCCAAAGTGCACCCATCCATAAAACATTGCAAAAGAGATCTCCATAATGAATCACGGTTGCTCCCTGATCAACTCGTGGGTGCATAAAAAACCTTTTTTTTCCACAGTGCCCGACCAACGGCTAAGAACTTTCGAGAAGGCGGGACCGACATCCATTAACAAGTAGCGCCGCACGACCAGTAAAAGACATACAGTGGTACCTCGTTACTCGCGGTGTCGGAACTCGTCAAAAATGCTTCGACACTCGGCGCATGCTCGGAACTCGACACCGCGACGGAACAAGCGAACGCTTTCGTCTCACGCGAACAGTGCCAGCGAATACTTCCATAGAGTGCCTCCCGAATCGTTTCCCTTTTTCGTGCTCTCTGAGCATTTCTGTGCGTTGATCATGGGTCCTACACTGGTTAAAAATGATACCACCGAGCCTAGAAAGGAACTCGTTGGGTACTCGTCGGTTTCGGCACTCGTCACGAGTTACGGAACGAATTGCCGACGAGTGCCACTGTATTATGTAATGCATCATGAAGGCAGGCAAACTAATAATTATGGTGATAAATCAGGCTTACCGAGTCTATCTAGCCTGATGACTTCGTGCTGACAGCTATTCTAATTGATAACCTCTCTGCATCCTTCACTACAAGACCTTTAATCCCACAGGACGTTACGTGGGTGTTGAGAAAGCCGCTGAAGGAGTCGCGGGCGCATTCGGATATCGGGAACTTCACTCCCCGGAGGCCATTGGCGAGACGCGCATGACAACCAGCAGCGCCGCCGAAAGCATGTGGACGGTGCAGGGGCCACCATTCTAGGCGAATCCAAGTGAAGAGGAACGTCGGGAAGATAAGGGACCCCAGGCGGCGACGTTGGGGCGATCAACAGCCGAAACGCGCCCGACGAACCTCCAGGTTAGCTCAATCGCAACACAGCTCAAGGCGGCGCGCTCCCATCCCTCGTGGAAGGAACATCCACATCGGCGGAAGACCAGGTCGTGCCTTGCCACCCACCGTGCATCTCTGACGCGACGACGGACGCGATCCTCTCGATTCGCGCGCATCGCTGGTCGGATTCGCCCGTGCGACCTCGACAGGCGGCAGCGGCGGCACCGGAAGAGCGGTGGGAAAGAGGTGGTGCGCTCGAGGATGTGATGTTTCTGGGAACACCAGTTGGGCCACCGCCCTCTACCGAGGAACTCTGGAAGATCAGTGGAAAAAACGAAGAGCGAAGACGGCAGGAGGAAACGCATCGCTTCGTCTTTGCATCCCGTTGCCAAGGCCACGGCGCGCGCGGGAGTTCGGGTGGTTCCCATGGGCAGCGGAAGGCCACCGCACCCTGGGGTGGGCTTGAAGGCCAGCAAGCACCCCAGGGAGAGGGGAGCAGGAGCCTCCCACCCCGGGCTCAGCATTGAGGCAGATGGGCCGACCACGTGAGTTCCTGAGGAAGAAGACCGCGCGGTACTGGTTTGGATGCTTCGCGTGTCGCCTACCTTGCCAACGGTCGCAAAGGGATGAGAACAGGAGGATCTACCGACTGCGGAAGGCGGCCGATGCAAATTTCCGGAAGCGCAAGAAGAAACGTCAGCGGTGCCATCCGTTGACTGGGGGGAAAGGGGGGGATCCATCCCGGTCACTCCTGCTTCCTGAAAACAGTTGCTGCGGCGACGCAACGACCGTGAAGCTGCGGGATGCTCTTCCCCCTTTGCCCGAGCGTTTCCCCGGAAGGGAGAGAATCTTCTCTTCGTCCCCCACAGGGTTCCCAGTAGCATGCTCACTCGACTTTGAGGGACACGAATGCCGATCGTTTCCCTGACGACGAGCCGAGCAGACCTCGCAGCCGAGAACCGGAAGCTCATCTCCCTCTTCCGCGCTCAATTCCGGATTCCCAGGAAGAATTCAAGGAAGCTCTCTTTGCCCGCGCTCCCGGAGGGGGTTCTTCTCGGGCACAAGTCAGGTGCATCGTTTTGTTGCCGGAGCCTTGTCGTCGGAAGCACCCTAAACAGAGCTTAAATTTTAAGGTGCTTAATCGGCTGACCGTTGCAGAAGAAGGCGATGCTCCTCGGTCATATGGGAGAGGTGGGATGAAAGCCGTGAAAACTTCACTGCAAATGGTGAAAACTCCTGAAGTCTCAAATGAAGTCTCCGCCAATGAGATGCACTCCTTGCATGCATCGGGAGTGCGACGCCGAAGTCGAAAAACCCCACGTTAGTATGACCGGAAGGAGTTAGCGGCTTTGCGTGACAAGGAACAAGTTCCGAATAAATTAAAAGGGAAGTACGGTTTGTACCAAGTGTCGTACATGTTCATGAAATGCACAAGGAAGAAATGCAGAAATTTTTCTTTGAAAAAAGAAAATAAAAAAAAAAGCATCGCTTCACGTCCCAGGTGTTTGAACGAGCATCTTCCGACTGAGGTACAAAAGGAAACCTGAAGAATAAAGTGTTTTGGCCGATCTGGTGGAGACCCCTCCTAGAAAAATGATCGCCTGTAGGGAAAAATGATGCCAAACAGTTTCTTGATCTGCAGAGCATTCCATAACATAAGATCATCGCAAAGATCCGTCTGACTGTTATCTCCTGAGTGCTAGCGGAAGCACGGCCTTTTTCAAACGATCCGAAGATGACTGAAGCAAAAGATACATTGAAAAAGATGGAATCAGTTTTCGATCTTCATGAAAGAAAAACTTTCGATCGCCTTTTAGAGGGTTTCGTTTCTCTTTCATCCTGAATTTCACACTGAATTTCTCACATTTCACAACTGAATTGCTTCGTGCTTTCAGCATAAAAAGATTTCAGAGACTGTAGTAATTATAACTAATATGAAACACAACGAGATCTAGTTTGGTCCCGAATTTTTCCAAAAATACTTTGAAAACTCTCCTAAATCTGTTAAACAAAGCAATTAATAGGGAAGTATTTTAAAGAGCACACAAAGATATTCCATAATATGAGTTTGGTAATACCTCAGAGAATAATTCCAACAATCTGATAGATTTGTTAAAAAATAGAAAACAAAATAATATTCCTATTTACCAAAGTTTCAGTTAGACATTTGAAGTAAATGTAGTAAAATTAGCCTTAATTTTTTAGGTGAAACTTCTGTAAACACTTCTGTGAACACTGTATACAATGCTTCATCATAGTTCATGTGATCAGAATGTTAGAACGAAATGTATTTTGCAAAGGAAAAATGGCTGCGTTAGAATTACGTTTTTTCATAAAGAAGCGATGGCAGAAATGTCTTCTAAGAGTCATCTGATCCATTTTGAAAATATGACTCTCTAGTTGAAATTAAGTCTTTAATTGTCTAGAAAAGACTGAAGAACTGGAATTGTATTTTGCTACGTGACCATGTGCAAATCAACGAAAAAGAAAATATCAATGTTGTACGTGGAACCAGCAAAGAAATTAATTTAGAAAGCAGCTATGGAAAATTTATATCAGTAGCTCTTAGTAATCAGAATGACTGCTACTAATTCCAGGAGGAAATAAATATAACTAGCCTGATATAACGAAGCTCATACTAAAGGGTGTGGTTGTTTCCATCTTTTTAATTTTAGTTGTTAGATCACTTTCTGCAGTTTTATTCGTTTTTTGGAGAAATAACAGCTGGCTATCCTAGATGAAAGTTCGTGTAAAGTGGATGGGTATTGTAGAATATACAAGTGTGGATGATAACTGTGAGTTACAAATAAAAATTGCTATGAGAACGTTGAAACGGATCGCAAAGGAGTGATTTGTAAACCTGCCTTTCTTGTGATGTGGTACTGCGTGTGCCTTCGGATGAGCGGAGAGTTCTCTTCCTTCAGAAATGCCGATTTATCATTTCAGGATTAGCTCGTTCCATGTGATGGGCCTGCGCAACGTACGTGGATCCTGTATCAGTATGTGAACTAGAAAGCAGATTGCTCTTTGGAAAAATATGAGAGTTTCCGTGGAACTGTGGACCTTGACCTTGCACATCCTGTTTTTTCTCATTACCTTCGAAATTTACTTTAAGTCACCCATCATCCCAGGGTTACCAGCAAACGACATGATACAAGATGCACCTTCATCAAGAGTTGTGTTCATGGTGGCAGATGGATTGCGGATGGATCATTTCTATAATTATATTGGAAATGAATCCAATCATGCATCATTCCTAAAGTTGAGGCGTTCATTTTTTTCCATATATTCATTCGATCCGGAATTTCAGGAACATAAGTCACCTCGGGGCCCACCGTGTTTGCCACAGTAGTGTACCCACGGAATCTCGACCAGGTCATGTAGCCTTATTAGCTGGAGTGCCAGAAGATCCTGCTGCTATAGCTAGGGGATGGAAGCACAATCCAATAGAATTCGACTCCGTTTTTAATCAGAGTAAATTTACATGGGCCTGGGGCAGTCCAGAGATACTGCAGATATTTTCTCCAGGTGTCATATTAGTATATATTTCTTTGATTTGGACTCTTGAGTTTTCTGTTTTTATGTTCTTTGCGTCTATATATTTGATTTTCACAGTAGTGACAACAGCTTAAAGATAGCAAAACCTATCATATATGTTAAAACTGCTATAATATTTTATGACCATGTCACAAACATATTTGCATTATTGTCATTTTCTTTTAGGAAAAAGAAAGGCATTTTAGCACACAATGATTCAATCATAGAGTTACATCTACACCCATTTTATGTTGTAATGATTAATGCAAGTAGCAAAAATGTTTCATTGTAGTTATACATCTGTGCAATCTTGTGTGCCTTATTTTTATAAATTTCTGAGTTTGGGTACAAAATGTTTTAAGTTCAAAGTTTGTTTAATCAAATGGTTTTAGGGGTTTTGAACTCTCATATTTTTATGGACTTCTATGATCAGAAATTCATTGATTTTGCTGATCCAAACCCCACACAATTGGATACTTGGGTTTTTGATAAAGTCCTTCACTTTTTCAAGTCAGCACATCAAGATGACGAGCTTTTTCAGAAGCTGCATCAGAATGGCATAGCATTCTTCCTTCACTTGTTATCTATGGACACTCTGGGACACATAAAGAAACCATTTTCTATGTATGAATTAAAGGGAGCTGGAAATCAAAGTGTAGTAAGAATTATTTAGAGAATATTGGAATGGCATCAAAGCAGTTGATAAAGGAGTTCAATCTGTTTATGAAATTATCGAAGAATTTTACCGATATGACAAAAAGACATCATATATTCTTACTGCTGATCACGGAATGACAAATTGGGGTAAGTGGGAATCCATGTATATGGACAACTCAAAATGAAAATTAGGGTCACATGGGGCTGGAAGCCCAGATGAAACCGATAACCCATTTATTGCATGGGGTGCTGGTATTCAGATTTCTCAGTTTCCTGAAAGCCAGCCTACCTCAACTGTGGCAGACATGTTGCATATTAATCAAGTAGATGTTGCTCCTTTCTTCTCATCTTTGTTGGGTGTTCCCATTCCTACAAATTCTCTAGTATGTAGGCTGCTTCCATAAAGACATCTTTTCATTTGTTTTTAGGGTATACTTCCCTTGTCTCTCCTGTCTAGCTCTGAACTACATAAAGCCACAGCTATGCTAAGCAATGCAATGCAGTTGTTGAAACAGTATGAGCAACTGGAGATGGATTGGAAGCAGCATTTGTTTAATGCATTCTTTTTTGCGCATGTTCCAACATCTGAACAACTGAAGCATGAAATTGAGCAGATACAACAGCTCATAGCCGAGAAACAATACAGGAAAGCTGTGAGTGAATCAGAAGGTTTCAGTTGATGACTTTGGCAGTGAATAGATGCAGCAAAGCCAATTATTATGTGATTTAGCTAAACAAGGACGCCTATATTATCTGAACTACCAGCATCCTTTCCAGCTGGTTTCCACTTCATTGGCTTTCTTAGCATGGATTGGCTATCTGGGTTTGAACATTCTTGATGCAAGTCTTAGCCACATTCACGTTCATAAAAAGGACAACAAACGTATCTCAGTAGCCAGTTCAGTGTTAATCACCTTTATTGTTATTCTCATTTGGGGGCTATTGTATTGTAAGTACCTCAGCCATCAGTTCCACTAATTTTCTTCTCAGTCCAGCATGCAAAAATGTGGAGTTACGTTTGTTACTTGCTTCCAGTGTTACTTTGGGTTATAACTGTCTGCTTCTGGAAGCAAACCATTTTGCATAACAACTGGACCAGGTGTTGGCCTACAGTGAAGCAGTCACTAATAGCCTTGGCAATTTGCTTATCTGGGGTGCAGATTTTGGTAAGTAAGCTGTACTGTTGCAAGTTTTCAGGACAGTGCTTTAGGTCTTAGCATTTTCTTACCGATGGACGCTATCCTTACTTATGAGTTTCTTGGTTTTTTATCCAAGTTTCCAGAACTATGCCACTGACCCGATTTGGATAGCATCTTGTCTTATTCTAAGCATTTTCCCTTTACTCCCGGTTATTGGCACTTGGATTTATCCATCCTTGGTGTGAGTTGATGAGCTATTGTATGTATTTTAATGAAGGAGAGTAGATTTGGTGCTGCTTTTTTTGTTATAAGTGGTCTTATCTGCAAACTAGCAAGGTGGGTATAAGGAAAGCTCACATTTAGCATATGCAATTTTCTAGAGATTTAATGTTAAATGCTAAATGGAGTTGGATGTGGGCATGGGCAGCAGCAGCTAATATGCTTGCCTTTCTCATAATACAAGGCTGGATACCAGTACAAATGGAACACTTCTTTTCGTGGATGCTTCTATGTAAGTGTGCTGAGATTGTAATTTTCGTGTGCTAACTATTTTGTTAGTGACATCTGTCATTGTTCCCTGGATTGTGTCTTGTGAATGCACAGAAAAATTTTATTTCTGCGTTGCATGTTTCTTCCCTCCTTATTTGTTATTAAGTCTGAGTTATGAACCAATTTTTTTACTTTTACTGTCATTGCATCTCTCACTTTGGATTAAAATGGAATGTGCATCAAGGAAATCTGATTGGCTGGGTTCAGAATCCGATTTATACCACATGATGTTCAGTAATATGTTCACAACAAAAAGAAAGAAGGAAGGAAATAGCAAACTTGTTTTTCAGGGATTTAATTACGTATCCTTTTTCGTGTATCTCTTGCCTGACGTAAATTTCTTAATGCTTGTAAGATGTTCGTAATTTTTTTCAGTTTTTTTGCAACAGGAAATATTCCCAGCATCAACAGTTTTGATCCTGTTACAGTTCTGCATTTTGTTACAGTTTTTTCTCCATTCACAATGGCGATTCTCCTCCTCATTAAAATTTTTATCCCATTTATTGTGGTAGCATCTGCTTGTGAAGTGCTGGCACAAAGAATCTCTCTCAACCTGAGTGGTATTTTCATGATAATCTTGTTCTTCTCAGACATTATGGCATTGGAGTTTTTTTTCTTGATCCGTACGGAAGGAAGTTGGTTGGAGATTGGTCTCACCGTAAGCCATTACGTTATAGTGATGTCAACAGCCTTTTTCCTAACTGTATTACAAAGACTGGCAGTTTATTTAATCAGACCAGATGCCCAAACAGTGTCCTCTAAGATTGATAAATATCATTAGAAATCAATTTACGTACGCACATCCAGACCTTGAGTTTCCGAGAAATAAATTGTGAAATGGATTGATCACGTTGGAAGGACAAATTACTCGGTGCCGGTGACGACATGTTTTCCATTAATCCTGAAAGTTAAGTGTGCAGGGCCAGCCACTTGCACGTCCTGGCATATTATAGGAAACATAAGTTTGCTGATGCACTAATTGTGTCTCCTATGAGAAAGACGGCTGCTTCCTAACAAATGACATGATGCATATGTGTTTGAAACGCCAATTTCTAATGAATCATGAATTGATCTGTTGGGAATGTAAGGACTAAATGCATTCCAAGTTGCATGCAAAGTGTGCCCAGTCGTCTCCGTAATGTTCAACGGCCGATTAACCAGCTCTCAGTCAGTCAGTGTCTGCGTACATGTACGGCGTAGAAACCGTGGTTTTGGTCTCTCGTGCCCTGCAAACTACCGGATTCGAGCCTCAGTACAGTCTGGACGAATTTCAATCATGCGCTGTGAGTCTGCTGGGCATGACCGTTTAACTTTGGACTGCCGCTGTCACGCGAATTGGAGCAACACCACTGCGTTTCCGCATAGCTCAGACCTCGACACCGAGCCTTCCGCGAAGGTTTCTTTGTTCCTCCTCTCTCCCCCCCCCCCTCCTCTTCTTTTTTTCTTTTTCCTTCTTTCTTTTCCTTTTTTGCCCTCGCAATCGATAAAACAGCCGGCGTGTAGAAATCGATGGCATGCATACATGCATGTACATGGAATCTCGCTGTACCGATGGTTTTTGTGTGCAAGCACATCAGAGGGAAGGATGGCCATGAATCTTGGGAATGTGTGAATTGAAGTTATGGATCACTTGGGAAATTACGAATATTGAATATGGTGTCTCGGTAGGTTTCCTTCCAGGGATGCAAAAAAAAAAAACAAGAACTCGCTTTCATGTCGAATGCATGCTTCCCTGATCTGATTGATTGGTCCTGAGAGTACTTTAACGATGGAACTTCACCTGGATCCCATCTGGGCGCCGCAGGAAGTTGAGTTTTGAACGAGAAACGAGGACATCCTGAGACCTCTCTGAAGCTTCTGATCTTCCAAATACTCCTTTCCAAACGGAGAGGTGATGCACAGGGATGTGTGACGAAAGGATTTTCGACGCCCCCAAACGCATTCGTCCAAGAGGTGCCTCTGGTTACGTCGAGCCAGGTTATGCATTTTTGCATAAAGTGTTCGACACTCTGATGCCGTTCGGTTCGACCGAATCATAAGTATGCACTAATGCACAGAAATCGGATCAAAACACGTGCATCACCATCCCATGGTCAGGAAAGGCTTGTTGATGGCAATTCATGCTGCCGCCTCCATACGAGCGCTTCGATTGTTCGCTTGTCAAAACCATAAGTCTTTCGGCACGAGCGCGCGTAGCTCCGCAAATTACTGAATCCCAAACATCAGTCCTTCTTCGAAACAGGTTCAAGGACAAACATGACAAAGTAAACTTGGATGCGCTGCAGCATCCTTTCGACGAATTTCAATGGACCTAAGGGTCTGTCACCAAGTTCTGCATCGGCATTGCAAGAAGCATGTAAGCAATGGCACCCTACCGACTGGTTCAACGAATGGCCGGTGACACTTTCCCAGCCAGAGGGAGGAAAAAAACGCATGAAAACAAGTTGGCAGCTTTGCATACGATGCTCGTGCGTTGCATGTGGCTTTCGAGCAGCCTGAAGACAACTCGAGGAAATTCTGAACATTTTGAAGATGATTAACTTTGTCTTCCTTCGCGGCGTATGCTGCAAGTTCAGTGGTCCAACATTTGGGAGCTGTTCTTCTGAGCACGCCCGGGCACATACACAAAGAAAATCGTTTTCCGAAAAAAAACATGAATCGAAGGTTACCACGCAATGTATTCACAGGACTCGAAAATGCGCCTGGAGCAGTGTCACGCTACTTGCAAACTGCTCTATCCGCGCTCGTTCTATCCAGTCATACCAAGGAGATTCCTTGGGGTAACTTTGCAAAGGTGGCACGAAGAATTGCAAAAAGGAAATCGCTTGCTTGCAGGAAATCAACTGACTTGACACTGGATTTCCTGAAATGGTTAAGAACTCGAAATTCAAGAAAATAACCAAAAAATGAAGTGTGAAGCGATGCAGTGCTTACAACTTCCGCTGCGATACGGCCAATGGAACAAAGGTCAAAGCAGTTGCAGGATTGTGGAACAACACAGGTACGCACACACGGATCGCTCAATTCTCATCACTTTTTTCATTTCCAAGCTGGAACAGAGTCAGCACCGTTAAGCCAAGGCAAGCCGAGCTCCTCTTCAATTCTTTGAATTTTCTAATTTTTAAGCCCTTTACCATGCACAAAAAGTTGTTCCCAACTTGCAAGAAAAAAATCGTGCAGGATCTTCTGTTAACATTCAGAACCAAAGGTCAAGCGACAATCTATCCGGACCTTAAGAAGTGAAGCACACCTCAGGCAAACGATGCAGTGATCGATGGAATGATTAAACATGTGAAGAAGAGAAAGGAGGGGGGGGGGAGGGAAGGACCTGTAAGCAAGCCCGGAACCAGAATATGCAATGCTTCTCTGGACACCCTTCACGCGCGGAGAGTCTCCACGCCAAAAGATGGCTGCTGGAGTCTTCACAGAATGCAAGTGATACGAGGCAAAAAGCCTCGTATCATGAACTGCAAGGTACTGAATGCTGAGGCTCTGATGATCCATCACCCTCTATCCCCTGCGGAATAAAATTGGGAATCGAAATCTTCCTATGGCATTACAGCGAGGCAGCAGCATCTCCGTGGAGTCGGAAAAAATGAGTAAACACAAAAGGGGCCCCAAAACGTGAACCCAATTACTACATCCAGTAGAGGCAAAACAAACCAACTCCCTGCTTGGGAGCGCGGGCACCTGAAAACGGTATTGGCTTTCCTCTGCCGAAGCGTGCTTAACTTGTAGAAGGAAGGAAAACAACTGCAGTTTCGGGTCCATGGAGAACTTCCTGAAATAGTTCCCAGCCTTGGAACGTTTTCGACAGTTTAACAATCTCAAGTTCCAGAACGAGGAATATTGCTCTTCAGTTTCTCGGATAATGCCTTCTTACACAAATAGATGCGCCGAAGCGTAGTTGTGTCGTCGCCGCGGTAGCCGAGAGTACTTTAATTTGCGCATACTTGGCCTTGGAGACCTTCAACGGGAAGAGATTTTTTGCGCACGCCTAGGGCACAGGACTACTTCGTATGCAATCGATCCACTTAAGTCTGCAAGGTCTTCAGGCCTTTCATTTAAGAACGTACAAAATGCAGGCACTGCGCTGGAATGGGCGTCGCTGGCTCCTCCCAAAGACCGCGCGATAAACGCTGGGAACTGCGGTACACGAGATCGGGTTTGCCGCATCAACCAGCAGTGTACCGCGTCGGGCCCGACAACTCCCCACGCGAACAGCAAAACGGCCAACTGTCCAAGCAGCAACGAAAGAGGCTCCAAGAATGAACTTTATTGAGCTACTCCCTGCCGCCATCCTGCACCCAGAGGCAAGGCCAACAAGCACGCGCTTTCGGATTTTCTCTTTATATCACTTCACACGCATTCATCACATTCATCTTTCACTTCCGCTTCGCAAGGCTAACATGGCGAACAACGTGAGGAATAAACGTCAGTAGACAACGCCTGCAATCTCATCACAAAACTGATCAAACAGGTAGCTGCTTTGGCTCCACGAATGGCAATAGGGTTGGTCACACTAGATCGCTGAACTGCAGAAGGGCACGACCGTGGATCTCTGAACGCAGCACCTTCTTCATGACCTCAGCAGCCTGGTCAGCCGGAAATATCTCGTAGTGTGGCGGCTTGATCTGAGGGTGGAAGACGACGCTCCCTTGAGTTCGTGAGCGCCCTCGCTTCAGCCACTGACCTTTCCTTCAGCCACCAGATCCATCAGCTGCTGCAACTGCTCACGGCTGCCTATATCGATCGCGCGGATTGTCTGCTTGTTCTGCTGGCACTCGTTCGTGAACTTTTGGATGAGGTAGCCGCTGACTTCGGAGCCGATCAGCGCCACGCCGCCATCCTGAAACGGGGAAGAGCGCGCGGTGCTTCCCTGCCACCGGGAACCCCCTTTGCGCCCCCTCCCCTAAACCACCTTTGCCAGACACTGCAGGGAGCGCAGCAGGGTGCGAGCCGTGGTTCCGAAGTCGATGACTATGTCGACCTCGCCGTGGCAAGCCAGAAGCGTGCGCTCGATCAGCTGCTTTTCGTACAAGCCTTCGCACCAGTGGACCACGTTGATCCTGGAACGGGAAGCGGCGCAGTCGCCTGAAGGGTGCCGTCGCGGACGCTCACTTTTCCCCCTCGTCGCTCTGGCTCAGCCCTTCGTCTTTCAGGGTGGCGACGGTGATCTCCACGTTGGAATGATCTAAGAAGTTGTACTTGGCGAATCGAATGGCCCACAGGGCCAATCCGCCCGTTCCAACGATGAGAATCTTCACTCTCTCTGATCGACAAAATGAGATCCAGGGTTCAGGGCATGCCTTTTTTCTTTTTTACTGGTCTCGTCGCGTTTCCGAAATTCGTCTACGTAAGTTTTGGCGTTCAACACTGCGTTCATTGCCCATAAGGCGGTGGTCGGAAGCATAGCAGCCACAGGAAGGGGCACGCTGTCCGGCACCTTGACCAGATCGGCAATGTCCGGCACCACGATGAAATCAGCATACCTGAAAGACCAAAAAAAAACACACACACACACAGAAAAAAGTCGACCCCCTCGATCGTTGAACTTTCCGCCAGGGGGAGGGGACTTTTTTTCTTTTTTTTTTTTACCCGTGAGGAATCAGTTCATCGGGATACACCACGACGCGGTCTCCGATCACGAACTGGACATCGGGCCGCACGTCTGCACCGAACTCATCGATCACGCCGGCAACTTCGTAGCCCGGGTACAGTGCTGCATCTCGAAATCCTCTGAAGCTGCTTGCAGAAACATGCCTGGAGCTGCTGTCGTTCCCGATCGTAGAATCTCTTCTCCGATAGCAGACGCCGGCACACACTACCTGAAAGCAAGCACACGTACACACCAACACTGCTGTATCGTGTAGGTGTCGATGGGACGACACATGCTTTGCCAACACAACACATCCATTTCGTTTCTTTCAGAGACTGAAGGGGCTCCCCCAACACGAAGCTTACGTGCAGAGCAGCCTCAGAAGGAATTTTTCCTTAACACGAAAAGGGGTGTCGGGAGGGGGGGGCCAGCCTAAGGAACGCCATTTCATGCATGCACGAAAACGGATGAAAGATTTCGAGTCACCCCTTTTTTGACTGCTCTATCAGCACCACAATTACCCGGCCTTCCCTGCCAGCTAAGTCTTCTGCAACCACTGTAACCTCGGTTGAAGTTACTCCTGAATACAAACACTGACGAATACAGAAATCCAGAAAGTGATGCTGAATGCTCTTCTATTCCTTGAAAGGAAAAAAGACTTTCATACAAGGCGCGGGCTCGCAACATGTTCGCCGACGATGAAGGAAATCAGCTTGCCGCACGCTTCCTTCTTAGGACACAAATAAGCAAGCAAGAAGCGCGACAACACGAGAGAACACCCAGCCATATGTATCCGCGTACGCACACACACGCACGTGCATAAATATTTGAAGCCAACTGAAAATGCCATACTTTTATTCTTGCTCCCTCCGATGGGACATCAGGAATCGGAACATCAGCAGTGAACACACTATCACCCTTGGATACAGGGCTTTCTATACTGATCTGCTTGCATATCATGTGTCTATCTTTTGCTACGACATCCTCTCCAAAGCTAACATTGCGCTGCAAACTGGTTGACGAGCTGAAATAAGAGCAAAAACGGTGTTTGAGACTCGGGAGACACCCGGCTGTGGGCGAAATCTGATGGCCATTTTCGAGTATTCTCGAACGCAAGAAGCGCGCATGCTATTTTCAGTTCATGACCCAAATGCACTCGGCCCCTCCACAACGTGAGGGCCTCTAAACCAGCTTATTTTGCATTTCCCTTATAACTGCACGCTGGGCAAAGGGGAAACATTTTTCTCCAGCTTCTTCCGCAAAACTTTCGAGCCGATGCTTTCGGATCATCCCGCCAGTGCTTTCCGATGGCCTTTGCAAGAACTGATGGGCAAATATGCCTCTTACACCGGAACGAACGCAAAAGCATCTACCAAAGCCAACGCGACCGCTTAAAGAATGAATGCTCGAATGCAAAGGAACACTGGGACACGAACACTGCCACCCAAACTCACATGTATCACGGTGCCAACACTGAAGACTGAAATTTTCCCAACTGGAAACGGGAGGCCTTCCACGCACAGCTTACGGTTTTTCGCGTATACGTTGTCTTCAACGCATGTTTACCGTAATACCCTTCCTTGCTATACGTTACATTTCCAGAACGCTTCCGGGAAGGCAGTGACACTTTCGTGTTTCCTTTCGCATGGCAGCAGTTTCGACTAAAGCTTGGTCACCCACGGCTGTCCTTGTTTTAAGGCTTGCTTTCAGACTGAAATGACGGACGTGATGGTTGTTTCGTATGTACGAAACAGACAACAGCAACCTTACCATCGGCAAACAAATGAAACACACGCATCGACAAGATTTCCGCATCCCCTCCTCCAGTCCCACACACGCTGAAGGGACATGAATTTGGGGAGGGGAAAAAATCCGGAAAAAAAAAAAAAACAAAGAAGGGAGGGACGAAGAAGGAAGAAAGACGAACACGATCTGAATGCAAGGAGGCATCGAAACCACAATATGGGAGAGGTGTGTCCTTGGCCTGAGAGAAATCGGATGAGTAGCAAAACCAGCCGCCACTAGTGACACGGTTGGCGATCGATGCAAACACGCTGCAACGCCGTGCTGCGCTGAGCTGATTGGCAAGTACGGAAGACCGAGAGCATTCGTTGCTATGACGAACTCATCCTCGGTTCCACTTTACTCCGAAGTGCACACTTAACCGAGGTTACAGCAGCACGCGCGCACGCACACAAAACACGACTGCATGCCTGCTCGTGAAAGGCTGCACACATCCGTGGGAAATGGACGCCAACAACAACGAAACCAAGCTGGCTTTGCAGAGTGCCACGGAGGGCAGCGGTGCTGCCGACGAACGAGTAAGTGGACTACCATTAGTGGACCGGGTCCTCGGCCGGGCGACGGCGGACCCGCGCTACCAGAAGGGCGACAGGCTGGGCGGGAGCACCGTGTGTTGACGCTCCTCCTCGGAAGACACGCACGCCGCCCGCTCAGGAACTTTCACTTCGCCTCCCCCTCCCCGTGCTCTCTGTCCCCGCTTCTGAACCGCGGCAAAAGTCGAAATTTCCCTTCGAACAAAGACAGCGGTTCGCAGGGTTCCAACCTCGCGGGGGAACCTACTTCTTCTTCGTGTATTTATAAATGCACCACGATGACTCTCAGATAAGTCGAGGAGGCACGGCTGCAAATGAGCCACGCGCTCGCCACCGTTTCACGGGATCCCTCGAAAACGGGAAGCCGTTAGGAAGCGCGGCTCCTCCCCAAAACATAAAAGCAAAAAAAAAAAAAAAAAAAAAATGACGAGGAAGCGGGCGATTCGGATCCACAAGAGTGGATGGCACGAGCTGCGTGTGGCACATCCGGTAGCTGCTCACCGGAAGAAACACACCAATCGGGAGGAGAACGAGTGCTCCACCGCAGCTTGGCCACGGCCAAAGCACGCGCGTGTGCACGCACACGGGAGGTGCCCGCGACGGGATCCTCGATCCATCCATCCACGGTGCACCCAACACGTAAACACACAAACCCGCACACACGTCGTGTCCAGCCCGAGGGTCCAGCTCGCGAAAAAACGCGCAAAGGAAGAAGAGAGAGAGAAAAAAAAAAAAAAAAAAAAAGAAAGAAAGAAACGGCGTCCACCCTTCGCTCACCCGCAAAACCAGACGCGGTTCCCACCAAAGTGCAAATTCCACCTACCTGCTCGACGTGATCACCGCCTCAGTCATGTTGCCCGTGTGTGGGGACGAATCGCGCGACTCCCGTATCACAGCAACGAACGAAATCTTCGCGCAACGCGAGCCTCGTCTAGTGGTGTGGTACTGTGATACTACGCAATTTTTCGTTAGCCGTTTAGCCAGAGGGAGCGAATCGATACGATCACACCAGAACCCGTCGGAAATAGCCAGCGATCACATGTCTCATGCGTGATACACATTGATTTTCTCGGAAGACAAAAGTCTCCGAAAGTGAATTCGGTTTCCAGCATCTGGTAGCCGCGTACATTGTAAAGGGAAGCTGGGTTGGTGGGGAAGGATGGGGTCAGGAGGTGGAACAAAGACGGAATTCGCAGCCACGGGGGACGCTGCGTATCTTGAGGAGCAAGAGGTGCGCGAGCTGGAGGAGAGAGGGGAAAAAAAACAATTTTTATTTTTTGTTTCTCTTTTTTCTTTTTTTCTGTTGTTTTTTTCTGCGTTGTGCTCGAACTGCCCGTATGGACGATGGTGGACACAACAAAAATTTCAGGCTCTCGGATGCCTGCCGTCTCGTGCTGTGCAGACAAAAAGCCAAAAAAAAAAAAAAAAAAAAAAAAAGGTCCAAGGAATGAACGACCACCGTGCCGACCAGCAGCACTTCGGCAGGCCGGAAGACAATTCCGCCTCCCCGTCTGCGTTTACTTTAAAGCATTTGTCGTAAATAAATAGATTCTGTAAATAATAAATAAATTCGTAAATAGTAATACCCGTGAATCCACGAGCGGCGCGCCGTTACCAGAAGGGCATTTCGCTGGGGGGCAAAGCATGGTTACGTTTTACGTAGTCTTTTGTGTGTGCCTACGTGTTCTGTGCACGAAATCCACTCTTTTGGGGATGGCACGGATTTACGTAGCGGCGGCAGTGTGGTCCAAGCTGCAGGAGAATTTTCCAGCCTCCTCGACGTTGGGGTGGCACCACCCTTTTTCGTGGCATCTCCTTCCCTCACCTCTCGTTATCCCAAGGTCGCCTCAGGCATCCTTCGTGACATTCGCTTCCGGCCGGCAGTGGTTTCCACGGGGGATGCCCCGTGGAAACGAGGGGCTCTCTGCCACCCGGTCGGGTAGGCCCGAGATGCCCTTGGGATGCGAAAGGAGCCCCGCAGTCGCCCCGCGAGGAGGGTTCGGTTCCAACTCCGTGGCGACGCAGGCTGTGTCCTCAAGGAGACGAAGGTGCGCGGGCGGTTGACCTTTCCCCGACCGACCGCGCTGGCGCAGTACCAGCGTGGGGCTCCCCAAATGGGAAGGGGAAGCTGCGCTTCGGGCGGGTCCTCAGGCGGGCGCCCTGTCGGGAGAGCCCGCCCAACAGCGTTCCGCCGGCCGAAGAACGGCGGCCCAGTGCCAGGGGAGCCACGCGTCTGCTCCCGACTTCCCGACTTCGCAGCGGCAGCTTCCACTCTCCCTCCTCCCCTTCCTCCCCCCCCCCTCGTTTCCCCCTCTTCGTCCCCGCAGTCTCCCCCTCCGCTGTGCGCCTCCCCAAGGAGCCGCCTCAGTCGCAGTCCGCGGTGGCGCCGGCGCCGGCCAGGGCGGCCTCCACACAGGCGCGCGCGCGGAAGGAGGGCGGTCGAACGGGA
The DNA here is from genome assembly GCA_036172245.1 of Raillietiella orientalis. Classification (NCBI taxonomy): domain Eukaryota; kingdom Metazoa; phylum Arthropoda; class Ichthyostraca; order Raillietiellida; family Raillietiellidae; genus Raillietiella; species Raillietiella orientalis. Next base: position 7,110,911 of record JAYWIR010000002.1, on the reverse strand, counting down.
AGCGGCCGCCGCCAGGAAGCGCGCAGCAGTCCCAGGACCTCTCGCTCGTCCCCCGACGTGTCGGAGAGGATTCCCCCTCGTCACGCGGAGGATCGTCAGCCTCCGGGAAGAGGACCGGGGCTCTCGAGAGGGGTAACGCCCCCTCCCTCCCGGAGGGAGAGAGACTCTTAACGGCAGGATCTCCAGGACGCGCCAGCAACGCTCGCGGTCCCAGTGGCGCTGTAGCGGCGCCCTTCAAGTATCTCGTAACGCTTTGAATCCATGATTGAGACGGATAGGAATGGGGAGGCGAAACTGGGGAACGCGTCGCCGCTCCCGAGAACACGCCCTTCCGGGAGGAAGCGCCCCCCTTCCCTCGCCCCGAGCAAGGATCCCGGCCGCCAGGTACCAAGGGAGGGAAGGGGGCAACCTGGGAGAGTAGCCGCCCGTCGCCCGGGAGACCACGGGTCGCAGGGAGAGGGGAGCGAGGGAGAGACGTCCTTCGGGAAAACCCAACCGCCGGGAAGGAGGGCAAGGAGGAAACCCCCTCTCGGTAGAGCCGGCTGGCAACTCTTCTGGGACCGTCTTCCCCCACCCCACCCTACTCCATCCTGGACCGAGCGAATGCACCTCGATATTGCCCTCTTCCCACCTGGCTTTTCCTCTCCAGAGGGGGCCGCGCGGGAGTGCGGGCACTGGGGTAGATGGAGGGAGACGCTACCGCCAATCGGGGCCGCAGCCACCTCTTGTGTCACCACCGGAGGCTATTCAACCGAGAAGGGTCCTTCCCGGCTCTCCAGCACAGGGGCAGGTGCTTCCGGAGGCCCTCACCAACTCTCCGCTCCGTCCCCGCCTGTTCTTCCTCCCACCCCTTTCGCCAAGGAAGGGGGGGAGGGGAGAGGGTCGCTCCTTTCCTGTCGGCGAAGGAGGAGCAGGATCCTGTCCTCTCACCTGGGGGCGCGGCTGCCCGCGCACAGTCCCGGACCGCCGTCCTCGCACCCCCAAGCGAAGGACCGCTTTCAGAGGTCGTCTTCCAAGTATTTTTTTTTTTTTTTCTACTTTGGAAGGGGATGGAGGGGGACAGCAACGACCTCAGCAGAGGCTGCCCGTCCCCCATCAACCTGTCTGAGTAAAAATGGGAGGCAATACGGTGCTCCCGCCTAGAGGTTTCCTCGGGTAGCAGGGACCGCCGCTCGCGCAGGCGACTCAGCGGCCCTCCTTCCTTCTATTGAAGCTGCTCCGCCCGACTCCCTCCGAGGGAGCTCTCCCTATTCCCGGGCAGCGCCGCCTCTTGAGGAGAACCACGGATCGCAGGGAAACTCCCTCCATCTTCGCCACACAGGCCACAGGGGCCTTCCTCTCCGCGCTTACCCCGTCGCCGGGAGTCCGTCAGGTCAACGGTGAGCCTTCCGTCATAACGCCGCAGCACCTATGACGCCACGAAAATGAAGCGCTCTCTTGCCCGAGGCTCTGCCCGCTTTCCTGGCCGCCGGCACCGCTGCCAAGGCGGGATGGAAGGCGTATTCCTCTCGCCGCTCCCGGGTGCTCCCGCTCCCGAGGACGTTCCCACCTGAACGTGGGGCCGAACGGTGAGCGACTCTGGGGAGGGGGGGGGGGGGGGACGCCGCGCCTTCCAAGAAGGCAAGGAAAGGCGCGCGGAGGCGAAACCGCGGTGCCGCAGGGGTTCGCGAGGCCACGCGCAGACGACGCGCACGCTCGCTCGCTCTCTCGCACCGCAAAGGCGGCGCGGAGACAAGCCAGTCAGGCGGCGGCGGCGGCTGCCGGACGACTTGCCTGCTTCCACCTGCCTGCCTGGGAGGAGACTTCGGCCGCGGTTCAAGGGGAGTCACCCATTTCTGAGCGCGCTCCCAAGGTGACCCCTCCGCGGAGCATCCGAAAACTCTTGGTGCAGGGGTCCCAGCACGAAGAACGACAAGTCCCAGCCCGCGGCGGCGCCGTTCGTCAACTGAACTTCGCTGGAGCCGCCGGAGAGCTCCCAGATTTCCTGCGGCGTGGTGTGGCCTTCGCAAATGAGATGAGCGCCAACCGGGCTCCAAGCGTCTTCCGCCTTTTTGGTCCGGCGCTGCCTTTTCCGCGAAAACTGACCGTTCTTGCAGGGGTTCGCTTTCGGACGAGATGCTCAACTGCTGCTAACCAAAGGCGCCATCCGAGGCGCCGTCCTGACACGGACCTCTCGCCCTGGTATGGCGGATCTCGCTCTCGAAATTGGAATGTTCCGGTCCTGCCGTCGCGCACCTGAAGACCGCTTGAGACCTCGCCTCGAGGAAGGCTCCGCTGGAACACCCGCGGAAGATCTTTGCTCCTCTACCCCATTCACCTCCCTGCCACTGCAATCCACGCCGCCTTCCTCAGCCTCTGCAGGAGAAGGGTGAAAGGAAGAGAAAACTCTTCCTCTCAGGTAATGGGTAGACCCGCGCATTCGGCGTTACCCACGCCTCTTGCGATCAGATCTCCGTGCTGGAGCCCGCGGAAAACGGTCTTCGCCGGGCTGCTCCTTCGGAATCTGCAAGGTGGACTTGACGCGTCAAGGGCATCAGAGGTTTGCGCTTGAAGGTTCGCCCGCCATTCCCCCTCCTGCACGCGCCAGCCGAAGGAAAGCGGAAGTCTTTGCTAGCGCTGGGAGACCCGCCCAGCGATGAGCTTGGGCTGGTCCTCGAGACGTCCGGTTTAGGGAACCGGAAGTAAAAGAAAAGCTACGAACGTAGCGGGGATGAATCCGACGGCCGAGTAGTGCTAACTCACATCCAATCAAAGAACAGCCGCTCCCTCCTCACCTCACCGGAACCTACAAATAGGCTCGCCAAACTGGATTTGTCGACTTCTCCCAGGGAAAAAAGAGCTCATTTCCAGAAAGGAAAGCATTTCCCTTCAAGGGAGGACTGGAGGATCGGAAAGGGGTGGGGGGGAGGTATCCTTCTAATGAAGAAAACCTTCTCAGCCAAGTGAACCTGGAACGACGAACGTCATCCCCGAAGGGGAAGAAGAAGAAAAGCTCCGGGATGGTGGATGAGGAAGAATGTCCTTCCCAAGAGGAGCAAGCTCCCCTTTCTCTCGTCCGCGATGGCCTCGAACCTGTAGAGGTCATCGCGGACCTCATGGAACATGCCATGGTGGGTGGTACAAGTTACGACCACCGTGGCCCAAGAATGACGAAACTCTTCTTCTCCGGTGCCTCCGTCTCCTTCCAATGCTCTTCGTCCTTTCCTCCCCCGTCGTCTGCAAACCTGAGCGTCTCTTAACCGCCCTGCTGGCACAGCAGAGCATCGCTCTATGGGCGGACCCTTCTGTAAATCGATGGAGTCATAGCAGACGAGCAGGTGGAAAGCGCTGTGAGCCTGAGAGCACCAACGCACAGGGCGAGCTTCTAAAAGACTATCGAGTACGGTTTCCCTCAGGGTATCCGACTAGTGTGACGTCCTGCGGCTGCGGGCTAGGCTCGTCTCTTCGAGCTCCGGTATTCATGACCGGGTGTGAGTGAGAAAGACGAGAGGATGATCGGAAGCCCTAAGCGTCTTGGAAGAAAGCAAAGCTGAGAATAAACGATGGCCTCGGGCTACCAACACGCCGACAGCGTCAGAGTTTCAAAGAGAAGACGATCAGCACACGACGAAAGCGGATCAGCCAAGGCAGCCTGAGACAGCACCCAACTGCTTCCAGAATGCTGCTGTTTCCCTTAGCAGCAGAGTCGGATGGCTGCTTCATCAGCATCCGTTGGAGTCACAGAAGACAAGGACGACGGTAGCGAGGGGGGAAGGAGCAGCAATTTGAAGCTCGCTGTGATCCGTCTTAAGAAAGATCGGATAAGTAATAATGGTAGAGATGATCGCGATGACGGTCTGCAAGACTGATGGATGCGGACGGTGACATCCTACGAATGAAAACGCCGGGTCAGATGATTGAATACGATTTTGCCGTTAGATGAAGATGCCACTGGGCCAAGTGGAGAGCAGGCATAGAGAGGAACTGCTGTGGTCCTAACACATGAAGCTTTCAGAGTGACAAAGAGCATCTTTCACGCCACTTGCTGACATTTCTGTTCGGAAATGTGCCAACGAAAGACGGAAGAAATTCCTTCCCTGTAGCGGAACGTGCAAACGATGTTCGGAATGCGATAGTAGGTTTCCTTACCCATTCATTGTCGGGTACCAATTCATGTTCGCATTTTACCTCCACAGAATGTTAGCAAAAGAAAACGTGAAACAATTCCCTCTGAGATGTGATTTTCATTAACTGTGGAAGCTGAGGAATTTCCTGTTCAGCAGTCAAGGAAAGCTATCCAGCATAAGTACATTTTCGCTCGTGTAGTGCGCATTGTGGATTTTCAAGCAGTGCAACTAAAATGCAGTATAATCAGCGCAATTTCAAGGAACGTAATTTCCGCGAAGCTTTCCCTAGCACTGGCTATCAAAATAGTAGCTTGCTTGCCGTGAAAAAGTTCTAGACAGGGGGGAAACTGGAGTTCTGCACTGGGACTGACAATTCGTCACCTCCTCGTCCCACAAAAAACCTAATAGTCAGTTGCCGAATTTCCAGTGTGCAATGTGTTCAGCGCCTGCATACAACAAGTCAACAGATGCTGACGGAAGATTAACATTTTGAAATGAATGACCATCGCATAGCACAGAGGCAAGGCGGGTAGCACGAAGGATCTGCAGATTCCATATATTCGTCAGAAAGACTTCCGTTCGAAAACTCGATAAGCGGCAGGAATATCGGGACTGAGAAGCTGAAGATCAAGCAGGTAAAGACGAATGTGCAAAATTCTGAAGATTTGATCGATCTTCAAAGAAAATGCAAAACACACACACTCACACACTTGCGAAACCATGGTACATGTACACATTAGTGAATTCCTTGATTTTCAAAAGACTAATTATGATCGCACGTTACTTGAAATTCTGAAGGTACTGAAGGGAAAAGAACAAAAACAGGAAGAACAGATGGTATTTTTTTGCTGATAAAAGACTTCACAATACTTTTATCTTAAAATGCCCAGGTTGTTCATTTGCGACGGTAAAAGTTCAAACGCAAACTCAACCATGCAAAAGAGCTGAAAGCGGTTCAACACGTTTCTCTGTCTTTCTTTGCAGTGGACGTTGCTCGAAACTGTCATTTTATCTACAAAGACATCTCGAGCTTCCCTCCATTTTACAAACATGTTGAATCACATAATGTAATCCCATTCCATATTTCTATAGAGATGTCGAGGCTTTTCCTTCGGGAGATGGTATTCACAAGCACGAATTGTTTTCCTGAGCATGGAAAACAGGAACATTCCGATTCAGGACGCGAGTGGCCACGCAAATGGAGTTGAAAACCTTCCAGAGTTGGCAGTTCCTCAAGAAAATATGCTTTTGTTCAAACAATCCAATTTCCGTCTTTCTTTCTTTTGCAACTGCGACTTCCACTGTCATTAAGAAACCGTTTTTCTTTCTTTTTTTTCTTTCCAAAATGTTTGCCACGCCAATCTTCAACGAAGTGAAATCACGAAATTTCCATAAAAATTCGCTGCTTTTTTTTTTTTTAAAAAAAAAAAAAAACTGTTGAAACTTTCGACACTGGTGATTCTCATACCACTCTCTCCTGTCCATACTTGCAGCATGGAACACGTGTTCACGCCAGCATGGAGAAACTTTGCAGGGATGTCACAATGTTTGTGAATTTACTCCATGCTGCCCCGAATGAGCAGAATACGTTACTTTTCATCTTTCATGCTTTGCACCTGAAAGTTCTCTCCTGTGCAACTCTTCCTATTGCTATTCATCAATTCCGTAACAGCCACAGAGTGCCGTAAAAGGGATCCTCAAAGACTGTCGAGAGAAATGGAGGAAAAGAAAAAAACATTTATGGAAATCTTGGCAGTGGAAAGCAGCTGTGGTGGAAAAACCTTGAGAACATGGGAAAGGGACGAATGTTGTTGCGACCATATGTGGTGGAATTCTTCTCACTGCAATCGAACCTCTGGGTGAGGCAGAAGTGCGAGAGCTGTCGGTAATCCGCGGTTTCCTCGAAACGACTTATGTTGTAAAAGGGCATATTAGAAGGACCACTGACAGTTATCTGACTAGATAGACACCGACTGCGGCATGAGGCACCCAAATTAATTTGGGTGTGCAGGCACTTGCTAAACAGAACCGACAAGGAATAACGAAAATTTTGTCAAGACTCCCACCTCTCTCACTTTGCAACATAATCTGTAAGGACTGATTCACCTTTTTACGGCGGTAATTTGCCTTTTGATATGCCTAAGTTTTTTTTTTTTTTTATAGAAATTCCACCGTTTACACATACAAGTACATTCGTTTCGTCTCTCCGATTTTTACTTATTTGCTATGGTCGATGGTTCATACATCTTTCAGTCAGAACGGTTAACCACTTTGCAGTTTCTTTGAATGGTAAATTTCGACTTCCTTCCCTTTGATTGCATTGGACATTCTGAATTTCGGTTATCTTCACGTGAATCCTGCGGGAGTTTTTTTTTCCCTTGAAGTTAACCAGAAATCCTCAAGTAGATATCATTCCCTAATTGCGTGCAAATGTGCTTTCCCGGAATTCAACAAATGCCTTTGATTATCGATGGAACAACCCTGAAGCATGGGCTGGGCCCGCACACATGTTGTAGCTTCAAAATAAAACCAATACCTGATATCGTGAAAGAAATTATAAAAACAGTCCAGTTAGAAAGCAAGATAAAATGGGCCCGATCAATACTCTTCAGAATAACAGCTTCCTTTTCAATCGCACACATTTTTTTGCTGCTCGAGTCCCCCATGTGCAGCGATTTGCATCGTCAAAACGAACCAACCCAAATATGCAGCTTCCCAGTAAAAAATTCCAGCTATTTCGTCGAAACCAAACAAAAATGTTGCAATCTAAACACACAAATGTTAAGGCGTCTTTTGCATGCGAATACCGTGGCGAAGATTACGCAATGGTAGTTTTTAAACCCCAGTGAAGGATGAGAATGTTAGAAAATTACAAAGAGCCGTACTGGTTGGAGGGCAGAAAAGGAATGGATATGTTCTTTTATCATCATTCATGAAACTGTTCCCAAGATTCCTCATGTTTCCTCAAGATTAAAGAAACCGATCCAATAAGAAACGTGCAACCCCAAAATTAGGCTTCCAGGACACATTTTATAACATCCACAAATCCAAAGCAATAAAGTATGCAGGGGTGGAAGGGAACTTCGCGCGAGCACCAGCAGGTGAGGTCGGAAAACCTAATCTTTGTATTTGACGCATTAATAAAAACAGCTTACAGAACGACGCTTTAATAAACTTGCTGCAGACATCATGCATGCTGTGCATGCTAGAAGCCTTCATCTACATTGTGAACATGCAAGTAACAACGATAGTTCTGTATTCATTTTACGAGAATGTTGGATTTGGTCACCTGAACTGTCATCTATGATGTCAATTCCTTTTTACGTTTTCTCTGTTTTTGGCAGTCCAAAATCACACAGAAGGCAATTGCAAATCTGACTCCTAGTATGAAATTAAAGCCTAGTCTTTGACGGTGCTACAAAGTATAAAACCTGCATGATGTCAAAGTGTGCATTCAACCATCAATGATGAGAATACCATGCTATGTACCAGAATGCATACGTGCATAGCACAGACAGACATGATGCTGATAAATATAAACGCCCTTAATCATGTTTTGACAATATCCTTTCAAATATAAGAGTCCAGGACACACATGGCAGTATCACATAGTGGATGCACAGGTTTAGTGTACTGTACTTTATAAAAAAGATGTGCGAGAAAAACACTGCAAACCTGCCAAATCATTCCTTTCCAAGAACCTAACAGAGACCATTATGCTATCCACAATGCACAACTTGAGACATTTAACATTACCTTCTGATTAAAATAGCCAACGAAAATGCTATATATCTCTGCAACTGCATACAACTATACAACGCCAAATACCATTTTTCTTAAAAATCTTCTTCATAATTGCTATTACAAGAATTATGGTGTGCTTGAGAAATACCAGCTTCATTAAAATCCATCTGGACTGCAGGTGGCAGCTTTGCTTCAGCCAATGCTCTGGATTGATGCAAAAAAACAGCAAAATGCACTCTCTAAAACATGGTTATCAGGACCAAAACAGCAGTAACATACCTGACTAGCAGCAGCTCTCACAAAGCTACCATTGGCACTCACAGTTACTAAATGATAATAATCTCCAGTACCAAAAATAGTCAGAGAACGCTTTTTAACATTTCCTTTGAGTGTTAATGAGCTGACTGCTGGGGAATATGCATCTGGCAATACTGTGACATTCTTCAAAAGTGCGTCTGCTCGTTTTCTCTCTTGTTCTCCACCAATTACATAAACAATTGACTTGAAATCCTGATAAGCTGTCTGGCAACAAAATAACTGGCGTCCTAAAATACACTTTTTACTAAGAACACTAACTTTCAGCTAACAATACCTTGGAACAATTCATCCAACAGTGGTTTGAGGGGAGTTTGCCTTTCCAGCTGTGCTTGTTGATCAAGAACAGCATGCTTGTAAGTAAGATGGGCATAGCCATTTGTCAGAGCACTGACATAGGCCAGCATGGAGCAGATATCCAGATTTAAGTCCTTTTTAATCAATACCCGAGAAGAAAAGGGGGAACATGGATTATAAAGTATAGGAGCTTCGTCATCAATATTTTCATCAAGATTCTCAAGCTGGAGAGAGGATTCATCAAGCTGGCACCCCATAATGTGTATTCCAAGCATTTGTAGGTGCTCTGCCAGACTTTTTGTCACACCAACAGGAAAATGGAAAACAACCTAATTTGAAAACAACCAGATGTAGTCATATGAGCATCATGAAAAAAATTATTTACAAATGAAAACTTTTTTTTCTTACTCTGGGCAATACAAATAAGCAAGGATGAGATTTACTGCATTCGAGGAAGTCGGCAGCCTGATCTAGAAGAGTGCGCCTTCCAAATGCTGCCTTTCCTATTGCAATAAAAGACAAATTTAGATACAAAGCATTTTTTTTTAATATATAAATCCCACAATTGCAGTGTGCGAATTAGGCCATGCAAAATATAGTTAATTAGCTTTTAGTTGAATTACATCCAAAATTGACAGGATGAAGCATTTTGTTTGAAATAAAAAGATAAAGTATAATTCTTGTGGTTTACCTGCGCATTCCAAATGTAATGCTCTTGGATTGCGGCATATTACTTTGTTCCATTCTGTTCCATCACTACTAACAACATCGACTTTAATTTTTAGACCTTTCGGAGTTATGAATACTGCAAATATCTCTGTTATGTGCTTCAAATCACTCAAGTAATTAAATACGGTTGAGAGATGATACAAATTTGAGCATGCCACCTCTTTAACATCACTCTGATTTGCCTATACTTTAAAAATATGACATCAAATGAGTTTGAGTGGAAACCAAGATACCTTATGCAAAAACTGTACTTCGGATTTAATTGCATTCAACAATTTCTGTGACCCTGGATAATTCAATTTTTCTATTTCTTTAATTAAATATTTACCATGGCATAATAGATATTCGGTGCTGAAATCCTTTTCCTCAAACATCATATACAACTAAAAAGTGGAAAATTACAAGAAAACTTTGAGAAATAACTATTTTTATTAATTCATGCATATGCAACGAGTACAACCACTTCAAAGAATCAGTCAAGTTAAGCTTTAGAATGTGCTGGAAACCAAAATTGAAAGAGATCAAGCATCTTTATCGTTCCATTGAAGGGTAGTGGCATTCAATTACACACTTGACGCAACTTTCGTATGAACAGTTGATTAATTTATGGATTTAGTATTCTGACACCATAGCTAAGGAATACGTCCCTCAAGCCAACAAAACTTTAAACAGTGCTTTAAATTTTAAAATATGTGAACACGTGAGTTTTTAGACGCTTTTATGAACACTAGAGAACCGTCAATTTTCTACCATAAAGCTCATTTCGTTCAAGGCCCCTACATCAACAGGCGAAGTCGCATGTTCCGCATTCAAAAGCAGGGTTAACGCACAAATTGCTAGTCTAAAACTCGTATTTGCAAAAAACATCAAAAACTAAACTTGATTAGGTTGCTTGTTTCTTCGGATAAGTGAACTCTCACATTCACACTAAAATTTGAATTTCTTACTACTGTATGTGTTTCACATTTAGATCAATTTTTTTAAATAAGGAAACAAGATTTGACACGAAAAAAGAAGAGCTTCCATAAATGAGAGTTGGCAGGCATGCAAATTAAATAAAATTTCCACAATAAGGTCATGAACTTCTCCTGTTCCTGATAATGAATAAGATGAAAGATTTGATTCGAAAATGACAGCATAATAGATAATTAAGTGTAAATGTAATGCAAATAGGCACAGTTGAACAGAAAGCATCAAGGATATGAATTATAAGTTTAAATTGACAAATAAAAATACTAAAATAAACAAAATAAAGATAATTAAGTTTTCCTTGGAAAATGTGCATATCTTAATAGGACCTCAATGAAAAATAATCGTTCAAAATGAAACCACTAGTATTGAAACCTTTCAAACGAGGTGATACGCACCCATATCATGAAAGGATAAAGAAGTCAGTTTATTCTGCATTGAATGGGTACAAGCACACTAGAAAAGTACAACTATTTCCAAATCTCTTCTCAACAACACCACTGACCAAATATGGTCGTTTAAAGAACCTTTAATCGGTCCTTTCTGAGTATATGTTAGTCTTCATGCTACATTTGTCTGTTATCGACAAGAAATGGAAAAGCAATGGCGACAAATGAAATTTGCTTAGGCAAACAGGTAGAGATGATTTTTTCTTGTTTGCAACTGAGGGCTTTTTCGTAAAACGAATGCTTTACACCACGGATGACTATACTGATGAAGTGAAGTGAAAGTTTATAAATAAATCCCTCCTCACTCATATATGACATCTCATTATAGTGAACTAATTAGATGGATTGAGTTGGGATTATCTGTGGACTCGTGACACTTGCTATGTCTCACACACCAACAAGATTCGATGCAGTCTATGTTTTGGGTGCATGTTGAGGAAACCCCCAAATCTGGAAGCTCCAAAACCCAAACCCACAGCATTCTGTTCTCTTGGCAACTTATTTCTAGATGAAAATTACATAAATTGCGCAGAACTAAATTGAATATACGCCATTAAATGTATAAATCATTTCAAGAGCTCATTATTTCACACTTCCCTCATTTGTACTAAGGTGATTACCGGAATTAAAAAAATCTCTTTGTAATGAAAGTAGCCCGATCATTTAGATAGTTATGTTTGCATTGAAAATCATGCTTGCAAGCGCACATTATATAAAAACAGGATACTAAAAATGTATAAATAAAAGCGTTGCTGCTACATAAAATCTTTGTTACGTTAACTGAAATTGAGTAATGCGCTCAACATCTGAGGGTATACCAGAAATTCGGAACGCATTTTGAAACGTGCTACTTTTTGCTTCCTTGTTTTTTCCAGCAAAGTGATGATTTCCCTAGGCGACCTTAACTGATCGTGCTAGAGCTTCCTAGGTGTGATGTTTTTTTTTATATTAGATCACATACTTCTTTAACTCTTCTCACTGGAGACCGATTTGCTTTATGGTTCATAAGACGTGGTAAGTGTCAAATTCCACACGGAGAGCCATAGAGATTTCCTTGAGCTAAATAAACTTAGCAAAAGATTTATTGGAAGATCCTACCAGGTTCATCCTGAACTGACACCTTCCCACAGAAGACTTGCAAGAATATGTTTACAGATGTGTAGAGCAGTTTGCAACATTTCCTGCAACTGAAAATGGAATATTTTTTTTCTTATTTGCCTTTCTGTTTTAGTTTTGCTAAATATAATGCGTGCTATTATCTGCAGTTCTACTTGGGGTAAAAAATTTATTTTCTTACGATAGATAAGTAAGGATTTTTAAGGATATCTGACGGATTTTGCCTCATGGTCATATATCATTATGGAAACGTTTCAAAGATTTCAGAAGACTGATTCAAAAGTTTTGGGTTAATGAAAAATCTCCATGGCTTCCCAGTCCAAAGTGACATAAATATTTGCATATAAAATTCATTCGGTTTCCAAAGTCAGACCGATTTGGCTTTTTTTTTTAATGCGATGTTTGCGAAAAAGGTGATATTGATGACTGATATATCTGGTGAAATCTTAGGAACAGGATTAGTAGTACGATATCGTTACTAGGACTTTCAAGCACTTTGATTGTGTTCAAAAAAATGTCTGAATGTCCATTTTGAAAACCACCTTAGTGATTTTTATGTTCATCATGATCTAAAGTATGGACATTGTGTATGTGTTCGAATTCTAAAGAAAAGTATTTGGAAATGAAAGTAGAAATTGAGATGAAATCTCTTTACTTATACATGTAAATTTTAACACTGATTTGCGATTGTTCTTGTAAGACTAGAAAGAGAAATTAACAAAGAATTGAGTATGTAATCATTTATGGATTCAGATTCCTGATAACCGAGTGTTTATTTGCTTATCTGATCATAATCACTCTGCTATACCACAAACTCCTTTTCCCAAGTCCCTGGAACGAACGTCACTCGTACATCAATGAGCAGCAGTTGGGCCCAGATTGCATATATGTGAGTCCTCACGTGAACATGGATGGTTATCGTTTCCACCCAGGGTTAAGGGACGTGATTCCACTTACTAATTAGAAAGCAGAACAAACCAAGAACATGGATTAAACTGGGAAAAATTTTCAAGGGGCAACCAACAGTATGGAAAAGTAGGACTCATCACAAAACCGGGGGTGTTATCAGGTTTTTACCGATATCACGTTAATTTCGGTCCCTTTTGCTGATGTGGGGTTGTATAGGGCATTGTATAGGGTGTGCGATGAAGTCAGACTCCTTGAATCCATCTAAACTCTGGAATTGAAATTTTTAGCTATCAGGTTCGTCATTTTGACAAAACTACATATGTATTATTACGAATTGTGCAGCTGTGCATGATGCGAATGATCGTGTGAAGGAATCATTTCGACTCTTGTGAAACTTGGAGGCACTTTGGTGATTAGGGAACGACGGTCGGTCTTTGCCGCGCGCAGGTGTGATCTGGGCATCTTGCTGCTTCAAACGAGCGAGGCAAGCTGAGTGGGTGGGTGGCTCGCGAGGGAGCAACCGAGCGGAAGCGAGGAAAATGTGAAAGTCAAGTTATGGATGGGCCCTCGCTGAAAAATCAGAGTCGAACATTTTTCTTTCTTGTTGACGATTTTTTCTATCCCAATGATCGAAGGTGAGGATGACATGCAAAAAGTCGTTCCGAATACCCTCGATTTGTTGCCAGTTACAGCCTGTGAATGGATACACAGTATATGTGTAGTTGGTTTTGACGTAGAAATAGGACAGGTTTTGGAAGTGAGTATATGCCTATTGCTTTCCAAAAAATCCAATTTTTTGCGGGACGTGAATTGATCTAATTCTGCCATGTTAACTTGATTTATTCTGCGTAGTAGTTTTTTTTGACAAAAGCATAGCGACAAATGGCAAATGGCTCCTTTCGTGAAATAATTAAAAGACTTTCATTGTTTCATGATTTGCAAACATGCGTTTGTAGTCTGGAGTTATAACTTTTTTGGTTGAAAAAGGGATCAAATATCAGTCAGATTTTTGCTGAATATTGGTCACATTTAATTGTGTGCACCATTAATGTCAAAATGTTTCTAGTTATGTACAAATAAAAGAGTAAGGCCTACAATAAGGCATTCATTGACGTGAATTCAAAATGAAGTATTGAAATGTACCATCAAAACTATTGAACATTTTATGGCCAATTGCAAAATCCTATGCGTTAGACTTTGATGGAATTGAAGGAATGTAGTTAAAGTATTTAGCATTCCAGTGCCCCTAAGCAATTTTATCTTAAGCATCGTGTACGATTTTATTTTCACTACATGTTTTTCCTAATAATGTGTTGCAGCATCAAGTTCCATCGACAAAGAAGTTATCTGAGAAAGAGCAAGCTAATGTTTGCTATTTGGCATTCCCTGATTCCAACTCAGGATGTATTGGGGATATGCAATATCATTTCCGTGTTCGCCACATTAGTGGAGATACTCACTTAGGGATTGCTGCATATAATAATCTTGCTTCTCCATGGCTAAAAATAGACACGAATTTTCTTGTTGGATTTGTCTTCTTTCGACAAAAAAAGGACTCGTTCCATAAAAGAGGCTACTTCCAGAAGGTTAGTTGACATGCCATAGCAAATGGATCTCGAAATCCTTTTCATCAGTCCGTAGTGCTGCTCACCCATTATCCCTTTTACAACCTGTTTACACATATCGTGCGCCTTGTAGCATTGGCTTATTTTGAAGGTGGATTGTTATCTTTGGAGGCTTTCTACCAAGAAATGGAACGATGGCCTTCTCCTCTGCCAGGGAAACCCCTACATTTACCGTGTTTGGGAAAGATCATTTGTTCCCATGTATCTGATAAAGAAGACACACTTGATTTGTTTTCCATGAGTTCCTCTCCATGCTCGAAATCATCTGTCAATCTTCCTTCCTTGCATGAACAGGACCTTTTCACCTCCCTCCAAGGCTCCATAACAAGCATCCATATTCTCTGGGAACTCGTGCTAACAGGGCAGCCCATGCTGGTTGTTGGATCTTTACCTAGTGATTGTTCTAGTTTTGTTCAGGCACTCACCAGGTTAGCTTTATATGTTAAAGGAGTTTACTAATGTATGTATATATATATGTATATTTTTGTGTGTGTAGCCTTATTTGGCCTCTGCCTTATTGTTGTGAGTACCGACCTTACTTCACAATCCATGATAATGATCTCCAGGAGCTAGCCTCTCCTCAGCCTCCACATATCATCCTTGGAGTCACCAATCCTTATTTTGCAAAGTCCCTGGGTAGTTGGCCTACTCTTATTCAGTTGCGGTCCAGGCAGCCTTCAGGTCAGATGGGCCACATAGAAGACTATTGACCATCCCATCAGCCAAGTACAGAATATCTCGTAGGGAACTCTTCCATGTTCCTGAAAATAAACCCGGTCTGCACACGACTTACAGACCCTGCCTACAAAAGGACAAAGTGTTCCTAAAAAAAGTCCTTCAGGGTGTATGCTCAGGGAGACCTCCAGAAGCCCAATCAGTGCTTCTTCGTCGCCATTTACTGGAACTGACTCAGAGCTTCATGATTCCTCTGGAACGTTATCTCTCCACTCTTTTGCCTTTGCGTAGGGATATAGAACCTTTTAAGGTAGAGCTCAGTGTGCATGTCAGTATATCTGTGCTGTTGCTCCAGTCTCCCCCAAAGATTCATCCCTTTGATCCTAAAGAATTTCTGGCCACCTTGGACACATCTGGCCCCAACTTAACATCTCCAATACGAGGTGATTGGACCGGATTGTATCGTCGCTTTTTCCGGTCTCCAAATTTTAACAGCTGGTTCCAACAGCGTTATGATGCCAATTCCTGTAAATTGCATCAGGTATATCTGGAGCTTCTGGCTACAACAGTGAGTACCACCAGAGAAAGACATTTTTGAATCATTCTTCAGGATATATCCAAATGGCTGCAGGCCCATCCTGAAATCGAGATTATAGACTTAGCTCTTCGCATAAGAGGGTATTTAGCTAGAGCAGGGGAAGGAGATCCAGCCTTGAGTAGTCAGTTTATTGCACAGCTCAAAATCCAGTTACAACGTATCCAAGCTGCCCTTCCAGATGATGTGAAAGGAATCTTGCAGCTTAGCTGACATTAGGCTCTCTGAAATTTCGTTATTAGCAGCATGTAATGTTTTGATGGCTGATGCATGCCCTTGAAAGCAGTTTAGGATGCTTCATGTTCTCTACTTAAGTTCAAGATGCAGATTCTGAATCTTGTGCTACCATCAAGTGGAAAACCAGGTTGTTCTCTTGCATGCAAACAGCTGCCATTACCATCATTTGAAGTACAAACTTTGAAAATGGAAGTATCCATATCCATTCCCCACGTACATACAACAATCTATAAACAGTTTCCCTTATGAATTCTCAGATTCAGATAGCTATATTTTCTCGATTAAGCCGTATTTTTTAGTATTTAATGGATCATAGCCCATTGAAGAAGAACTGAAAGAAAGCTATGGTTTTGTTTGATCGGAGCTTGCATTTAATATATGTATTCGTAAGATTTGTAAATTGTATTTTCGTCAAAAGATGCATCAATTATGGTTATAAATTAGTTTTTTATGATGATGTCATATTACTTTTTGAATATATATAACACCATTCAAACGGAATACTGGCGTTTCCACCATTTCTGGCATTCCTTAAGTCTGATTTCGAATGCTTTTTTTTTTCTTCTTAACATACTTGAAAACAAAATAAGGTTCATGGCGCTTGGCATCGACTGCCATATCATCGAAAAGCATGTAGTATGTTTTCAAGTGTGAATCAACGTGCGTTACATTTTGCTTTTCCAGAAACGAGGCAGGCACGTTTGTGTGGGTTCATGCATCTGATTACCATGCTACATTTGAGTTCAAGGAAAGGGCCATCCAAGGTGGTGGACGCGGCGAGGGGATGTGGTGTGCCGCAAGGTGATCACAAAATCAATAAATGCTTTGGGAGTTTACGTGACGTTTTCCTCCACTCCGTAAGAATAGAGCGCTCACAAGAGAGAGTGGACTGTTCGCGATGCCACCGCGCCAGAAATGATTTCAGTGATGACAAAACGTCTGCACCGAAAATCGCTTGTAGTTTCCAAGTAAGTACACATCTACGAAGGCGTTGGTTTCGTAGGAGCGCTTGCCGAATCGGATGAAGGCTGCTTCGGTGTCGATCACCTATCTGCGTCTTTCTCGGGAGCGTTCTTATGCCCCCAGGCATGCGGTTGGCAGCTCTCGAGGAAGCGGTCAGGAATCGTGGGACATTCTGCTGGTTAGTCCTGGTTCTGCGTAACGGTTTCTCCTTTCCGGTCTTGTGGTTTCAGCGACGGTGGATTCCTCAACCATCTGTTCTTCTGAAGCGTAATGCTCCCGCAGCTGCGATCGGTGTCCGGAGCAGGGCAGAAGATCGGAGGCAAAGGAGAAGAATGTCCAAGCACAGTGTTGCATCTCTGCGTAGCGCGGGGACCTCACCTTACGCCGCGACGGCATCGTTGTGGAGCCAGAACGCGATGCCTTCGAGTCTGGGAGGGACATGGCAGGGCGGTGCGGAAGCCGGCACGGAGTGGGGAGCACTTCTCGTCGTCGCCACTAGGACGAAGCTATGCCCATCGTCCATCGACGGTGCCTCAGCGGCTCAGGGTCGATGGAGACCGATGTCGGCAAGCTCCGGTGAGAGCACCTTCCTAAAGCAGGATGAGGGATGACAGTGACGAGGTGGTTTCGGGGGTGGGTGTGCCACCGGGAAAGGCCGAATAGCTGCTTCGGCCCGTAGCTCCACCCCGCGCCAGCCAGACGTGTCCAGCGCCTCGACCCCCGAAACCCTCGCCGCGAACCGCGTGAACTCTGCGAACTGGCGGTGCTTCTCCTTCCCGCTCCTCCTCTTCCTCCCCAGTGCTCCCACGCACAGCAACACATGATGAAATGCTGGCGCCTCCGTAGGGAGACTCCCCAGAGCCCAGAGAGCCAATCCAGAAACTCTTCCAAGAAACATCCTGCCACCCTCCCAACCTGACCGTGACAGAGAGCGACGACGAAGAGCGCCACCCCTATTTGTCGCGCGTGCGAAGGATCCCGCGAGAGGTGCTGGGACTCACGCCCGGAGCAGGCGACCGTCTCCGGCCCGTCCGAAGTATCTTCGGGGATCGGCCGTTGGCGCAGCGCACGGCACGGGAAGCTTCAGGCGGAGAGGACTACCCGCGTGCAGGAGCGAAGGCTCCGCGTGACGCGGTAGCCAACGCAGGCGCGCGTTCGCTAGAAGGTCCCCCTGAGTCAGCTGCCAGGAGTTCCTCATCTCGCTAAGGAATGGCAGGATACCTCGGGAGCTGAGGAGAACGAGACTACCCTGCCCTTTCCCTCTCCTCACCCGAACCGCACGCCGCTCCGGTCGCCCGCGGAAGGGGAGGGGGGATCTCTCCTGCACGGTCACAAGGCTGTGGTTGTGGATCCTACTGCGCGCGCGCGGCGCAGTGAGCCGAGTCGCCCAGCGACTCGGTCCCGTATCCGTCCCCGCTCGAAGCAAACTCAAACTCCTCCAACTTCCTGGCGAGTGAGCACGGTCCCGCGTGGGACACGTGTTCATCTCGAAGGGGCGGCTGACTGAGGGGCGTCGCGAGGTGGCTTTGTCCCGGTGGGTCCGTGCTCTCAGTGGAGTCGCATTTCCCGAGTGGAGGAGAACGCGAAGCCCCTGCGGACAGCGCGTTCGGGACGGCGAGGATTGGAGGGGGGCGGGGGGGGGCTTACGTTATTCTTCCTTCTTTCCCTCATCCTCACCCCCGGGAAATGCGACGCGAAACTTCAGTCATCCTGGAGAGAGGCGTCTACCCTGGTGGGGGTGCAAACGAGGTCTCACTGGGCGGAGCGCCCCAGAGACAGAGGCGACGGGTCCATCGGGCAGGAAGGGGTAGGCTATCCCGTTCGTTTCCCGAGGCTCCGCTTTCCGGGAAACTTCGGTGCCGTCCGCGTGAGATGTATTCCAGTGGGTGACCGGAAGTGAACGAGAGGGAGGGGAGGGGGAAGCATCTGAATGAATCCTTCCGCCGGGCCACGGAAGGGAAAACGAGATTCTCGATTCCCGTGCAGGAAGTCTCCATTCCCCAGAGAGCGCTCCCCGGACCGTTCCGGAGGGAAGGGAAGGGTCCTTCAGTAGGTCCCTTCCTGGAGAGAAGGGTTGGGGGGTTGGGATGGGAAGGCTCTCGTTGGCTTTCGGACACCCCCAGTTGCTCTAGTCCTCCCTCCTGCCCCCTCTCCACACATCGGCGCGCGGCGGCGGCCTGCGGCAACCGACACTTCTCCGGTCTTCAGGCAGCTGGCGCACCCCAGGGGGGAAGGGAGAACTGGGGACACGGACTGGACGATCCTCGTGCAGAGAAGGCCGGAAGGACTCGCTCAGCGCCGCTATGAGAGCACCATCTTTTTCCTTTGCAGGCGGTAGCCAAGGTACCTCTCCCAGTCCGGAGACGAGCATCTGGAGGAGGATCCCACCCTTCCTCTAGCAACTGTGACCTTCGTGACCTCAGGGAGAACGGCGCGAAGTTGACCGTCCACACAGATAAGAGTTCCTCCACCGGACCGCAGTGGGTAGTCTGAAGCGAGGGTGTTCCCTCCCTCCTCCAGTGGGAAGAGCTTCTCATCCGACACGGGATAGGGAACGCTCTCCACGAAGCGGGAAGTCCTAGCATCTCGGCGGGTCTTTCGAAAGCTCTGTGCCTTCTTGCTTTCCCCTACCCGTCCCTCGCGCCTTCTCCGGGGATCACGCGTGCGCTCTCCTAACGTTCCGTTCGTCAAGGGCACGTCCGACGGGAGGAAGAGAAAGGAAAGGCGATCTTCGCGTGCAGCCTCTGCTGTCGCCGCCTCGGACTCCTGGTTTCCAGAGCTGCAGGAGAGTACTCGCGGTGCTCGATGTGAGCGACGGCGGCGCGGATGCACCCATACGGCGTGGGGTCCTTGCAGGGACCTCCTGGCTGCATTCCCCCGGAATAGCGAGGGACGCGCGCTCACCTCTAGCGTGGTGGGGTGGGCGGACCTGTTCAGGAAACGCTCGTGCGCCGCGGACCAAAGTCTTCCAGTCTCTTAACATTTAAAGTGTTTTTTTTTTTTTTTTTTTTTTTTTTTTGCAGAAGCGAGAGGAGGGGGGGGGGGGAGAAGAGAAGCTCGTGTCACATGAGTTCCCTCTAAAGTCGTCAGTCAAATTATCAGAGAGGGAGCAGATTAGCCTTCCCTTCGTGGTCCATGCTGCTTGCAGTTCCGGGCAACTCTCGTGGTAGCCAGATAGAAGAAAAGAAGAGCAGCATTGTGGACCACAGCCTCCCACCCCATCCCTGTCCCAAGGAATGGATGGTATGGGGGTGAATGGATATCTTCCTTCCGCGTCTTCATCCTGTCACGTTCTCCGCGTTCTCTGCGGTTTCTGTGCTGCCTCGGGATGCGGCGGTGCAGGTAACCAAGGTAACCGAGACACTGGGACTCCGGGGCTCAAGGCAGCATTGTTGCCACGGATGAGCTGGGGATGAGGCGTGCTTTTGATCCCCCGCGCTGCACCTACCGAAGCGAGCGTGCGGGGCGCGCATCCGCTTCCCAGCCGTTTCGGGAGAGACTTCGGCGACGGCCGCGGCGACAACAGGGGAGGGAAGAAAAGAGAGAGAAGGTCCTGGAAACCAGCACGGGAAGAGAGGGGGAACGCGAAGCAACTGCAATCGATTATGGGAAAGTCAAACGGAAAGCTCAAGGGGCAGACGGAACTCCTCCCGTCGTAGGGGAAAACTCGGGCATTCGGGACGAATTCGGGTTTCCGAGGCTCGCGCGGCTTAGAGCGGGCGCATTTTCACAGCGAAGCTGCGTGTTAAGCCCGGGGACTGGGGCAGAGCAGTCGGTCAGTCAGGAAGCGCTCCAAGGAGAAGGCGGAGAGGATCGGGGGGAGGGAGAAGGAAGCGAAACGTTCTTCTACTGCTGAGGAGCGCAGCGCCCGGGGAAGGCAGTGGAAAAGTTCGTGCTCCGCAAGTTTCGCAAGCGAAGATAAATTTTTCCAGGGTCCGAGAAAGGAGAGAAGAGCTCGCAACGAAAGTGTGGAGATAAATCAAAACCAGAAACGCGGAACGGAGGAGGAAAATTTTGAGCGTGCCGGGGAAGTAGGCAGGAGGGTTCGCAAAACCGCTCGCATGTGGGGATGAAAGCTGGAACGGAGAGGTAGGGACGGAAGGCAGAGCACCGGCGAAGGTGTCCACCACCAAGGGAGGGGTGCCGTCACCGACGGCGGCTCGCGCGTTGGAATTCACGGCAGGACGAATCCAGAGGGGGAAATCTTTTTCTTTCTTTCATTTCTCCTGGCCAAAAAAAAAAAAAAGGTAACAAGAGAAAGGAGAGGCCACGGTGCTACTGGAACGAATTGCCCCGCGGAATCCGATTCCACGACGGCAGCGCACGCAGCCGCGTTTCCTGGAACTCGGCGGACGGAAAGTACGCGCTTGCGGCGGCCGCCGTGTATTCCCCGCCGCCATTTTCTCCTCTCTCTCTCTGTCCGACGTGCGCAAGCGAGGGGGAGGAGGACGGGCTCTGTCGGTCCCGGCTAGGACGGACGCGCCGGCGGTTCGCCCGGTAGCAACTAGCCGGAGGTATAAGATTTCGCGACCGTTCGCAGATGACACACTGCGGAAACGTTCCCGGGAGGAATTTCGAAACGCGAGCGCGCGAGGCATTCGCCTCGCGAGCGAAGAAAGTCACGTCTCCCGGGTCCCCTGTCAGCACCGCACGACACGTGATCCGAAGGGGGCCATTTCCTACAAATGCGGAATTTCGAAACGCGGGGGTTTCATTAAAATTTTCCGTGATTGGCAGCAAAAAAAGAGGCGGGGGGGGGGGGCGATAAGGCCCTATCGCGATCATTGCGTTTCCGCGCCAAGCGACCCATTTCCTGAGGAATGCGGCTATCGCGGTGTGTCCCGTCCACGTGTGTCTGCGCGCGCGCGCGTTTCCGAGATCTCGCCGGGAGAGGAAGGAAGCGAGCTGCGACGTGGAGGTGAGGGACGCAACGCGAGGAGCGATGGAGGGCGAGGAGGATTAATCCTCTCGGTTTCTCTAGCGAACCCGGGCGCGCCGAAGACACTCGAGGGGCTACTCTTGCGACGCCACCTTCGGATGGATCCCCCGGAACTCCCCACGTGATGGACGTTTTGACCGTGACCCTTTGAAGTGCGGTGGCCGAAACCCTCCCCCCTTCGTGTCTCCGCTCTCCCAGCCACGCGCGCGCGCGGAATTGCTTGGACTTCCGGGTTCAATCGCGACCCTGCGTCGCTCGTCCCTCTTGCGCGTTCGGAAGGAGACTTGGGAACACTTTCCCCCCCCCCTCCCCACCCCCCACGAAAGTGCGCGAAAGTCGCTCAGCCGATGCACACTCCTGGCCTGCGGACTCGAGGCGACCGGCATCACCCCTTTGGCTTCCACCCGAGGCCGCGGGTGTTCCCACACCCCAGCAGGGGGTGCAGCTAGCCCATCCATGTCCACACCGCGTAGAGGGCGCGCCGAGCCAGCTTTGTGACCCATATGCCACGACACCCTCTCCCCCTTCTTCCCTGCACTTCTGGCGATGAGGTTGCACGAGGGCCGTGCCTTCCTGCCCAGGGGCTGCGCCGCAAGCTGCCGCGGCAGCTCCTGACCCCTTCCGCTTCCAGTCGTCGCCTCGAATCCGCCCGACCTCGAGAACTTGCGAAACCCGGGGAAAGCCACTTGGGCTGGGCTGGGAAGAAGGAAGGAAGCAAAGGGGGAAAGGAGGGAATGGTCAAGCTGATCACAACCAAGATGCCGAGATGATCGAGCGCCAGAGGCTGCGCTCGCCTTGAATTGCGCCAACCGGTCGCAGTTAAGGGGAGAAGTGGCTTCGGCCGGTCAGCCCCCCGGCGGCCACCGTGTCCGGCAGCGGCGGTTGTACGGCGGGAGGCCTCAGGCTTTCCCGCAGCCACAGGGACCTCCCGGCACGGGTGCGCCTCTGCACTCGCAGGGACGAGGGAGCGAAGAGGCAGCGTCGCCGGTTCGGGGTCGGTTCGGCAGCAGTCGGGTGGGTGGTGCCGCAGACCGGCAGCCGCGTTCCCCAGCACCGTCTCCGAGGCCCTGCCACGGGCGGTCGGGCGGCACCCACCCGAGACCTCCGGGTGACGTCACGCCCGGCGCACGCGTTCCTCCCGTTCTCTCTCCGGGCAGGGGCGGCACCTCGCGTAGTCAAATGCTGGCTTCCGTTCCTTTCCGAGCGCTCTTGCTGAGAGGCAGATGGTGCTGCCGGCTTGACGTCGGCGGCCTTCTTTCCCTCCCACCTCGAGGCACACGCGTGTCCCGTGACGCATGCCGGAAGGGTGCTCTCGATTCGGGTGCGTGGGACGTGGCAGCCGCCTCCGCCATCTTCGTCCACACGCGCGGCACGTACCTTCAAGATCCTGGGTGCCCAGATCTCAGGCGCCCATGGGTGCTCCTCCGACCGGTAGGGCACCCTGCCCCCCGTCCGAGAACTCCTTCCCTCGGAGGAGAGGAGGGAAGCGGTTTCCTCCTCTGGGACCTCACTCCAACTCGCCTTCCCTGGCACCGTTTCTCTGGAGGATCGCGTGCCCCAGGGTCGCGCTCGGATCATCGAGAGTGGCAGGGGTTCGGTCCGACCTCGTCTCTTGGATACCACGCACCCGCCCCGGCGCTCGAATGCTTAGGGAGGCCCTCCTTAAGCGTCTGAGTGCGCGCCGCGGGTGCCGGCCGCGGCCGCAGGAGCGGACAGCCAAGCAGACTCAGGCATGGCGGAGAGCAGCAGCGCCTGAGGGCCATTTACCCCCTCCTATTGCGTCATCTCAGGATTCGAAAGACTGCACGTACTTCCCAAAAGGAAGTCAGGCGTTGGGGGGAAGACAAGGAGGGAATCCTCGAACGAGGACTGGCCGGTCTCCGCAGAACAGCGGCCAACTCGCCAGCCTTATCCTCCATCGGTAATTCGCATCCCGGGGACGCCTCGGAGATTGCTGTTGTCTGGGAAAGGTGCTCCAAGGCTGCGGCTGTCCTTTCCCGCTCTCTTCTCCCCGTGGCAGGGACGGGGGAGGAAGGATGGTCTCGCCTCTCCTTCTTTTCTCCTCCTTTCCCCCGCTCCTCTCCTCCTGAAGGCGGGCGCTTCCCGCGAGATCCCGTCCATGCCTCTCTCTCTTTCTCATGCGATCTAGCGTTCATGCGACTCTGGAGAATCCTCTTTATTCCTTCCTTTCCCTCTTCACCGTTGGGAAAAGGAAAAGAGGGCAGAGCCTGTCCTTGCCTGCTCTTTCCGTCCTCCGACTCTAGCGGGATGCCGCTGCGGCCACCGAAGGCCACCCCATCTGCTTGGCGAAGCTCGCGGGCCGCCTCTCGTCTATCCCGTACCTGTCGAGCAGGCATGCCGGTTGGCAGGACAACCACCCGATCTGCAAGGGAAGGACAGTCCACCGCCTTTTCTCGGACGGTGAGGATGGAGGCACCAGGTTATGTGCGGCAAGGTGGGAGAGAGAAGAGCATGCGATGCGCGGAGGGTGCTTCCGTTCAGGGATTCGTTCTCGACAAGTGGCACGCCGGTCAGACGGCGACGCCGACGAAAGGGAATTCGTCCAACGCGGCTCCTTGGATGCTGCCGTTCCGCGAGGCCTTCGGCACGGTGTACGGCGAGCAGGTCAAGCTGCGGGGTAGGCCTTAGGGCGTGAGAGAACGCGCTGGAGCATGCATGCACACTCACATGCACCGCGCACGTGCGGGACTTACAGAAAAGGTGTATTATGCAGAACTGTGTTATAGGCGCATGGCGGTGCGCTATGCAGCGACAGCCTCCGAGCGACACCGGCACCCGTCTTGCTGCCCGTACCGTACATGCTGCAGTTACGTCGTCGTAGGCCCATGACTCATATCCGCATGCCGGGGTTTTATTTATTGGAGTGCTGTTGCGAAACACTCCACGCGAAAAGGCATCTCGAAGTCTTTGCTGCAGACCGGGGTCATCTGAGTGGAAAGGAACGAGCTCCACGAGTTGGAGAAACAAATCGTACCGGAGAGAACTGAAAACAAAAGAGGAAAAGAAAGAAGGAGAAAAGAAGAAGGGGGAACCAAAAAAAAAAAAAAAAAAAGGAAGAGGAAAGGAAAGAGAAAGGAAGGAAGAGAGAAAAGCAATGAGAACGAATCGCGGAGAAAATATCGTCATCGCTAATCAAGGAACAGGAATTTTTGTTGCGAACCTCTGCGCTCGAAGTTGGTCCTTTCGGCTTCAACGTGACATTCAGCCGCTCTTCCACCAGTTCTTTGGGGATGTATTTGAGGAAACCTTCTTTCGCACCGATGTTCTCATACAGTTCGTGATGTTCGCTCCTTGTTTTCTTGATTTCTCTGTACATGCCTCGGTAGTATTGGGGCAGATGTGACCAATTCTCCTGCCACTTCTTCAAGGCCACTTCCTCCTGTTTGTGCTTCTGTCTAATACACAAAGTTTCTTCGTTGGGAGACCATTTCTGCGTCATTTTCCCATTTTTGGTTATCACGGTTTTGTCCATGCTTCGTCCACGTGTATACGCAGTGAGCTTCCGAAAGTGGCTGTTGGTTCTCCGGTTGCCTGGAAACAGGCCGCATCAGGCAGCACGTGGCGCTGATTGTTGCGTCGAGATCCCTTCCCCTGCAGCGAATAACATCGACTCGGCCAAGAAAACGGCGCGCACACCGCACGGTGTTTCATGCGCCGTCTGTTGGTCCAGCATGTGTATACCCTGATTGCTGTTTGTGTCCAATCCAGAGTGTTTCAGCGTCCATGGTCGCCGCCACGGAATGACTTTCACGGGCTGGAAGGTTCGCTGCCTTCCGTGGGGGCACCCGCTGGAGAAGGGAAAAGGCGAATGAGGAAGAGTGAGCTCCCGCCTCGACGACCCTTGCGTTTCGTGGAGGCTTTGCGAGGGAGCCCTTAGGGCTCACCCCTTGCAGGTAATTCTGGCAATGATGGCTCCGGTCCTCGCCAGGACAGCAGGCCAGTTTCCCCAGTCTTCAGTCTCGCCTACCCAGCGTGGCACTTTGAGGCTAGCCAAAAGGGCGAGAAGCGAACAACCAGAACATATTGAAGCGACGACCCTTTGCTTCTGTCTCCGGCCATCCACTGCTGGTCTCCTCTCTGTCGGTGCTCGCGCTCAGGAAAAGGAAACAACGTGAGCTCACCCTGAAGCATGTGAGCGAGACACGCACACACACCTCCGGGAGATATAGGGGATGAAATGGAAAGAGGAAGGGAAAGGGTATTGGGTGCTCCTCTCCCCTCTCGAACTCTGCGCGGAAAGCCGCGGCCGCCGCAGGCCAGTGCATCTTCCTCGGGGAGCCATGGCGAAAGGTTGCTGGTTCTTTCCGGACGAAGCCGTTCCGGAACGCAACCTGTCCTGAGGAACATAAGGAGGTTGGTGCTCTGAGCGAGGCCGCGAGTCCACTCGTCACCTGGCAGCATCTCACAGCCTCCCTGCAGACTGCTATTCTGCATTCGGCACTTGAGGTCAGAAAGCAGAAGAAACAGACTGCTGCCACAGGCCGCCCCGCTTCCCGCCTCAGAATCCGGTTTCACTTTTTCCGGGTATTTCCGGAAGTGGTCCTTCCCGTTCCTGTGGTGGCGAGGGTAAGCGACGTGACGCCCGCGGACTCTCGTGGGTCCACAGGATGCCGTCTCGTGTTCGCGCGGGTGCCACGCAACGGTGGGCGGACTGGCGAAGAGACTCCTCTGGAAGATAACGCGCGGCCGCGAAGTTTCACGAGCAGACACCCCGCTACCGGTTTCCGTCGCGTGCTATTGGGTTCCTA
The DNA here is from genome assembly GCA_036172245.1 of Raillietiella orientalis. Taxonomy (NCBI): domain Eukaryota; kingdom Metazoa; phylum Arthropoda; class Ichthyostraca; order Raillietiellida; family Raillietiellidae; genus Raillietiella; species Raillietiella orientalis. Next base: position 7,084,474 of record JAYWIR010000002.1, on the reverse strand, counting down.
TGGAGACGTTCCGGGCCCGGTTACCCTTGGAACGGAAAGATGTGGAGCGGAAAGGGAAGGTGAATGGAAGGGCGGGGAACGTGGAATTTTATTCCTGTCGCCATCTATTTGATTCGATTTTTCTGTTTGTTTGTTTGTAGAAAGAGGAAGGGGGGTGGGGGATGGGAGAGAATTGCGGATCGGTGCCAAAGAGATCACGAAAGGATGGAAAAGCTCTGAGTATGCGCGCGGTTGACGTCACGGACCGGAACCAGTCGCTCGGCTTCCAAGAAGAGCTGGCTTTCTGCTGCTCCGGGATCCCTTGGCGAGCCCGTGGGCGCTCACGGCGGGAGGGTCGTCGCTCCTATGAAGACGTGCACTAAGGGGCACCAAGAGGAAGAGCTCTGGCTGCTGCAGAGTTGCCCTCTGACCTCAGCATCCAGCGGAGACGAACTTCCTGATGCGAACGCTGAGTCGATGATCCAACGACGAAGAGCTGCAGACGCCAGCCTCTTCCTTCTTCCTTTTCGAGCGGAAGGGGGATTAGGAGACACCCTTCTTTCTCCGCCCTGCTGCTGCACGTGTCATGCAAAAGTCGGGACTGAGCTGATGGATCCCGAAATGGGACCGCGCGGGGGCGAGGAATCCTTGCTCCGCGTTCGTCTCATGTCGCTCGCACGAGATTCACGCGACACCATGCACCATGAAAGCGCGTGAGGGCGGGGGTGTATAAAAGCTGACCTTGATTGCTCCTGGGAAATGGGATCGAAATAAAAAGCCCAAGAGGGACAGAGGTGGACCAGGATCACGTTGGCATGGGAAAAGAGGTGTCGCAGTAGGTTCACGAGCGGCCTACCAACTCGTTCTGGGGAGACCACCCGTGGCCGCCCCCTACTTTTCCGTGTGCTGCTTTCAGCCAGGTGTGATGGTCGGTCCTTCAGCGGCAGCGAAAACTGTTTGCGGGAAAGGAATTCCGGAAATACCCTGCAATTCCACGCGTGGCGTAAGGGTTGGAGGGTGGCGTGGGGATAACGGGATCGCTCATCATCCCGTTCGCAGTCTGTCGGTGAGGCAATTTCCACGAGCAAAGGGCGCCGTCACGCGTGCTTTGCGTGTGGGCGGGGTGCGGGCTGGGTCGTGAGTGGGTGCAAAAGGTACGCGTAGGTCCCACCGAGATTTGAACTCGGATCGCTGGATTCAAAGTCCAGAGTGCTAACCATTACACCATGGGACCGCTTGTCATGTTGTGCTTTCCAGTGCCCCTAATACGAATGCTCCTCGCCGCCCTTGCAGTCGGCAGCGACGTCACGCCTGCGCGAGGAGACAATGGCTCCTCCCGCGGAACCTGCCCGAAACTGCGCAGCGGCGAACCGCGCTGTGCGAGGCTTCCTCGCGCGCGAGTTGGTGGAGTCTGGGCGAACGCGTGTGGATGAAACCCTGCCTGCGCGAATCGGTCGTTCTCAGCAGACGAGCAAGAGGGAAAAGAAGGCAAAAAAGACCGAAAAGGCAAAAAATAAAAAATAAAGGAAAAAGAAAGCGGAAAAAAAAAAAGAAAGAAAGAAAGAAAGAATCCTGTGGTGCTGCGCGCGCATCGCGCTGGAACGTCGCTGGCCAGCCATCGCAATTGTTGCCCAACACACGCAGCATCGACGGACGGCGCGCGTTTCGCAGGTATTTCCCCCCCCCCCCTCTGCCTCCTTGCCGTGCGCACGCGTGCGCGCCGTGTGTGTCGTTTTTCTTTCCTTTTTTTCTTCTTTTTGTGTGTGTGTATGTGTGTGCGTGCGTGTGTGTGTTAATACTTGACGTTTTCGGGCCAGGGGTCTATTTGGCCGCCGCGCGCTTTGCATACGTAAAGTGGAGGCACCTTGTGCTGCTGCTGCCAGCCGTGCGGATCGCAGACGCGTTCGATTCCCCCCTCCCCCCTTTGATCGTGTGTGTTTACACGCTGGTGCGCGCGCGCGCGTGTATATATTTCTCCCCCTCCCCTCTCCTCCTCCCCCCCCCTTTTCGTTTCGCTTTCCTCTTCCCCGCCGCCTCCTTTTTTTTTTTTTTTTTTTTCCTTTTTTTTTTTGCTGTTTCCCTCCTCCACCCTGCCCCCGTGTTCGTCCTCCTCCTCCTCCTTGCCTGTTCCCCTCCCGCACACACACTATCCGAATGTCGTTGCCGCCGCTCTGGTGGCTGCGACGAAGACGACGACGTCGGCTGCGACGGGGGTCAGGCACGCTGCCTCTCGCGCTCTGCTCCTGCCTGCATTATCTCCTCGCATCCTCCCTTCCCCGTATTCCGTGCATGCGCCGTGTGTGCTCGGCATGCGAGCCCGAAGACGAGATAAGGCCAGTGCCGCGGAGGAAGTGGTTGTGTAAGCAGCCTGGCGCGTCTATAAAGGATCCGTGCCGCGTGCCAGGTGAGTTTCCGCCAGCGGATGCCTTTGCGTGCGTCACGCGGTCGTGACGAGCCCGTCGCCCATCGCCGGCGAAGCGCGAGGAAGGCGACAGCCAACCCCGGATAACAACAACAACAACAGCAGCAACAGAAGCAACAAGAGGAGGAAGAAGAAGAGGAGGAGGAGGAGGAGGAAAGAGGGAGTCCCTCCCTCCCTGTCCTTCCCTCCCTCCCTCCCTCCCTCCCTTCCACCACCCCCTCCCTCTCTCTTGCGCGGAAGAAAGAGCCGCGCGTACCGCCCGCCCCCTCCCCCGTCTCTTCCGCCGTCCGCCCCCCTATTGCCCTCCCCCTCTCTCCCTCCCTCCCTCCCTCCCTCCCTCTCTCTCCCACGCACACACTCCTCCCATGCTCACACTCACACGCGCACGTGTGGTCTTGTCAGGAGGAGGTGGTGGCGCCTACGAACGCCGTCGTCAGTGACCCGACGGCATGGATGTGATCCCCAGCGGCAGCATCTTCAACGAACTCGAGGTGGTGCACGACTACGGCTACTTTTCGGCGCAGCAGTCCCTGGAGGATTACTGGCACCAGGTAGGGCGGACGCCTTGCTCCCCCCCTCCCGCGACTCCGCCCTCGCTGCTTCCCTCCCCTTCCCCCTCCCCCCTTCCTTGTCTCTCACCTCGCTTCCCTCTTCACGACCCAGCCTGGACCCGAACGGAGGAGACAGACGCTTCCGTCCCTTCCCCGGCCCGGCTCCAGCCCGTTCGGAATCTGGTCGTCACCACCGTCCTTCTTCCGCCCCTTTCCCCCCACCCCAGCCGGGAGGAGTGCGGGCCAGCCCCCTTCGCTGTGGTGGTGGGGCCCGCAGCAAAGGCCCCTCGGGGCAGAGCCGCGCTCGTCGCGCTCATGCCACCGGAGTCCTGTAGACCCGTGGAAGGCGGAAGGTAGCTGGCAGCCCTACGGAAACGCAGCACGCACTTGAGGACGGGAAGGGGTTGCGAGCGCGTGTCCTGCGTATTCGCCCCCCTCCTTCCCTTCCCCGTCTGGGGGGGGGGGGGGGGGGGTTGTACGCCTCCTCTCGCGGATGCTCGGCGGCGGCCTGCGACGGGCCCAGAGAGCGTTTCGCCGCGCGCCCTGTCGGGGCGTCCCGTCCTTCCTGAACCACGCGGGTGAGCGGGAGGGGGAGAGTAGGCGATGAGTGCATGAGGCTGCCAAGAAGGGGGTCGTAGGATGCCTCCGTCCTGAGCGCCCCTCCAAGCCCCCCCCTCCGGCCCTTTTTTCGTTGCGAAGGGGGGTGGGAGGCGGTGAGTGGGGAACTCTCCCCCTGCTCCCGGACAGTTTGCGGGGGTCTCGTGGGGCGAGGAGGAAGAGGAGGGAACGGCGGGAGATGGCGCGTCGCCCGACTCGACGGTCTGTGCGGATGCTGCATCTCTCATGCGTCCGTCTATAAATAGCGCAGTAGCCGCGCGGGGAGCCTCCAAGGGGTGGTATTTCCCGGAAATGAAGGGGGGTAAGGGTAGTGGCCGAAGTGTGCGTCCCCGTCCCTTCGGCGCGCGCCGCCCTCGGGAAGAGCCTTTCCGTCGTGCGGGCGACCGTCAGCATTTCCGCCTCCCCTTGCGCCCTAGCGGCCCGCCTCTAGGTGTATGTGGGGATCCACTAGCCCTCACTCATTCCGGTCGGGCGAGGGAGGCGAGCGGGTGGGCGGACACTCGCAAGGGTTCCGCGCAGAATCCCGAGTGGGGTCGGCGCTTTCTGGAAGGGCGAAAGTTCTCCCCTCGCCCTCTCTCCGAAAAAAGGGGGGGGGGCTCCCATGTGGATGGCGTCCCAGGCGCACGTCCTTGCTCCCAGGGGCATCGAAAGTCCCTTCGCTTTCCCTGAGGGCCCCTCCTACTGTAGTCGGTGTTGTGACGAGAAGGGACGGGGTGAGGAGGACGGACTTCCGGACGTCGGTGGAACGGAAACGGACCGCCCCAGGGAACGCTTCCGAGTTACTCCGATTTGATCGCTCCTCGATCCTGCGTTCCCACGTCCCGCAGCGGAGGGGTAGGGACAGAAGGACAGCCAGACGGTTCCCTCGAGCTTTCTCCTGGAAGTCGGGTCGCTTCTTCAGGGATTTGCGGGATGAAACTACCCCCCCTCCACCGCTCCACTCCCTTCCCGCTCCCCGTTTTTCGCGGGAACAGTGCGAGGGGGGAGGCGCAGCGTGTTCTCGAAGGAGAAGGGAGGGGGGAGACGGCGAGAGAAACCCTTTCGGCGCCGTTCCGTGGCCCTCCGATCGCGTCTCTCCTCCTCCCCCGCCGAAGATCTCCCGATCGGAGTGCTGCGCGTGGCTCATCCGATCTGGTCTCTCCCTCTCTCTCTGCGCTTTGCCGCACGGCGCGCTCGCGTCGAGGAGCACGCGCGCTCCGTGCAGTAAGGCTGTCTGCTTCAAGCGTTGCCCTTTCTTCCCACACACCTCATTCCAAGGCTCCCTTCCCCCTTTCCTCCCCTTTCTTCTTTTTGCCCGCTTCGCTTTCTGTCTCGGCGACGCGCACGCGCGCAAGGATCGCGCTGGATCCACTGGAGGTCCCCGCTCCAGACGACGACGAAACGTCCAGAACGTCCTCCTCCTCCCTTCCCCGCTCCCCATCGCCGCTCCGAGGATGTTCTCTTTTCTGCCTTCCTTCACTTTCCTTCCTCCCCCGGGAGAGGCAGCGCACTCTCCTTCCGCGAATGGCGACGCGTGTTGCGAAGGGGGACAACGACGACGACTTCCGTCGTCCCTCAGCTCGGGAGGATGCGGGAAAGAGGGTGGTCGACGAGGAAGATTCCGTTGCAGGGAGCGGCGTTTTCCGATTCCGGGTGCAGTGACGTCGCTCCCTTTCCCGGCAGAAGAAAGCGGCGGCAGCGGCGGAGGGAGGGGGGGGGGGGAGAGAGACCGCGCCCGGAGCGCGCGCGGGCGAAAGAGAGAGGGAGAGAGGTGGTGAGTCATCCTGGCGGACGAGGGTTTCTCGGAATCACACGAGTGGGAAGCCCGCATGCCAGGAACGCTGTTCCGGGGGTCCCGGATCCTCTTGTGTTGCCGCGCCAGGGTTGCTGCACGTTTTTTTTTCCCCCTGTTGTTGTTTTGCTGGTGGAGGTAACGGAGAAAGAATCTAGGGCGCTCCCAGGGGGAGATCCCGAACTGCCGCCCCCACTTCTCGTTCCCTGCTTGCGGGTGCAGTCTCGGCAGGGCGCCAACGGCTTTCGCGCGCGAGTGCCGACCGACTGGCCTGCCGGTCACCCCGGCAACAGAGGCAGGGCGCGAAGTGAGACCGCGGCCGGTGGATGCGGAGGCCACTGTGCGTCGGAATCGAAGATGCACGTCCGAGGGACACGGGTTGCCCCAATGCCGAGCCTCTGCCCTTGAGGGCTGCTTTTTTTCCGATCGGTGTTTCCAGCTGTTCTCTTCAGCCTAGGGAAGAGTGGCAGCGAGGGGGTAGGGCGTGGCGCCCTATGGAACATTTCCTTGCGCGTAGCCAACCTGCGGACGCGGCGAGACTCCTTCCGGCTGCCGGACGTCCTGACAGATCTCCCCGGGGCATGCCCCCCCTTCCCCCGACACCTCTGGGCTGGCACCCTCAGGGGGGGCGGGCGAGCTTTGCCCCGCGTTCCGTGCCTCCTGGATCCGGGATTTAGGGGGCAGGGAGGGGGGGGGGAATCACCACGGGGTGACTTTCTAGGGAAGGTGGTTGGATGGCGACGGAAGCCCGCGAGGTTGGCGTGGCGCTCGCTTGCCATCCTGCCCCCGACGGGAAGGTTTTCTTCCCAACAGGCTCGGCGGGATTCCGTCGCCTCTTCTCCCACGCCCAGTTCCTCCGCTTCCTTTCCGAGCGCTCTCGCGCTTCCGCGAGCGAGCGCCTCCACCTCGCTTCCGGCTCCGCGCCGATCCCGGTCGCGCGCTTCCTCCGTTCCGTTTTCCGGGTTCCGGCTCTCTCCCTCGGGGAGTCCCGGTTCCCCTCCTCGGCGCTGCCTTCTTGTCGCTCCCCCCTGTTTTCTATCTCCGCCCTCGACGGTGCTCGCGATGAGGGCGGGAAGGGGGGAAGCGGAACCACCTCCGGCAGTGTCCTCTCCCCCCTCGAGGAACCTTCTCTCTCTGCCCACCCCCCAGTCCCGAAGATGCGCCTTCTCTCGTTTCCCTGGGAGGGAGACGCAATCACCACAGTGTGCTGTCGGGAGGAGGGCGCAGGTCGCCTCTTTTCCTCCTCCTCCTCCCACTCACACAACGGGGGGGGGCAGGTGCCGGAAGGAGTAAGCGAGCCTGGCAGGCAGGAACGATCTCAAAAGGACCGAAAGGAAGGTGTGGTCCTCCCGCCCCTCCTGCGTTCAGCCTCTGCCGGAAGGGGGAAGAGGGCGGGGCCGCCAGCGAGTGCGTGCGTGCGTGTGTGACCCGGGAGTGTTTGTCTTCCAGACCTGCTACGAGATGGACAGGTACCTCAAAGACGAGCCGCGGCTGCAGTCCTACAAGAAGCTCCCCAACGACCTCGATACCCCGTGGCACACTTTCACGGTCCCATCCGACATCGGTCCGAGTGACCCGAGTGACTCCATTCAGACTGTGATAACGAGCGAGGTCATCCTCTCCGGCGGCGACCTCGACCTCTTGGACTGTTTCAAAGAGATTTCCTCTCAGGGCAGTCCGCTGTCCCTCAAGTCCTCGGCCTCCGGGCTGTCGCTGCTGTCCTGGGGGTCCCTGACGAAGAGCGGGGATTCCTCCAGCGGCAGCGAGCTGAAGCTCTCCGAGAGCGACAGCGACCCAGAGACGGAGGTCAAGCGATCCCCCCCCGCTTATCACCCCCACCCCCACCCCCACTCCCACCACCACCACCCCCACCATCATCACCACCACCACCACCACTCCCACCACCATTCCCACCACCACCCCCATCACCACCACCACCACCACCACCGTGGAGGCGGCCGCCACTCCCTGTCGCCCGCCCTCCCCTCCTCTAGTCCTCCCCGCAGCAAGACGACCTCCATGGTGACGCAGGCGGTCCTGAAACTCTCCTCGGCCAGGAAGGTGTCTCGCCTGCTCTCTCTGTCCGCCGCCACCGGCAGGGGGCGGTTCGGCCATGACCTCGCCGCCGCCGCGGACGCCAAGAGGCGCATCCACAGGTGCCAGTTTCAAGGCTGCAAGAAGGTGTACACCAAGAGCTCCCACCTGAAGGCGCACCTGAGGACCCACACAGGTAGGTCTTTTCGGCCCCCACGCCCCCTACGCCCTGCTCGGCTGTGAGGGGAGAGGAGAGGGGGCTGGGCACGGGAGGGAGGGTTCCTAGGAGGCGTCCGTCTCCTCCCTCCCTCCCTATTCCACCTCGCTTGTCCCCGTCTCCCCTTCCTTCCCTCTTTTTCCTCTCGAAGGGAGAAACCTCCGCTCTCGTCACGGGGCCGAGAACGGCTCGGAGGCAGCGGCGACGCAGGCGCGGGGTTATGTCGTTCGCCCTCCACCCCTACCCCGGGACGGGAAACGGAAGAGGAGGAGGGGAAAGGGAAGTGGGGCACGCGCATTCGACCGACGGCCTTTTTCTTCCTGTTCCTCCACCACCTGCCCGCGCGCGCGTCCCTCCTCCGTCTTGTCCTCCCTCTACCCCCCCGTTTTCTCCCGGAGGAACTCTAGGCAAAGCGAAGGAGGGGACGAGGGGAGGGGATAGGTTGTCATGGTCACCGCGCGCGTCCGCTGCCGTTGCTGTTAAGGCGCTCTCCAGCAGTCGGCTGTGCCGATCGGTGGCAGCGACGGAAGCGATCGTCCCTCTCCCCCCTCCTCTCGTGTCCATTCCTTTACCCGATTGCAGATCCGACTCCTGGGGCGCTGTCCGTCCGTCCGCCCGCCATCCCTCGAGCAGCACTGGCGGAGGACCCCGGGCGCGCGCGAGGAGAGAGGAAAGCGAGCGCTCCCGGCGGTGGCGGCGGGAGGGAAAAGGAGGAGGAAGGATGACGTCCATCCCCACATCGTCTCGCATTCTTCTGCATCTCCTCCTCCTCCCCCTCCCCCCCCCCCTCAGCGCTCCTGCGAGTTTCCTTCAAGGTCATCGTCGTTGGCCGGCTCGTTGCCAACCGCCGCCTCTGCCGCACGGCGGCGGCAAGAATTCCCCGCCGCCCGCGCGCTCGGAGCCCCCTTCTTCCTCGCTTTCTCTCTCTCCGTCGCCCTCTCCTCGGACGCGAGGGAGAAAAATGGGGAGAGAGGAAGGGAGGACCAGACGAGAAGGGCGATCTCCCCCCTCCGCCGCTCGGGGAAGGGGGAGGGAAAACGACGTCTTTCGGCTCAGCTTTTTTTGCCCGCCCCCTCTGTTCCCTCTTCTCCCCTTTCTCTCTTTTTTCCAAGTTTCCTACCGTCTTCAGGCCCTCTAGGGTGTAGTCGGAAAAAACGCCTGCAGGGCGGGCGGTCCCCCTTCCCCCCTACGGAGGAGGGACGGCGACTAGGGCTGCATTCACATCCGAGCATCCCCCGTCCGCTCTCTCTCTCTCTCTTTCTCCTTTGCCCAATTGTCGCGGTTGTGGCCCCTATTCGGAATGGAGGGAGGGGGGGAGAAGGAAGGAGGAAATATCACGCTGGCGGAAGGAGTGGGATAACCCCAGTTGTCTTGTCCAGTTCTCCCGTCGGCTTCCTGCAGAGGAGGAGGAGGGAATTTCCATGGAAACGGAACATCCCCGACTCGAGTCTCTGCACGGAGGACGAGCAGAGCGGTGGGTGTGAAAGAGGTCCTGTCGGCTCTTCTCCACTCTCCTCGCCTCTGCGCGAAACGGAGGGGATGGGGTGAAGTGGGGGGGGGGGGGGGAGGAACGGGTAGGCGGAGGAGGTGCCGCGTTTTCCTGGATCGTCCCCCGCCCTGAAGTTCCCTGCCCACCACCGTTCGGAGCCTTCGCCCCGTCCTCCACTTTGCAGTGTGTGGGAGAGGGAGGAAAGACCTGGAAAAAGAGGTTGGGCTTCTCCAGACTCCCGTCGCCTGGCGATGCGCTCACGTGCCTCTGCGTGTCATCGCGGCAGGGATAGCCCGTTGCATCTGCCCCACATCCCCCACCCCCCAGCAGCAACCGTTGCAGCGGGGTGCTCCCTCCCTCGCACCTACATCCCCTCCTCCCCCTTCTCATCCCACGCCCATGTGCCCACTGGAGGACGTCCTCGGGGCTGCGGCGGCCTCTGCTTTTCGAAGGCGCCACTACCTCTGCGTTCGCTCGCCATCAGCAGCGCCTTCGATGGGGGCAGGCGGAGAATGCTGTGGAGTCGCCCCTGGGTTGTTGACCTCTTTCCTCCCTATCCCTCTCCACGCCTTCTTGGTGGACCCTCGCTTCTTTCTCCTTGCCCCGAGGAAGGCTGCCGCAGGCACCAGTCCGTGGCGAGGGGGCGTGACCCTCCTCTTCGTCCCCTTGTTTGCGTGGGGGGGGGGGGGGCGGACTTGGGAATTGTTGCTTCGGAGGAAGATGAAGGGGGGCATGGATCGCGTTGCTCGCTGCGACTGCCAAAGAGGAGGAGGAAGCGCGCGGCGGCTGCGTGTGGGAGGATGTGCGTGGGAGCGTGACATCGACGGAACGCTTCCCCTCCCCCCCTCCCCGAGTCTCTCCCCTCTCTCTCCTCTGCTCGTGTGAGGAGACTTGCTTCGCCGCCTCCCGTTTCCGCGGTAACGAACATCCTGACACCTCGGTGCCGTTCCCGGTCGCGCTCGTTTTTTTCCCGAACGGGAGGGAGGGAAGGGCGGCGGGCGCCAAAGGGCAGGAGCGTTCGAGGGGCCTCCCGGAGGAGGGGAGGGGGAGAGAGGCGGCTTTTATTCTGACGCTCCCGCGGACCGTTGGTGTGTCCCCCCCCCTATCGGAGATAGGCGACCACGCGTGACACGCTGATATCCACCGAGTTCTCTGAACGGAGGGGCCACTACCCCTACCGTCTCTCTCTCTTTCTCTTCCCTTCGCCCCTCACCTTCCCTCAGGTTTGCCCGTCGTCTCCCCTCCCCCCTGTCCATCCTCCCCATCACCGGCATCTGGCCGAGAGCCTCTACTCGCTGACCATCCTGCCTGCTTGCATCCTCCCCCATCTCCATCCCGGATTCCGTGTGTTCTGGACTCCCTTCCATTCCTTCCCTCCCCTCCTTTCTTGGGAAACGCCTCCTTTCTCCCTGACGTCCCGTGTCGGGTCAGTCCACGTCGGAAAGCACCCCGTCCTTCTCTTCCTGCCAACCCCATCCGTCCGCTGCGCCTCGGGGCAACAGCAGCAGCACCGCGTCGGGAGAGGGGGGTCTCGCGACCTGAACTCCGCCTCTGGAGAGATGCCCGGGCTGCGTCCGTCCCTTTGTCCCTCGAGCGAGCAGACGGGAGTGCAGTACGTCCCGCTTTCCGCATAAGGGGGGCGGGCCGGGAAGAGGGGGGATTTTTCCCGCTTTTTCCTCCTATCCGTCTCCGCCACTATTCCTGTCCGATCCTTTCGCTTGTGCGAGCGACCCCCAGGCTCCCTCTCGCTCGTGACGTCGACGGCGGTCGCTGCTCCCTGGGGGCCCTCGGATCGGAAGGGGAGGGGAGGCTCAAGCGCGCAATGCGGAGGCGCCCTGCAGCTGGGGGATGACTTTCTCTCCCCCCTCCCGTTTCCCCTGCCTTAAGGCCAGTTTCTGCGGAAACGCGGCGGCAGCAGAAAGGCAGGGGAAGGGGGCGGATCTCCCGGTCTTCCGACCGGCCACGCTCATCTTCTGGAGTCGCCTTTGGGGGGAGCGAATGATGACGGAAGAGGGAGAGGTGCAAGGAAGAGGCCCACCTCCGTGTCGCCCGTCGTTCGAACACTTCGTGGGTGGTGGGGTGGGGAAAGGCGTCCGCTTTCTTCTGCCATTTCACCGCATTCCCTGGCCGCTGGGGTGTCCGTCCGTCCTTCCCCGTCGAGGGGCATCTTCCGTGGAGTTGGTGTCTTTGCTTGCGGACGGGGATCCCTCTCACTTCTTCCCTCTCTCTCCTTGCCTTTCCCGCAGCTTCCCCTCCTCCCATTGGCTACCACTGCAGAAATTAGCAGCATCCATTAACTGATTATCCGCATTTGGGTGCTCGCAATTCCCTCTCCCCCCTCCGCCCCTCTCCGAAACGCACGCGTGCGTGCGTCTCCTTGGTTGCACCCCGGTCTCCTTTCCCACTCCGCAACCTTGAATGCTGCTGCTGCTGCCGCAGCAGCAGCAGCAGCAGTGGCGGCAGCAGTTCGCGCGCGCGCACGCGAGCTAGCTGCGGAGACAGCGGCAGTTGGGTTTTCTCTGGATCACGCCGCTGCCTCTGTATCTTTGCACGGATGGGTTTCCTCACAATTATGGTTTCCATCGCTTCGGATCGCTGTTTCATCCCCCCCACCTCCTCCCCTTCCCCCGGCGGCGTTTCCATTCTTTTCGGCGCTCTGCGAGGGCGCAGGATGGCGCGCGTGCGTGTATCCGTCGCTTTCGTTAACCTTCGGCTCTCGCCGAGTGCTCGGAATTCCTTCAGCGCTCCCCCCCTTCCCGCGTGTGACTGCTGCTGCTGCTGCTGAGAGGATCGCGGTTTCCCGTGGGAAGGCAGGGAGCCGTCCACGTGGTTCGGCTGGTGTGTCGCGCGCTCGCAAGAGGAGGGAAGCGACCCCAGCGCCACGCAGCGACAGGAGGACCAGGTGACGCTCCCGCGCGTCTCCCGGCCCTCGTGTCGCCCGCTCACCGCGCGTGATTTACGCACGTGCGCGTTCCGAGAGGAGTTCCCCGTCCAAGCCAGCCCGAGGGAGAGGGTCCCGTGGCACCAGTCGGGGTGAAGGCTTGCAGGAGTGTGCTCCGATGCTCTTTCGCAGAGGATCGGCGCCTCGAGGGAGATCACCTGACAAGGCCGGGGCGACTGGGGAGGGCGCCGCTCGACGTGCTGTCGCCTCCGCTTTAGTGAATGGGTGGGTCGCTTTGTCCTGGAGAAGGGACCACCCGTACCGAGCCTGGTGCCCTCTTGCTGCTTTTCCCGCAGGGCTTCGCGTGCGTCCTCCCCCCCCCTTGTTCGACCTGGGGAGCGGGGTCCTCCCGGAACTCCGGGCCACCGCCGGCGTGGCACACAAAGAGTGGCGAATGCCCCGGGGCGAAGAACAAAACGGTGGTGGTGGACGGCGGCTCTCGGCGCTTCCTCCCTCCAGACTCCGCCACCTCCTCGGAACTTGGGGAGATCTCCCGGGAACGTCCTCTTCCCGGTTCTTCGCGGCGGAGGGACGCGTGGGTCGGCGAGGAGGGGGAGCCTGGAAAGACAAAGCGCCTGCGCGCAGCCACTTCGCGAGTGGTTCCGTGTCGTCCCCTGCGCGTTTAGGTCGGGTTGGGGAGGAGGAAACCGGCGGGGGAGCGGCCGCCGGAAACTCCGGAAAGAGTGGGTGGGCGATGGGGGGGGGGGGGCACGCAATCCGGTCAGCTGCTGCGCTGTCCAGGGACCGCGGGACGAACGCAAGAGGGAGGTAAGGCGGGGGAACCGGAGGGTCCTCAATTACCGGGAGACAAGTGGGAAGGGCACGGGGAATGCGGAGCCGGCGATGAATTTCTGGGCGCGGATTTCGCTGGTCACGTGGCGGCGGATTGGCTCGGACGAAGGAGAAGGGACGGACCTTCCTATTCTTTGGGAAGCGCTGCCGCCGCCGCCACTCGCCCTCGGTTGGCCCCTCCTCACGCGCGATCGGGAGCCTTCCCCTGCTGTTGCTGTTCGCCTCCACTCTCCCCCCCTGCTCCATTTTCGTTTCCTCCTCCACAGCCTGTCTTCCCACCCGTCACTATCAGAATCGGGGGAAGAAGCGCGGAACTTGCGAGGGATCGTCATGGGAGACAGCTCAGGCGAGGTTGAACGGTGCGCACGCGCAACGCCGTTCAATAGCCGAAATACGGGGAAGAGAAGGAAGCCCTCTGCGTCCATTCGTCCACTGTCCCCGAACCGCCGGAGTCGGCGGGATGCGAGCGGGCGTGAGTGAGAGGGAGCTGCGTAGCAGCAGCGGCGAGTCGGTGCCGTACAGGGAAAAGCGGGAGAACGAAGGGAGGGAGAGGCGAGCTGGAAGAGAGGGTGCTCGCGAGGGACGCTTTCCGGATCTTGCGGGACCGGGCTCAAGAACCAGCAGCACGCGACCTTCTTGGGAAAATGATTGCGAATGCCCAGAGGGCGGTGGAACCGCGCGCCGCACGAGCAGCGGCGGCCACCGCCGCTCTGCCCTTTGTGATGCACGTGGTGCATTCTTCGAGGGATGCCCACCGATATCCCCGTGGAAATTCAGCGTCGCACCTGATCGTTCCAGCCGAACTCGGCGCCACCTCTCTCCTCCTCCCCCTCGTTTCCGAGACCAAGAAAAACTGCCCACTGTTGGCGCTCGGCAAAGCATCTTCGCGTAGGGGGGGGGGGGGGTCTCAGAGACACGGCAGCTGACTTTGCCTGACGGCGGCATTCTGCGGTGCCGACACTCGCAAGAAGCAGCCGCCGCCGCCGCCGCCGCATCCCGCTGGGATCTCGGGAACGGCGTCCCTTCCGCGCGCGCGTTCGATCCCTGCCGCCGCTTTTTCTCGAGCTGGCGGGTGGGTCGGTTACAGAAGGAGCGGGGGAGAACGCGCGGGGCTTTGCCTCGACGGTGATGGGTGGGGGGGGTGGGGGGGTGGGAGAGGCGTAGTGAAGCCTTTTCTTTTCCCACCTGCGCCTGGGAACGACTTCGGGAGAGCCGGGACTCCGAAAGACGTAGCTTCCGCACCGCGCTCGTTTCCTCGCGGCTGGGAACGGAGGAATGCGGCAGCGGCTCCGGTCGGACCCCTCGTTTCCGTAGACCGCAGTAAACGGAAAGCTTTGAGTTCTCTGCCGCGGCCCTGTCGGTGGAAAAATCACCCGCGCTATCGTCCCCCGGATTTCTCCCCCTCCCCCTTCCCCTTTCTTTTCCCCTCGTTCTCTCAAGATCTATTTTCTTGTCCATAAAGCATTCCAGCAGGAAGCATTTGCTTGGTTGCTCGCCGCTCCTCTTTCTTTCTTTTTTTTTTTTCTTCTAGTTTTTATGTCCTTCATTCTGGTCATCTCTCCGGAAACCATTTTGATTGATATCAATTCCTCTCTCCCTCTCGCGGGTCCGCTTCTCTCTCTCCCTCTTCTTCTCTTGTGACACAAGAAGAGGCAGAAGAGAAGCCATTAGAAACGGATTTTTCTTGTTGACGGAGTCGTTTCTTGGGAAACCCCCATAGACGTATGGGGGTTCCCCTCCAAGAAAAAAAACACACACGCACGCACACGAAATTCTTGATTCTAGAGACCGCTGATGCCCACGATCATCCAGAGAAAGAAGCGATACTCCCCTTGGCTTCCGGGAACTGCATCCCTAGCGCCGGATCTTTCTCTTGTGCAACAAGCGTCGTCGTCTTTGTGGCGCGCGCGCTGCCTTTCCGCTTGTTGGCCGCTACCGGGCTCCCTCCTGTGTTTGGGCGGAAGGAAAGATGACGCCTCCCGCTTTTCCCGTCAGTGGTGATGGAAGCCGATGGAGCACGGGATAGGGAAACCTTCGGGGAAAACGCGTGCATCCCGTGTAACCTTCAGGAAAAACTTTGCACCGTTGTATTCCCGGCTTCATTCCCCCAGGTGCTTCCAGTAAACAAATGATATGATGAAGCGGAGAGGCTCACGCACAGTGAGAGAGAAAGGGGAGAAGGACAGGCAACAATGAGAAAGGGAGGGGCGCACAGGCAACAACGAGAGCGGGAGAGCGAGTGAGGGGCGCACAGCAGCAACAACGAGGGCGGGAGAGCGAGTGAGGGGCGCACAGCAGCAACAACGAGGGCGGGAGAGCGAGTGAGGGGCGCACAGCAGCAACAACGAGGGCGGGAGAGCGAGTGAGGGGCGCACAGCAGCAACAACGAGGGCGGGAGAGCGAGTGAGGGGCGCACAGCAGCAACAACGAGGGCGGGAGAGCGAGTGAGGGGCGCACAGCAGCAACAATGCGAGCAGTCGGTGTCCGTCGATGTGCGCCCGCTGGAAGGAGTCGGGCGCACGTTTGCATCTCTCCATACGTTGCGTCACTCTCCTCCTCCCCGTCCTTCTCCAGGCCCCTGCATCTGAACCGAGATGGAACGTGGCGGGGGAGGAGGGGGCCGCTGCTCTGGTGCTGCTGTCATCTCTCCCGTGGGCGATCCTTCTCGATTTTTTCTCTTACCGCAAGGCTGCAGCAGCAGCAGCAGGGAAGATGGGCGGATGCTGCTTCTGCAACCAGCACGGTGTCTTTAGTATTTCGTTTGTTTGTTCGTTCGGGGGCGCTCTGGTGAACGAAGCCGTTGCGTCCTTTTCCGGTGCAGCAGCAGCAGCAGCAGCTTGGAGTTTCTCTCACGGTTAGGAGAAGAGATCGAAGAAGGCGACTCGACCGCAAACAGCAGCCGGCTGCGTGGATTCCTATTCGCGACCTCATTTTGATCCAGAATGCCGCTTCCCGTCCACTCAGCTACCCCGTCCGCCTGCTCCTCCTCCCTTCTCTTCGGAGGGACCTCGTCTAGAGGAGGAAACGAGCAGGGATTTTCCTCCTCCTCCCTCGCCGTCTTCCTCCTCAGAGATGTCGGAAGTAGTCGCTCGGGGTACCCGCGTCCTCGGTCGAGCAGGAACCGACCGAAGGAATGCCGATCGATACAACCTTCCACGTCTATCGGAGGGAGATGTCTTCTCCCTCGTCGTCGCCGTCTTTTTTCGCCGCTGTTCCTTTGGGGGGGGGGGGGGGGTCCGTCGGGAACTTGTGGAATTCTGTGTTGACCTTTCTGGGAAACCCTCGGTGGTTCCGTTTCACCAGCCATCGCTTAATTGCACTTCGGCGAATTGCGTTTTTCATTTCCGTCTTGCTCAACTCTCGAAGGCGGCAGCCAATGTTTGCACTAGGAAAAAAAGGAGAGAGGGAAATGTGCGTACGCGCGTACGAGCAGCACGGGGGGGAGGGGAGGGGGAGAGAAAAAGAAGTGCGCCCCGGAACGCGCGCGTCCGTTGGTCTCCCGAGGATCGTCTCGCAACCGTCGCAGCAAGTTAGCCGCCGCATGCTTTCTTGTACCCCCCTCCCATTCTTCCATCCCTGCATCTACCCGCCTGCTCGAGGAGAGGGGCAACTCGGCGCGCACCTGCCGCCGCCGCCGCTGCCGCTTCCCGCTCGAACCGATCCGCCAGTGTCATCACCACCACTTTCGGGTGCGGGACGCCGCCCGGCTCCTCCGGCTGGACGTCGCTGCTGCTGCTGCCGCGCCGCGCTTCTTCCTCCCCTTAGATCAGGAGTTGGCCTTCGCGAAAAGCAGCTGCCCATCGACCCATAGGACTGTTGGGAGCTCCTCCTCTCCCACCCCATCCCGCTTCCCCTCTACGCCTACCTTGGCTGTGCACGAGCGGCTGTTCCAGGGGCAGAACCGAGTCACGTGACCCTACTGGAGAAAAGAAGGGGGGGGGGAGGAAGAGGAAGAGATTACCACTGGATTATCCGTCCGAGGCGGCTGCAGAGAGTGACGGAAGCGAAAGAGGCGCCGTGGTGGTAGCGATGGCAGAGGGGGGAACTGCAAACGCCGTAGGGGGAGGGGGGCTATTTCCCGCCCCGTCGCTTGCGGTCCCCCCATTTAGGGCCTTGCTGAGGGAGGGGGAGCTCCATCGCCTCCCTCCTCCCTCGGTATGGGCGGCAAGCGGAAGAAGCGGGCGCTCCACTGGAAAGGTCCCCGGCAGCGGGAGTCTCCTGCCACTCCATCCCCGCGGATCTGCTCCCATTTTTCTTTTCTTTTTTTTTTCCATCCCAGGGCGTGTACGAGAGAGAAAGGAGATGGGGGAGGGGGGGACTGACTTTTTGCCGGCGAGGGCCGCTCCCTGCGCTCCTTTTCCTTCTGCGCCCGTTTCCTCGGCTGGCCGAGGGCGGACCCCCTTGGAACCCATAAGGAACGGGATGCTCCTTCGTCCGGGGACGGAGAAGACGCCCTCCCGCGTCCTCTTCTGCCCCCCTCCTCCCCCTCCCTTCGGGAAGCGCGGCAGCAGCACCGGCGCGCCCGCGTCTCCTTGCAGGTGAGAAGCCGTACAAGTGTTCCTGGGAAGGCTGTGAGTGGCGCTTCGCCCGGTCCGATGAGCTCACCCGCCACTACCGGAAGCACACCGGCGCCAGGCCGTTCAAGTGTTCCTTCTGCGAGCGGTGCTTCTCCAGATCGGACCACCTGGCCCTGCACCTGAAGCGCCACCAGTGAGAGCTGGCGCTCGCGGCGCAGCGGCGGGAGGGCTGCAGAGCTCCTGCTCCCGCCCACCCCCGCCGCCGCCGCCATCTCCCCGTCGTCACCGCCATCCATCATCAGCTATCCCCCCCTCCCCCCGTTTCCCTTCCCCGCGCGCCTCCGGCTTCCCAGCGACGACGAAGATCCCGGTCTCCGCGCTCCCAGAGAGGAAATCCTTTCCTCTTACCCCTTCCACCCCCTTCCCCACTCCCCGGATCCCCCCTCCCTTCGTCTCTGCTTCTTCGTAAATCGGCTTCGTGTAAGAAAAGCACAAAAGGAAAAAAAAAAAAAAAAGAAAAGAGCCAAAAAAATTGTGATATTCAGCGCTTATGTGATTGCGGATGACCCTTGGAGCCCCCGCGCCGCGGCGCTGGTCGATCCAAGCCCGGAAGCCAGAAGAAAAGGGCAGCTCGATCCCAGTGAGATGTTGACGACGAGAGCCCCTCCCCCTCCACGGCAGCGACCCCTCATCAAAGCTCTAAAAGACAGTTGGACTCTCAAGATTTACATATATATATATATATATATATATATATATATACACATACATACATATATGTGTGTATATATATACACACACATATACATACATAAAAGCTATTGAGACGTTGAACGCTGTTTCCTTTTTCTTCCTCCGTTCCCTCGGCTCCTGCCCCGGTCGGAGGAACCGGGGACTCGCCTGTCCGCCGGCCCGTTTTCCTGCCCTTCATCGCCGTGTTGACACTGCCAACGAGTGGTTTCGTCCGAAGAGAAGAAAAAAAAAAAAAAAAGAAAGAAAAAAACCCTCTGTGTGTGTGCGTGTTTTTTTTTCTTCTTCCCTCCTCCCCCTCCCCCCTATGGCAGGGGGAGAAGAGGAAGGAAGGAGGGAAGACCAGGGACACCTTCCTCGGGAGAGGGGCGAAGCGCCTCCTGTGGGCGTTCGACAGGCGCGGGCTCGTCGTCGGTGGAGCCTCGCTGGCGCGCTGCTGTGCGCGCGACGACGGGTTCCCGGCCGTTTGCCCGACCTCGGGCCTCCAGGGAAGAGGAACGAAGGCCTTGCTGGGGAAAGAGGTGGGAGGAAGAGGGCTCCGCCGTTGGTTCTCCGACGTGCTAGCGGTGCTTCCGCTGGCGATGGCGCCGCACATAGAAGGAAAAGAGGGGGAGAAGAGATAAGCGGGGAGGAGCGCGCGAACGAAGAAGGTTCCGCCCCCCCCCTTGTCTTCTCTTCACCCGTCATCCCGTGGTGGCGATCGGGAGCGCCGTTGTTACCCGGAGGTTGTCGGGTGGGAGTGCGCACGCCGGGCACGTGGACCGCAGACCCTCTCCACCCCGTGTGATGGGGGGGAGTCATCTCCGTTCGGCGCGCTCGGAATGAGGCGGTGCTCGGCCTTTCGCTTCGCGTCAGGAGTGTCTGCTCGTGCATGCCCTGCGTGGCGCGTGCGTGAGCGAGCGAATGCGATCTCCGCAACAACCTCTCCTTCGAGCATCCTCCTCCTCTCAACACTCCTCGTCCCTGCATCTGGTGCGCCAGGGACGAGAGGCTGCGGCTGATGACACGACTAAGGGGCAGCACCATCGCGTGTTACTTTGTAAAACTTTTCAGACCAGGCGGTCGCGTTTTGTCCCCCTCCTTCCCCTTCTTCCTCCCGCCCTCCGAGAAGATCCCGATCTGAGCGACGATGCCACCCGGTACGCCGGGACGTTTATTAAAACATTTCTACGGTCAGTACATCACGTGGTATAAGGCCCCACTAACGGCCAACATTTCGCAGGACCTGCCGGGACACCGGGACGCAGCCCGGTGTGACTCTCCTCGGCAGTGGAAGGGGATGGGGGGAAAAAATCTGAGCGGCGAAGGGAGAATGGAAAGGGTGGAGAACCCCCCGTTCCCTCCTTGTTCTTCCTGCCCTCGCCGCGGGGCTCGCGCGCGGACCCGTTTCCTGCCCCGTCGCGGGGACCGCTCCGAACCGGCGGGGATGCGTCCCGGTCGGGCGACAGAGGGTCCGCCCGGCACTCCGCGGGCTCACCATTCGAGAGGGCGGCCCGACTGCGTCGCCGCAGAGCCGCGGTGGCCTTCCGAGCGCGCGCGCGACCTGTTTGGGAGCGATCCCGATGTGCAGGAGGGGAAAAACGGGGAAGGTCAGGGGCGCCGACCGACCAGCCGGAGCCGCAATCGGGCGCTTCGCCGCCGCTGCCGCCGGGGCTCGACCTCGTTCGCCCGGAGAACCCGCGGAGGCGCCTTTCTTCGCTGCCCGCCGTCCTTTGCCGCTCTTCCTGCGGCAGCGGCGGCCGTCTGCCGGGGCGAAATCGATAAAGCGGCGCGCGCGAGTTACCTCCGCGCCGCCGCTCGCGGCCTCCGTTCGGAAGACTCCAGCCGTCCCTCCCCTAGCCGGGCGGAGGGGGGTCTCGGCTGGCGGGCAGGGGGTGGGGAGACCGACGGCTGGACTGCGCGTGTGCGCACCCCGTAGGGAGAGAAGCACCCAGGCGGCCGCCACCAGCGGGGATGTGCGGCGAGCCCGCTGGGAAACCCCTCTGCCCTTCCCGTTCCGGCTCGCGAAGGAGGGGACGCCCCATCCCCGAGGGTCGAAGCTCTCTCGGAGCTCCGAGCGTTGGCACGGATGCCCTTAATCCCTTTGTCCCCTCGCGCGTTGATTCCGGGAGAAGGCCGCACCCGTTGGTCCATAGTCCTGCGGGAGAACCCCTAGATGGCGACTTCTGGCGCTCGCTGCCTTCGCCGCTGGCGCCTTCGACTGGAGGGGAGGAAGGGACATGGAGCAGGAGGAGGAATAATGGGGGGGAGACACCCGGCTGGGAAGAGGACCGAACGGAACTGGGCGCGCGCCTACTTCCCCCAGCTTCCCCTTTTTTTTTGGGGGGGGGGGAGGGGGGGAGAAAAGGCACTCTCCATCGAACCCTTTTCGGTCGTCCGGGAGCCAATGAGCAGCGGCAGCACCCTTGCTGAGGGATAACCACGGCCGGCTCTCGCTGCCGCTGCCTCGGGGAGAAAAGGGCCCGACGTTCCGCCTCTTTTCGTCCCGGGCTGCCTCTGCCCCGCCCCTCTTCTCCCGGCGAGGATGCTTACGGGAACAGCGAGGCAGGTGCCGCGACCGAGGTGACGGCGACGGGTCGGCTCCCGCGCGCGCGAGGACGGCGGCCCTCGGGCGCGCCCCGCCCACGCCGCTGTCTTCAAAACTCGCCCGGGGGCTTCCTGCGAGCGGCAGCGGCGATCGCCTCCGGCCTCCAGCACCGCAGCTCCCCGGAAGACCGCGCGCGGCGGTCGCTCCTCTCTCCCCGCCAAGGAACGCTCATCTCGCGATTCCGGGACTGTGGGGGTAGAGGGTGGTGGTGGGCGCCGGCTCCCCCGCGCTCCCCGGGCGCACATTCGTCCGAAAGGGGCGGGACGAAACGCCGCGAGCGCGACGATCCCTTTCGCTCACTCGATTTCATCTGCTTCCCGCTACCATCGGGATCCACTCCCCTTTCCGGGTGCGCCCCCCCCCCCGCCCATTCTTCGTCGAAGGCCCTCCCTCTTGTTAGGCGGCGGGAGCCAGGCGATCAATTTCCTGGTTTCCTGGCACGGGAAAGGAGGAGCGGGAGATGGAGACGCGTCTCCCGGGAACGAGGCACCTACGCGCGTCTGCCGCTCGCAAACCGGGACTCCCCTCCTGTGAGGCAGTCGCTCGGTGAGTTCAGCTGCCCCCCCGTTCCTCCTTCCGGGTGCTGTCTCGCACTCCGGAAGGACGGAAGAACAGGCGCCGCAATCTGCAGCCCAAGGAGTGCGCGCGGCCGGACCTGGCGGGGCGTAGGGCTTATGAGCGCGGGCCACGAGCAGCAGCAGCGGATTCGGTGGAAGCCAAGGCGACGGAGGAGGGGGGAAGGAAGGGAGCAAGTCGCCGCCGGGCATGGGAACCGGGAGATCTGCCACCAAGGGAAGAAAAAATTTCGCTTCCTGCCCGCTTGGGACCGCCATGGGTTGGGTGCACGCGTCCTCCGCGGTCGCCCTTCCTCCTCCCCTAATCCCGGACCCATAATCCCAGACGCCCTGTCTGCGAAAAAGAGATAGCACGCAAGACGGGCCCACGGCGCTCTCCTTATCAGCTGCTCTCCCCATTCTGGGAGATCCACCGTCGCGTGCCGAAAGTTTCCCTGCAGCGGTCTGCGAGCGAAGAAAACGTGCACCTCGTCGATGCGACTTCTTCCGCGGCGCGCCGAGGATGACGCATCAGATTTCTGCGGACAGGAAGTGCGCGGGGCAGGGTGCAGCTCGCTCAGCAGCAGCAGCAGCAAGCAGCGGCAAAGGGACGCCATCGGAGTCACCTGTCCTCCTCCGCCGTCTTTCGCTTCCGGGTTGCTTCGACGGCGCCGCGCAGGTGCTTCCTCCACCCCGCGCTGGAGTGCGCTCCTCGGGGTTGAAGCAGGTCCCCCCCTCTGCCTTCGGAGCACGGGTACGTCCCGAAGGCAGGCCGAGAGGACGGGAAGCCTTTGCCTTACTCCTCCTCCTCCTCTTCGCGGCTGGCAGGCGTGCAGGCGCTCTCGACTGCCTTCCCGCTCAGTGCTCAGTGCCGCCGGCGACGTCTCCCGTTCGAGCTGGCCGTTTGGGGGGTGCCCCTCGAAGCGGAGCCACCAGCCCGCCGCCAGAAAACAAACGAAACGCGCGCGCACAAAAACGAGGACCTCTTTCGCTCTCAGCACAGCTCCGGTTGGTGCACACACCCCACCCCCCCGCTGCTTCCCGTACCGAATGCGGATCTAAAAAACAAAAACAAAACGTCACGCTGGCCGCTGTGATGACCCACTTCAATCTGCCCGGCTGCTGCCCATTGTTTGTTTATGTTCCTCTGCGGAAGCAACCGCGATGGCGACAGCTGAGACGCCTCCTCCCGGGAACCCACAAGTGCTGCGTGCCTCTTGCCGTCATGGCGTCGCGCCCCTTGGGCGTCCCGGGACACGTGCAGGCGTTTCCGAGGGCTGCCTGGACCTCCGAAACACGCCTGCTCGCCCTTCCACGCGCGCTCGTTCTGGAACGTCTTTTTTTCCCCGGTACTGTCAGAAGTAGGGGAGTAGACCGGGTGATGTGTTGGCGCAGGGAACGGGCGGCAGCGGGTCATCAGCGAGTGACCAGTTCGTGAGGTAACGATGGGAGTCTCGCCTTGCGAACCACGAAGCGCGGGTCCAAGCGGCTGCGCGACGCCCCCCAAACCCGACCAAGTGGACTCGGCCGAGCGGCGGTAGGGGGAAAAATCCCGGCGCCAAACGCGAAGCTGCGGTTCCCACCGACGGTGGGCGAGACCGCCAAACAATGCCCTCGCCCCTCCACGGTCGATGGGAACATCCGGTCCAGGCAGAGTATTCGGGCGGCAGGTCGCCGCCGGAGTTCGAACCCAGTTCCTCGCGCTCGATGCCGGGTCCCCGAGGGACGAACCCACAAAACGCCAACCAGCCCCTCGTTCTCCTTCAGCTCTCTCGTGCTTCTCCGGGTGATCCTGCTTCGGAGAGTGCCCATCTTCGTTCCCACCAACGCGCGCATTCATTTCCCTCATCGGGGACCGAACGATTTGTCTTCCGGCAAAGTGCGCAAGCGCTCGGGCGAACGGAACGGACTTTTCGGAGACGTGCGGGCGACCGCGCACGGTTCGTTGGCGCGCGCCTGCAACAGGCTGCCTGCAGCCGGCGTCCTCGTATGCGAAATGTGTCCGTCCAGTGGACCATCCGTCCACCGACCACGGCGCACCGCTAGCTTGCGATGTTTTCATGCGAGATGTGTTGGCCGTCGCTCTGAGCGAATCAGCCGATGGTTCGGCGTCGCGGCGTTGTTTTTGAACTTCTCAGGAAGATCTTCAGCTGCTTGGTACGCAGCGGTATCCAAGGCGATTAGTGAAATAAGCGGTCCGAGGAACAACCGGGAGGAATTCGAGGTTGAGAAAGAGTCGGTTTGCGTGAGGAAGTCCAGCTGAGATTACATAGTCAGCAAGAACAGCATGAGGAATTGAAAGGAAACGAAGCGTCTGGTGGGGAGTGGGACGACGAACTTGTCATCTCCCAGACGCTTCGCTTCTTCGTCCCGGCAACCATGCAGGGAGGATACGGGTTTTCGGAAACGCAAACGTCGATAGTCGCAGCTGGGAGTCTCGCCCACCGCTACGGACAGTGGCGCATCGCGTTGATAGGGAAAGGCGTCGGCGGCAGCCTCCGCGAGCGGGCTGAATTCGGTGCTCCCGAGAGAAGAGTTTCGCCCCTGGTTTCGGCCCCCCCCCCCCTTTCGAGTCCACACTCGCTGATGCACGCGTGTGTGCGCCTGCGTGTTTGCGAAAGCCTCCAAGGAGCCGCGAGATATCCGCGCCACAGGGATCCCTGGCGATGGCCGCGGCGGCGCTGCCCACGCTCGTCGAGGGGCGGTTCCACTGCTTCCCTCGCGACGTGGGAAGCGCCAGGCTTCTCCATGGTTGCGCAGACGCAGAGGGCCAAAGTAGACAGGGCGATGTTGGCGGGCCGGCCTGCATAAGGGTGGGGGTCGCCCCTGTTGGAGGAGGACGAGGGCCTCGGTGTGGTTTTCGCCTGCCTTTCTTCCAGCAGCACCCGCGCGATTTCACGCACCGAACGTGTCAGGTGCGTGCGTGCGTGTGTGTGCGCGCGCGTGTTCGCTCCGACCCACGGAGCTCCGGTCGTTACAAAGTCGTCCTTTTCTGAAGACAAAGGCGCCCAACCAACTGTTGCGTTGCCTCTTCGGCCTCTCTCGCTTCCTCCAATCCCCCCTCCTCGAAATGTCGATACGAAACTCCTTTCAGAATCCCGAGAATGCTGCTCGGTTCTCTTTTTTGCTGCTCTTCTCTCTCCCGCCCTCCCTCTCTTCCGAAGACTTTTTCGTGGGTGTGCGCGCGCGCGTTTTCCCCTTTATTGCGCGTGCGCGTGAATTAACGAGCGATTAAAACTGATTTTATTCATAGCTTTGACAGCGGAGATGCTGGCTGGCGGGATTTGCATATTCAGCGTGGGCCACGGGTTCCGCTGAACGTCCAGTGCGGGCATCGGGTGCACGCAGCCGCCTTCCCCCTCGCTCCCCCGAATAGAGGCAAGGGGGCGAGGAATCTGGGAATGCCTTCAAAGTGCCCCTCCGGTTTCGTGTAGCGCTAATGCGGCTTAATCGCGTTATCAGACGTCGTCTGGGAAACGGGCATCCGGCGTTCCCCCCTCCCTCACCTTTGTCAATCCGAGACTTCTTGCGCGGCGTCAACCGCGGCATACCGTCGGGGGGGGGGAGGGGGGGGGGGCAAGGCGTGCGGCGGAAGAGCGAGCGTTTTTTTGCCCCACTCGCTTTTATCTTCCCGCTCGCTCGGGGCGGGGCGAATTCCCGGTGGATTTCGCAACGCCGCGCCTTCGACGGGTGCTTGCTTGCGAAACGTGGCCGGCGGCGGGGTGAAGGGGAGAGGAGGGGTGCTTGTGGGGGTGGAGGAGAGGGGATGCTCGCCCACTGGACGGGGCGCCTCCCTCGCCGCCGCTCCGTGAGACGCGCGTCGGGAACGCACCGCGTTTCGCAATTGGGTGCGAATCGGGAACGCGGCCCGGTCCGCGCACGGAACCTTCTGGCGGCGCGGAGGGAGAGACGGGGGGGGAGGAAAGAAGGCTGCTGCCGGAGGTCGTTTAACCCGTCGTTTCACAACGGCTTGTAAATTGTTTACCGGTCCATTTGCACTCGCCCGGAGGGGGAAATTCCAGTTCGCTTCGTGTGGTAGTTGCGGGCGCGAAACACCGCGCTGGTCGCGGTGCTTCGGGCAGCGCGGAATGCCGGAGTCGCTGGCGGGAGAGATGTCGAGCCCTCCGCGGTGCCCTTGGTCGGATTCCGGCGCTCGCTCCGAACAGCCATCCTCCTTCGGAAAGTGGTCGCAGGTCGCTGCGCTGCTGGAAACACCCTGTGGATGCGGATCCTCGCGTTCAGGAGCGCACGCGGCGGTCCCCGCCGCAAGGGTTCTCTAGGAGAGGCAAGCTGGGGCGCGCGGGAGAGGGGAGCAGGGGGTGAAGACGAGTATCCCGTTCGACAGGCTGCACGCCTCCCGGAAGGAGCTTTGGTCCAGAGCGCCTGGATGGGAGAGCGGGTGCGGAACAGGTTCCTCCCCCCCTCTTGATCTTATGCGCTCCTTGGTCTCACCGCTGCTCCTCCACCCGCGGGTGTCAACTCCCCTGCATCAGCAGGAAGGAGGGACTTGCGAACCGCACCGCGCGTCGGGTGTGCGCAGAGCGCCGCCGAACGCTTTCGGACCTGACACACTCTGCCGGGAGTCAGCAGCCGGAAGGAGTCCTGGACCCTTTCTGCCCTTTCCCGGTGCGTCTCCGAGGGATCATCAGGGCGCAGGCGGCACACGAGTCGCGCGCCATGTTTCAGGTGCGCGCGTGCTGCCACCGTGCGGTTGCTTCGGCGTCTGGCGCGCAGTCTTTCGGCCTGGGTCGTGGTGCGAATCGCCGAATGGGCATTGAAAAACTAAACAAATAAATAAAAGTAGAGGGGCGGCCCGAGTAAGAGGAGCAGTCCTGGAGCGGGCAACGCTTCGGAGAAACAAACCGACTCTGATTTCTGGAAGTTCAAAAACTCGAGTGGGGAAAAGCCGAAATTTGATTGGACAGGCGCTGCGCGCAGTTCGCAAAATGGCGTCATCCAGCTGATAAGTCCAATCGGCGGATATTCCTCCTCCTGACTCGAGTGCCGTTCCCTCAGAGCTCGCTTGAAGTGGCCTTTTCCTTTTTCTCAAGAAAGGAAGAAGGAGAAGGAAAAAAAACGTAACCGGTCGTCGTCGTCATGGATCCTCCAGGAGGAACCTGCGCAGGCGCCGCCTCGGTGCGAGCACATCCGTAGCGATCGCCTCTCCAGCGCCGTCTCGTTTCCTCCTTCGGGAACGCGGCTGCACCATGGAAACCGCGACCGGGACACTCCCGGGAGCAGCCCGCCGGAGCCATCCGTCTCGCAGAGAGGGGTCACCAAGAAAGCATGGACGGCAAAGAAGCTCTGCAAGCAGCTTCAACTATTCTCCTGATGTCACTATTCCTCCTCCTTCTCCCTTCCTCTTCCTTTCCTCCTCTCTCTCCTCCCCTTCGAACTTCGTCGATTCTCCTGCCGCTGCTCCTCTTCCTCTTCGGACTTCGGTAGATTCTCCTGGTGTCTGCCGTCCGAGAGTCACCTGAACCATTCTTCCCGCTGCCTCAGCCGCTGTCCGGGAACCATCAGTCCTGCTCATTTGCCTGCACTTGCGTCGCGATCGTGTCCCCGGCTTGTGGGTCGGGAGGTTCCCTCAGCGGCACGAGGCGCCCTCCTAGATGGGACCTCCTGGTGTCCTTGGCCCCTGCCGGCCTTGAGCGCGCCCCGGCAGTGACCTCCCTCTTTTCCCGCGCGCGAGAGGTGAAACCGGAAGCGATGTTTTCCCATACACACAGGTGGCGCATCGCCCGTGTGTGAGGAACTGGAGGGCGGGACCCTCTTCACCCCTCTTCTCCAGGGCCGGGCCACTCCGTGAACCCCTCCTGGAGGGAGGGGGGCAGCGCCCGCGTAGCTGCTCCTTTTTCTAGGAGCGGTGCGCACCCAGGGTGATCCTTGACCTTCCCCTCCTTTGCCTCCTCATCCTGAGGGAGGCCCGCAAGGTCTGGGTCTGAGGAGGGGAAAGACCAAGGTGTTTAGGGTCACCGCAGGTCCCTGTCCGTGCACCTCCTTTTTTGGGAATGCGCCCTCCCAGTGGGGCACTCCGGAAGGATCTGGAGGCTGGCTGCCCTCCGAAGTGCCCATCGACAATAGGGACTTGCCTCGCGCTCTCGGGACCGGGAAGATGCAAGCGAGTCGCACGACCCACCCCCTGCGGGAAGATAAGGAGGAAACGGGACGTGCCAGAGCTGCCCCCGCGAACCGTCTTTTTTTTTCCTCTCTGCGAAAGGTGGGGGTTGCAGACTCCTTGTGGCCTTTCCTCACCTCCTTTTTCGCTTCCCGGATCGCTCCTTATCCGGTCGCGGGTCTTCAGGGACTCGCGGCACCGCCCGCGTCTTCACGGGATCCCTTCCGTGCGGCCCGCTCCTCGCGTTCCGTTCACCCAGCCGCGGGAGGAGAGATACTTCCGCTTCCGAAGAGGCAGGGGTCCATGGATTCCACGGGACTTGGCGGGAAGTTCCCCGGCCTCGCCTCCCTGCTCCCCGCTCTGGAGCGTACCGTCTGTCTCCGGGACGGGACGCGGGAGCTGCCGCTGGAGTCTCGCGCGTGGAGGGGAAGAAGGGAGGAGAAGGGGCGAGGAGAAGATGCCTTTTTGCTGCGTCAAGGAGCGAGTAGCCGTGGAAGGAGGGGCGTCCAACCAAGGCTGGAAGGAGCAACCCCCTGCCGGGAACGCGCGCAAAGAGAACTCTCCCTCTGTTCTCAGCAGGTGCTACTTTCTTGAAAATCTCGAAGTC
Organism: Raillietiella orientalis; assembly: GCA_036172245.1. NCBI lineage: Eukaryota > Metazoa > Arthropoda > Ichthyostraca > Raillietiellida > Raillietiellidae > Raillietiella > Raillietiella orientalis. The sequence goes on along the minus strand of JAYWIR010000002.1, from coordinate 7,056,527 downwards.
TTCCCTTCTGGAGGGAAGTTTTCAGAGTGCGCGCCCTCAGGCGCCGCACCGGTCCGGCCATCAGGGAAGATAGCGAACCTCAAGAGCTGGCACTCGGCCACTTTGAGAAAGAGTAGTAAAAGGAGGAGGAGGAAGAAGGAAGGAGGGGAGGAGGAAGAGAGAGGGAAGGAAGGGAGGGAGGAGGAAATGAAGGGGAAAGCAGGAAGAGGAAGGGAAGGGGAAGCGGATGAGGAATGGATGATTGAGCGGAAATGATGAGAAGACGTGGTTGTCTTCTCTACCACCTTCTCTTCGCGAGTGCGTATGCCGGTCCTCCTTGGCGCGCTGCGGCACCAACGACTCCTCCCATGGAGGGGGGCGCTCTGCGGCTTCCAGGAACGCCTGGCTCCGGGGTGCGCGTCTCTTGCCAGAGGACACCCCAGCCCGAGCGAGCATCCTCTGGCAGCCATCTTGCATTGCTCTCCGGACGGACCCAGCAGCGGCTGCTTCCCTGCACCGGACGACGGGAGGGCTGCCTCCTTTCCTCCCTCTGGAACTTCTTTCTTTGCACGTGGCGCGCGCTTCGTCCTGCCCCTCCTCGTGCGTTCGCGGACGGAGGGGGGAAGTCGGGCAAGGAGGGCGGTGCGGACGGTGCTGCTCCTGCGAGATCGTCTGATGGGGAGGAGAGGGCATTTCGGCGGCCTTTTCCGCGAAGGCTGCCGGGGCCCGTGCTGCAGCCCCTTAATGGCCCCCGAGGACTCCTCCCAGTCGGGGCTCGTTGCGAGGTCAGCGCAAGCCTAGTGGCAGCCGGTCCTCCCATCGCCACCCTCGTCGGGCTTCTGCTGCTTTCGAGGCGGAATGCCGGGCCGCGGAGGGGCACGGAGCGAGGTGGCGCGAGCGGGACCCACCTTTTTCGCGAGAAGATCATTCCGCTCAGGAGGAGGAAGTGGAGAGGAGAAGACCGTCGTGGAAGGGCAGGGATTGCCCCTGCTCCTCCTGTCCTTCTTCCCCGAGGGGAAGGAGGGACGCCACCGTCGGACGGCTTTGCTCCCAGGGGGAGAGTTCGAGGGACGCCGGAGAGGTGGTTCGAAGAGGAAGCGCTGCATGTGGGCGTCTTCGGAGTCAGCTCCGCCGGGAGCGCCCCAGAGTGGTCCGCGCAGCTCTGGACATATGCCGCTTAGGGGGCGGGCCGTGCCCCCATGACCTCGGCAGGACGGGCGGCGCTGTCGCGTCGCCTCCGGATCCCGGCGGTCCGCGGGACGCCAGCCAGCCGTCTCATTATTCGGGATGCTGCAAATGTTCCCCCGTTCTGGCTCGGGAGCCGGGAGCGGCGAACCTCCGGGGAAGCCCTGCGGAGACGTAATGGCGGGATCGTGCGTTATCCCGCTGGATTTTTCGAACTCGAGGTAATCCCGGCACACATAAAGCGTATCAGCGTATCTTAGCAACTGTCTCGGACGGAGCACTTGCGAAGATGCGGAGCGAGGATGCTGCGACGTGATGAATTTTCCATGAAGATCTACCGAGCAGGCCTTCCTTTACGAGGGAGTTGATCCCACTATTTGCCCGTCTCTGTGCTTCATCCGGGAGCAGGAGCGGGAGATTCCCTTCGCCGCCGCCGTTGGCATAACAACGGTGACATCTTCCCGTGGGCTGATTACCGCTCCCAACGTGTGCATCACGCAGAAGGATGGAACCAGAGACGAAAAGTAAAGACGAAGCGAGACGAGGAGTGAGAGGGGGGGGGGGTAGAGAGGGGAGGAGTCGGGGGGGAAGGGGGAACTCGGCTGCATTTCGTGCCGCCGCCGCTTGCGGAGGCTGGAATTTCGGTTCGGGTACGGAATTTGATCTGTGAAAAATCACGCGCTTTTTTTTTCCCCCCCTTCCAAAAGGATGCAATGACGGCGGCGGCGGCGGCGGGACGACGCGCTGCTCTCGGTGCGCTTCGGCGTAGTCGTGGTCGTGGTCGTTGTGGTCGTAGTCTTCGTGGTCGTCGTGATCGTCATCGTGCATGAACAGTTCCGGAGCGCGTTTCGAAGAGAAGAGGAAGGAAGAAAAGGGAGCATGGTGCCGTTCCTCGATAGCTGGACAGAGAGGAGGGAGTGTCGCAGCTTCCCGCCTGCGAAAGACCTCGCTCACGGCGTCGGCGGCAGCTGAACTCGCCGCTTCCGAACCGCCGCATATCGAGGACGTCCACGAGGCCTCCCCCACTTTTCCTCCACCCCTACCCCCTCTCATTCCTCGTGAGGCACCCTCCCCACCTCCCATTCCCATTCAGTTTGGTCCGCGGGGGCTCCCGGTTTCCGAGTCCTTCGCCCGAGAGGCCCGTGGAACCGACGGTGCCACCCTGCGGGAGGAAGCCCGAAACCCAAGGCGCCCCCCTCTTTCCCATTCTCGGCTTCGGTCCTTTCCGGGGAGATTCGAGCGCGCTCTCCCGGATCCCGTTCGGGAGAAGACGGAAGGCGGGGTGCATCCTGATGCCGCCCCTTTTAGCAGCCGTGTCTCTTCGGAGGGACCTCGGGTTTTCCTCCTGCGCTGCCGAGGAGAGGCACCGGGATGTCCGATGACCCAGCATCCACACACCCTCTGTCCGCATTTGATCTCCTTGCCTTCCTCCCGACCCCTTCGTCCCTCTGTCGAATGCATTCTCTTCGAGGAGTACGGAAAGGGACGGTAAGGGGGGAGGGGAATGGATGGCTCCTTCTCCCTCCTCCCGCCTTTGTCTCCCTCGCAGGACGGGGAGGCTTCCCTAAAGAGGAGGGGGTCGAGGCGAGAGGGAGGAGGGAGAGGTGGGGTTTCCCTTGCGTGCTGCGTCCTTCATTCCGAGGTCGCACCCCGCTTCTTCTCCTCTCCCTCCACTCCTCCCTTCCTCTTATTCCCTCTTCCCCCTCCTCTTCCTCCCTTCCTCCTTCTTCTCTCCTCTTCTTGTTCCTCCCTTTTTATTTCTCCTCCTCCTCCTCCTTTCCTCCTGCTCTTTCTCCCTTCCTCCTTCTGGATTGGCGCCTCCCGTGCCAAACCGCGACACGCAGAACGGCAGTCATCCGGACTCCGGAGGAGGAGTCAGGAAGACCTCCGCTGTTCCTGGCGCCTCGACCCGACCGACGGCGTGTCGTTCGCGGTCCTCGTCTGCCAGCCGGGAATCCTGCTCTCCCTGCTTCCCGCCTCGTCTCTGCAGCAGACGGTGCGAACGGGAACACCATTTGCTCGTTTCGATCGCTCCCTCTGCGTCGCCCGATCCCGCGAAGAAGAGGGGAGGAGGAGAGGAGGAGAGCCCCGAGAGACGAGCTTGCAAGGGACTCACCTCGGCCGAGAGCCATCGATGCGTCATTTCCTGGTGAGGCGGTGGTCCCCGTCCGGGAACTCTCGAAACGCCCCCTCCGTGACTACGAAGACGCTCCGCATCCCTTCGGGTTCTTCCCTTCTGTCTGTCGCCTCCCGGAATTCCACGTCGTTATCGTCCCTCGCCACCACCTCCGGGTGCCATTGCCAGGGGCGTCTTCTTGCCTGCCTGCGCCTGCGCGCACTCTCCGGACCCTTCGCCGCGTGTGGCTGCGAGCCCTGAGGAAGAGAAGACGCCCCACGGGCTGCCGAGCTTGACTTCGAGTTCGTTCCTCCTTCATCCCCCCCCATCTTCACTGGGACCGTTTCGCTCCGCAAGGCATCTTTTCCTAGGTCTTCGGGGGTACGCAGAACCACGGATGGCTCCAACCTCCCTCGCCACCCGCTGGCTTCCTCCTGGAGGCCAAGTCGCTTCCTCTCCTCCAAGCTTCCTCCTCTCCTTTCCGCGGGTGCTCCGGGAAACTCGGGAGCCTCAACTCTTTGTCGATGATTCCCTCTGGACCACTTCTCGCGCGCGGAGAGGAGGGAGTGCTCCTCTGAAGAAGTGGCTCGGCACCCTCGAGACACTCGTCTCCTCCTCCTCCTCTTCCCCCCTCCCCCACCCATCCCCGGTGCACCACCACCGTGTGCTCCAAACACGACGTGTTCACCCCGATCGGAGGGACCCACTTCCGGTTGAGCGGAACAGCACAGAGCTGCACGGCTGGCTGGACTCCGTGGTCCTGTTATTACCATGAAGCTCGCACGGGCGGTGCCGAGAAGCCGCCCTTCCAGGCGGCATCTGGTCACGCGGGAACGAGGAAGAGGGGAAAACCGGAAGTTCCCCCCGGTTATCCTTTCCTCACATCGTTTCCCGAGTTGGCTTCCCGGGAAGACGTGGAAAGAAGGGGAGGGGCGAATTCCATTCCCACCAGCCGCTCGGCTCCCGTTCTTCCGTCCCGTCCTGTTTGTGAGTCGCCTCGGAAACGAGGAAGGGAACTGCAGCCATCTCACTCTCACCTTTTCCTTCCTCGAGGGTAGGAAAGGCATCCGGGAGCGGAGCCGCCCGCGGCTCCAACGACTGCCGACGCGAGGCCGCCGGCCGGTCGCGCACCCCCGCGGGCGCATCGTCCTCTGTCCTTGAGGACTCTGTCGTCGCCGTTGCCCAGGAGAGGCTGCGGCCCCCGAGGAATCGCCGGCGTCCTCGTCCCTTCGGAATGTGCGTGGGCTCTTCCCCAGGCGCTGCCACGCGATCTACGGCGCGCGTCCTCCCGGCCCGCCTCCGCATCTCGTCTCCTCCCCGGTGGCCACTGCTTGGTGCAACCTGCGCGGTTTTAAAGGAGAAGGAGGATGCTGTCCCGCAGCTGCTCCCCGTTCCGTGATTCACCCACCCGCTCTTGGGTTCGCGTCCAGGAATGCTCCTCTAGCCGAGGACTTCCGAGGTCGCATTGTGCCGCTGTTGCCGCCACCGGCGGTCCCTGGCGTCCACGCTCATCCGGAGCGGGACGGTTCTGGGGTCCCGTGCAGACGGACGTACCTTCCTGATTGTCATCGTCAGTCTCCGGTCAGGCTCTCTGATTCGGGACTTCCGATGTTCCGGACAAGACCACGCGGTGGCTAGTGGTGGCTTTGAAACGTGCTCGGCGGCAGCTTCTGGACGGCTCAGCAGGCAAAACAGGGACGACCCGGGGAAGTCGCTGTAGGAGGACACGATGATATTCCTCGCCTCTCCAGAGCGAGCATCCCCGACCCTGATGAAGGCAGTCGTTCCCTCAAAGGGTCCGGCTCGCAGCATGCTCGGAGAAGATGAAATCTTTCCCTCAAGTCGTTCTGGATCGCGGCAAGCTGCCCACTCACTTCTTGCGAGAGGCAAAGGGTCTGAAATCCTCGCATCTCCCAGAGTCCGCAGCTTCCGTTTCCTCACACTCGCCTCCTGCCGGTTCGGAGTCTGAGACTGCGATCCGTAGTTTTCCCGGCAGGCGGTTTCTACGGGCTTGGTCGCCCCTCCCCCTCAGTTTCCTTCTGGGCGCCCGCGCAAGCAGTCCATGAGGAACAACTCGGGACGGAAGGGGCGGCTCGCCCTCTCCAACGGCCGAATGACCAGTATCCCCGGAGCAACTGTCGCAAAAGTGCCACGCTTGCGGACTGTTCGACCCGTCCCAGCCACCGCAGCCCTCCATGGTAACGACCACCCTTGCCGCAGCGCTGCCCTCCCTGAGGGAATGTGTAGGCAGCAGCCTTGCGGCTAGATGGGATGTTTCCATGGAAACCTGCGGAAAGAGAAGAGGACTGGATGAGTGGACGACAGACCAGCTTAAGGACGCTGCGACCCCAATTGCCCCACCTCGAGGACTTTTGCGCTGACGTGAGCTGCTGGGTATTCCGGAGGAAGGTCTGCAGTGGTTCAACCTGCAGTGCTCTTGGACACCACCAGCACCCTCCCCTTAAAGTGGCAGGAGTCGACGCTGTTGCTGCTGCACTGGGATCGCCCGTGCAACGCCCATCAGCATCACGGCGAAGAGAGGGGAACCCGAACTGTGCCAGGAGCGGAGAGAGCGAATCCTCTCCTGCACATGCTTGTAGGATTGTGCTGTCCACCGGCCCCTCTGGGAACGTTTTGCCACGACCCTGTGAACCCCCCGGCGGCCACTTCAGGGACGCTGTAAGGCCCCTTCTCCTACGCGACGCACTTCGGCCGGCAGCCTCGCCACCAGCAGCTCTCCGCTGCCCGCGCAGGACCGTCGTTTCCTGGAGAGACGCAAGAGGAGAGCACAGCGACAGGGGTGCCACATCCACTTTGCAGTCCGCTTCATAAGGATGGCAACGAGATGACCCCACCTGGAAAACCTCATCCAGCAAGAGCTTGCCGGCATCCTCGAGAGAATTCAGAGGACCGTCCCCCCCCCCCCCCAGCGGAACGTGATCTCTTCTCTCACTCCCCCTCCCTTCCCCCAAGCTTCTTTTTATTTTTGTTTTTGTTTTTGTCTGCTGCCTCCCCTCTATTGCCGTGGCGTACTACACCGGTTTGCGCACCGGTAACGCGGCAGATTTGTTCCGAAAACGGACGTGGCTGGACTACGGGTCCAACCAGAGAGATTGAGATTATTTTATATGAAATAAACACCCCGGTGCATCTGGATTACAATCGATGGTAACAACCGGACCGCTGAGTCCCGCCAGCCGTGCAGCTCCTGTTCTTCCGCCCCGTCCTGTTTGCGGGTCGCCTCGGAGACGAGGGGAGGCGGCCCCCTTTCCTTCCTCGAGGGACAGGAAGGGCTTCTAATGCGAGCCACTCCTTCCAAAGATCCGCTTTCTCTGCATACAGGGTAGTAGTGCCCCCTTTCCCCACCATACCAACCCTAAATGAATGAATGTTCGGAAGAATGGAAGGAACGCATCCTCGAAGAAGATCCTCACCAACTCCCGGAGCAATCGGGGTCGCGGGCTCGCCGCCGCCGCCGCACGCACGTGGCTGCCTCGGGCGGCCAGCACAGAAATCCGTTCGACTGGCGGCGACAGCCTGGTCTCCGGCCGTGACTTGCTGGAGGGCCCACCGGTGTGGTTGGTTCCGGGTGCAGCGGAGCGGCGGCGAACGAGAAATCGACGGTGCAGCACACCGACAGTGCCCTTTGTCCGGTCCGCTCTTCGTCATCACGGTCACATCAAATTCCCCCCCTCTGCGAGAGCTCGCCCCGCGGACGGAGCTGCGTGCTCACCCATCTGCCGTGGAGGCGCGGCAGGGCATCCTTTGGATCCCCCTGGAATCCGCCTCCGGAAGTTCCCCTGGCGACCACCCTTTCCCCCTCTCCTCGTCAGCTTTTCGAGTTGACTTCCCGGGAAGAACGCGGAAGACGGAGGAAGGGTGAAGCTCGAAAGACGTGCAGAGAGATGAGGTTCAGATCGAGGAAGCTGCTGTTGCCCCGCAGCGCGTCTCCGAGTCCTTCCCTCCGGTGGAGCGTCGACGCGAGGGCGGGAAACGTCGCTCAGGAACCTCCAGATTCTCAGCGTCGCGGCTCTGGTTCTCGTTCCACTGAGCGGGGAGACCTTGGTTTCCCTTCCCCTTCTCTTGGCGTTCTTCGCCCCCGGATGGGTTCGTCTTTCCAGGGCGCACTTGCGCGCGCATCCCTGTTCGGGAAGCATCCGATCTGGATGGTGCCGCGATCTTTCGGGACATCTCCTGAGCGCCGCGGGAATCACACAGTCCTCCTCGGAAACGTTTCGGCCTCCTGCCTGAGGGAGCAGGTTGGTAGCAACCCACCGGCAAGGTGCAAAGGTGTCCTGATCGAGCTCACTCCCAGGAAAAAAGAGGGACTCAGGTGGTTGGACCGCGGACCAGCGCGCGGCGACTCCAAGTGCCCCATCGAAAGTACTCTCACGCCGGGGCGAGCTGCTGGAGATTCCCCGGGAAGACCTCGAGTGGACTCCAGCGCTCCAGTACACGCACACCCTCTCAAGTGGCAGGACATCACTATACCCAGGAATGGAGGGGGTGGAGAGCGAGAATCCCTCTCGCACCTGACCGTGGATTGTGCTGCCCTCCAGCCCTTGTGGGAACGTCTTGCCATGACCCTGTAGACCCGCAACGACAGCACACAATGCCCAGCAGCTCTTTGCTGCCTCCGCGGGACTGTGGCTACTTGGAGCGCCAACGAAAGAGGTCACCAGAACAGGGACGCCAGCCGCTTCGCAGTCCGTTTCCTGAGGACTGCAACGAGATACGCCCATCTGGAGAACACGCATCCTCATCCGGAAAGGATGCAGGGGATGCCCTCGAGCAGGCATTGATCCCTTCCCGATCCCTCCAGAGGTTTTCGAGCACTTACCCTCCAGCAGGCAGGGGCACCTCGGTTGTCGACGGTGTTGGAACTCGTCACGAGTTCTGGAACGAATTACCGACGAGTACCAAGGCATAGCTGCATTTTATTTTTGTTTGTCCCTCTCTCCTCTGCCTCCCTCGTCGGTCTACGCACCGGCTTGTCGGCAGGTCTCGTGCTTGAGGACGGTGACCACTGCTTTTGTGAGCTTGCTTTCTCCCTAAATGAACGTCTCCGGGAGCAGCCAGTTGGAAAGGCGATCTTCCTCCTCGGTCTTTTGCCGAGACCTCGGATTCCAGCAATGGATGGTACGAACGAACCTTCCGCTCCGATGAGGAACTGACGCAGACTCCATCACCCGACTATTCAGTAGCCGAGGGAACATTCGTTGGTGGTAGAGTACCACCGGAGTTTCTTGCGCTCATTCGCATGCGATCCAGCCGAGAAGTTTGCGTCTCTCACAGTTCCAAGAAGACCTTCGTGGCCAAGGAAACCTCGACAGAACGCTGCTGAACCGCTTCCTCCTCCGGCATGTTGGCGGAGGGAAGAGACAGTCCCGAAGCAGCAATTCTTCTTCGGCGCTGCCGTCCCAAGTCCGAGAGGAGAAGTGCGTCTGCTCCCGCCGCCGGCCGTAACCTGGCGTGGGTCTTCCTTCAGGAACCTTCCTTGCCACTCGGAGATTTCGGACTGATCTGCACCCTTCCTCGGTGGGCGGAAGGAGATGCGACCGAATGCTGACGTCACGCCTCCCGCGAAAGAAGAAATGTGACAAGAAGTGTGCCTGCGGTCCAGCCACCCAAGTCCTTTTTTTTCTCCTGGAGGTGAGCTCAACTAGGAGACCTTCCACCTTGCCGGTAGGTCGCTGCCAATCTGCTCCTTCAGGGAGGAGGAAGACGAAACGACGGTGAGGAGGACCGTGTGTGTTGTCCTCCAGCCAGTCTGCGCATCGAGAATGCGCCGGTTGCCGACTCTTCCGCTCTCGTTCGGTTCCTTCCTGCTTGGTCGGACAGAGGATGGGGGATGGGGTGGGGAGGTGGCACTTTCCAAGCGAACGCACTGTCTCGCTTGTTTTGACACCCGGGGCATTTATTTTGAAACAAACAAACATGTGTAGGGCCATCGACCCTACAACGTCCGAAAGAGTTCGGAACTTGCCGAGTCACCGGCACGCAGGCCGGCGAGGTTCGACTCGGCAGTGGAGGGGGAGGAGACAAACAAAAAGAAAAAGAAAAAAAAGAGCGCTATTTACAAAGACTGGTGCTGGGGAAGGGATCACGTTCCACTGCAGGTCGTCCTCTACATCCTTTACAGGATGCCGGCAAGTTCCATCTGAGTATGCCCCAAGTGGAGCCATCTTGCTGCCGTCCTCAGGAAGCTTAGGGCAAAGCAGATGGCGTCCCTGTGGTGCTGTCCACCAGTGGCGTTGCTCCAGGCCTCCACAATCCCACGTAGGCAGCAAATTGTTTCTAGGGCTGCGTCAGGAGAAAGGGCATCGCGCACAAAGAGGTGCTTGAACACGTCTCTGGAAGCGTTCGGGGTAGGGGAAGGATTCCCGTACTCCGAACCTGACGCAGTTCGGATCTACAGCCCCCTTCGTCTCGCCTGTTGATGGTCGGGGTCACGGTGCTTTCCCAACTCTCCGCGCCGATGGCACCTTCGTTCTCATGAAATCGCGAAATTGGATCTTGCGTGGAGCTGCACCTGCCCATGTCTCGGGTTCCGTTGGGAAGCGCGCCATGTCGCCCGGGAAGTGCGGACCGTCACTCCGTGCCGACTGACCGCGCCGCACTGCGCTCGCGAAATCCACTCGGGGGAGGGGGGGAGGGGATTAGTTCTTTCGAATCCCAAAACTCTGCGAGCCGAGTCGGCACCTCCGCCGGATTCATCCCCGAGCACGTTGGCACCGGAGGGGGGCTCACTGGTGGGCGAAGCTGCTGCCTTCCTGCCAGTTCCTGAAAGCCCCACTTTGGTCGCAGCAGCTGAAGCAATATAAGTTGCCCCGTGGTGATGCTACAACCACTCGAACCGCTTTCAGGTGGTCTCCTGTGCATACGCCCGACTGTTTGCAGATGTGGAGCGGTGCTGTGTCAGGGGTCGGCAGAAGTCCACACTGAAGGGGAGGGGGGGAAGGGGGTAAGCGCACGTCGCTTATCGTGGATGCCGCGGGTTCCCAAGAGAAGGGAAGCCCCCTGTAACGATTCACCCTTTCGGTTGGGGAGATCTCCGACTTCCGTTCCTCTTCAATCGCCTGAGGATCGACATCGTCGGTCGTTTGGCCTCCTTTTCAAGAGGGAGGGGGGACTGCTCCCCAAGGAAACGCTCGCTTGCCTTCCTGGAGCGCTTATGAAACCTCAGATTGAAGCTGACTGCTTCGGACTGCACAATCCCCCCCACCCTCCCCCATGGGAGGCAGGGGAGAGATTCCTTCTTCCTTTTTTTCCTTTCTCCCGACTCCTCCCAGAGGTTCCCTTCTCCCGGCAGCCAAGGATTTCCGCTCCCGAGCGACTGCTGGCCGCTGCATCTTCTCCCCTCATCCTTAGAATATTTCATACTTAGATTCTCCATTACAGATTCAATCTTTGGTTCAACATTTTTTATTAATCTTTGGTTTTCTTGGCCCTCTGGCCAAGAAAACCAAAAAAACCTCTTGGCCCTTTCTTGGTCTTTTCGCGATAGCTCTCTTCCCTTGCTGTCGACCTGAGACGCTGCCGGGCAGCTGGGCAGGGTTCGGGAGGATGCTTCCTTCCCGATCTGCTGAGGACCAAATGAGGCGTTTCCGATCTCACGTGCGGGGAGTCCGACTGTGCCCGCGGAGGTCCCGTTCAGGTTCGCTGGAGACCGTCTCCCCCTTCCTTCCTTCCCAATTCTTCAGAGTCTCCCCAAGGATGAGGTATCGCGGAAAGGAGGCCTGCCAAGGCTCCGTTTCGGCTCCATTTCCTCTGTGCCCTTGGGGCAAGGATGGCTCGTTTGCTTGGAAGCAGGCGGCACCCATCCAACCCAGGCACGGCGACCCGTGTGGCACCCCCACCCGTGTGTTTCACGCAGCACGGGAACCCCGCTTGCGACACGGTGCCGTGCGTGTGCAGCGACGATACCTCCGCACGCGTCCCCAAGCAAGCGCCCGCGTGGGCACGGATCTGTCACGAGCGGGCGTTCCGCATGCGCGCGCAGATTCCCGCCAATAAAGGAACACGCCTATGCGTTCGGCGCCTGCACTCGTGCGCGTTTCCGACTCGTTCCCCGGGTTTCCATGGAGATTCAAGGCTGCACATCCTCTTGCGTTTCCCCGCGTGGCATCCGGGAAGAGGAGAGGAGGAGGAGGAGGAGGAAGACCAGGACTCGTATCCCCTTTTTTTTCCTTTTTCTGGAAGAGGATGCGTCGGGGGGGCGGGGAGAGGAGGGGAAAGGCAGGAGCGGCGTGGCGAAATCGAGAGTCCCGGAAAAGTGAACGTTAGGAATGTCGGAGAAGTGTGGTCACGGGACCGCCTCGCCGAACCCGCGCCAGGCTCAGGAGATGCGAGAGGGCTGCCAACTGGGAGATCCGCGCTTGAGACGCGTCCCCCTTCAAGGTCACCGCCGCCGATCCGTTGTCTCAGCTCCCCGCGCTCTCTCGGGAAAGGAGAAAGGCGATCGATCCGGGGAAGCAGCAGCAGCTCTCGCGCCTTCCAGGCAAGCGGCCTTGGTCGGAATTTTCTTTTTCATTTCTGGGGCGCGAGAGTGGGGTGGGGGTGGTTGCGGCGGCGCGCGCGCGCGCTGTCCGGTTCCTTGGGCAGCACGCGTGCTGCCCGCCACCTGTTCTACCGCACGCCTTCGTGCCGTCTCGGCGCTGACATCCGCTCTCCGCCCAAGCGCGTCTTTCGCTCGCGTCTTTCCCTGCCCTGCGTTCTTCCCTGCTCGCCGCTCTCCCCAGTCCGGAAGAAGATGCATGGAACGAGCCTCGTAGGGAGGTGGCTGCCCGCTGGCCTTCGAATCGTTTCCTCCATCCGCCTTGTCAGAGGAGGTTCCAAAAATTTCACCATCCCTCGATTCCTCCTCGAAGTCCTGGTGACCTTTCGAGGAACAGCTCCTCCCCCTGATGGGAAATCCCGGAATTCTCCCTTTACCCTTGGCTGCAGATCTCGTCCCGGTCTTCTGTACGAAGCTCAGCTGCAACCGATGATCCCAGCTTCAGATTTCTCGTTGCTCTTCTTCCTCTTTTCATCTTTGGGAGGGGGATGTTCTAGGAAAAGGTCCCTGGAAAGCGACCAGAGTGTCCTAGGGATATGTCTCTCGGAACGGCCATTCAGTTAACTCGAGCGTAATGGAAAACGGGCAGCTTCTTCTCTCATTTGGTAGCTTCATCTTCCCTCCAAGGAAGGTCGTTTTCGGAATGTTTCACGAGGTTTCCAACCTCCTGAAGCATCTCGAAAAAGACCTTTTTCGGAGGTCAGTGGTTCCGTCTCTCCGAACGTTCCCTCGATCGGGATCTGGATTGGAATCCCGACGAAGGAGAAAGAAAGGATCTTTCTGGAGTGGCCAGATGCGGTCAGAGAGCATGAGAATCTGTCCCTAGTGACAGAGTGTAACCCCCTCCCCTCCTCTGCCTCGTTTCCTCCGCTGTTCCGGTGGAGTCGGCCACTTCGTTTCTGTGGTGGATTTTTTCGTCTTTTTTTGGAAACTTTTGCCCAGGGTTCCCTTCGTCCCTGTTTGGGTCTTTCTGAGGAAGCCGTCGCAGTTCTTGGAGACGCCGCCATAGGCAAGGCACCTTTCCCGGGCGAAGCCAAAGTCTCAGGTCAGAGGGAGAGGATTCTAGCTTTCGCGCTGGAGTGGTCGTCGCGAGATGAGTCCCTCCAGCCAAACGGACCGCTCCAGGACTCTGGCCAGGCGATGCAAACTCACCTCCCGGAGGAAACCTGCCTTCCTGGAAGAAGAATTCCCCTCCCTCTGCAAGAAGAAACAACTGGTTGCGTGGACAAGTGGACAACTCGGCAGCTGGCGGGCGCTGCCACCCGGATTGCCCACCAAAAGGACTGCTACACTGGAGAGAGCTGCTACAAATTGCTCCAGAAGGGGTGAAGTGGCCCCCAGCGTGTTGGAACAGTGCAACCCTTCCCCCCCCCCCATAAAGTGGCAGGAGTCGGCGACTCTGCTGTTGCATTGGGGCCTCCCGTGCAACGCCCGCCGACATCATTGGACCCGGAAGTGAGGTACGGCGAGAGAGAGAGTCCCTCCCTCACCTGCTTATGGATTGTGTTGCCCTCCATCCCCTGTGGGAACGCGTCCTTTCCTCGTCCCTGCGGATCCCCGAGGGCAACCCTAGAGTCGTTTTGAAGCGCCTCCTCCTGCGCGACGCGCTCATGCCTGCCGCATCCCCAGCAGCTCTGTACTGCCTACACGGAATCGTGACGCAAGAGGAGGCCAGAACGGCAGCGACGCCATCCATTTTGCCGTCCTCTTCATGGGGACAGCATCACAGCACCTGGGAGCCTTGAAACAAGAACTTGCATCCTGCAAAAGATGCAAAGGTCGCCCTGCAGCACAAAGTAATTCCTCCCCGAACCCTCACAATTTTTTCTGAATATATTTTTTTGTTGTCTCCTTCTCCCGCCCTCTGCTGCCGAACCTCGCCGGCCTGCGTGCCGGTTCTCTCGGCAGGTTCCTCTTCTTGAATTTGCAACGTGGCAGGACCAAGCATCCTACCACTGACCTGTTTGTTTGTTTTGCATAAATAAAAGCCCCTGCGAAACCGGGTTGCGATAAGAATGCAGAGGGAATGCTCCTCGAACTTTACAAGGAGAATTCCAAGTCATTCGGCCATCTTCAGTGGGCTCCTCGGTCCATCCTCTGCAGATGCGAGTCCGCGACCAGCATTTCCTCGGTTGCCTCTCATGCGGAAACTTCGAGCTGCGGGACTGCTCCACCACCTTGTGAGCTCATTCTCTTTGAGGTTTGTCCTCTATAGGAGTCTCCTCCACTGGCGAGCCGCCACTGGAGCTTCCGTCTGCACGACCTCTCGGACCTCTTCCTATCACCTGCCGCGGTTTGGAGGGGGGTCATCCGGGAGGGAATTCTGAAGGAAAGTGGCGGGGGCTCCCGATGGGGCTTTGCAGACTCCAAAAACATCACGAAAACAACCGCGTCAGCAGCGTATCACGTTGGAACCGCGGAAAACCGAGGACGCAACTCCGGTTGGTTCCTCCGAAGTTCACGACTCTAAGGCACCTGCAGAGTGGCGCCAACAGTGAAAAAAAGCCAAAAGAAAACGAGGTCAAGTTCCTGAAGAGGTCGTTCCGAGGTCAGATTGTTCAGTCGCATCTCTACTCCCCCGAACGAGCAGGTAATCGACCTTTCCGGAGTGGTCCATTCTAAGAGCTCGTTAGCCTGTATGTCAAGGGAGGCTGGAAGGCAGAGAACCCGACGTGACCCCACGAAACCAACAGCACGCAGTATAGGAAGCTCCACCGCTTCCAGAGACGCATCCGAAGAGGGAAGACGGCTGAAAGGAGTGAGGCAGGCAGGGTCCACCGTGACCAGAGATGCAGCTCCTTGCTTGGGATTGGCGCTAACGAGAGCGTGCAATTCTCCCATTCGAAGGCGCCATCATCGGTTTGGTGCCATGATGCTCCTCCGGTTATCGGCTTCTAAAACCGACGCCAAGACGACTCCTGCAACGCGCGTGTAGAAACCTTCCGCGAAGAGGTTCCATCTAAGGCACGAGTCCCATCTTTTGGTTGCTCGACGCGCCGGATTCCTGGAGAGCGGCCGTGCTCATCCAGGGAGGAAGGGATAAGTTCCTCCTTCTCTTCGTTCCTGTTCAGGTGCAAGGCGCTCGTTCGCCCGAAGCCGAAATCCTCCGACGACCTCCCTTGTCAATGCAGCTGCTTCGGATGAGGGAGGAACAAGTCTGGTTGACCAGGGCTCTGGAAGTGAGAAAGAGGAACGTGCGTGGGCAGAGATGTGAACGAGAGGCAGAAGAAGCCAGCGGAGATGACTCATTAATTACTCCTCCGCTAATCCGATGCAGCCATCCAGACAGCACATGGACTACTGTTCAGTTGCCTCCTCCATCCATCTCACCATCCCCGTTGCTCCCGTTCCTCTTCGACCTAATAAATGGATTCACTGTCTCCTAGTCCGTGATTAATTAAACCGGAATGATCCGTGCAATGAGGCCCTGATCGAACTCGTCGAGGTTGTCGCCGTAGATGACGACCCATCCTCTTCTCCAGATTTGATGGAAACCTCCAGGTGGAGCGTCCACGTTCCCCTTCACGGAGAAGCGAAGGTCCGTCGTCTGATGACCTGAGGGAGAAGAAGATGCGAACGATGTAGGTAGCTCGGCGTAGGACTTTCGGAGTAGGTGAGAGCAGAGGCGGGTCCGCACACTGAGTTCCCACCTCCTCGCCTCCGGATGGCGCCCCTGTTGCCAAAGGCACGTTTGGGAAGATCCTCATCAGAATGATGGGATGTGCATCGGCGCAGTGTCCCTCGAACTGCGCGAGCAGCTGGTTTCCATGACTACGCGGCATCCATCCACTTTCTCCTTCCCCTTTGGTGTATGTGTTCGCTTTCGCGACACTGCTCAGAACGAGCTGGGAACGATGCGTCTCCAGGGAAGATGCTTTTATGTCATTACGCGGCATCCATCCACTTTCTCCTTCCCTCTTCGTGTATGTGTTCTCTTTCGCGACACATACACAAATGCATTCCCGTTTCCTGCTCAGAACGAGCCAAGAGCGATGCAGTCCTCGGGTACCCAAAGAGCGTGGGCTGGTCAAAACCACTTGAAAGTGCTCGCCCGTTCGCCAAGTCGGAATTCCTGCCGGGTGCTTTGAACGGGGATAGGGGCGGGCGGAATCTCGAAGTTCTTCCTGCTGCTCCTGCCATCCGTGCGTTCTAGGACGGGCGACTGAGCTCAGGACTCTTTGCTCTTCACACAGGACGAAGCTTTGTCTCGAAGGATCGAAGATGACTTCTCCTGCGAGCGATCATTCCGACGGTGGCTCTCGGTCTTCTCGAACTGGCCACCTCTCTTCTTGCCCTGAGTTACGAACAAGCTTTGGGAGACGAATAACCACCACCGCAGATACGGGTAGAAAGTGGGACTGGTTCAACCAGGAGAGACGAGTGTGTAGAATCGTTCCCAGCTTTTGGGACGCTCCTGTCTTTAGGACAGCTGCACCCAAGGGACAAGTCACACGCGTCCTCGTGGCAGCCCAAAGGCGGAATGCGGCGGCATCGCGTCTTTTGGTGCGTCGGGGGTGGTAACTCACCAGAAGACGCGGTGAGGGACCATCCGGGGGGGAAAAACAAAAGTCGAGTCCAGCGACGGAGCGACCCTTCACGGGACTGAAAAAGGAGGTGAGAGGAAGCGAGGTGGGTGCGAAGAAGGACACTGCGATCGCAGACGAAGGAGATTCTGGGGACTTCTCTCGGCAGAAGCACTCGGCATCCGCTGCCCCCGCCGTTCCTTCGAAGTAGGTCAATGTCAAGAGAAAAGATCTTTTGCAACGGCGCGTCTCAGCTTGAGAAGCATTCGCCAAGAATACCATCCCAGCTGGGTGCTGAAACCAAAAGAATATTCATCATCCTGGATGAAGAGTTCGACAGGAAGAATTCAGAGTCAAGGAACAGAGTCCGGTCCTGGGGGTTTTCTTGCTTATCTCTGTGTTTAACCCCGAACAGACGGATGCGTCGGAGGAGGGCGGGATACGGGCCATTCATCACTCTGGGAACCGATGGGGAAATACGGGCGCTGCCATGGTGCGGTGGAAAAGGTCATCCAGGCACCTAGATGTCACGAGGTGGTTCCTAACGTGGTGGTAACTTCTCCTTCAGGAGACAGCAGGAATTCGGGGTTCATCGACGGCGTCTCTTCTTTCCGGAACGCCTCCTCTTGCTCCGACTCTCTTCCTCCAGGTTGCAGCGAGAGGTTGTGGATCACCCGGGACAGGTGGACGTCGCCTCGCCATCCAGGGGCTGGAGCTCGTGAATCTTCGACCGTGTGCCCTTTTGCGATCAAGCAAGAGGTCCCTTCTCGCGTTCCCCCGTCAACGCTTCCCGGGGTATCCTGCGGACGCTCCCTCCTCTCTCCGAAGATGTGCGCGCGGGCCCACAGGGCGTTCGAACCACCCGGCGGTGCCGCTTCGGCTCAGGGCGCTCCGCTTCGCTCGCGTGATCCCGGTCGGCGACCATGTCTTCATCCCCGGCTGCCGGCACAGGGAGTTTCGCAAAGGAGAGCAACGGTTCGCCTCCCTCCTCAGGTTTTTTTCCTCTGGGGACAGAAGAGAGCGTGCGAAGGAGCCGCTTGCTTCTCTTTCCCGAAGGTCTTCGTTCTTGCGGGGGGAAGGGGGGGGGAACAAACATGGCAGTTCGAGAGGTTCAAACGAAGCCGGAAGAAGGCAACGGCTGGGACCGCCCGAGAAACGGGTCAGCAGCCGACCTTTTTCTTGAAACGGCGAAACTGCTCGCGTGGTCCATCCGCGCTGCTGGATCACAGCAGCTCAGCGTTTACGTGAAGATGGGTGGAGCTCGTCTCCCGCATCGATTACTCGGAACTAGTGCAGACCATCCCACCGGTAAGATGGGACAACCAGGGTTCCCTCCCTCCCCTTTTCTCGCACTGGGGTGGGTCGGTCTCTTGAGGCGCAACGCCCTTGGGCAAGCCTCGTGCCGACTGCCCCTTTTCCTCTGCCAGATGGAAGTCATTAATACGCAATAATTAATTCACTTCGAGGCTTGCAACCGATGCGCTCCAGCGTCCAGTCATTAACGCGTGTTAACGTCTGGCAGTCAGTACGCATCAACATGTAGAAATCAATGCACGTCAGTGCCTTGTAATTAATGGGTGCAGACATCTTCTTGTAAGTCATGCGTTTTAACGTCTAGGAGGCAGAGCATGTGAGCGAACCGGTAATGAACGCGTGTCGACATCTAGCCGTCAGCGCACTTCGATTAATCAGCGTGTGTCAACAAACAGCGCATGCTCGTGCCTTTCGATGGAGATTCCATGCTGCCGTCGGCGGCGAAAGAGACGGCCTCTTTTCCGGCTCGTCGCCTCGGGACCTCTGCTGCTGCTGCTGCCTCACCCTCGAGGGCTTCTTGACTCGGATAGATGGGAAAAGCCACCGGTGCCACTCCGCCCTTGTCAGCACCTAACGCCGCGCTGCTTCCACTGGCGGCGCCCCTTCACGCTCTTGCGAAATATCGCTCTTCCTCCCCTCTCCCCTCCTATCGAGTCCTTCCACATTTCGAAGGGTGCCCCTCTCCCAGCGCTCTGCTAGGCCCCCCACATCCGACCTGACGTGCAGGCCTTCAGAACGCGGGCATCTCGTCCCCAGGCCAATGGCGGCGGAGGAGGCGCAGAAATACCCGACGGGCACGCAATCCGTTCCGCGATGCTGCGCTTTCGTCCCTTTCGAGCGCAACCTGTTCCGGAGGCGATCGCCGAGGAAAAGGAAGGCGAGCGGTCCAAGAGCGGAGGCTGTTCCCGGTCCAGAGCCGGCGTTTCGATGGAGGCCCAACCTAACCTTGCTCGGCTGTTTCTCGGACTCGAAAAAAAAAAAAAAAAAAAAACGAACGGTGCTGTTACACCAGTTAATGGATGTGGGGGATGAAGTCAGCTTCCACCTACTCCGTCCATCACGTAAATGCTGAGCTGCGGTGATCCAGCAGCGCGGATGGACCACGCGAGCAGCTTCGCCGTTTCAAGCAAAAGTTCGGCTGCTGCCCCGTCTGATCCTCTCGAAACCTGTATCGCCGTGGACCGTAGCGGAGCGGGGGAACGGGTTGCAGCGGAAGGAACCGAGGACTTCCTGAAGATCGCGTGCTGCTGCTTCGTGTGTCCCCTGAAAAAGACTGATCCCCCCTCCTCCCCCTCGGCTCGGCGACAAACTCATCAGCTCGGTCGAGCTCCCAGCACTCCGCTGGGAAAAGGCCGTCGCCGATGGAAAGACGCGCTCATTTGAAAGAAGAAGAAGAAGAAAAGACCTGCACGCGAGGAGCTCGTGTGCCCCTCTAAGAAGAGTTACGGCGCGCACAAGCGAGCAAAGTCGAAAACTGCGAACCATCCGCTGCCGGCCGGCCGGCTGGCTGGTTGAGGGTTCTTCCGTGTCTCAGAAAAGAGGTCGCCCTTTCTGCACGCGATTCCCTCCTGTTGAGCGAGAGGGGCAGGCGCAGAGAGGGTCTGGTTCCCGAATCAGGAAGCCTGGATTTTTGGAGGGCTCCCCTCCCTCCGCGGCGTCGAACGCCGCGTTTCCCGGTTTTTTTCCCTCATCCTCCCCGCAGAAAAATATCTGCAAGGGAAGTCATCACGCCGCCACAGATGTATTTTTGCAACGTTCATTACAGAAACTGCAACAGCCGCTCTGGCAAGAAAAAAAAAAGAAAAAGCACACCACATTTGATAAGGGAATAACGCCGGAAGGGTGGATGGTCGAATCCAGACTTTTCGTCAGGGATATTTTTGGGATCTCCCCCCACGGGTATAAATATCGCGTGGGATGCGGTTGTCTTTATGCACGGAGCCTTCATTACGGCCGGCTGCTGCGGAGAGGGGAGCGGACGTGTGTTTCCACCTCGCGTGGCAACTGTGGTGGTGGCAGCGGACAGGGTCTGCCACGACGGCAGCTTTCGCAGCCGCCCTCGATCTGCGGGCCCACCGCGCGCGCTCCACGCGCTCTGGGAAAAAAAAAAAAGGAAAAAGGAGAAACGGGATGCGAAACACGAGACAGCGCGGCGGAGAGTCTGGAGGTGGGTGGTTGCGTGACGCGGAGGGAGGACCCTCTGCGAAATCTCGCGCTCTTTCAGGAGGGTGGGAAGTCCCGAACCCTCCGTCGCACCGGCGACGAGGTGACGTCCTCGCCCGAGCATATGCTGAACTTCCCGAGCCGGCGGGGAACCAGGAAAAAAAAAGAAATCGAACAGCCTCTCTGCAGCAGCAGGAGGGCGGATGCAGAGTCGTCCCTTCCGGCCTCTGGTAGCCGTGGGTCGTACGGGATTTCCTCATCCACCCTTCCTCGACGGGCTGTTCTAAAGGGAGCAAAGGTGAGCAGGATGCATTCCCCAATGCATGGATGCGCGCAGCTTCACTTCGGCCTCCCTCGCGACTCCCTGGAGAGCTCGGACTCCTCTCCTCGGCGCCTCATGCGCGACGACGTGTCCACGCGTTCCTGCGGGAGGAGAAGTCGGAAACCTGTGGTCGCGTCCGGGGATGCGTTCCAACCTACAAGAGAGGAGTTTTGGATGCCTCGTGGAAGTGCCGGTAGGATCCTTGCCGTGCCAGCCTTGCGGACAACGTGCAGAGCGCTAGGGCAATGTCCCAGGGCGCGACTCGCAGTCACCGCCCTATTGTCTGGCGCGCCGTCGAGTGTCGCTTTTTGTTGCCTGTCACGGGCACCCTGCAGCTCTTTTGCGACACCGACGTGATGGTGACGCTGGGGTCGCGCAGCCGAGCGACGGCGCTGGACGATATTCGCCCTTCTGCCAGCAGCCGGGCAGCAGCTGGGCAGTCGACTCTCGTGGCGCTCCACGTCAAGAAGGCAGTTCTTTTGTTCCGGCACACCCTTCTCTTCAGGTGACCGAGTGCGTCTTCGTTGCCCGTGGAGCTCGCCTCTGCTTCCGCTCAGACCCTCCGGTGCTCGGCAACGCTCCAAGGAGCCACGTCTTTTTCTTGCATTTGCCTGTCTGTTTTCAGGGCAGGGGTTCTCTAAGAGCTGACGAACCGTTCGCCTCCTTAGAGGAAAGGGGGGGACACATAAAGCCCCTTAACACTGTCCATTCCACCCGAGGGTGCTTGTGACTCTTCAGGTCACCCCAGAAGGGGACCAACTTATGAATCCAGGAATGGTTACGGAGGAAGGAGTCCATTCCTCTCTTGTCCTTGGGAGAGGACTCCGAAGGAAACCGCCTCTTCCTCATTCTCTCCGGTTTGTGAGGACCGCTCCTCTGAAGAGAACCCCCGAAGGGACGCTTCCCAGTTTCTCTGAAGGGCGCTTCTCAACACTCTGGAGAGTCGACCACCTGGTAGGAGGGTACCAACCAGCTCCATGCTACGGCCCCATTTTCACAACCGGAGGGGAGCCCCTAAGGGAACCGACACTCCTTGGTTCCTGGAAGGGATCCCAGTGAGTCAACTTCTGTTCACGGAGGTCAGTCAACGGGGACACCCGGCTTACACCTGTTCCGCCACACCCGAAGCCACCCGAGGTCAACCAGTCCGCGATCCTGCGGGGACGAGGGAGACCCATGACTCACCCCGCGTTCTCGGAGTGGACCCTTCCCTGCCCGAGTGGGATTCGAACGTGGGTCTGGGGGGAGGGGGGGGGGTGATCAGGTCGGGACGACCGACCAACTTCACGCCGGGTACCTCTCTGGTCCGGCCGACCAGCCGATCGACTCCCGTCAATGGAGGGACCCTGGGACGACGCTCTTCGCCTCTCCAGGAGGACCGCCGAGGGTCGCCGTTTTCCTGTCACTTCGGCGCCGCGGAGACATCGGCCGCGCTTAAACGAAGCGTTGCGGCGGCGGCGGCGCGAGTCGTCCGAAGGATCGGTTTCCTCCGATCCTCTTGGACCAGAAGAAGCTCGCAGGAAAGGGCTTCCTGAGGAGCGGGAATGCGCTGCTGTTTCACTCTGTACGCCTCTGAGCTGAAAGGGATCGGAGAGGAGCAGTTGGGGTGGGGGTGGGGGGGAAATCTGGAATTTCTTTTTTTTTTCGCCGTTACGCGGCGCCACTCCATGGCTGGGCGATCCGCGCCTTCCCCTCCCCCCTTCCTCCTCCTCTTAGTCGTCGCGATATCCTTCAGGTTTACCGGGATTTCGAGGCGACACGGCGGCGGAGCGTCCCGTCTGCGCGCGCAGCCGCGTCCCCCCTCCCCTCCCGTGCAACCGCACTCGCCACGCGCACGCGCGTGAAGGGGAAGCCCCCATTCTCTCCCGTGAAAAATCGCCCAAATTAGACAAATCGGTTTCGCTCGGGACCCGTTCCGCCCCTCGGGAGAAAAACAATCCGGTCCGGAATTCGCGTTCCTCCGGAGAGGAGGAGGAGGAGAAGGAGGAAAAGAAGAAATTGCGCGTGCGTGCGTGCGTGCGTGCGTATGGGGAGTTTCCAGTTGACGGAGAGACCGCGCGTTCCATCTCGTAGGGACCCCCCGGTTCTGCGTAGGGAGCCGCGATCGGGACGCCAACCATTCAGGTTCCTCTGATTTACGGAGCTGCTCATCATCGGTCGCTGATTCCTCTTCTTCTTCCTCTCCCCTCCTCCCCCTCAGGGCGGTGCGTTCCTCCCCCTCCTTGTCACCCCGTGGGAAACCGGAGCGCCTCATCAGCTTAGCCAGATAAATTAAAGAAAAAGAAAAAATCTCGTCCTTCTCTCCTGGCAACCCCGAGCCTCGATCTCAGCCAACTCCAAGATCCATTCTTCAGATGCTATGGGGGTCCATGCGTTGCACTTTGGGGTAACCTTCGTTTTCATCAGATTTTTTTCTTTTTTGATTCCCTCGCTCATGCTGATGACGATGATGACTGTTTTTTTTTTTTTCTGCGGACACTTCCAACTGTGGACGCATCCGTTTAATTGCATCCCGTAATGGCTCCTGATCCGCTCCCGCCTCGGGTATCATCATCCCGTCGTTTTCCCCCCTTCCTCCCTCCCTCCCTCCCTCCCCGCGCCGCGCGCGAATCCCCGATGCACGCCCACGGGTTCGATCAACATCATCAACCTGGCTCCGCGCTTCCAGCTGGCAGACGTTCCCGTTCGAGCGCCCCGGGAGGAACTCAGCTGGGAAGGAGAGCGTGCCGCAGACCCCGCCGTTGCTGCTGCTGCTGCTGCTGCTGCTGCTGCTGCTAGTGGATTTTCATCCGGGATCGCCGGGGCATTTATTGAAGGACGAAGGGACCGTCGACCCTACCAAGTCCTGGCACAGCTTGCCGAGTGTCCGGTGCGCAGGCCGGACGGGATGACTCCACGGCAGAAGGGACGCGAAAAAAAACATAAAACAAAAGGAACAACTCTGGGGGACACGGAAAGGGATCGTGGCCCGCTGGAGGCCGCCCCCTGCATCCTCTCTCGAGGGTGCCGGCAAGTTCTTCTCCCCTTTTCTTCAGGTAGGACCATCCCGTCGCCCTCCTCAGAAAAAAGAAAAAAAAAAAAGAAGCGAAGTGCATGGCGTCTCTGCCGCTTCCACTTCCTCCTCCTCCTCTGGCGTCGCTCCAGGCCGCCCTGATCCCGCGTAGGCAGCAAAGAGCTGCTGGGAATAACGCAGCCGGCGGCAATGACGCGCGCACAGAGAGGGGATTCTGGTGCGTCCCTGAGGTCTCCACGCGGGGTCCGTAGGGTAGCAGGGCAGCATAGTCTCCACGAGCAAGTGGGAGGGGAGGGGGGGGGAAGGAGAGGTTTCGCGTCCTTCGCACCTGCTGCAGTTCGTGTCCACACCTCTTCCCCTATTCCGGGTGATGGCAGCGATGGTGGTGATGGCGTGATGGCGGCGGTGGGCGAGGTTGCTGCAGCCGCTGGGGCGAAACGGCGAGTTGGCGCGACGCGAGCTTCCACGGCAACGCTTCGCGCGGAAGGCGGCGGGCGTCCCCGTCTTGCTTCGGTATTTGGGTTTCGTTTACCCTCTCCCTCCCCCAGTTCCCTCCGGTCCCTTTCCTCCCCTTTCCCACGCTGGCAGTGTTTCGGGACGCCCGGGTATCTCGAGGCTGCTCAAGAAGGCGCGCTGGGGCCGCAACATTCCCGACCGAAGAGCCCCTCGATTTCGAACCGCAGGGGTCGCTTGCTAGCGCTTCCGAAACCGTGCTGGGGGTGGTCACTTTCCGACTTCCGGACGTTCCATCGCGCTGCTGCGGATTGATCCGGAGCGGCGCGATTCTCGCTCCCCCCCCCCCTTCTCCTGGAAACGGAAACGTTCCCGTGGAAGGAAATTGCATCGCTTTATTGGCCTTGCCTGGATCGCCACGGGTTTGCGCAGGGGCAGGCAACAGCCCTCCGCCGACGCTCTTCCGCCGACGGTGTTCTTCGCTTCAGAGAGAGAGAGAGAGAGAGGGAAAATCCCCAGGTGCCACTCGACACGCGAGACCCTTTTTCTGGAAGCGCGGATTCCCCCGTCCCCGTTTCCCGTGGAGGGTCCGCGTAGCAGAAGCCATCATCGGCTCCTCCGCCAACACGAAGAGCTACTTTCCCATCTGCGCGCGGATGCTTTCACTCGCCGCCGCCGCCGCCGCCGCCGCGCGCGCGCCAGCGATGGTCTTCTGGAAGGGCCGCGGCCGCTCGGCAGAACCCTTTCCGAAATCGTAAAAGCGGAAGAGTGCGCGCCCGCAGGTTCTTGTGCAACCCGAAATTTCATCGGGGCGCCCGAGAAAGGTCTCTGCTCCATTGACAAAAGGAATGCGCGCGCGGAGTGAGTTCGCAGCAGCCTCGAATCCATCTTCATAATGCATTCCTAACGGGCAGAGTTCCCTGGGTCTTCCACGTTCTGACAACGAAACCGGCAACGGAGCCTCTCTCAATGCTCAATTACGAGGAAGGGGGTCATGGCGAAATCTTCGACGGTCGTCACAAAGAGAGAGGGGCGGAGGGGGGGAGGGAGAGAGAGAGAGAGAGAGAAGTACTTTCGAAGAGCCAGCACCGAAAAGATCTTTTGAAATCGAAATGATACATGAAAGCGAAAGTGATTTCAGCGCAACGCGCTCGCCGTCCGAGCCGCAGTCACGAAATTTCTGCGCCTTGCGTTGCGAGGCCCATTCGATCCTGGCAAAAGTGACCACCGACCGGTCGTGCAACCTTGATGAACCGTGATTTAATGACTTCTATTTTGTATGCCCTGTGCTGCATGATTCCGAAATACGGAATCCGCTTGTTGCCTTGTTGCAACCTTTTTTTTTTTGTCATGGCAACCATCCGCGTCATTATATCGATCACAGCGCGCACAAAGCAAAGCAACGAAGAAAAGGAAAACCTTGGAAAGTTTCTGAAGGGATGTTTTGCTGAACCACATCTTAATGACCGCACCTTACCGTTTTTAAATGCAAAGCCACCCCCCCTCCCCTCCTTCCCCCACGGAAGCGCTGCATTTCAGAGGTCGGCGGTTCCTCTCCCTTGAATGTCTCGGTTAACGCGATTCGAGCGCACTGCAAGAGACATCCGTTCTTTACGTTTTTTTTTTGTCTTCCCTGCAGTGCAAGAAACGTAGCAGCCGCGACCATCTCCGCAGAGTCGGGAGCCGCCATTACAGGACTCACCCAGGCTACGCAAATCCCACACGCGGCACGCTGCGCAGTGCTAATTCGTGATTACCGGCGTCCCCCCTCCCCCCTCCAGGGACGCAGACGCATTCCTGCATTCACCCAAGAGCCAGAAGGATGTTCCAAAGACATTTTTCATTTTATTCACGTTTTCCCTGGCAATCTATTACGACACCGTCCGCCGCCAAGCTGAGCGTTCCTGGTATCCCTGACAATCGCGTAAAGTGGATTATCATTTGCACTCGATTCATCGTCCCACATCTGCCGCAAGACCGCCAGCGCATTATTCGGAACCACTGGGTTGTTAAGAAGGTCCTCCGCACCACAAACAACTTGCGGCGTCGCAGGCGCCGTCACTGTACATTGGTCCCTCCGAATGGCCATTCCGTGGAACTTTCACGCTCCTTTGGCTGCGCTGCTGCGAACTCACGGGCCCTCGGCGCGCTCCGGACCGCGCGCTGGCTGCCCGGTTCGCACGCGGCAGCAGCACCGCGCGGTTTCGAACCCGGGTTTCAACCGCGAGCGACGCCACCACCCGCATGCGGCCCGACGGGCGGAACCGCGGCCGAACGAGGCGCGGACCGCTCCGCACCAGCAGCGGTCAGTCAACTTGAAGTGCGGTCGGTGGATCCTCTGATGTGGCGCGAAGAAACCCGACGAAAGGGGGAAGCGGCAAATGCAACTCTTGACACGCGGCGTAAGAAAGGTGCAAGACGATGCTCACGGGTTCATCGGCAGCCAAGTGCAGCACGCGCGCGCGGGAGCGTCCGTGTAGCGTGCAGCAAGGCACCGCTCACCTTTTCCCTCCCGATCTCGCTCAGATCGGGCGTCCAGCCTTGCGCACCTCCTCCCACCCGGTCGCGCCGGACCGTTCGCCGCAACCGAAGGACGCACCAAGGCAGCGGCGGCAGGTACGCCGTCCCTAATCGAAGAACCTGCCCACAGGCAGGAGAGGGTCACCTCCCACGGCACAGGGGAGAAGGGGAACAACCGGAAGGAAAAATACAATGAAGAAAAAAAATCAATAAAAATGGATAGAAGGAACAAGGAGAGCATGGGAAGAGCTCCCAGGCGGCAAAGGGTTTGGGGCGTCCTTAACATCCATTCAAGAATTCCCGCAAGTTCGGGCTGCGCGCCTCCCGGACGGGAGAGCCATCTCAATACCATCCTCAGGAAAACGGACCGCGGGACGGATGACGCATCTTCATCGTTCCTGCCTCTCTCGGAGGCGCTCCGGGCGGCCACAGTCCCGCGGAGGCAGCGAGGAGCTGCTGGGCATCGCGGCTGGCGGTGGGGCGTCGCGTGCAAAGAGTCGTTTCTGGGGCTGCCGTCGGAGATTCGCAGGATCATGGCAAGACGTTTCGAAAGGGGCCGGAGGACAACATGGTCCAGAATCCGGTGTGGGAGGGATTCCCGCTCTCCACCCTCTCCCTTCCCCGGGTCCCGTGATGTCCTGCCACTTGAGAGGGAGGGTGCGAGCGTTCAGGAGTACTGGGGTCCACTCGAGGTCTTCCCGGAGAAGTTCCAGCAGCTCACCTCGGCGTAAAAGTCCTTTAGGCGGAGGGCCACTTGGGGTAGCAGCATCAGTCAGCTGCACACCCCCGATGCGCCCCTTCGTTCGGTCTTCGCGCCTCGCTTCCGAGTTGCCAGGTCTAAGGACAGGCCTTTGTCAAACACTCCGTCGTGGCTTCAGTTGGTTCGGCGAAGTCCACTTTCCGTGAGTCCACTTTCGGAGATCGGATTCCATTCCGCAAACAAGTCTGGAAAGTCTCGAGAGGAGGAAGAGCAGGAGGAAGGACGAGAACGGACAAGCAGCAGCACGTCTCTCCCTAATCCAACGTTATTTCGGGAACCTGCCGACTACGAGAGCTCGTGTTGTATCCCACTACGATGACTTCCAGGAAATCTCGGGGGAAGGGGGGGGGGGGGAAGATGTTCTGACAAGGGGTCGGGTTTCAAGGTCTCCTCATGCGTAACGAATTTTCGTTTCGTATGCGCCACGCGCCGCGGATGCGGCAGAACACGGGCGGCTACCTCGAGACGTGGAGCGGGGGAGGAAGCTTTGCCGCGGACATCTGGTGGACTTTGGATGCAGGCAAATGAAATTCACGCTACTCCCAATCGCTCGTGTGTCCCTGGATGAGCACGCCGAGAGGCGTCGCTGCGTTCCTGGGGGGGGGGGTGAATCCAGGTCGCCGGCGGAACGTCAAGGAGGTCGTAAGAATTCCTCCAGAGGGACCGTCTCGTTAGCAGGAGCTCTTGCATCACCAGCCCACGTTCCTCGGGAGGTTTCCTCGAAGCGCGCGACATGTGCGGCTGCTCCTCGCGCAAGAGGAATCACGAGCGGGAAAAGTGAAAGCAAGGAATGTCGGCGAGTTAAGGAAGGCAGCGAAAGGGCAACGTGGCCGAGGCAGGGTCGGACGGCGCACAAGAGCCATCATCGCTCCGAGGAGGGGGAGGGGGAGGTCAGAGGCAGCGGGCAAACCTTCCGTTCGCCTCCTTTTGTACATCTCCTCTCACCCTTCTCTGATCCAAATGAAAACGGTTCCTGCTTCCACAATTCACGGTCTCGAGGAACCTGAGAAATAATTGGATTTTAATACCCCTGTGGTACGGAAACACCGTCACGAGCAGCGGAACAATCGACACAATTCTGCTTGCGTAGAAGGCGAAGACAATAGACGTGGCTGATGAATAAGAGGTGAAGCGTCACACGAGCGTTCGGTTTTTGTCTTCCCCGAGAAAAAGAGCTCATTGTTCCCATTTTTTTCCTGCGTTTGTTTACTGTTATTATCTTTCAAATAAGGAGCTCTCTGCATCCCGTTGCCGTCAGCGAAATCCTGAAAAGAATTCGGAAGATTTCCGGCCGGGAAACAAAGGGAAACGGAAGAAATCGATTTGCGTTTCACTTTCGGATCAGATGGGCAGGGAACCTCCGAACGGGCGAAGGAAGCGCACCGGTTCTCCGGGAAACCCCCCAGTACTGATTCAGTGGCGAAGAATGGAAGGGGAGGGGGAAAGCAGCGACGAAGGGGAACGGCGAAGCTGGATGTCTCTTGGGTTTCAAAGTCACCTACTGACCTCCAATGGTTTCACGTTCCAGCTGACCACCGTCTTCTACCTTCGTCAGAAAACAATAAGAACTAAGAATAACGAACCTCACATCGGATGGAACGGTGCAGAAGAAGCGGTTACTTCGGAAATGGAAAACTTATCCAGTCCGTCAGCCCCTTAGCAACCAAGTAACAGCATTGCCTTCTATCAGTTTTAGTGATGTACCCTGGATTAAAGAATTGAAGATTAAAGATTAAAGAATTTACTTGGTGAATATGCGATACTCTTCGTCGCTATGAAAGATAAGCGAATTCAAGGTAATGAACCCACGTGGCACGGCTACGACGTGCCTTCTTCTCACCACCTGCTACCGGCCTGACTTTCCATCAGTCACCCCCCGGCATTCATGACCCCGGTTTTTGCACGACGAGCTGACTGTCGTTCTCCCGAAACGCCTCCATCTCGCCGCGTCCCGTCTTCTCCATCTTCGCTCTGCTTCATCCATCCACAGGGTGGCGGTATGCACGGCGCTCGGTGAGAGGTGGGCCTCAGGATGGTCACTTCTTGTGCTGGAACCTGAGAAATATTCTGCGCCTCGACAGAGCTGCCTGCGTTGCCACCCGGTCACGCCGGGACGTTCATTGAAATAAACGATAAACTCGCAACATTGTGGTAGGACGCGTGGTCCTACCACGCTCCGTTTTACCGTGGGCCTGCAGGGTTGCCGGTGCGCAGACGAGCGAGGTTCATTTCGGCAGCGGTGGGGAGGGGAGAAAACAAAAATAAAAGAAATAGAAAAACACTGTAGAAAGCCGGGAAGGGATCACTGCCTCTGCATCCTTTCCAGGATGCCAACTAGACCGCTCCTTATTGCGCCCAGGTGGGGCTATCTGGCTGCCATCCGCAGAGAACGAAGTGCATACTCGTTCGCTCCCGCTTGAACGTTGCCCCAGGTCTCCACAATCCTGGGGATGTAGCAAAGAGCCGCTAAGGCTGCGACTAGCGGTAGAGCATCCCGCGTGAAGAGGAGTTGTGGAACGTCTTTGGGCTTGCCGTCGGGGGTTCACGGGGTCGTGCCAAAACGTTCCCACAGGGGCCAGAGGGCAACATGGTCCACGAGCAGGTGCGCGAGGGATCTCCGTTCCCCGCACCTGAGATAGATAGGGCCACCTCTGGCTGCTATCCGCATAAAGGGAACCGCAAATTGGGTGGGATGTTCCTCTCGCCTCTTCCTCTGACGACTTCGCTCCAGACCGCCCACCCGCAGGATGCAGCAGCAAAGAACTACTAGGAGACAGGACTGCCTGTGGGGGATCACAAGGAGGGAAAGAGACCTCGTGCGACGCACGGGCCGGTGGTGCTTTCTGAAACAGGACATCGAGGGAATGCTCTGCGATAGTCCATCCTCTCGGAAGGGAGGAAGGGAGCTTCCGTTCCTTGTTTGTTGGCGTCGGAATGGATACCCCTCGCCCCCTTCCATCGCCCCGTTCCATCTTTCGAGACCTACTTCCATCATTTTTGTATCAGGCGGTCTGGTGCCCTCCTTTGCCACAGGGGCATACTCCCCAGGGTCGTGCTGCAGGACCCAGAAGCGGTCCAGGAGTCATCCCACCTGCTCGACAAGAGCGCTCCCGTACCGAGCTGCGCGACAGCCGGCACCTAGGGAGCCGATACGCCAATATCGCACCTGCGACGGCGTCCGCCTTCGCGCCGAGGCTCGCTGCCCTCCCCGATCCCCAGTTCCCGGAACGGGACTTCCTTCCACCGCAGCTTCCGCGCGTGTCTTGCGGATTTCCCCTGCCCTCCACCTGACCGGAAACTGCTGCTAGCTTCCGGCTGCTGCCGCTGTCCCCCTCCCCCTCTCCGGTAGGGAACCTCCTACGACCCACGACTGGCTTACGAAGCCCAGTTCCCGCAGCCAAGGAAACGAACGCATCCTCTGTGGTGTAAACAGCACCTACGAGGGTGCCCCGTTTGCCTTCCTGCAGGGAGAGCAAGGCAGGTGCCCGCAGCGCATGCCGCGCCGCTCCACCGTCGCAGCGGAAACGTCGCCACGCGCGTGTGCGGGAACACCCCGCCCGGCGGGCTCAAGACTTCCGGCATTGTCCGAACGCTCGGATCCCACCTCGTCGTCCGGGCGGCAGGCATTCGCACCCTGAGGAAGCGGTGCGCTGCCGTCTCGGAGTTGCCGTCGCTTAGCGGATGCCGTGGAAACCGAGAACCGCGGAGTGGTCCCGGAGTCACGCCTGCTTCTTCCCCTTCCTCCTCCCCCTCCCCTTCTCGCGGCTTCCGAAAATCGAACCTGCGGATGGATTGTTGGCGTTTGCTGGCGCCTCCGGATCTGTGCGCACGCGTTTATCGAAGAGAGCCAAGCCGAGGGAAGGCGCCGACGGACGGAGGAGAATATAAACGGACGCCGGAAAGGAGCGTTTCGGGGCGGGGGTAAAGACGGAGTGCTGGAAAGGACCGGAAGGCTTTCCTTCCGCAGAAAAAGGAAACGGGCCGTAGAAGAGCAGCCAGTGCGAGGGAGGGAGGGCTCGGCGGGCAGGAGTGCCCGGGAGCGACGCGAGCTTTCCCTCGCTCAGAGCGGAACCGCGCCTAGGAGGGCGATAAGCTGCTTGGCGGAAGACGCTCAACGTCACCACCAGGGAGGGGGAGCGTCGTCGTCACCACGCTCGATGCGCGCCGCTGCCCATCCGGAAAGGGTAGCGGCGGCGCTCCTTCGGACGGCATCTTTCCGCATCCCGGGTGCGCTGGCGCCTCCGCCCATGCCATCCGGGGGAAGGCGCGCAGGCGAGGGAGGACACGAGGACCCTGTTCTTGTCTTCCGTCCCGGGACGGAGCTCCGGGAGAGCAGAGACTTCCAGGAAGGAAGGCGACGGCTGCCGTTCCCGGATCGTCAGATCAAGGAGGCATCTCTGGGGGGTCAGTGGCCCTCAGTCGGACGATTCCGGGAACAGCGGAAGCCAGACTTTGAATTCCCTCGGGGAAGGAAGGGGGTGGTCGCGGCGGACCGTCTTTTGCCCCCGTAAGCATTCATCCATCCACGGTGTCGGAAGGGGAAAGACAGAAGAAGGAGAGCAAGGATTGATCCTGCGTTGCCATGCACCGCGCATCTCCGACTCGACGGCGGACGCGACCCTCTTGATTCGTGCTCATCGCAGGTCGGATTCGTGCGACCTCGACAGGCGGCGGCGACGACCATCGCCTGTGCGGGAGAGGTGGAGAAGACGAGAAGAATCGCCTGCCTGGCTGGCGCCTCCGCAGTCGGACGGTGCTGGCGCGACGAGCTGAAGACTCCGACCGGGAGGACCGCACCGCAACACCGGGAGCAGGTAGCCGTTTTAGCCACGTCGCTCCCGAAAGTGGTGCGCGAAAATGAAGAGCGAGGCCATGCTGAACGCCACCTGCCCTGCGGCTACTCGGCAAGGGAAGAGGCAGAGAGAGAGTGGACTCCCCGCGCCCTCCGCCGTAGGGGCAGTGGGCGCGAGGACTCCCGAATCTCTGGGACAGGGAACATGGGGGGAATTCCGAGCGAGCAGGCCAGGAAAGCGGTGGGAAAGCGTTGGTGCGCTTGAGGACGCGGTGCTTCTGGGAGCACCGGATGGGCCCCAGCCCTCTACCTAGGAACCCTGGAAGATCAGCGGGGAGCCGAAGAGCGAAGAAGGCAGGAGGAGGCGACGGAAACGCATCGCTTCGTCTTTGCATCCCGTTGCCAAGGCCACGGCGCGCGCGGGAGTTCGGGTGGTTCCCATGGGAAGCGGAAGGCTGCCGCAGCCTGGGATGAGCTTGAAGGCCAGAAAGCACCCCAGGGAGAGGGGAGCAAGGGCCTCCTGCTCCGGGTGCAGCATCGATGCAGCCGGGTCGACCACGTGAGTTCCTCGGAAAGAGAAGCCTCGCGGCACTGGTTTGGATGCTTCGCGTGTCGCCTGCCTTGGCAACGGTCGTAACGGGATGAGAACGGGAGGATCTGCTGACTGCGGAAGGCGGCCGTTGCAAATTTCCGGAAGCGCGAGAATAAACTTCAGAGGTGCCATCCGTTGATTGGAAGGAAAGGTAGGGGAACCATCTCGATCACTCTTGCCACCTGAGCAGTCGCTGCGGCGACGCAACGACCGTGAAACTGCGAGATGCTCTTCCGCACTCAACTCCGATTTTCCAGGAGGAATTCCAGCAAGCTCTCTTTGTCCGCGCTCCCGGAGACGATTCAGCTCGGGCACAAGACAGTTCAGGTGGGTAATGTTGACTCTCCCCAGACCACTAGGACGATCGCTATCGACTGTGCAGGAAACATCGGTCGGGCCTCCGCCTCCCGTGACGGGAGAGGGTTCGAAAATCGAAGAGAGGGTTGAGGAAAGAGGAAGGGAGGTGAGGGTGGATGCTGCCTGAGTCCGTTTGCTCCCTTCGTTTGCGTGAAGTCAGTGCGACCGGGAGGCACGGAATCCTCTCGGGAGGCGACATCTACTGGCCTGCGATGCCCTCCTGAGGGGCGAGTCTCCAGAAAAAGACCAGCAGCAACTCTGGGACTTTGGACCGCGCCGAGAGTCGGACGAGCAGGCTCAGCCCCACGGCGAAGACTCCCGGCGACCGATGGAAGGCTTCGGCTTCGGGCTGGTCAACCCGCTCGAGCCCTCGTGTTCGACGCGGGGGAAGTTTCTGCAGGTGGCCGCTGAAGCGTCGCCGTTCCTTCCCTCGAAAGAACGCCGGAGCACGAGCGGAAAATCACCTTCTGGCTGGCCACCAGATGGTAGCCAGACGCTCCTCAGGACGACGGGCCTGTCTCCGGAAAGAGACTGGCGGTGGGGAGCTGCGCGAGGCGCGCATGGGGACGCCCGGAACGCGAAAGGACGTACGGCCCTTGTGTGGAAGGGCAACTCCCCTCGCCGCTTCCGTCCCGCTGCCACGAACCTGGTTCTCCGCGAAGAGACCTGGGAGGAATTCACCCCTCCCCCCTCTCTCACCCGCCTCCAGAATAGGGAGGCGCGTGTTGTGTAGGGACCACCGCAAGCGCCCCATTTTTTCGTTTCCGTGCTTGACGGGTTCTGAACTTGAAGGGGGGAGACTTCAAGCGCGTCAGGAGAGCGGAGGAACCGCCATCGCCGGGATTCGCTTCGAGAGCAGGGAAGGGACATGCTGGAGCGGAGGGAGGGAGGAAAGGGGGAGGAAGTCTTCTAAAAAAAGGGGACCGGGCGAGAGAAAGGGGCGCTTCCGAGTGCTTTGCGCGGCTTCTGCCAGGCAGCGAAGCACCGGACCGGCTGCACGCACGTGAGGGTGGTGGACGCGTGCGCACCCGCGAAGAGGAGGAACGTCTGTCCGGGTGCCTCCGG
Source organism: Raillietiella orientalis (assembly GCA_036172245.1). NCBI lineage: Eukaryota > Metazoa > Arthropoda > Ichthyostraca > Raillietiellida > Raillietiellidae > Raillietiella > Raillietiella orientalis. The sequence continues at coordinate 7,022,816 of JAYWIR010000002.1, read as the reverse complement.
GCAACGGCCCCAGGAGACCGGGAGCGTAGGAGAAACCGCCCAGCAGTGTCGTCCCTGAGGAGTGAAGCGCCCGAGGGTGACACCAATACGAAGGTGCCACCGTTCCCGCATTCTCCCGCATCCCCAAGCTGCCTGCTGGCCCCATAGGGGCGGTCGAGAAGCACGGAGCCAAGGGCGTAGGGAACGCTGCCGCCAGAGGGGAGAGCGCAGGACGAACGCCGTCACAAGTGGCGCAGCGCGCCTCCGGTGGCAGCGTCGCCCGCGCGACTCACGCGGCCCCTCCGCAATGCACCCGCCAATGACAGAGGCGGAGGCTCGGAGGAGGAGAGCAGGGAGCATCACGATAGGAGCGCCCTCTCCCCCCGCCCCTCCCTCGTGTGAGGGCTCTAGGGAGAGTCCTCATTCCTTCCAGGCAGTGTGACCTCAAGCTCCCATCATCCTCTTGCCGTGGAAAAGGGACGGCTCGTCCCCCGCCCCTCCCACAGCGGGGGACGGGACCGGGCAGACAGGCAAGGGGAGGGCACGTCCTCATGGGGCGGGGACTGGCTCACGACCTACAATCCAGGAGTGGAAGGAGAGTCCTCCCCGCCTCCTGACCGGATCTTCGCAACCGGTGCAAATTTCCGGAGCGCAGGGGTGGGGGGTGGGGGGAGAGCACCCGAAGGGAGACTCTGCTCTTCCACTGCTGAGATCTTCCTCTGCCTCCACGGCTGTAGAAGAGAAATTTCGGAAAATTCGGGATAGATTCTGGACGCATTCCCCGCACAGGGAATGTCCCTTCGACGCTCACCATGGCAACCGGAGGCTTCCGTCGAACCGCTCCCTGATGCTGAGAGAAGGCTTGCAATTAGGGGAAAAAAGGGGAGGGGGTGGTGCCTGGCCGTGGAGTCTTCCCGCAGATCTCCCAAGCCTCCTTCCGGAGGAGGTGGGGAGCGGACTTAACCAGTCCCACGGCGCCACCAACGGGGAGGCAGGCCTGAAGAGGTGGAGGACGTCGCTCTCGACGCGCTTCGGGGATCGCGGACGGGCATTCGCAGAGCCTCCCGGGATGCTCCTCTTCCACCCCCACCACTGCACCATCCCAGATGCGCCCGGCCCCGGGTCGGCTGAGGCGTTCCCCGCGGACTCGTGGTGGTACCCTTCCTCCTTTCCAGAAAGACCCGGAGCACCTGCGGCGAGATGGCGTCGGCTAGCACCGAACAGGAGCGAAGGAGGAGGCACCCGTCGCGAAGCCCCGGGCTTGGAGGATTTTCCCGGGCACTCCTGCAAGAGCCGACCCACCAAGCCCGGCGTCGACATGGCGACCCGGCCATCGCATGCTCGGCCGCCTCCTTCATCCGGAGGCGCCAATATCGCACCCCTGCTCGGAACCAACCGGTGGCGCCAACCGCTCGCCGGGCCGGCAATATTCGAGGGCGTCCGCGCAGCGCGGGACCGCTTCCCAAGCGGAGCAGCTCGGACGCCACAGAAGACAGAAGGGTCGCCTCCCTAGCGCCCGGGAAGGGTCAAACGTGCGGTGGACTCTGCTGGCGTGCGCCCTGCTGCCCCCAGGGTGCTCCGAGGACGCACGTCCCTGGCAGGCGCCGCGTGGCTCGCGAGGGCGGGCCACAGCAAAGGAAGGGGCGCCATCTTTCGAGCCTCCAGAGAGGGGGGGCACCAGTCCGGAGGTGTCGGTCCGGCGCGGCGTCGCTTCGGCGCTCCGTCACCTCCCTTCTTTTTTCTTGCTCTTTTCTTCCTGTGCTCCCGTGAACCTGGTCCCGCGCGCCCCCCACGCGGCTGTGAACCGCCGTCGGTTCCCAGGTTTGTGCATGCGCGTAACGAGCGGGTGATGGATGATGATACCGTCCGGCCAGGGATGCTGCGTGTATCACGGGAAGGTGAGGCGGAAGGAAGTCGCCGCCGCCGAGGCAGCAAGGAAGACGGGTGCGCGGCACGCTGGGGCGGGAGCGGCTCACCTCGAGGCACTTCGAGGACGCGCATTCTTGGAGAAGACCTCCTTCGATATTCCCAATCGGATCCGTCTTCGCTCCTTGGATGGCCTTGCTCCTTGAGACCCTGTCAGTCGCGCTCCCTCCCATCCCAAACGGGAGTTGCGGGGTTTCCCGGCAACCGTGGAATCGTCGCCGTTCCGTTTCGGAACGTGGCTCCGTCGTCCCCCGTCGGCCGCGGTGGGCGTGGTTCCCCCCTCCCCCTCCCTCCCTCTTCCCGCCGGTGCTGGACGGCGGAGATGCCAGAGGTTTCGCGCGCTCGGTCTGGAACCACGCCGGTCACCCAGGAGATGAAGGGGGGCGGTCGAGGCAGGGCGAAAGGGTAGCCTCGACAATCTCTCCCGGAAAACCCTCCTTTTCTCGGCGGATGACGTCGCGCGCAAGGGGATGGTCATACCGCGCCGGATGCTTCACCGAGCAGCAGTAGCAGCAGCTGGCTGCGAAAGCTCGGATCCGTAAGAGGGGAAGATGCGCTCCGGGTGGGTTCCCAAGCAACCTCCGATGCCGGCTACCGCTCAGGGGACCGACGGGTGCTTCGCTGCTGCCCCGCTTCGGGGCGTGCCGGAGATCGATATGGCGCGCGCTCTGCTCTGCGGCCGCGACCGCCGAGCTAATTGATTCGCTCGGACAGCGGATGACTACGGCAGCACGGAGAGACCTATTGGGGAGTTCCGAGCGCGCGCGCCCTTTTTCCTTTCCTTTTCCTTTTTTTTTCTTTTTTTTTGCGTCAGCATTCCGCCCGCTGCCATCGGACGGAAGACCGTGGTCGGCATCTGCTCGCGAGTCCGCTTCGCGGTGACGTCACGTCCGACGGCGCGGGGCGCGATGAGACATCTTTCTCTTCCCTCTGCCCCTCTTCTCCTTCGCTCCGGGCAGGGACGGTCGGAGCCCCACCGACGGGCGCCCGAACCTACGAGCGAAAGTCCTTAAAACCGAAAAACAAACCATTCCCTCCCCGACCCCATTCTTCCCGTCCAGAATGCGCAGGCGTTACGTGCGGAGCCGAGATTCTGAAACCGAGCATGCGCGCTTCCCGGGGTGCTCTTCTCCCGGACTGCTCATTTGTTGCATCCGCCAGGAAGCCTCCCGAATCATGGAAGCCATTAAAGGGTTAATTGGGGAGCGTCCCGATCAAAAAATCCTTCCCGCATGCATAAAATGTTGCAACCCCTCGGCCGCCATTTTCAAGGATTCCTCCATGCGTCATCAAAAACCGCTATAAAATCATTACGCTAGTTACACTACATCTAATTTAATAGACGGCTGTATTTTTTTATGATGCATACAGGGGGACTCCCTGGAGCAGCCACTCACCAGGATGATAGGCGAGCGAAACCCACGATGAGTGGTTTTTTTTTTATATCCCTTCGGAGAGACAGCGGCTGTTCCCCCTCTTTTGCTGGAGGGGTTCGGAGGGAAAGGGTGGGCATGCCAGGAGCGCTTCCAGAGAGCGGTGGTGCGCGCGGATCCACCACAAGGGGCTGCCCGTCAACGGACCTCGACGCTCACCAAGCGCCGTCGCCCCAGGACCACAATTCTGCCTCTTGCAGGGGGCTCTCCCTTACCACCACTACCCGCTCGACGAATCCAAGGCGCCGCTGGTCGTCTCGGCGCCTTGGATGAGCGCCCAGCGTGGGTCTGCCGAGTCCGTCTAGAGTCTTATGTTCCCAGCCCGGCTCGCGGTGGTCTGGATCTTCGGCAGCATCGAAACGAAATCTCTGTTGCCGGGGCAACAGCTGGGGGTTCTGCTCCCTATTTGCCGTTCCTCACGTCACAGGACGAGCGCTCACAAGGGGTAGTGAGGACTTGGGGTGCATGGACCTCCTAGAACTCGAGGCCCTACTCTCCAAAAAAAGTGTCCTCTTCCTGGCTCTTCTGGAGCAGCGGATGGTCCGCGCTTGAACTCCGTCGGACTCCCAATTTCTTTCCTCGACAGGGCCACCGAGATTCCTCAGTCGCCTCCACAATTTAGTCCTTCCGATGGGAATGCTCCTGATGAAGAACGCTAAGATTACCCACAACGTAGGGTTGTACAAATGGATCATCCTCCTCCCTCAAAGATCCCTCGAAGGACCTCCTCCATCTTGGATGGGGCGGTTGACTGCTTGGCCTGCTTCACCACTTCCCCATCCCTGACGAGGGTTTGCAAAGCTGGATTTTCACTCGAGTGCTCATGGGAGTTTATTTCATATAAAATGCATTCTCTCTGGTTGGACCCGTGGTCCAGCCACGTCCGTTTCGGAACAAATCTGCCGCGTTACCAGTGCGCAAACCGGTGTAGTACGCCACGGCAATAGAGGGGAGGCAGCAGACAAAAACAAAAACAAAAATAAAAAGAAGCTTAAGGGGAGGGAGGGGGAGTGAGAGGAGAGATCACGTTCCGCTGGGGGGGGGGGGGACGGTCCTCTGAATTCTCTCGAGGATGCCGGCAAGCTCTTGCTGGATGAGGTTTTCCAGGTGGGGTCATCTCGTTGCCATCCTTATGAAGCGGACTGCAAAGTGGATGTGGCACCCCTGTCTCTGTGCTCTCCTCTTGCGTCTCTCCAGGAAACGACGGTCCTGCGCGGGCAGCGGAGAGCTGCTGGTGGCGAGGCTGCCGGCCGAAGTGCGTCGCGTAGGAGAAGGGGCCTTACAGCGTCCCTGAAGTGGCCGCCGGGGGGTTCACAGGGTCGTGGCAAAACGTTCCCAGAGGGGCCGGTGGACAGCACAATCCTACAAGCATGTGCAGGAGAGGATTCGCTCTCTCCGCTCCTGGCACAGTTCGGGTTCCCCTCTCTTCGCCGTGATGCTGATGGGCGTTGCACGGGCGATCCCAGTGCAGCAGCAACAGCGTCGACTCCTGCCACTTTAAGGGGAGGGTGCTGGTGGTGTCCAAGAGCACTGCAGGTTGAACCACTGCAGACCTTCCTCCGGAATACCCAGCAGCTCGCGTCAGCGCAAAAGTCCTCGAGGCGGGGCAATTGGGGTCGCAGCGTCCTCAAGCTGGTCTGTCGTCCACTCATCCAATCCTCTTCTCTTTCCGCAGGTTTCCACGGCGACCTCCCATCTAACCGCAAGATTGGCAAAGCTGGAGGTCATTTTCGGTGCTCCCACTTTCAGGGCAAAGTCTGCCATCGAGCTTCCCAGTCCAGCCTCGTGCCGCACAGGATGAAATGATGAATGATCCATGATAAAACATTGGGAGGAGCCGTCCTGGGTTTCCGACGGCAGCTCGGATCTTCGTGGGGCGCGGTTCCGATGTCTGGTTGGTGCAGGACAGGTGAGGTTCGACAACCTCGCCCACGAAGATTTCATGGCCTCTGCCACGGTGACCAGCAGCCGTACGTGGTCTTCCAGAGCTCGGAGGCTGTGACCTTCGTCCAAATGAGAACTCCGGTCTTGCGCGCCAGTCTTTTCTGCCCTGCTGAGTTGGATACCCGACAGCGCTGAACCCCGAAGGAGCACGTAGCGAAGGAACCCGCGGCTTCCTCCCGACCTCAGTCGTTTCATGGAGCCTTTGGGGAGCCACCCGCCCAGGGTCCTCCTCGCCTCTGCCTGGACTTCGGGAGTGGTCAAGGGCGAAGGGGGGGAGAAGGAGTGATTGTTGTGATTCTTGTTTCGCCTCTTCTGTCTCCCTTCTCTCCACCCATACGAGCGGGCATACGAGACGAGGACACGACTGCTATTTTTGCAGCACCGGGCTGTCATCTCGTACAACTTCCAGCGCCCACCAGGTGCCTCCTCGCGGACGCGCCACGTCGCCTGTCTCAAAGACGACGACTTGGGGAGTGAGCTGGGCGGCGCCCTGCGCGACCCAGGGGAGCAGCATGGTTCGGGGACATCCGAGGTTGAGGAGGAGAGACAATCAGCAAAGCACCATCCGGAAGGAACTGCTGAAGAAAGTGGCGTCGGAGGTTGCGACAGGGTGCCTTCCTGAACGTACCCCTACATCCTGATGAAGATTCGGTAATGCACCGGCCGTCTTCCGGAGCAACTCTTGGACGCAAAGAGGCCAGGTCTTCCTTGCACACGGCTCTTCGAAGCCCTGGGGGCGTTTCGTCTTGTCGCTGGGCAGTCGAGACAAACCGAAGGCGCGAGGATTCTGCGCGAACTTCCTTTCCTCGCGCTTCCTCCGCTGCAGGGGACTTGGGAGCAGACGGCCCCGCACAATGGGGATGGCTCGACCCGAAGGCGATAGGAGCCCGTCTCCCGGACTCGCGATGGGGGCCGCCGCGCAGTTGCGAGGACGGAGGGGTCATCCGACGGGCACGCTGCCATTGCGCGGGAGGCATGAAACGCACGCGCGCTTGCTGCTGCTGCCTCGAGCCGATCTGGAGCGTTCAGGGACACGCGGTGCGGCGCTCCTTGGTCCTCGAACGATACCAGAGTAACTCCGAGAAAATTCGATGTCCTCTCCCCCCTCCCCCTCCCCCCTTAAAAAAAAGGGGAGGGGAGAGAGAGAGAAAGGAAGAAAATCCATCTGTGCGTGTCTTCACGCTTGCTCTTGTATCAGCAGCAGCAGCAGCTGGGGCAATTTTTTCCGCAGTCGTTCAGTCGAGCCACTTTTATTTGCGCTGGGGAAAGGCCCGCTCCCATCACGTGACGTCCACCAGCTCGCAGTACGTGCGATTCGGGATACTTTCCGCGTTTCCGATCTCCCGCGGATGTGGGAGGGGAGGACCCGCCGCGAGCGTTCCGCGGTTACGTCACGTCTGATGTCTTTTTTTTTTTGAAATTCCCGAAAAGTCGCCATCGATTCCGCCGCCGCGGCCGCCGCCATTCGTCCTGCACGTCCACCCGGCGGCGCAGCCTTCCTCGGTGGCGGCGGGCAGCTGCGTGCCCGACGGGGAGAGGGAGGAGGGAAGGAAGGAGGAGGGCTTTCCGCGGCGTGACTGGCTAGCTAGCCGCCTCCCGGACCCCCCTTCCCCCACATTGCCACACCCTGGGCGGCGGAGAAGACCACATGACCCGCCCCGTCCTCGAAGGCGAATTGCGGCGGCGTCTTCATCCCAGCGGATGGCTCCCGCGGACCCGAGTGCCATGGGATGTAAATCACCTTGCGCTACTCTTCGGAAATCGATTCCCGTTTTCGGAGTCCCGACGAGGATCCGCCGCGCCTATTCTTTTCATTAAATCACGAGTGGCGCGGGACGCATCCACCCCATTGTTTATTATTTGATTCTTATTTGATTAAACGGAGCAGGAGAGCGGACCCCCTCTCCCCCTGTGATCTACGACAGAGCTGTCAGAGAATAACTTCGTGTATGCTGTGCGTGTTGTCTGTGTGTGCACCCGCGATGGACTCGGAGCAGCATCCTCGGTCCCTCCCGCCATCCAGCCTCCTGGGTACCATCGATAATTCAAGCGCAATCACGTCAGAGACGGCAGCGGGCGGAAGAGGAACGTGCGACCTCGATAACACCCTTAGGGCACGCAACACAGAAACGAGGCGGAGGTTCGGGGGTGGAGGAAGCGGGAAAACTCCGGGAAACTTCCGGATGTCCCTGACCCTGCGCGCGCGAAGGCTCTTATGCAGCGGTGTCTGCCACGGCGAGGGAGAGATCACGATGCACGCCCTTCTCCTCTGGGAGCGTCCAGAGCCCCACGAGAAGCGCGGTGAGCGATCCGGGCTTGAGGGGAGGTCAGTGGAAGCCTCCTACCCCCCCCCCCTCCTCCCGCAAGGCGTCCGGCGGATCTGATTTTTCGGAGGGCGGCGGCTGTCGGCGCCCAGGAAGACGCGGAGCGAGCCGCATTCAGAAATGCCCCTTTCCCCCTTCCGCCCCTTCCGGAAGGAGAGGAACGGACGGAGACGACAAGAACGGACAGCAGACGTTTCCGGGGAAAAAAAAAGGAGGGAGTCCAGGCCCGCCATCCCTGAAAACGAGACCGGCGAAATGGGAGGTGAAGTGGTGACCCTGATGAGGTGCTGGCGAGCGCCTCAGCTCTGGCGACGCTAGGATCGGCGAACAGGAACTGCGTGCCGGGAAGGAAGGAAAAGGGGAAGCAAACAGGAGGAGAAAACACAAAAGGGAAGAAGAGAAAGAGGAGAATGGAGAGAGAGAGAGGAGGAGGAAGAAGAGAGGAAGATGAGAGAGAGAGAGAGAGAGGAAAGAGGGATAAAGGGGAGGGAGAGAGAGGAAAGTGAGGGATGGGAAGAGAGAGAGAGAGGAAGGAGGAGAGACAGCGCAGTGAGCTGCTTAAGACGCATTCCCCATGGGCGCCGCGGCTGCAAAGAGGGCTGCTGTGGGTCAGAAGAAGGGACATCCTACTGTTGCGAGCGGGGCGCCCTCGACCGGACGGTGACGATGGCAACCAGTGCCGGCCGGCGAGTGGCCGGACCCGGGAGTCAAACCGAGGTCCTCCGTCCCTGCCGAACTCGACTATGCATTTGCAAGTCCTCCCTCGGCAGGCTACTGGACCCGCCGTCACAGAACCCCTTTCCAACCCTTCCACACACCTCGTCCTCGTGGGTACAGTCGGTTCATCAGACAGCCCAATCGACCTAACGAGGAGGAGGAGGAGGACGCCTTCGGCGCCGTCCGTCTTCTCTGGAGGGAAGGAGGGGGAGGTGCGAGTGAGCGTCACCACGGACCCGAAGCGACCTGCCTCCTGACCAATCACAAAGCCTCCGCGTCGCAGACCCGTCGAGTGCCTGGACTCCGGTGCAGGGGAAACGGGGGCACATCTGCCCCCGGGCTGCAGGAATTTTTCAGGAGTGACCGAGGCGGGAAAGGATCCGAAGTCAATGCTGGAAGCCGGAATTTTTTATTTTTCTTTCCCGTAAGCGTCAGCGTTTCCGTTCTTCAGCGGCTTCCTGGGGCAAGAAGACCCCAGGGAAGCATTCCGTGGACTTTGCTTTCAGTGTTTCCCCGTGCATCCCTTCCAGGGGGAGCGCACACCCGCCGCCTTGAACTTGGCGGCATCCCCGCTCCACCTGTCCAGTGCGCATCCTTCCTCCACGCAAGGATGAAGATGCGCCGCTGATCGATTCCTCTTCGCCTCAGGGATTCCTCAGCCTTCATTCCCTGTGAGGTGGCAGGAGCGGAGCCCGGAGGAAACCCCTGCCCACGGGCGTCTCCGTCCTGCCGGGCCTGACCGGTTTGCTCAGAAGGATGGTAGAGGAGGAGGATGGCGGCCGAGGGAAGGCAGCCCTCGAACCAGCAGCAGCCAGGGTCAGCGTGAGAGCCATTTCTCCTCCTAGGCGACACACGCACGTGAGGGCGCTGCTGCGCTCGAAACAGCCGCAGAGTGGAAGCTGCGGCGGGAGGACGGGTTGATAGGCATCTCCGAGATAGCGGTTATCAGTTGGAGTGTCCAGTGATACCTGCCTCGATTTTTGTTTCCGTTTTTTTTCCTCCCTTCCCCTTCTTTACTGATCTTTGCGTCTGTCGGTGCTCGGAGCGCTTTCAGCGACTCGAGACGAAGAAGCGCCGTGGTGCCCAGCAGACGAGAAACCGGGCAAAGCGACGAGCAGAGCGAGGCGGTGGAAAGGCGGTAGCAGCAGCCCGGTGGGGCTTTCCGAGAGAGGGAGATTAGGGAAAGGAAGGGAATGCAGCGGGAAGGGAGATGGGAGCAAACTCCGATAAACGGAACCGGGAAAAGGGATGAAGGGCGATGCAAGGACGAAAGAGGAACGAAGAAGCGTTCGGTGCGAGTTTTCCGAGAATCGCGAAACGACGAAGAGAACGGCGGTCCCCGGGAACTGCAGACAGATGAGAAAGTCCACGAGCCAGGGATGACTTCCTCCCCCTTGCGTTGCATCTGTTGCTGCTGCTGCTGCTCTTCTTCCTCTTCCTCTTCCTTCCTCCTCCCCACTTCTTCTTTCTCCTTTCCTCCTCTTCTCTTCCCCTTCTGGTGCCTTCCGGGGGCATCACCCTGAGTTTGCCCAGGGTGAGGAGCAAGAGAGAAGCAGGCTTCACTTCGACCACTTTGACCAATCTTGGGAAAGGTGACCTGAGTGGGGGAGTGACCTTTCTTTTTTTGAGCTAAAACTTTCCTCCTCTTCTTCCCAGCTCCCCTTTCCCTTCCCTTCCCCTTCCTAGTGCCCTTCCTTGCCTTCCGCGGTATGGGGTGGCCTTCAAGTCGCTACAGCATTCGAAATCCCTGGAGGCAATCCACGTGCGTACAGTCACAGGATCGGGAAGGGCAGGTTCCTACCGCTGTGCCTTCACGCCGCACGGACGATGGCATGCGAACCTGGTTCGCGCTTCCGGAAGGGCACTCGAAGCTGGGGTAGGAGCGGCAGGGCCATCGGGAGGGATGAGAAATGACCGGATCGCCCGGGAGGCGGGGCTACCCTCCAGGGAGGGCTGTGACCCCGGTCTTTGGAGGAGGACCTCGAGACCATCTGTGGAGGCATGCTGGACCCGTTTCGGGGTGGAATCTTCCCGGCCGGTCCCAGCTGCTGTCAGTGGGCCCCAACTGCTTCCCACCGCCTCGCTGGTCGGCGTCGGGGGAGGGAGGGACGGAGTGCGTTCTCTGCTGACTCGCCGGTCCGCCGCGTCAGAAAAGCAGGCTGCAGTGGTCCATGGCTAGAAAAGGGGAGACGAAAGAAGCTCTATCAGGAACTCCAAGGGCGACGACGGGAGCGCCAGTGCGACCGGGACGCGCAACGGAAAGCGCCGCGAGCAGGACGCGAAGGAGCCTGTGGTCGTCCAAGGATTGCCCTTAGGCTTATGGATGAGTTACCGGGAGGGAGCAAAGGAGAGCAAGGGATAGGATGGGGGTTCCCCCCTCTTTCTTCTCCTAAGGGGTGGGCGCCGGAGCAGCGAATCGATGGACCGCGTCCCGCCCCGGAGCTCTTCTTGAAGGAGTTCACTCTCTCGCAGCTCCTTCCCCGGGAGAAGGCGGCCTGCTGGGAGGCGATAGGCTCTCACTCCGCCCTCCTCCGGGAACGAGCGGGAGGTGGGAGGGGTCCGGGGAAGCGCCTCAATCTCGAGCGGTCACAGGATGGGCGCAACTTCCGCTTCCTCCTCCCCTTCGGTTCCAGCGCGCGCTTCCCGGAAGAGAGAGCTTTCCTGCTTCCCGCTTTCTACTCCTCTTCCGTCGGGATTCGGCGCCGCATCGGGGGGTTCCCCGAGGCAGGGGAGGGAGCAACGAGAAGCGGCGCCCTACCGCGCGTCGCATGGGTGAGCGGATGGCCCGGCGGGCGCGGAAGTGGCTCACGGCCAGCGCCTTCCTCCCATTCCGTTCTTCCTCCTCTTCCCCTCCTTTTCTTTCCTCCTAGTCCAGCGAGCCGTGCCGTTCTAGTCGGTCCCGGCATCCACGGCTCCCGAGGTAATCGCCAGCTCGCGTTCGTGGGGCGGATAAGCTCGTGCCTTCGTACGACAACGGAGGGGTGCTCCGATACCCCGGGGACCCTTTCAGTCCGCCCCTCCGATGGCCGGGCTTTTCGTAGCAGAGATCCCTCTCTGAACAACGGGTAGTCGTCGCCTACCCTTGAGATTCTCAGCGCCGCCGCGCCCTCCAAGACGCTGGAAGCAACCTCGAAAGGGGACAGGTCGGGGGCGGACGGTGGATAGTGAAGGCCGACGAAGAATCGACTTTCGGCCGGACCACGCGCACCGCGGATGGACCCCCCGGACCAGCGTTGCAATAATGCCGGAGCGCCGCTGGAAGTGGATGCGTTGCCAGTCGGAGTGCTGAGCGACGCGGCCACGAGCTTCGCGCGGTGGACTTCCTTCCCCCCAAGACTCCTTGGGACCCCTCCCCCTCCCTCCACTAGGGTACCGCAAGCGCCTCTGCCCTGCGCATCTCCCGGATACTCCCAGAGGCAACGCTTCCGCTTCTGATGTTTGCCCGCTCTTTCCCCCCCCCCCCTCCTCCTTTGCGACCGCGGGAGGCCAGGCGATTTGAGGCGGCAGCCTGCAAGCTGCAGCAGCCGGGGGCTTCCGTAGCAGCAGCAGCACGATCCTTCGCGCTCCAGTATCACGAGTTGCGTGCCACTGATTGCCCGCTTCCTCCACCCGCTCGTGTCTCCGGTTCGTGTCCACCCCTCGTGCCGGTAGCCTTTCGAAAGCACGTGAGGTCGTTCCCCGTGCCTTTCGGGCGTCTGCGCGGAGGGTCCTTAGAGATACAAGGAAGAGAGGGTGGTCCCATGATCTCCTGATTCTTCTCATCCAGAGCAAAGACTTCCGCTTGCTCCCGATGGAGGACGACACGGACAGAGAGCAGATGACGGCGATGATGGCATGGACAAACCTGGACGCGCTCGCGCGGTCAATGGTCATCCAGGAAGAAGTACAGGGGCGCCCCCAGACATGTTGTGGAGTCTTCCTTAAGGTCAAGAAACCTTGGAGAGAATGAGGACACTCCCAGGTGTGCCACGGAGGAGGAGTTAAGAAATCGATTCCTGAGTTTACACCCGAGGGTATCTCCCAGCGCATTACAGCGATGCTGAAATCCCCCACGCCGGCGCGACAGAGAACTGATCGGGTTGGGAAGGTGCGATGCCCGGACGGATCGATTCGGGGCATGTGCGAGCCTTCCAGCCGTCCTCGTGGGTGCGTACACCGGACCGCCTGCGGCGGCCTTCGAGAGTTTCCTCGCTCGCGAAAGAGCCACCTGCAGCCGGCAGGCGGTCTCTCTTCACCCAGGTGAGTTCTGAGAGAGCGGCGGGTTTGGCGCGAAGGTGTGCGCGCGCACATCAAGCAGAAGGGGCACTTCCGCCAGCCACGAGCCTTTCTACCTCTTTGTCTTTTCTCTCTGCCGATCTCCTGGAAAGCCGGGACTCCTTCCCGGCATTTTTCAGAGACCTCTCTTCGTTCCCAATCCAGGAACGCTGCTGCAGCACGTTCCCAGGGTTCCCCTTTCTATCCTGCAGCGCCAGCCAAAGCACCCGGGCGCACTGCACGGACGAGGAAGAACGATTCGATTTCCTGGAGCCCCGTGAACGAGAGCGCCTGGCCGCGGGGACCCCTTCGCACGTTGGCCAAGATCCAGGAGCCGAGTCCGGTGTTATCGCGCTGCTCATCCTGCAACGGCTGGTCTCTCCAGGAAACCATCGTCCATCCCAGAAGGAGAGCGCGGGCAGAGCGAACCTCCCTTTCTGCAGCGCTGCCCTCCCTGAGGGAGCATATTGGCAGCAGCCTGACGGCAAGACAGGAGGCCGTTTGCGAATTGGGCTCTGGAAGGAACAAGAGTTAGGTGGTTGGACCACGGGCCAGCTAACTGATGCTGCGACCTCAAATGCCTCCTTGTCTAAAGAACTTTTGCACTGGGGTGAGCTCTTGGAACTTCTCCGGGAAGACCTCGAGTGGACCCCAGTACTCCTGAACGCTCGCACCCTCCCTCTCAAGTGGCAGGACATCACGGGACCCGGGGAAGGGAGAGGGTGGAGAGCGGGAATCCCTCCCACACCGGATTCTGGACCATGTTGTCCTCCGGCCCCTTTCGAAACGTCTTGCCATGATCCTGCGAATCTCCGACGGCAGCCCCAGAAACGACTCTTTGCACGCGACGCCCCACCGCCAGCCTCGATGCCCAGCAGCTCCTCGCTGCCTCCGCGGGACTGTGGCCGCCCGGAGCGCCTCCGAGAGAGGCAGGAACGATGAAGATGCGTCATCCGTCCCGCGGTCCGTTTTCCTGAGGATGGTATTGAGATGGCTCTCCCATCCGGGAGGCGCGCAGCCCGAACTTGCGGGAATTCTTGAATGGATGTTAAGGACGCCCCAAACCCTTTGCCGCCTGGGAGCTCTTCCCACGCTCTCCTTGTTCCTTCTATCTATTTTTATTGATTTTTTTTCTTCATTGTTTTTTTCCTTCCGGTTGTTCCCCTTCTCCCCTGTGCCGTGGGAGGTGACCCTCTCCTGCCTGTGGGCAGGTTCTTCGATTAGGGACGGCGTACCTGCCGCCGCTGCCTTGGTGCGTCCTTCGGTTGCGGCGAACGGTCCGGCGCGACCGGGTGAGAAGGCGGTGGAGGCGATTGCGAACAGGTCTCAAGGAGAAGCATCGGAAGATGGGGCGGGTCGTCGGAAACTTTCGCAAGGGAATCCTGAAAACTGTTCCAGGCTCCACCATGGCCGCTCTCTCGCCGCAGGAAGAAACTCCACCCCTACGGTCCGCCTCTTCCTCACTGCTCCTCAGTCGGGACGCGCGCGGCTGAGTCCTCCGGCAGCCCTGTCTTTCTCCGAGTAGACTTGCGGATGGACAAGCTATGGGATCAGACCTGTCTGGTCTGGACGCAACCCCATGAGACCAAGCTCGCTCCCCTTTTGCCGAGAGCTCTGGCACAGAGGCAAGGAATGCCGTTTTTCCTTTGACCTCGGCTTCCGCTTCCCTCCCCTTCCCCTTGAAGTTTCCTCGGTGGTCAGTCAGCGCCGACAAGCCTCCAGGATTTTGCTCCTGGAATGCTGACTCCTGGTCTTTGTCCTTCGATCCTTTCGCCGAGGCGTCCAGCGCTCCTTAAGGAAGAAGTGACGTCAGAGTTCCAGAAAGTCGTTGCTCCTGGCACTTACCTGGCTTCGAGCTCTCAGTTGGCACTATGGGAGATGATGCCACTGCAGAGCCCTCAACGATAGTGACTGCTGTTGTGCGGAAGGACTCTGCTGCTCCATAGAGCCAAATCAGCGCTCCAGAGGAGGACCGCATCCCGGTGTTGCTCGGAGTCACACTGGAGCCTTTGCGGGAGGCATCGGTGCTCCGTCGATGCTCTTCGTCGGTGCTTCGCACAAACGTGGACGAGACGACCAGAGGCTCGTGCCACCTCAGGCGGTGCTTGTGCTGATGTCTCTACGAGGGACGTAGGACTGAGGGCGGAAGAGGGCGTGTCCCAAGACGTGCTTCTGCTGCGATACAACCTGGGGGCTGTAACTAACTGCATTCAGTCCATCGTGTTTCCTCGTAGGGAAAGCGACGGTAGTAGATGGAGAGGGTAGGGGTCCTGACCATCACTGGGGGGTGGCAGACATCGAGGCTGGAGGCAGCCGTCCGAAATAGACGCCATGAGTCCATGGAAGACACACGACGTCCCTCGGCGAATCGGAGGGCGGCCCCGTTCGCTCAAGGGCGAGGAAGGTACGGCCGATGAACGCGCCCATGGAGCCGACACGGTCCGATTAAACGCCCTGGCACCGGACTGCGAAGCCCCAGTCCGTCGGTACGTGCGTGCCCTCGGGCTGCCTGAGGACCCCTCGCTCGTCTTCCTCTTCCGGACGGTGGACGGTGAGGTGAGCGGGGAGTGAACGACGGGTCTCATGACAAACCCCACCTTACTCCGGCTTCACTAACCTCACTGATGCGTGGCTCAAGCCAGAGGGAAGAAGGAAAAAGAAGTGAAGTGATAAGCTTGCTTCGGGGGGAGAACCTTTCACCCCTACCCACGTCACGCGTTTCCGTCCGTGCTTGTCGATGGTCGGCGCTGAGCATCGCATGCCGGCGGGGAGCACCAATCTCTCGCGGCGCATGGATGCGGGCCGCCCGCACGGTCGCACGTGGCACGGGTGCTGCGCAATCCCAGGACTCCGTCGAGGACCCAGGAGAACTAGGAACTCTGCGGCTCCGAGAAGGTGTCCAGCCGAGGCTCCGAAACCCCTTATGGATGACCACCTGAGCTTTCGGGCAAACCTCTGAGGGGTCAGGAGCCCTCCCGCCTTTCCCTTGGGGTTTTCCATCGGTGTGTGAGGCGATGGGGGCTCCTCTCTCTCTCTCTTCCGCTAACGCCCTTCACCGAAAGGACGCACTGCAGGACGCTCACCGTTGGCCGGATGTCCCCTTCCCGGCCTGAGAGCCCAGTGAGGAACCCGACCTGCTCGAGGGACGTCTTCTCGGCCTCCCTGGTAGCATCCACGGCAGTGACAAGAAGGGGACTGAGGGAGGGATGAACCCTTCCTGCCTTGGAGTGGCCCAAGGGAAAGGGGGAGGGTGGAAAAGGAGGTAGGAAAGACCAGACGCGTCGGCATCCTTTGGGGGCGTCCAGATCGACCTTACCGGAGTCGCCTGGAGACGTGAAGGGGCCACAAACGTGCGATACGACTCCGGCCACTCGTTTTTCCTTCCTTTCCTTCTCAAGGTCGCCTCGTCGCTCGCTAGAACGGCCGACTCCACCGCGTGCTCAAGCAAGGACCCCGCGGGAAAGGAGGCCGCGTTCGCCCTCTTCCCGGCACGGAAAGAGTTGGGGAGGAGGAGGGATGCGGGAGGAGAGAGGAAGGGAGGGAACCGTCCCTTCCTTGGACAAGGGACAGGAGCGAGAGGGGAGGGAGGAAAAAAGGTAAGACTGCTAGGTTCCAGCCGGCCTCCCAGCGCCAGAAGCTGCGCGCGAAATCTCCTGAGGTAACCAACCGCGCCTCGTTGTGCGCTCCCTTACCCGTCCGCGCCCGCCGCTGCTGGCGCCAACGGCGCGGCGGTGGCGGCGGCTTCCCAGCTGGAAGGGAGAGAGACGCGTCCGGCAGGCGTCGCAAGCCTCCGGAAGATAGAGGAGCATGCGCGCCGCTCCCCTACAATGAAATACAATGTAAGCCCGTTGGCCTTGAAGCTCGTGAGGGCGAGGGGGGGGGGGGACGATTGCCTCGCCTGGGATTTTTTTTTTCCTGCCGAACACGCGCGCCGGGAGAAGGAGGAATGCTGTCCGTCTACACTACCCCCCCCCCCCGGTCGCCCGTCTTGCCTGTCCGCCGCTGGCAAAAAAAAAAACACGGCATGGCTGTGGTCATGGGGCCCCTGCAGCTGCTCGTCTGATGACCACCCGCAATGGTCTTCGCCGGCCTTTCAAGCGGCCTGCTGCTTCTGCTTCTTCTCTTTTCCTTCCCCTCCGTCTCGAGCGTGGCGTTGGCGACGCCAGCGCTGCCGCGCGGCGTCGCCCTGCGTCAAGACCAGGAAGGGCGGCATGCTGGAACTCTCCCGGAGACGGCGCCTCACACCAATGCTCCTGGCAACGCTCTTTCTTAACCTTAGGGAAGGCGGCGGTCCCGAGGGTTTTTTGGCAGAAGAGAGCCCTGCGGCCGGAAACGTGGGGAAAGAGGAAGCAGAGGGAACGAGTCTCTCTTTCCTCCAGAAGCCCAAACGCGGGATCACCGTTGCCTTGGAAACAGTTCTCTCTTTCCCTCCGTCTCCTCCGCCCCTCCCCCCACGTCAAGACCAGGATGGGTGGCACGCTGCTGTGGACCCGCGAGGCCGACCCTCCCTCCCCCGCTTTGCCGCTGACGAGGGCCGCGCGCCTCCGCCCGAGCCGTTCTGTATCGCGAGGTTACCGCTGCCGCGCGCAACAGATAATGTTCGCACCTCCGCGCTGGCCTTCCCGTCTGAGCGAATCCCCTTGCCTATTCGTCGCCGCCGCGCCTACAAGACAGCGTCTCTGGTTCCGGACGAGGTAGCGCGCGCGCGCGCTAGTTCGGGGACGCTTTCACGACCTTCTCTTGAAAGGAGCTCGGGTCAGACTGGGACGAAGGGAAGGAAGGGAAAACAAGACACGCTCTCTCTCTCCTCCCTTGTCCCAGGACGCTCGCGCTCGCGGCTCGCGGGCGAGGCCCGCGGAACGTCCGAGGTGAGTTCCCCCGGGGCAGGAGTCTTCCGGGTCTCCGGAGCAACCGGCATCGCCCCTGCGCGTCTCCTCCCCGACCGTCGTAGGCAGAACCAGCGCACAATCCGGCGGCAAGGGAGGGCACGCTTATCTGCTGCCGCTCGCAAATCTCGACGGCGGGACCGCAGATAAGCCCCGAGGGCGAACCGTTCGACCGTCCGCGACTTATCTGGCAGGGTTATCTGCGGAGCAGAAAGTGCTAGGATTCCGTCGGGCTTGCTGACGTCTGGAGTCCTCGCCGCCGCTTCCCTCCTTGTCTCTCCCGCGCTCTCGCGGCTGCTCTTCGGCGTGCTCTCCCATCCGTCGTCTAGAGGATGGTGGCAGCAGTGGCTCTTACAGGAGTGCGCTTCTTTTTTTTGTTCTTTTCAGGATCCACATCGGGATGGAGAACGTGGCCTCCTGAGACGCCGGAGCGAACGGAACAGCAACTACAATACGCTCCGCACTTTTTCAGACTGGCGTTCGTCGCCAAGCACCGAACCGCCCGCTGGTGCATTTTGGTGCGCCGCGAAGACCCGCCGCATTGCCACGGAAGTTGTCCGAGCCCCGCTCTCCATTCGGCGCGTGATCCTGCAAGAGGAAAAGGCAACTGGAAACAGTGAAGACCTGGGCGGACGTCACCGAGGTCTCCCCGGAAACCGCGGAAATGAGGAAGTGAGGCCAGTTCACCCTCGAGGAGATTGCCGAAGAGATAAGGGAGCGATCCTGCTCGAAACAGCAACATAACTCGCCGCTCTGGAGTCCCCCACTTCGGGACAACAGTGGCACTTGCCTGCCGGCAGGGACTCGAATACATCTTCAAAGGGACTTATGCTGCCGATGGATTTTTCCAGGAATTCCCACGGAAGACCTGAAGAACCCCGCAGCGTTTATGCACAGAGCCAGACTTCCCTCAAGGAGGCAGGAATGGTCTCTTCCGCTTCCGCGCTGGAGTGTCCCATGTGACGGTCACCAACCACTGCTGTCATGCGATGCCTGCGAAGCGTTTCTTTACTAAAAAGGAAAGTAAACAGACAGAGTAGGACACCAGTCCCGAGAGACCTTCCGAGGTCACGAAGAGGGATTGAACCACGAGGCTCTCAGGTCGACTGCACACGAGGACAGGGAGAGCAGGGGACACACGGAATAAAGAGATAAATAAGGGAGGGAAGAAGGTAAGGGGTCACAGTTTGATTTTTTCCCACCACGACCTCTGCAGACTGTATTGAATGCTGGCAGCAGCATCCTGAACGCGTTGCTGCAGGTGAGACCATGCTTCCAGATTCCGAGCGAGGCATTCTTTCCTGCATGCTGGGGAGCCGCGATCCCGTTGACGCAAGACGGGATCGGTGCGGCCGCAGGAGGAAGCCCCTCCACGAGCCAGCAGGGTTGTCTTCAAGGAAGAGCAGGGAGGACGCGAGGCAGCCTTCCCCCAATGCTTCGAAGGGAGCCACAGTCCAGATGCAGGTGTGGAAACTTCTCCGCATCCTGGGACGCTTTGGGGAGCCGCTCTCCCTCCCTCCCCCCGTCTGCCAATTACGGCGCTGGTCGCACGGGAAACCCCGGCGCGTGAAGGACAAAGCCGCATGCGGTCCACGCATGAGAGGGAACGTCCGCCGACCACACCGCTGCTACTCTCCAGGAAAGGTGAGGAGGACCAAGAACCCTTCCCGTGCCTGGATGGGAACTGCGTTGCCCTCCGGCCAACCGGGGACGCTTTGGAGCGGCTCTTCGCGCTACAGTCCGTTCCAAAGAGGTCTTCCTGGGGGTGCGCACTGCCACCTGTCTTCTGTTGCCCCAGAGCGGCTGTGGCGTCCCGGAGCGCCACCGAAGACGGACCTACTCCGACAGGGACTCCCCCTGCTTCGCGACCCTCTTCCTGACGATCGCGCCATCTGGCTAGCCGTGAAGAGGAACTCGCCTGTATCCTACAGAGGGTTCAGGGGGCACATGGGGAAGGGTTGCGGTCCCTTCCTCAACCCCCTCCCCTTCCCCCCAAAAGACAAATTTCTTGCATTCATTTGCTTATTTATTTATTTATTTTGTTTTGTTTTGTTCTCTTCCCCCCTTGTTTCCAATGCCAACCCCTCCCTGGCTCCCTGGTGGCCGAGCTGCCTTCACTCATCCTTGGGATCTGGTAGGACCTATACAGCCCTACTATAATTTTGAAGTTTATGGGAATTCATCGATAGATGTCCCGGCGGAACCGGCGTCAATACCGCTTGGCTTGGCGCGCAGCAGTGACACACACTCGTCTCCATGGAAGCGATCGACTGATGTCAAAGGTCGCGGTTCGGGAGCTGGCTGGACGGGTTCGCGCAGCGCGCTGCTCCCCTCGCATCGCCCGCACGCGGAGGCGGAATAACTCGACCTGAGTCGCGAAGGGAGAGTCAGGGTCATCGCGAGCCGACTCACCTGCCTCATCACCACCCCCCCACCCGCCCTCTTTCGCGCTCCTCCCCCACTCGGGTTGCTGGGAACCATCGCCATCGCTGGCAGACCGGCTCATCCCGTCCAGTCATCCGTTTTCTGGACTTCACCTCCGCCCACGCCGATGGCGGGTCCCTCTGCCGACTCGTGAGATTCCTTCCGCTGACTTTAAAGGGATGATCAGATGATCCGACGGGACGGCAAATCCCCCCTCCCCACCCCGTCCCTTCCGCGGAGCTGGGGGAGCACAAGGCGGCCGCCAGCGTCAGGCGCCGCCCTTTGCGAAAGACCAGAGGCCAGCCACCTCGCCTTCCTTCGTTCTCCTTCCCACTAGGGCCTTCCCTCCTCCTTCCCCAAGGCACCCTGGACCAGCTGCCGATGTGCTCTAGAGCTCATTGCCTCGTGACTGCCCTGTTCCGGCAGCTCGCGGACCCACGCATCCCAAGCGGGGTAAAAACCGACTCGAGAACGAAGAGAGCATCCTCCGAGATCCAGGGGTCCCGGACCTTGCAAAACCTCTTTTCCTGCTTCCCCTTCCTGATCTCCGCCCAGGCTCTTCGAGTAGGCACTTGCGAGAACATGCACCCGTCCCATCCTTGGAGATGGACCGGTTATTCCTGGGCGGCGGGAGCGCTTCGCGGGGTGAAGACACTCAGCTTCCCTGAGTTCTCATCCCGGCTGGAAGCCGGGAAGGTGGCCACAGAAAGGTTAGGTTAGGTTTGGTGGAATAGGTAGGTTGGGTTAGATGGGATAGGTAATTTGGGTTCCTCCCGGAAAATTTCCACGTGAGTGGAATGCGCGGGACCCACGCGTACAAGGGCGGTAGGGAGCTACGAAGGGAAGTGGCTGTGGGTGGACAACGAGATGGTCCGCGCCGATATGCGAAAGTGCACGCTGTTCAGTGTACTCTTTGGGAGAGGAAGTGGGGCAGTGGGGGTCCCCTGGTTTTGCTGACCACGTGATGGGGGCCCTGTGGCCTCGCACATCCAGGGCTGCTGCTGCGGACCGAGAGCTGCTCTTCGCGGTGAGCGTTGGCCGGGAGGGTGTCCGAGGAAAAGGTAGAGGGATTCCTCGCCAGGAGGTGGTGCCGTCTACCGGGATGATGCGTCGACGCCGGGTGGGTGGATGCCCCCTCGTCGCGGTGGGTGCGGCGGGATGGTCTTTCCGTGCGCGCAGGACAAACGGTCGCGGGAAACGGGGATTGTTGTTTCCGGAAGAAAAGATCCAGGCGGGGGAAGAGGAGAACGGACGAAGGCTGGTGTGGGGGGGGGGGGTTTCGCAGCTCCCAGGGGAGAAGTGAGAGGTCAAGTGCGAGGGGGGCTTCGTGGTCCCAGCCACGGGGCGGAAGAGACCCTGCCTCTTAGCCGGCAGATGGGCGCCTCCTCGTCTTCCGGCAGGAGGTGTCCAGACCGGAAGACGAATGCTCGCGTGGTCCAGGATGCGTCCGAGAACGCAGCGAGGATGCAGGAGCGAACGTCCTGGAGTTTCAGCCGCCTTCCAAGCGAATCAGGGACTCCGGGATGCGCGAGAGCCACCCGGAGGAGGAGGCACGGGACCCTCCAGGCGCCACCTTCGCTTGTGAAGGAGATGCGGGAGCTTCCCGCCATCTCTCGAGCGGAAGACGCGCCCAGCGCAACGCCGGACGTCGGCGGCCGCGGAGACGAAGAGAGCGGTCCCGCCCGGAGGACATCCCGGCGACGCGGGAGGCTCTAATAATCCCCGCAGAAGCTGTCTTGCTGCTCGCCGGGAGGGGGGGAACCATAACAGGGGAGCGGAAACGGGTAAGCCGCAAGGGAGACTGCTCCGCCCAGGGGCTTCCCCGCTTCCACGAGGGTTTGTCCTCGGATCCGCTGCCATCTTTCGTCTTCGGCTTTCCCGGTGAGTCCCGCCAGCGAGCGGAGGAAGCGTCGAAGAGCCCCCCTCTCCCCCCCCGCCTATCTGGAGAGCGGACCGCGCGCTTGCCGTCTGGGAGCCCGCGTGGTCCTGAGGCTGCGAGGGAGAAAGGGCACGCTGTGGCATCTACGGGGGGTCCCCACTCGAAAAGTAGGCACGCAAAAAAAGAAAAAAAGCCAAGCCTGATCGCCGTCTACCCTATTTCCATGACGACGGTATTCCCGTGAGCCAGATCAGCGGATCCTCAGCGAGGAGGTACAAAGGAGAAGCAGCAGAACCGTCTCAGTGCATTCCGTAGCTCCGGAACCGCGCGCAGCCCGCGAGGGTCAGCCCTAGCGAGAATGGGGACGAGGGAGAGAAAAGTGCTTGAGAGAGACGATCTTTTTTTTTTTTTTTTCCAGGGAACGGGAAAGTTCGGTCGTGGCCGGCGTTCGGACCGGTTTCTGCTCATCCCTGACTTCCGAGTCGCGTCCCCGCCGTGTGATCGCGTCGCTTCGCCCGCTCGCCGTCCGTGCCTCCCCCCTCTCCCCTTCACTCTCTCCCTCCCTCCCAAGGCGCTGCCATCTATCCGAAGCTCTTCCAGTTAAACCACGCGTTCGGATTTCCGTTCCGCTCTCGCGATCCGCGTGCTTCCAAATGATCCCGGATGGGGTACGCACGAGCAGTTAACATCTCCACTCGAGATGAGTTATGTGATCAGATACTTTATCACCAACCCCTCAAACGACGGCTGCGCTCTCTTTCCAACCAGCGTCATTACCTGCATGAAAAGAACGGACCTATTTATTTCCGCCGGAATATTCGTCGGCTGCAAACGACTCTTTGTGTTTTCAAATATCCTGGGCATTCATCTTGACTTACACGAGTCGGATGCACCAGCAGATTCGAGTTTCTCCCGGTTGCGCCCTAAGTCATCTCCGCTGCTTTTTATCTGGGAACGTCCGTGACGTTTTTTTTTTTTTTTCCACGAGCGGCTTCCTTCGCCGCTGATTACTCGCGCGGACGGCAGTCCTACCCTTGACGACGGCTCCGCGTTTGCCGACGCGGACGGAGAAACGCCTCGGGGCGTTTCGAAGCGAGACGTTTTCCGGAAACTGGTGCATGGAGATCCGGAGCTGTTGGCGCAAGCGGGCTGGTGATCTGGCGCAAGAGCAGCTCGGTCGAAGTAGGGATGAAGTGTTTCAGGGAGGGGGGCGATCGATCCCAGGCCAGTGTTCAAGGCGCGTCGGAGTGAGCTCCCCGGTGGCCGATCCCTTCGGCGATGCCACGCGGAATCTTTCCCTCTTCCGCTTCCCCTCCCTCCCTCCGTAAGTAGAAATGACGGCGGGAGCGACTTCACTGCGGCGCCGCGTTCCTCAAGCTGCTCTTCCGCGGTTCGTTCCTCGAGCATCTGCGGAGACCAACCTCCTGTAAGCCACGCGCACCCAATCCGTAGGGTCAGGTGGGTCTACTGTTGTCCCAGAATTAGGCAGCCCGCATGGGCGGCCGTTTGGCTAAGGTCTCCGCGCTAAGCGTTGTCGTGAGGGTTTCGAGTCTTCCCCGCAAGATGACGTTGGTCGGCCTCCGGCGGCTTCGGACCCGGCGGCGCTGGTGGAAGCCGGATGCCTCCCTTGACCGGCCGCGATTGGAAGCTGACCCTCCGGGGTCCTTCCAGGGCATCAGGAAGCCCTTCGGGAGCTGGAGCCTCCGGTCCTCCCGGTGGGGAGAGGACCCTCTCCACCTCGTACCATGGAGCTGGTGGATTGGCGATGCCTCTCCAGAGTGTCCAAGAAGCGCGCCGCTCCCTTCAGGGAGTTCCACCCCTCTAAGAAAGTCTGGAAGAGTGCCGTCGGGGGTCTCTTCAGAGGAGATGGAAACGAGGAGCGATTCGCTTGCAGATATCCCCCGAAGAAGAAATGCCAGGAGCGAGTCCTTCCCGGATTCCCTTCGGAGAATAAAAGAGGAGCGGCCCCACAAACTGGACGGTCAATTCTGAGAGAATACAGAAGAGGCAGTTCCTTTCGGGGTCCCTTCCCAAGCGTGAGAGGAACGGACTCCTTCCTTCGGCTGCATATGGTGGTCCCCTTCCAGGGTGACTCTCCTATTTGAACCCCTCGGGTGGAATGGACAGTGTCAAAGAGCTCAGTGAGCGCCCCTTAAGGAGGCGGACGGTTCTTCAGCACTCTTTGGGAACCTAAAAAGGGGGGAACAAAAAAAGAAACCAGGAGGTGCTGTAATTCGACTAGTGTCCAGGAAAACGCGCGAGCCCACAATGGAAAGAAATCCGACCCCGTCTCCAACCAGAGGAACCCAGCGGGACGACTTTCCCGTCCCTCTGGAACGCGCCGCGCACGAGAACCACGAGCGAGCGTTCCGCGCGCAACATCCCCGAGGTCTTCGGACCACAGGAAACTGATGAGGAAGAGCTCGTCGCCCCTTGCCCGTTTTCAATACACACACCGATGCAGGAATCCAGTTCCATGCCCACCCGGAGGCTTCCCTTTGGCACCGCCACAGAAGATTTCTTCCGCGCTCGAGGGACGCGGGCGCCTTGCGCTAGATGCGTCGACAAGAAGGTGACTTCATGGTGGACCGAGTTGGTGACACGACGGCGACGCCTGGATCTTTTCGTGCAGCACAGTGGTGGTCGCCGTGGGGTGACTCTTTGACGGCAGCAAGGTCAAAATCTTCCAGCCGAAGCTGGAGAAGGGAGGGCGGGAAGACTTGGCGAGTGCAGCTGGAAACATAAGCCGAACTTCTCCTACTGGGAATGGTGGGGGCGCTATTGGCGCGAGCTGCCCGAATGCTCCAGAGGCTGCCTCATGGGAGACGGAAACTAGTCTCGGGGGTGCAAACTCCCCGATGATCAGTACCTTCTCCAAGGAACGCCAATCCTCACAACCTGCGATCCTCCGCCACGTGGCGAGACGCTCCGGTCCTCAGAGCGGATGAAGAATGCGGACGTGGAAACGTTGGCGATCGCCGCCGTCCTGGCGCGTGAGCAGAGACGACTCGACTTCACCTGGTACATGGAGCGCACTGGCCTCCAGGTGAGCGTGGTTCCAATCAGCAACACCTCACCCCTTTCCCTTCCCTGCCCAACGCAGGCCGCCCCTCGTCTCCGCCGCCGTGAGGCCAGTCCACTCCACTACGTGTTTGTTTACTCATTGACCTTTTCTAGTGCTGTCCCCACTGAGAATCGGTCCCTTTGGTCCGCTCATGTCGACCCCTCACTGTATTTATCGCATATGAAAAGCTCATCGGTCCATGATAAGGTCGTCAAGTGCTCGATTTGCTCTCTCCCTCGTTGGTCACTCGCTCCAGAGCCCCCGCGCGCAGCGCTCTTTGCCGGCCCCTTCCCTTCTGCAGGACCCTTGTCTTTCTCTTTCTTTCAGGATCGTTCCAGAAAAATCATAAAATTTTCAAAGCATCGAATGGGAGCCTTCACTGGGAACGGTTCGGATCCAGAGGTTGCTACGGGCATCCTCAATGGCGAGCCTGAAAGATGATTGTGAAAATCCCGAGGGACTGAAAGAGCTTCAGCAGAATCCAGCTGATGGGTCCCAAACCTCTGTTCCCAGGTTTCGGAGGTCTTCCAGAGGCGCCTCTCCCCGCGATTGGAAAACCCGCTCAGGCGATTGCTTCGGGAACTCGAAACGCCCAGCGCTCTGTCTCTTTCCCGGTTCGTCCGAGTCCTTTCCGGGCTCCGGGAACCCAAAACCGACCCGCTTTCCCAGTGCACGCCCGGGAAGTCTGGAACCCTCCGCGAGACGTTTTGAACGGGAGGGGAGCAAACAAAGCACAGTGCCGGTGGGTGGGTAACGGGAACTGGATGCCGCCATCGGTCGCACTTTGGATTTCCATCAGAGAGGAGGTCGTTCCCGGACGCCCTTGTTTGCCCTGCATGTTTGCAATGGACAGTCCATCTATTCGGCCGACACACCCACGACGAACTCCTCCGGTGGTGTCGGGGAAACGTGCAGTGCCCAAAACAACAACCAGTGGAAAGGATGCCGTCATGAGCAAGGAGTCAGAACGAGCGTGCAGTGGAATTCTTGGTTCTTAGGCGGTTACCACAGGCAACGGCGCGCAGCTTCGGGAACAAGGGGAAACGTTTTCCGTCATGATTGCTGTCATGCCATAGACCTTCCTCCCCCTTCCCCCGGCCAGGTGGGTTTCTCGAGCTTCGAAGGATACATTCTGCAAGATGGGCGGAGTTTCTGGAGTAGACGAAGAAGGGGAAAGAGAGGGACTTTGAAAAGGCACGCGAACCACCACAAAGGAGAAGCCCGAAACGAATCTTCCAGAAGGATGTCTGGCGGGTAGTCTGCAGCGCGAACGACTCATTGCGGACAAACTCCTGCGAAACTTGTTCGCGATGGATCAGTCACCGATGAAGCTTCCTGACGAACGGAGCACCGAGCAGACGAATTGGGAAGAAATTCCCTCTTGTTGGATTACGAGCGGCACCCCTTCCCTCTCCACCTGCGTTCTCGCGGCCACCGAACGGTGCGTCGCTTCCAGGATGGCTTTTGCAAAGAGCGCGCACGCTCTGCTTGGCACCAGACGGTCGAAACGCCTAGGGCTCCATCGAGGGTGCCGGCTTGTAAAAAGACTAATTCCGGAAGGCAGCGAAGATACCCATCTTCGGATCTTGAGTGCCCCAACGTGAGAAAAAACGCTCGCCTCTTCGGGAACGCTCCCACCAGAAGAAGCAACGGGCTGCCTTTGGAGTCGATGAAGGAAACATTGAAAATGCACAGGTTCCATGCATTTTTCAGAGAGAGTGAGGAGCCCTGCTGCTTGGTCAAAGAAGGGGGGACAGACAGGACGCTTCTCGCCGTGATTTGCTCCCGGATTCCGAAGCGCATAGCAAATTTTTTCGGGAAGCCACTGAGAAGCTCCAGAAGCGCTTCTAATGAAGCGTGCGACCCAGCCCGAACCTGTGAACAGAACAGGCAAACAGCGCCAAGGACAAAAGGTAATTGTCGCAAGACACCTCGTCCCGGATGACCTTTCTAAAATGGATGATCTGAAGAAGGGGCAAGGAGGGATCCAATCCAGGAGACGAGATCCCATTTGAAAGTGCAGGCATGCAGTGGAATGTTCCGAAGCCTTCCTCGAAAGTCAGAAGCAAATCGACCTCACAATGATTGGTGATGGCGATTCCATTAATCAAGCAGATCTTCACGGAAGCATCTTAGCTATGATCAAAAGAAAGGAGACAACTGGGCAGCGCTGGCGACCGTGTGGCTGCGGCGGTCTCCGCGTGTGGCACCAAGAGTTGAGGGTTGGAATCCCCAAGCGGAGGATGGACACCAAGAAATGGTGGGAGCCGGATGCCCCTGTTGAGTGGCTGGGGTTAAAAGCTGAACCGCCGGGGTCCTTTCAGGAACCAAGGAGTCGTTTCCCCTTTTGTTGTGAAAATAAAGCCGTTCCTCCTCGGGAGGGAGGGGGGGCGATCACTTATTGTCTACCATGGAGCTGATCGATACCCCCTCAAGGGTCTTCTCATGACTAATTTGGCAGCGTCCCTTCGGGATTGTCTTCAGAGGAGGAGACAGGGAGCGGATCTTTTCCGGGGGGTCCTTCCGGAGAGAATCAGGAAGAGGTGGTTCCCTACCAAGCGTGAGAGGAACGGACTCCCTCCGGAGTCCTTCCTGGATTCATTGGGTGGTCCCTCCGGGATTATCTCCATCTTGAAGAGTTAATACGCACCCTCGAGTGGGCGTGGGCGGTATTCAAGAGCTTCGTGAGTCCCCTCTGAGGGGGCGGGAGGTTCTTCAGCACTTGGCGAACCAAAAAAAAAAAAAGCTGGAAAGAAACGCAAAGAAAACAGAACTCGAAAGCATCATCCTAGGCCAATGGTAACCACTCTTTCCCCTGCCCTCCCCCTCCACCTCGTTAGGTCGCTACTAACCTTTAAGAGAAGAAGAAAAGGAGAAATCTGGATCAGTCCTTTTAGGAGCAACGGGAACGCTTCGCAACGCCTTCCTCTAAGGACGGATATTGACTGCGACTCAGCACAGGATATCCGCTTCCCACTTCAGCTTCACGACGGAGACAGAGCTTTTCGCATCCCGGAATCCAGAATTCCCTCTTTATGGACGTGAGATCTCACGTATGTATGAATGCAGAATTCGTACATCCAAGAATAAACACCTTGTGTCCGTATATGAAAGTTCTCCGTGTACCACAGGGCTGTGCAGACATTGTGTCTATGGCGGTGCCTCATACACGATGCTTTTCGTAGCGCAAGTACATAAAAGTTGGGGTGGAGTCGTGCGGCAGATGACGTTTCGGCGGCGTCCGTTTCAGCGCCGTCGGATCCACAAACAAGCTGTCGAAGCAACAGGTGCGCCGCTCCTGCGCTGATGGTTTCCTCTTTGCGGGTTCCAGAGATGAGGACCGCAACATTCCTCATGATTTACGGTTCGTCTGAAACAACGGGAACAGGGATTCGGGAGCAGGCGGCCTCCTCGCCGAGTCACGTGTCGCCGGCTGACTGCGGGAAGCAGAACCGCACAGCGTTCCGCGATCTTTCGCGAAGCGGCCCGAGGGGACCCTGCGATCCCTCCCCAGGCGAGAATGACGGCGAGGGTGTCCTCCAAGAAGCGATGCTGATGCTGCCCAATGTATGGTGAGGGGGGGCGACTTCCAGGAAGGTCGCAGGACTGGGCGTATCCGGCGAGGAAACGACGGCTTCAAGGAAACGAACTTCAGCAAAGCGGGTGCTCGTGGCAACGGCTGTGAAGAAAAAAAAAAACGTTGCAGATGACGACGACGAAGACGCACCAAGATCGAATTACAAAGGTGCTATTCATATGCCGAGGGGTGAGTCATGGATGCAAGGGACTCTTCCCTAGGGGACTGAGCGAAATTCGCCTGCGGGCCGCTGATCCTGTAGATGGCGCTTTTTTTTTTCTTCCAAAAGCGGAAACACTGCCGATCCGAAATTCCTTTCTCCGTTAACTGGCTGACTGGAATTTGTCCTGCAACGTTGCTGGAGTCGAAGAACTCTAGAACAGCTGCAAGGCGAGCGTGCTGGTGAACGGCGCGCCACTCCTTGTTCCCGGGCGAAGGGACTCCTTCGGTGGAGCGACCTGCTCGATGTGTCCCTTGAAGAACTCTTGGTCCCTCCCCTGTGTGTGAACACACCTCCGTGTTCCTGCTCCGGTAAAACCACAGGATGTCCCGCTGTTTCTGCACCGGGATTCCAGTGCAGTCAGCGCAGGCACCTGGAGGAGTTGCCTGTCACAAGTCCTCCAGGACTGCAGCGCCCTGGAGGACTTGTGACAGCGGCTCGCTTCGGAGCTCCGTCGACCGCAGGACACTGCTAAGGACCTGCTGCGACGATTCTTCATAGAAAGCGGACCGAAGAAGGGCGCAACGATCTGTTGCCTCCGCACCATAGTGACAACCCGTCACGTCTTGGCGTCTCTTCGCGGCGGTTTGCGGCGAAGAGAGGCCACCAGTATTTTTTGCCCTCATGAGGACAGCACCAAGGTGGTCTCATCTGTCTGAAGAAGTCGCCAGGGAGATCGCCACCATCCAGAGCCGCTTCCAGAAGGAAAAAACGTCTTCAACCAAAGACCCCTGTCCCCACCCTCCCGTCTTTTATTTATTTATTTATTATCCCCTCTCCTCGTTCCCTACTTTTTGGAAACCGGTCTGTGTGCTGGTGGTTATCCAGGATCAACTTCAACATGGTTCGAACTTCCGTTCTGGAAGACCACTCGCTCTGTGAATTCCGATGTTTGCGCACGGCAAACGCACGGAAGGCCAACGGATCGCGCACACCAGCGCTTTCCTTTCGCTTGCTCAGGCGGCACGCCTCTTACGGGATGCAATCCATCTTTTGACTGAGCTCCGCTCTGAAACCGTTTGCGATGTACGTGCCCCGCACCTCGCTGGCGGTGTTTTCGTCCGTGCATGGGCGAAGTGGTTGCCCTCATCGCTTCTTTGTGGAAAAGCAAGGAACAAGCAAATTCGAAAGTGCAGAAAGGATGCCTCGGAAGTGACTCGGGCAAAGAGCGCCGCTAGGCAAAATAGGAGTTTCGTTTAGGAAGAAACTAGAACAGCGAGAAAGACGGCGGATGAGCTGGAATTAGCGTCTTCACAGATACGCATTCGTCTCATAAATCATTACTGCTGATGTCGATTGATTTGATGGAGCATCCTCTCGTATTGTGACTCCGAAGCAGTGGTCTGGCGATTGCCAGCCGACTGGCAACAGCTGTGCTTAGCCCGCCTGGGCGGTCGTGTGGCTGCGGTCTCCTCCGCACGTGGCACCTGCGGGTTCGAATTCCGCCCGGGTAAGAATGGAACGCTCCGAAAATGAGGGAAAGGGGATGCGTCTTGGGGTTTTCGAGTCCTCCTCCGCAGGACGACTCTGGTTGGACTACGGGTTGCGGGTGAACGACGGTACTGCTTGACACCCGGTCACCCCGGGGTGTTTATTTCTAAACCTACAGTCTGTAGCAGGACGCTTGATCCTGCCACGTTACTTATGGATACGAACAGAAATCTGCCGGGAACTGGCACGCAGGCAAGCGGGGTTTGCCTCGGCAGCACAGGGGAAGGGGAAACAAACAAAAAGAAAAACATAAAACAAAAAAACTGCAGTCAAGAAATGGGGGTTGGGGTGGGGGGTTAGGGAAGGAATCATTGTGTGCTGGAGGGCATCCTCTGCATCCTTGTAAGGATGCCGGGAAGTTCCCCGAATAAGACCATTTTGGCGCTGTCCTCATGAAGAGGACAGCAAAATAAATGGCGTCCCTGTCGTTGCTTCATGCAGCCGGAGTCCCGCTGTGTAGGCAGCAAAGTGCTGCTAAGGATGCGGCCGGCTTGAGGACGCTGCACAGGAAGAGGAGCTTTAAAATGTCCCTGGCGTTGCCGCCGGGGTTCCAAGAGTCGCGGCAAAGTTCCCCCTAGAGGTTGGAGGGCAACACGGTCCACTAGGAGGTGCGGGAATGATTGCCGCACCCTCACCTTGCACAGTTTGGGTTCACACACACCCGTGTCCACAGATACCGGCGGACGTTGCACGGGAGGCCTCAATACAGCAGCATTAATGCCGACTCCTGTCACTTTAAGGGGAGGGTGAGGGTATTCATGAGCACTAGGGACCACTGCAGTCATCCTCCGGAATACCCAGTAGCATGCCTCAGCGCAAAATTCCACGGCGTCGAGCACTCGAGGTCGCAGCATTGGTGTTCTGGCCCGTCGTCCACTCGCCCAGTCTTCTTCTCCTTCAGGAGATTTCCACGGTAACCTCCCATCTAGCCGTAAGGCTACTTGTCCATGTGCTCCCTAAGGGAGGGCAGCGAGGGTGGTTCTGCTTGCCCATGCACTTTTCGCAGGATCTTCCAGGATCTCCCGGAGCGTGCAGCTGTTACACGCGTACAGGAAACGTTCCGCGCTTGGCTCCTGGATCCTCGCCCACGTGCGCACGGTTCCCTGCAACTAGGCACTACCGTTCGCGAGGCGGCACGAAATCCATCCGTTTTTCCTCGCCAGTGGCCACCTGCCGCAGGTGCAGTCCGCCGTGGATGAGACTGCGTGGGCGGTGGGCAAGGAAGGACGCGAGTCCCACGCTGTCTGTGGCTTGCTGGACTAGATGTGCAGGTTGGCACCAGGTGGTGCTCCAGAATTTTTGTATGAGGACCAGTGTTCGAAATTGGAGCTGCAGCTCCTTTCGCTCCAGCATCAGGAGGAGGACTGGACCGCCGTCCCGGCGCGGAGCACACAAGTCCTTAAGGCGGACTCGGGACCTATCTCCCTTTGCCCGGAAGAGGTCCTTTGTTCGCTTCCTAGTGCTGCATGGGAGTGGGCAAACAAAAAGCAAGGGGCGGAGGAGTGGGGCCACAAATGTGTTTCACACCGCGGCCCGGTGGAAACCGGAAGATGGGTACCTCCGTCGGCTGACTGAGATTGGAATTTGACCCCTGAGTTCCTTCCAGGAACCAAGGAGTCGGTTTCCTTCGGGGCTCCCTTCCTGTTGTAGAGATAGACACGTGCCATGGAGCTGGTTGATACCCCTCTCGGGGGGTTGGCTACGTTTCCCGAGTGTCAGAAGTGCATTGCTCCTTTCGGAGAGAGCCCTCCAGACAAATTTGGCAGCGTCCCTTCAAGGTTCTCTTCAGAGGAGGAGAGAACAAGGAGTGGATCCTTTCCGGAGCTCCCTCCGGAAAGGATAAGGGAGATGCGATTCCCTCCCAAACGTGAGGAGCGGACTCCTGCCTCCGGAGCCCTTCCCGGATTCACAGGGTGGTTCCTACGGGGCTTCTCCCTATAAATTGAAGAGTTGCACGCACCCTCGGGTGGCATGGATAGCGTCAGAGAGCTCTGGGAGCACACCCTCCAAGAAGGCGAACGGTTCTTCAGTACTTTCAGAAAAGAAGAAAGAAACAGCTCCAAGGAGAGCAGCGAAAACGGAAGGACCCAGAAGGAGTTCCATCATTATCCC
Source organism: Raillietiella orientalis (assembly GCA_036172245.1). Classification (NCBI taxonomy): domain Eukaryota; kingdom Metazoa; phylum Arthropoda; class Ichthyostraca; order Raillietiellida; family Raillietiellidae; genus Raillietiella; species Raillietiella orientalis. The sequence goes on along the minus strand of JAYWIR010000002.1, from coordinate 6,990,586 downwards.
GAAAGGATTGCCGCATAAAAGCTTCCAGGTCAAAAATGTCATTTAGACGAAGAGAAGAAGGGCGGGTTTCTTCGTGCAGAGTCTTTTTTTTTTGCATTCAGGCCGAAAATGGCCCGAAGCGCAAGTGACCGATGACGGTTTCGGTCGTTGTTCTCTTTGACGTCTCGAAAGGAAGCGAAGGAATCCTCTCCCAGAAAGGAAGGAAGCACCGACGTCAACTCGGTGGCGCTGGTTTGCCTGTAAACTCCGACGAGGAACGGAATGTTTACTCCCGGATGTGGACCTGCACTGCTATCGGCTGTGAGACCTTGAACACGATCTCTCCTCCAATGCAGCTGGATTTCCGTTTCCTTGGTTTCGCTTGGCTGCTTGTCGTTCGAAAGCTCGAATGATGGCGGCTAACACCCATGCAATAGGATTTCGGGACTCGGGAAAGGCTGAAGGAGAGGTCATCGAGCAAAAGAAGGGAACGTCTTGGTTGCTGCATGGATTTCGGGGCTCTCGAGAGCTTCGAAAAACCAGTCTGCATGTAAATCATCTCGTACCCGTTGCCAGGGACACTCGGAGTTCACCTTTCTCGATTCCGGGATGTTTCCCCTCGTGACTGCGAAGGAAGTGCGCCGCCGCTCGTTCGAGCAGCTGACCACCTTTGCGTCTGCACGATGGGACGCGCACCTCACGCTGGAACCTTCCGTTTCCGCAAGGTGCCACGCAGAAACTATGGGGTGGTTTCCACAGAAATGCGCACCTCGCGTACAAACCGGAGCGCTCCTTGTAAAAGTTGATGGATGATGCCACAGATGTGACAAAGAGTGACGAAAGCAGCGTGTTTCCGGGTTAACACAGATTGTCAGTGTTCCGAACAGTCTCAGGCTGCAAGGCCGCAACTTGATCCGCATCCTGTGACGCCTGCTCCCCTAATCCGAAATTCCTCAACGATTAGGGATCTGGGGATCGTGAACCGACACGTTCCTCTCGTCAGGAAGTCGAAAGCATCCTTGCGTTAAGGGAAGGGTCGCTCTGGATTCTTCGTTTCTCGGAGGCAGCAGCAACAAGTGACGGCAAGCCAGCCGCGAGGGCAGACGGCGGACAAGCGCAGCAACAGCACCTGACGGCCATCTTCATGGCCGAGATGAGGCGGCCGTTGTACCGTTTCCCTGTACCATTTACACACAGGCAAACGGTTTCATTCTTCCGGACGTGCCGCTTCTGGAATCCACGACTACCCGCTGTCTCTTGGGCGATTCCGAAAACAGGATGGAAACGTGATTTCCGAATGCAAAGTGCTTTTTCTCTTCTCGAGACCGTCTTCACGGTACGGGCGCGCGCGGGCGAAAGAAGCCTGGACGCTCATGCATGTCAAGAGAAGGCATTCGGAATGCAATCCTCGAAACACACTTTTGTGAAGTCGGGAACGGATTCAACGCTTCCAATCCCTAAAAGTTGGTATTCCGGCGCGCGACTAGTCGAGCGTGCCATCAAGAACTCATTCGAAGAGAGACGCGGAGCATAAAAGCATTAATAAGCTAATGAAACCGGAAACCAGCGAGTTTCCATTTCTATCTCTGAGGTTGAAGGTGGAACAGTGACTTTCCACTCGTTCCTTTTTCCTTTTTTTTCCCAGCTGTATCCTTCCCCGCCAATTGTGCCTGCTTGGCTACCTCATGTCTTTTTGCATGTTTTCGGTTACCTCCGTTGGAAAACCTCGCACGTCAGCGTGGAAATTTCAATGAGGACACAGATCTGGTTACGCGGGAAACGTACGCAGAACGCACGATCACGAACGCGGATCGGAAAATGCAAATCTGTCTCCGAACGGGGGGCCTCAGACACGAAGGTGCGCGCGCGCTCGGAAGGCAGTTTCTCAGCATCTTAGGGCTTGCTGCCGAGACCGGTCGGCGACGTTGTGTTTCCAGGGCACACTCCAGGTGCGTGTTGAAATGTCCAGAAAAGGAGCCATTTTTGATGGATGTTCCTTCCGCCGCAGAGCACCGTCTGCAGCGTGCTCCAAACGCACGAGACGCCGCGCGCGCGTTGCGTTCGGCGTTGCCACGGATTCGTGGAATCCCGGTTTCCCCTCGCAGCCACGGAGCCTGCTTCCCCGCTATGTACCGGGCGTCACTGAATACGGGGTGGGGGTGGAGGGGCAAGCTCGTGGGGAATTCTCTTGCAGGACACACGGTTGCGCTTTCCAGGAGCTGGTGCATCCCGAAAGCACCCCGAGGCCGTCTTGCATGCCCGGGGACAGCCATCGAAGGTGTCAGAATGAATCTTGCCTTCTCTCTTTTCCTCTTTCTTCGACCGGTTCGCTCCAATTTGGATCCGAGCTTTCACCCTCAGTCACCTTGGAGCATCCTCAGATCGCGGCTCGAGTGATCTCCAGCGTCCCCGGAAACGTTTGCTTCCGCAAATCCACTTTGGAAGAAGGTGGCTCGGAGAAGTCCATCGTATGTACCGGGGAGTTTCGTGAACCAGAAGCCGAATCTGCTTAAAGACCTCTTCGTCGTGGCTTCGGGAAGGAACGACCTGAGGCTGTGTCCCGGAGTCCCGCAGAGAACGGAAGGGATGGCGTGAATCTGTTCAGCAAAAGATAGTTTCAGGGTTATTGATGGGAGCGATGGATGGCGATGGGACATGAACAAAGAACCTCGGGTTTGATGGAGGAGATGGCGTGGTTTCATATGTTGCTCGTTTGCCACCTCGGGAAGAAGGATGGGCACAGAGTATATGATGTCCTCAGGGGGGGAGGCAGTGAGTGGATTATCACTCGGGTGCTCCGAGACGTTTAGAGCACCCCCAGAAACGATTTAAAGCGCCTCTTCCTGCGCGACGTCCTCAAACCGGCAGCATCCCTAGCAACACTTTGCTGCTTACGCAGCGGGATCGTGGCTGCATGGAGCAACTCCAGAGGAGGCCATCTATTTTGCAGTCCTTTTCCTGAGGACAGCGTCAAGGTGGCCGCATCTGGGAGCCCTAAAACAGGAACTTGCTGGTACCCTTACAAGGATGCAGAGGACACCCTCCAGCACGCAGTGATTCCTTCCCGAACTCCCCACTTTTTTTGCATTTTTTCCTTTTATTTTTCTTTTTGTTTGTCGTCCCTCTCCCTGTGCTGCCGAGGAGAACCTCGCCAGCATGCGCGCCGGTTCTCGGAAGGTTCCTCTCGTACATCCGTGTAATGTTGCAGGATCACTGCCACTTCCTGCCATCCTACCACTTCCCTATATGTTTATGTTTTGAATAAACGCCCCGTCGTGACCGGATATCAACAGGGGCGTTTATTTATTTCATATGAAAAACAAACGTTTACAATCCTTGAGGTTGGACCCGTGGTCCAGCCACGTCCGTTTTCGGAACAAATCTGCCGCGTTACCGGTGCGCAAACCGGTGTAGTACGCCACGGCAATAGAGGGGAGGCAGCAGACAAAAACAAAAACAAAAATAAAAAGAAGCTTAAGGGGAGTGAGGGGGAGTGAGAGAAGAGATCACGTTCCGCTGGGGGGGGGGGGACGGTCCTCTGAATTCTCTCGAGGATGCCGGCAAGCTCTTGCTGGATGAGGTTTTCCAGGTGGGGTCATCTCGTTGCCATCCTTATGAAGCGGACTGCAAAGTGGATGTGGCACCCCTGTCGCTGTGCTCTCCTCTTGCGTCTCTCCAGGAAACGACGGTCCTGCGCGGGCAGCGGAGAGCTGCTGGTGGCGAGGCTGCCGGCCGAAGTGCGTCGCGTAGGAGAAGGGGCCTTACAGCGTCCCTGAAGTGGCCGCCGGGGGGTTCACAGGGTCGTGGCAAAACGTTCCCAGAGGGGCCGGTGGACAGCACAATCCTACAAGCATGTGCAGGAGAGGATTCGCTCTCTCCGCTCCTGGCACAGTTCGGGTTCCCCTCCCTCCTCCTCCCCCCCCCCTTATCCAGTGATACCGGCGGGCGCCTTCATGAGGACTGCGATCGAGGCTGGCGGCAGCGGCGGCGCGGGAAAGCTGGCTCCCTGGCTGCAAAGGAGGCTGGGATGGTGATTGATGCTCTCGTGCCCATGGGAAGGGAGAGCGATGCGGCTTGTAGTGTGCTTGGCGGAGTCGTCCCAATTCAAACATGGGGAGGGGGGGGAGTGCATCTGCTCTGAAGGGCTGAACAGCTGATCGGGCGGCATAGTCGCATGCCCATTTAGAGGTCATTAACAACGGTAACTAACTGACGCATGAATATGTCTTTGGCGAAAATTAATTACGCGCCACGTCCAATCACGTACCGGGCCGTTCGGCATGATGCCCATCATCGGCCACCTGACCAGGATTTGTTTTATGAAACGATTTTTCAGCTGCCTCCGGTAAGCTCGGTAATTACTAATACGTGATCGCTGTAGTCTCACGACTGCGCTCTTCATGCTCGCGAGAGACTGCTGCTGCCGTTTCCCGGATCCAAAGAGGAAATCACCGCTTCACGTGCAGCGCTGGCGCCATAATTAAAACGCGCGCGAGGGTGGCCGAGCAAGCGAGGGGGAGGGGAGGCGACCGGAATGCGGCGTCCCCGAACGGGATGCGGTGGCCATGGTCACGACGCAGGCGCCGCGGGAAAACCGAAGAAAAGGGAACAGACGGGTTTTTTTTTTTTGCTCCCTGCGAGGTTCCCGGCTCCCAGCGCGATGTCCCGAAAAGGCCCAGGGAGACGCGTGGATGCCGCGCGAAGGGGGTGGGCCACCGCCGCAGGGCTTTGGCTGAGGACCAACTCCGCGCGCGTCCCTCGACGGACGTTCCTCCCTTTCTCCGGGTTCCTCCCTCCCTCCCTCGCTTTCGGTTCACCCGCTCGTGCGGGAAGCGCGCGCTCCGTGTCCGAAGTGCTGTGTCGCTGCGCGAGCCCGCCGCGCGCGACTCGCTTCGTGCGGCCTGCTGGATGGGGCAAGGAGGGGAAGCCGTACGGCCACTGGAGACGCACCGAAAACGGCGCAGCCCAAAAGGTCAGACGCCTTCGGGCTCAGGTGCTTGGCCCCATTATGTTCTTCTATTTCGCTGTACTGAAAAACCATCGTTCGTCTGGCGTCTCATGCAGCCTCTTTAACGCTGTTGCACGCGACCCGAGGACGCCTGTGACTCTTCCAGTTCGGAGGCACCGCACCGTGAATCCAGGAAGGGCTCCGTTCCTCTCGCGCCTGGGAGGGAATCCCGAAGGGAACCGCCTCTTCCTGATTCTCTCCGGAAGGATTCCCCGTAGGGGGCCACTGGATTATTTCTTCTCCAGAGGGAACCCGGGAGGAAGCTCTCCCTGTTTCGTCTTCCTCTGAAGAGAACCCCGAAGGGAGCGGCGCGCTTCTTACACTCTGGAGAGGCGACCCCCACCCCACCCCCACCTCTAAGGGGATACCAACCAGCTTCATGATGCTGCTATGGAGGGTCCCTCCTCCATAGTGGGGGCGGCCCCATTTTCTCAACCGGAGGGGAATCCCGAAGGGCTCCTCGATGTCCTGGAAGGGACCCCGGATGGTCAACTCCCAGTCCCTGCCAGCCAACGGGGGCATCCAGGGGTTTCTGGTTTCCATCAGTGCCGCTACACCCGAAGCCACCCGAGGTCAACCAGCGTAGGGAAAGGGAGACTCGGGACCCATTCACGACGCACTCCCCATTCTCGGCATCCATCCGTATCCGGGTTGGGTTCGAACCCGCGACGATTTGGCGGCGCCAGGCAGCAGCCAGTTCTACGGCGCAACCCGCGCGCGTCCCTCCTTCCCTCCTCCCTCCGATGCAGCCCGACGAAAGCGGCAGGGTGGGGGAGAGGAGTTTCAAAGGCGAACCTCCGAAACGGGAGACCGTGCCCGACGGGAACGCTGACCGGCAAGAATTCCTCACGGACTGCTCCTCGTAGCGCCGCAGGTCGTTCCGCCGGGCTGCTGCAAGGGCCCGCGGACGAGTTGCTGCATGCAGCCAGCATCCGGTTGCTAGGGGGAACGGCGAACTTGCTCACCGTGCCCCGTCCTCCCCCCCTTTTGCCCGCGCGCTCGGCCGGCCGCTCTTGGATTTCCCGGTGGCACGAAAGAATGCCGGCTTCCTGGTTGTAGTTGTTGTTGGTGGTGGTCACGGCGGCGGTTCCCGGCCTCGAATCTCGGGATGGGGACGGTGGCTCCCGTGCGGCGCGCGTCCGAGCGCCGCTTCTCCCGTTCCCCCCGTGCTTTCCCCAAAAGGTAGGTTCGGCGCCGGCCTTCCCCCTGCTAACAGGCGCAGCAGCTCCGAACTGCTGGTTTCGCATAATAATAATAATAATTAATATTATTCCATGCTTTCCGTGACTTTCCTGGAAAAAAAGTGATTTATTATGCACCCGTGCGTCTGTTCGGGAGCACAAGTGCGGCAGAAGTTTTCCATTAAGCGTTTACATATGCGCGCCGGGAGCGGTTGCCTGTGTTTGGGAACGAGGCAAACAAAAGGCGGGCGCGCGGGCCGGGAATGCGCGAAAATAAATCGTCCTGCTCCAACCGGGAGATAAGCTCGCGCGAGCGGGGAAAAAATGGAAGGAAAAGCACACACACACAGCTTTTTCGTCTGGACCGCACCGGTGCGTGCGCGCCCGCGCGCGAACGTGCAGCAGCAGCGGACGATGCCGGCGTAAAATGAAAGAGCGCGCCATCTATGGAGAGCGCACCGTCGGTCCCACCAGCCGTCAGATGGAGGCAGCGGCAAGCGCCGCTCGCGTGGTGAATGAGCGCAACAACCGTCGAAATCTTCGGCTGGCTGGAGCACGATGATTGCAGCTGGCGGAACTCCAGCTTTCGGGCGACTTAACAAACACCACGTACCCCGGGAACTCCCGTTCCTGTTAGTGTTTCAGGGATCCCTTTTTTTCTTCCCCTCCCCCCCCCCTCATCCCTGTGGATCAAGAGGTGCTGAATTAATTTTCACGCGTGCTGAATCCGTGAACCTAATGATGGTGATGAGAGATGCACTGGTCTCTCTGCACGTAATGATGGACTTTAAGGAGGCCAGCAAGTCAGAATAATGGCTCGGGCCTAGACCCCCTTTTTTCGATGCTTTCAGGGATTCTGTTGCTGTTCCAGGCACCGAGCGAGGAGCGGCAGCTGATCTCTCGTCTTCCCGAAATGGTCGGGACGTGGAGTTTCGTCACCCCCATTCACCGACCGTGTCTCATCTTTTGGGAGTTTCATCTCATCACCATCCGGGCGAACGGACGGCGGTACATAGTCGGCGCGGGCCGGAATGGATGCACTCCTCGCGGAGGAAGGGGGGTCTCTGCGGTCAGGTGTGTGAGGTCTAGTCCAGCATGTGCGGATCCTTCGGAAGCCGGACGCAGGCGCAGCTGCGCCCACCTCGCGTGACGGGGAAAGAGGCGCGTCCCTAGCAAATACCGGCTCCAGGATTCCAAGGCAGTAGCCGCGTCTTTCGTCGCGGAGGACGGGTAGATTAACACCCGGGTGCACCGGGGTTTAAAATGGTTTATGGTAAAAATGAACACACAAAGTATAGGGCCGTCGCCCTACAGCTTCCGAAAGAGTTCGGAACCTGCCGAGTAACCGGTATGCAGGCCGGCGAGGTTCGCCTCGTCAGCGGAGGGACAAACAAAAATAATAAATAAAAACAAAACCCAACATATACACTCCAAAAGTGGGAAGGTTGCGGAAGGGATCACCGGGAGCTGGAGGGCGTCCTCTGCATCCTTTTCAGGATGCCGGCAAGTTCCATCTGTGTATACCCTCAGATGGAGGGAAGCCGGGAGGAGGTGCCCGGTCGGGTGCGCCCGCGTGCCCGGACGAGTTCTGGCGCCGGAGGCCCGCGCGACCTCTGGCAAAGAGGCCGAGGTGCAAGTGCCGCGCTGTCAAAAGACGGTCGTCAGCAGTCCTCCTCGTCCTACCCCTCGCTGCAGATGATGCAGATTCTCTTTCTGCTCCGCAAGCTCCGAGAATGGCGCTCTTCACGGAGTCTGAATGGGATTGCTCGGGGAGGGAGGGAGTGGTTCACGGGAGAGCGCCGCCGCTGATTATCTTCCTTTCCGCGAGCGCTCCTAATTGCCAGCAGCAGCGTCTTCCGTCCTTTGTTCCCGGGAAGGTGTCTGGCAAGTGGCGCCGCGATGGGGTAAACGAGCTAGCTCTGACGATCAATCGCCGCGCTTAGGAAACCTCTTTCGGCGCTTGGAGGTGGGCACGAGAGAGAAGAAACCCTTCCGGGACAGGGGTTCTGGGCCTCTCGCCGCCTCGGGGGCGAAGGCGGGTCGGCAGTGGGCGAAGATGCGATTCTCTTCGCTTCTGAAGTCACCGCGAAAATCCCGCCCGTGCCTGGAGAAAGAGGAGGAGTTTGGACAGCAGAAGATGCCCTCGGATTCAAACCCGGGTAGGGGATCGACGCCGAGAACGGGTGAGAATGCGCCGTGGGGATTTCGAGCCTCCCCGCAGGACGACGCTGGTTGGCCTATGGGCTTCGGGTGGAAACCGGATGTCCCGGTTGACTGGCCTCCGGGATTGGAAGTCGACCCTCCGGGATCCTTCCAGGACATCAAGGAGCCTTTCGGGCTTTCCCACCAGTTGAGAAAGCGGAGCCTCACCATGGTGCTGGTTGATATATCCCTCTCCGGGGGATTGCCTCTCCAGAGTGCTAAGAAGCGTCCTTCAGAGAAATCGGGAAGCATCCTTTAGGGGTTCTCTTCAGAGGAGAAGGAAACCAAGAACGGATCCTTTCTGGGGTGTCCCTCCGGAGAAGAAATTTCAGGAGCGGATCACTTCCGGGTTCCCTTTGGGGACAACCTGTGGAGGGTTCTCCCCAAGCGCAAGTGTCGTATTCCTGGAAAGGCTCCTTACCGGCAAGAGGAACGGACATCTTCCTTTGTAGCCGTAAAAAAAAAAGAAAAGAAAAGAAAGGATGCCCCTGTGAGCTTCTTAGAGGACTTGCAACGCACCTAGGGAGTTGGGGTGTGAAGGACTGGTGCTGACCAGCGAAGGCGTGTCACGGTCGAACCAGGATTGCCCCGTGGCGCAGCCGCGACCGGAGAGTGAGGGGAGTTCTTCCGATACGCCCCCTCCCCAAGACAGTCGAAGAGGAAGCGACGCTCCGGGCGAACCGAAGGAGGCTGCCATGACAACCTTCGCGCCCTGGGTCTGCGGCTCGTCGCGAATCCTGCGGGAAGAGGAAGCGCGCGGGAAAGATTCCCGGAATAGGGGAGCGCCAACGAGCAGAGGAAGGAGGGACGGAGGAAAGTGGCGTCCGGCGCGAAGCATCTTCAGGCTGCGGCTGTTTGAAGAGACCAGAAGTTCCAAGAGAAGGCGCTGATGGGTTCCAGCTCGGAGCGCACCAGAAGGCTTCCTGGGTGCTCCTCCATTCCTTTCTGGATGGGGTGCATGGTTAGGGAGGAGGCAGGATGTTCTCGTCAAGGGGAATATTCTTTAGCTCTCGGTGGAGGGAAGGCCGCAGCGTTCGGGCCCTCCACAGGGTGGCGTGGGCCTCCCAAGGCGTGGGCTCGGAGCGGAACTTTCAGGTGTGGCCCGACGCCGACGCTGGTGCTCCTCGCGGTTGCCGCCGCCACCCGTCCCCGATTCCCGGGCTGGCCGTGCGGGAGCAGCCACGGTCGCTCGTTCTGCAACTCGCAGTGATTCCTCGGAGGCGAGGAGAACGCAGCTTGCGGACGCACGGAGTGCCCCCGAGCCTGTCCTGCCAGCGCCAGCTATTCCGCCTGGCGACACAGCCAGTCCGCGCGTCATTTCCGGCCCGCCTCCTAATGCCTCCGGAATCGGAAGCTCCTCATGGCAGCTGCGCTCTCCTCCCGTCTCTCCGATCCCGCCACCCTCGTACAGGGGAAGCGCCCGGCAGTGGCGGCGAGCATCGAACCTGCTCCGATGGCGCGGGAAGTCTGGTCCAGGGAGCGATCGTCACGAGAACGCTCGTCGATCGCCTCTCAAGGAAAGAACGTCGGAGGAGGGGGGAGCACACTCTCGCCCTCAACTGGACTCCTTCCTCTAGTAGGAAGCGGGAAGGATTCCTTGAGATTCGGAATCATCCCTTTCGCCAGCGCGCGCGAGCAAAAAAGAAACAAGGGCCGCCTTTTTCCGGGGGGTTCCTCCAGTGAGAATCAGGAACGGGTGGCTCCCTTTGGGGTTGCCCTCCCACGGGGAGCAGCCCTCATTTCGTACTGTGCAGCTAGCGGATTGGTGACGCCCTTCCAGAGTGCAAGAAGCTCGCTGCTCCCTTCGGGAAGCGACCCTTCAGAGGAATTGGGAAGTGTCCCTTCGGGGTTCTCTCCAGAGGAGGAGGAAAGAAGGAGCCCTTCCCTTGCGGGTTTCTCCGGAGAGAATCAGGAAGAGGCGTTCCCTTCGAAATTCTACAAAGCGCGAGAGGAACCACGGATCCCTTCCCCGGAGCCTTCCTGGATTCGTGGGGTGGTGGGCCCTCCGGGATTACCCCTTAACTTGAAGAGTGCTTCGGTGCTTAGGCCGCGATGGAACCCAGCAGCGACAGCAGTGACACAGTGATGAGAGAGTCTTCAGGGCCATGGAGTAGGAGGAGACTCCCGCGCTGGACAGTTCGACGACCATGGCGACGAACCTGCCCATCACCAGGGCGTAGTCGCTGATCCTCTTCCGCTTCTCGAAGAGGTTCTTGCTCTTGCCCAGGCGGCACCCGACGTTCGGCTTGGTCGCCTTCGCCCTCCCCTGCTGCTGCTGCTGCTTCCTCTCCTCGCGGGAGTCGAGATGCTCCGCGCGGACTCCGACTAGCAAGGCGCCGGCATCCTCTGCGCTGACTCTCCCACTTCCGCTCCTGTCTCAAGAACAGAATGACCCCCGCATTCGTCCCGCAGGGAATCGGCGGCGATGTCCGCGCTGGACTTGGCCAGCTCCCTGTCGCGGGCGACCGCGTGCTACTGCCGCTGCGCCTCGTGCAGCCTGCGGCGGCACAAGTAGGACTCGGGCTGGGAGTGCTGTCTGATGACGGCATCTCCAGCGAGGCGCGGCGCGGCGACGGACGCCTCCGCTCCCCGCTGCCGTCGTCGCTGCCGTCCCCGGAGCCTCAACTGGAAGAGTTGCACGTATCCTGCAGCATGGATGGTGTCAAAGAGTTTCGCGGCCCTCCCTTCCTCCCGAGGAGGCGGACGGTTCTTCAGCACTTGGCAAACTAATGGGAAAAAACAACAGCTGGAAGGAAAACAGCAAAGACAATATGAGAACCGGGAAGGGCTCCCGCCGAAGTGGGGAGGGGACTGCCGTGATCCGAGCTGCGACCGCAGTCGGAACGAGGCTGGGCTAGTCTCTCCTTCCGGGTCTGCCGCTCGCTCGAAGACCCTCGGGAGAACCCGCGTTGAAGGACTCTCCTTGCCGGGGAACCCCCCACTCGCTCTTTTGCTCACCCCCCCTGCTTCCCAAGCCGTGCTGCTCGCCGATCAGCTTGCGAGCTGCGGAGGACCCTGCTCGCCCTCTCCAGTGGGAAGGCCTGCGGAAGACCCAGGCACGGCTCCACTTCCGGTCATTTCACGGATGAGGAACCTGGAACGGAATGCGGCGAAACATTCCCCGATCTGCCTAGGGGGATCCGACTTTGCCTCCGGAACTCTGGCAGCAGCGACTCGCCTGCAAAGACCTTCTCGACCGGACCGGCTCCTGGAGGCTCCTCAGGAATTTTCCCGAAGGCCAGGGTTCCAAAGCAGACTGCGCGCTGGGAGAAGAGAAGCGTCCGCCCTGGAACATCTGCTCTCCCTCGGTGTTGAAGCAGTGAAGCTCACTGGGGCGGAAACCACACCACCCACGACTCTGTCGGTCCGGAGGGCGAAGGAACTTTTTTTCCACTCCTCCCTTCTTCTCAGGCGAGGGACATCTTCCAGCAGCACTCGCGGGGCCCTCGTACATCCCTTGCTTCCACCCAAGGAAAACGTACCCGCATGATCGATTATGAGTTGTTCCTGGTCACGCCGGGTCGTTTATTTAAAGAATAAACTACAAGTCAGAAGGGGACGGTGTCGGGGAGGAGGAAGGGACTCGTTTCTCTGTTGCAAATTCCCTACCATTTTCCGTAAGGGAATCCCTGACGGCTCACCGGGAGCGACACCTCGAGCTCCAAGGGACAACGGCCGTGCATTTTCAGAACCCGCTCCCTCATCCAAGCACCTGGTCATCTTTTCGACTTCCACTCCTGCCTATGATTTCGGGTTCTCGTTTCTTGGTGGTTTCAACATTCTCCCTGCATGGTGGCGCGGCGTCGCTGGCGAAAAGCCCTCAGGCCTGCATCGGAGGCGTCTGCAGCCCGCGCAATAAAAAATGACGTCACAGCTTCCCTCTCCCTTTGGCCCACCACCATCCAGCTGAGGGGCAGAGTCTCCTAGAGATCCTCAGTATTCTTCCTCAGATTCGACTTGGCTTCCTCCGTGCTCATTGGTCCCCACTGGCACGCCGATCTCGCTTGCCACTTCGCTGCGCGTATTCGCTGGGACCCGACTTCGCCATTGGCCGACTCGAGCTCCTTGTCGGAAGCATCCGACGTCGTTCTGCGGAATTCCAAGAGCAAACGAAGAAGAGAAGGAGAAGCCAGGTACGCGAAGGAGGAGCAACAAAGGCCTGTGGCGTGGCGGAACTCGGAGGAGCTCAGAAGACGGGCAGCCGCGGCAGACCGGAGGCGAGAGCTGTCCAACTGCACCTTCTTTCCAGTGATTCACTTCCGCAGAGTGGAGAGCCCTGGATCTCGACAACGCGCTCGCACGTAGCTCTTTTCTTGCTTGAAGGGGCTGGAGGAGTCAGGCCCTCAGGCGAGCCCCTGGACAAGACTGGCCCTTGCAGCTGCAAACGCAGCAATCCCCCCGCTGACGTGGAAGGACGCACGTCGGGATCTGCTTGCCGGGATGAGCGTATGTGGAAGAAGAGGCAGATGTGGCCCTCCTCCAGAGTCCGAACCTCGCCCCAGGGCGCACTCGGCTTCTGACCAGGGCTCCAAGCGTTTGCGTTCCCGACTGCAGATGAGTCGGCGCAGCCCTCTCTCGGAGGCGCGAAGAAGAATCATCGAGAGGTCTGCTTTCCCAGTTTCTTCGACTTCCTCAGGGACGACGGTGTTCTTCAGGAGCAGCAGGGTCGGGAGGACCAGTACTGGAGAGAAGGGAAAGACACCGCAACCGTCGAAAGAGGGATGGGAGGTGGACACCAGTGGGAGGTGGGTGGTGGTGGGAGGACATCGAACGTTCCGTAGGAGAAGGGGCGACAGAGATGGTCGGAACCAAGTTGACGGGGGAGAAGCGAAAGCGACCCCACGTCCTTCCTCATGGGAATCGCCCTCTCCGGAAGGAAGCACCTGTCGATCTTCCCTGCCGGCGAGCAGCCAAGCTGGCTCCTGGACCAGTCTTCCACGAGAACAATTCGTCTTTGAAGTCTTCCGCTTCTCGCGATCCAGGCTACCTCTCGATGCACTGGTTCCTCTTCTCATGCTTGCTGAAACACCTGCCGGAGCCCCAAGAAAGATATTTCGAGATGCAGCATCGAGACTCTGCAGCCGGACGAGAGGGTTCTTCAGTGAAATGTGCCGTTCTTTAAGGAGCTACTGAATCCTATCGTTTAGAGAACTCTACGGAAAGGGATCCCCATTGGAAGTAGGAGGTTCGAGGTGACCTAAGAGCAACTGCTCTGCAGAAATTCAGAGGGAAGGTCAAGCTTCTCATCACGGTTCCCTCCCTCAGGAAGAAAAGAACACATCAGCGATGCGGAGAAAGAGGGCCAAGGAAAGGGGAGACTTCGTTTTCACGGGATGCGTTTCGTTCTTCGCCCTCGTGGTCCTGGTGGCAATGCCGGTTCGCGATCGGCGAGACTCCACTTCCTCGAGCGACGCTGCCACCCAAAGAGTTGCAGCGAACGCTGCTCGCTAATGACGATGCTTTTCCACAGCATCATGATGAACATCAAAGGAGTGGAATCCAGGACGTGGTTACATACCTCGTCCATCTTCGAAAACACGATGGTTTCCCAGAACCCTGTCTTATTCCTTCCATGCTTTTCTCCCCGATGCCGCATCCTTTCCGGCTGAGTTGCAGTTCGTCCAAGAAAGAGCGAGGGCCGTTATGTTCGACCGTCAGACCCTCCGCTTCCTGCACAAGAACCTTTTGAAAACAGAGCTCTTGTAGCTCCTCGGATGCTGAGCGCTAATCGTCGAAGGATCACGAGCTTTGAAGACGCAATGAGCAACTGTTGAGTAGGAACTCGTGGGTCAGCTCGTGGTCAATCAGGGTCACCATGTAGGCAGCTGCCTTTGCAACCAGAAAACAAGAGGAAAATGTTTTCCTTCAATGTGCTTCCGGAGAACCATCAGAAAATGGCATCATTTTCTGGGAGCACGCTCCATGGGCCCATTACGATGTTCCTCATCACAAACATCATAATTTTTTTCCATCTCTCTCCCTTGTCATCCTCCTTTTCGAAAATCGGATTCCACAAGTTCAAAAACTATTCAGCGCAGGTGGAGAATCGCAAATATTGGCGACCTCCCAAGACCCACATCTTCGATACTAAAAGAGGCAAGAAGACTTGCCAGACTTTCGCCCCCTCCCTACCGGCATGGAAACCATGGCAACGAAACCGAGTTCAATCTGCATCCTCACCTTTTCACTCGCCGTCATCCCCCGGGACTGACCCACCTTCGTGGTGGGTCGAAAGCTGCACAAGCAAATCATGATTCGGTTATGCAGGTGCTGATTTCGAAAGCCCCAACACCCGCCCCGCATCTCCCCACGAATCAACGACCGTTCTCCCCTCATTCAGTGGTGAGGTCGCATACATGTCTGCAGTACAAAGTGATTACCTATCGTTAGCAGAGCACCACCAGCATGCTGATGCGACTAACCGTAGGGCCTCCTCCTTTCGAAGAGAACGTTCGCGTATTCGTACTCCGTCGCAGGAGGGTAGAGTGAGGGGGTGGGGGTGAGAGAATGGCCCAAGAACTCCTCGAGAGCTCCAGCATTCTCCTACACTCGATCCACCTCCGCCCACTGACACCGTGCAAGGCCACACTACTTGGGGAAGCCCAAGCACCTTGCTTGAATCCCTGAACCGTCCTCGAGAACCAAGGAACCTCCCTGCCACCAAATCGTAGCCAACAAAGCGTGACCACCGCAAGCGCCGTGCGCCAGCGTCTCACGGCAGCCTGGAGTTCACCATACGGAACGCTGGTCAGCATCGGTCTCATCCCCAAACTCTCCTTTTTATTTAACACCCGCGAGGCTCATAAAAGCACCCATCCAGATCCCCAGGACCAGCTGCAGCTAAATGCTCCCCCACCCCACTCCCTGAAAAAAAAAAAAAAGGCGTACCATGGAACTGGTTGATTACCCCCCTTGAGGGTTGCTTCTCCAGAGTGCAATGAAGGTGCTGCTACCTTCGGTGAGCGTCCCTCAAAGAAACCTGGAAGCGTCCCTACGGGATTCTCAACAGAGAAGGAAACCAGAAGCAGTTCCCTTGGGGCTTCCCTCCGGAGAAGGAATTCCGAAAGCGGATCACTTCCGGGTTCCCTTTGGAGGGGAAAAAGAGCAGCGGCTCCCACAAACCGGGGGGTTCTGCCGGAGAGAACTAGGAAGAGGCGGTTCCCTTCTCTACCAAGCATGGGAGGAACAGACCCCTTCCTCCGGAGCCCTCCTGGATTCATAGGGCGGTCCCCTCCCGGGGTACTTTTTAACTTAAAGGGACCCTCGGGTTGCGTGGACCGTGTTGAAGAGCGTTATGAGTCCCTAGACGAGCGGTTCTTTAGTACTTGGTGAACCGAATGCGGAGGCACGCGTCTTCCCTCTCCTTGTATCCTTCTTAGCGACAGCCACCTATCCTGGCAACCTCTTTTGGAAACGGACGCAAGTCTTTCCGAGACGGACTTGGGCCAACCGTCCAAGGACGAGAAGGAATCTCGGCAATAGCAGCCAAGCTGCAGCGGCTCTGCGAGGCGCTCGATTTCCCCTACTGCTGCGAATGGGATGCGGTTGCTGAGAGCAAGCTTGGAAAGGGTGGACATCCGCGGGCAGGCTTCCTCTCTGCACACCCCGAGGCTGTCACCTCTCTGGAACCGAGCCTCGCTGGGCACGTCTCGCTGCTGGAGAGAGCTCGCGACTGCTCCAACGAAACCCAATAGCTGACGGCTGAGCCAGGCGCCAACATCATCGGTAAGGCCCTTTGACTTGCCTCTGCGCCGGAGCCCTCGGAAAATTTTTCGGGATGTCCGCAGGCAAAGAGAGGCAGCGTGAGCAATAGGCGTGTGACCACAGACAGGTGTGTCCCTTGGCGTCTTCCAGTTTTCTAGGGGAGCATCGCCTTCGTCTCAAAAAAGGAGCAGCTGTAAGATGAGGAGGCGGCAGCTGCTGCCACTCGCAGCAAACCGCAGAGACGCCTGGGATTGAAATTCCCCCGAGAGAGGAAGGACTGAAGATGAACTCGGGGAAGGACCCTGTCTGGCACGACAGCTTCCCGGAGTATCTCAGGCTGAGGGGAGGGGGAAGGATCGTCAAAATGTGGGAACGGCATCGTTGGATGCAGGAAGATGTGGGACCAAAAGCGAGGTACAGCTGGATGCTCGGAAGATCGGATGCTGGATGCGCAGTGAACCTGAAGCATGAGTTCCTGCAGCGTACGAAGAGAACTCAGCATGAAGTGCAACAGCATCCGTCCAACGGCTGAAGGGGAGAGGTGGAGACCAGGGAAGAACGTGATTGCGTCAGCGGCGGCACCGAATCGCCTTCGGACGCCGCCCGTCGGGGTGCACAGCGGTTAGGAGGTAGCAACCCAAATCCGCTGATACCGGAGAGTCAGCAGCACAGTCGTATTAGGGGGAGGTCACGGTTAGGGAACGGAATGGGCGACTCGTGAGTCGACGGAGCGCCGAAAACACCGAGGGGGTCAAACGTCTCTCTGCTTCCTCTGAAGACCACAAGCAGGGCAGAGTGTCTTCTGCTGCAGCAATCCGAGCTGCAGGGGAGGAAGAGAAGATTCCCGGATAGGCCTCGGTCGGATCAGTTCACCGGGGGCCCTCTGGTTCGCGCTGCGGTCGCATTCCGTGCTCACGTCGCCAAGGTAGCGGCTCTTCCTCTCACTTTCCCGTTTGCTCAAACAAAGCGACCTGAAGCGATGCTTTTGAGGGACTTTCTAGTCTGGACCAAGAGGAGACAACTCCGTTCCTCCCCTCTTTCCCCTGCCACTTGCACTTTGGTCGATGTCGTGACCATCGACGGGTCATTATCTGGTAGGGGGACTGTCACTCGCTTCCAGCGCCCAAGGCATGGTCACGATTCCCGTTCCCCTCGCCAATGGAGCTCCTGGGAGAAGAGGAACTCGCCGCTCGACACGGCCAGCCGAGAGTGAAGAGTCGCGTCTTCTCGCAGTCCCCGCTCTCCCCACGCGTGGACATGACCGTGTCTCGTTCTCTCGCTCCTTCCCTTTTCAAAACGTGCCATACCCAGCTGCTCCCGGTTTCTCGCCTCCGCTGGCCCTCCAGCGTGTGGGGGCGGCTTTCCCTCTTCACTTGCTCCGGTTCGGATGCCGAGGTTGCACTCGGCGCCACCGCCGATGCGAGCGTTCTGCGACCCGATCCTCACGTCATTGCTCGAGAGGTCAGCGAAGGAAGATACCAGCAGGGTTCCTTCCGCTCCTCCATCTCCTGGTTTCTGACGTTTCTCCCGAGGGCTCCACCTGGTCTCCACTTTCAAGCTGCAGATGCCTTCCTTGACCTCTGACCCCCTGTCCTTGGCGACAGCGGCTCAAATGACCAGGGCGCCTCACTGTGAAGTAACTTTGCATCTTTCGCTTGCAGCGAGCACCAGCAGCTGCTGCCGTTTCAGCACGAGTCTGAGCATTCCCCAGATCCCTCTGTCTCCAGAGGAAGCTCGCGCGCGTTTCAGAGCTTAGCATAAAGTGGGATCTGCGTGCACGTGGTGTCGCCTCCAGCATGCCACGGACTCCCTCTCGCACGCTTAGCAGCAGAACTCCAGGAGGAGAGGATCGCTCGCGTCCACGGGAGGACCCCTCTGAGTTCTCCTCTGCTATCAGCATCTCTCCGCTGCTCCTCTTCCTATGTTCTCAATGGCGAGTTCTCTCCCTCCTTCCCCTTCGCTGTTGCCAAAATACCAGCTCCCTCCTCCCTCCTTCCTCCGCAACCTTCTGGATCTACTTGGAGTCATTTCCCATCCTTGGGAGGTGCTTGTCTCTTCCTTTCCTTCTTCTGCAACGGAGGATGCTATTCAGGAAGCTTCGTTCCTCCTCCTCCACTTCTTGGAGCAGTCCCTAGGAAACAGCGTGTTCCTGGCTAGTAGTCATCACTCCAGCAAGCTTCTTCTTCTACTGCTGGGTGACCGCTGTCATACTTTTTCCTTCGCAGAGGGTCTTTTATCGCGAAGGGTGGGGTGTGTGATGGGTGAGGTGGGCGGAGTGACACCTCGAATTCGAATGAGGGACGAGAAGACAAGTCGCCTCTCATTGCTGTTCGAGTCGACAGCCTATTCCGTGCGGTCACGGGCAAAGAGAGGAAAAGAACACCGCCGAGTCCACCAGATGAGTGAGAATGAGGAAAATCCGCGCAAATGACGCGGTTTCCAAGGATAACCAACCAAAGCGTGTGTGCCAAACCTCTTTCCATCTGTTTTTCCCTCGTTTGAACGAGGGCGTTGTCACTAGCTGAGCGCGAGTAACCGCCGCCCATCACGCGCCTTCAAAACCCGAGGTCCTGGAGGTGCCTCTGGAGTCGGGGATTCTGGAGCGAATTCCGAAGATCTGACCCGTGACCTCCGACCTCGGAACCTCCGCGCTCTGTCTCCACGACGATCAGTCAGGCGCCTTCCCTCCTGGTTCGCTGTGGCTTGGTGTGGCCCGGCTGAGGGGAGCGGCAGACGGGACGTGGCAGCGGGCCATCTGCGACTGCTCATGCCTGACTCTCCCTTTCTTGGTGCTGTGCTCTGCATCTGGATCTTCTGGTCCCTCCTTCCCACCTGATTCTGCCGTTTCCGTGCAAATGCATAGTCTTCGGCGAGCGACGGACAGCAGTTTGGATGCACGCGGCTGCTGCTGCTGACGTTGTTTCCTCCGCCTCGCACTTCTGGGATCGGGTCAGCATCAATTTTCCGAGTTCCTACCGCTAATGAGTCCTGCCAAGGCGACACGGCTGCGTTGCACGTGATGCTAGGGGGCTCCTCAGGAGGACTAGGTCCTCTGAGGTAATCGAATCTTCCGAAGCTTGACGTTATCGGTTCGAGAGTCCACTTTACGTCTCTTCGGTTTCCTTGACGCGAACGCTTTGGTTTGGATCGTTGGCTCACAGCAGAACGAGACGGGGAAGCTTGTATTTGTCTCCTCTCCTGCGGCCCTTTCCTCCCCTTCGAAACAGCCGAGACAGTGACGGGGCGCATCCCAGCATCCTTTCATTAGACCGGCTTCATTGCATGTCGGCGTCTCGCTTTTGCACCGGAAATGGACCCCGAAAGCAAATTTTCGTAGAGCGGAGGAACAAATCGATTCGCACGTCTTTCGCTAGCGACTACCCTCGAAAAGTTGCTTTGCATCTTTCCCTCGTTCTTGACGATCGTGGATAAAGATCGTTGCCAAAGAAACCTCTCCCCCTTATGGTTTTCGGAATGGGGATGGAAGATGTGCCTCTGAGTGCTTTTTTCCCCTTCGAGTGTGAACGGGCGACAGCGGTTCTGAGTCTTCTCGCAGACCGTCTCAAACACTGGCGGAATGTCGACATGACTTGAGTCTCCAGAGATATCCAGCGATCCAATTGGACCACCGCACCTCCTGTCTCGTGAAGAGCTCGTGATTCTCGACGTACGCATTTCGCGATGGTGCGAACCGCACGTGATGGGGAGCTGTGTTTCGCTACGCAACGCCGTCTCGCAGTTCTTCAGTGGGGAAGCGATCGGGAATGGTGGGCTCCTCCGAGGCTCGTATCTCACGGTGGAATGCCGCGATTTGTGCTCCCGGTGGACCCCTGCGGCTTCTCGTTTCTAGCTTTCAGAAGCCAGGCTGATAGTTTTTTTTTTTTTCGCGTGGACCCATCCACCTTACGTTTTCTATCCCGTAGAGGGGTTGTGCGGAGTCACGGTTCCGACCTGGAAAGCGGGACGTAGGGACCCCTTCATGAGATTGAGAAAGAGTTGACAAAGAGTAAGAGTTCACACGCACCCGAGGGTGCGTGTCAACTCTTCAAGCTAGGAGCTACCCTGGAAGTGGACCACCCTGAGTCTCGGAAGACTCCGGAGGAAGAGGTTGTTCCTCTTACCCTCGAAAGGGAACCCCAAAGGGAACTTTCTCCCTAAGTGTCTCCGAAGGGAGTCCCGAAGAGGACGTCCTTCTTATCCTCTCCGGAGGGACCTCCCGAAGGCAGTCATTGTTTCTTCTCCGAAGACAACCTGGAAGGAATTCGCTCTTCGAATTTCTCCTTCCGAGGGACCCTCGGAAAGAATCCGCTCCTTGTTTCCCCCTCCTCTGAAGAGAACGCCGAAGGGACTCCTTCAAGAGAGAAGGTGCTCTATGGGCTGGGACGCACCTAAGGAGTTCGATAATAGGCGTTTCCCAGCCCGTCCATTCACTGCCGAGTAGGTCTCTCTTCCTTCTCCTATTTTGATACACCTCTTTCACGCTCCTGTGAGCGTTTGGTAAAAAATGGGATTCACATGCAGCGGCTGCCAAGCAAGTCCTGCATCCTACTCACTATCCCCTTCCCTTTTTTTCAGCTCCCTGCTAGCGAGTAGGTGGGGACTGTACCAACACTCTGTTGCGAAGGAACCAGTCCCTTCCTTCCTCCGCAACCATCCGGAACTACTTGCAGTCACCTCACACCCTAGGAAGGTGCTTGCCTCTTCCTTTCCTCTTCATTCTGCAACGGGCGGTGCCACTCGAGATGCTTTGTTCTTCCTTCTCCCCTTCCTGGAGCAGCGCCTAGGAAACAGCGTGCTCCTGGCTCGTGGCTATTATTCCAGCAAGCTTCTTCTCTACTATTGGGCAATTGCTGCCCCGCTTTTGCCTCTGCAGAAGATTTCGCACTCGAACAAGGGGCAAGAAAACAACCCGAGCCTCGAATGTCGTTAGGGCAGCAACGGCACCGTCCATGAGGTCATGGATGGAAGCAGTACGATGGACCTTTTCAATGAAGTCCGATGCTGAACAAGATTCAACTCTTCTCTTGCCTGTCTTTCTCTTGCTCTTTCTCTTGCCTTTTGCCGAAAGGACTTGTCTCAAGAATCCAAGGGCACGGTCCAAGTGTTTTTCCAGAAAAAGAAGACTAAAAGTCCTCTTCCGGATTGCCAACTTCATGAGGTTCCGTTTCCTTTGGTTCGCGTTCGGTTCAACTTTCAGACGCTCTCGGCAGACGCTTATCATGTGTTCTGGTAGCTGCTTCCCCGCTAGTCCTCCTCAGGTGGATGGGAGCTAGGACTGAGTCCCGGTATCGGCCCCCGTATGCAACATCTCCAGGCTGAGCGGTTGGCAAGAATCCTCTGTCTCCGAGCTGATGGAAGCATCACTAGGAGAAACAAGAACTGAGAGTGCTTCTTTCTTGACCACTCATCTCTGAAGGAGGAGCAAATAAGCGCTGATCTCCTCCACTGGCTTCCCAAGTCCCCCCGATCGCTTCAGTTTCTTAAGGATGCTTCCTGGAATCTCCGAGACGAAGCTGCATCACGGTAGATGTTTGCTCTGTTCCTGCTAAACAGCACTCTTCCTTCTTTCGAAAGTCTTTTGGAAAAGCGTTTTGTCTAGTTTGAACCCCGAACGATGGACGGTTCTTCAAGGAAGCAGCAGGCATTTTTTCGGGCACCTCTCTGCTTTTTGGCGCATCTGACTAGTTGAATGACAGCGGACCACTCAGAAGCAATAAATGAGGGGAAAAATGGAGCGATCTGATCTAATAGGCGATCGAGGAATTCTGGAAATAAAATAATGCTTTTTTGCACGAGGGTGCAAAGTGTCTACTCCCCCTCTCACCCCCTTCCAGCATGGGGTCGCACTCGTAGCGCCCGCGTTTAGTGCCAGCAACACCTTCTTCGTGTGCTTCACTTTGTTCCTCAAGCCAGTTTTCAGCTGGAGAGCATAAAAGATCCAATGCATTGTTCCTCTTACGTTCCCTTGCAATATTTTCTTCCGAATTGTTCCCGTATGTTCTCTCGGTGATGGCCTTTCAACTCTTGATCAGAATCGGATGGAACTTTGCAGATGCTACCGCCAGTTCCTCCACTTTGTTCGCCTTCTTGTATTGTACCAGGGAGTTTTGTATCTCTGGTAGTCCGTCGGCTACTGGAACAATTAGAGTTAAATATTTCCCGTTGTCTTGCTGTTCAGCACCAATTAAGCTTTGATAAAGAAGAAAGCCAACCAATGAACAAGCTAAACTCAGAAGTGTCTCGAAATTTTAGGTCACATCACTTTCTTCGCAATGCATTTCGTCTTTATTTTTGTATATTATGGGATGAATTTGATGGCTGACGCTCTTTCGGTATTGCAAATGGTACTATCAGCATCTTTTTCAGACGTATTCCTGACGCCACAAAGAAGATTCTTGAATGATCCCGAGGCATACAGAACCAGTGTCTTCAGGAGTAGCCCTCCCACTTATAGCTGACAGCAGATATAGATTGTGACGCTGACCTTGAGGAAGAAAGTGGAAATTTACTCCGAGCTGCAGAAGATGGTGCATTCTTACCTGTGGTTCCACTGCAAACCTTCAGGAACTGTGATAAAGAACGGTGGACGTCTGCTTGGGTATGCAAAGCAGAACCATCCTAGTGTAAGGTTGCGGGCGATTCAAGAAAGCTGCCTGTGTTTGAAAGAACTTAAAAGGGTTAAGGAATGCCGATGCTTCGAAAGGTAACAGGGGGATGGACAAAAATTCCTGTCTTAGAAGTATTCCAGCAGCTGCCTCTCAGGAAAAGCAGCAATCATTCCTTATACCACGAAGGGACTGCTTCTCATCACTATTTTTCCGAAAGGACTTGTCCTTCTAAGCTACGAGCAACCTTCTGACTCGGCGCTGCCGAGATTACTCTTCAGATCACTATTCCCTGTCCTTCTACAGCATTCTTTATTTAGTCCATTTAGAAATAACCACGTCCAGCCCAAAAATTCTTTCTCTCCTGGAGATGCGTCTCCAGAGCCTGGAGAAAGAAGCGATTGCTGCTTCCGCGTGGATTTCTTGCTCCCTGCTCTTTCGGAGGAAGGGGATGGAGGAATCCGACCGGCATACTTCAAGGAGTGCGAAGAGGAAATCGGCTCCGCTTTTGCCCCGCTTCTGGCAGTGTCCAGGGAAACTTCGAAACACTCCGTTTCTGGACCATATCCCTCTTTGCTCGGGGGAAGAAGCAAAAGGAGCCGCGTAAGGAAAGGTTTGCTTGAGCTGCTGCTTCTTCCAACGTCTTCCGCCCCTCACTGGATGCCGCCAGCGTGGGCACAGGTCCGAAAGTTCCGCTCCTACACTCTCAGAAAAGCAGCGATGATGATGCTGACCCTTCCTCCATAAATCGCAACGGCAGCAGCCTATTTGGTTCTAGTTTCAAAGTCACGGATTCAACACAGCTCAACACAATTCATCAACACAGCTCGTGTGTGTGTGTTCTATCCGAGGGGAAACCCAAAGAAAACCTGGTTCTACGCTGCGCTTCAGAATCCTGTCAATGACTGGTCAGACGGCAGGATCACCGGAAACCCTGGAGGCTCCCCCCTCACTGAAGGTTGCAGGATGTGCCTTGTTTCTCTCTTCCTCCTGCTGCACGAACCAACCAACCAGGTGGGAGAGTTCCCTACTGATGGAACGAAAATTCGAGATGATTTTCCTCCACGGCTTCTGTGATCCCTTGGGAACAAATTTCTGGTTTTCAGTGTCTTCCGTCCGAGTGGCAGTCGGGAATGACGCGCCGGATACTGGGCACGCTGGCTTCCCTCTTTTCGTGTAAGCTCGAGAGGAGACCTCCACGAAGACTCGCAACTCTTGCGTGTCCCTCCGTTTGAGGAGTGCGCGTGAAAGACGTTGGGTCCTCACTGCTGCAAAACTGCTTCTTCGATTCCACGCATAGAGGCTTCCCTTTCTAACGGAAAGAATAAACACACACGTTGGATCCTAAGTTCTTCGCCTCCGGCTGCCCGTAATGTTGCGTCCTTCGATCTCGAATTGACCCGTTCCGTGGTCTTTCAACACGTGGATTCGCTTGGGGGATAGCCATCCGCCTCTTGAAGAAACTCGGCGGGATCCTAGAAGGCACGAGCTTGCCTCTTAGGGAAGGCAGGTCATTCCAGGTTCCATGCTCCCCCCTCTTGCAATAGTGGGAAGAGGAGAGGACTTTCCCGCAGCATCGGATGTGGCGTGGTGAATCGCGGTGCCGCGAAGGTCACCAGGCTCACAGGACGGTGATTGACGAGGCCGCACCCACAGGCCCCCCGGTCAGCTGCAGAAAAGGTGAAAGGGAAGTCCCCCAGGAAAAACCTCGAAGTCCGTGGTTTCGCGATGGGTGCCTCCGCTCTTCCTCTTCTTCTCTACCGGCACGCCGCCATCTCACTGATGCACTGTGACGTCCCTGGAAAAGTGGAGCGTCACCGTGCCTCTTCAGGCAGGTTCCCATCTGAATACACCCAAATGACCGATTATGACCCCCAAAAGACCTGCTCAAGGGAACGCCAGTGTCTTTGGTGTTGCTAGTCTTCTCCTCTCTAGTTATCCTCTTCCACGTGAGAGCCACGGTGGTCACCAAAATGGAATAAAAACACGGCCGTCCATGTCGTGGAGCCATTTGCATTACCATCTTCAGAGCAAAGAGATGAAAATAAAGGTGCGAAGACAGGACGAAACCGGGAGTGGGCAAAAAAAAAAAAAAAAGCGCGCCTCAGGGCCACTGTTGACGGGACCGAGTCGTAGTCGGTGTCGGAGCCCCATTGCTTCCCCCCTTCCCATTGAAGGCCCTATGGAACCCCATGATCAGCACTGTAAGAGGTCTGTTCTCCATCCAGGCCCTACTTATTTACGCGCTACTTATTTTATTGGCCTTTCGTCTCTCCCTTCCACCCTCCCCTTCGTTGTGACCCCGTTGAGATTCGAACGCTTTCGTTTCTTGTAGACAGATGGCTCGCCTTCGTTGACGCATCTTCATTTTTTTTTATTTGCTCCTTTCAGACGAACGGCCCTGGAACACCCTCAGGATGAGAAAGTTCTTAGGCACAAAGGTCAACTGCGAAAAAGTCTGAGGGCAAAGCTCGGCGCAATCAGTCCCGGTCTTTCGCTTTCCACGCGCGAACCTCTTTCGCTCGCTTCCGTTTGCCTAGCGTCTCCTTGACTCCAGCCCTCGTGACACCAAAATTCTGACACCATGGGAGGATAGAAGAGGGAATGCGACGACGTCCCTTCTCCTTCTGCTGGAGATGACTTCTTTGGTGAAAGTAAACGCTTCCCTTTCAGGGCTCAAAGGTCCTCATTTTGGAGAAGGAGCAGCCGATCGGGATGGCAGGAAGAGGAGCCACTCAAGAACTTCCAGTTTTCGTGAGCCGAGGCCCGATCGAATCGACTTCCACGGGCAACCCTCTCCCAATCCTGAAGGCTTCTTGCGTGCCCAATTCGTCCGTTTTTTATCAAATCAAACCATCTTGTCCCTTTACATCCTCCCCTTTCTTGTGCAGAAGGATCCCGTATGAGGGGTCTTACAGCACCTTTATATAAGGAAACACTAGATTAGTGCACATTAGATGTATACTGAGACATCAGTCGAAGATGGCCGTAGATTCTACGCATGCTTTCTGCACGTTCCAACAACCATCATTCTGCAGGATTGTTTCTGTCCTTACGCCGTCAGGTGTTTCGCCGTTGTGATGTAGGATGCCGTTGTGATGAGGCCGCTGTGTGTCGAGACAGCTGTACGACTGCAGAGCTATGCCCAAAGCTGCAAGATGCAATGATGCGCCACCTAATTGAGCACGGGAACCACAGTAGGTTGGATACGATCTTTCCGGGGTTCTCGCCCTTTTTCGATTCCTGATCCGTCTGTCCTCCTCCCAGATCACATTACCGTATAGAGCGCCCCCTTTTTTTGCACACTCCCTCTGATCCATAGGCAGCGCCACTGACTAACAACAAAGTTTGGCGGGACGGCGCAGTGGCCGGGATCTGCAGTAACTGAACACGAGGCAGTGGGTTCGGAACCCCTCTGCTCAGCCTAAGCATTGACTTTCCCAGAGACTTCTTCCGTCGACCACAGGCGGCGCTATCCTTCTATCGACCGGTCGGTCATCTCAGTACCTCCTACTGGGTAGGCGGGCTAAGATGTGGCCAACGCATCCCTGGCGCCTTATTTTCGGTTGGGTGATTCTTGCATGCATTCGCTTCAAGAGAGGAGGTTGGTTTGTTCGCTAGCACGAGCCTCTTTCCTTCCAGCTTCCCTTTTTCGTTTTTCCCTTTTTCCACATTTGGGAGCACAGCATCTTCCAAAGGCAGAGGCAGAGACGGGAAGAGCTGCAAAGAGGGCACTGCTCAGCAGCAGCGCAGGAGGACGCAGAGGACTTCCGACCCCTTCCGTGAGCACTCCGTGGTGGGACATCGCAGCGACCCCGGGCTTGCGGGAGAGAGGACGCTGGCGGAGTCTAGTCCGATGATGGGCACTGCGAGTTCGACGAGCCCCGAGGCAAATCCTCGACTTTAGGTTGCAGGGGAGACGACGTTCGCTCTCGCTTACGGGAACCGACTGTCGCCGTCGGGAGCGAGCTCCTGGAGCGCCCTCGTCTAGGGGACTTTGGAACAGAAGGGGTTAATTCTGATTTCCGCTGACACCCATCGCCGCAAGGTGGCGACCCACTCCCCCTCATCTCTGATGGCTTCCTGTCGATCCTCGCAACTTTTTTTCTTCCCTCGAGTGCCGGATGAGACAGGTGTTTCAGCTCCCGAGGAAAGGAGGAGAAGTGCAAGAGGTAGAGCCTCCGGATACGAGATCCGCATCCGAAAAGGAAGTGCCACGGAACGGACTTGCGGGATCCCGGAAGCGTCGCGAACGCAGCCACCCACAGGACGCGTTCCTGTCCACAGCCCGCAGGTAGTTCCTTTCCTCCTTGGAATGCGAAGGGAGCCCCCCGAGGGAAGGACTGGGACGGAGGAGGGGATCGTAACCAGGCCGACTGCGGTGGTATGAAGGAACGAAAGCGTCAGAGGACACGAGCGGCGTGCGTGACCTTCGACCTCAGGGACGCGGAAGATGCGGAAGGAAGCCCGAAGGAATCGGAGGGCGTCTTTTCCTCCCTCTCTCCAATTTTCCTCTTCCCTTCTTCCTCTTCAGAGGAAAGAAGTTTCTCCGCTCTCCGAACCGGGACCCGGAGGCGAGCGCGGGGGCGTTCTCTCCTGCATACAAAGGAAAAGTGTCCGGGACAGAAGTGTCCACCACTAGAATCCCAACGGCAACCACGGAACGGGGAGCATGCGGTCGAGAAAGACGGAGACCTCGTCTCACCCAGTCGACCTCGGTTCCGAGACCAGGAGGAATCCCTTCTCCCCCCCCCCTTCCCCCCGGGACCGAGTCGAGTGGAGTATCTTCGGAGAAGAACTCGAGAGGAGAGCAGAAGGCTCGATCATCGGGCAGCGGGCAGCGGACCCTCACGCGCGTCGCTCGAATGTTGGAAGGAGGTGGTCTTCGTGGTGAACATCCCCGTCCCGGGAGAAGAGCCCGCGCGCGCATCCTCCGCTCTGGAAGGCGGTCCCATCCCACCTCTTTCCTTGCCCGGCTCGCCGAACCTTCCGGGAACTGCAGCTTCCTGACTCTGCCGAGACGAATTACGGCCGCTTCCGAGGTCAGCGCCAAGATTTTCCAGAGCCGAGGCCGAAAAGATCGTTCCTCCGGGGAAGGAGGGACGTGTAGATTTGTATCTGGGACTCAATGGGGTTCCTCTTCGATCCTCAAAGTGCGGACTAGCCCAACGCGGCGGCTATCTCACGGCTTCGGCAGCTGGCCGATTGATGCCCACTCCTCTTGAGCTCCAGGCAGCCCGCCGGAGAGTCTGCTCCAGATCTCTCATCCGAACCGGGGCGGAAAGTCCAGAGGAGAGTCCCAAGGGTCCGAAAGCGTTCCTTTTGGCCCCTCCTTGCCTTCTACCCCTCAACGTCCCGGTCAATCCTGCCTTCCTGAACTCCAGCTGGTGCGAACAGAGCTAATGCTCGGTGTCGCCTCAGGCCACTTCTTAGTCTCTTAAAGGACTCCCTCGCCCACTTGTCCCCCTCTTCCCTTCCCCTATCCCCCGAAGGGGCAGCACGACTTGCTGTCGTCTTAAGCAAAGGGGTAGATGTGAGAGTGGCCTGAGAGCACCATCGCGACAAAACCCGACGCCCGAGGCGTTCTCCTGGGTTCGAGGCGGCTCCGCCCATCTGCATGACTCGCCTTCGAAGAAACCGGTCTTCCCCTGCTCTTTCTGAGAGGCCATCCTTCGCTGCAGAGCACACAAGTGAGGGCATAGCGCACTGCGGAGACTGGCTGGAAGCGACCCCGCGCCGCAGGGTCTGCCCTAGCTGTCTCTCTCTAGTGCCCTTCCTCTCGCATGCGCTGTAGCCCTCTGGCGGTTTGGCTCGGAAGCGCCTGCTGTCGGAGGGAAGCGAACGATCACGAGAATCCCTCCATCTCCCACCCTTGCTTTTCTCGGGTCCAGCGAAGCAGCCTCTCCAGGGCCTCGCGGACCAGAAAGGTCATCTTCTCCCTGAGGAAAACCTTCGGAGCTGGAAAGAAGAGCTGTCTCCGGTCCCTTTAGCGGCCGTTGATTGGCTGAAGGGTAGGGAAACAGGGAAGGGGCTCTCTCTTCGGTCCAACGACGACTGGTCTGCTGGGAGAGGACCGGTCGGCGCTGGCAACTCCCCACGACTCCGGAGAGAACCCTGGATTTCTCATCCCAGAAAGAGGAGGGTCTGGGTCTCCTACATGCGGAATGCCGCACTCTTGCGCGACAGGAAACCTTCTGCAGTCGGGGAGGCGAGCCGCGTGCGCCATCTTCCTCGAGTCCCTTTTCTGGATCATTTTCATTGTCTTCCTTCGTTGGACGCGTGCCATCATCTCGCCGGTCAAGGCCAAGCCCCTGGGGGCTCTCTGAAATCCAAAGTTCCGTCGAGAGACCTGTTTGCTCCCCCTTTCCTACCTTCAGGTCTGACCTTGTCGTCCACCGATCGGATGCGGGCGAAAGCGTCGTTGATCCCATCCATGGCGACAAAGTGAGGCGCTCGCTGGTGTCTCCCTCAGCGCCCTCTCTATGGGATTCGCGCCCTTCACAGGAGAGGGTGCGGTTTGCACCACCCGCTCTGTCCGACTGTTGCGCCGCTTTGACCTTGCCCGCCTTGTCCACCCAACGAACAGGAAGGCTTGGCAACGGAAACGTTGCCGCCGGAGGAGACCAACAGCCTCCGGCAGCAACTTCATCCTGCTCTTGGGGAAAAGTCCGAGTCAATGAGATGGAAGCGATACTGATCTATTCCCGAGAGCGTTTCGCGGGACCACGGGACGCCTCTTTCAGCACCACGAAGAGCAGGGAGATGCTTCTGCAGAGTCAAAGAGTGCCTGCCCTCCGGCGGGGGAAACCGTGCTCAGACGATAAGTGCAGCATCTCTGGACGGTCGGTACCACCATCCATCACCCGCTCGTTACGCGCATGCACAAACCTGGGAACCGACGGCGGTTCACAGCCGCGTAAGGGGCGCGCGGGACCAGGTTCACGGGAGCACAGGAAGAAAAGAGCAAGAAAAAAGAAGGGAGGTGACGGAGCGCCGAAGCGACGCCGCGCCGGACCGACACCTCCGGACTGGTGCCCCCCCTCTCTGGAGGCTCGAAAGATGGCGCCCCTTCCTTTGCTGTGGCCCGCCCTCGCGAGCCACGCGGCGCCTGCCAGGGACGTGCGTCCTCGGAGCACCCTGGGGGCAGCAGGGCGCACGCCAGCAGAGTCCACCGCACGTTTGACCCTTCCCGGGCGCTAGGGAGGCGACCCTTCTGTCTTCTGTGGCGTCCGAGCTGCTCCGCTTGGGAAGCGGTCCCGCGCTGCGCGGACGCCCTCGAATATTGCCGGCCCGGCGAGCGGTTGGCGCCACCGGTTGGTTCCGAGCAGGGGTGCGATATTGGCGCCTCCGGATGAAGGAGGCGGCCGAGCATGCGATGGCCGGGTCGCCATGTCGACGCCGGGCTTGGTGGGTCGGCTCTTGCAGGAGTGCCCGGGAAAATCCTCCAAGCCCGGGGCTTCGCGACGGGTGCCTCCTCCTTCGCTCCTGTTCGGTGCTAGCCGACGCCATCTCGCCGCAGGTGCTCCGGGTCTTTCTGGAAAGGAGGAAGGGTACCACCACGAGTCCGCGGGGAACGCCTCAGCCGACCCGGGGCCGGGCGCATCTGGGATGGTGCAGTGGTGGGGGTGGAAGAGGAGCATCCCGGGAGGCTCTGCGAATGCCCGTCCGCGATCCCCGAAGCGCGTCGAGAGCGACATCCTCCACCTCTTCAGGCCTGCCTCCCTGTCCGTGTTGGTTGCGCCGTGCCACGTGCGGGCCACGGTGGTCAGCGAAGCAGCAGGGGGCCGCGGCTGATCGTGGTCACGCGGGGAAGGAAGGAGAAGGGGGGGGGGAGAAAGATCGAGGGAGTGGGAAGGAAGAAATCGATGGAATGGGATCAGGGTCTCCTGGTTTCGGGAACCGCTGCCGGCGAGTCGGCTACCGTCTTCCCGCCGGCCTCCGGACGGGATTAGGCTTGGTGGCCGATTTACCGTGCGACTCCCCACGCCGGCGCCTTCCCGTCCGTCGATCCCCAAGGCGCCGCTTCGTCTCACGCAGCGTGGCGCGCGCGAGGAGACGCATGCTCCTCCCCTTTCCTTTCGCCCCGGTGTGGCACATGTGGGTGACGGTTCGCCCTTCCGGCTGCGCGCAAGGGCGCGGGCCGTTCCCGGCGGTTCGAAAGGGGACGGGGGGAGACGGAGAAGCGCCGGCATCCGGTGCACGTGCCTGCCCGTGCACCTTTGGGCTAGGCGCGCGAGTGCATCTACGCGCCCCTCCTTTCCTACCCCTCCGGGACGGGAGGGAGCCCTTTCGCAGCCACGTGACTCCGTGAGGAGCCGAGCGCAACCGACTGGTAGGGTCGAAGGGGTGCCGGTAGCGCCATATTCAGAAGGGACGAGGTGCGCGCACCCAGCCCTCTGGAAACCTCGGGTTCGCAGCGCCGGCCAAGGGAACGACGGCGGCGAATCAAAAAAGCGGCCTCCGTCGAGCGGAGATGGCAAGTGACGTCACGAGTCACGTGGGACTGGCTGCTGCGAGGAGACGCCGCCGCTCCACTTTCGCTTCGTCGTGGTTGGAAAGCGCAGGGGAGGGGGCATTTGAGAATTTTTTTTTTTTTTAAATAGGGATGGGTGGGAGGGGACGCCTTCAGGAGCGATGTGCGCCAATCTCCCAGTTGCCACGCGCGGTCCGGGAGCAGCCTGTGGAATCCGGAGGAAACGGGCCGATCCACCGATCCTGTTCGAAAGCGACAGAGCGCCTGGTAGGCTCGTCGGCACGTGTTCTTTCGCGTCACAACACGTCCGGGTCATTCGAGTCCCGCAGTCCTCGAGGGAGAGGGGGGAGGGGGGAGCCTCTGCAAGCCGAGAGGGAGCAGGACCGGCAACGCTTCCCCCGGAAGACGCGGACGCTGCGCAGACAGAGGAGGAGAGGGAAGCTGCGCTAAAAGGACCGCGACCGTCGAAACGGACATCCTGGTTTGAACAACTCAGAACGAAATCTTTCCGAGCAGAAAGGGTCCGTTCCCAAGCGAGCACTCCAGCATTGCCGAGCGGCTCCATCGACCTGTTTGACGGAAGGTGGGTCACAGAAGCGTCGACTGCGTGGTCACCCACCTCGGGGTGCGTGAACGTGCGACAGCAGAACAAGGAGAGCGGCCCTCGAAAGTCGGGCAAGTAGACCCCAAGCGCTCTGATTTCCAGCATTGGCTGGCGTTTCTAGGGGGTTGGGGTCAAACGGGATCGCAACCAGAGGCTGCTTGCATGCACCGCTTCTCCGCTCCAGACCTCCAGCATCACATTAAAGCAGCTGCTGGTGCCACTCAGACCTGCGCTGGCGGCTGTTACTGCGGAAGATCTGAGCCCCAACTTCCCAGCGGCGCCCCACTCCCTCTCACCGGGACCTCCCGAGCGAGCCTGCCGTCCTCCTCCTCCGACGACGACGACGACGGCGCGCCGCCGGGAGACAGGAGCGGCCCTGGCGCGGCGGTTGGGTATGGCTCCGTGGGGATCGAGAGCCACCCATCCCCCGTGGGGCAGGAGAGCCGCTGCCGACACTCCTTAACCGATTCCGATTTTCGTGGCTACCATCTTGCTCTCCATGGCACCGGCACACCTCTCGCAGGATGCAATGAGCGCCGCCGCAGTCCAACGCGTGATCCATCCGCGGCCAAGTGGGCCTGCCAGGAGCTCTCGCGGGTCCGACAGAAACCACGAAGGGTTTGAGACTAGGCCAAGACCGTTTCGGCCCCAGGACCTCCCTAATACGTGAACTCCCCCGGGCGAAGCAGCTCCCGCTACACCGAGCGAAGCTTCGAAGGGCCGGAGGAACCATGGCAACGAGTCTTCTGGCCTCCCGGCCCCGCACGCAGCTCTTCACAGCCCGTTCGGGCGTCAGGATAGCCGCGGGCCGGTACCACGGCTCTCCTCTGCTCTCGCTCTGGTCAGGCGAGGCCCACCACCACCAGCACATCGAAGCCCGGTCGAAGGTCCACGAAGGAGCGCGGCTTCTGAGACAGCGACCTTCCGGCAAAGGGAAGACAAAGGTGCACCCCGTTGCCAGCGGCCCCCCCAAGCGCAGGGCAGGCCGAGTGCCTTCGGAGGAGACGCCTCGCCCGGAGAGGGAGCAACCTGGAAGCGCGCGCGACGGATCCCCATCTTTCTTAACCCCCCTCCCCTCCCGTTCCAGTTTGCTCGTGGCCCGCTGCCGCACCGAGCCCGCGAGGAGCTGAACTCCCAGACAAAGAGACGGCCGTTGCAGCAACTAACAGGGAGGAAGGACGGATCTTCCCCTCCTCGC
Source organism: Raillietiella orientalis (assembly GCA_036172245.1). NCBI lineage: Eukaryota > Metazoa > Arthropoda > Ichthyostraca > Raillietiellida > Raillietiellidae > Raillietiella > Raillietiella orientalis. Next base: position 6,957,632 of record JAYWIR010000002.1, on the reverse strand, counting down.
CGAAAGTTCACCCGCACTCTGATGGATCCAACGGATAGAAAAAAAAAAAAAAAATCCCCGTCGCTTTGTGCCGGCACGTTTACGACTGTGTTTGCCTCGCGTTTCCAGGGTAACAGGGGGGGAAGTCGTGGGGAGGGGGGGATTTTTATGATCAGTAAAGTTGAAAGCTGTTGTGGCCATCCGGACGATAAGCTCGCTGGCGCGGCCGCTCTTGCGAGGGGACGTTCGATTGAATCGAATTTTCGAATGTGGGCCACGCTTGCGGGAGAAGACGCCGCGTGGCAGAGCGAGGATGGGAGGGGGGGAATTTATGGGAACCAGGCGCGAACCGACTCCCAGATGAAGCGCACTGATTTTCGTCGCAGTGCTCGGGGTTGGTGGTGGGCCGGGGTCCCCGTAAACACACACGCGAGCATCTCGTAGGGCCGGCGGAAGTGAATCAGGTGATCCAGGTGATGACAATGTTGCATTCGATGCGACTCATGTTGAAAGTTCCTATCATTAGGGCAATGGATCCCAGCGTTCTCATATTTCATCCCTCTTGGAAATTTCATGGGAACGGTTTCCCGGAGAGCGTTCAGCATCCATCCCTCGATTAACCCGCTGCAACAGTGTTCCGGCTCCCGAAAGACGAACTTGGGAACCGCGTAATCAATACGTAACGAACGGTTTACCTTTCATAATGCGCCACGGCTCTGCGCCATTAAAATTTTATTTTCAATCGCGTAATTTGAATGCAATGAGGAAAGCCACTTTAATCCGGGACGTAAATTCCTCGCTGGAAGGATCCCCTGGAAACAACCATTAAAGTAGGATGGGCAGAAAGCTTTTAATGGCAAATGAATGGCAATTTTTTTTTTTTTTTTTTTTGTTGTTGTTGATCTGGTCGTCCAAACAGAATTTTATGAATTTTGTTATTTACAGGCGGCTCCTCCACCTCGAAATCCAGCTCGGCCATCCAATTTCAAAGACAACAACCCTGGCCATCAGCATAGCCAGAGAAGTCATCCGTGGCAGCATTCTGAAGAAGAGGACGCCGAGGAATTTTTCTTTCTTGTTTGTTTGCTCCTTCCGCGCGCGCGCGCGCGTGTCAGCGTGACTTCCTCCTGATCCTGCTTCCCATAATACGGAACGGAGCACCTCCGCGCAGCAGCTGCGCGGCGACCGTCCACGAGGAAAAGAGAGAAACAGAATGAAGACGTTCGAAGAAAGGGGTCCAGCCGCATGAGATGCGTTCCCGTAATGCACTCACGCCGCAGCGATGGAAAAATCGCTACGCTACACGCCGTGTTCGTCGTGCACGCCGATCCGAAGCGGTCCGCGCGAAAACGGGTCTCGGCAAGCACGCGGTCCCCCCCCCCCCACACACACACACCAGGGAAGACACCCCGTGCGTCGCAGGCGTGCCAGTGCACCGGGGGGGGGGAGGGAGGGAGATACGTGGAAACCGCGAGGAAGCTTCTGCGCAAAACGCACGCACGCTGGTTACAAGCTGTGATAACGCGAAATACAATAAGTACGAGATACGTACAGTCTTTTTATACAAAGATAATAAAAGGTACGTCGTTATCTTGCGCGCCTCGATCGATCGCACGCCTGCGAACACTCGGGAGGTATTCGACGCCAGCTCGTCCGTTCTGGGGATCAATGAGGACGGGTCCCATGCAGCTCTTTTTAGTACCGGTTGATGACTTATCCCCATCATCCTTACTACCTTGGAAACACGAAGCCTTCAAACCGCCGAAGAGCTGCCAAACGACTGCTCCCCATCTGAACGGGGAGAAAACACCGGAAGGACTCGTCTCTGTTTTTAGCGGGCTCGCGCGCGTCGCAGCCCCGCAGTTATTGACCTCGCACGAATGAATTTCGTGGCAGCGCATGCGAACAGCAACCACAGCAAACAAAGACAAGCGGAAGGATTGCCCCCTTCTTTCCGCTCGGACCTAAAGGCGGTGGTGGTGGTGGTGAGTCGGACGCAAGGGGGGATTCGACTCTTCGCTCCCTCTCCGTGGTCCCCGATGTGCGCACAGCCCCCCATCCACTGTTCACTCTTTCGCTCCGATCCTCGATGCGTACACCCATTCTTTCCGAATTTACGAGCGACGATCCAACCTTCTAATTAGTTGGGATCCCTTTCGCATCTGCTAAGATTCTGTTCGGAGGCTGAGCGTCCGGAATACCCGGCACGCGGAAAGCATGCAAGAAGGCCGTCTCTCGAAATGCTGGGGTCCAAATGGAACGGAGCGAAATGGGAGTCGGACTTCTGCTGTTCTTCTTCCTCCTGCGTGATGACTAACCACATTAGGGGAGGGGGGGATGAAGTTGCAGAAGAACTGGAATGCACCTGCGGGAAAAAAACCAGCGGGCGCGGCACGGCGTCGCCGATCCGTCGCCGTGGCTTCCCTCCGTACGTGACGGTCCTCGGTGGACTTTCGGTGCAGCGGGCCCGAGTTCTTTGGGCTGTTTTCGACGTGCGCCTCCCATCCCGAGTTGATAAAAGTTTATCTCGAGTGAGTCGTACCCGGATGGAGGAGCGCAGCTCGGAATGTGGTCGAATAACTGATTAAACGCGAAGATGCTCGCATCTGGGACTCTCCAAAAACCAATTTGCTATCGCAGTAGGAATTCTCGTTATCGGGATAAACAGGAAATAAGAGAAGAAGCAAGAGAGAGGGGAAAAAAAAAGAAGAACGAATGCTGCTGCTCGACGGGCTTCAGGAGCAAGCACGAACTTTGCGAACTTTGTCCAGAAAACTACCGAGGAGAAGATGGGAACAGAAAAGACTTCTTCTGCAAGAAGGTGTTCGAGAAGGTGCCAGAGCGTCTCGTCGCTGCAACGCACTGCTCGAGGCATTCGCGGGATGGGGTCGTCCAAGAAACGGGGAGGAAGCGGCGCTTTGCGAGCGGGCGGCTGGGAAGAGCCAGAGCGACTTCCCGCCTCGCGCGCTTCCTGGACAGCATCGGCTCGTCAGTGGATCCGGCCGACTCCGAGGCGCCAGCTCGGTCGAGCGAGAGCGGCTTCCGCACGAAGCAGCTACTCCAGGCTCGCTCGCCCTTCAGACCGTGCCGGGGCCGGGGGATAGTCCTGGCAAGAAGCCCCGGCAACAGGCAATAGGTCCGAGAGGTCGAGCGGGAAGTCGCAGAGACCCTCTCTGGAGGAGGCGTTTCCCGAAGAGAGAGACGCTCTTCTGACACTCTGGAGAAGTGATCCCATCCAGGGTATCGACCAGACTCCATTGGAGTCGAACCCCGAAAGTGTCCTTGAAGGACCGAGGAGGGTCAACTTCTGATCTCGGAGGCCAGTCAACGGGGACATACGGCGGCTTCCACCAGTTCCGCACCCGGAGCCAACGGAGATCAACCAGCATCGTCTTGCGAAAAAGACTCGAAAAACCCCCGACGCATCCCCCATCCCTCGGCGTCCGTCCATCCTTCCACCCAGGCGGGATTGGAACCCACGACGCTATAGTATCACGCGCGGTGGCCGCGTCTTCACGCCAGCCGACGTGGGCAGCGCTCTCGATTCTGCGCAGCTTCCCGATACCCCATCGAAGGGGGCGGGAGTGTCCCCCAAGTCCCTCGGGTGCCAATGACAGATTCCGCTCCGCGGAGTCGCGACGGAGGTTCTCGCTTCCTGAGCGAGGACCAGGGACGGACAAGCGATCGGACTCCCTCAGCCGGAAAGAACGGGAATGCAAAGGGCGTCTCTTCACGTGGAAACGCTTCGTCGGCCGCTCTTCACGCCGAAGTTGCCACTCTGAAATCACAACCCAAGCATCCCGGATGATCCCCTAATGAGATTCTTACGACCATCCCTTTTTTTTAAAAACAAAAAAAAACAAAAAAAACAAAAAAAAAAACACCCTGAGAAGCCTCAAGCTGTCATCCAATTTTCCTGATGGATGATTTTAGCAGACTCCCGGAACGTCCGGCCGCGTGCGCGAACCCGCCCTCTTCTAGTTCTCACGGGCGCAGTCGCTGGGCGACCGCCCGACCGCCCCCGGGTCCCTGGATCGAACCCCGCCGCTTCAAGCGAACCCGCGCGCTCGGTGGCCGTCCGGGGAAGTTGGCCGCAGCTGCCGCCGCGTTTCGGAGGGACGGCGGCGCCGGCTCTTCGAGGAGGCATCTCTTCCTGGAAGGAAGGAAGGAGAGGGAGGAGGAAGGGGGGGGGGCGATCCGTGCCGACTCGATGGCTCCCTCCCGCGTGCCGAAGAGCGCGCACTGCAAGGCACGGCTCGATAACCTGCTGCGGACGCCCCACTCTTCGATATCACGCACGTTGTTGCTGCTGCTGCTTGCCTGGAGGATCGATAAGAGATGAAAACTCGCGAGTACTTGAACTTCATGCCGGGATAGCCTTGCATTCCGCTCGGGATGCGGCAGCCTCACAGCTCCGTCCCACGGTGCGCGGCTCCGTGGATCCCACGCTGGGAGGGCGAGAGGAGGGGGGCGACGCGTGTTCAACCGGGACCGTGGCCGAGCACCACCTTCGATCCGGGAAGAGATTTCTGCTGCTGCTGCTGCTGCTGTTTTCCCTGCCTCCGAGCAGGTCGGCAGGAAACATCCGACTGACGAGTTCGGCCCTGCTCGCACACCCTCAGGCTAACCTTCCCGCCCCACTCCATCTTCCTCCGATACATCCCTCTCCACGTTTTCCCTCTCCCGTGTGCTTCCTGTTCGCGCCGTCTCGGCAGGACGAAGCGCCCGAAGAGGGAGTTCTTCCGGACGTCCGCGAGCGCTGACTTTTGCGCCGGCAGTAAGGTTCGCCAGGGGCAAGGCGGACTCTTCCCAGATGACCCGGCGCTTCCGCACCCGCGGCATCTCTGCAGGCCTCCCGGTCCTTCCGCGCTTCCCAATGGCCTTCGCGGAGCCGAGGTGCGACTCTTCATCGGCATTGTCAACGCCAGACCCGAGGCGATCCTGTTCGGGCTGGGCACCCAAGCGGCCGAGGCGAAGAGCACGCTGGGAAGTGGCCGATGAGCGCAGTCGGGGAATCAGGTTCGACCGGCCTCTCGGTACGGAGGTCCCTGAACGGTCGAATTCGATCCTCCTGCAAGTGCTTCCCTTCCGAAGCCGGGGGGAGACCCGGACCATACCGGGGCATCATGTTGGGAGACTCTCCGGAAGCGAGGAAGCCATGCAGTGCCGGATCAGAACTGGATCGGGTCTCCCCGAGAACGTGCAAAAAAAAAAAAATTGAAGTGAAAATTTGAAGTCTCCTCCGATTTTCGACTGAGGATGAGCGGGAGGAGAAGCGTGCAGCTTCCAAGAGACTCAGAGCAATGCAAGAGACAGGACAAGACAAGGATGGACGGCAGCGATCTGCAGCAGGGTCTAGTTCTGTCTCTTCCTCCCGCGCAGACTCAGGCACCGCGCCGCGCTTCCTTCATGGTTATCACCATCGTTTCCCTCGCTCAGAAGGCCCCATTGTGCATCCCTCGCATAATGGAGCACCTTCTTCGTCCAAAAGACCAGCTATGCAATTTCCAAAAGTATCGCCTCGACGTCCAAGGTCTTCGTAAAACCTCCAAGAAGGAAGGAAGGAAGATTGGACCGGGAATGTTTTGGGCCTTCAGGTTTCAGTTCTCTCTGTGGTTCATCCGAGATTCTTCTTGGCCAAGTGGACCCGCCGGTAGCTCTCATAGGTCAGACAACAGTCACGCAGGGTTTGAGACTAGGCCAAGACCGTTTCGGTCCCAGAGCCTCCCCAATACGTGCGCTCCACCAGATCGAGCAGCGCCTGCTACCCCGAGCGAAACTTCGGAGGGCCGGAGGAACCATGGCAACTAACCTCCCAGCCTTCCGACCCCGCACGCAGTTCTTCACGGCCCGTTTAAGCGTCAGGGTCGCCGCGTGCCAGTACCACGGCTCTCCTCTGGTCAGGCGTGGTCCACCATCACTGGCACCTCGAAGCCCGGTTGGAGATCCACGAATGAGCGCGGCTTCTGAGACAGTGGCCTTTGACAAGCGGAAGACAAAGGTGCACCCCGTTGCCAGCGGCCTCTCAAGTGCTTCGTCTAGGAGTGCAGAATGCCTTGTCCTGGTCTCTTGACACCACCACCAGGCACTATATTCGCATCCCAGCAGCACCCCGGATGTCGCAACCTCGGCGATCCGGAGCGAACACCAGACATGAAAGAGGCTGACACCGAGCACGCTCGCCCCTGGGCCTCCTCAGCGACTTGACATCCGCTGATGCTGCACGCAACTGGCGAGCGCTGAAGAGCGTCCTTCGCTCCACATTTCCTTGTTGCTGCTGCCTTGGATGCCGCAGGAACTCCCGCGAACGCGTCGCCTAGGAAACCGGATGAGGCCAGAAGACGCTCCCTTTGACGGATGGCTCTACCTGTCACCATCGGGCACCTCGACAGCGCAGACAGTTGGAATGGAGCGCCTTGTCATGAAGCGCATTTTGCACATCATGACACGCAAAATCGTGAAGCGCCCCTCCCTTTGATGGTGCCCTGCTGCCTTCTGTACTGGGATAACTACCAAGGTCCGAATACCCAGAACTTTTAGAAACTCTGGACGGTTCGCGCAGTGTACCGGGCAGACCGTCTCGCGCCATCGCCACTTTCGAGGTTCGACGTGAAGTCCAGGTGGAGGAAGCGTCGTCATGAGCCGCCTCCTGTTCAGCGGATTTACGCAAGAAGAGGTCGCTGTTGTTCTATCGTCTCTCGGGAAACTAACAAACGCCGCCCGCTTGGTGGAGTGGCGATGGTTCTCGATGGTCCTCGATTTCCGGAATCTGGACTGAGTCGTAAGGCTGGGTCCTTGAATGACTCGCGGAAGGATCCACCCAATTTGGGGAGAAATTCCTCAACGCCGATTCGACTGGTTCTTCATTCAACGACAAAAACACTGCCGCTTCTTGAGCGATTCGGAATCACTCAAGAAGCGGAAGCGACCTCAGTTTGCTTCTTTTCTTTTCCTTTTTTTTCTAAAAGGCCAGTAGCGATCTCACAGAGAGGTCGTTGCGATTGGCATGGGATGATGATCACCCGGTTATGCTGGGGCATAAAGTGATGAAAATGCATTTTTGTGGTCGAACCGTCGGTTCTATTACATGCAAGGAACCTGCTGAAGAGCTGTGCTCAGACCAGCGAGGTCCACTCCAGGAGAGTGAAGAGGGGGGGGGGGGAATAAAATCAAAACAAGTAAACAAACAAAACAGGGAAGGAGGAATTTGCACGGGGAGAGAAGGACTGAAGGAGGGATCACACAGCACGCTGCCCGGCATCCTCTGCATCGTGTCCACGATGCTGGGACTGTCCTTATCTTTCCCAGGTGGGCCCATCTCGAGGTAGTCTTCAGGGAGATCCGCGTCCAATGGATGGTCATTCTGGTCTCTTCTGGAGTTTCAGACTGCCGCCGTGATTCCGCGAAGACGGCAGAGAACTGCTAGGGTCGCGGCTGGCGGCAGGGCGGCACTGCGCGCGAAGAGGCGTCTGAAAATGTCCATGGGTTCTCCCACCGGAGATCCTAGGGTCGCCGCGAGGCGATCCCAAAGGGTCGGAGAGCAGCACAGTCCAACAGCAGGTGCAGGAGGAACTCCTTCTTCCTGTACTTGTCTCACTGAGCGTCCACGCTCCCCCCCCTTCTCGTGCCCAGAGGTGAAGGCGCTTTGCATAGGATCCGCCCATGCAACGCCAGCAACGCCAACTCCCGCCACCTGAGGGGGAGGACGTCACCGTTCCAGCACGCTGAGGGCCTCCTTACCTCCTCCGGAAGGAAATGGATGATGGGAATCCTTTTGGGTTCTCCTGTTGCTCTGCTTCCCTTCCAGCTTTTTTCTTTTTTCCTTTATTGGCTCGCCAAGTGCTGAAGAACCGCCCGCCTTCTCAGCGGGTACTCACGAAGCTCTTTGACGCTGTCCATGCCACTCGAGGGTCGCCCACCTCGCTCTGATATAAGATTAGATAAGTCGTAACATAGTGGATGTAACAGCGCGGAGCCATGCGCTTAGCGAGTGGTAAGCGCGTGGCATGTCACTTTTCAAGTTATAGGGGGTCACCCCGCAGGGATCACCCTATGAATCCAGGAAGGCTCTGGAGGAAGGGATCGGTTCCTCCCACGCTTTGTAGAGAAGCTCCGAAAGGGACCCTTCGTCCCTGTTGTCTCCAAAGGGAACCCGGAAATGGAACTCTTCCTGATTCTTTCTGGAGGGATCCGTCCTCATTTCTTCTCCGGAGGATACCTGCAAGGGAACCGCTCATTGTTTACTCCTCCTCTTAAGAGAACCCTGAAGGGTCGCTCCCCGAAGGGAGCAGAGCGCTTCTGACCCTCGGGAGAGGCGACCTCCCGAGGGGGGTTTCAACCAGCTCCATGTTACGGCCCCATTTTCACAACCGAAGGGGAGTCTCGAAGGGAACCGGCGCTTCTTGGTTCCTGGTAGAGATCCTGGAGGGTCAAATTCTGTTCCCGGAGGCCAGTCAACGGAGACCCGGCTTCCACTGGTGCCGTCACACTAGACGTCACTCGAGGTCAATCAGCATTATCTTGCGAGGGAGGGGGAGAGGACCCGAAACCCCCACGACGCAAACCCACGACACCTCATTTACCAGAGCCGGGCCTTCCCCGGGCTGCGGGATTCGAACCCACAGCACCTGGTACCATGCGCGGAGAGACCGCACGGCGGTCAACACGGTCCATCCTTTTTTTTTTCAATTGCCCAAACTGTGTCACCCCTGTTCCTCCTCGAACCACATGACCGGGGGCTCTCTGCCGCCCGCGCTCGCAAGTGCGAAAAAAAACTCAATCCGGCCAGCGCGCGACTGACCACACTCTTCGGGGCTCCACTCCCGGCCCACGCCGCGACCTTCCTGTGACTTAACCTCAGCGAAAAAATTCGATGGAGCGTCCTTTCCCTGATGGGAAGCTGGGATGGATTCCTTCCCCCGTGCATGACTGCACCCGTCCCAATTGGACCTCCTTTCAGTTACACATTACTGATACAGTGGACCCTCGTATGGTGGCGGGGATGCCTTCAGCGTTGTACGAGCCCCATGGGTCACACGTGTATCGTATCCATGGATACATGGAGAGTGTTCACGAAAGATACGAATTGCGTGTCGAACGTCGCTGCAGCAGAATCCTTGCTTTGACGCAACATAAAATTGAAATTCTCTGTTTGTTACTTGAAAGGAAAGCCCTTGAATTTTTTTATTGATGTCTTCAATCAATCAGCTGGAGCGGCTTCCATGGTTTCACCTCCGTAGCTGTCGTTGAAAAATGCACCTTCTTGCGCAAGTTTCTTCACGAAAATCGGAACGAAACGGAACAGAACCTACCGGCATCGTGTGCTCGTGTTTCCTTTTGGAAAAGACCGTACCGACGCTGTACCACAGGATTGGAGTGCGTCCACAGAGCCGTACAGAGTTGATTTTACCGCGTTACACGAGGGCAGGAGGCGTTTTCTCGTCGCGCTATACCGGTCTGCGCGTTGTACGAGGGTGTGTAAACCGTCTAAACCGACGTGTTTCACGCATGGTATCCCACAGATGGCATAGACCTCGTGTGGCATCAGGTGTGAGCCAGAGGATTATGTAAACATCTGCATGGGTGCTGAAGCTGAAGATACACGATATCACACCTAATAAAGGTAACAATACAAATTACTATCAATACATATTGCATACGCTAAGGCATACTTGTCTTCCATAGCATCACTATTCACAGTTTGACGCTTAAAGATTCGTACCCACTACTGTAAAGAACAGGAGATCACACCATCAACGAGTGCTGTATTTAATGGTGGTGCTATCAAGAGAAAGAGCTGTCCATTGCCGATGAGAAAAAAATGCTCGATGCAGGCTCGCTGTGTATACACTGTGAGCAAGAGTCAGTGACGCACGCGCCTCTTTAATTGGACAAGGATGAGCGCGTGTTGGCAGCGGACACGACGTCAACCTGCAGGCATTCTGCTCCCACGCATGTATTAATGAGAACACTGGACAGCATCGAGATGCACGGGTCCATGGCGACCGCTTTTCGACGAGAAACACGAATTCCGCAACCTCCGCGGCTGAAGCGAAGGATCGCCGTGGAGACTTCGCTCCGCTGCGAGAGGGTCTTCTCTCTCCCCACACAGCATCCGGCCTGCGATGCGCCCGTGTTGCAATCTCCGGCGATCCCTGGAAGCCCCGGAGGTCCCGGGTGGAATTTCTCTGCCCGGTCAGCGCAGTTCGAGTGCACGCGCAGGAGACCACACCGCCGGCTCTTACGCCATCGACGGTTGCTGCTGTCCTCAGCGGCTTCTGGTTCGAAACTCGCGAAGAGGGAGCAGGGGGATAGGAGGAGGAGAAGGGGGGAGGGACCGAGAGAAATATGCTTGGCGTTCGGCACGCGGCTTCCCACCTCCCGTTTTACCTCTGTTCGCTTGAACTTCGCGTTCCAGCATCGGATTCGTCCACCAGAGGAGTACCAGCGTGACTCACCCCTTCCACCCCAGCTCAGCGATGGCTTCCACGTCCCGCATCAGCAGAGATTCCTGTTCTGGAGCATCTGGGGACCGGCCGTGGACCCGGGGGCTAGACAGTTCGGTGGCCATCTTCTTTGCTTCTTCACCGCTCGCGGGGGCTGTGACCAACAAAAGACGTCTGTCGAACTCGCGCGTGCTCCCGGAAAGGAAGCGGAACGCGACGCGGGTTTTCCTTCCGGGAGCCGGGAGGTCCATCGGAGATGGGATGGGCGGCAGAATCAATCGGAGTCCGCAGGCGAAGCGTCGCCTCCCTCCTTCATCCTATAACGGAAGTTCCTCACCCGGTCAAGCCGGGGCGTTTGATTAAAAAAACAAGCCAGTTGGGAACGCGCTGGTTCCCAACCAAAAACAAAAGAAGTTCAGGGGGAGGGTCCATCGCCACGCAAGTCGGGATAAACAAAAGTCCAGAACGCGGAAGGAGAGCGCGGGTGAAAAATTATAATAACAATAATCAATCCGGTGGGATGGGGCAGGAATCTTTGGTTTCGCTCCGTGTGCGCTGGGATCACAACAAAAAAGAAACATCAAGGAAGTTACGAAGCGAATGGGGATAAGGGATGAGAACAAAATAGAAAAAAAAACATAAAGGGAGGCAGGGGACAAGGGTCACAGGTGTCTGCTGTTCTTAACTTTCTTAAAACCCGGTGCTGAATACCGACGATCTCCTCCTTCACTTCTTCCAGGTGAGACCACCTCGAGACCATCCTCATGTAGGTGGCTGCCATTTAGATCGCGACCTCCCTTCACTGTTTGGTGGTCATCTCGAACACATGGCGGGCTGTGACGATGGCATGGATACAACCATCCACTGTTGCGACCACCACTGAGCCCGTCGAGAGTCCTTCAGGAGCGAAGAACCGTCGCAGCAGGTCGCAGACGGTGTCCTTTTGCAAGAGTGCTGACACCAGCCTCCGCCATACTTCCTGGAGGACGCCACAGTCCAGAATCAGGCACGGCGGGGTCGACTCCACCGACTCTCACATAGAACAGTTCGAGGGGTGCAACCCCTGCGGTGCGCCGCTCGTTGCACTGGAATCCCCAGTGCAGGAAGAGCAGCACTGCCTATTTCCAGGAGAGCGGGAATGCAGAAGCGTCCAGGAACTGGGGAGGGACCACAAGTTGTTCGGGGGCTACACTCAAGAGTTCACTTCACCGGAGGAGTCCCGTCACCAAAACGTGCTGAATGGCAGCATCCACCAACTCGCGCGTCTTCCAGCTGTCAAAGAGAATCTTCAGGAAGCTGGAGGAAGTGTTCCCGCCGACACCGCTGCTTCTTTCTTTCTTTGCTGCTCTTCGCTTCGCTCCAGTTTCTCTCCCCCCCCCCCCCGGCCGAGTCAAATTTGGAAAGCGTCGCTGAGCGGCAGCACGGGAGTGCAGCTTGCCCTCATCGAAAGGGGTCCAAGGGAACTGATGAACCGGTAGTGCAGGCAGTCCGCCTTCCGGAGGACCACGAGGGGCGCAGGTGCCAGCCACCTCTGCTACCCGCCTCGGGCCGTCACGGAAGAGAGGGTCACCACGTTCCGCCACCTCTTCTTGCAAAGAGCTTCCTAAAGATACGCCCGAGAGGTTTCACGCAGGCTGGCAACCCGGGTCCTTTCTAGCTCGCTGCGGGCCGGAGGGCTCGCGCTGCATCAGCAGGTTCCGGATCCGAACAGTCTGGCGGATCGAGGCCTTCCGCCGAGCGGGGTGAGCAGGCACCTGGTCGCTTCTTCTTGCAGGAAGGCCACTCTTCCGCCACGGACTGCGCGGACCTCGACTCACGGCAGGCCGTCCGGGACACCAGGGGGGGGAAACCGGAGACTTTCGAAGACGGGACCATCCGCTTCTCCAGCTGCCCTTTCACAGATGGTCACACTGCGCTGCGGTGTTCAGTCCCCGCCCGAAAGCGCTTCCCGAGGCATCCTCCAGGTCGGTGGGCTCCCTTCCTCCGGCGCCGGGACCAAAGGTGCACTGGAGGTGCACGTGGCGACGAGCCACGACATGCACCGCCTCGCCAGCGGCGTTCGGAACGCCGGGTGTGCTCCTCGCGGCCGGCCTCGGAAGCGCGTCGTCCTGGCGGCGCCTCCAGGACGAGGCGAGCGGAGGTCCAAATTGCTCCAATTAGGGAGCAATTAAGGAAGGGTCCAACAATCGAGCCCGGGCGACGGCAGAGCGGAAACGCAGTCGTCCCTTCCGGTGCTTCTTTGTCTCCTATTTCACGTAACGCGGCCGGAACACGGGCGGGCACAGCGGAAGCAGCGCTTCGGGAGCGCCTCGCGCACGCTCGGGACCGCTAGCAGGAAAGGTCCGCGTCACGGGTCGCACGGGACCCCGGACCTCCTCCCGCTTCGCTCGACCACAAGGCTAAGCACCGGCGCGTCCCCTGCAGCGCCGCGGTTGCCTCTAGCCGTCCTCGTCGCTGAGCAGCTCCTCTGCGTCGCGGGGAGCGAAGAAGGAAAGTGTGGCTGGCGTGGCCTTCTGCGAGCGTCCCCCCACCTCCCCCCATTTGCCCCCCCTCCCTTTTCCGAGAAATGTGTGCCGCCCGTCTCGTTCGCCTAGGCGTCAGCAGAGCCCTCGACGCTGTAGCGGCGGCAGCGGATGTCCTCCACCTGCATTCCAGAGACGAGCGCAGCCCGCGCGCGTCTTCCTATCCCGTTTCCGGTTCCTCTCGTCCCCGGGAGGAACCCGCGCGTCGCCAAGAGCGGACGCCGCCGAGTGTTTACACGCGGGGCAATCAGCGGAACAGGCGACGGTCCGGCTGCCGTCTGGACGGGCAGCCCTCATCCGCCTCCTCCGTCGCGATGGAAACGCTCTTCCCCGTGCAATCTGCACTGCGGAAATTAATCCCATCGGGAGCGCCTTCCCCCCTGATTAGGAGGCACCTGCGATCTCGGAAACCCCCGTGTGATCAGCGCCCCTTCGCCGGTTCTCGAAAGGGTCTGCTCGCCAGAGAGGGACGACCCGGTTCAGGCTGCTCGTGGCAGGACGGAAGGGCCGACAGCGATTGGGGACGGAAGGAAGGAGGGAAGGAGGTTAAACAACAACCCTTTCCTGCCCCCCCCCACACACACACACCCACGCACACACCCACACACAACTCCAGGACCCCTTTTTTCTTCGGCGGCCTCTTTCCTTGCGCCGAGGGTGCACCGCCCCGAGCTGGGTCTGGGAGGGAGGCGCTTGGAGACTATGACCTTGGATTCCTACGTACCGCACTGTTCTCTCCGGTGCTGCGCCTCCGCTGTGCGAACTCTCCCTCCCCTCCTCCCCCTCCCTCTCTTTGTCTTTTCGGGTCGCGCGAAAATGGACGCCAGAGCGCGGGAGCGGAGATGAGGCTCATCCGTCGGCGCGCGGAATTCCGAGTCGGGGCGGGGCTACCGAGAAAGGGGAGGGGTGGGGAATCTCAGAGGGGATCGCCCCTGCCGGCATCCCACGAGCACGGTGGGAGCCCCCTCCGAGGGTCAAGCGGACCCGACAGGAAGCCGCCGGTCCGGGCGAGGGAAACACCGCGGGGGATGCCACGACGCTACCGGAAGTAAGGCCGGATCGACGGCCTCCTGCGGGCGAGGGAGAGAGCCCGAGGCGATCTGGGACGATCCCGAAGCGTCCTCGGGATCCCCGTTCTGGGATGGAAAGGGGGACGATGGCGGGAATCCTGGGGCGTCCTCAGAAGTCCCTGCATCCTCGCCTTCGGAACGCAGCCGCGAGGAGGAGAGCGGCAGCAGCGTCGAGAGCGAGGAGCGGCTGGAGGGGGAGTTTTGGTTTCCCTTGTTTTTGTTTTTGTTTTTCTTTTGCCACGGAAGCGCGCGCGACCACTATGCCGGAATGCTCTCGCGCACCTCGACCCCCCTCCATCTCCTTCCTGCGCCCTTAAGCGTCCTTCCTTCATCCTCAAAGTCAAGACGGCCGCCATTTTTCTTTTTTTTGCCGGCACGTGACGGTCATCAGCCGGCCACCGCCCTGGAAACGAGGGCTTCTGCCTTTCCTGCGGCAGCCGTCGTTTCCACCCGTTGGTGCCGCCGCGCCCGAACCCCTTCCACATCCTGACCGTCCCCTGCGTCCCTTCTCGGGTGCTCCGCGCCTCTCCACCCCACCCCGAGGCGCACTGACCTTCTGCAGGGAGGAGGAAGGGCGAGGAAAAGCGAAAGTCAGCGAGGTCGATCGAGGGGAGGTGGGAGTGGGGGGAGACGGGGTTTCGGCGTCCCGGAGGCCGCCTCCCGGTCGTCCGTCGTTCCGAAAAAAAGGAGGAGCTCCTCCCCCGGTTGGAGAGACGCTGCCTGCTCGGGGTTGCACCCCAGCTCGCACCTCGGGGCGTCGCCCTGCTTCCCAGGCTGCCCTGCGCGGATTTCGGGACCTGCGACCCGGGGTCCGGCTCCCGTCCCCCCCGGCGGGAAGGACCGGCTCGGATTCCGCGGCTTGGGAGGTCCGCAGATGACCCGATAAAGTTCGCGCCACGGGGAGATCCTGGAAGCGACGCTCGGGTAGAGCCCAGGGTCATCTGCTGCTTGCGTCGCTGGCCGAGTAACCCGCCCTTAATCTCTCTGGGAGCGAGCGGCCTCGAGTCTAGAAAATTTTCCCCTCCTTCCGTCCGCCCTCCCGGCCTGCCGGCAAAGAAGGCCGCGACTTGCGGAACCTGAGCCCGAGGGAAGAGCTCGTCAGCTTGCCGAAGCCGACGCCCCCCGCGCGCCGTCCTGGAAGGAGCGTTCCGTTGCGTGCGCATCTTCCGGGGGGTTTCCCCGGGAGACGCGCAGCTTTCCCGTGCGCGCGTCCCTTGCGTCCCTCGAAGCGTGGGGTCTCCTGGACAACGGCCCCCAGGGCTCTGGACTGGATGGAGCGAGGAGCCCGCGAGCAGGTGAGGGAAGGTCGGATCCTGCTGCCCTCCCTTCCCCGGTGCGCGCGCTCCCCCTCTCACGTCCGGTGGGCGACGACCTCCGACTTCGTGGCGTCTTCTGAAAGTCCCACCGCTGTGCTGCTCCCTGGCGCCACCGAGCACCAACGGAGATCCCGTCTGTAGGGCCGGAGGAGCCCTTCGGGGGGGGCGTTCTCAGGCAGTCCGCGCTGCCGTCAGCATCTCGGCATCCTCGTCCGCAGGAGAGGAGCCATCCAGCTTTCCACTCGCGAGGAAGGCAACTCAGGAGCCCAGGCAACTGTTTCTCCTGGAAGAATCTCCCGGTTCAAAGCGCGGAGTCGAGACCCCCCTCGAGGGGGGTTCGCGCAGGCCGCCTGGTGGCAGCCGGGCAGGGCACTTCCCTGCCATCGCAGGGCCCTGAGGGAGTGCCCCGGCCCGCCCGAGATGAGGCGGGAAAAAGCCGGTATTCTGGCTGGGCCCCCGTCCAGAACATCCCGGGAGTTTGCAGGAAGAACGGGCGGGCTACGCGCCGGCCCACTGGGGGGCTCCTCTCCCCGCATCCCGCAGAAGGGAGCACCAGCACCGAGGCGTAGCCTCCCCGATCGGGAGCGAGTCTCTACCCCCACGCCGTGGGAAGGGCGTCTCCTGCAAGACACGCGGCAGCTGAGGCCGTCTGTTCCAGCCAGCAGAGGTCGCCGCTCCGAGACGCGCGTCTTCGGTCAGCGAGGCCGTGCAGCAAGAGCTGACCTCGCACAGCCAGGAACAGTGAAGGAGGGAGGCTGGAAGGACGCCACCTTCCAAGGGAGCTCGCACTTGCGGAAGGGGGGGGGGGAATTGGACCGACCGCTGCTTGCAGAGCCCACCACTTTCCTCCTCCCGGTGCTCCCGCGGGAGGAAGCAGCGGTGCCGAGGGAGGGCACGCGCCCGGGTGGGGAAGCGCGGGGCGAAGGGAAGCCCGCGGGACCTCGTGTCGTGCCACCGCGCTGCAGACGCCGAAGCGTCCCGCTGCCAGACTTCTTCCTGGAACCCGAGGCGCGAAGAGGCAGTGGACCGCACTGCAGAAGCGATGATCCGGGCGCTCATCACGGAACCCTCGTTTCCCGCGCCGTCGGCGACCGCACGAGCCGCTGCTCGGAGAGATCCTTTCCAAGGAGGCCCCCCCTTATTCTGGAAGAGAGGAGCCTGGCACCGATCAGAGCGCTTTCGCTGTCTCCTGAGAAACCGGCCGGCGCACGAACGAGACCGACTGGGGTGCGGCAAAGACGGCTGGTGGCAGCTCGCCTCCGTCTCCTCCTTGGACCAGAGAGCATTCTTGGAGGCTCCACTTCGGTGAGCTCTCGGAGGAAGAGGCGCCCCTTCCCCCCCACAGGGCGCCAGCGCGAGGAAGCGGGAGCTGGTGTCCCCGGCAACCTGATTCGCATCCAGAGTGAGGCAGGGAGCCTGGAAGACCATTGGAAGGAAGACGGAAGGGGGGGGAGAGGGAGTTTCCTGGCACTCGCGGAAGGACGCCGCGTGTGCGGGAGACCGATTGACCTCGCAGGGAAGGAGAGTGGACACCGCTGGCGACAAGGCTCGCTGCGGTTGCCGGGGATTTTCCGGCCCCGACCTTCCCTCTTCCGGGCAGCCAGAAGCGGCTCATTACAGGAGCGGAAATTCTCTCCTGGAGGATTCTCGAAAGCGCGAAACGCGCCTCTGCGATGAAAAAGAATCGGGAGATTGAGGGGGGAAAAGGGAGGGAGGGGGGAGGGGACGGGAAACAAAGCAAAGTGCCCCTGTCCCCCCTCTTTCCCTCCAGAAGAGCTGACACGTCGGACGGAATGCTCTGCTTAATTAGTTTGTTGCATGCCGGATGTTTCTGGGCCGCCGACTGCTCCGAGCACGCATGAAGCCACGATGACTTTGTTCTTTTCTTTTCTTTTTTGTCTTTTCTTTCTCTCCGTCTGCGAATCTCCCCCACCCACCTCTCACGCAGTCCTCCTCCTCCTCGCAGACGACCTCACAGCATCGAGCAGGCTGCTCCCTCCCCCTCCATCAGATGGGAAATTCGGTAAGACGGCGTCCTCACCACCCCCGCGTTCCGCGAATGGAGACCACCTCCGCCTCCCTTCCCCTTTCCTGCATGCCCTAGAAGGCCCCCGGATGATGTCCGCCCGCGAACGGGTCCCGATCCTCTCTCCCTGCCCGTTCCCATCGAGCTCCCGCCGCCCGCACATGCCCGGAATGGCCTGGTCTTCTGATGATCCCCTTTCCTCCTCCGCTCCGGCCCGCTCTCGGTCAAGGACTACGGAGGAGGAGAATACCTCGCCTCCGTTTAGCAAAGGAAGGCCTTTCCCGCCGGGGCCGGATCGTGGCAGGAGTCGCTACGTGCGCCGCCGCCCCAACTTGGAACCACGGCTTTCGCAAGCCTTCTCTCACCTGGATCGCGCTTCTTGGGCGTGCGTTCCTCCCCTTCTCCCCCTTCCTCCCCGAATTCTGCACCCCTCCTCGTCCGATGCCGAGGAGATGCACCTGGCCCAGGCAGCGCGCCTGGAGCGTGTCAGCTGCGAGTCTGCTTCCCGTGAGTCATCAGGTTCTGCGGCATGAGCTGGTTTCGTCGTCATGGTTTCGATCGTCTTACCTCCAGATATCCCCGTGGAGCTTCGAGAAAGCGACGTTCCTCCCCGCCCCTCTCAGAGCGTCTCCCTCCCGACGACGACAGTCAGGGATGCGTCTCGTGGCACTCATCCCCGTCCCCATCGGACCACCCCAAACTGCTGCCCCCTCGACACCGGAAACCTCTCTTGGAGCTCCTCGTGCCGGCCTGTTCGTGCCGCGAAGGAGAAAGCGCCTCGCACCTGCCGGGAGATCTCCACTCGATCGGAAAGCCGGCGTTCTCGAGGAAGGAGGCCGGAAAGGCGGTGTTCTTGGGACATCTAGCGGCGGAGCGGGAAAACGACTCCGGGGAGGGATTCCCATTTCTGCTTTCCAGGCTTTGAGTGCGAAGCGGAATCCACTCCGGGCCCTTCTAGGATTAACAATTCTGCTCTCCATAACTCCTAATCAAACCCCAGAGATGGGGATGCCTTTCGGAGGACTCCCTGCGATGCTGTGCTCTGCCTCCCGTCTCAATGATTACAGCAGTTCCACAAGACTGCAGTCTGAGAATCATTCCACCCTGGAGACACGTGATCTCATTATTAATTCATTGATACAAATGAATGAAGGTTGCTAAGCGCCGTCTAGGCGTCCTCCGCACTGGAGCAGCAGCTGGCAGTGCGGGAAGCGGTGTTTGAGCAAGGGGACCTCGTGGGGAAGAAGAAAAAAGAAGACAGTACGTGCTGTGCGTAGCAAGCGGAAGACGCAGGCGCAGTGGACGGTCTTGGCCTTTGGCGACTTCCCCTCCTGAGCGGCCGAGGCTTCTCACGGATCCGGATTCTACTGTGTTGTCCTTTCTGAGGAGGGTCACCGGAAGTTCTGTTTATCTTCTTCTCTCTTCTTCCTCACGTCTTTTTTTAAAAAGAAAGAAAAGAAACAAAAGACGTGAGCAATGGCTCCTTTGCTTACGGCCATGAAGTCTCGCCATCCATCCGACACACATGGTCCACCACCACCCGTCTTGGGAGACCCTTCCGAAAAGATGAGTCGACAGAAGTTCCGGAATATTCCACGATTCCGCTTCAGGATGGATCTTCTTTGCCGAAAGGAACTTCGACTCAGCCACTTCTGCGGAGAGTGCCTGAGACACCGTGGTCACGTAGGGGACGGCCGCGGCTGTTTGGAAAAGCAGCAGGTGACCCGGAAGGGAGTGTCAAGAGACCTGACGGCCCGCTTTCTTCAAGAGCTGTGGCGGAAGCAGAAAAAATCGGTAAACCGGTGCGCAGAAGCAAGCGGCCAACGAGCCGTGAGCGACGATGCGCGCGCGCAACTTGTCGCGGGGACAACCGGGAATGGAGGATGACGACCTCGTGTTCCTTGACCGCGACCTGTGTCCACGGATCGGTAAACGAGGGAGAGCGGGATGGACCCTGTCCGATCATTTCCGGCTGGAATTTGAGGTCTACCCGCGCGACGAGGGACCCCCATCCAAGACATGGCGTCTCTCGGGGCACTGGGCGAACCTCCCAGGAAAGTGCAGCGCAACATCTCCTCCAATTCCTGAGAGCCTTCACTTTCCAAAATCTCGCGGACTGGGATCGTCTCAAACTCTCGGTCCGCGATTCCCGCGATCAGTTCCCCTAGGACCGCCTGCTTGCAAGATTCTGGAAGGGGGGCCCGTAACGAAAGGATGTACCTGCACTCCCGACGTTACGCGAGGATCCCCAACGTCCGTCGCCTAGCCGAGCCTAGGCCAAGAGTCAAGACCTAATAGTCCGACCCTCCCAGGGCCGGAAACTCGCAACCCAGATGACCAGGGCCGGAAACTCGCGGCCCGGGTACGCTTAGGCACCTCGTGAGAAGGTTCTATTTTTCCCTGTACGCCAGGACACCTCCGGAGCGGGGCTCCTGCGGCGGCTCCTGCTACGGTGCCCCAAAGATAGGGGAGGAGGCGAAGGAAAGCTTCGACGAACCTTTAGCGACCGGTGGGACGATCACCGCGATCAAGAGGCTCAAGGGGCGAGAGACACTTGGGGAGGACGGCCTGTCCTTGGAATTCTACCAGTGCTCCGCGGCAAAGTTGACCTTCCTGGTGCTCAGGTTGACACAGCTGATCCGGGACGAAGGCGACGTTCCCGACTCCTTCTGGTCAGCAAGGGTGAGGATCCTCCTTAAGAAAGGAGACCTCAGGAACTTGAGCAACTTGGCGTCCAACCACCGTGATGAGCGCGGACGCCAAGTTGCTGGTGAGCCTGTGGACTGCGCGATGGGAACGGGAGGAGGATTCAGTAATTATCCCGGAGCAGACCCACGCCATTCCCAAGCGAATGAGAGACGTTAACCTGCTCTTCGCCAGCACGTGGGTTGAAGCACAAAGAGAACAGTGGTACATTTTTCTGTTGCATTTCCGATACGTGCCACCCGTCGAGGCTCACGGCAGCAGCGCGTGCTTTCCCCGGTGGGTTCGCCTGGTCACACTGGGACCCTAGCGCCACTCGTGCTATCACCGTTCGCCCGCGCGGGAGTCCCGTCCCTCGAAGCCCGAGCCCTCCGACTCCAGCAGGGCGTTCGATGCCCTGCCGGAGGAGAACCAGGAAAGAGACGAAGGGATTCCGGGAACGGCACCGGCAGACGTCACGAGGTCCTCTTGAGGATTGGACAGATCTCTGGAAAAGGTTGCACGCCGGAACGTCATCATCAAAGCAACTCTCCGGAAATGCAGCGGAGCAGCCGTGTTCTTTTCGCGTGTCCCGCCTCCGGGTAAGGGAATCTCTACCGGAGGTTGCGGGAAAGATCTCGGGCGGACAGCCTCCGGCAGCCTCTTTCTCGTGTTCTTCCCGGATCGTCGCCCTCACCCCAGTCGAATGGCCAAGAAGCGCCTCCGGCGATCTCGGCCAGTGTAACCCACAACGCCTCGCCTCCTTCCGCACCGGGGTACGCACCGCGATGTCTCGGACGCTCGCAGTAAATCTCGCCCGCGGAGAGGAGGTGCGAGGTCGCGCCCTTCTTCCTGCCGGTGCTGCCATTCACGTGAGAGAAGGAGCTCCCCTCCTTTCTCTGTGCACAGCAACAGAAGCGCAATCCAAGGGGCCACTCTATCTCGAAACGACGGCGGCACGGGGTCTCCGACTGAAGGTTGCGATGGAACGTGGGTGCAAGAGTGAAGGTTTTGGAGCAGGGCGCCGCAGCGGCCGGCGCAGGGGAGGCAGCTGCGGTTGAGTGAGGCGCCGGGAAGTGGTGGGTCGAGAAGAAAGGCGAGGGTGCGGTGGCGGCAGCATCCGAGCGTCGGAGGGAGAGGAGGACGGCGCAGGAGGGGGTTGCATGGGACAAGGAGCTGGTAGTCAGCTCCCTTCGGAGCAGTCCGTCTGAGCTTCTCCTGCAGGTAGCCATGGAGGCCTTCCGACTTGTCCCTGCGCGTGTCGACAGCGTCCGCCTTCAGGGAGGTGCGCTCCAGGTAGTGGGCACAGCAGTGGCTGCCCGTCATCTTGATGACCTTGAGCAAGGAGACGCGGGTGCAGGGCTGCTCACTCGTCTTCTTTTTCCATCATGGAGTAGCCCGGTAGCACGGCCTGGTGAAAGATGATGAGAACGTTGCGCTGACTTCCCGACTCCATGGTGATGGGCTCCAGGCGAGACACCAGGTGTCTCTCAGGACTCTCCCCGCTCGAGTAGTGGTAGTGGGCAGTGGTCTTGGTGGTCGCGGTTGACGAGATCCTGAGGGTAGCGCTCTTCTGGGACGTCATTTCTCGCAGCCTCCCGCGACGATCTCGTCGAGGAGCCAGGATCTGGCTGTGGAGGAGGGGCGGCGTCCTTCCGAGAGGAAGCGACGCTCCGGACTACTGCGCCATGGTTTCCCGGGAAGAGTCACGGTCCCTTTTATGAGCCATGGTCGGCTCATAAAAGGGACCGTGACCTGACGATTCTCGGCAATTTCTTCACCCTCCCCCCTTCAGTATCTTGGAGGGAAGACGGAAAAAAAATCATCCTGACTGCTGTTCCCCGATTTTTTCCGCTTCTTCTCTTCTGCTGAGGATCCATGGAGATCCCTCCGAGGTGCGAGCCAAACCACGCTGAAACTCATCCAGGGGACTGTCGTCATCCCTCCGCGCAGGGACGGGTGCAGGCGGACTCCAGAAATACGCGCTGTGGAAGGCTCGAGGGACCGCCCCGGCGCCATCTGCACGGAGTAACGCGTCGGCTTCCCACGCCTTGCCGCCGCGGCACTCCCGTCGCCCCTCCTCTTCCCCCTCCTCCTCTCCTCCCTCGCGAGATCCACGAGAGGAGGGTCGCGAGCGACGGGACTCCCGCTCGCTGCTGCTGCTGTCGCGCGGATCACCGACGCTCCCTCGGCTGGGGGCGCACTCCACCTGCCGGCCTCTGGAGCTTTCGGCAGAGCGCCCCCGTCCTGCGCAGAAGGCGCCTCGCGCTTCCCCCTCTCGCGGGTGGGATGAAAGCCCTGCCTTGGACTCTGGAGCTCGCTTCCCGGAACCGCTCGGATGTTCGGCGCCGCTCCTGTGGTGGCGTCGAAGGCGCGCGCTTTCCGTCTGGCGCCCTCCTTTGCCCTGCCACAAATCGTCCCCCCCGTTCCGTCCATCCCTGCGCGATGACAACCTGTCCTTCCCTCCCGCCCCTCCTCGGTCTCTCCTCCGGGAAATCGTGCGGTGTTTCGAGCTTCCACGGGATCTACTATCGGACCCCTTTTGGGGCGGGAACAGCGGGTTCCCTTGCCTCCTGCGGAGACCTCCCCGCCGTCCGAAGATCCCACTGGGACTCTCCCCCCCTCCTTCTCCTCTTCCCGACGGAGGAGGACCGTCAAGGACTCCGATCGATGCCTCCCGGGGGGGGCACTTGGGCGAGCACCCCGCAGCTCCGGCGCGGCCTGCAGGCGGCACCCCCGCTGCTCTCCGGAGGTGCTGGAGCACCCCTATCCACCCCCTTGCGAAGAGCGACCCGGGCGTCCTCTCTGGACAGGACGCAGAAGCGAGGAGCCTGGAAGGAGGCGGCGGCGGCGGGCGGAAGAGCACGGAAGGAGAATTTCCGCCGCTGGAAATTCGAAGGTCCCACCGGTCCGAAGTTTCCATGGCACGCGGGACTCCCGGCGGTGCTTCAATTAGCCGATTGAACAAACGGAAACCTGAGGTCATGGGAGGGTCAGACGGGGAAGGAGCAGCTCCTCCTGCCTGGGTCCAGTAGCGACCTCACCCTTTCCCCCGAGGCATAGTCGACCCTCCGAAAAATCGCGCGGAAGAAGGGAGCGAGGAGCAGCGGAGACGCTCCCTCGGGGCGCGACATGCGCCGCGACCCGACGGCTGTCATCCGCACCATCCCGCTCCAGCACGACGCACCCCTTCGGCATTCGGGGTTGATCCGAACCGCCTCGAGGCAGAGCTGCAGGCTCCCCCGTCACCGCCCAGAGGCTGACACAGGAACGACCGGAATCCGTTAGGGAGCGTGCAACCTGTGAGCAGTGCTCAGGGGTCGACCGAAGCGCAGGGGGCGTGGGGCGTCTATCACCCGGATGTGCCGGGGCATTTATTTGAAACAAATAAAAACATATTCCCCTTCCTTGTGATGAACCCAAGGGCACATCCACCCCACAACAGCAAGCTAGCTGCCGGTGCAAAAACCGGCGAGGTCCATCCAACGCGAGGGGGTAGGAATAAAAAACAAAAAAACAAACAAAAGGTGAAATGTAGGGAGGGCGCCAAGGTCTGGAAGTGGGAGGGGGGGAGACGGGGAAGGGATTACACTGCGCATGGATTGGTCCTCTAGATCCTGTTTAGGATCCTAGCGAGCTGAGTCCTGTTTGCGCCCAGGTGGGACCACCTGGAGAGTTTACGAGAGAATATTCGCGTCCGGTGGATGGCATCCCTGCCATTCCTGCATCTTCTAGACACATTCCATGCCGCCACGATTCCGCGGATGCAGTAGAGCACTGCTAAGGAAGCGGCCGGGGGCAAGGAGGCACGCGAGAAGAGGCGCCGGAAAATGTCCCTGGGTGTGCCTTTGTCAATGTTCAGGATCGTAGCATGGACGTGGCGTGGGGCGTGGACGGAGGCCTTCCCTCTGGTGACCCCCGGCGACGGCGCGCCCCCAGAAGGGTTCGGGAGTGAGCGCGCCCTGTGGGTGGTGGTAATAGCAGCAGCCAATACACCCCCTCCCTTCTCTGTCCTCCTCCCCCCCTTTTCCTGTGAGTTCCGACACGGAGAGGATCTCCATGGCAACAGCATCGCTGGGTACGGTTCAGGCGATTCGGTTGCTGTTTTGAGGAAGGCGGGTGCGTCCGGCGTGGGCAGAGCGGTTGGCGGGCGAGTCGAGCCACCCAGGAGTCCTTCGCTCACCTCTTCCTCCCTGGAACCTCGAGGGGATTCGGGCTGGTCCCTTCGGACCACCGTGGCTCCTCACCGGGAGCGAAGCGCGATCCCCGGGCCGGGAGGAGCAGACTCTCGACCAGGCGCTTTCCCGAGCGGGGCTGTCCACGTCTGAAACCGCGGCCGTCCCGCAGCGGACCGTGCTGACAGCAAGGTTTCGGCAGCAGCCGGAAGCAGGGCTGCCGAGCTCCCCGAGGTCACGCCCCGTTACGAGAGGCCCGGAAGGCGGCGGCTCCATCAGACCTTTCGCTCTCCGCAACCCATCGCATTTTTCTTTCCTCTTCCTCCGTCCTCTCGATTTTCGATGAAGATCGTGACTAACGGAAAAAGCAAAAGAAGAAAAGTTTTCTTTCCTTTTTTTTTTGGAGCGTCAGGAAAAAAAACTACCTCTGCACCATCTCGCGGAGTTCGCTTAGATTAATCGGAGACGCGTGTGTTTGAGGTGAGATGGCGTGGAGAGAAAAGTCTCAAAAGAAGACCTCTCTTTCTTTCTTTCTTTTTTTTGTCTACAGCGTAAACGGTAGATCTCGGGAGTTCTCCCAACCGCATCCAACTCCCTCGCAGATGCAAGACCGCGCTGCCGGGAGGAGTTCCTCTGCACCGCGCTCTGCGGGAAGTTACCCTTCCCGCTGGTTTTTGCCTGCCTGCGCGTGCACTTCGCGTGCTGCAGGTAAACCAAACACGCCGGCGTGACCGGGCGGCGGCTGCCAACCCTTGAAAAGTTGGCGGCGAACCATCCCGAAAGAGCATGTGGTGCGGCGCCACGTGCCTGCTCCTTCGGGGAAACTTTCCCCCGCCGATTCGGGTCACCCGCGGTCGCGTGCCGGAGACGGGGAAGGCCGGCCGCCCCGGAAGCCCCTTCCGTCTCCTGAGCAACGGAAAGCGAGCATTGCAGCCCGGTGTGGGCCCTTATCGCCTCACGGCGCGCGTGCCGGAATTCCGCGTCCACCCGCGCCGCTGGCAACTGTCCCCGCGAGACCGCTGCCCGCCTTCCGGAGCCGCAAGGCGCCGGCGGCGGGTGTCGGCTCGCGAACGGTGGGGAGCGGCGAAAGCACCCTTGCCCTTGCCCTCGGGCTGCGGAGCACCCAAGAAAGCTCTCGTGGCCGGGCGGAACGCGCCCTCCTCGTTCGGGAATGCATGCTCCAAGGAAGCTCGAAGTCTGACGGCATCATGGCGCGAGGAGGGAGCCCGCAGGCGCCGCCGCTTCGGTCTGCGAGGAGGTCAGCATCCGAGCACGAAATCCCCAGGAGGCCGGGAACGAGGAGGAAGGGAAGCTCGGTTGTCCACGAAGTTTCGGGGACTACTCGACTGCTCGAAACCGGGAAGTGGCGGCGGCCTCTGCCTCCACGACGCGCGTCGCTCGACGTCGCCTTTTTTTGCTGCCACTTGCTCGCAACGCAGGAGAACGGATGTCGGATGCCACGCTCGCGAGAGGGCAACAGCGAGAGAGAGGGGAGAGAGAGAAGAGAGACTCATCATCCTGTTGTGTTCGGGAGGAGGTCGTTCCGATGGCGAAGAGCTCGTTGAAACCGCAACGTTCCACCGTGGTGACGAGCGAGCTCCTTCCCTCTTCCAGGCGTTCGATTTTCGATGAAGATCACGACGAACGGAAAGAGCGAAAGAAGAAACGTTTTCTTTCCTTGTTTTCTTTTGGGGAGCGTGGGAAGAAAAAGCTACCTCTGCACCATCTCGCGGAGTTCTCTCAGATTAATTGGAGATGCGCGTGTTTGAGGTGAGATGGCGTGGAGAAAAGTCTCGAAGAAAGTCTTTTTTGCTGTTGTTGCTTTTGTCTACAGCGTAAACGGTAAATCACGAAAGTTTTCCCAACAGGATCCAACTCCTGGAGACTTCCCACAGCGAGCGTGTGCAAGCGAAAAAAACAAAAAAAAAACCGGTTCCGTTTCCTATTCAGTTCGACCTTCCGAGAAGCTCTTGGAAAGTGAACAAGACGAATCCGTATGAATCATTCGAAAAGAATGAGTGACTGCAAATGTTCGGGACGTGGGAACGAATCCAGTTCTCTTGACACAAAAATCAGCATTTCCATCACGACGATCCTTAGAAGCAGAGCAGAAGACAAACAGACAATTCCCCTTGCAAGTTACAGAAACGTCCTGGGTTACCGACGGTGCCGACGCTTGCTGATCGAAGAGTTTGGAAGGAAAGAAGCACAACTTAATCCGGCAAAAGAAAAAAAGGCAAAAACGTCGCTCCCGCTTGTTGCTTAGGGGTCAATGGAGAAGGAGAAACGCCTCAGCATGCAGATGCGCGTTCAGCACAAACATCAGTCAGAGAACTACGGGACAAAGCACTCGCTTGTAGTACGGTTAATGAAGATACAGAAGACGCGGTCTGCGTATCCCTGGTTTCCCAATGTTGCCACTTCCAGCAATCTGTATCTCTTCCGAAACACTGGAAGGGATGCAGATTGTTTTTCTCGGCGCTCTGAGGCCGCTAAATCGAAACGAAGGGCGGAGAACGATCTTCGCGTTTCATGGAGAACATCTGTAATTGGAACATCAAGTAAGCGCTGGTTGCGAGGCGTGCGACCCAAACAACCTGTGTGCAGATCAGGCAGGATGCGGATGACAGGGACGCAACAGCTTGTCAGTCGCGGTCCAGAGAAGATGCTCCACGAGATTGAAAACGCTGGAAAACCGGGCGCAGCTCCAGTGCGAGAGGATGGGGCTGCCTCTGTGCGTTCCTCGACCGGAATTCCGATAAAAGCAACGCAGGGGACGCTCTTTCCTCTCTTCCTCCTCCGAGGGAACACTTTCTGGCTGCGCGCGAACGGACGGATCGGGGGAACGCTCACAAACTCTCTGCTCCTTCCTTTCGTTTACAACACGAAATTCTCTCTTCCTGTACCAGCGGAACGGCAAAGTGCACTCCAAAACGTGATCCCCATTTAAACACTGCCGTTGCCATGGACGACGGTAAACAGATTGTTTGATCCTCGGATCTCGACGATTCGTAAACAAACATTGCCGTTTCCGAGCAGACACCGAGCTGAGCCGCGCGCCGTCCCCCCCCTTCCCGTTCCTCATTAAAAACACGCGTGCTCGGTTGGTCAGGTCAACAGCCAGCTTCGAAGTTCGGCCGCAGATCCTCCTTCAAAGAGCCCACACTTCGAAAGCGTGGAGACGCACGAGGAACCGGTCTCTCCGGATCGTCCGGGGACGATAATTTTCCCGCAGCAGTTTCGCCCCAGACTTGGGATGGCCCCTTCCTCCCTCGGCATCCTTTTCACTTCGCTACCGATCCTGGATGCTCGCTGCTCCCGGATGATTCGATTTTATGCTCCGCAGCGGTGTTTCGACTCGCGGGCGCTCAGCGCACCGCGCGTCCTCTGATTTATGTTGATCGGGAAACGGATAATCAAGAGTGATGGCTTTTCGTGAGAGCACTTTCCAAACAAAAAGCGTTGATTAGGTTGATGTTATTCGGAGAATGTGGCGGTCCAAAGACGAGACGGAACCCTTAGGATGCGGAAGATGAGTGTGCGTTCAGCTGCAAGTCGCGCAAACGTGAACAGTCGCGCGGGATTCCCTCTCGCGAGGAGGGAATGAGGCCAAAGAGTGAACCCTGTCTTTTTCGGTAGGTGATCCAGTGAAGGGATCCGGGAACCCGCTCTGAGGTCTGCCAACACCGGCGGTTGTCAGCGACGGCTTCCCGGCGAACATCGAAGATTCTTGCATCATCGCATCGCACCCCAACCTCACGAGACCCACGGAAATCCAAGGAAGAGTGCTGGAATCGCCTTCGGTCTTGTCTGGCTGTTCCGCCTACCGCATTGGTCTGTTGAAGCTCGATGACCCGCGTGTTTGCGCGCTTGCGATATGGAAATTTTCGATCCGTGATGCCCCCCCCCTCTGCGAGTCTGCGTCCTGCAGCGTCTCTCTTCAACCCAATCGCTCGAATTCTCGGCGGTGAATCTTTTACGTAGACGATTCTCCAGTGCATAAAAGATTTGAATTAAACCACTGCAGGATTTGTTTTTTGTTTTTTTTTTTTAAAAAAAAAAGGCCAGCAGCGACCTCATGGGAAGCTCGTCACTACTGGCCTATGATAATACAGCGGTACCTCGGTACTCGTCGGCAATTCGTGACGAGTGCCGAAACCGACGAGTACCCAACGAGTTCCTTTCTAGGCTCGGTGGTATCATTTTTAACCAGTGTAGGACCCATGATCAACGCACAGAAATGCTCAGAGAGCACGAAAAAGGGAAACGATTCGGGAGGCACTCTATGGAAGTATTCGCTGGCACTGTTCGCGTGAGACGAAAGCGTTCGCTTGTTCCGTCGCGGTGTCGAGTTCCGAGCATGCGCCGAGTGTCGAAGCATTTTTGACGAGTTCCGACACCGCGAGTAACGAGGTACCACTGTATTTCTATTAACTTTTACAGGAATTACAAGGAATGAAGGGGAGGGCTCAGCCGTATCTACCATCGCTGGCTCCATCATCTAATTATTTGTAATTTGCTTCTCTTTCCTCTTCCTTTTTCTTCATGGCGTCGTCCGGAGGGTGGTCAAGACGGTGCGTCCAGTAAGTATCCCTACTGTGTTGTATGCAGGAGGCCACAATCAGATGCCTCATTTTTTTTCTGCGCACACTTGCGGGATGCCGATCTCGCAAAGAAACTGCATCGTTTCCCGGATCCCAGGTTCCTAACGAACCTACGATTATGGCTCTGACTTCAGTCAGATGTCCCACCTCCTGGAGCACAGTCCAACAGCAGGTGCGGGAGGATCTCCTTCCTCCCTCACCGGCCGCACTGAACGTCCACGCTCCCACGTGTCCAGTGGCGAAAGCGCGCTTCGCATGCGATTCTCCCATGCATCAACAGCAACGCCAACTCCTGCCATTTGAGGGGGAGGGCGCCACTGTTCCAGCACTTTGGAGGACACTTCACTTCCTCCGGAGGGACTTCGAGCAGCTCTCCTCAGCGAAAGAGTCCTTGAGGTGGGACACTCGGGATCTCAGCGTTCGTCACTTCCCGAGTTGTCCATATTCCCGATACTTCCTTCTTTGCTGCCTGCAGCAAGTTTCTTCTTACCTTGCTGGGATTACGCTGTTCCTTGTGTCCCTTAGGGAGGACAGCAGTAGAGCAAGGGGGGTAGACGAGGCCCACAACATCCTCTGCGAGTTGCGGATGCTTTCCTCCAGCGACTCGCGAGCATCGATGTCTCGATGCAGGCAGCCGCACCCCGCCTCACTCGCGCCGTGGGTCTTTCCCCATGGGAGGCCGGGACTCCCGGAGTCAGGTTGCTGTGCAGTTTGAGGGGAGGCAGGAGATCCACGTGTTCTCCTCCACCAGGGAAACCATCTGGTGGAGTTGGCATCCGCAACGCTTCAGCAGTCTCTCTCGGGAGACGAGAAGGGACGCAAGTCTTTGGCAGCCTGTTGTGCTCTTTGCGAGGAGGCGTGCTGGTGCGCACCAGGGCATGGTCTATCATCTCGCCGCGAGGGCGAGTCTTCCGAATCGGAGCTGACGCTCCATCCTCTCCTCCTCTCCAGTACGCCATCCTTACGTGAAGCACACAAGTCTTTCAGCCGGACTCTGGGCCTCCCTATGCCCCACAGGGCTTTCCTCAGGAGATTTTTGGTCTTCCCCTTGACGTCAGGTGAGGCGGAAGAAACAAAAAGTAGGGGGAAGAGGAGGGAGGCCGCAGACGCGTTCCACACCGCGGTCCGTTTCCGGCAAGCAGAACTCTCCGTTCTGGAACTAGCCGAGCGGCATCTCTACCTTTTGGAGACGGCTGGACCAGACTTTTGCGGCACAGAAGTCCCCCAACGGAACGGACTATGATGGTGGGAGGAGTCTGTTCCTCTCACACTTGGGAGCGAACCCCGAAGAGAACCCTCCATCCTAGTCGTCTCCGAGGGGAACCCCTTCCTCGTTTCTCCTCCGGAGGGACTCTCCAGAGGGGGAGGCACTCCTCGTTTCTCCTCCGGAGGGAATCCGCAAAGGAACCGCCCTTAGTTTGCTCCTCCTCTGAGGAGAACCCCCAAAGGACGTTTCCAAATTTCCGTGAAGGGGGCAACGCGCTTTTTAACACTCTGGAGAGGTCACCAACTCCATGGTACTCGATGAGGGTTCTCCCCCGAGGGGACGACGACTCCACTTTCACAGCGGGAAGGGAACCCGGAAGGGCTCCTTGATGTCCTGGAAGGACCCCGGAAAGTCGACTCCCAGTCCTGGAGGCCAACTAAGGGGGGGCATCCAACTTCGACCAGTGCCTCACCCGAAGCCAACCGAGGCCAACTGGCGTCATCCTGTGGGTGGGTGGGTAATCGAAACCCACAACGCACCCATTTCTCGGGGCGTCATCGATCCTACCTCCGGTGGGATTCGAACCCGCGACGTCAGGTGCCGTGCGCACGTGGACTGCAGCCACGCGGGCAACTGCCAGATCTTTTTGGTGCGGAACTCCGCCAAAGCACATCTGCTCGTTGAGAACAAGCGCTGCGTCCTCGGCACCACCTCGTGCTGACGCTGCGACGTGCAAAACGAGAATCTCGCTTGCTCCGTGGGGAGCTGGAAGCTGCTCCTCAACCACACTCCCCGCTGCCAAGACCTGCTACTCCTCTGCTCCTCGCTGGCACTTTCGAAGCGTAGATGCCTTGCGCGGAGATCAGCGTGGAAGGAATGGACACTCCTTCCTCCGGAGCCTTCCTGGATTCATGGGGTGGTGGTCCCTCCGGGGTTACTCCCCTAACCTGAAAAGTGAACATGCACCCCCGGGTGACGTGGACAGCGTCAAAGAGCTTCGTGAGTCCCCCTCTAAGGATGCGAACGGTTCCTCTGCGCTTGTTAACCAAAAAGAAAAAGGAAAGCCTGGAAGGAAAGCAGCGAAAACAGAAGGAGCCCAAGGGATTTCCATCATCCCGCATCTGCTGCCCCTCTTCCCCCTGTATAAATCCCCCTCCTCCGCTTTGTTTGTTTATTTCTTTGTTTTGTTTCCCCGTCCCCATGCTGCCGAAGCGGACCTCGCCGGTCTGCGCCCCGCTCCTCGGCAGGTTCATTGCTCGTGGCAGAACCGACGGTTCTACCACACCAATGTATTTTTATTACTTTAAGTAATAAATGCCCCGGCATAACCGGGTGATAATCATCCCGCACCTGCTGTTGGACTGTACTGCCCTCCGACCTTTTTGGAATCGCCTCGCGAAGACACTGGGAATCCAGGTGGGAGGCCCCAAGGACATTTTCAGACGCCTCTTCGCACGCAGTGCCGCACTGCCTCCAGCCGCGTCCTTCGCAGTCCTCTGCCGTCTTCGCGGGATCACGACGACGGCCTGGAACGCGGGAAGGAGAGGCCGAAATGGCAGGGACGCCATCCACTGGGCGCGGATCTTCCTCAGGAACGCCTCGAAGTGACCCTCCTGGACGCTATACGGACGGAATTTTCCAGCATCCTGAACAGGATGCAGAGGACGCCGGGCAGCGTACTGTGATCCCCTCCCTCCCTCTCCTCCTTGTAAAATTTCCTCTTCCCTGTTTTGTTTGTTTTCCCCTAACCTGGTCATTTGGGCTCATTACTTCAATTACTCTTGCGATGTGGTTACTGGAAAACGCGTTTCAGTCCCGAGCAGTGCCTATTTCTCGAGTTTCATTGTGATTATCTTGTCGCCGGTTTGCTCACCGCTCTTAGGTGGGTTCCATGCACGTGGCAGAACCTACTGTTCTACCATAAAAATGTATTTTTATTACTTTACGTAATAAATGCCCCGGCATGACCAGGTGACAGTCATCGTGGACCACCGCAGCGAACCTTTTCTGCCACACAAGCGTCACGACTCCTTCCACAATAAAGGCGAATTCGTTGAACAACCTGTGGCCAACTCTCGGCATGGCGCAGTCTTCCAGGTCAAGTCATCGGCCCGAGATTTGGGATCGATCAGATGACACGCATGCTGTTGGGTAGAGGCATGCGGGATTTGTACACAAAAAAACGTTTCACGATGCGTGGAAGAATGCTTGGAACTCTGTACCAAAATCAGAATCGGAAACAGCCGATGCCTCTCGAAAGTGCTCCGAGTGTACGAGGGCCTCATTCAGGAATTTGGAAAGCCATTAAAAAAATCTTTTTGAACTTCGGCATTAACAGTATCGCGGACAATCAATAAAATTCCTTCAATTTAATGGAATTTTAATCCACAGTCTAAACGAAGGACGATTCGCTGAAGAGTTCACTGATGAAAACCCGAGATCCTTCAAGGGCCAGGCAGCAAAAACTTCGAGGTACGTGCGGAGGTTTCGAGATGGAATCCCAAAACACCGTGAAAACACTACCGGCGAAGGGCACGCAGAGGAATCGGATCTTGAGAACCGAATTCGCAAGCCGAAGCAGCAGTGCAAAGAAGAAGAATGCCATACTTCTCTGATGCGTACGTCCGTGTCCGTGGATGAACCGTGGACTCTCCTCGGCATCACATTCGTTACGGAAATTCGTTTAATACTTTGCATTTTATGGAGGAAAGGGGGAAGGGGAAAGAAGTGTTTCAAATGCACAGTTCGGGATTAAAAAAAAAAAAAAAAAAAAGTTGGTTCCTCTTCCGCAACTACCATAACGCAGTGTGCGCTTGCCCATTTCCGCGTCATTTAGAAGGTCTTCGACGTTCGAAGGTCCTGGATCTCCGCGATGCTGTTGAGCACGGTGCTTCACTTTGTCGTCACCGCCGATTCCATGTGAGTTGATGGAAGTCTTGAATAAAAAAAAATTTCCACTTTCTAGTCGCTACATAGCCAACAGCATCCGAGAGAACCACACCGGCGTTCTTATCCCGAGATCAGTTTGCAGCATTCCATCATGGGTTGCAGGTGACCCAATTGCCCTCCAGGATCTGCGGAAGCATCACCGTCTGGAATAAAAACATCCCAAAGAACCACTCGCTGACTGCCCCGAAATCCACATTAAAAAACGCAAGTCGGGAGATGCCTTGCCGTCAGCGAAGAAATGGCGGAAGATCTCGTTTAGGGATTTCCAAGACGCTCATTTTCTTGAGCTCTGAGACGCTCCGGGAGCATTTTCCGAAATCGCAACCGTGTGATTCAGGGCCGCACATCAGTTCTTCATTAGTGAAAGTTGCCGGGAAAGAAGCAAACTGTTGAGACGGCGGTGGCCGCGCCTTAGAAATTCACCTTTCCACGGAAGGTATAAATGGTACGCAAACGAATTTTCTGTCTTAGTACGCTCCTAAGGACTCTTTGTGCTCCTAGTGTAGAGAGTTTTTTTTTTTCTTCTTCCATTTTGTTTCTCTACGCAAAAACTGGCGGAAGCGAGTCACAATTGAGCCTCAACAGTATTCCAACTGTGTATATGTATGTATGTATATACATATAGCTGGCTTGCTATTTTGTTTGAAAATTTCAAAACCAATGTTTCCATTCCGTCTCATATTAAATGTGTGTGTCTATAAGAAGAACGCTGTTATGCTGGCCGTTGCAGAGGAGTTCTCATTGGGATCAATCGCAAAAACGAAAGCAAACACCACCTCTTCCGAGCCTTGCCTTCGATTTTGCTACCATCCTCCCAATTTTTTCTCCCGGGTATGCAGGTGTATTGAAAAATTAGGATTCGATCATTTTCTCGTCTTTGTGAGCGTCGGGGCTAAGAGCATTTGCATGTCATCCCCAGAGGTGATTACGAAAATTGCGTATCATATAACATTTTGCTGCTGGTGGGGACGACTGGAAGAAAAAATTCTTCCCCATTGCATTCCATTAGCGAAACGTGGCGTCGTTTCTGTCTACTTTCGTGGGGAATTCCCCAGCTGAAGCACGAAGCCCTCTGATAGAAGGAATGGAATCTCGAAGCCTGAGGAATGCCGAGCACGTGGACCAGTGGTAACCACCGCGACCAGGTTTCCTCAACGCCGCCCGTATCTACAGCGGTTCGGAACGTACCAAGGACTGCCGCCAAGTACCTCCGATGTATGGAAGAACTTCGAACGGTTCTTGCCAACAGCGAACTGCGTGAATCATAGCAAAGTGAAATCGAGAAAGATCGAGAAATATGCAAATATTAAGGCTTTCAAAAAGCTTTTTCTTCAGAGTCCAGGCTGCATTACAACACGCATTATTTTTTCCTGAGCTCGTTACTTCATAATTGCAACAAATCGTAGGCATACGTCCTTTTGGCTCATTACTTCAATTACTCTTGCGACTTGGTTACTGGAAAACGCGATTTAGTCCCGAGCAGTGCCTATTTCTCGAGTTTCATTGTGATCATCGTAAATTATTAATCTCAGTCGTCGTAAATCACAACCACAGTCACCGCAGGCAGACGAGTTGCAGAATTTCTGGTTTCCCGGTACCTGTTCCATAGGAACAAAAACTGAAACTTTTCAAAGTTCCATGAGCTGAATTACTTATTGAGATATTTGGGACAAGTGAGTTTGGTTGTTTTAACAAGTAAGTTTGATTTATGTCACTCGATAAGTTTCACTTGACGCATATTTTTTTCGTGTGTGTTTTCTTCCTCAGCGAAATCATCGAAAGACATGGAATCGGAGTCCATCATTCGCAAAAGAGTTCTCCCCTTCCGATAAACGTCCCGGGAGATTCCGTCGGGTGCAGTCGTCGTTGGAAATGGCTTCTGGCGGAGAAGGTCTCACAGAGAGCTGGCTGGTTCCGAGCTCCCAATCGCTGAGCAAGAAACTATGAGGAATATGCATAAATTTCAAAAATACGTATTCACGCGATTGCAATCCATTTAGTGGCATTCACGCAGCTTTGCCCGAGGAAGATCCAGACAACTTCCCAGTAGGGAAGTGATGACAAGTGCCTTCTGGGCATGAGGAGGCGATTTCTGGCCAGCATCATCGAGAATTGAAAAACAATGACCGCTAAGATCGCCCCTCAGACACTCATAAGCACATAAAATGAGCTCGACCAGAACGGAAAATCAAGATGTTCTTATACTTTCCTCCTGAACAGGAGCTCAAGACACATACTGTGTGACAGAGACCATCTCAAGCTGCTCTGAAAATTATTGTCCCGTCCACCACGTAGCCCGGATTTCGTTTCTTCCAACGACGGGTGCCACTTGTGCACAGAAGTGCAAGAATGAGGAAGAGGTTATGAAGAGCTCAAAACGTAGCTCCTGCAGGTCCCGTGACTCTTACCGGTAAGACCCTCGTTTCCAAGGGGCGGAAAATCGGGAAAATTGGAGACTGAATGGTACGCTGATGCATTCCATATGAGGTGTGACACAATCCCTACACCAAATTTCAGCTCTTGGAAAGTGTTTTTTCCTCGGTGTAAATTTACCAGGTCATTCGCGCACTTGAAGTGACATCTTCGACACAGGAAATATCTTTGTATTCAGATGACAGAACTGTTTGAGACCATTACAGTTTAAACTCAAATATTTCCATATTCAACCGATCAGCAACATCCTAAACGGAAGACATATTTATCCTAACGTTTGCACAGGACCCTGAAAATATTGTCCATCGAAGGATCAAGAAACGGACCAAGTCAGGGAGGGGGGGGGGGGATTCATATCGCTAACACATGTGATTATTTCAGCAAGGCTTCGAAAACGAATCAAAACATATTTAGAGGAGACACATCGCCATTTTGTGGTGCTCGTTTAGGCTTTCATCACGCTTTTCTCCAAAGATCTAACTTCTCTTAGAGTATACTTGTGGACGTAAAAACTGAAGCACGAGAATTTCCTGCCTGAGAGATTAAAAATCATATTTATTAATACTGAAAACTGATTTTATAACATTCCATATACTTTTTAATGACCCTGTGAAGTCACACCATATGTCAATCCACTACAGTGTTTTTGTGTATAGATGTAATAGACATGTAAATGCCGAGTAATGGACTGATTTCAAAATGCTGCACTAATGGTTATGGTTTACTAAACGCAAATTGATAAAATTGCTCAATGATTAAGAATCATCGTTCAAACATGGAAAGAGGGCACGTAAAAAAAAAAAAAACGAAAAAAAAAAACGAAAAACGAAAAAAGGTCCTCGTGCGTTGGCTACCTTATAAATGACATTGGTGAATCACGGTACAGTCAAGTACCTTATCTTGTACACGCCTTTTTTTTTCCTGCTGGCATCGGAATGCATGTTTTGCACAGGACATGAACTTTTTGCCACACTTTCTACTGCTCTCGTGATAATGTTTTTGTACACGCAGGAAATATTTCGAAATCTTTTTGTGCCTTACATGGCAGCCTGCTTACGCGGCACACGCAGTCGTTTCAGAAAGCCTACGGATATTGCATGTCCATCATCCCACGTGAACCGAATGCTTCCCGGGCTCGCCGAGCATTTGCCGGAATGTTTTGTGGAATATGATGAAGTAGTTTTTTTCGTTTCTTAGGATAATAACAACACGAATGATGCAAAGCAAAGATGCAGAGGGTCTCTACCCACCTTGTTTTATTTTATTTTATTGTTTACCGTGGTTTAATTGTATCGGTTCTCCTATCAATTAGCACGCAGTTTGGACGAAACCTTTTTGCTTATTGACAATTAAATCAATATCCGATCCATGCACGGTATTAATACACAAGAAAAGTTCAATCCTCTGTACAGTTACAAGAAGTACAAACAACGTATAAGCGGACCGAAATGCTGCGATGATTACTGTGAGAATATTTGTCATTTGCGGTCTCCATTTGCGTTTTGAAGACTTGTATGCTTGAGTGACTTTTTGCCATATGTAGTGCACTAGGTTCACATTCCTGTTGCAAAAAAAAAACAAAAAAAGGAAGGAACAGGTTTTTAAGAGACTTCTGAATTTATATGGAACGTATAAATTTGTAGTGAAATAATTTGTCTTGTCTGCAGAAAATAGTTAAAATAGCATTCCTTAGATATATGTGGGAAACAGCCATTGGCGGTTTATGATCCAAAAACTAGGCATATTTAAAAAACTTACTAGCGTAAGTCCAAGCCAGAAGTTTTTATGACTGGTATTTTTCACAACAATACAGCAGAGTAGTTTCCATTTTGACAAAAACCTTTAATGTAAGTTCTTGTTTTACTACTACTTAATTCCCTGGATATTAGGGGCTGGATTTGGAAAGGTATTAGCATAGCAGTTGCTGTATTCATTGGAGTTGTGTTATTTTATTACTGTTGTAAGAAACGCAAAAGAAGAGGAGGTTGGTTTTTTTGCATTTGTTAAAATGTGTTCTTGATTTGTTCACACACCTACAGAAACCATCCAAGTGACAACATTGCAACCTGTGCAGCCATATCCTCAACCCGTCATGCCTCCACCAGTAACTCCAGCTCCTGTTCCATATGGATTTGATCCATCACTTACAGCACCAACTGCCACTCCCTATGGACAAAGTGGATATCCTGGTAATACATAATGAGTGCAAATGCTATCAGTTTCTTAGCATATCCTGTTCCAGGTAACCCTCCACCTTACAATCCCAATTATTGATCTCAATGCCTTAGATCAAAATACTCAGTAGTGAAAAAAAAAAAAAAAAAAACTGTACAAATTGACATTCTATTTGCTGGACATTATTTAAAGTAGTATTTTAACTATACTATGGTTATACATTATATCTATTTACATGGCAATTCACAATAGTCATTTGGCAATCAAGAAATTAAGCAAACAGCCAATGGTTTTTCATTCATGCTTCAGTTGTTTTGGTTTGGATGCTTGAAGGTGACTTAGGAAGATTTCCTATTTTTATACTGGAAGCAGGAAATTTCTGACCATTTTGACAAGAAAAAAGTGATGTGATAGATTGTTTTCTAGCCATCCATAAAATACAGAACTGGCCTAATTGCTTTTGAATAATAACTGCAGATAATTGGTATGCATTCATAAGTTTCAAATAGTGGTTTCATTCATTGGTTATGTGATTTATACCATGCATCAACACCCATGATGAGTAACATTATGAGGGTAGTGTAACATCTATTTTGAAAACATTCCTGAAAAAGTTTACTGATTTATTTAGAATCCAGCGTAAAATGGATAAAAGTTTCTGTAATCCAAAGTTGCAGAGGTAGTATATATGCATTGGAATGTAGAATTATTGTGCATCTACAGTATTGTATCCATGGAAAATCTTTGTTCGACCTCTGTATACCTAAAAAAAAATTCATCGTGTCCAATCTACATAAAAGCATGTTTTGGTGCTCTGAAACTCTTTACCTGATTTCCAGTGTCTCAAGGATAAGTCTGGTTATAAAAAAAAAAAAAAAAATACCCAGTTGCATCAGTTGCTATGATCAGTTGTTGGGAGAGTTGATATTTGGTTCTATTTACAGTCTCTTGCCCTAATATGCTCGGATTTTGGCAGCCAGTTTCCCACACTGGCGCATGTGTGTGCATGTGTGTGTGTGTGTGTGTGTGTGTGTAGCCCAGTAATCATGGTGTGCATAAAATTCAACTGACTGAAGCTACGAATTGCTACAACTGTTCAATTCGTAAATTTCAGAAAACTCGTGCTAACGTGTGCTCCCGTAAATTGAGCGCTTTCCTCGGGAGTTTTCACTGCAGTCATAAAATCCCATGCTTCATTTATATTTGTCGAATGGCACGCTTCCGGCAGGGAGACGAAAAACCGTCTAACGAGAAAAACCGGGTCACACAAAAGCTGTGCTGTTGCGCCTTCGTCAGTAACCCTTCGGTGTATTTCTGTTTTTGCAGTGTGCACATACGGGGGGGGGGGACCAAGTGCAGATGGAACTATAAAGTGGACGAAAATCCCGCGAATCCGCATTTTATTCTATGCATGCCATCCATTACCTTTGGCAGTAATTCGGTTGCATCATCATGTCCAGTTCCGCGTGTCGATTTCGGTTCTTTTGCGACCATAGTGCAGATGGAGGGTCAGCAACCGCCCTACGGCTGTGCCAGTAGGATGGATTAGTAGTCGGATGGGCACCTAACGTGGGACGGTACGTGTACAACACGGCTCGTCGTGTGCCGAAAGGGAAGATCATCTTGAGGAGCACAAGTTGTGAAGCCGAAAGTGCTCGCGTCTGCAAACCCCGACACCCCGCTTTTTCACGTGGGGGGGGGGGGGTCCAAGCTTGAAGAGGCCGAGGGGCGGCGTCTTTCTTTCTTTCTCTGAAACGAACTTGCTCATCAGGTTAAGAAAAAAAAGAAAGATGAAAAAAAAAAAAAAAAAAAAAAAAAACAAGGCCTCTCCGGTGTGAACTGCAGTTTCCCGAGAAGTTGTTGTGAATTTCTTATTCTTTTCGCTCGGTGCATCTGGAAGTTCAGAAAGTGAGCCACATGTTATCACGTAGCATAAAGAAATTTATGTGGTATCTGGTGGCCTCGCTCTGGGGGTGAAATCATCGTTTTTCCGCAGAGCTTTTCGGACTCCTGGAGGAGGAGTGCAGCTTTTCTTTTGATCCGCACAACTAGCTGATTGCCTTTAGCCTGGGGCAACCGAGGGTGTGCACTGCAACATTGAATTCCGCGTGTCAGCGTTTGGATCTCAAAGATCTGTCCGTATGACCTAAGCAAGCTGTGCTGACCTCACGGGTAAAGTCCACTTATTCGTCGGAAGGAGTCATTATGACTTTTTTCTTTATTTCTTTCCAACAAAATTGAATTCCCAGTTTACCTCATTAAAATGCCGATTGTGCTGTTCCAAGGCGCTCCTGAGAGTCTTAGCCGACGTTACTCTTTTCGCATTTCCTGCCTGAGGGAAAAAAACCTTCAGTCCTGTCCAATCTTGCCCTTTTCGTCATCTGCCGTTCATGTATTCGGATAGAAAGTTCGAAGAGGATCGTCCGTAGACGTTTAGAATCATGCAAGACAGTTTCCAGCTATCGATTCGTGGTATACAAATGATACGATGAAACCCTGAACCATCCTGGATTCATAGGGCGGACCCCCATCCCGGGGTGCCCCCTATTTTGAAGAATTACGCGCCCCCCTGCGGGCTGCCGCGGGCGGAGGGGCGTGGGAACAAAACAGTGTGTTTAATGTTTAAAAAGAGCCACGCGCGCCGCGAGGCACGCGACCGGCTCTGAAGTACTTAGCGAACCAAAAAAAAAAGAAAACTCTTTAAAAAAAAAAAAAAAAGCTGAAAGACACCCTGAACTATGATTTGTACACACTTGTTGTGGAGAGTGCTTTGTATAAATTCTAGTTGGGACGTGTTCTTCAAGTGCCTGAGCAAGTAAATTTGTGTATTTAGCCACGAATGCAAACGAAACCAAGATAAAGTGAAGTCAGGTAGATAGAGTTCTGTTTATAAATGATTCTTAATAGTTTGCTTCTTTGGTACAACATGGCTAGAAATGATCGGCATAAAATGAGCAGCTGTGAGATTCCACCACGCCAAACAGACCGCCTTCGGAATTCAGTGGACCAAGGTGGTCTCAGGGCGCTGGATGTCCAACTAGTAAAAGTTTCGTTGAATGGTTTTGGAATCCTCTGGAAACGGTACCAGGGAAAGAGGATGCTGAAGGATAGAAATGTTTATTGGAAATGAATGTAATACAATAATCGGGCATAGCGTCGAAGAAGAAATATGCCGATTCTTCGACCGCCAATTATTCCTCATGAAATTCGTGATTTGTGTTTCGGGTCAGTTTTCCCTCGAGAAACGGAAGCTGTTTGCAAGGTCCGGTCTGGTCACCTGCTGAAAGAATGTTTGCAGCGGTGAAACCAGGAGGTTGCTGTCAAAAAAGAACAAGAAAAAAGGTGCAGGTTTTGAACGCATCTAATGGAGGCTTTTGTGAAAGCAGCCATGCTGCCAGCAGAATGTGGTCCTCCCCCCCCCTTCAATGATCGTCATTCAACAGGAGGGCTTTAAGTTACGGGTGGAGGCCGCTGTTGAAAAGATTTGAGTGTTTGCAGCCTGTGAAAAGGTAAAAATGTAATGTTCAGGCATTTTCAGGGCCTCGCATGCTTGCGTTCTTCGAAAAATAAAATTCTGTGTTTCCAAGTCATTTCCAGGCTTTCATTAAATTAAAGACGTTCAGGAGGCAGGAAGAGCAAATGAACAAATCGGAATGCTGGAAGTAGGGTGTTTGAGAATGTTTGCATACAAATTGTTCTGAAGGAATGATGCATCATGATGCCAGGAATTTTGCCATGACAGCGGAGCTGGAAGTACGAATCTGATACAGTGGATGTGCTCTCGTTATATGGGGTTGCCAACATGCACATCGAAAGCAAGAATGTCGCAGGAATGCGCAGGGTAGCGTAGGCAACGGATCCTGTTCTGTTCCCATTTCGGAAAATGGCTGATGCAGAAAAAGAAACGTAGCTGGAGACCCAGTGCGTACAGACGTTCAGGATCCACGTGGCGGTGGAAACAGCAGGTGGAAGGCCAGGGATGAGGTGATTCTTTACGTTGACTGGAAATGAGGATCCTCAGCTACCTGTTTGCAAATAAGCAGCAGCAATAATTGTTGGGCAATGTAACTCACTCTCAGCGATTCTTTTCGGATCCAGTAACACGGAAGGAAACTTTACCACTTCTGTGGCAGTACCTCGCGTCGACGGG
Organism: Raillietiella orientalis; assembly: GCA_036172245.1. Classification (NCBI taxonomy): domain Eukaryota; kingdom Metazoa; phylum Arthropoda; class Ichthyostraca; order Raillietiellida; family Raillietiellidae; genus Raillietiella; species Raillietiella orientalis. The sequence goes on along the minus strand of JAYWIR010000002.1, from coordinate 6,915,899 downwards.
TTTCGTCTTGTGGCGACGCGGGCATCATCCGTCGGTGCCATGTGATGCACATTGCTTCCATATGGCGGTTCTCGCCCTCCAAGCAGCTGCAGCGCCGTGGACTCTTGCCCTCTCTGTTTCGCGAACTCCAACTTGAGAGGCATCAATACGGAGACGAGACAGCCTTCCCGTCCTGCCTGCAGCATGATGCCCCGTTTTTTTGCTGCCTATGGGTGTTCCTTAGCAGGAGGTTAAGCCAAGAGTGCTGTGCATCTTTGGTTAGAAGAACACGCTGTTTCCTTTCACGCTCTTCTCGCCACTTCTTGACCTTGCCACTGCATCCGTCACTGCTTACCGAGGAGCTTGGAGCGTGGGCAATTCTGGTTATCAGGCTGGTACTACCCGTTTTATGATGGACAGAAGGGCAAGCTTAGCTGCAAGCTTACAGACTGCTGTGCATCAGTAACCGCACTATTGGTCGCTGTTCACCGAAGCATTCGGTCGAGAGTCATCCTCCTCTGTACTCAAAGGAGTATCTCAGTCGTTACCTACCACGCTAAGTGACTTGCTATTCCACTGTCGCCTACGAAGCGACCTATTCTCTTTAAAGTATGGCGCTTGTTTCCGCACGCATGTGCTGGTGTTTAACGTGCTTTTCTTGACCTTCATTAGTGAAAAGTCCCCAGCTATTGAAGGAAGAGTTGATGGCTCAGTACCCGTGACCTTAACTTCAGTTTCAACTTCAAGTGTCGGTTAATTATCCACTTACCGTCGAGGTGCACCTACAGCAATCAGTGTTTCAGGAAAATGACAACGCTTCACCGCCGCAATTTTCCAGAAACAGTGATTGCACTTTGTGTCCGTGCGTGTCCTTGCGGTCAGATTTTTCAAGTTGAAAAGTTCGAGTCCAGAATTTAAAATCTACTTGATGCAGTCTCCAAGACACGCCGGTGCGAAATTCCTGGAATAGCGGGAAAAGTGAACGGTCCTTGTGATCAGGATGCAAAATCCCAGGGGAACAGCCACGAAGCAGAAAAAGGTCGGAAGAACTCGGCAGAAGAGTGAGCAGATGAACAAAGTTCGGTGACCACGCGGATGCTTCATGTTTGCATACATCGAGATCGGAAGCGAATACCATGGTGCCAGAGAACCGACCAGGTCGATGACGGGGGGAGCAGGAAAAGTGATTGTAAATGTGTTCTTTTTCTCCCTCTTCCGTGCACTGTTTGCCATCAGAATTCTCGGACAGGAACAAGGATGGCACACGTACAAGAATTCGAGTTGCCGAAGGGAAGATTTCGCAGGATCCCTCAGTACTTCCGCGTTTCTTGCACGGCCTCCTATTTTTATCTGCTTCGTGCCAGTAGGCTCCAGTCGAGATTACGATTTGCTCGTAATCTCGACTGGAGAGATCCATGCAAATCTCAGAGACCATATCCTTTTCCAGATGTGTGGAGCTTTTTTTTTTTTTTTTTTTTTCTTATATGGTTTATTGCACGAAAAGCGTTTATGAAAAATGAGACCTTAATTAATCCTACGGCATCCTTTAATGTTCAGAGATTATGGCAGTTTTGGTGTCAAGTAGACGAGCAAAAGTGCAGTATTTTCTTTTACTTGTGGAAGAACTTGGCAACTTGGAAAACAAGGCAGTCACGCTCTCCAAAAAAAATCAGCGAGGACGTGATTCGGACATCCGAGCGTACAGCTGAGTACACGAAAGTGAAGGCAAAAGTTAACATCTTTGCAGTAGGCCAGGTCAGTAGTCGGGTTGACGTCGTCAGAGGCCAGAATATCATCGAATTGCAGCAGAACGTCCTTTTTACCATTTCACTTTTACGACAGGGTAATTTTACATATAATGCTTAATATATCCAATTATTCATGTACGTATTAGGTAGGGATGTAAACATTTACGGGTTATGAGCTAAATTTCCGATGGTTTTAACGAATTACATGCTACAGTCTCACCCGTCTTACCACGTTGTAAGACATTCGTGAACACGCTAAACATTTATGGTGTTCATAATGCATTTGACCATTCAGTATAATTTCTTACCAAAAAATCGAAACACATCGCAAGACATGGCTGAACGGAGGTAACATTCTGTCGCTGCCAGATGGTCCGACTTTTAACAAGTGAGGGAATAAGCAAACTGATTTGCTTTAGCTGTGGTCCACTTATCCTCACGCAGCATCGAAGGTGTCCTCTCTGAACTGACTACAGCTCTTTTCCCCGTCAGCACACCCTTTTCCCTGTGACGTGAGCACAACGCGAAGACGCACGTCTTCGCAGTGCGGTGGTGTCCCTGTTGGAAACCGGGTGCCGCCGTGATAAACGAACGGGAATGAGGAATTCGATCCGCAGCTTCGTGATCTGGGTGGACCGAACCTCCAGCCTCGAAGAATGCCCAGATGAACGTTCGTTCCGAGTGTCAGCTCGGCACGCTACGCTTTGATGCTTCAGATTCCGGACTGGGAATTCATTTCCAGTAATTGCATTCGGGATTCTGTCCGAAGATGACGGGATCAAGTACTAAACTGCAGCAAAGCGCGCTAAATTAGGAGAAATAAATTTAGCAGAGCCACGTGGCGCTCGGCTATCGAATGCGAGTCCACCGGCTCTGTACTTGGACGATGTCAAAGCAATTCGCTGAGAGCGCTATCGATGCTGTTACTTTGCTCCGGTTGATCATCCGGATGGAAGCGAACCGGCTGTTAGGATCGCAGCGGACAGTTCAGCACAAGGACAGATTCGATTTGCATGCAGATGGTTCTCAAGAAAATGAAAAAAACAACAACAACTGTCGACGAACGAAGTCACGTAACGAAGCCATTAGTAAGACTAAGGGGGGGATGGAGAAGCTTGGCTTTCCGGGAAGCGTAAGGGAAGCAACTCATGGGTTATTGATTCGACCGGCAACTGAGAAGAGCACCGTTGAATAAAAGATTCTTTTCCAAATGATGGGTGGAGGAGAAAGCATCCTTGTGAGGGCGGACGATTAAGTGATTGCTCCATTCGTTGTCTTGTCGGGATCGCACAGACTTTTTTTTTTTTGTTGTTGTTGTTAATGTGTGAATCGTTGGGGAAGGGGGGGAGGGGGAAGAGAAGTCAGTGCAATCAGGTGGAAAAAACACTGCGTGGGGATCCTCAGGCAAACTGATGAGGTGCGGTTTTCTGCAGTAGTGAGTAATTGGCAGCGTTTGGCTGCTTCTCACATACGTGTTCATCCATTGCGTTGCACGGGTGTTCGCTACAACTTCCTGCCCTAAGAGCGGAAACATCTCCATGTTTTGCGTTCCCCATCGCCACACCATTTTTGCTGCACCATCCCTTGCTAATGACTTCCGTTCCGCGTCGTCGTGATGCCGACGCTGCTATGAGACACTTTCCATTGGTATGCTGGTTGATAAGATACCCTGGAAAGTACGTAGGAACGCCTGGTCGATCCCACTTTTTTTTTTTCCTCCCCGTTCACCCGACTTCAGATCTCACTCTGTTCCCAAATACTCGCAGGTGGTAAAGAATGGATGTTTTCCATGAGAAAGGTTTTAGAAGAACGATCCGTTGTTATTGAAAGCAGGTGGGAAGAGAAACAGATCCAGACATGAGTAGATGGAAAGCTAAATTCGGCACGAGATCAACAGGATAACACTGATCGTGCAGATGATCAAACTTAATTTGTAAAACATCCCATCCACCGCATGTAACACAGGTAGCAATCTCAGAGAAAATAAGGGTAGTCGAATGATCCAGATATCCACTTTACAGATCACTTCGAGACAAAGTGAATGACTATCTGCATGACTTTCGGATGCAGGCATGCCAGGCTACGAGTAGTCGGCCTGCCGAAGCACAATCATGCGGCAAGGCGAAGAAACGGACAGCGCAGCTTCCCTCTCAGTTCGAGGACACCGCTTTTCGGAACAACGAACGCCACTGGGTAACGAGGGAGAATTCTTAAAAGGACCCCCCTCGTTTCCTTGTTCCCCGAAAAGTCCGCCCACCGGTCGGCATATTTTCGGAGCGGCGTAATTGTCGAGTGGGCGTGGATGGAAAACCACACACGCATTCTCGGGATGTCAGTGCCACCAGCTAGATTTTCCCATCCTTTGAATCTTTCCAGATCACGTGCCGAGGGAAGAGCGATGTTTCGGAAATCGCTCCCAACAATCTTTGGCGAAGGTACTTTTCACTCCTGACCGATTGACGACGAGCCGCAAGAAGTGCAAGAACTTTCTTCATCCCATGAGACCAAGTAGAGGAAGCCAGTCGGTTGACTCGTGTGGCACGAGTGACCATCCAGATGTACGCGCTATTGGAAACGCGGTAGGCTGAGGCGATGCTTGATTTGGTTGGTGCCAGCAGAAAAACAATGAGCTTTGAGGACGGCGCTACCGCCACCACAGCAGCAACAGACGCGGTCGTTATTGCGACGGCCTGTTGCACCCGCGCCATCGACAAGGCCCACCGAGAGCTGGAGAAGCAGGCCATTCGACGACAGGCCACCGGAATAGCCGGCGTGAACATGGCGTCGGCTGCCGAGTGGGTCCATCTTAAGGAAGACGTGAGGAGCGAGATCTCCGGCATCCACCGCCGGTTCTGAAGGAATGGAATGGCCGAAACCAAAGACCCCTTCCCCTACCCTCCCCGTGGCTTTATTCATATTTTTTATATGTGCATTTGTGGTCCCCTCCCTCCCGTTCCGAACTTTCGGTTTACCGACCTGCGTGTCGGGGATCCCTCCATTCGTTCTTCTGTGTCCTTTGTCCGGGAACCCTGTCCTCGGATAGTTTAGGAATGAACGCCCCGGCGCACCCGGGTGGGAAACAGCATCAGACACCGAGAGGTCCAGCTGGGGGGTTCAGTGAAGGCAGAAGTCCCGTAGGGCCAGAGCAAACGTCAGCAACAGACGAGCCGTTTCCCACCGTCCATCGCCAGGTACACGCGCTGCTCGTTCAGGCGTAGGCGTGACCGCCCAAGGAGAGAGGCACGTGCAAAGAGGTAACCCCAACTCTGGACAAGTCGTGGGCATGGACGAGAGTGAGGAGCGACACTGCCCACCTCTGGAGTCGCGTGAAAGTGTTCTCATTGCTCGGTTTCGTCGTGATCCGGGTTCTCGTCGTCGTCGAGGCAGAGCTCGTGCAGTTTGCAATGCCGCGACTACACTCACCCTCGTGCTGGGGAAATCTCGAAAGCCAGGAGTAGGGAGGGGTTGCCAGAGATTGACCAAGAGTCTTGCTGGATCCTGGCAGCCAAAGTCTTCCGATTCTCAGCTCTCACTGGTTGAAGCGTTACCTTCAAGCAATTTCCCATCGGTGTCATTACGCACACCCAGCAGCCTCGAAATGTATCCAGTTGATCGCGAACAGGAAGGCAGCTGACCTTCGAATCTATCCAAGGGACACAATGTCCCAATTCGACATGGATAGTCCGGATCCGTATGGAGATGTTTGTGACCTCAGTGCTAAATCGGGCACCCACAGGGAGCAGGAGACTTGCAGTACCAGGCTCAAACTCCTACGTGATCAGACTTCAGACTGGCGTGAATGATGAGAAATCTTTTTTGTTTGGAACGAAAGGCTTGAATTGGATAGGAGTTTGAAATGTGTTGGTGAAAACACATGGGTCTTGTTTGAATGCATGGGCATTTTTTTAAGATTCTGAGTCGAGCGACTTTTACTGAGATCGGAAAACAGGTGAATCCTTCTCTTGTGCCCGTCCCTGAAGGCACTGTGGGTATGACAGCGCTTCTTGGTCTGGTGACAGTCTCCAACGGCCTTTCGATTCTACCGCATGGGATTTCAGAAAGAGACAGGGATGCCTGCGATCCGGAATTTTTGCAGCCCCAGTGCTCGGATGGTGGTCGAGAGCGCCTCTTCACTGATCTCGTTCGACGATTCCACGAAGATTTCCTCACCTTTGAGTCCCGAGGCTCAGTAGCATCAGTCCACGATGCTTCTTATGATGCCCCGGACCTGCGAGCAAAGCATTTGGGGACATCCTTCCCTAACAAGCATCGAGTCTCAGCTATAGAAGAGCCGCAAAGAATTCTCGGGATGCAACGAGGGGAACCAAAGTATGGAATGCATCAGCAGTGACGGTACGAGGAAACTCGTGGCGACTGTGTGGAATTCCCGATTCACGTTTAGCGTGGCTCTCGCAGTTCAGTGATTTTCAGTGGTCGCGCTGCAGCTTTCGAGCTGAAGGGAGGTGGACGAAGAGCACGGTCGTGTCTAGAACGGAAAGGATCCGAAGGAATGTGCGCGAATCTCGGTTTCCGCCCCCGTTGCTTGACAACGAGTGGTAGGAACGAATGACCCTCGCGATTTGCGATGTCAGGGAGAACTCATGGATAAGAAAAAGCCGCTGGCATCTCCCAGTTGCTTCCGTACCAGTCTGGGTTGATTTGATGGACGCCGTTCCTGAATCCCGAGTATCTCATCTTACGAGTGAGCCGAAAAGCACAATGAAATCTTTTCTTCTGCCGCTGCTTGATATGCCTGCGCATCTCAGAATCAGATCGAGGTCGTCTTTTTCCTCAGCATCCATCTTCCGATCCAGATTACCCCTTTATCCAAAGCTGCAAAGGATGCAATCAAACTGCATTCGGTTTGATGATCCCATCCTGGATGACTGAAGCAACGGCAGAAGATATCGATGTCACGCAGCATTGACAAACGGCCGAATGACCGCTGAAGCAGGAATTCCGCCGAAATCCGGCTCTTCGAAATTGTTCGGAGGGTTCCCTCCGTCACGTTATTCGAGTTAACGACGCGAAAGATGCTTCCGAAATGATGAAGAGCACATCCGAGTGGTTCAGGAACGGCTGAGGAGGACAGACAAGACAGAATGGACCATTTGAAAAGAGCAAGAACCTTGTATCGAAAGACTTCGTGATCACCAATTAACTAAGGATTGATCGGTGATTACCTACTGACGGACGAACGTGTAGGTAGATGAATCCTACTGCGGAATTATAACGGAAGGTGCTTCCATCCTTCCCCGTGAATTTACACTCGGAAGATTTCTTTTCGAAAAGAACAGAGTGTTTACCAATCAACAGCGCTGACTCCGCGGAGCTATCAGCTGGGAATTCTCACGATTCAACCAAAAAGCTGTGGACGGAAAAATGCGACGAAGGTCTGCAACTTTAGGCGGAGGAAGGGGCTGTTGCCGTCTGTATCCATGGAAGCAAAGGCTGCATCCCTTTCTCCAAGCAGTACTACAAGAATGCATCAATCGATCCGTTTCTTCGTCCGATCATCCCGGAAGAGGAAGTGCTCCTTGCTCTCGACTCTGCACTTGGTGACCTTTCATGCTTGGTGACTTTTGCATACATCTACGGGCGTCATACCTACAAATCAAGCGAAAACGTGTGTACTGAACGTGGAGTAGAATCGAGTTTTGGGGATTCTGCAACGCATCCTTGTGATTACGACCGGCCAAGTCGCTGCTGCTTTTCTAAACTGAAGTTCCATCACTGGCGTTTTACTGTTTTTTTTTTTTTTTCCAATATTTCCAATTTTATTTGCCAATCCTGCAGCCAAACTGGAAAACTGATGCAAGAAATGCAACATATCCAGACACAGCACTCAATGCTTCGGCCTTTCCTAATCTTCTTCTGAGCAGTGTTGCTTTCAGGACTTTTACTATTTTGGTGACGTCGGCCTGGGTTGCCTGAGTTACGCTGGATAGACCTGAATCCTTGATTCGATTCCACATGCTTTTGAACGTTGACCAAAAGAGAGTCACGGTGTCCTGAAGAAGGATGGTTGCCTTCGATTGAGGAGTCCCGGAATGGCATCGATCTTGATTCCCGTAGGCGGGATGGCTCGCGGGTGAAGGAGACGATGTAACGTGATGTAATGATTCTGCGGGTTAGGGTGTTCGAGTGAGTGGTGTAAACAGGTGACCGTCTGCAGTTAACTGAGGCGGACTACTGGAAGAGTAACGTAAGAGCCACAAGGAAAAAGGAAACGGAAACACATCGGTGAAGGTCGGAGGTTTTTTTTTGTTTACCACGCTCGACTGCAGGAGGTTTTCCCTCAAACGTGGGAGTGGTGTTTGGAGCCAGATACGCCTGTATCAGCGGGGGGTTCGAGCCCGCATTTCCACGTTCCGCATGCCGCCCTGCTCTCCCCAAATTTATTTCCATCTAAGGAACAAGGTTGACTGCTTCACGGGAAGAAGAACAAAAAACACAGAGAGGGATGAGAATAATTTTATAAGCACGAATTCTCTGCAAGAGAGGAAAGAGACGTGGGCTTTTTGACAGCAGAATCACGCTTCGTCAGCGTGGTATGTTGACTTAAAGGCAATAGACCTACCCGTAGTGGGGCGCGCTGAAGGAAGCCTTTACGAAGGACTTCACGCGGAGGCAGCCAAGCAGCATAAGAAGCTCGATGGTACGTTGCTGTTGTTGTACCTATCGATGATGCTTCACGACGATCCAGGAACAATGCAGAATAGGCAAGCGGCCACAAGACTCCCACGAAGCCGGAGACATTCGCCACGTGTGGCTGGTGCCCAGAGAAGGAAATCACTGATGGCACAAAGGCAAACGCAGGCCAAGACATAAGGAAAGCGCGTCCTTGAGACTCGCAATCGCCTACGAGGGAAGTGGGGCGCATCTTTCGATGCAACCGAACTTTCGGGGCTCCAAGACGGGAAATAAATGAACAAATTAATTTGCGCGTGAACTTGTAAAACTCGGCGGAGGGAGGCAGAAACCAGCCCAGAGGGCACCAAGTCGAACCTTAAGCAGGTGTCACTAAGTAAAGTAACGAAGGTTCTTCGCAATCACGGTGCAAGGAACGGGTCGTATCGGTATTTCATGCAAATATCCATGGAAACAGCTCTACAAATGACTCGGGATGCAAGGCAAGGCGTACTGAGAACCAGCACGGGGCGAAATCTCAGCAGGATGCGGATGTCCGTGGCGTTCTTGCTTTGGGAGCAGTGGCGCAAGGGACTGCCGGACACCCACCCCATACGATCACCATCGGAGCAGCCTCATTTGCCAGACGTGCCAATACAGCCACTTCGGAAGGGGTCCGTGAGTTCACTCAGGGAGGCGCAAATGCAAACCAGCTGACCTTGCAAGCGTTACCGGGCGAATTGCTCCGGCACTGCAGCACTGGAGAATCACAATGGGATCGGTGTCGGAAAGTATGCGGCATCTTCCGGAAGGCATATGCGGGGGGTGGGACACGCTGAAGACACCGCTGGATGCAGCCAGCTCAAAAGACAGACAGGGCATTTCGTCCTACGGATGCCTTTAGGGAACATCCTGAAGAGAGATCGGGTTCCTACCCTCTCAGTTACACAGAACGGAAAACCCCCCTCAGCGGCAGCGATGGCCTTCAGCCGCTGGGGGGCTGAAGGTCATTGCTGCCGCAGCATGACTGCGCTGGGGATGGGCAACCCATCTACTTCTTCGGATGGGTGTGAGGGAATACTGCAGTGAAGAGGAAAGTAGAACGAGGAAACGTGGAGAAGTAACCACGCTGATACAGAGAAGGATTTTCTGAGCTTGGTATTCTTGACCTCAAGGAAGAAGAATAAGCAAAGAGAGTGAAAGTGAAGATCAGCGCTGCCTGAACGAAGAATCCTTGGTAACGCCCTGGACTGATCCGAACGACGACGCCCCAGAGCTGTTTCCGTGGACGAGGTACAGAAGGGCACTGTTTTTTTTTCTTCTTCTACGGATGAGGCAAACGTGTCGCGGGATGACAGCGTCGGTGCATATCTGAAACAGGGAATTCGGGGGAGGAAGTGTCGTGGAACACTTTCCTGGATGTAGACGCCGAAATCCTACACGGTCGGCTCCCAGGGAGACCGCTGCTCGCTTTCCTAGCGGTCATGGGTTCGTCTGATTCGCCTTCGGAAAGGAACTCAAAGGAAACGAATCGCAGCTGGACGTTCATTCCCCAGGAGGGCTCCTGGGTGTTTCGAACCGCTCTTCGCAGAGGGTTGTCTCCGCACCGCCGGATCTTCCCTCCCTTCCCCCCTCCGTCTGTGGATGGGCGGGCTTAGCCAGCTTCCCCCGAAGAGGCGGAAACCTCGAGTTTCGACGCTTCCGCCCCAGCGCGCCAAATTCCGTGTTTTCAACGCCATGACGGCCGTTGACGCACGTTCGGCGGCAGCTTTCGATTTCGCAGCCTTCGCAAACTCCGCCGTTCTGCAGCATCTCCAGCTCTCTTCCTGTGAATCGGTTCCAAAACTTTCCTGAAAAATGGGAACGTCCGGAGAGAAAAAGAACTGCTCTTCGACGGACCCGTTTCTTCTCTGGTTCAGCTGCGCCCCCTTAATCTGAAAGTCTTTCCGACTAAGAGGTATGTGTGTTTGGGGGGGGGAGCGAAGAAAAGATAACACAGTTTACCGTTTCGCCGAGGGTCGCGACTTGCGGATGACTTGCTACATTCCCGCCCCTGCACCAGACGATGACTCCAAATCATCCCTGCTACGATGCTCCAGGTTTTCCCTACCCGATGATCTCAACCGTGGCGGTTTGACAGGGCCGCGAAGACGCGCCCCTGCCAGCTCGGAGATGCACGCGTCGCGCAGCAGCGACGCGTGCATGGGGTGCGCGCCCTGCTTATCTTTCGAACGCTCGGATCTTCTGAAAAGGTTTACAGCTTCCAGCGGCATTTGCGCCCATCATCCTTGCCGACGCTACTGTCCTTTGCTTTCGGACGTGGCTGCCGATTTTCGCGCATTTGCGGCGAAGGTCTCCGTGCCGCACGCGCGCGCCTTTCTTGCTCGTCTTTGAGCATCCTCGACCGATTTGGGTAACAGCAGCCCCGCATTCGATGACCGACGCTAACGTCACTTCTAGAAGCTTCGGCTGCGGAAGGAGGGGGTGGGAGGGAAAGGTGGCGCAGCCTACTACCATCAAGTACGACGACACAACCAACAGGGAGGAGACGGCAAAAGCCAAGTGTCGCGCTGGCTGTTCCAGGTTCCACGGTGCGCGTGCGCTGGCAGCGGGCCCACCGGTCTCCTCGAGTCGCTCAAGAACGAATTCCCGGAGGTCAAGAGGTGCGCTCCCCGAGCTCCAAGGGTCCGTGGCTCGAGTGGCCGCAGCGAGCGCTGTGCTGCACGTGGACGCGCGCTCGTGCCCAGCCACTCCCGACTCTCGCGTTCCCACTTTCGCTTTTGTGAGCACGGCAGTGTCCCTTGCCCGGATGCTGCGTTTCCGTCCGGCCCGTCCTCTCTCCCCGAACGCAGGCGAGCAGACTGGTGTGCGCTTCCAATACACCGTACGCGCGCGTGTGGAGCGCATTGTATCGCAGACACGCGGGGACGATTTTGAGTTCGGAACCGCCACCTGAGATGGCGGCACCTGCATGAGCCTTTCGAGTCGCATCTTCGACACCCACGCGTCACGCCCGCTTCCTTCTGGGCGATGCGATGATTTTCCCCTCTGACGGATGGGGTGCGCTTCCTTTGATCTGCGGGACGATGATGATCGTTAGGGCAACGGTCGCAGCGATCACTCCCTACGACGATACTTTTGAATCTCTGGGGCGCTTCCTCCAACGTGCAGCGCACGAGCGCCCCGATGGAAAAACTTCGCGGACGGTCCCGTGGCACATCACGGTGGTCCCGGAAAAAAGAGGTTCCCGAAGCGTGCAAGTTCCACGGAAGGACAGCATCTGATACGACGAGCCCCGGGCTCTTCGCAGGAGACCACGTGCGCGGTTTATGTTTTTTTTTTTTTTTTTTTTTCTTTTGGCAGCCGTTTCCTCTCGGGCGCTCTCCGCTGCTTTTGATGATGGTCGGGGGAGGGGGGGGGGGAGTGAGACCGGGGAAGACGCGCGTCTCCCGACTTCGACCAAGCAAACGTTGCGAGCACGAAGGAACAAGTCATCGAGCCGTGCGGCTTGACACTTCTTCCCGAATACTTCGGAGGATGCCAGCAGGAATGCAGCCACAGTACGCGGCAACCGCTGTCTGAGCGGGAGGGGAAGCTGCAATCCTCCTCGTGGGAAACCACCCGGACCGCCACGGCTTCACAGCGGTGAGCAGGGTACGAATCGCTCTCCAGGTTTGATTTTTATTTTTTTTCCGACGCAAGGGGGATGGACGCTCCTGGAGAAGTGGCCGTCTGGAACGCTCGCTTTCGATAGGGTTTCGACTTGCGACCCCGGGAGCACCAGGATCATCCCTCGAGCAATCTGGATGCGTCGTCGCCGGCCGTTCCGGGCTCCAGCTCGGGAAGGCAAAACCGGCGGCGCCGTCGGGCTGCAGCCGGCTGACGAAAGAGAAGGCGCATGCTTGATGGGGGGGGGGGGGGAGAGAAACCACAGGGGGCAAAGAGCAAACACACATCACACACACAGCACACATCGGGGCGGGTGATTGTTGCGCCTTCGCTCGGAACAATGGAAGCCCCCTGGCCATTGTTTTTCTACGGAAAGGAACCCAAAGGCAAGCCAAGTTCTCCGAGAGGAAATTCTTCTACTTAATTTAGGTTTCCAATCGAAATGTAAAGCACTAACGTCGTTGCGTCGATTACATTGTACTTTTGAGCACATCAGGTAACGAATTACATCAACTGTGTGTGCATTTCCTTTTTTTTCTTTCCAATGCTGTTAAAGCGCTTTTTCTGCATGAGATCGAGATGTCGTGAAAGAACGTGGTGGTGCTTGAAATTCGCTGCCGTTTTGCTTTCTGGCTTTCCCCAAAGGCGGGGACGCACTCGACGGATCTGTGTGGACGTCGACGGGACCTGGGAAGGGTCCACTCGAAAAACGCGTGCTCTTCCCGGTTCATCCCGTCGCTTCCCGCACGCGTTCCGTTTACAGATTTCGGCCGCAGCCTCCGAACGCGACTCGCACGAAACTCCCTCCTGCGGGGAGTTCCGGGCAGGAGTCGCCAGAAAGCATTTTCGCGCTGCTCCCGTTCTTTTGGCCCGCTCTGCTCCGAGGACCCCTCCCCCCCGCTTCAGGGGCAGCGAGCCGCCATCGCAAGTAAGCCAAAAACATTCTGCGCGCGGGGAAGCGCCTGCGGTCGCCCTCGCTGCGTGGCGATCGACGCAAGCGCCAGGTCGCGACGACGACGACGGGGGAGTGCTCCCGAAGGGCCGGCCGTCGGCTGTCGCGGCGGATACCCCTCCTTTCGAGAAGCGAGGAGGAACGGGACGAGCGAAGGCGCGCGGAAGAGAGAGAGGGAGAGAGAGAGAGGAAGAAGAACCCTTTGCCGATCGCGGTCACGTGGTCTCCGCTCCGCGCCGAGACGCGAAGAGCTCCGAGATAACTTGGCCGCGCGTTCCGCTCACGAGACGCACAACGGAGCCAAAGGCACTTCATCTACTCCGAAATGCTGTCGGACGCTTCTTCAAAGCGCGGCAACAACGCACGTCTCCGCAGAACGGCTGTGTTGCCCTCTGCGAAGAAGAGGAAGGAGAAAGAACAGGCAAAGGACCGCACGAGTAAGGTGTGGAGGATGCCGGAGCGCTGCGGTCTAACGCTGCGCACTTTGGGGGAGGAAAACGGAAAGAAGTCTATCGAGGCTGGTAAAGGGCGGCGATGGGGTCCAATGCCCTGCAATCCGGGAAAACTCCACAGGAGCACCGCAACCGACTGTTCCTTGCCCCGAATGAAGGCGGCGGCAGTGCCTGAAATCGCCCATTAGGTTTCCGCCGGAAGAGTGTTGGGCGAAGGTGAAAAAGCGAAGGTTGAGGAGCAGAAGGCTGGGACGCACGTCTCAAGACCGCCACAGTGTTGGCGCCCGTTCATTCCCCCCCCCCCCCCTCCATCATTCGTTTATCGATTATTCAGCAAAAAAAGAAAAAAGAAAAATGGCGCCGCACTCTGCCCTAAGGCGCGAGGTTTCGAAAAAATCTGCCCGGCATATCCAATTCTTTTTACTCTTTCCTTACGTGGCTTTTTTCTAAATCCATGCTTTGTATTTGAAGCTATGTGGCCTTTCGAGTGGACGAACAGCGTCACCCCCTTCCTCGTTGCGCATTATTCTCCTCTGCATCTCCTGCATCCCCCTGAAAGTTTCTCTCTGTGGAGCAGAGCGTTGATCCGGCGTGCGAACGAAAAAGTCGTCCGCGAAATTTTTCGGAAGGCACGTAGAGCGGGCGTTCGGTTCCCGTAAAAACGAGACTTTGGCAATCCCACTGCATTTCGCTGAAGGCGAATTTGGCAAATTACTTGGGAATTTAGGAAGAGAGCTTCGCAGTCTGGATGCAGTTGCTGATCTAAAGCCTTGTTGATGCCTAAGCTCGCTTGAGGATCATGCGGCAACTCCCGAAAATGCCCAGCAACCTGGCTTTGCCCTTTTAGCACTGCAAAATCTCAGCTGAAGTTTGCGCATGCAAAATTCGAGGACCACGTATCAGCCCTGCATTTCCCGATGAAGCCACGTGGTTCCCAGGTTTTCTAGAGCCTTCCCCGAGGGAGGGTCATGAAAAGGTCCCAAAGTGTGGATGCCAAGTCCAAGGACGACTGCTGTTTCTTTCTCAGAAGTGCTCCGGACAAAAACTGGGTAACTGCTTTTTTGCGCTGTCATGCGCGAGGGTAGTGGTGTGTGGTGGTGGTGCAAGTGCGCGCAAGTGCATGCAAGAAGCGCAGTGGACACCTGCGTTCCGAATGGGAAAAGCCGAGGTCGCAATGGACTGTGCGGCACAGAGTATGCCTCGGCTTCGGACTGCAAAGTCACAAAGTGTCAATCCGTCCGTTTGAAGACACACGGGCAACGCCTGCCGCGGTCCAACCAACTACTGACCGTTCGATCCCGAGGTGGGCAATCCCCACCCCAAAGGCTCCTTTCCTTCTTCAACCAGCGAGAGGGAGAAGGGGGGAGGGAGGGGGAGCGAACAATTCCTGCCCAACTTTCGAGGGAAAAGTCCTGCATTCGAGTTCTCGCTGTTACCGTGGTACCGCAAGGTGTGATGAAAATACCAGACGTCGGTTGCCGGCTCCGCGCGGGGCACGGTCGGTCATGAAGGGCGTGCTGCAGGCGTTTTTGCGCGAAAAGGGCCAAAACAGCACGCAACGCAGCGCGCTTCAGCACAGCAGAGGATGAGAAAGTCCTTCTGATCTCAAGGATGCGCGGACGGCGCGCACGGAGTCCTGCCGGAAAACCACTGCATCCTTCGCGTAAGTTGTTGGCTCGCGCAGGAGTCCTGAGCCTCCCTGCTGGGCGTTGGGTGGTCCTGCAGAGCCATGGCGGAAGGACGTTTTTCGGATGAACTGTCCTTCCGGCGGGAACGGATCCGCGATCGCGGGAACACTGTCCACAGATCGTGGGGCAGATGGCGCTCACCGAGCGCCATCGACCACTACAACTGCCCGCGTCAGGACGCAATGTCGTCACGTCGGTCTTCCGACCGAGCTCTGCGCTCCCACGTGGAGTAGGGAGCGGGGAGCTCAGCTGGAAGCGGCGGCTTGTCGAACGGGAAAGCGCCCCAAATTTCGCTCGGGGAGCGACGGGGGACAACGCGGGGGCGCCGGAAACGGACCAGGGAGGAGGAACGATGCCGACATTCCGAAAGGTCCTCCGCGCCAGCGGTGTGCGGTTTGCTGCGGCGACCGGATGCACCTCGACGGGAAACGACGTGCTGCTCGAGGAGGTTCGACGCCGTGCGTCGCCGTCAGCAATGCGCACAGCGATGAGTGCCATCGTCAACGCGCCATCGTCGGTTGGAGCGTTGGCGACTTTCCGCTTCCGGTCCCGAAGGAGTTAGCCCGACGGGGGGAACGGCGCACGCGTGCGGCCTAGCGGAGTCCCCGAGGACTTGGCCATATCGAGAAGGACGCGCTCTCCGGAGACGCGACGGGCAGCTGGGGGGTCCTGCGTCAATTCTACGCGCAGCTTCCAGGTGAAGTCCTGGCTGGACATGATGCACGAGTTGCAGGAGCGCATCCAGCTGAGGGAAACGCCCAGACCTGAGAGCAAGGGCCCCTTCACCCCAGTCGAGATGCTGCTCAACGACATCCGCCAAAAGAATTACGAGCTGCGCGCCCCTTCGGAACGCCGGCTCCCCAAGAGGGCTCTGCCAGCAACACCACCGACCCTCCACACTCTCATCATGGAGTGCATCCGCTCCGGGCCGACTCTCAAGAAGGTACGGCTGCGGCGGAGCTCCTCTGACTGCTCACCCTCTTTCGAAGAGTCGGGAGCCGCGTGCTGTCCCGCCGGCTGGTCCAGCGATCGGGACCCCGGACGGGAAGCTGCGATCTGAACATCCCGCGCCTCGAGATGGCGGCGCTTGCTCTCTCTCGCTGCCGCGGCAACGTTCGCTCCATCTCGGCTTCTAGGGACATTACCGACGAGCGAAGGAGGAGGAGGAACAGCGGCGGTGAGAAAAGAGGGAAGAAGAACGGTTTTCAGGATGCGTCGCTGTTTGAAACTTGGGGCGCTTCGGGAAGGGGGAGAGTAGCCAATTTTGTGGGGAAGGGGCCATGACGCTGGTTGAAAGTTTCGAGTGCTTTCCAAGGTGTACGCGTCTGCTCCAGAGGTGCGGCATGCACGAAAAGCCAGCAGCATGGCTCTTTGGGGTTGGGGGTGGATGGGTGCTATTCCTTGGGGGTGCATGGACTGAAGCGCAGTGGAACGGAAATTTCTTCCCCTCTTCTCTCTCCCTCCCTCTCTCTCTCGCGTTGCACACGCGCGATCACCGCAAGAAATGCTGCTTCCCAACTGCAACTGGAGCTTTGCATGCACGAGAGCAAACTCTCTCTTCAAGATGAGCGACCGTGTTCTTCCCCCGCCACCACCGAGATTTCTGACTCCCAAAGAAAAGGTCGCCGAGGACATTAAGAACAGGAATTATTCCCTTAAGCCCACGTATGCCAGTAGTTTCCGAGCCACGGAGTCCCTACCACGAGTGGAATAATAATAATAAAAAAAAAAAAGCCACTGTGAGAAGCTTCTCCCCAGGAGTGTTCCCACTCCTTTCGCCTGACAGTGAGAAGTCTGTCAAGAGCGCACCGCCTCTCGGCGGCGTCCAAGCGATTCGGCTGTGCTGCACCGCAACGGTGCGGCACGTGGGGACGCGCGCTCGAAGACGCGCGGGTGCAGCGGGCGATCGCCAACTCGTCTTCGCCGCTACTCGCGGGCACGGCGCGTCTTCGTTCGTTGCTCGAAGCTTGGGAAAAGAAACGCTCGGAACCCAAACAGCTGCCTCCCTTCCATCGGAGGAGTAACCTGAAGAGTTCTCTCTCTCCTCTTCTCCCTCCCTTCCGTAAGCTCCGATCCCTGGATGTCTGGCTACCGAGCCCTCTCCGCTCAAAGAGAGAGGGATCAGCAGCGCGCGCGCTTCGCTCTACACTCGTTTGGCGCTCTCAAACGTACAAGATGGTCCCCGTTATGCTTTTTTGATAGGCTGCCTTGAGAGAGGAGAGGGCGCTGCAGGTAATGAACACAGGGACGGAGAAGAAATGGTGGCAGTGGGAGGGAACGGTCACAGGGAAGCGTGGCCGGTAACTCGCGTCCACTTGGTCTGCTTAGGCGTGCATGGAATCTCAGGCGTCCATCGGGGGAAGGACAGGAAGGGAGACAGAAGAAATGCCTATGGAAACTGCCACCAAACACTTTCTGAACGTTTCCGGAAATGTGTCGCAAAAAGCAGCGTTCCCGAGCAGGGATTCCTCGAAGGCACACCACGACCATGAATCGAGATGGCGCTGAAGGGAACGAGAAAGATGCGAAGCAAACGGGAACCCCTCCCCCCCCGCGGCATACCTCATCCCGTCCACTTGGCTGATGCCGAGAGGTCAGGGGGGGGGGGGGTGAGAAATGAAATGGGGCCTGCAGGACTCGAGACGAAAGAAGCGAACCCATTCTAATAGAAGCAACGAGTCGAACGAAACGCTCGCTCCTCGAGAGTCCAATCTCATCCTCCAAACTCACCGAATCTCGAATAGGCGTAGCACCTTCAGATGTTTCGTTCCTGACCCGAGAAAGAGGTCCACTTTCAGTTCCTGTTGAAATCCGCTCTTCGAATGATGGACTCGCTGCTCGCCAATCGCGTTCTAAACGAAAATTGCAACTTTTGGTTTTCCTTTCTTCCTTCCCTTCTTCGCCTCAGAGAGGTCTCATTCTTCCAACAGCGACTTCTCTCCCGCTGCCCACTTCTTGGATGCCGCACAATTTGCTCCTTGTCCCTTTCTGCTTGGAATGCATCCTGGAACAACGAAGCAGGTTAAAAACGCCAAGAGACGAAAGCGGTTCTGGAAGCAAGAGGGATCATTGCCAGGCGATCTTGTCACTCTAATCTTTCTACTTTCGTTACGCCGTTGAAAATGGCATGGCTGGGGTGAAGTTGCGTCATCACGTGCCGCCACGGATGTCCCCAAAGCACATCGAACAGGGAAAGTTGGTCCATGCCAGCACAGAATGGACGCTGTGGAAAGGCTGCCCGAAGCTATGGCTCGAAAGTCCTCTGCGCCATCGGGCGGTGCTGCCGCCATCCAAGTGCCCGTTGCGAAGCAATGGGGACTTGCGCATCCCGCGGAGGGTGGCAATGGAACCAGGACCGGACTCGGAAGCAATCGCTGCTTCACTGGCCGCCTTGGGCTCATGTTTCGCGCGGTTTTCCTCCGCTGAAGGGGGGTTGAGGGTCGACAGCTTTCCCGGAAGCAGCGAATAAGACGGACCAACAAGAGCCATGGGCCGGTTCCCGCTTGCTCGCGAAGTTGGGGACAGCGACATCTTCGCGAGAGCTACCGCTCGCCACGTACTTCCTCTGCGTACCGGAAAACGACAGAGCAATGTTTCATGGGAATCGTTCGCCTGTGGGAGGCGAACGCCGGCAAGCGGGAAGAGAAACGGAACCGCAACAGAATCTGCGATCGTCATCATCCCATCCCCTCGCCCGAAGTCTCAGGAGGGCTCTTTTGGGACGGAATCATCGTAACTTTCAGCCGACAGGAAGACTGCTAAACGGAAGAGTGACGCACCGAGGGCGGAAATGGGTCGTGCTTGGAAAAGCAAGAGCATCTGAGGAACAGATCACAACTTTGGTAGAACAGTACTCCATTTCCCCAACCTCTTTCGGATTGCTAGGAGAATCTTGGGGGGATGACAGGCTCAATTTGTGAAGATTGAAAATCTTGTGCGCCTACGATGAAGCGAAAGGCACATCCGCGGCAGATCAGTGAGGTGATCGAAAAGTACAAATTCCAGGAGTACCGCAGGCAAGAAGGCTGCCATTTCACGTGGAAGAAGAAAAAGGGGGCAAACACATCCTCCGAAGCACGGGAGACCCTCCTGTGGCTGCGGTGAAAGAGAAAGCGATGCAGCTAGCTGCGCCCCAAGCATTTTTCAGCAGGCGAAGAGACGCAGAGAAGCGCGCGCTTCGATCCCGCCACCTCTCGTTCCGTGACGAGCAGAAACTTGGCATAACATTGGACTTCCCTGGTGCAGCTCTGCAGAGCAGATTAGATTAGAAGTGGTCCTGCAACACGACATCTCTCTCTCGTCCTTCACTCCACAACGCACCGATCGGGAGGCCGCCTCCAAACGAGCTCGCGAAGGTGCAAAAATGAAAGAGCCGAGGAGCACGAAAATCAAAGACGGGAGCGTCTTGCACAGCGTGTTTTCGTCCCTTTAGGGAGCGTTTTCGTGAAGGGCATCGTGAGCAAGAAAAAAACAGCCACCCAATAACAACGAACCCCGACCGACCGGACGCCCGTTAGTCGTTGCAGTATGCCCATCTGTTTCACCTGATTGGCCTTCGCCTCGGAAGAGACTCCCTTTTCCGCTTGCATCTCTTTGAGGGCATTCGATCGACTGCCAGCTTAGTCTGACCGCGGCGCAGAAGAAGACAGAAGAGATTGCTGGACAGCCTGCTTGTCACTGAACTGATTTGTTTGGCTAGCCGACAGCTCTGCGATATGCTTCGCTTCACAGATGACCTATCTCCTATTCCGCTACAGCTTCCGTATCTACGGGAAGGCGCTGAGACGTGAGCAATATTACTTCTTGGAACCCGTCATGCGGCTTCTGAGACTTTCTTTGGCAATGCGAATTGCTCGCTGCGGGTCACAGCGCCCTCAGTCGGGGAGGACAGTCGCACTGTTGCACATCCACGGCTTGTAGCGGCTGCTGATGCTACGAGGGACACTCGGTCTGAGTGAGGTCGCATCACTTCTTTGCTGAATGCAAGAAAGGGGGGAGGCACTTCCCGGCTGACCGCTGCCCCCTTCCTCCCCGCGCTCGGTGCGACCACTTCATCTTCCCGTTTTTGGAACCCCCAAAAAGTTATAATTCCGTCGGAAAAGTAAAACCCCGGATAAATTACGCGGGAGCAAGTAGGGAATACCTACTGCCTCCAAAAAATTTTTGGAGGTCATGCCACTGATCTAGTCATCTTTGCCTCACACTTTGCGTTTCTTGTGGCTGAAACGGGAGCCTTACGAAGTGAAGTATGATCGACGAGGAAGAGTGTCGTCAGAGAAACCGCGGTCGGCAGATCAGTGTGTGACCGCGCACGGGAGCCAGGTTCATACGGTCCGCCCCGAGTCAGATTTTCCTGCCACCCTAGGGCAAAGCGAAACTAGCAAACGAGTCCTCTGTTGCATAGCTCTGGAGAAAGGGATTCCTGGCTGGAGCGGTGATGGCTCAAAAACTGGAATCGTCCCCCCCCCCCCAGCATCCTGCGTGAGGCTGCATGGAGATGCGGGTCGATCCCACCCACCCTCCTCTTCCTGCTGGCTGCGGACGGTTCCGAACGCGTCCATCCTCACGTGTTCAGAACTAATCTCCTCGCGACTTGCGGTTGGTTCCGCCGGCGTGCATTCCATAGCGAAGACTCCTCTGCTCCGCAGAATTTCAGGAAAGCAAACGTCGTTCGGGAAAGGGACGCCTTCCTCACGGGTGGCTGCGTGGGTCCCTCGGGAAGCCGAGACGCTCGTCGTTCGAGATCTCTTGAACAGGTCTTTCCTTCCTCTCACCGGCTTCGCACAGAAAACGGGCTGAGCAGCGTCCGCACGGGTCCCTCAAATACCCTTCCTTCCTCCTCCTCCCACGTCCCGCCTCGCCACTCAAGGAGAAACGAATCTCCACAGGAAGGGAGGCAGCAAGTCAATGCAGGTGCTCGTTGCGATCTGGATATCTTCTCTCCAAACACGAACACTCGGAACATAAATGAAAAACCCTTAACATCCACAGCATTTATTCAACTCTTGAGAGTACACCGACGCCATGCTTATACAGCACCCGATCAGCATCTGGTCGTTTTTTTTTTTTAAAAAAAAAAAAAAAAAAAAAAAAAAAAAAAGAAAGGAAGGAAGGAAAAAAAAGGACGCTATTGGTCTTTCCCCAGCGACGACTTTTCTGAAATCATATGCGTATTAGACGCTAAACGGGAAACCATCACCAACGATACAATTATGAAGTGCTCTCCTTCCTGCATCCAAAGCTTCCAGATGCTCCTGGTGCGACGGCAAAGTGGTCGTCATTCAAGCAAACAGTGGAGGCTGGAAGTTGCTTCGATGCTCCTGCTCACGGGATAGGGCGCCTTCCTCAAGAAATACGTGGGAAGCGCGGCCAGCCCTGCCATGGCGCACAGCGGAGCCATGGTCTTTAAAGTAAACACATCCCTCAGACTCGCGATGCTTGAAAGAACCTCTCCTGCGCGCACCGTAATGCAATTGTACGGCAACAACCCTGACAAGAATCACAAATTAGTAAACAGTGCAAATGGAGCAACAAGCAGCAGACAACACAATGTGACCGAATCCTTCCGTCACCACTTGCGGACTTGCCAAAAAGAAAAAAAAAACGCAAACACACACACACACACACAAAAGAAAACTTGCAAGCAAGCTTGCACAGTTTCCATGTGCAAACACACACGCATGCACGCACACAACGGCAACAACTGCAAAATGCTCGAAAAAGCACACAGTCGAATGAGCTTCCGCGTACTGTGAGAGCCTCAACTCCTCGAGCTTTGCAGAATGTTTCTCGAATGATTCATTTCGCGTAGTTGCCTGCTCATCGCACACCTTGAAGCCAATTTGAGAATTCTACGCTCTTTTTTAGGCGTCTCTGCTCATTAGAGAATGGGCTTATCTCACTCTTTGGCTTGACGACAAAAAAAACCAAACAAACTCCAGAGCACTAGTGAACGCCATTCACTTCGCACACTGCAACACTTGCGTCAACACCATCTTTTTTTCCATTTTTCCCTTACCACCACCTCGGTGGCCAAATTCGGTGCCTCCTTCCTACCCTGCCCTCCCCCCCCCCCCCCTTTCCTTCCTTCCTTCCGCCATACCATTCGAGCATTCTCTACAGGCTTGTTCCAGGAATCATCGTTGTTGTGCAACGAAATCGGTAACTTCGGAGCTAACGGCACGACAGCATACGCTGGCATGGGAACGAGCGAGATCATCCCATCTTCATGAAACGACACAAGACGCGTCCACTTCCTTTCCTTCCTTCGTATTTGCTTGCTCGTTTTGGCTTTTACCGTGAGCTCGCGAAGAGTCCGATCCGTACCCGATGACCTTTGGTGCTTACTCTTAAACACGACAAGCAGGTGGTCAAAACTTTTGCCGAGAAATCCGTACGAAACGAACTGCCGCTGAAAGTCTACGAAACAGCTCTCCTGTAATTATCAAGAGACTGGTATCCAACACAACTACTCTCTTTGCGGGAACGCCACAAAACGCCTGATACGCTGAACCACCATCCCAAACACGTCGCTTAGAAGCAGGTGGCAAAGCTACAGAAAGCAGTTGCGATTCCCTTTTTTTTTTTTTTTTTTTTTTTTCATTTTACTGATACTGGATGTATTTTTTTCTTCTTGTTCTTCTTTCATACCACATAGATGTTCGGCCCCGATTCCATCACGCAAGATACATGCAAAAAAGATTGTGCAGAGAAAAGTAACGTAAAGTAAAAATGCGCTGCACCAATAGTCGATACTGACTGAAAAGACCCTTAACGTGCCAATTCTACATCTACAAAGTTCCCATGATTTCCAGACGCTGCTTCTCGGGTGTAGGGAACAAATGACGTCATGCAGCAAACGATCGCGCTTTGGGGGAATACGTGACAGATTGAAAAAAAATAGGGGGAGGGGGATGCGAAGACTACGTGACAACTGATTGTGAATGCTTATGTTATTGCTGTGAGGATCGCTGCGCTGCTATCTATGCTAATTCAAGCTATTGAAATCGGAAACAGAAATTGAAATCTTCGTTTCCCGAAATTACATTGATTAAGCATTCAAGTTCAAATGTTCGCCCCATGCCTTGAATTCGTACAGGTCGAGGCTGAAAATGCAAGCTTGGTTTAAGATAAAAGAGAATCGCAGAGTTAATGCCAGAGGTACAACAACAAGCCATGCTTTCCTTTGATCGCGATGATGACTCTCGTTGTCGTCCTTCGACAATTTGTAACAAAATGTTGCGAACACATATTCACATACAAAATGCAAGAATAACCCAAACCCTCAAGTGTTCCTGATCTATGATTTTCACTTTATACTGTTTAAAAGCTGGCAACTGTTCTCTCAGATCTTGAAATGAAAAAGTCTTTCACACACGAACGCTAGCAAATGGGATGGCGGTTCGTTCCCGAATGGTTTTGGGGGGAAAGTTTGCTCCTGCTGAAGGCACCATTGCACGCATGTTCGGTAACAAACTCGACTACAGAAGTGCTACGTTTCGATTTAGGATTTGCTCCGAAAACGCTTTTCTAATTCGTATTCTCTGGTTAAATTTCCAACACTTCACAAAGCTCTGACTTCTACAGGTCGAATATTGATCTGGTATACTCCATAATTTCGACCTACCAATGGATATTTGTTACCATTTTTCGACTTTTACGACTTAATTTGCAATGTTCCATCAAGAACACCAAATAAATAAACTCTGCGAGTCAGCACATCTATTGCGGTCTCGTTGAAAACAGAAACTGTTTTCATTTTCGGTTTTTGTTTTCCTCGATTAATTCCTCACAAAGACCTTCACGAATGACTCAAAATGCACATGTGATCCGTCCGACAGAAACTGCTCAAAAGAGTGGCCAACAAAATGAAACCCTCCCTAAGATGAGTCCAAAGGCTTCCTAAACTCCCGAGGATGCTACTAAAAATGTTTCTTGGGTGAAGTAACCAGCAGGATCATGGCAAAACTTGGTTTCTGTCTGGGCAACGCACAATGCTGTGCGGATAATATTTGAAACCCGGCCATTTTGCTGCCAAGATGAGCCAAGTTGAGAGAAGTGTTTCCGAAAGCAACTTCAGGTTCCACATTAGAAAATGCTGTGACTTTTTTTTTTTGTCTCAGGGCACTGAGGAGCTGATGTTTATTTGATTTCCTGGTTCGTGAGAGCACACTCTCGTGTTACCTCATGTTATTTATACCATGGAACGTTGAAATAGGAAGGCGACAGTGGCATGCAAAAGTATATAGCTCAATTAGACCAACAGCAAGTAACGCTCGTCGTTTGGTGGTATTTTTGAAACACACGGGGTGCTTTCATTTGGTATGAACTCATTGCTGACTGAAGAACAGATGGGAAGATGAGAAAACTCTTCCAATCAGTTTGTAAATGAGAAATTTCTTACTTATAAGCTAACTGGAAGTTGCGTGCATTTGATAAGGCTACGTCAAGTGTAACCAAACAAGCACTTAAGAATAAAGGCACACCTCATATCTGTACGCAGAAAGTTCGAAAGGAGGCTGCACAACGGCAGCATGACAATTTGGCAGGATACAGAGGAATGGAGACGAGCATCCCATTCAATGTGAAACGAAATCGTGAATGTATACGGTGGAGTAGCCAGTTGGAAATGTCTGAGAGGTGCTTCTGAATGAATGCGCTTCCATCAAAAGATGAAAGTCAGGAAAAAAAAAATTAATTTCGATAAAGAGCGACAATTCCATGCATAGGAAGTGGACTTTTAATCAAACAGGATTTTCATGGCATAAACCGCAAACAGAACGGAGAATTTCCAAGAACAAACGAATCGACTAATACCCTGAAGTCCCTCATACGAAATGGCAGGAAAAAAGGGGGTCCCCTCCTCGATCCCGAATTGTGGACAAAATCACGTGGATCAGGAATAAGAACGCTTACCGCAAGAGTCGAATTCGGGGAAAAGGTGGGCTAGGGTGCGAGATATGGCAAAATTGGTTCTGCCTGCATGACTGAAAAGAAGCATAACCAAGATATTCTTCATCCGTTCTGTGTTACGGCAACTCGAAAAAGAAGAAAAAGAGTGTCCTCCTTTATTTGCTTTCACGATATGCTCAGTGAGAAAAGTTTTCGATCAAATTCCATCCTCAATGTTTCTACACGATCTTGTGACTCTGAAAACCTGCCATCCAAAAAGTTTGTTTGGACTGAAAAGTATGGCAACCATATTTCGAATCATGTGGCAGGAACTTTCACTACAGGGCTCAACAACTGCATTTTATGCACATTAACATTATATGTAGAAATGTTTTCTTTTTTTTTTTTTTTTTTCTTGTATGTAGGGCACAATAGAAAAGCTGGGATAAAAGTTTGGCTGTGACAGGCGCGTTTTTTACCGCTACCTAAAAATATCGATATATTTGAGTTGTATGCAAAAAAGAAGGAAATCCACGAACGCATGGATACTTCTGAAAAATACGGTAAAACTTAAGTATCAATCAAATATTTTTTATATTTGTTTTATAAAGATCTTAGCATGCACTTTTGATTTAAGTTTGGGAAACATCAAAGCAGCAAGCAGGATCTATGCATGCGGTCAGAGAAAAAAAAAAATGCTTTTCTTGTTTAAAAAATTTACATTTCATCGATTTTTGAAAAGTAATAATACATTATTACTCATTCTCAAAAATTGGTGAACATTAAATGATCGACAAACTGTAGTGTTTTTGATTATGGTTAAGAAGTTACTCAATGACAAAGGGGAGAAAAAACCTTGGTCATTAATCAAGCCGAAAGGTAACGAAGGAAATTTGTAGCTTCATTCTCTACCAGAAAACTTGCAATTAACCGCAGTAAATGATTTAACGAAACGAAAAGGATAAACATCATTACAATTCAAATATCTAACTTTGTAGGTTAACCAACTGACAGTGAAACTGCACACAACTAGCATAAGAATACAACTAACATACCATACTTTCAATACGGAAAAGAATACGAATACAATCCATTTTACGATTTAACGTTACATTTTGGATTCAAAATGACAAGAATCAACTTTCAAAACAATTGAATACAGTTACAGATTCAGTTTGATCAAAAAGTAAAAGTTTTTCCAGTGATAATTACCAATTTAAAAAAAAGAAAAAAGAACTTACAGTCAAAAAGAATCATTCTAATAGGCTACATCTTAATAGTAAAAAGATAATCCCCCCTCCCCCCCCCCAAAAAAAACAAAACAAAACAAAAGGAAAATGCCGTATCCTTCAAACATGCAAATGCAGAAACTCTGATATAGAAGTTTCCCAGGTCAACATGGATAACTGAAAGCCTTGAAACTGATCAACGAGTGCATTTAAAATTATAGCGATTAAATGAAATGAACACATCGTGGAATCAATCAAACAAACACAGAATGAAAACTTCAATCTAGCTAAATGGAAAGAATCACTTTTGATAACACCATGAAAAGGCACACATGTACTTGCCAAAACAAACTTTGTTGGAAAACCATTAAAATGCATGCAATATCGTGCAATTACAATTAACATGTTGTTATGACATCATTCTTAAATCAAAAATCCATACCTCAAATAACTTTCAAACATGCAAATCCAAATACTAACCAAAGTTTTTTATGCATTCCTATGCCACACTCATGATACATGATAATTTTATACCATCATAAGGAAAGAAATAGAACTAGGCAACAACAGAGGAAATTCAGTTGACTTACCAAAGAATACAGATGTAAAAAAAATATGTATAGGAATCCCCACTATTGGAGATCCTACATTAACAAACCAGTTAGGGGTAAATGGGAAAAGCCGCAGAGACAAACAAAAGAAAAACAACCTGTGATGATTTTTGTTCACCTAGAAAAAATTATTTCATGATTTACAATTTCATATTGTATACTTTACAGATTCACTAAACCACCTCAACTTGTCAGGCATTTTGGCAACAATCCAACTTTTTCCAAAGGTTTTTGATAAGAGGAAACAAATGGATGAACCTACAGAGCACAATATGCAAACAAGTACACTACCATAGAGGAAACCAAAAAGTGCTCCACTGAGTACATTCTAAAAGAAAGGAACAAGTTCAAAATTTAAGTATTTTCTACATAATAACACACCAGAAGCATAGATCCAGGAATGGCAAAAGATTGCTTGTAAAGATATGCACTGCAAAACAACAACAAGGTGTAAACTGGATAATCTTTCTGATACTTCTTTAATGATTTAGAAAGGGTGTTTACATCAGCTAAACTTGTAGGAAATCGTATTTGTTCAAGGTCATTATCAAACGGGCAAAAATAAACAAGCATACACATGTGTGTGGTTGCCAGCATGAAAATGAGTAAAAAACACATGAAATTCTTCATTGGAGTGGGGCTCGTTTGGTTAATAAACAGGGGAGCTCTATATGCAAAAGAATCTTTCCAATTCTCATGGAAGCACTGTCTTGAACCCTTATTTTGAATGATCATATATGTTTTAAAAGCTATGTGATCGCATTGACTATTGTGTCTCTTCCTACGTTTTCACTAATGCTAAAGAGAGTTTCAAATCATTTTCAAGGCAATATATGCAAAACCGTCCAGAAATCATTAATAAAACGTTTCGAGCATACACAGGCCTTAATTCAATGTACAGGCTGAAATTTATGTTCAGTGAATATTAAGGATACAACAGGAAAAGCACAAATCATATTCATGAAGGCACATTGCCGATGACATATTCCACGGGTTAACCAAACTCCTGATTGAATGGATAATTCCATTTAATTAGGAGCATTTGGTATCTGTGAATGAAATCCACTTTCTGTGATTCTGGCAAAATTTGAAATTCTCATGTGAAGATCGAGAAAAAAAATAAATAAATAAACACTAATGGAAATTAAAAAAAAAAGAATCACAAATGTCTCAATCAGCTGATGCTTCTTTAAATAAGATAACAAAAGAAACACATAATCTTTATTCTTGTGGACGAATAGAGCATGGAATTGCAACTAGAACATCCGACTTCTGCCACCGAACATTACTTGCGGATAGTACTTATAGATTTTACGTTGTGCGTACTCACAAGGGCAACAGCTTTTTTCAAATTACGACTGGCACGTGGATGCATAGGAATATTTGTTTCTCCGTGAAAGGATGCCATTTTTTAAGGCCATACACCTGTGTATGCCGTGCCGATCCGCGGTAGCTTGGGAAAGATGACGCCACGCGTTCTTTCGGATGGTTCTTTTCGCACAACAATGCAAATGGCCGGCGGGGCCAGGAGAGCAGAGCAGTGTTGCCTACCGTGATACATAACAGTGTCCATAACGCTATTTAGAAAATACATTGGCGGGCTTCTCTACATCGCTATCGTTTCCATCCGAAAATGTGCCAAACTTCTGCTTTTTTGGGGGAAATTCGACTTGTTTCTCTGTGCAGAAACCACGTACTCACATGCAACGAATTCTGGATTCATTTCTCTAAACTAATTTGGAAACCTTCATTCATACACACAAACGTGTTTAAGAGATTCCTTTACCATGCACAGAGCAATAATTTGCTTCAAGGAACGAACTTTTTCAAGATATTGCAGGCGGCAAAAGGTTTCCAAGGTTGATGGTTACTTTTCTGTGAGAGCTTAAGTAGAAAGCAAATTCGTGCCACCCATAAATTACAATGTGCACTAAATTCGTCGAGTCTCTCTTGACAGTTTTCACTCAGGCATGGAATACCAAAGCTTTTAAAAAACACACAAAATATTTACATCGAAAAAAGTGTCGACACGTGATGAAAAGCATTTGGAACATTTTGCTTTATTCCAGACTGAACAAACATTTGCATTTCCTTAGAAACGCTGCCAATCTTATCATTTAAAACATCCTTCTACAGGGGTACTTTTGTTCCGGAAGTTCTATACTGCCGAAATTTTCCAAACTCCTGCTTTCATGCTGAGATCCGCTGGCTGCAACAAAATAGTCCTGCAAAAGATACATTTGAACTTTAAACAGGGTCCTCTTTACGTTCCAAGCTAAGCATCTCCAAACACACATAGAAACATAATTTGTTACTTAAGTTGAATTATACAAGCAACTAATAAAGGTACAGGATGCTATTGATTGGCATTCCAACATTAAATCGAGTCATTGCATCAAGTTTCCCAGGATCTGGACAGCGTTCAGAAGGAAAACTTCTGTGTTTTCACTTATTATTCATACCTTTTTTCGATCCAGAATGCATTTTGACGGAAGGAATAGCAGCGTGGGTACAGCGTAGCTGAACTGCGGAAGATGCCGCGATTCGTAATTTACGTGTACGTACGGAAAGTCTGGAATGTGGTGGAATTCTCTAATGTCAAATTGGTAATGAATGCGTTTGTTATGCTTTCCCATTAAGCAGCATGCCATTGTAATACCACAACTGATCAGCACCCAACTTTGGAATGAAAGCCGCATTCAGAGAATGAGCAGCAGTTCTTAGTGGCAATCAATAAAAAGACGAAACAAAATTCTATGTCTAATTAGGAGGCAGGGAGAATAAGAGCTCAATTGGCAAAAAATGAAATGAAATGAAAACCTGGATTTTCTGTGGACGATCTTTAGAGTTGCTTAAAACCGAAACTCTTCACCGGTCTTGAGCGGCATGGTAAGCACATTCGACAGCCGCAAAAGAAACGTTTACACATGTCACTCTAGCACAGAAGCACAAGGGGAAACCAGACGGATTGAAGCGGTCCAGGCGTTTGCTGGCAGTCCATTTGCAGTTGGCCATAACTTCAAAATGACTCTTTTGAAATTTGCCATACTCTTGTCGAATTCCATTGGGAAAAAGACTACAATAAAGGAGCTGAATGTACCTTATGATGGCAGAAGATAGACTATAAACCGAATTCATATGTTCGAAAACCAGGAAATAAGTAGGAGTCAAAATAATTACGTAAATCATGGAACATCAGCTAATAAAAAACTTTTTTTTTTTTTTTTTACAAAAACGTTCAGCAACGTTTTCATGTTCCTTCCCTCCCCCACTCTTTTCTATGTGCAATCTTATGAATGCTCCATACATTACTTTCCATTTTAAACACAAGAAGAAACTTTTCTAGGGAAAATTTAAATCAGAGCACTCGAAAGTAAAACCACTGAAATGCAAGAATGTCAAGGAATTTCGCCTACACGTGAATTGGTGGGCTGGATGTCCTGATTTCAAAGACCACTTGGGAGAGAATCGGATACCGCAAAAAGAAAATCAGAAAAGTGCCAATAACAGGTTTGCATAACGCAATACGTGAAGTTAGAAAGTGCTGCTGCGTCCGCTACAGCAAGTTGCAGAGCACCTCGCGGAGGTGAAGCCTCTCGCTGATGGAATGAAGCAGTCGGGATGCGACCCAATGTAAAAAGAAAAAATCCTACAGCCGCGAGGGTGGAGGAGGTGCACGGAAAGAAAGGAAACGCAGCGTCGAATCCGCTGAAGCAAAGCGAAGAGTGGACAGAATGATTTCGACGAGACCAATAACTAATCGGATTCATCCAGAACGAAACATGACTTTTCCGTTGACATACCTACGAAAACTTTGCTGGAAAAAGCATGGTGCGTGGAAGCAGGTAAGATATCAACAGATCCCAAAAGGCAAAAGCTGTGGACTCTGGACTGGGAACGTTTACATTTTCATGCGTTTCCCGACGTCCCATCACCAACTGTACCTCCAAGAACGGAGCAGAAGCAGAAACTGCGAATGCTTGTTCTGCGGGAACAAGAGATCAACAGATGGCAGATTCCAGGATTCAGTAGCCATAAACAAATCATGGGAGGGAGGAATGCCAAGCAATGAAAATGACCTCAGAGCCTGCGGTAATAGAGCGGACTATGGGTAAAAGCACAGAAAGGTGTACAGAAGATCATCTGATTATCGATCAGAGGTTATGATCCACTGCACGTGCACTCCTCGTATTATAGTGCAGCGTTTCCCAAACTTTTCCTATGTCGGAACACTTCACACATCCTGAAATTTTAACGGAAGACCTTGGTTATTTTATAGGGTAGGGAGATGTTAATAATAAATAAATTAAGCAAGTAAATATCGTAAGAGTTGAAAGAGCAAAAAAAAAAAAAAGAAACATTTATTCTCAGATCTCCATTATGTAAAACGAAACACCTGGAAATAGTAAAACAAACTTGATAGCATTTAAAATACATTACTTTTCATAATTTTTCACGGAACACTTATTGACAAACATAGTTTGGGATACGCTGTTTTAGTGGATCACTAGTGTATTCTATGGATATTTCTTTGTGTTCGAATGCCTCAGGAACTTTTGATCTTTATTCTTGTATAGAGAAAGATTGGATGAGCTTTATGCTCTTCCTTCAGAAGGGGATAAAAGGGGCACTTGAAATCCCCTCCAACACTTGGAAAATTTGTTCGAAAGAGCCGGGTAAATAAGGAGCCCAAAGCAGTGTCCCTTTGGTCAGTACCTTGCAAATCAGATTCTCACTTGCTGGATGCAAGGTTTCTGACCAGCGCGCCCGCCCATTCTGAACACTCGATCTTTTCTTTCAAAGAAAAAAAAAAAAAAATGCCATCTGGCTGCATGAAAGGCACATGACAAAGGCAATGTCCTTCTGCATGTTGCCTTCCTTACATTCCTGAGGATCATCCGATTCCGAACGATTCGTGTGCAAACGAGTGATGCAGCTTGGAAAGCTTTCGTTCTGAAATGCACTGACCTGAAGGTGAGTTGATTTCTTATTTGGAAGGATGACTAATTGCCTGCGCGTGTGCCATCGCTCTGTCCGCGTTGCTATGCAGGAGATGCATTTCCGTTCTTAGCCCCGCAATAACTACGATGGTTAGAAAGAGTTTCCTGCTCCGTTTGGATACAATTAGCAGGAACGTCAACGAACGCCTGGACGGGGATGCGACCCAAAGCAAGCTGGAATCCGGAAGAACTTGCTGTGCGTCCCAACGCGCGCCACGTGGTCACGCGCGGTGGATCCACGCACAGAATTCGCTTTACGGTTTCGCACAGTCGGTGGTACATAGGAACATGAGGCTCTTACCGTCACAAGCTGATTTATGAAATGCTTGCGTGATTTTTTTGTAGGGTATTTATTGTGAACAGCAGTCAACTGCGACGTCCTCGGTCTCTCTGAGTCACAGGAAGACAGCACGGTATTATGCAAGTGATCGAAAGGATCCACATTTGCAGGAAGCGATGCTGACGGACTGATTCTGCTTGGCATCGGTAGCCTCGAGGGAATCTGATGCCTTCGTGAAAAGGAAATGACATATTTGTAAATCAATAGGATCCACAACCTAGGGTTTGCTTCCAAAAAGGGGGGATCTGTTATCTCCTTTACCTCCGAGTCCTGCATCTCGAAGTTTAGATGGAAAAGGTTTTCATATCCAAACAATTCCTTTTCCTTGCTGATGAAATATTCGAAAAAGGAGTTGAAATGCTGTTCTTCAATTTTCCGAATGTCATTCTTTCCTGGTTCAAATTTGCGATTTCTTTTTGAAATCTGACACGCAAATACCTACCTGTTTTTGATTCAGTCGAATTTTTTTTCGATTTCGTATCTTTAACGGCATCTTTCCAGTTTCCTCTGACGCACGCGAGATCAGAATCCTCGTTCAAGGGAATTGTGCTATCCAAAAGATCCACCGAGGAATTCGTGAAGTTGCCTTCGTCGATATCACTCTTTCTCATTTCCAATTCCTTCAGTGTGAACTGCTCGTTTCTGCTTTATTCTCTACAGTAGGCACGAACGCATGCAAAATATGACCAACTGACCTGTTTGAAGCCATAGCTCGTATGCACCTCTTTGTGGACAGTTTCTCTATAAATGATCATGTCGTTCAGTAATGGTGTGCGGTTGTTTAATAGGAAAAAGAAAAAAAAAAAAAAACTGTTTCATGGCAGCTATAATGTTTTTTCAATCACAACATAACGGAGAACCACAGTTAGGATTTTGAAAATTTATCTGTGTGGATGTGAACAGAACGATAGATTTAAGTCAGTTTTCTAACATCAGTGCAACATAATCGACTTTGAAAACATGGAAACGCCGTCCTACTTATGAGGACTTGCTGTTGTATAACCCACTAAAGGTGGATGTGAGGGCAGTAACAAACTGTGTGGAAACCAACCGCTCATTACATACTCAATTCGCGCAAGCTTATGATGTCTTGTCCTTGCTAATAGAGGACAAGTATGCGGGTACATGCCATCTGACTAGTTGATCATGAAGCGGAAATCCCATCCACGATGTTGCAAGGGATCGGAAGAAATGATCAGACACTGTTTTTGCAATTTGTTGATGCTTTCTTTTTCTTCATCTCGATGAACATTGCTTTGATGGACTCATCGCAGTTCTTGGTAAGTGAACTTTCAAAAACCTTCGATTGCTTCCTCGGAACCAGGAGTCAGAAGATGGGCTGAGGCAAGCACGTTTATTTGCGCATTTTCCAGATTGAGATTCGATTGCTTTTTCTGATACGCATTTCTGTTATCAGATTTTCGAGAAAGATTTCATATTTTCCACAGAGATTTCTTAAATTTCTTAAATGCTTCGTGATGCTCTTGATTCAAACTCCAGACATTCACATTACAAAAGTCTGGTTTGAGAGAAAAAGAGGAGACGGAGCAAGAAAAGAGGGGGGAGGGGAGCGAATAAGCTCTTGGAAATCAAGAATTTCATGCGCAATTTGTTTTAAATAACCGGTTGATAGATGGAACGCGTCACCGAATGTCCGATGCGTTGATATAGTACTGGTTTGGAGGAGATTGGCGAAATCCCTTGAATTATGCACATACGAATTCTTCAATTCCACATCAGTAAGTCAAAAGAGTTACTTGACGATGACGAAACACAATGATGATTTCATCTTGACGATCACGCTTCCAATAGGATCTTTGCGCCAGAAAAGAGAGTGGAGTCACCCGAATTTCATTCTCACAAATTTGGCAATGAATAAGTAAATAAAAAAAAAGAAGGAATTTTCGCAAATTCAGGAATTTGGTCCTTTGGAGAGAAGCAAGCAATATTAGAACGGAAAAACGGAACCCGTCTCGTTGTGCAGAGACGACTGCATTTTATTCGTATTAATATAACTAAGGCTCGAGGAATTTTTTGCGAGCCTCCGTTTCAAAAAAGATTTAGAAAGTCTATCTCATTCCCACGTCTGTGTTCAGAATGGTCCAGATGATATGCCGCATTGCGGGCAAGAGCTTCGAGCTTTTCGAGTTACAGCAATAGGAAGCAAGATTGTGGTGGCCGCTTAGCAATCATAAAACTGTGAGGTCCCAGATTGAAATTGAAAAAAAAAAAAAAAACTTATGAAAGCAAACCGCCAAACTCTACAGCCTTTCGCTCTCGTTCACTCTCAGTGCTCTGTGGCAACAGAAATCGAATTTAATGAAATCTTTTCAGAGAGACTTTTTTTCCTGGAATATCAAGAAGACTCTAATTTCCAAAGACCAACAAAAAGTAAAGGCAAAAAGGTTGCTCCTGTTATACTAGTAGTAGTCAAATCCTATAGTAAAGGAAGAGGTAGAGTAAGACTATGGTTTGCTGTTTATACTTACAAATTTCTTGCCCTTTCTTTCTTTTTCTTTCCTGTTTTTTACCCTTTATCATAATTCAAGAAAAGGCTTTCATCATTCTTATTTAAGAGTTTCTGCATTTTTCCTCTATGAAAATAATTTATTCCTAAACATGAGTCGAACGTTCTCTAAAGGGATTAATCTTGGGAATAAATCAATGACTTGTTTAAAGATTCGCACTGCCAGGTTTTGCGGTTCCGTCGTAGTACGTGCTCGTAGATAATGAAGGTTTCTCGCATTTCTGATAAAGTCTACAAAACGGGAATGGACCGATGGGAAGAAACTGCCTCTTTGAAAGCCCCCCCCCCCCCGACATGCGATGCGGTGCGAAAGGAAAATCCCTCTCCCCCGCCCACGATGGAGGAGGCAGCAGAGAAATTTCACCGAAGGGTTGCGTTGCTGCAAGAGCTGCGGCGACCTGTTCGAATTAGAAGCCACGGTTCCGTTTCGCGCAATCTGCCAGCAAAGAATGTGGCGCTTCTTTCCACGCCTCCCGGAACCGTGCCGAACGGTTTCCCGAGAGTTGCGACAGACATGCAAATTCCTAATTTGCATTCCTGCGTACGCGGGTGCGACACAAAAAATCGCAATACTTTTTCCCACTCCCATTTCCACGTGACAGGAAAAGTCACCTACAGGAGGAACCTGCGAGGGAATCGGAACTGATTATTCCC
Source organism: Raillietiella orientalis (assembly GCA_036172245.1). Lineage (NCBI taxonomy): Eukaryota > Metazoa > Arthropoda > Ichthyostraca > Raillietiellida > Raillietiellidae > Raillietiella > Raillietiella orientalis. The sequence goes on along the minus strand of JAYWIR010000002.1, from coordinate 6,880,529 downwards.
CATTACGGGAGGTCCTCGAAGCTTCGGAAAATTCGCATTCCAAATTCGAATTGGTTACCCAGATGGAAGGAGGACTCTTTGCTGCACTGTCAACACATGCAATCAACGTGAAACGGGAAGCCCAAGGAATGGGCACCTACGCGGACTTCGGAATCCAGGATCGTCAAGCATGCTTCGTGGCGAACTTTGTCGCCGCAGAGAAAATCCTTCTTTTGAAACATAATTCTTTTGAAATGGATCTGCGATTGCTTCTACACTGTTTTGATCATTAACCTCGACGAAGCCCACATCTTCTCTGGAATGCACGCTAGCTGCATTTCAGAATCATGATTCCGTTTCTGTCTTCTGATGTAAGGTAAGATGCTAAGCAGATTATGAGAGAACTTGCCAACTTGCTCCATGGATGTTGTCATATCATACAGTGCTTTTGTGTCGATTCCGTTTTTGATCACCGTTTTGAATAAGAAATGCCTTCTTTTTTTTTTGTATGGGAAAGTTTTTTCTCTCCCTCTGCACTGTGAAACAAACTCTTGCCTTACTTTTTCAACTGCCAGTTTTTCCCAACTCCGTTATTACTCAATGTGCTTTGCTACACTTAGTTCAAAACAGCGCGTGAGGGGCTTCGAAAAAAAAAAAACCCTCTCCATCCATCGTCATAAACATACATTCTTCGCGATTAAAGCTAATTCGGTGCTTTGGTTATTGCTGTTACAGAGTAACTTTTAGCATGGATAATTGGTATCAAAGCTGCTAATTATGTTCCGGCTGCTTGCAAGGCACAGCTCTAGCAATGTGCAATTTATAGAGCTTGGATTGGACTTTCATAGAAAGCTTCGCCGAAAGATTTGTGGCTCTCTGGTATAGTACTATCCATTAACTGATCAACACGAGCAGCAGGTTTTTCAAACTACTGATCTCAGATGCTCATTCTGAATGCCTCGAATACACAAAATCGTAGACTGGAGCAAGATTACATGAAGAAGTAATTCATGGAATTTCCACGAGGAAAATTTTCCATCAAGGAAGAATTTGCGTAAAGCTGCGGCTTTCTATTTTGTGTTTTCCATTCTTTCTCTTCTCACAGCTACAAGAAGAAAACAAGTGCAAGAGATTCTCGAAACTTTTCTCTAATGAAAAGCCGGGGCGCTTCGATAGACGCAAGTGGACTGAAGGAAATGATTTCAGTTCATTTCTGACCCCGATTTCTGCCTTTGGGCACATCACTAGAACGAAATGCTTCGGATTAAGATGAAGGCTACCCTCTCTCCTTACGCGAACGGTAGGAATGGAACAACTTTTTCCAGTTCCAGGTATCTCTCATAAAGAAAAGAAAAGAAAAAAGAAAAAAAAAAAGGACTGCAAAAATGCTTGCTAGCATCAATCGAATATTTCGTCAGTTTCAAATCCGCTCGTTTTCCTGCCTGCCCATTTTTTCCACGCAGTGACATCGACGTGATCTGCTTGGTTTCAGCTACGTCGCGGGACTCGCGTGAAGAAGCCGTTTCGTGGGGAGGGTCACTCGCAACAGTTTTTTTTTTTTTTTTTGGCTCAGAATACCGTTCATGTGCGGGAACAAGGTCTCTGCAGATCTGCTAATAAGTGCGGAAATTTCGCTGATTATGTCTTCTACTTCACCATGCTGCAAGAATGGTTTCGTTAGCGTTTCCCTGCGTGAGGCCCCGGGCAACACCTGCCTGGAGTGGGGAGCACTTCGTGCTCCTAAAGGATGATGGATGTCTGTCGTCGGGAAAGAGGACATCCGATTTCACATCGGGAGCATCTTCCCGTGTGCAAAAGTCCAAGGGACTCTGATGGGTTTCGTTCGCTAAGGAGGAGTTGCCGTTGCTGGGAGTACGGAAACCGTCGCCATCTTGGGCGCCGTTGAAATGGAAGAATCGCCTTATAGTACACATGAAAGAGCTGTCTGTTTTCTTATTTCTCGACCTTTCTGAAATAAAAGTTAAATTTCAGTGATCGTCATAGTAAGTAGTGTGTGCACCTTACAGGTTTCTCATTTTTCATTTTTTTAAAGGAAAAATATCAGTGGAACAATATCTTACTTGTAATTTTTTTTTTAGCAGCCACTTCCCTCATGCTTGTTAATTGACAACCATAAATATGTATCTCTGCTCCTATAAGTCATGCATCCATTTCAAGTGGGTTACCAATCCTAATATTCATGACTCAGTCCTGGGGGTCACAAACTGAGCATGCTTTTGTCTGGGAAATTCTTCGTGACAACGATCGTCTTGGCAACCGAGCAAAACATTCCAGGATTCCCCCAAGGAGTTTTCACTCCAAAAGTGATGACGATTATGTGATTGATTCATGAATTCAAAATGGCCATACAGAAAGAAAATATACGATGAAATGTGTGTTGATATTAAATCAGGTAAAAAGAAAAAAGAAAAAAAAAACACGTGAGATTCGTAGGAAAAAAATCACAATTTCCTTTCTCATTGATTAAAAAGTCTGCTTAATGTCTCCGTCCATTTCATCTTCCTGGCTTTGATTTGCTTCCGTTTTATTTATTTTTTATTCAACATTCGAAAGGATAATGGGATTTATAAAAACTTTACTGGAAGGGGGGGGGGGATAACATCAGTAATCCCAAACTTTCTTTAAACAGTGAAATGAACAAAAGTGGAACGGAAACGAAACTTTGGTGTGCACAATTATACAATGCAAGTGCGTGTAATGAATGGTGACATGATGATGATGGGCAGCCCCACGGAACCTCATTTTCATCGCGTTTCACTTTGACTTCCACTTATCTATGCACGTGTGCTGATGCTTGCTAGTGCTCCATCTTCCTTTCTCTCTGAGATTTGACCGAAGTGCTGGGAGAGGATACAGGCAGCCCTGATGCCAGCGTCCTCCTCTGCATCAGGGCTGGACCATTCGGCGCGGGACAGCGAGAGCCCGGCTCTTGGAACGGAGCGTTCCCGGCACTGCTCGCGAGTGCTTAGAACTCTTAACCTGCACGGTCTTACGAGATGCAGGAATGGGTTTCCGATGGGCTGCAGGCACGTCGGACAGGGGGAGGGGAATGGACCACTTCTGAAACCTGGCTCCATCGCTCAGCATGCAGCAGAAACACTCCTTGGCGGAGAAATACAAAGTTTGAAACCTCTTCTAAGCATCTGAACGAAGATTTTTTTCAGGACTGCTTGACGGCAGCAACCCCAAAGGGCAGAGAGCCCAAACACACAAAATTGCCCTCCCTTGCCATTTAAAACTGCATTCGTGTGAATACCCTCGCCTCATCTGGTAAAGCTAAAATGTCAACCATTCGTACTCCGGAAGGTCTGTGGAATGTGAACACGACGTCTGTGGCCAAATGTGCATCCAAGTTTTCGGGATATACATATATATATCTATATATAGTTAGGCATTTGAGAGAGAAAATGCATATTTACTTCTGTACGTTTAGGTGGCGGCACTCGCATGAATACGCCGATCGATTTCCTTCCTAGAAATGGGACGTTGCTGCTTGCAGAGTTTGGACGACTCGAGTCCTCCACGCTTTTTTTTTTTTTTTGATAGAAAAAATGGCCCTGAGATCCGAGTCAGCTGCACTCGAGTGGATATTTAAAATGCTTTTCATTTGATTCGTTCGTATCTGTTTGGCGGCACTTGATGAGATTCCTCGATGCAGAAAGGAATTTTCGACCGAGATGTGAGATTCTGCCCGGATAGCGTCGCAAGACATCACGTAAGGGGGATGCTGCTTCCCATGTGCGGCTGCAAAATAAGCTTTAAATTCCCTTCCGTGGTCTGCAGACGCAGATATGGAGTTTCGATATTGAATCCCAACTTTCTAATAAAGGTTGACCGAATAAGGGAGCAGGAACTTTTCTCTCAAGTACCTACCTATCAAATTGTATCGATCGCTTTGGCATCGGATGCTGCTGCCAAGGTGCGGGTAGATCTGAAGCGAGATTTTTGCTCGGTAGCTTGGTTCTGTCCTGAAGATTTGGTGACAAATGTATCTCTTCTGCACGTTGTCACGGGAGATGTCAAAGGGGCAGACCCGAGAATGCTTGTTTAAGCTGAGGCTTTTAAACTGAAGCTCATTCGGAGGATTTAAAGAGTTCCCATTCAAAACGGGTCTCAATGGGAACACAAAATTTTGTTCTTAATACCCTCCCCCCCCAAAGCGTGGGGATCAAGCCGACTGATGGACTTTTAATTGAAGGATAAATGTCGCTTTACTTCACATGTCTCTTGAGAGTGATTGCAGATTGCATGAAAATTTCCGAAAAGGTGTTGGTAGAGAGAGTGTAGGCTCTTTCGTTTATGAAGTAAACTGGAGGTGATATCCTATCGTGTTTGGAAGAAACAATAAATAATACTGTGATCTGAAGTGATGTCGTGAAAGCAGTGTCCGGTTAAGTACGTATTCTTACATCTGTTTCACATATTTTTCACATTCATGTTTTACCTATTTTGCATTTTTTTTTTTCTTCAAAAAAATGACCACATGTTGCTAGGTTGCAGGCTCGTCAGCGATTCCTTTCTTGTCGCACGAAATATTTAAATATTCTCACAACGTAGTTTCCAGCAGTTGCAGACTGGCAATGGACTGTTATTTTGGCTCTCTCTCAGAGAGAGGGCAAAAAATCTGCATCAAACTGTTTTGCATACGCAGCTGATTCGAAGGCCGCTGAAGGCCCAAATAAGCAAAACCATGGAGCCAGTTCCCTTATCTTTGTCCATTTCCTTCCATTCATCTCACTCGTGTTCTTGATTATTTTTGGTACAGTTCCTGGATCTTTTGTTTGTTCTCTTGCTTTAAATTGTCTGATTCTCGCCAAGTATAAAAATTGTGTGGATGGAGTTCACATGCGGCAGTGAAAAGGAAATGGCCTAAGGTCATAGTTTGGATCGCTTCCTTCCCTATCCTCAACTCTTCCCAGATGATGCTTCCGAGAATTCGTATCAGTTGGCGAGATGAAAGGCAGTTGGTTATGTGTGTCCTGGTGTAACGAGAGGAACCACATCTCGGCTGTTTGTATGGCATTGGGCTCCGCATCAATTCGGCTCTGAAAAAGCAGGTTGCTAGCTCGGAGTCACTGGTCACCTTTGCTGCACTGCAATATGGGGTGCGAGACCTTTCTTTTTCACAAATGTTTCTCATACTCCGGTGCAGCGTTCTCATACTAAGAAGGGTTAAGGGAATCTCGTGATTTTCAGCGTATCGCGACAGTGCTGCTGCTCCTGAACGCCGTTGGCAGATGCCACGCGGAGACGCCTGCGGCCGTAATCTCACGGTAATGTCCTGCGGAGAAATGGGGACTCCGCATAACAGTTTGTTGGGTCTACGGAATCCTGGATCGACGGTTCCTTTCTCCTTTGCTTCGCTTTTCTGGATAAAGTAGAAGAGACAATTTCTTGCGTTCCGCGATGAGTCAGGGCAAACGCTTTGTTCTGCAAAAATTTGCATGTTTACGTCAATGTTATGATTATTTGACTTGATGTTTTCGCGTAACCCAGGTCACTATAAAGTGCCTTGTGCACAATTCTACTCCTAATTCCAAAACTCAGAGGAAAACATTAATTCCACAATCTGGCACTTTTTTTTTTTTTTTTTTACTCATGCAAAGCGAGGAAAGTCCCCCCTTTTAATGCCAGTAAGAGGCGCCCATGGAGTAATTCTGTGCAAGAATTTGTGCAAGAAAGGAAATTTTCTAGTCTTGATTATTTAGGAAGGAATTTTCGCTTCCGTGAACCCTCCAGACAAATCTGTGTTTTAAAATCAGATCAGTGGTTTATTGGATTGGGGACTTCTTTTCATTCTGCAGTGCAGATAACTTTCAATTAAATAACGAGCATTTCCACCGAATAATTTCGTCCGAATATGCTGAAAACGGGAAGGCTCCGGCTGAAAAAAAGTTCCGAAGACCATAAAATCCGATGATTTTCAGTCGTTCTTTGCTTGCATAGTTGTTTTTGCCGTTCAGCAACGATTTTGTGCGACCTCGGTATGACACCGTACTGATGGAATCGCACGGTCGAGTCGGTGGCTTTTGTTTGAGCACCCCGGCAGAGGCGTGCTGTGAACCTTGTTACCGAATGCCAGCTACGGTGGTGTGGGGCCTGGGCCTATTTCATTACGATGGATGCTGATTTTCGTGCAGAATCAAAGCAAAGCTGCTCCCTACGAAGAAACGACTACTGAGACATGCGAATCCAATTCACATACATAAACAAACACACGTGTGTGTCTATTTTGTGTGTATGTGTACTCATGTATGTGTGTGTATATGTATATTAACATGTACAACACAGTCACTCACTCACTCATTCACACACACACACACACACGTGTGTGTGTGTGTGTATGATGATATGTATGTATATATATGTCATACATACATAAGCACATCTGCTTATCCCTGCCAGTTTTCCTCGCCAGTTCATGTTAGCAGTACAGTTATCCTTACCGTACCAATCGATATTTTATATAAAGGCTAAGGATATTTTGGGATATTTTATATAATTTATAACATTTGTAATTCATATTCGCGGATGAGATCCACTTCCTGCGTCGTCGAAATTATGGGAACTTTGTTCGGTTCCTCACATGGGTAGTGGTCGCAAGGTCACCTGCAAACTCGGAATTCCCAAAGTTTTCTGAAGGAAGGAAAATGTCCACGCGGGCACCTGAATTTCAGGCACATGCCGGAAGGAACTCTGGACTTCTAGGAATCGCGTCAACCAAAACTCTGACTTTCAGGGAAAAAAATTCAATGCCTTACCACTGCAAACCAGCCAACGGAAACGAAAGAATAGTGACTCTCGGTCAAAGAAATGGAGGTTTCCACAACTTTTTGTTATCATGCTTTCCTTCGGTACCCTCAAGGTCATCGGGAGAATCAAGAACGCGTCCTGGGTGCCGTTTCATGCGGCAACGAAGTTTTCGTTTCTGAACTTGAGAGAAGATCTTCGATCCCCACTTTTCGCTTCCTTGGGGGGGGGGAGGGAACACAGCGAAGGTTCTCAAGCCCCCCAATCCATCCCGTTTCAAGATTCCGGACATCCGTCGCCGGTATTCGTTCTGTGTGCGGGTTTCTTTCATCCGCGAATGCATCTTGCTCCTTCTTTGAGGCGGCGACGAATGGTGATCCTGTTCTTGCGCTGAAGCCTTTTGTACCCTTCCCCTCCTCGAAAAACCACGATAGCACCATACCGTGGAGAGGGTAGGGGGGTCATGCCGAAGTGTCCTCCGTGAGGACTTCTGGAATCCTGCACATCAACTGGTTGCGTGAACTCCTTGTGGAAAGGGCCGTGACCCTTTCCATAAGGGGCCTTGACAGGTAATTCAAGATTCATAACTTTTCAGTTGCTGCTCACTAAAAACAGATTGCGCATCTTCCAAATGGTCATCCATTGAGTTGCATTAAAATTTCGAGTCATGTACTTTTTCTTTGGGGATTTTGCATAGTCAAAGCGTGTACAGAAATGAAAAATCCAGTTTCTGTTCTCCCCAAACCTATATATCTACTTATTCGTAGATGAGAAAAAGAAATGCAAAGCTTGGCGTGGCTTTGAATATACACCATGTATGCAGTTAGAGGTTAGTTGAGAGTTCCGCGGCCCGAGCTACAAAAAAGAGCACCTCGTTTCTGGTAGTAGAGTTGGTCCTTGTTGAGAAAAAGAATGGATTCTAAGGAATCTGAGAGGCAGCATGACCGATTCAGGATAGCTGTTACTTCTTAAGATAGACAGTAGTGCGTTTAGTGGATAAAAAAGGTGTTTTATAACAGAACGAGAGGGGGAAAAAAATCTCAAAAAAAAAAAAAAAAAATCAAGAGATAACCAGTACTGCTGATTGTCAGGGAATTCTAAGGAATATGTAGACTACAAAAAAATCTACCCAAAGTATGTGACATATGACTTACAGGAAAAAGAGAGACAGGGTCGGAAAGCACTACCGATGAGCACACGGAACTGTCCCTCGACGTTCTTCATAAACGCACGAAGAGCTTTAGAGCGGCGCCAAAGAAGGCAACGGAAATTGTTGGATGAGAATATCATGCTTCAGTCTAAAGGCACTGCTTGGAAGAATCAGCAATTTTTCGAGAATCTTTGTAGACAAGGGTATTGATGCTGCATCTTAAGAGACGAAATGCATCAGGACAGGAAATTAGAAATGTTTTGCATCCTCCTCGCTGTTCAGGAGGCGTTTCCGTGCTTGGTTATTTTCCTGAGTGGGATCTCAGAGAGATAAGAATTTAGTAACCATTTGATCTCAGTAATCATTCTTGCATGCCGGAGAGAAGTGTGCATTTCTGAAGAACTAAGAATCACCACACTTGAAAGCGGTTCCCATATTGAGAAAATATAGAGGTGATAAATTTGTTGAGTAAACCAAAAGGGACTAGTTCCACAAAGGAAGGTTGGTATAGATCAATTGCAAGTGGACTGTGGGGAGCTAGGAAATTATGATAGAAAAGATTTTGTTTTCGTATTAAGTCGGCTTGAAGTGCCGTGGAAGACTCATCATTGGAAAATTTGATACTTTAAGATGATGCTTCAACACCTTAAGATGGGAATCCAAGGTGCACACTTTGTATCTGCATTCTCGAAATGGTTGCTCATGGTTTCTCAAGAGCACAAAGTAGGGATTTGGTTTCTGATTCTGCAATCTAAATGCAGTATTTGAACTCCAGTAGATTTCAGAACAGAGTCCTGTACAATTTGGCCTGAAGCTGGGCAAAAACTGATCAGAGATTTTCAGTGGAGTTCATTAGAATATCCACTCGGAATTGCTGCAGACTACCAAACTGAATAAAAATTAAGATTTTTAGAATATGCATGACCCGAAGATATGAGACGTCTTCGATAGATCTTTCAGCATTTATTAAAAGGAACTTCTCATGTGCGAGTTTCAGCATTCGGACTATCAAAATCAAGGAAATGGTACAGAAACCTGGCCCGAAGCCAACGATAACTGCTAAATCTCAACAGTCACGTAATACTGTTGCATCTCAATTTTTGCAGCCAGCTTGCCAGCCATGTTTAGATGAAGTCCTACAATGTGAGATTAGCACTGGAATAGAACGTCAATGGGCCAGAACAGTTCTAATGATTTTGAATGATCTTTCAAGACGAGAAAACATACTAAATGCTGAAAGCAAGCATATCTAATGCACTTTTCTTGAAAGTATTTTGATGTTTCCAGGTGGATCAATGAAAAATATTACAATAACAAACCGAAATGATCCTTCATTATTATTTAATGCAGGTACATTCACATCATAGATAGTGAACTAAATGGCAGATCCAGTGAATTTCTGAATCGATAAAGTCAACATTTCATATTGCTTACAAAAAGTGACTACATTTTTCGAAAACAGCAAATCATACAAACAGATAATTCATTATATACACTCTGCACAAATCTTAATCTTAATAAAATCAGTATGCCATTATATAAAGGAAATTATATTGAAGGGCAGTAATATCTTTCCTCCAAGATTCTTCCTTTTTTGAGACATTCCTGTATCCATTCATCTAAAACTATGTGAAAGTTCTTCGCTCTTTCCATATTTTTTTGCCTCAAGGTAGGCAGACGTGAGAAATCGTTACTGCTTACAATAACATGCGTTACTTCCTTCAAATTGGTCTGCAGTCTTCCACCATAAAAATGTATATCCAGCCGTGCCAACACTAGAGGAGATGGGTTCAGCTGGGTTTGTGAATTCTCCACCTACATTTAGCCAAATGGGTAATCAAGAATACAAAAATTATAATTACTTCAGCATACTCATCCAAGTAAACAGAAAATGTACGGAACAGCCCCCAAATGGGAGGGTGAGCAAACACCATCAGCTCAGTTTCCACAATTTCTTCCCATGATAGCTGATGAAACAGCATCTGCAATTATTTCAGGTATTACATAAATTTCATTACAAGCTTGTCTCACTTCATTTTTTTGCTTCTGGAAAATGTCACGTAGGCTAGCAACAGTGGACAACACCTTGTAGCTATCTCCATACTTATCAAACAGAACTGCTATATGAGCACTTGTATCTTTTGTGCATGACAGAAGATGGGCAGGCTCCAATGGGAGAAGCTCACCACTCTGTATGCATTCTAACAGCCATGAGCAGTTGACCACATCATGTTTTTGTGATTTCATTACATTTTTCACTTTGATGGTAACCTTATTTGTGAGAACCGCAAAAGTCTTTTCTGTAGGATTTTGCACCAGAGTCGCACCATGCTGAGCAGCCAACAGTTCCAGATTCTGCTTAGTATGTACTCCATCACCAGACAGAATACATAGTTCTATATTCTTCAGAATATGGCATGTTGGGATAACTAGTGAGGTATCTGCTCCTTGGAATTGAGTCCCCAAAGTAACCTGTCTACCATGTGACTTTCTTGATTGTGGAGCCTGAGACTGACTTTGGTTTTGCAAACGAAGGCCACCTGATGACTATGAAATCATGATTGGTCTTGCAATTGATACTTTTTTCAGAACCAACTACCTGCAAGATAGAGTGCAATTCTTGTAAAGTGGTGCATTCCTGCCATCCTTTATCTTCTCTTATGCATACCACCCGTGGAAATCTCATGGTCATTCCAGTCCTGTAAACATCTGATTGAACTAGGCCAGCTGCATGAACTTGGAGCAGGCAAGAATGCTCTGGCTTCAACCACACATCGGGATGTTCCTTTGTGCTCACTACGATTTCTGCTGGGCGTGAAGAAACCCAATGAGGATGCAAACGAGCCAATAACTGATGCAGTTCTATCATGGTATATCCAGACCCAACACGTCCAACAGACCAGAATTCCAGAGGACCTGATGTAGCTGAAATTTACTAGAAAAAAAATCACTATAAATACCAGTATCCTTTGTCTTAACAGACACCCCCATCAAAAAATGAGATATGAAGCCTGCTCGTTTCCCTTCTCCATAGTAACCTCCGAGAATGATAAGATCCAAATCATCTAACATGCCCTGTTCATACTGCATTTCTGATCAGTAATTTTGTTCTTAAAATACAGCACTCACATCTGGTTTAATTTTTATCCAACCAGCATTACGAGCATTTGGACGATATGTTGACTGCGGATCTTTCAACACTAACCCTTCCTCACCCCGATCCAATGCTAGCTGTAGAGCTGTTCTCACTTGTTGTCTGCACATCTACTGTTTATCTTTTTTATGAGGATTTTCTTACTGATTGGTGGCTTCTACTCTTGAAATAAACAAAAGACGTCCATCCTTAGGTAGCACAGTTTCTGTTAAATGCTGAATACGTTGCTCCAGGGGTACATTAGTGAGAACATGTCCATTATGTAACAGTATATCAAACACAAATAGGCAAATCTGATAAGTTGGATGAGCAGCGATGCTCCGCAAATCAAGATTATCACCTAATCACCATAACAAACTGACATATATGTCTGATGTACCTTTGCATCCCATGGATTGTGTTTCCACATCCCATCCCACTATTTCCCCATCTAGAATGATTGATGATGTATTAGTGGAAAAACAGTTTTCAATGTAAGGACTCAAAGCACCATTTTGTTTATCATTCCCCAAAATATTTGTAAGTTCAAAGCCTCTCCTAAAATAACAAAACATAAATAGACAGCTATTAAACATGCTGGTACCGTGAAAAATATTTAAACAGTCCACCTTCCATGTGCAACTGAACCCTTTCTCCATCCACTTTGGTTTCGATGTAGAGCGAACCTTTAGAAAAACACTGGGAAATTTTCTCCAAAGAAGATCTTTCTGCTAACATGGGACGAAAAGGGGTGAATAGCTGAATTTCTATTTCATGAAGTCGAAAATTTGGATCTTGCAAGGTGGTGCTAACCTGTAGAGACGTAGTGAATTACATGGTGGTAAACTGAAAGCCATCTAACCTGCAATAAGCTATAAGTCACATCATAGAGATCTTCAGCATCTGGATGGAAGCCTTTAAGAATAGCTGCTTGACCAACTCCAAGCCTTAAAGTTTTGAGAAGAATACGAATAAGCCACTTCTGCTCCAATGCTGACATGTTTCTTAGCAAAAACAACAGATTTTCCTCTAGCTGATCTAGGGTTTATTGTATAAAAAACATGTGTGAAGTACATATCTTTGTCTTTACTGGCATTTTGATTCAGGTGACTGTGTGCAATCGCATCTAATTTGCTATTCACTTCTTCAAGGCTCAAATTTCCAGAAATGGGGCATCGATTTTTGAGAACATGGTAAGCAATTTCTGCAAAATCCCCAGCAGCACTTCCCCCAGTTTTGGGCACCCTACAGATGTTTCATATTAAATAATATTACTGACAATTTGTATCAAGCATTTCAAAAATCTGCATCATAAATATGTACAATTTATAAATAAATAACTTTAAACTCACAATTCACATCCTAAAAATGATATGTAATGCTTATAACATGAAGACATACTTGTAATTCAAAAGCTTTTGTGAATCAGCACTATTTTTATTCAAACAAAGAATCTTTATGTACAGATGTGCAAGTCTGTTTTCCTTTATCCCATAAGCTGGCCTTTCCTTATCAAGTTGTGGTAAAAGTGTCCTCAGAAATGGATACAATGCATCGTTCTATTAGATGGATTGTAATAATTTACTTTCAACTGTCTGAACTTACTGGCGGATTTTCTTCACTGCTACCTTTGCAGATATCACGAAGACGGCTGAACATTTTTCTCACTAATTCTACTTTTCTTGACCCGCTCTTTGGGGTGCTGACTACTTTTTCGCACCATTTGGAAAACTCATAAAATTTTAGTTTCGATGCAATCGTACACTTCTCATCCATACTTTACCAGAGTCACATTCGTCTACGTCAGTACAGGGCAGTCGTGAAAGTATATCTTTGCAGTGCTTACATATTGCACTTTATTTTCGAATAGAAATTTGAAGTTTGTGCACTGGCACTTCGTAAAATCCCAAACATTGTGAAAACATGTTTCAGGGTTTCCAATCAATTTCAAAGACAAGGAAAGCAATGGTTAATTTTTGTTTTATATTATGATTTCATTTTTTTAATTACTTTTATTCACTTTCTAACTTCTGTGAATTTAATTTTGATCTAATTTCTTTCAGTTTTTGAAAATTCTCATAAGTAATGCATAGTACATGCATGATAATGCGTTCTTAATGTACATGTATTTGTTTCACTGACGGTGAAGCAAGTGTGCTTAAAACGGCCTCACTTTCATGAAATAATGCTGTATTTTTTATGAAGACAGATAATTTGCTGCTCAAAACATTTCTTTGTGAAGAGGTAGAAGGCGCTATAATTCAAATGAGAGCGACTTTGAATGAGATCAGTTTTGGTTGCACAAGAAATGCTTTGTGTCAAGTTTCTAGGCTGAGGCTAGTTTTGATTCCACTTTTTTCAAAAATTTATTACGTTATATATATATAAATTTGATCACAATGAAGAAAATAGAGGTCACAATAAATCTCGAAAGATGCTACAGAATAAAATGGAATCTAGCTCACTGTGATGACGAAAATTCATTTCATTCAAGTAGGTTTCTAAGATTACTTTTAAATCTTCAGACATGGCTTTACATCTCTGCCTGTTTTGATGAGAGCAAGAAGAAAATGAAAACAAGCTGTACATGAATGCAAAGAATATCAAACAGCTTGTTGGTCTAAAGTGGGTGATGTAGTATTCGTCGGAAATCAGGGTTGTCTCGCAAAGATCTCCAGAAAAGCACTTATTTCTTATTTGAAGTACATACTTTGAACTAAATTAAATTTTTGGACTTTGGAAACGATGATCTATCCAAATAATAGTATAGCAACTTAGTAGCAACGTATTTTCACGGATTTTTCTAATACAGATTAATTTAATATCAAATAAATGAGCAAAAATAAACAAGGTAATCTACAAGCAGCAGCTTACAGAGGATTCAACAACAGGGTTCAATAGATTATCAAAGGGGTCAGTGGTATTCTTAAAGGAAAGCACTCTTTATATCAGTACACGTTCCAATATTTATTAGGCTATTATCCATCTTATTTATTAGGCTAGTTAAACAAAACCCTTTCTGTCATTCTGTATGTTTTAACTGTGCGTAATGGTGAACGTAGCTAACTATCTCATTGGACATTTGTCTCATCTCTTAGTGCTACTTGGAGGTTTGCGGGAACCGTTGTAATTGCAACTGTTTCAGACTGTTAAGAAATCACTTCAGTGAGAGAGGACCTCTCGGTCGTGTTGATGGCTTCTCCGAGAGACTAAGAATGATTCCTTGCAATCATCTGCTGAAGTTGTCGATCTTTATATAATAGTCATGTTTGTCACTTATAGACTGGCTTATCAGAAATAAATTGCAACCGACCTCATCTGAAAACGCTGAGGATTTTTGCAATCTCAAAAAGCTTATATCCAACTGAAATAGCAACAGCATCTCGAAGAGGGTGTTGACAACCTCTTTTTGGCTCGACAGCATGCTGCCCGCGCAAATCCTACTCCTTCCTGGAGGGGCATCAGTATGTATAAGATGGCTTTCCGAGAAATGGTCTGGAGTCAAAGAGGAGCTCTAGTCTCGCCTGCAGATTTGCAGCGTCTTCCTCCGGGTGGTGGAATGGTTGCCAGATCCCTTCTACCCTTCCACGAAGAATACGAGGAACATCTTTGTGCGCGTTGCTCTTGGTCGCGTGGACGGAACTCCCAACGGCCTGGAAGACAACGCCAGGAGCTGGCGATGCGCGGAATACCGCGAAGTTCCGACTTCGACCTTCGCTGCTTCGACGCACTTGGTTCACGAGACGTCGACCCTCTCTGGTAAGTCGCTCAATCTGACAAGCAGTTCCTTGTGTCCTTGCCGGGTCACGTTTCCTGCTCGAGCTGCAGACTCCTCGGCAGGAGATGCTCAACTTCTGTTTCCATGAGATGCAAGACGGGTGTGACTATCATCGGCTGAGTCATTTGCAGTCTCCATGTCCGGAGAGAAAAAAGCAAAAAAGGAGGTGCCGAGAAACGAACCAAACCGGGAGGTGGGACGTAAGGGCATCTCAGGGACCACTGATCACAGGACCGAATCGTAATCGGTGTCAGAGACCCGTTTCCTCCTTGCTGCCTCCAAGCCCGATGCAGACCCTCTGGAACTCCATGATGAGCGCTGTGAGGTGTCCAGACCGGCCCTACTTATCTATGGACTTATCAGCCCTTCGTCCCTTCCTTCCAATCCTTTCTTCTCCCTCTCTGACACAACAAGATGGGTTGGGCATCCTCGCCCCCTGATGCCCTTCATACCCAACGCACCCTGAGGAAGATAAGGTTAGATGCAGAGGGTTGGTCCCTCATGCCAGTTTCCCCGCCAGACCTGCAACTCGCAAAACCTTGCCGTCCTTGCACCCTGTTAGGAGGGGGGAGGGATGGCCACAGCTGCGTCTCACAGCACTACAAGGAATCCGAACGCCCCTCTTAGAGGAATGGACGAAGGACTCAGAGGACACTCAAGAGCTGAGGTGCCACGCGGCCGAGCATCTTACTGACGCTGACAGTAAGAGCTCTGGCTACAAACGACCAGAGGAAGAACCATAGCGTGCACTCCGTGTCCCAAAGTCCAAAGGTCTAAGTTTAGTGGAGGAGTAGAAGTCCGCAACAGCAGGAGTCAGGAAGGCAGGCACACAACTCTCCAAGATGCCACAGTGCTTGGGGAGTAGGTACGACGCACAGCAACGAATACGCGGAAAGAACTCTGCTGGAAAGGGAAGGAGGGAGGAAGCGGTGCAAACTCTAGGGAGCTGCAAACTCAGTGTGGTGGCCGCACCGCTACATCCGGAGCCGAAGAATTGGGGCGACAGGCAATCTACCTGTATCTTCCCGGAAGTTCTTGCCGATTCCCTTGAAAGTGCAGCATCCTTTGGCCTGAATGGTACACTGGATACTTTCCAGCCACGTATCGCGGGAGAAAGTTGACCCCCTGGGTGCAAGAGATGCGGAAAAAGAGAAGCTTTGCCGCACCTTCTAACAGAATGCCAGGACCCCCAGCACGGGTGGCAGAGGGTGCAACCCCGGATTGGAGCCCCAAAGATCTCTTCCGTCGGTTCTTCCGGCAAGACGGATTGACAGCAGTGACGCACGAAGCTGTCTGCTTCGCGCGTGCTACTGTGGTGGTCAGGTGCTCCCTGGAAGACCAAAGAGTCCATCAAGACGTTCTCCAGATACACAGGGTGCTGATTGTGCAGATTGTAAATGGGAACATCTGGGGACAGGAGATCGAGAAGGGATGGAGGCAATCAGTTGCAGGACATCAGGAGTCCTCAACTCGATGAACCCTCTCTCTCTTTTCCCTTCTTCTCTCTGTCCATCTAGGATTCTCCGTGTCACTGAAGTGATCCCGATGCACTTTCCACTCGTTAGGCCGCTGCATGTTTATTTATTATAAATAAACGTTCCGGAGCTACTTCCGGGTGCTAATTCTGCTTTCTCCTCCGCTGCAACCCCAGCGCGTTTCAAACTCTTTCATTCCTTGTTGGCCGATGACCCGTCATTGTTGATGCGTCTTCATTGTATTCATTCATTTGGGATAGATGGCTTGGCACATCCGGGATGAGGGGGTTACAGCGGAGCGGGCAGGCTCCAGTGTCAGCGCAACAGGGAAGGAAGGAAGGAGGCCTCTTCGCGCTGTCCGACCTCAGCCGAAGGGGAAATGACCTAGAACTGTACCTTGGAGGGTCCCGGCCGGACCCTGGCTAGAGACGAGCCTGGAGTGCGAGAGACCAGGAGGAAAGCGGCGATGAAAACAGAGGAAGAAGGAGAAGGGAAGGAATGGAAGCTCTTCGTGGCGCTGCCAGCGGGAGTCATCGTTGGCGACTCCCGGGGGACTGGCCGGCGCGAGCTTCGCGCTGTTCCGGCCGTTTCCAAGCCCATCGGGGCACCGCGTGTGAAGATCTTCTGGTGAAGGGCGTGGTCCTCGCTTGGGGCAGTTCCTTCTTCACCCTCAGGCTGGGTTCCTTCCCCCTTCGTCAAGGAGAGGGAAGGAAGGACCCTTTAAGGATGAGGGGAACCGGGACATCCTGTCCCATTGAGGTCCCGTGATGCCTGTCCCCGGACCGCCACCACCGCTGCCGTGGCAGGATTGTCGAGGTCCGCCGAGATGCTGTTGAGTCTCGTCTTTTTCGAGGAGGATCCAGCGGAAGTGGTAGGGAAATGTGGTGGATAGTTCAGCGGACCTGCGCAGCTGTGGGGCTCGTGGTCTTATCCCAGCGAGGGCTCTTCTTATGGGCCGGACCGGCACACCTGCAAAGAGCTCCATCGTCTTCCGTCTCAGGCCGCTGGGGTCCACGTGCGGAGGATCCGGCGGAGACCTTACCCCGCAAGGCGCTGCCACCGCTCAGACTGACGCTTCCCTGAGGAAGGATGCAGAGGAGGAGCACTGCGCCCCCGTCGACCCCTGGGTTCTAAGGCCGGGAAGACTGAGAGTCGGGATCCCTCGAGGGATATCCGAGGAGTGAAGAGCCTTAAAGGTGAGGGTGCAAAGAACCTGAGTCCAAGTCCGCTACGAGGGTCCTAAAAGGGACGGAGTTTATTCGAGAAGGGCCAGAAGGGAGAAGGGTGGGGGATGCTACTGGTTCCCAGCGCTGCCTCCTTGGTCGGCTTCCTCCTTGGACTCGGGTCCCCCGTCGACTATGACCATGAGCTTCTGCAGGCTCGCAGTCAGGTGACCTGGAAAGCGCAGAGTGCTGCCAGGGTCCTCCGCTGCCCAATTGAGATGCGCCTGGAGCGCTAGGAATCGAGAGAGCGGGGCGCCGCCTTATCCCTCAAAAGCGCGAGCCCTCTTTCGGTCTCCGGAGCGCTCTCGCGAGATCGAGACGAGGTAACCCGCTGCTTCCGAATGAGGCAGGGTAAGGGGAGGCCCTCTGTAGGGCATTCGGGAGGAGCGGACAACTTGGAAATGCCCCCTTTAGCGTCCACCAGGGCTCTTCCCCTCGGAAGCCGCGGTCCATGCGATCTCGGAGAAGGAACGTCTGTGGGCCGCCCAGCGAAGTCGAAGTCGTGGCGACGAGCGCTGCCGTTACCCCGAGTGCTTTCTCGGGCGCAGGAAGGAAAACGCTTTAGGGCGTCTTCCTCATCCTGCACCTTCCCTTTCCTGTCCAGCAGTCCCGAATAGAGATCCTGAGGTCTGAGGCGGCTGGGTGGATCTGCCCTACCCTTTCCGAGATCTACCACCCTGAGACGTAGCTGGGTGTTCCCACACCTATGGGGTGGGAGCAAGCGGTCGCGTCATCTCCCTGCCAACCTCCGGCAGCTCCCCTTCCCCAGCTCTCCCGCCACTCAATGCGCGATGGTCTTCCCGGTTCTGACCCCAGAATCAATACGATTCCTCTTCGCGTGCCAACTTCTTCGTCCTCCCCCACGGCCCTACCGTAACCTCCGTTTTAGGAGGGGTTATCCCCTGAAAACGGGGATAAGCCCAGCACAACTCTGTTCCGGGGGTGAGCTGCCTGCTCGACTCGTTGCTCCCTGCTGCTCGCGAGGCTTCCTCGTGAGCCGCGCCCTTGGGGAAGAGAAGACTGTGACCGCCTGGAGGGAAGAAGGTCATGTCCGCCCTGCCATTGGACTGATCCTCCTCGCCGGAGACGGGTGCCCCGGCCACCGTCCCTCTCTCTTCGACGGTGTGTCCCAAGACTTGGGACGCTGACCTGCCCACCGTTGGGGACTTTAAAGCGAAACTCCGCCCTCTGCTTTTTCCTTCCCCGCTCGTTGTGAATGCACTGAAAGCGACTCCGTCCCCATTCTGAGCCCCAAGAACTCGGAACGTGGCATGCGAAGCGCGCTGTCGTGACCTTCCTGCGTGTGGTGGCGACCTCACGGTAACAACAAAGGCTGTTTGAGAGGAACTCCTGGTTCGGAGGGAACTCTTGCCAGGCGCTCACGAGGGGCGTTTCGGACGGTGGTGAGGATCGTCTCCCTGGAAGCGAAATTCGGTTGCAAGCTAAGGAGGCACCAGGAATTTCTATTTGGTTGCCTCTTTCTCTTGCGCCTTCGACTGTTCTTCGTAGAGTGCTCTAGGTCGATCATCGGCTGCAGCTTGCTTTTCTTCGATTTCTGCTCTGACTCGTCTAGGGGTGACATTAGTGCTCCAGCACCATTAGTAGACGGTGATCTCCGCTGAGGCTCAGCCTCCTCCCTGAGCGCGGGGGACCACCACGGCTTCGCTTCTTGTCCCTTGGCAGATGCAGAGAGTGTGAAACGCCGGTTGTCAAGGTGAGCAAGTGCCGGGTAGTCTCGATCCAACTCAGCCCGCCAGCTGATTGTTTAAAAAGGAACGCTACTTTTTTCTCGAGAGGAAGGTTCTTGGAAGGAATCCTGTGATTCCTTCCTGTGACTCCAGATAGTGGACCACTTCAAGGAAGGACAGACGGGAAGCGAAAGTTTGTGGAATTCTTCCAGTTTCCTCTTCTCTTCCGCCTGCTCCACTTCTCCTCCTCACCACCTCCGCCATCACGATAATCTGCTCCTCCCTTTCTGTGCCACCACTTCCTCCTCTCCACCACCACCATCATAATCATCTGCTCATCCTTTTCTACTCTTCCTTGTCACCACCACCAGCACCACCACGATCATCTGCTTCTCAGTTTCTGCTCCTCTTGTACTGAGAAGCCCTGTTTGATCTGCGGACTCCTTTCACTTTGCTCCTGCTCCCTACAACGAGCATCCAGAAATTCTGGAAGCGGCGGTTCGCTCGTCTCTGTGCCCCCTCCATTTCTTGGGGCGAGTGCAGGGACTGGGGACGAACGGATGCCTTTTTACCCGCATCTAATCAAGGAGATGGTGCTCCCAAGGAGGGAAAGGAGAGGCGCTCGGTTGGGATTCTCTATTCGTGGGGAGTGAAAAGATACACAGAACCCCTTCTTCTCACGTTCCGCGTCCCCAGGGCTCAAGCCGTGAGCCCAGCACGAGGAGGATCCGCTTCTGGGACCTACGGGTTCTCTGCGACGGGAACCGAAAGAACCCGACTGCATCTCACACTCAGAACCCATCCGCTCCCTCGGCAGGATCGGCCGTTCCCCACGAAGGGGTCAGGGCTGGAGGAGGGGAGCAGCAGGGCGCTGAGAGGGAAAAGCGAAGAAGCGAGAAGGCCAGGACGCTCTAGCCATCCTGGATTTCGCGTGGCGCGCGCGTCCCCTCCCCCCTTTGACACCCGGGAAGCTCTCACCTGAGGTCTTCTCCCAGCAGGCCGGCATGCCGACGCTCAGATGTTTCATGGCCAAATACACGGGCACTCCGGACACCATGATGAGCATTCCCAATCCTGAAAGTGGTCCACATTCAGAACTGGCGGTCTGGTCATGGCGCGCAAGGTGGTAGACGTCGACAGACTTTATCGCTTTGGCCGGTCTTCTGGGAAGCATGAGAAGGCGAAGGGGAGGAAAGTCAAACCAGGAACGGTTCCTATTTTTCCACCTTCTCCTTCCATATTTTTTTTCCGTTTTCTTTTTTTTTGGTCCCCAAGGAGTGCTGAAGAACCACCCGTCTCTTCAGGGGAGGCCCACGGCGCCCTTCAACGCCATCTACGCCACCCCCCAGGGGATGCGCATCATTCTACCAGTTATAGGGGGAATCCAGTAGGGACCTCCCTGTGGATCCAGGAAGGGTTCCGATGAAGGGGTCCGTTCCTCTCCCTCTTGGTAGGGAACGAACCCCGAAGGGAACCATCTCTCCCTGATTCTCTCCAGAGGGACCTCCCGGTTCGCGGGGGCACTCTTCGTTCCTTCTTTGAGGGGAACCTGGAAAGGATCCGCTCCTTCTTTGCTCCTATTCTGAGGAGAAATCCCGAAGGGACGCTTTCCGGTTTCCCTGAAAGGGCGCTCCCCGAAAGGAGGAGCGCCCTTCTGCAGCACTCTGGAGAGGTGACCCCCTCCACCCGAGGAGGGGTATCAATCAGTTCCGTGGAACGCCTCCATTTTCACGACCGGAGACAGGGAACTCCGAAGGACTTCCTGATGTCCTGGAAGGACCCCGGAGCATCAACTCCAAATCCCGGCCAGTCAAGCATCCCGATGACCGAGGTTCCGATGAGCAGCCAGATGACGCAGCTCAGGTAGTTGATGAGCACGTAGATGTCCTTCATTCGGCTCCCAGCAGTGCTACCACACCCAAAACCAACCGAGGTCAGCCGTCGCCATCTTGAGGGGGTGAGGGGGATCGAAATTCTCACGACGCGCTTCCCTCCTGTTCTGAGCATCGATCCTGTCTTTCCGGGCGGGATTCGAACCTGCGACGCTTCGGTGTCGCGCGCGCTTGGAGGTCGCGTCCGCTAACGCGGGTTCCACATCCACCTTTTCCTCCTCTCCCAGGACGCTTCTTTGTCCTCCCTTCCCCATCCCCTCCCTTCCGGCAATTATTCTGAGCCACCATCCCCAAGCGCGCGTGCGCAAGGCCCTGGCGTGAACTCATCGGTTCGTCCAGTCTGCTTCGACCGCCTCGCTCCTCTCCGCGTGGAGACCGCGGCGAAGATGCGCGAGCCGCGGCCTCAGGTCTCAACCATGCCAAGATGTGCGCAAGCGCTTCGCATCGGAGGCGCACGGGGGCTTCCGCGTCCCGGTGGGACAGCGAAGAGGGGTGGGGCGGGGGGGGGTTCGGTGCTTCCCGCGGTCAGCTTACCTGCGTCCAGGGGTTTTGTGACGAGAGGAACCACCACCAGGAAGGTGCATGCGGCAATGAACAGCAGGGGAGTGCACAGGTTCAACTTGATGGGTCGATGCAGCTCGGGGCTCTTCCACCTCAGGTATAGCATCCCGATGACCGAGGTACCGATGAACAGCCAGATGACGCAGCTCAGGTAGTTGATGAGCACGTAGATGTCCCTCACGGCCAGCATCATCATGGCAAGTCCGCACTGCGCGGGAGAGACGGGTAGTGAGAAGAAGAAGAGGAGGATGAGGAGGAGGCGGGAGGAGAAGGAAGAAGAGAAAGGGAGGCATAGGGAGTCGCGCCGCCGGAAGGCGGGAGAGGGCGCCCTCTTCCCTCAGTGAGTGCAGCAGTAGGCGGAGGGACGCGCTGCGCAGCGGCGCCAACTCTTCTGCCTCCCGGGGTCGCGGCGAGTGGTCAGGAAAACTGTGGGGTCTGGCGTCCCCGGAGCGCTTCGGGGGAGTGCTGGGAAGCGTTGGAAGATCACGCGGATCCCGGAGATCTGCGCGCTTCATCCTTGCAGCTGCAGCGGGGGATTCGCCTGCGACCCCGTTTCCTTCCGGACTTGCTCCCGTTCCTCCCTCATGTGACCCTTCTGCCACCTCCACGATCGGACAGCAGCGTGGTAGTCGCTCCAGGTCGGGGAGGGAGGCACTGACGAATCCCCCGCGCGCACACCGCGTAACTTCGAAGGAGGAGAGCTGCCTGGGGAGCTGCCCTTCCTCTTGCCTCCGGCGAGCGACCTCCTTGGCTTTCCCCTCGTTTCGCTGCCTTCCAGCGCCGGGAGCGTTCGACGGAAGAGCGGCACTGCCAGGCAGCGAACGGAGGAGGTAGCGGCCGATACCCGCTCTCGCCGCGGCTGTGCGCACGTGCAGCTCGGGGAAGCCCGCTTCGGTGTTCCTTCCCTCCGGCCCAGCCTCCCATCCCTAGATCTCCCGCAGCCTTACCGCAGCGGGGAGGGTAGTCGCCCCTCCCTCTCCCCCGAAATCACCCTCTAATCCCGGTGCTTTCCTGCAGGAAGGGGAGCGGAAGGGCTCCCGCAAGCGCTCGGGGCAGTAGAGCGGCGTGATGGGGTTGCGTTCCCATGGCTGCCCTCTCATCATTGGGATCGCCGCGCCCCTGGAGCGCGGCGGAGAGTCCGAGAAGAATCGGGCCGGTGTCCCTTGCCCCTGTTGTGCGCGGCGCATAGGAACGACAGGAGCTCCTGCGGGCGCTTCCCTCGGGCTGCTGACCGCCTTCCCGCCTCCGTGCTGGAGCAGCGCGGAGACGTCTGCGCCTGCGTTTCATCTTGGAACCTCCGAGGGCCGTAGCTAAGGCCGCGGGAGGTCATTGTCAACCTGCTCGAGCCTGCGAAGCTCGGAGGGCCGGGAAGTCCCGCGCGCTGCTTTCCCGGGGGGGGGGGGGGGGGGATTTCGAGAAGCTGAAGGAACCCGGCTCGGAGCGAATTTCCGAGATCGATACCCGGGCGCCTTCCCTGCTCCGGTAGCAGGAGCGGCATCTTCGCTCGGGCGCGGGATCTCTGCGGCGCGTCAAAATCCTTCCGAGCCCGCGCGGTTCCCGGTTGGGCGCCCCTCGATCCGGGAACCCGGGAGAGTCTGGGAAGATCAGCCGATGCCGCGTCGTCGCCTTCCGGGTTCGCATTCGGTGCGTCTTGATCAGTCCCGGGGCGCCGGGCCAGGACCACATCTCCGGGTCCGGACTGCCGCGACGTGGGAGTGATCCGCAGATCCACTGAAATGCATGTTTCCTCCCCCTCCGCGGTGCAGACCGAGGGCAGGGGTAGCGGTTAAGGCGGGAGCGGCTTGTCCGGAGAGCTCTCCACAGGGGAGGGAAGTGGGAAAAGAGGAGGAGAGGATGGGCGGAGGAAGTTGCACCTACCGAGACAATCATGGAAGACCTGGGGATGCGGTCTACGGGGTCGACGAAGGCCAGGAACTTGGGCAGGTACCCCTTGTCGGCCCCGATGCTGAACAGACGCCCGGAGCTGAATATGCAGCCGTTGATGCTCCCGAAGGCCGAGAAAGCGACCAGGACCGGAGTCACCCAAGAGATGGGACCGAACACTTTGTTCCCGAAAGTCTGAGGGGGAGGAAAAGAGAGAAAAATGAGAATAAAAAGGAGTGAAGACTGGCAACACTGCGGGGCGCGAACAGCCTGCCCCAGAGCAGGCCAGGCAGGCTGCTCACCGGGAAGCGCTCTGCCCCTCCTCGACCCCGGTCCAACACAGCTTCCCGGCTGCATTCCCCTCTCGAGGGGACGTCCGGCCTCCGTGGGATCTTCCCACAAGCGCCGCCATCGGCGAAGGAGCCACCGACGTTGCCTCTTTTTTTTTTTTTCTCCCTGGAAGTTCCAGCGTGCAGAGGTCTCGAACCCCATCCATGATCCCTCCCGTGAGGGACGCCGTCGATCCCTCCCCTTGAGATCGGACCATCGATCCAGCAAGGGGCGAGGAGCGTGCGCCTCCCTTCCTACATCCTACCTTTGGTCTTTCTCAGGCTACGCGTGAGAGAGAGACGCTCCCTGGGCGTTGGTCCAAACATCCACCCACGCTCGCAAATATGAGGACGCGGGGTCGGGCGTTGTGGGACGGAGCCACTGGGGTCGAGTCGCCGGAGGCGAACTCTCTGGGTCTGGAAGGAAGACCCCGCGCTTCTGCGCGCGCGACCCTCCCTTGATGACCACGCGGAGAGCCGTGGGCAGAGCCAGGCTCAGCCTACAACTCTTCGTGTGATGCTGTCCGGTTCCCAGGACAGGTGCTATAAAGGGAGGGAGGAAGAGGAGAGGAGCACGTAGGACGAATCCGCAGCTGCGGTTGTCTCCTGATCGAAGAGAGCGGTTGCGAAGGGAAAGAGCGGAAGGAATGGGCGCATGCGCTTTCGAAGGTACGCGGACAGTGGTGGAAGTCCGGGCGGGCCGCTCATGGGACGTGAAGAGAAGGAGGGGGAAGAGAAAAAGGGAAAGATCAGTTGGTCCAAGAGAGGGAGTCGCTGAGATCCTGGGATGAAAGACGGATTGCCGCTCCCCTGCCTCCCGCCGCGGAGATGCGTTGCGAGGAGACACGGCAGCGGCCCGCCTGATTCGTGGCCCGACCGGAAGAGCCCGAGAGTGGACCTCTTCTCCAAGGAGCACCCGTCATCCATGCAGGTGGGAGGAGAAAAGGAAGGGGGTGCGCGCCCCGTCGAAGGTAAACAAGTTCAAAGAGGAGCAGCAGCGTCGTCGTCGTCCCTATCGCAGCGACGGGCTGGCGATGTACCTACTCTCTCCACGGGCGGTCGACCGAGCAATCTTCTGATGGACGGGCGGCGGAGGTGGGCGCGGGGCGCAATGGAATTCCCCAGTCACGGAGAGAACGCTGCCCTTTCCCCATATGCAAGATAAGGCGCCGAAAGGGCGCCCTGTCGCCGCCTGAAAAAACTCCTGGGCAAGACCCGGAGACAAACATCGTGGTCCAGAGCAGCTTCCGCACGTGACCCGGCGCACGAGCTGCTCCCGCTCTTCCCTGCGTGGCTGCAGGAGGGATCTCCAAGAGCAGGGACTCCCGCGGTTCCATGCTGGTCCCGAGAAGAATAAAAAAAAGAAACGGAGGACGGGATTAGCGCGTGCCACTCGACGACCATCTCAGGGTACATCGCTCTGCCTCCTCACGGCTCACCACCTTCGGGATGTCCTGGAGAAAAGTCCTCTGGGGCTTCCGACTGCTACGCGTTCTCCATTGCGCGGCAACGCAGAGTCCGGCGGAACTACCCGAGCTGCGAGGGCACTGGAGGACTCGTTTCTCTTAAGGAGATCCTTCACCCCAAGTACTCTCTCGACAGGGATTCCTCCTCGCCGCTTCGGAGTGCCCTCGAGGCCCTCCATCGGAGCTCCGGCAGAGCTTTCGCCAACGTTTCCAAGGTCCCCGCCGGCCTCATGTCCGTCCGCAACAGGTCTGCCTCTCCTTGATCGAGAGGGGTGTGTGGCGCTCTGCTGCCAGAACGGATGGCCGCTCTCGGATTCACGTCTGCCGATTTTGCCCCTCAGTCCACCCGCAAAGCGCCTCCGGCATCTGCCGCCTCCCTTCGCCGTGCAGAGGTGAGCAGAGCCTGCTGGCGCCGCTCCGGGTCTGTTCCTCCGCCATCGGATCAGCGACTCGCCTCCACACTCGACGCACGGACTCTTGCGGTCCCACAGACTCTTCGGGATAGAACACGGGATTCTTCCAGAGCGGTCCCCAGCGAGCTGGCCCTCACCGACGGAAAATCTCGGAAGAAGGCGGGAAGAGGACGGGAGTAGCAACAACCTCTTTGCTTCTGTGCCAAGCCAGCGAGCTGCCCGCATGGGTCGGGACGATCCTGACTGAGCAGGTGCGGCGTGCAACCGCGCCCAACGTCCACCTTCGACGAATCCAGGCCATTCGCGGTCCTCCGGCGGGTTTTCCCAGAGAGATCCGCGGCTGCTTCTCCGTGAGAGTTCCCTCTTAATCCACCTGATTCTTCCCGTCGCGCAACTTTTCCGAGCCCAAAGCTGTGGCCCCGAGGTCTTCGGCGGTCCTGTGCCCGAAGACCTCGGGTCGGAGAGAGATCCCCTATCGTTTTCTTCTTCTACCCCTCCTGCCCCGTCCCTTCACAGGAGCACCTGCCCTCGAAATTCAAGGACCGAGGAAGCAACGGTTCCTCCCGCTGGGTGCGCTGCTGCGAGTGGTGGGCAGTCTTTTGGGCCGGCCACAAGGTGCGCAGGACGGCGGCGATCGAGTTCTGGAGGGTCACCCGAGCTGCCGCAGCGCCTCGCGATACTTGGATGCCGGGCCAGAGCCCTCAGGGATACTCACTATCGCTACCGCTGGGGTCAGGAGAATCTCCCCCGGCGAGAGGGCGGAGAAGTACGCCATGTTGGTCATCATGTAGAGGACGGTGACCAGAGGCATCGCTATCCCTATAGCTAGCGGGAGGTTCCTGTTGAAAGAATAAAAAGAACAAACAACGGGGGTGACGGCTTGGGGGTCGGAAAACGCAGGACATGGGGGAGGGGAGGAAGGAGAAGGAGGAGGAAAAGGGAAGGAAAAAGGGGGAGTTTTTGCGCCATTGGAACGAATGGTGGGAAGGGGCACTGCTGGGACGGAGCGGGAGTCAGTGGGCGATCGTGGGACGCTCCAAGAGGGACGGTTTTCATTCGGTCTCCCGAACCCCTGGGTGGACATTCAGTGGCGCTCGTGCTGGAGCGCGCCTCCGTAAAGGTTCGAAGGGAGGGCAAGGGCCGAGAGTGGGCCAACGGGAAGCCGGATGCGAGAAGCTCTGCTGGTTCCCCTGAAGCCGGCGAGGTCTCCTGCTCTCGGCCGGAGATCCCAGCTGGAAGGGATCGGCAAGGAAGGATTCGGAGAGGAGGAAGAGTCTCTGAAGACGCGTGTGGGACCCGGAGGGGCCACCGAAATGGTTACACAGCGCCGTCGACGCAACGACGGATTCCCTGGATTCCGCCAACGCAGTACCCCTGGGGACGCGGTGCCGGACGTTGCCAAGCGCCTGGACGAGTCGTTGACGAGAACAAGCCCTTTCGAAAAAGGTCGCTACGAAGGGGGATGAAAGAGAAGGAGAGAAGAAAAGACGAGGAGCGGCGAAGAGGAAGGGGAGTCCCGACTAGGAATCCTCTGGTTGCTTTGGTGTCATGTCACTCCTCTCTCTCCTCTTCGGGCGACTGCTGGTATCTGCAGCAGGCCACATCACCCCAGGGAGTCGAAGAACCCTCGGGGAAAAAGATCACCCCTCTCGAGCGGAAGCAGGCTCCTAGAGGCAAAATTTACAGCCACAGACACCGCGGAGGCTGCGCCTGCAGGGGTGGTCCGCGCGTTCAGTCGGCCTCCGATCTCCCCTGCGTCCTTCCCACGAACAGCTCGATGACATGAGTGGAGTGGGCTGGGGACAGGAGGCTTGCGGACCGCTTGCCCCCTCCGAGAGGCCCCTTTGCGACCGAACGAAGGGGGAAAGCTCCAGGAACCCACACGCGAAGAGGTCTCTCGCCGCACAGTCCAGGGCGCCGGAGGAGGGAAAAAAGATGGTGTCGTCTGAAGTTTCGAACTGCCCGCGATCGGCGGCAATCTGCTTGAGGCCAGCAAGGTGATCTGAAGAGAGAGCGGACAAAAAGTTGGCACTTTTTTCCGTTCCTGTGGCCCGGGACTGGCGACTCAGACCCCCTCCCCTACTTTCATGCTCCCAGGGGATGAGTGGGCAGGGAAACATCCGCTCTTCCCGCGCAAGTCAGTGGGCGCTCGAGGAGCGGACTGAGCGGCCTGCCTTCCTCCACCGCAACGCCTGCCACAACGGAATGGGGAGAGGGGAGCGCTTCCCTTTCTGAGGGGACCCTACGGCCCTGTGCTCGCCCTGCCCAGCCAGCAGCTGCTTCCCCCGGCCGGCAGTTCGCTCGGCTCTCGAGGGACCAGACGCTGCCTCGACGTCGCGTTCGCTCACCCCGTCTCCGGGAGAGCGGACCTTGGGGTTGCTTGTCCGCGGGCATCTGTAATCGTTGGTGCCACTCGCGCTGGATCTCCGGAGGGCTCTGCAAGACGTACGGCGCAGCTGCCTCGGAAATTTGGACTCCGTACGCAGAAGCCACGCGTGCACACAAGAAGAGATAGGGAGAGAAGGGAAGGAAGGTGGGAGAAAGAAAGGGTAAAAAGTTCCAGGCCCATAGGCCCCTCTTGCAGCGGTTCCACTTGACCCTCATGGCTCAGGTTTGATTCCCTGAGAAGGGCGCCCGAGAGGCACCGCTTTCGAGCGGATCTCCCGTCACCCTTCCGGGATTCCATAGAGGCGTCTCGGCGCTGCCCGCCTGCGGGTCCAAAAAAGCCGAGCAGGTTGGCGAAGAGGTCCTCAGGGTGAAAGACTGCGCGATCTTGCCTGGCTTCTTCACAAGACTGCAGCTCATGGATAGAGGTCACCGATGAAGAAAGCGGGAAGGGCTGGAAGCAAATCAAGGAGAGGACCGTAGAAGAAAAGAGGTCCTTCCGCAGAGGGTGGCTCGAGCGCTGAGGGCGGTCGGCGGTGCCCGTTCTTGTCGTCCGAGGCTCCCTGGAAGAGACCTCGCAACCGGCAGTTTTCTGGATTCCGGCGCGCACGTTCTCACGGGAGGCTAGGGGCAAACCTTAAGCAGCTCTATGGGAGGTCAAGGAGTTGCGCCACTTTCCCTTAGGGACGGAAGCATATGGGCTCCCGTTTCCAAGGAAGCGGTACGGAGGGGATGGGGAAGGAGGAGAGAGAGAAAATTGGAAAAAGGAACTCTCCCGTGGAGCCTTCCCATTCCCTTTAGCACAGAAAATGGGAGCTTGAATCTCCCCATGATCGGAGAACCATAGACACGGCAGGTGAGCCCCAAGAGCGGGAAGAAATAGAAGACGCCTGTTCCAGGAGCTTCCCGGAAAGCCTACTCGCGCAGGTTCTCCAAGGGAGAAGCGCGAATGAGGAACGGGGAGAACAGGGAATCCTCCCTTCCCAGGAAGGGAGGATTCCCGGGCTTCCGGCGGAGGACGCGTGCCGGAAGTGCCGCTCCTGGGTCCGCGGAACGGTTCAGCAGTCGCAGGCAGAGCCTCAGCAGCTGCACGAGACAAGGGGGAAGTGGCCTGGGAGGATTCGAGTCTGCACCGATAGAAACGCAGGCGGCGAACGGGTTCCGTGGAGGCCGCTCGTGACTTCGACCTGTCCTTCCGAGGTCTTCCACAGGGGCGGTGTCTTCGAAGAAACGCACGAGGCGCGTACCAGAGGATATGAGCACCTTGCGAAACGGCATGAAAGGGCAGGGGGAGGTGGCGAAGTAGGAGGAAGGAAGAAGGAAGTGAGAAATAGGAGGAAGAAGAGGAAGGGAGTAGTAAGAGGAAGAGGAGAAAGGGAAGTAAGTAAGAGGAAAGGAGTAGGAGGAATAGAGAAGGAGAAAGGGAGGAGAAAGAGAGGGGAAAGGGAGGAGGAAGGGAAGAGGATGGGCGAAGGAGGAGAAGAAAAAGGAGGAGGTCACCTGTTCTCCAAAGCAGGCTATGTCCAGCCTCCCATGGAGGAACAGAACTGTCCGCGAGCAAGAGGAAGAACCCATCTCACACGCCCCCCTCAAGGGCGTTCGGACACCGCATCTGCAGATCGCGAGGTCAAGCACTTGGCCTGCGCGGACGCGAGACGGTCGGGGACGGTCAGCGGGAAAGTCCAACGCGCGAATGGGTGGGTTACCTTTTGCTGTTGTGCACCTCGCTGGTGACCACGTTCAAGACGTTCCACCCGGCGTAGGAGAACAGGCCGGAATAGAAGGCGAAGGAGATGCTCGCAACGTTCCAGTTCGCGTCCGAGATGTCGTAAAAGTCGGAGAGCATGTCTCCTGCAAAGAGACTATTCAGGGTGGAGTTGCTTGCGCTCCGCTAGATGTCATAGCGAAAAGCAGCAGCTCCAGACGTCTCCATCTTAAGATGGTCAGGATGGCTGTCGGCAGCTGAGGGATCACATTTGCGGTTTCCAGACAGTCTTGGTGTATCAGCTTGAGGGTGTTTCATTGAAAATTTCTCGCGCAAACGCGAGAGCGCTCTCGACCTGATCGGCCTAAAGAACCTTTTCCCTTTTTGCGACTGTGAGAAAAACGATTCCCGTGGGAAGAGCTGCGCTCCACCTGCATCCCCTGCTTGTGCTTCTCCATCCCAATCGCCCTTCCCGGTCTCCTTTTTTTCCTCCCTGCTTCCACCTTAACGGACGCTTCTTGAGTGGAAGGGACGGGGCAGAGGTCGTCCAGGACACGAACAAAGGCGGAAGCAGCTGCACGCACATCGCAGCACCGGAGTATCTCGGAAAAGGATGCGGCGAAGAATGGTCTGGAATTATGCTGCCAGAAGTTCTTGCAGTCGGGGTTCGTGCAAGACCCCGTGGACGTTAAAGGGATCCACAGAAATCGGGACCACAGGAAAGCGAGTGCGACTGGTGCCTGTTCCCGCCTGCCTCTCTACTGGCAGCTCTGCATGCGGATGAAGGGGTGACTTCCAGAGACGTTTTTGTGGATTCTGCGAGCGCCAAAACGGCTCTTTCGGCGATCCCTTGGAAGGGCGCCCCCGGCAGCAGCGGGACGTCATTGAAAGGGTCGCTCCGCGGAGAGGCGGCTACCGAGTGGCAAGTTACCTGTGAAGAGCTTCCAGAATCCGAACGAAGAGATGAGCAGCAAGGCCCCCATCTTGGTCATCGAGGTGACCACTTGGAGCTTCATTGAAAGATAGTTGCTGATGCAGTTGATCGCCGTCAGCAAGACTGGAAGACAAGTGGAGGAATCTGCCTAAGGGTCTCTGCACCAAAGGTCCATCCTTTCGAGCGGCTTGGTGGGCGAGTTTCCCGGCGAGGAACCAAGGGGCATCCCGAAAAGGAGGACAAAACGAAGGGGGGCAGGGATCAACGGGCAGCGGTAGCACGCGTCCTCGGACGAGCGTTCGTGGAGAGCAGAGATCTCAGGTGCTACGTCACGCCACGAAGCGAGACTTTGACGCGATACCGCGGAAGAAGTGCGCCACGAGGGCTCCCAGTGACCTGCGCGGCAGCGACCGAAAGCAGATAAGAACAAGTTCCGGCTGAACAATCAGTGGAGATCCCCACGTGCTCCTCGGGTGAGCTGATGAAATAGCTGCAGCTGTAAACAGGGGTCCCGGGGATCCCCACGTGCTCCTCGGGTGAGCTGATGAAATAGCTGCAGCTGTAAACAAGCGTACCCGGTTCGAAGGCGATCTGACAGGTGGAAGTTGCGGAGGAACGCCTGCCACTGCCCTCGAAAAGGACGAGGTCCTGCAGCCCCGTTCGCCGTTCTCGTCTTGGGCGCCGAGAGGGAAGGGGGGGGGAGGAGGCGTGGCGGCGGTCAAACTCAAGAAAAACTCTTCCGTCGGATCCAACTCTCACTCTGGAGGGGAAGACGGAAGAGGAGGAGGCGTAAGGCGAAGGGGCTCTCCCTCGAAGGGACGAGGTGGAGCGAGGTGGGCGCGCGCGCGTGTCGGCGGGATGTTGTTCCCGGCGCTCGGAGAGAGGGGATTCGGCTGCCGCTCGCCCGATCCGCACGCCTCCTCAATGACGTCATCCAGCGGACGACCCCGACGGAAGATCAGGAGGCTTCTCGCCGAAGGTTTTTCTTTTTCTTTTTTTTTTGCTCCTCGCCTCTTATCCGTGCCGACGTGTGAGACGCGAGGCCACGCAGGTGGGCGCGAAAGAAAGTTGCGCAGCTCGCCGAAGAGGAAGGCGCCGATGGTCGCAGGGAGGGAGGGAGGGAAAGGGAGAGGGAGGGGGGAATGCTTTCACGTCGGTGGCGCAGCGAGGAGTGAGATCTGGTGCCTCCGCAGCCCCGCATCAGCGGGCGTGCTCAGCCCAACACACCCCACGTGGAGAACGCACGCACCCCGCAGCTTGCGCGCGTCGCCCTCTCTCATGCGCGCGCGCGCGTCTCCAAGGTGACACAGTTTCCCTCCGTCGCGTGCTCTCGGGCACCTCGTCTCCCTCGCGCCCAACCTCCGCCATCTCAAGCCTTTCGGCTGGCACGAGTGAGTGACCTCCAGCAGCATCAGCGCCAGCAGCAAAGACGCTTCGTGCCAAAAGTTTTCACCCGGGAGGAGGGAGCGGGAGATGAGCTGTCGGCTTCGGCCGCTGTGGCGCTCGACCCTCTTTGGAAGGAGCCACGCAGCCAAGGCAGCGGCGGCGGGGGCCGGCATCCTTATTTTCCCCCCACCCCCGCAATGAGAGAAGTCCTATGGGACTGTCCAAATGGGTCACGCGTCAACTCGTTCTGCTGGTCTGCCCCGCTTGCGAGCGCAGCAGCTGTGGGCGCAGGAAACCCCGCAGCACGCAATGAAGAATCTCTCAACTGGCCCTTCCTCCCCCACACACAGAATCTCCCCCTTCCCCAAACCGACCCGCACTGTTTTTCCTCCCCCGCGGTTTCGCGAGGGGTGACTTCGAGACCGGCGTTGTCGGGCCAGAAAGGCCACTTCCTCCTCGTTCCCTCCCCCTCTGGACATGCGAGAGCTGCCACCTGACACTACAGGAAGGTCCTGGGGGAGGGAAGGAAGGGGATGCGAGTGGATTCCTTCCTCTCTCTCTTCCCCGATCGCCTCGGGGTGTCCTGAGCGGCGACGGTTAGACGCCAGTCCGGGGGCGCGAAAAGGCGCGAGCGCTGGTACCTACCCAGGCTGAGTAGGGAGATCAGCACGACCGCGTCATGGGGAGTCCTGCATGTCGGGAAGAACGTCTTCACGGTGTACTCTCCGAAGGTCAGCGACATGATGGCCATGGAACAGGGTTGTATGACCACGACATTGGTCCAGAGGACGAGGAAGGAGCAGAAGCTGCCGAAGGCTCTGGAGACGTAGGCGTACTCGGCCCCGGACTCGGGGAAGGTGGTGCCCAGCTCGGCGTAGCACAGCGCGCCCAGCAGGGAGATCACTCCGCTCAGCAGCCACACGATGAGGGACAGGGAAATGGACCCACAGTTCTCGTACACTCCCGTGGGGGAGATGAAGATTCCCGATCCGATGACATTCCCGATGATGAGCGCCGCTCCGCTGATCACACTGATGGGCTTCTTGCGCGGGAGCTCCAGATGCTGCTTCTTGGAATCCATCGCTGGAGCCGCGGTGGTCCCGTGCGTCGCGCGCTGTCGCTCCGCACCCCTCGCACCGCAGCGAGACGCTCGTGACGTGGACTGTGCGCGACCTGACGCCCGCGCGGCGCGGCGGCGTTCCACGAGCGCGCGCACGCGCTTGCCACTCAGTGTCGTCGTCTCAGGAGAGAGCGATGGGAGGAGGAGGGGCCATCCCCGGAAGCAGGAAGGACGGGGGGCGCGCGCACGAGGACGGGCCACGAGGCGCGGCAAAGGGGTCGAAAAGCCTTTGAAGGAGAGGGAGGAAGGGGGGAGGAGAAGAGAAGAGAAAAAAAACGGCCGACCGACCACTTCGCTGCGCCCTCCGCGCTCAGTTCCTCGCTACTCCCCCCCATGGGTGCGGGAGGCCTCCCAAAACACTCCCTCCCCTTCCTGTAGGCGGTTCGAAAGCGTCTTGAAGGGCTCCGCATAGCTGAAAGGAGCAGCGGGTGGTCTCCCTGGAGGGAGATACTTCATCTGCCGTCGCCGCCGCCTTGGTCGATTTCGATTCGACCCCTCGTCGTCTCTGCGCTCGAGGATTTTGCCAGGGGTCGAGGGCCTCCCGAGTGTGTCATCTCCTCCTCATTCCCGAGTCGTCCTTTGAATTCTAGCCCCTGCCGCGTGCGCGGGCGCCCCGCAAAGGCAGGAAAACACACACAAAAAAAAACCCTTGCCCTCAGTAGTGCCCACTCCCTGCTTCTGGGAACGACGCTTCTCAGGTTCTTCCCCCCGTGGCAGCTTCCGCCGGATTCCCTCGATCTACCGGCTACAGAGGACCTCCCGGGTCTTCGTTTCGTTCCCGCAGAGCATCCCGCCGGGAACGCAGGCTTCCCGCGTCGCCATCGCAGGACGTCCGCCGAGTGAGGGAACATCTCCGGACGTGCGGATGTCCAGGACGACCCGCCTCCCTGTGGAGGGGTAAGCTCCTCTGCCTAATATCCGGGAAAGGGGTCCTCTCTCAATGGGCCTTTCAAAGGGGTCCAGCGCGCGTGGACCGCCGCTTGGAGTCGCGGGTTTCCCGGTGAGGAACCCGGGAGCAGCCCGGAATGGGGGAAGGAGAGAGGAGGGCAAAATCCTTTCGGGCATCTCTGGATCCCTTCCTTTTTTAGAAGAAGAGGAGGGGGGGGTCTTCAGCACTGAAGAACCACCCGTATTTTCAGAGGAGGCCCACGGCGCCCTTCGACGCCATCTACGCCACCCCCCAGGGGATGCGCATCATTCTACCAGTTATAGGGGGAATCCAGTAGGGACCTCCCTGTGGATCCAGGAAGGGTTCCGATGAAGGGGTCCGTTCCTCTCCCTCTTGGTAGGGAACGAACCCCGAAGGGAACCACCTCTCCCTGATTCTCTCCGGAGGGACCTCCCGGTTCGCGGGGGCACTCTTCGTTCCTTCTTTGAGGGGAACCTGGAAAGGATCCGCTCCTTCTTTGCTCCTATTCTGAGGAGAAATCCCGAAGGGACGCTTTCCGGTTTCCCTGAAAGGGCGCTCCCCGAAAGGAGGAGCGCCCTTCTGCAGCACTCTGGAGAGGTGACCCCCTCCACCCGAGGAGGGGTATCAATCAGTTCCGTGGAACGCCTCCATTTTCACGACCGGAGACAGGGAACTCCGAAGGACTCCCTGATGTCCTGGAAGGACCCCGGAGCATCAACTCCAAATCCCGGCCAGTCAAGCATCCCGATGACCGAGGTTCCGATGAGCAGCCAGATGACGCAGCTCAGGTAGTTGATGAGCACGTAGATGTCCTTCATTCGGCTTCCAGCAGTGCTACCACACCCAAAACCAACCGAGGTCAGCCGTCGCCATCTTGAGGGGGTGAGGGGGATCGAAATTCTCACGACGCGCTTCCCTCCTGTTCTGAGCATCGATCCTGTCTTTCCGGGCGGGATTCGAACCTGCGACGCTTCGTTGCCGCGTCCGCGCGGCCATCCTTCCCGCAGGCGAGCGTCCCGTCTGCGCACGCGGCCACGGCGCCGAAAGTTCGGCGCTCCACAGCGGAGTCTCCGCCTCCCTAGAGCGGACGACGCTGCCTCCCAGGACGAGACCAGAGCTGCTTTTCCCGCACGAGAAGCAGCGCTGGGTGAGGAAGGTCAGCTGTTCCGGTTCGGAGGTCGACCGGTGCCCGGGACGCCCAGCAGGCGTTCGAGCGCAGGACGGCGCGCTCTTGGAGCGTTGGCGCGGCCGGCAGCTGCCGAGCGCTCCGCTTCAGCCGAAGACGAGCGCGGTGGACGCCCCATCCCGGGCGACAGGGACTCGCATGATCGCCCGTAGTCCTTGTCTTTTGTCGGGAACGTTCTTCCGGAAGGGATGCCGAGGAGGATAGCAGGTCAAGAGCATCTATGGCTCGTCCGGAGCGGTGGCCACCGCTTCTTGCCTGCCGGAGACATCCTCCTCGGTTCTGAACCTCGGGTCCGTGTTCCCTGAGCAGCTTTCCTCCGCATAAACTCGAGGGGCAACTGCGGACAACTGCGGCCGGTGGGCGTCCTCGAACTCCCTCACGGAAGTACCGGTGCTTCTTCTGCTCTGAAAGAGGGGAGACCTCCGATCTCCCATTTTCGCCTGCAGTTCCCTGCCGGCTTCCCGGCCCTTCCGTTTCCGTTGTAACGGACATTCCGGAGAAACCCCGGTGGGAGGGGGAGGAAGCTGGCTGGCGGCGTCCGCGCCACGGGTGTGCGAGGAAGCGCCACCGGGAAGCAGGAAGTCGTCGCCGCCGCTCGCCTTTGTCGCTGGCGACCCCGGACGTCGGGAGGACAATCGAGGAGGGGGGAGGGTATGAGGGGAGGGGGGAAGATGCTCTTCGGGAAGCGAAGCATCACGGCGTGCGCGTACCAGCGGGCGGAACGGCCCTCTAACTTGCGAAAAGCAGCGGCCTCGAACCGGGTCCATCGGGAACGGCTTCTCCCACGTCTCGGAAGTGCCGCCGGCATTTTCCAAGTTCACGTTCCAGGGGGCGGATTCGGCTCGCGCGGAGACTCCCGAGGAATCAGCCGTGGTCACCACGATCGGGTGAGCGATCGAAGGGGGGTAGGGAGGAAGAGGTTTCGACGCCACTCGCGAGAGTGTCCAAAGCGCTGGCGCCAGGGTAGGATGCTCATTGCCCACAGAGAGGTCTCCGCCTCGCTGTCCTCAACTCTTTTTGCCGATGTGGGCCACCTTCTTTCGGCCTTCCAGCAGTGTTATTCAGAGGTTGGGGCTGAAAATCTCCTTCAGTGAACAGGAAACCCCCCAGAGGAGGCTGCTGCGGTAAGAAGCCCAGGGTGCCGCCTTAGCGGGTCCGCGCCTCACCAGCAACGGGAGAATGTCAGATTCTGTCCCCCTCCCCCTTTCCACTTTCCTCTCTCCTCCTTCCTCATTACTGTAAGATCCTCCGCTTCCTGAGGTGAAGAGAGAACGGAACCTGCACTTGGAGACCACGGCCTCGCCTGAAGGTTTCCTCTCCCGTGGACTGCTTGATCCCGAGCGCAGCGCAATTCCAAAGCATCCGGAGAGAGACGGAGAGAGACCGTGCTCCTCTCCTTCCGAAAGAAAGCGAAACCACGTTTTTCTTCCCCCCCCCCCCTCACTCGCTCCCTTCTCTCCTTGACGCCGAGCAGTGGGAATGCTGCATCATTCCTCGGGATGGTGCCAGGCAAACTCAGCTCGGGACAGAATCAGTGCGACCGATCGGGGTTCCTTGGAAACCGTTGCACGTCTTTATCCGTTTCGAAGGGCTGTGCGGGGGGAGCGGGGGGGAGGAGCCGCAGAAATGGCGTTCGGGGGGCTCGACCTACTTCTATTTTCGATCCTGGCTATCATCTTTTTCCATCATCTGCGGCACTCTGCTCCTCTTTCCCGCCCGCAGCCCCTCGAACTTTAGTTGGGGGAGAGGCGCGTCTTCCCACGGGTCTTCCGGAGTATGAAAGACAAGCGTTCGAAACCGAGGGCTGTCGGTCACGACGTCATCAAGAGGTTCCAGCAGACACAAGAAGCGCGGGTGGATTTCGAGGGCGTATTCGAGGAACGGGATGGAGGCAGAGGGAAAGCACAGCAGGGAAGAGGAGGAGAAGGAGGAAGGGAAAAAAGGAAGAGGAGGAAGAGGAGGGGAAGGGTAGAGGAGGAGGAGAAGAAAGGGAGGGAGAGGAGGAAGAGAGGAGAAAAAGGTCTCTCTGCTCGCGATGCACCTTGAGGAGATTCTCTTCCCATCACCTGTCCTCCAACTTGGAAACAGAGCAGCAGAATCTTCCCCGCCGTAAGACTCTGCTGCTACAATTCAGCCGTGAGATGCGTCCTCTCGGAGACGCTGAAGAATGGAAGATGCCTAGATTATCTTCGCTTGGAGACTCCTCTGCCCCTGAAGTCCTCTTTGCGGACGAAGACTGCGCTTAACTCTCCCAGAAAAGGAACTCGCGGCGCCGCAGCGCAGCTCTCACGACCGATCTCCATGGCTACAAAGGCGAAGAGAACGTGAAAGCTGCCAGCACTCAACCCCCTCCGGAAGGCTCTTGAAGCGCTCCTGACTACCATATCCGAGGGTCGACCGGGCTCTCCGTGTCGCCACGAGAGCTGCCCCCTTTCCCCCCTCGGACGGTGGCGATCGGAATCGATCGGAGCCTGGTTGACCGCGGGTTACACACGGAAGGGCAGTACGGCCCTCTGCGCGCATGTGGTGATAACGAAGGAGATGCTGGGCCACAGCAAAGTGCCCATCCGAAGGGCAGAGGGAGCTTGGCGTTGTCGACTTGGTTGGCTTCGGCGAACCAACGAGCAGCACTGCGAGCCACCCGTGGAGACGTGCGTGCCGTGCTGGAAGGACAAGATAGGAAAGAAAGAAAAGAAGACAAGGGTTTAAAAAAAAAAGGAGGTGGTGGTGGAGGGGGTCATCACTAAGCAGTGACCTCGGATTCATTCCGGTTCCACCCCACGACGGAGTCGGAGGAATGTCTTCTTCACTGCAAAGCCAGGAAGTAAAACAAGAAACTCGGAAGGGTCACTACACACTGACTCTCTCCGCGGGCCGGGGTCACCGGTCACTCGGATTCTTTCCAAGTCCTCCTCCTCACTGGTTCTTCGGGGTTCCTGCTTTCCTCGTGTGCTCAAGAGTCGGCTACTCCAGAAAGGAAGTGGAGTGCGCCAGACGGGATGCTCTCGATGTCTCTTTCCGGAACTTGCTATGAGGTTGGGTGAGTGGATGGGCATCCTCCCCCCCCCCCCCGGCACTCTCCTTCCTACTCACTGAGGAATTACACGCCCTTCTGCGGGGTTGTCGCAGGGGAGAGGCGTGGAAACAAAACAGTGTGTTTAAATGAGCCACGTGCGCCGCGAGGCACGCGGCCGTTTCTTGAGGTACTTTCTTTCTTGAGAACCAAAAAAAAAGAAAACCTGAAAAAAGGATGGGTGCCGCACGCGCTTGGCTGGCCTTGGCGAGAGGGAGCTCTCGAGATCCGACCCTAGTGCTCTGCAGCCTCTGGGGACTCCTTCCCTCTTCGCCAGGAGACCGCTCTCTTCCCGCCAAGAGTCCAAGACGCGCAAATGCGTGGACGGGAAGCTCCCGGAGACTCTGGATGTACCCCGCAATCTCCAAGAACGTCGTCGGATGTGGGCTTCTGTGGTTGCCGCCCCATCGTTGACAAAAAAAAGGAACGACAGCCGTCACTCCTTAGTGCGAAGGGAAAGAAGGGAGGGAAAAAACGCGCTTACAGCCCAAGATGCACGTGTTTGATAGCCTGCATCC
The DNA here is from genome assembly GCA_036172245.1 of Raillietiella orientalis. Taxonomy (NCBI): domain Eukaryota; kingdom Metazoa; phylum Arthropoda; class Ichthyostraca; order Raillietiellida; family Raillietiellidae; genus Raillietiella; species Raillietiella orientalis. Next base: position 6,841,570 of record JAYWIR010000002.1, on the reverse strand, counting down.
TCATGCACATAGCAACCTTCGGACTACTCCGTTGCTGCGCGGTGTTTTCGTTTGTCCCTTCGAGGAGGAAGGGGGGGGAGGAGATAGCATCTGAAAGAGAGGAACGCGCGGAGGCACGGGGGGGGGGGGAGAATAAATGACTTCGCCTTCGCCTTCGCTTGCGCCTCTTCTCCGCCCTCCGGGGGTCGAACAGTGGAAGGGTTTCCCGTCCAAAGAGGCCTTCCGCTGCTGCTCGACGCAGCTTGATGATGTGGTAGACAAGCACGTCTGCAGACGATGGGTGGAGGATCTCCTTGGCTCACGCATCCGGGCAGAAAGGCTCCCGCGTCGTTTCCCCCTTGGTGAGAAAGGGAGACTCACCTCGTCGTTTCGAGTGCTGCCATCGCCCTCCCCCCTTCCCCAACGCGGGGCCGCTCTCTCTCCTGGTTCCACGAAGATGGCCGGCTGCTCTTCGCTCAGCTCGTGGACACAACGTCACTCTCTGGTCCGTCCCAGGGTGTGCGCGCGTGCTCCTCTCGCCTGACGTCACGAATGGACGTCACGTCGCCGGCCTTCCATTCACCAGACGTGGAGGCCGAGATGGACGTTTTTTAGAGAGGTCTGGAAATTTCTTTTGCGCTGGGTACTTTAGGGGGTTCCAGACCGGAGTTCGCTCATTTCCTGAGCTTCGAGAGCTTGCAGAACAGTAGCAATAGCAGCGACGCCCATCCTCATTGCGTTCCGTGCGTGCGTGCGTGCGAATGAGCGTGGGGATCTCGGAAGTGCGCTCGTGACGTAGACGAGCAGCCCGTTACATCGTGGAAAACGCTGACGCATAATGATGGTGACCGGGAAAGCTGGATTCGACCCTGCTAAACTGAGTGCGGGGTGACGGATCGCGCGCTGCCCCTTTCCCAAAAGGGTGACGGCGGTTCGTTTCATCGGAAAGGCTTCCGATTTCATCTCGCGCTGGTTATCGGAAGGAGAAGGACCACACCACGAAAGGAAAGACTTCCTGTTCTCGCGGGTACCGATTGTCCACGTGATATCAGTGTTTATCGTTTGGACCGCGAGCAGCCAGCACGCACCGGTGTAGGGACGAGCAGCTCCTTTGGCCAACAAAAACAAAAAAATAAAATCAAGGACAGTCAGCGCAGAAATGGTGGGATGGCAGCGATAAAAAGCTTTCTTCCGTTTAGCATTCCTCTGGACGACAAAGCCTTCCGCCCGTGTGGTGGATCCGCTGCAGGTAGACACGAGAGTCCAGAGAAGTGAGCTGGAGCACCAGGAGAGCTGCTGCTGCTCAGCAAGCACATCTTCTCCGTGCATAGCGAAGAAGGCAAAGTGTATACATCATGAGGAGCGAGAAAGTTCTGGAAGATGTCAGGCGAGAAACTTCCAACGTACGGGAGCAGCGCACTAGCGGTGAAAGTGGGGTGACGGTCGGTGAAAGGTTCAAGAAGCAGACGCGCTCTTCAGAGGAGGAGGAGGGAGGGAAGAAGGAAGGGGGAGGGGCGAGTGAAATAACACAGCGAGATGAGGGTTTTCAAGACCACGACTAACTTTCAAATGTGCGTGATTCTTGTAGCCGTGCGTTCTGTCTGGGTGCGCTCCTCCTGTCTGCCGCATTCCTGCCCCGCAGCACTGCTTGGTCTTTGTTCCTGAACCACGGGCCACGTTGAACGCGCTTCCCTCCTTGCCCCTCTTCGTGCCTGACCTCCCGATTCGATTGCTCCATCACATTTCGAGGACCCAGGCTCTGGGTGGCTGGTTCGGCGCCTGTCCTAGAGTTTCTCGCCTCCAGGGAGGACCGAAGAGGCTCGGGCGCGCCGCTTGGAGTCGGCGCTCTCTCTCGATTAGGATGCCAGTCAGCCTCCTTTCCAAGAGGTAGGAGATGCTGTTGGGCAATGCGGCGGCTCCTCGCCGATTCGGAACGATCAAGATGCTGCGACCGTGGCAAAAGCAAACTCGGAGATCCCCTCTCTCCGGCTCTTTGGCACCGCGCGCACGAGCCTTGGAACGCCCCTCGGAATGGAGCCGCTTCATCTGTCATTCCTGATTTCCATAGGATAGATCACCACGTACAGCGGTAGACCTATCCGATGGAAATTGGATAGATCTCCCCCTTCTCTTTGAAAGCTCATCCGGCGACTCTCGCGCCACCTCGTTTCCAGTCAGAAGTTGGAACGCCCTAGAGGGTGCTGCGGCGGCCGTCCCAGATCCTCGTACTGCCGAGGCTGCGCTGTTCGTTGAAAACAAAAGACTACAGCACCAGCACACGTTTGCTGCAGCTGGCCGCTGAGTCCTTGGACCAGTCGCCGGACAAAAGCGGGTGGCGCGCGCGAACAGAGCAGCTGCCACCTCACGCGGGGCGGACAGACTCCACGCCGCCCCTCACGAGTCAACTCTTGAAAGAGCACACTGTCGTTTTCCTGGAAGAGCGAACCTTGAGCATGGCGTCCGGGAATCCCTCGGCGAGAGCGAAGGCAGCTCTCTGGATGCAGGAAGTTCAGGAAGCGGTCGGTGCACATTCCGAGGGACACCACGGAAGGTGCTCCTGAAGAACGGCGGGGGCCGCGAGATGGAGCTTCGAGAGAGTAGCGGCTGGCAAATGCAAAGATCAACGTAGGGGGCGGCTCGTAAAGCGGCTAGGACGAGTCTGGGGTTCGTGCAGGTCTGTTCTGGATCGTAGTCCATGTGTGGGTAATCTTAGAGACAAGGGTTGATGATCTCGGGGAGCATCAGATGTGGCGTGCTCGTGCGTGCGAGCTCACTGCGGGCTGTTTGCAGGGCGCGCCGATGCATGCAGGGTGCTTTCGCCATGCCCAGGGTAGATTTAGTACTCCGATTGGTCGTCCCGGAAGAGCGTCTCCTGAGGGCAAGGGCTAGGAGGGAGACAGGAGCGGGCAATCCCTCTTGCGACCGCCGATGAGAGCTGGAATCCGCTTTCCTGCGCCCTTAGAAGGAGGGCGGCAGTGTTCGTTTCCAGGAAGTGCAGTGAAAGAGCCTCAGAGAGCTGAGAAGATTCCCCCCCGCTCCTCTCTTTTGGCGCTGGTTCAAACTCTGGTGCATGCGGTGGAAGCTGGGGCACATGGGGTTCGCCATACCAAGTGATCGCTCCTCCAGTGGAGACTTGCTGGCGGGTGTTCGTCCCGGTCAGCCAGCCAACCCGGATCGTCCCAGCTGCTGCTCTGGATGCTGGTGGTGCTCACGCACACTGGCGCCACCCTTTTCTTCCCCATACCGCCGACGCAAGTCCTCTTCTTTCCCTGTCCTCGCCTCCCCTCTATCGGCTAACAGGAGAAAATGTTTCCCGTGCCTGGAGTCCTCCGGATGCGCAAGGCGTTAGCGAAACTGCCCAAGTGGTCGCTCCCGTCGGCGATGAAGTCAAGCGCCGGCCGACCGATGACGGGCGTTACTTTCCCTCTCTCCGTCCATCTTGCGGGTTCCGCTGGAACAGACGCAAAGGGTGCTGAACGGAGTAGCATGGAAGAAGAGTCAGCCGGGGGATGCCCCGCGTGCAAGGAGAGGCTGTCTCTGTTGTGCAGCGGCAGCAATCCACGCTTCGCCACCAGTTGTCGCTGCTGCCACCGGAGCGAGGAGAGCAGCCGGAAGGCTCTCCGAGCAGCGCGTGACCGGGCCTTCGCGGAATCGGCTAGCTCGCTGTGACTCGGAACAGAAAGGATCGCTTCCTCGATCGTTGCGGATGCATGCTGGAGAAGAGAGGAGGAGCGCTGCTTCAGGTCGGGATGGACTCGGAACATGCCCTGAAATAGCCCGCAGTCCATCCTTTTTGCTCCGCATGCCCACGCAGGCTGCTGCTGGCTCCCGGGCCCAGATCCACCACTGATCCCCTTTCAAAAATCGTGTTCTCCTCGAGTCTTGAGGAAGCTCTCGCCAAGTTTCTCCTCGCACTTTTAATTTTTTTTCCTCTTCTTCTCCCCACCTCGCATCCTTTCATCCCCTGTACAGCTGTTTGTTAAGAACGGTCGTTGCGCGGGTGGCGTCGGGGAGGGAAGGGTCAGAGGTCGGCTCGTCCGCCCGCCGCCTACTCCTTGCGCGGGCGGTCCAGACTCCGCTTTTTTCCCCCGTCCAGAGTGGTCCAAGGGCCTCTCCGGGTCTCCTCCGCCCAGATCTGCCCTTTGCTAGATGCACCCCGCCGTCCAACGGCTCCGCTCCTCACCTGCCTCGGAGAGCGCGCGCGGTTTATGCCACCATCGGGTGCTGGGGTGCGGTTGAGGCTCCATCCTCGGTCCTCCTCCTGGTTCACACTTCTCTCTCTGGTCCTCCCCCCACCTTCCCTGCAAAGGGAAAGGGCTACTTGGGCATACTTGCGCGCGCATGTGACCGAGTTGGCTGCACCCTCGCGGCGGAGGCTCCGAAAGCCTTCCTTTCCGGAAGCCGGTTCTCCCCCTGGGACCACAAGCTGCGTGCTGTCCCTTAGGGGTGGAGAGGTCCTTCGCCCCTCCCCCAGCCCTTCTCGTGACATTCCTCCGTCCGGGGATCCGCGTCAGCTCTCCTTCACTCTCCTCTCCTCAGAAAGTCCATCTGGGAAGTTTCCGTGCATGGGTGCGTCAAGGGCGAGTGTCCACCTTCCACGGCAGGACGCCACGTGAGGACGGTCTCCTCGCAATCACGGATGCCGCGGTTTTGGGCCGCTCACCGCCTCCACTCCTGCAGGAGAAGGAGGAACCTCCCCACCCTTCTCCTCTTCCCCTCCCTTCCTCCCGAGATCGGAAGTGGCTGACTCGTTTATGCTGCCGGGGAGGCGGTTCCTGCTGCACCCGTCCTCGCGAAGGAGGACGCGGAGCATCTGTGTGTGGCTCGGGGCAAACGGATGATGGCAGGCACGCTGATGCCTTTGCTGCCTCCACGGTCATCTGAAAAAGCAGCGGCGATCCCAAGTAAACCCGCCTCAGACAGGAGAAACGGAGGGGAAAATAAAATAAAATAAAATAAAAATAAACAAATGGAAACCAAAAGGAGACGTGGCGAGCGTGGAGTCGAGGTGCGTACTCTCAGTCGCCCTCCTCTCTGAAGAGAGACGTCTGCCTCTCTTTTCTGTTCCTCCTGTGCTACTGCTCTCTGGAACTCCCGCCCCATTCGCAAATGGGCGGTGGCCGAGGGTTTCGCGAGCTTAGCTGCGGCGGTTGTGGTTCCCGAGGCAGCCGGATTCGGGTTCCCGACCTCCCAGCCATTCATTTATGGATCCGGACGCCCACCGTTGCCAGCTGGCGCGACGTCAAAGTGAGTGGGAGGACGCTTCCTGGTCCGGCTGCACCTGCCCTCGCACGGACAAGCGACCGTCGGGTGGCCGATAATCTGATAGGAGGTCCACCTTCGCCGCGGCGGCAGACGGATCTCCTCCGCAGCTTCTCCCCGGCTGCTCCGTTTGCCATCCCGTCAAGATCCGCGTCCTCCTCCTTCTCTCGGTGATCCGCCCTTCCCCACGCCCTCCTGCCTTCCTCCGAGCTCCTTCTCCCGAGCTGCCCTGTGGGGGTCCTCTACCACACGCAGAGGCGTCTGGAGCGCGCAGGTGATGGGGGACAGTAGGGGTCTCCCTTGCTTGGAAGGGGAGGGCTCTGAAAAGTCCGAAGGTTTGAAAAAATGGCAAACCCTCTGCGCGGAGCCTTCTCGCTAACACTACCAGAGGCTGGCGTCTCGCTCGCCACCGAAGCTCCCTCTCCTCCCTCCCCTTCCCTTCTGCTGACACTAAACGTCCCTGCAACCCTCCTCGCCCCCATCCCCGCTGCAGAGACGCTCCAGGCAGCTTCCCTGCTCCTCCTTCCGAGTGCCCTACCAACGGCTTCGTCGGTGAGGGGGGAGGGGGGGTTCGCTGCATTCCCTGAGCCCAGCAGGGGTATGGAGTGGCTGTGGGCAGCTCCGTCGCCTGGCAACCGCTGCGTCGGGAAGCCGGCCGAACGACAACAGGACCGAGGATGGACGAGTATTCTGGAGCTGTTTGCGCCGGCAGCCCCAGGATCCGAGTGTGCGTTCGGCCACCAAACGTGACCCAGAAAACTGCTCCTCCTGCGGGTTCCTTTCGATTTCTGTCCTCGGGGGTTGCGTGGAGCCGAAAGCTGTTCCAGTAGGCTCAGGCGCGCTCGCATCCCGCAAGGAGTCCTGAGGGCAAACCCGGTCAGAAGCACCCATCACCCACCACCCCTTGCCGTGCGCAGGGTTCGCTGGGCAGAGGGTGAGAGAGAGAACCGTGGCCTTCCCCCCTTGGCGCTTACCGTGGGTCGTCGCTGCAAGCCGTAGCAACCGAGCTGCGCGGCAGCTGGCGCGGACGGCCCTTCCCTGTGGCAACCCTCCCTCCCCCCCCACTTCCTCAATCACCTCCCCGAATACACTCAGCTCAGCTCCTGCCTTGCATTTCGGGATAAGCAGGAAAGAAAGAGACGGACGGAGACCCCTCTTGAGAGGACCAGGGCCGCCGCCACCGCCGGGACCTGTTTTGGAGATCCTCCACTACGCCACTCCTTTCAGCAAGTAAATCCACTTTCCCTCCTGGAGAGGCGAAGCTCCTCCAGGAATAGGGCACGCCACGATGAGCTTCCCGTACTGCGTCAGAGCCCTCTCGTCTCCTCGGAAGTACTTTGGGTCCAACGTCACGGGTAGGCTGAGATCCTGGGGGAATTGAAGAGACGCGCTCGTGGGGAGGCTCGAGTGGGACTGGGGGGTGGGAGTGGGTTCGAACCGGCGTTGCCCTGTAGCCAAGAGGCGGGAACCGACACTGCTGCCCTCTGAGTGACCCCGCCTCCCTCTCCAAGACGCTCGCAGCGCTAGGAAGGCTGAGTGCGTGCAGGTTCCGTGGGGCGCTTCCCCAGACAGGAGGAAGATGGTGCTCCTGGGAGCATGGACATCATCTCCACTCTTGCCTATTCCCAGAAGGAGGGCAGGAAGGAGAGGCCGCGAGTAAGAGAAAGGGAAGAGGGCAGCGGTGAGCCAATTCAGAATGGCACACTTCCACGGCGGCGGCGACCTCTGATGACGGATGGTGCCTTCTAAAGACAAAAGCCGGTCGCCTTCCCGCAAACCCGTCCCGATGTCCAGCCAGCCGTGATCAAGGAGTCCTGCAGCGGTCCCGCCTGCCTCGGACAGGTCAAACTGGTGGGCGAGGAGGGATCGGGGAATGGAGACGGCATCACGAGGTCGAGCCGGGAGAGTCTGGAAGAGATGCTGCACGTCGCCGAAAGGCTTCGGGTGGGGGCGGGACGGAAGACGAGAAAGGGAGAGACTTGGCTCCTTCGACCGGAAAATGCTTCAGGGACTTGGGGGGAGGCTATCGGTCTTCCGCGCTGGGGCGGGTCCGCGGGATCAAGGATCTGCGACAGGTGGTCAGCTGTGGGAAGCACTCGCTGGTAACGGCAGGCATGACAAAAGGGGAGGAGCTCGCGGGGGAGAGTCATCTCGCGAGCTGCTCCTTTCCCTCTGGAACGAGAGGGGTTCCCGTCCTAGCTTTCCCGTGTGCGTCGGCCTTCCTGGACTCCTCCATCGTCCTCCCGTTCACTTGGGGTGAGGGCCAGAAAAGGGTGGAGGCGGAGCGAGCAAGCGAGCGAGTCTTTTTCTGCCTCGCCGGCAAGCAGAAGACCCGTCCCACTGAGGTGGCGCAGCTCTTCCTCCTCCGCGCTCGAGGGCTGATTGGTCTTTTGCATGCGGCTGAAAGTGCCCTTCCCTGCCAGCCTTTGAGGCCGCACGTCGGTCTTCGAGAGCTGGCGCGGTGGCCGGCGGCGAACGCACGTGTCTATCTCTTCCCGGTTGTGCGTGTGGGAACTCACCTTTTTGGGCCTGATAGTCTCCGTGTTCTTCCTGATGACGAACGCGGGATTTGTGACGTGCATGGAAACGGAAACGGGCACGTTGAAAACGTTCCGGAACGGCACGAAGGTCTGCGCTCCCTGCTTCACGACGAAGGGTCCCTGGGTCCTGGGAGGGAGCGCGCGTCCCCTTAGAGGGATCCTGCAGGAAGAGTCGAACCAACAGGAGTTTAAATCACCCTTCGTCTCCCGCTCACCTGCACTGCATTCCCAAGCTGGAGTGCACGTACAGCGTGGAGATGAACTCTTTGACCTCAGTGGGTTCGAACGTGACGTCGACCTTCCCCTGCAGAGCGCTGCCCTGCGCTGCCGCCGCGACTGCGGTCGGACCGGCGACCGTCACTGCCTTGGCAACTTGGAATTCCGGGGTGCTCGTCTGCCACAGATCATTCCGACACCCGTCTCCAGGCGTGGGCGAGACCAACCTGGCAGGAGTATTCCGTCTTCAGCTTTCCTGTGACGAGGATGGGGACGCTCAGGGTCTGGCAGCTGCCTAGGCACGCCTCGAAGCAGACCTCCTTCTCGAGTGCCGGCCTCTCGGCCACTAGATCGAGATCGTAGGTGAGCGTCCCCAGCTCCTGGGATGAGATTTCGAGGGCGCCTTTCGTCTGACCCTCCTTGCTCGGTAGCCACTCCATGACCAGCAACTCCTGGAAAGCGGGACATCCGGAGGGAAAGCACGCCTCCGCCGGTCAGCGCTGGGGGAGGGGAGAAGAAGTGAGGAACGGGACGAGAGGGAGCGATTCGCGCTTTGGGACTGGCGGTCGTGCACGACCCCTCGAAGGGACACCGGAGGGAGGTGGCGGCGGTTAGGGCTGCTGCTTACCTGGGAAAGCGGACCGACCGTCAGAGAGGTTGGGACGCTCATCTCCGGAACGCTGCAGGCAACTCGGAACGTCACGTCCAGAGGGGTTGGGTTGTGCACAGGGATGCTGCGCTTGATCAGGTGCCGGGCGTTCCCGGTCAACTCCAGCTGCTGCCGCCGCTGTTGCCCTGCCTTGCTCTGGATGGTGCGAAAGGTGACATCGAAGTATTGGTACTCTTGGCTGTCTTCGCTGTGGAAGTACACCTAAAGGAGGCAGCAGTCAGTCTCTGCAGCCCTCCGGGTATCACTCTCTTGGCCGTACCTGCAGTTGGAAAGTCGCCCCTTCCTTGTAGGTCAGGAAGTTTAGCTCGTAATCCTTGCAGGAGTACGCAGGAACCTGGATGAGCTCGACCCCGGTGATGCTGGCTCCCAGGGTCATCGCCAGCTTTTGGCCCTGGACGGACACCTGGAACACCTGTGGCTTGGCGAGCCAGTTTTCCACCTGCTCCGGCGCGCCCACCCGTCAGCAGCTCGGTTCGGGAGGAGGGGAGACCGTGCTGACCTTTAGTATCTCGACGTGCGTTTCGCCAGCGGGAACCTCCCTCTCTATGGACGAGGACGCCAGGGGCGCCGTCGCGGTGCCGCTCAGCGGGTAAACCAATCCGTGGCCTTCGCTCAGGGGGAAGAAGATCGATCCCTGTTGCTCCCGATGTGAGTCTGGTGGTAGGATTTTCCCCGGTCTCACCGTGTGTCTCTGCCCTTCGGCTGTCATCTCAAACGGGTTGTACGAAATTTCGTATTCTTTGGCGCTCTTGAAGGGAACCGAGAGCAGCTGGTTCCCCTTGAAGAATTCACCGTCCACGATGGGTGACAGGGTCCAGTCTTGGCTGGAACTGTTTCACCGCAAGAGTAGAGAATGCCCGAGGCCAACAGGAGAGAGCAAGAGGACTCACTCGTTCGTTATGGCAACGCTCCTCGTCTGCTTCTGCCTCACGGGTGTTTGAAACGAAATGGTCTCTTTACGAGTCACTTCGCAGGACGTTCCATACAGGCGGAGGGGCAGTTTCGCCATGCCGCCGACCTCGCAGACCAGGTTCTGGAATCCGCCCGAACCACGCTCGTTTTACCCTCGTTCCTTCGCGTGCCCGCTTCTTCCCCTCCTCTCTAACCTCCTTGCTGATTTCGAGCTTTGGTTCCTGCGGATGGAACTTGACCAGGCAAGAGACAGATGCTCCCGGAGCGACGTATCCTTCCGTCGGGGAGATGGAAAATTCAGGGAGGAAGCGCTCCTCGTTCCACAGGAAACTGGACAAGGGGGCGCGCCCACCGTCTTGCCCAACGAGCCGCTCCAAGCTGCTCACCGAGAGCCCACGTCGCCCTGGTTCACGATGTGCAGCGTCTTCTGGCTGTTTCCGTTGACGACCGTCGGTCCGAAACGCAGCACGGAGACGTCGAGGGAGAAGAGAGCGGCAGCGGCCCGTCCTTTCAGCACGCACAGGGGCACCAGGTGCGAGTAGACCTCTGCATTCAGCTGGAAGCACGGGGTGAAAACCCATTCTTCCCAGGAAGGAGGGCAATTCGGGAGCACAGAGCGGGAGTGGAACGGGTCGCTCGGGAACAGAGTTGCGGCGGCATACCAACCGCGAAGCAGGAAGAGCACCCTCCACAGATTCCGTCCCTGGATCCCAGGGCCGAAACCGATCCCAGGCACCACCGCCGTACAAGAGAATTCAGCATGATCCCTTTCCCTCCCTGGAAGGACGCTGCCGGATCGCCCACTAATGTTGGTTCAAGTTGCCGACGTGGCGCTCGGTGAGATGCGGTCCTTCGGTTGCTCCACTCGCTGCACGACGACGACCAGAAAGCGGGCTAACGAGGCCGATGCTGCTGCTGGTCGCATCGGTTCCATTCGTCCGGTCGCCTGCTGGAGCGTCTCCTCTGCGTGAACACTCACCACGGCGGAAAGCACGGTCTCGCTCCGGCCCACTGCCGTGCGCCCCGCCGCCCCTCCACTGTTGGTGGAAGCCAGCAGCTCTACAGACGCTGCAAGTGTGGTGCGCGCCTTGAATCGTCGCCTCCCTCTCCTTGCCACCCTCAGCCCTGCTGAATCATAGGGCGCGCCTGACCGTCGCCTGCGACTGCGCGCAGTCGCGCGCAGCGGTTGCGGGAGGAGGGCGCGGCGGCACCGCCATGCAGAAGCCGGCCGACCGAAAGGACGGGCGGGAGCACGCTCGGCTGCAGCTCTCCCCGCACGGGGGAAAAGGAGATTCGGTCCTCGGTCGGAGGAGGCGGAATGTGCGCTTCGCGTGGTTCGCCGAACGCTGCACCTCATGGTCACTTTGTGGCCAAGGTCACCACCCAAGAGACCCTTCGGAGGGAGGATGCTGACCTGCACCCTGAACTTCCCGAGTCGCCGATCCGGAGAAATGGAGACCGCGACATTCCGGCTCTTCCCTGGAGCGATCTCGACCGCGTGGTTCGGGTCCAGTTCGATTGCTAGCAGGGCGTTGGGGTCGCCGTCCAGGAGCAGGCAGGAAAAGGAGGCGAGAACTCCCCTCTTCGACTTGTTGATGACGGGGATGGTTCTCTTCCTCGTTGCGCCCACCTCGAGGGTCCCGAAATTTATCAGGTTGAAGTGATCCCCTTTGCTCTGCAGCTAAAGAGAGAGACGGGGACGGAATGGAGCCGCCGGCAGGTTTGGCGGTCATGCACCCCACACCCGAGCTCACCACCATCGGGACGCCTCTCCCGGAGAATTCGACGCCGACTCTGTTACGGTCGTTGATGACGAAGGTGACCGTTTCTTTGAATTTCCTGCAGGCATTGGGCCGGAAGCGGATTACGATCTCCTGCGCCTCGTGGGCTCTCAGCAGTTCTCCTCCTCCTCGCCTTTCCCGTCCTCCTCCTCCTCCGCCACCACCCTCATCCCCGACGACGAGCCATCCGCCCGTAGAGTGGAACCAGCTCAGGCTGCAGAAGGAACAGAGGTCGGCAAGAAGACATGCCCGTGATCGGCGACGGGATGGAAACCGTAGGGGTTCTCGAGGTCGCTGATGATGCAGGAGGCAGGGCGGAGAGAGGAGAACGTTGCGAGGGAACCGGGAGCGGAGGGGGGGGGGGGGGGTTGACTGCTTCCGGCGAAACGGGAAGCAGCGGGCAAAGCTCGGAGCTGACCTCGCGCTGCTCCCCTCTCCCGATGAAAACCACGCGCGCGCTCGGAGGCTCCCTGCATTCGTTCTCTGCAAGCTGGTTGAGGACTCGGACGAGAAATGGGGAGAAGCGGACCAAACCGGGAGTCTGGCGCCACCGCCCGCAGAAGAGAAGGGAGGTTTCTAAGGGAGGAGGGTGACCGAGGCGAAGTCCTGAGGCCTGGCGGCGGAGAATGAGGCAAAGGAATTTGCTTCCTTCTCCTCCTCCTCCTCCACGACGGGTGCCAGTCGTGGCTGACCCGCGAGCCGAGCGCAGGCGGCAGCTGTGGCGAAGGGAAGGCTGGTGTTGTCGTTCTCTACCTGACGGGGCGGTCTCCCGTGTTCTCCACGCGGAGGTGCGCTTCGTCCTCCGGCATGCCCTGGCTGTGGACGAAGCAGGGTCCGAAGTCAAATCTGCGGAAGGAAAACCTGAGGCTTGTGGGCTGGACCGTGCCCGCGAGCTGCACTCTGTAAGTCTTCCCAAATTCGATCTACCGGAAGGGGGGGAAGGCAGGGTCCAGTGTCAGGAGCGGGAGCGTCCGTGCGGCGGATCCTACCTTCAGCACCAAAAGAGCATCTCTGATGGGGCCGGCAATCGCTTGCGAGAAGCTGATCTGGCAGTCCTCCGCGTGCCCGGACTTCACCCACTTCTCGGTCGGGTCCGCTTCTATGGTGAACGGACTCGTCCACTCGGAGTGGGGAGCTTCCCAGCGAAAATGGAAATCCAAGTCTCCCACGTTGCTGATGGTGCACTTCTTCTTGACGACCGCGTTGACCTCGACCTAAGGGCACAAGAGTCTCGCAAACGTTCCGGGGCGGCAGCCGGGTTTCCTCGGGTCCGAGGGAAAGCGGAACATTCGCAGCAGGCGAATCTTCGGGTCCGGTCCGAGCAAAAGGAAAAGGAAGGAAGAGGAAGGGAAGGAGGGAGGGGGAGGGGAGGAAAGCGAGTCGGCCGCCGACCTCGCCGATTCTGCAACGGCAGCAGACGGCGGACTTCGACGTAATGGCGTTCCTGAAAACTCTGCTCCGTCTCCAACAAGGGAAGGAGCAGCTCTTCCAAGGGCAACGAGTGGGATGGGGAAAGAGACGATTTGACAAGGAGCGGACGGACGCGGCGCAAACCGTCGAAGGAGCGCACGCTGACGGACGGGCTGTCCTCCTCGCTTCGCCCTACTCACCTCTCCCAGGTCAATGGTACTGAGGCTCCCTGGTTCGAGCTCCTGGACTGCCTTGCCCTCCACCTCGAAGGTGACCCTGGCGGAGGCTGCGACACAGCGGGATTTGACGTTCACGTGGATGGGACGGAGGGCGTGAGACACGATGCACCTCACGTTGAAGCTGAATCGTCCCGTGGATCGTGGCTGATACTTCACCCTGATTGGTCCATTCGCAAGGGAGGAAGGAAACACCGCGGGAGAATGTAGGTGAGTGAGTGAGTAAAGGGGAGGAGGAAGAGATCTTCAAGGAGCGAAGGCTCCTTTGTGCGGCGGAGACGCCTCACCTGATTGGCGTGACCGAGTCAGCCGGCAGCTCGCATCTCAGGGGGTCGAGCTGGATCTTCTCCGCCTGATCGACCGCTAGGAGGGAGTCCTTGTCGAACTCTATGAAGACGGGGTTCCGCTCCCTATTCGTCAAGAGGAAGGTGTCCGTGGCCGTTCCACCTGTGCGGGACACACACAGCACTGCTCGAGCACCGGCGGAACGTGAAACGCGATGCAGGCGTTGCGAGCGGGTAACGCAGGAAAGCGTCAGCTGACGGGGCGAGAAGCGTGCTTACAGCGGCAGTAGCAGCAGCAGCAGCACGCGAATCATCTCATACCCAGATGCGTTGTTTTCAGGGTAAGGTGGCACCTGTCCGCAGTCACGTCCACGTTCCGTGTCTTCCCGACAAAAAGGAACGGGACAGCGATTCTGTACGGGGAGACTTGCAGCTTCCACAAAGATGCCACCGCTTCCAAGGTAGTGTTAGGGAGGAATTCGAACGCCATCTCGGTTTTGCTCCCCTTAGAGATCCTTCCGCTTGAGGTGAGGCAGTTGATCGGTCCCGGAGGATCTTCACGCTCCCACTGAAAATCGCAGTCGACGCTGGTGGGATTCGTGGTGTAGAAGCTCCTGGGAAGAAGGGAAGAAGAACCAACCGTGGCTACTTGCCAGTCATCACCATCAGCGAAAAACAAAAACAAAAAAAAAGAGGAGGAAGGAACCATCCACGGCTGGCTTTTTACAGAGCACAGGAAACAGCAGCCGGCGCCGGACGATGAAGCCGCGCCCAAGAATGTCTCCCGGAGATTGCGAGAGTTGTCCACTGGCCAAAGCCTGCTCCCCTTTTTTCCTATGCTTGGGTCTGCTCGTGGCCACCGGCGTTATTTGCTTCCCAGCGCGGGTTCGATTCGCCAGCAAACCCGCACTGAGAGCAGGAATTCCGTCACGAGGGTGCCGCCATGCCTGAGCCACCGCTCCTCGTCTGGACCCCGGCGGACGAGTGTGGAATCCCAGCTCACTATCCTGGGTGCTTCAGGTCGGCTTCCGGAGGAAGAATCGACGCGCACGATCGCTACCGACTGATGGCACTTTTCTCCAGCTCTCCTTCCATTTCTTCCGTCCGTCTTCCAGCCGCGGGCAGGTTGCCCGCGGCAGTCCTGGTGAATCTTCGACATCCCAACACCTCTTGAAAGGCCGAGAAGCATACGGAGGCAGACCTCGGCCGTCGGCTTAGCTGCATCTCTTTCGAGGTTTTGCGCAAAGCCATCCCCAGCAACAGGAGCTTCTTCGTTGGGGAGGTGGCCAACCGTCTCCTTACTTTCACGTTCCGAGCGCACTCTTTTTTGAAAGGTCGAGTGGAAGGTGTTGCTGCCTGTCGCTGGCGCTAGCGCAAAGAGTGGGACGGTGAGTGTGCGCCTGCCAAAAGAACCGCTGCTGTCCTGTGGGCCGACAAACTGCCGGTGCTCCGTAAAGACGCACCCACCCGCCTTCCACGCACCATCACAGGTGCGCCATCGGCATGGCTAGCAGTAGCAGCACCTGATTTTGTGCCCGCGCGTGTGCGTGGCGCACACGGGGCAAGTCCTGGCCATCAAGAGATTCCATGCTTTGCGCCCCTTGGGCCGATGGCTGCTCACGCACCGCCGTCTTTCGAGCGTCACCCCCCGTGGGTTCATTAAGCGGGAGTTAGCGGTCAATCCCGTGTTTCCAGGGAAGTGCTTGCTCGCCTTCTCTCGAACTCCGTCACACCCCTTAAGGGCGGAGATCTCCGCCTCTCTCTCTCTCTCTATGAAAGCCAAGCGATGTGGGTGGGCGGTTTGTTTGCTGCGGACCCTTCGGGTATTCCTAATTTCCTCTTCGCGGCCCTCTTCCCTCCAGGTAGGACAGAGATGCCTCCGCTCCCACCTGGTCCCAGATGACAGCAACAGGCTTCTGAGTGCACCCAACGGACCATGCCGAAAAAAAGGGATCGGATCGCGAGCTGCCTATTCCTCCCCTTCCACCCCTTCCTTCTCCACCCGAGCTCCGAGTGCGGGCGGCCGCGGCGGTCGTGGTGTACCTTGCGTGCGCCAATTGCAATCTGCACTCTCGCGAGTCGCGAGCATCCATCTGAGCTCCGCCCCTCACACATTCCGGATAGCAGACCTGTGACCTTTCCGCCGCTTCCGTATCCACCCCGAATGACCTTCGCTTCGGTGACACGTGCTTGCGGAGTCCCGGAAAGGTGTGGCACCGTCAGAAGCCACCGGTTCGTGCCGCCGGTTCCCGATTCGAGACCGCCCTCCAGCTCGTTGTTCCTTCTTCCCTCCCGCCCGGGATCATCGGATCCACCTCTCAAAGAAAGAAAAAGACGAGGGGGAGGGAGGGATGGAAGAACGGAAGGCATCCCGATGGAGTGGAAGGGCGTGGGAAGAAGGGACCAGGGAACGAATCCATTCACGAGCAAAAATCTTCAAGATCCACCGGGGTGCTTCCAGTGAGGATCCTTCTTCTGATTTTTCTCCTTATTTTTCCCGTCGTCCGGAAGACATTTCCCTGCTGCTGCAGAGGCGGACCCCTCCCTCTCGTCTCCGGGTGGGCACGTCCGATAAAATCCGGTTCTCCCCCTCCCGTGACTGACCGCTTGAGCGATGCCTCCCCTTCGTAGCAGACGATTGGGGTCGCGCCCTGCCTATTCTGCCAGCGATGCGGGCCGGGACCGATTGCGCCTTCTTCGTTCGGCAGAAGGGAATGGGAAACGTGCAGGGAGCGGCTCCCACTTACTTACTTGATGACTCTTCCCAGGCCTACGGCCTCTACAAGCACGACCTTTGTGTCTGGGCTGAGGGGACTTCCGGATCTGCCCTCCCCCAGCAGCACCTCCAGGTCTGCCAAGCGCGAGCAGTCCAAATCCTCGACTTCCAAGTGCAGGAACGGCAGTCTCCCTGTCCCGCTCAGGAGGATCTGGCACGGGGGGCGATTCGGTTCGATGTTCTGGAAGCTGGAAGCACGGAGTGGGGTGAGGAGGAGGATGGTCGCTTGCCCGCAGGGAAGCCCCGCATCAACCGACATCAGAAAGCCGCGAGAGAGCAACGTTAGCTCGTCCAGATGACAGACAGTGAGCCGAGAGCAGGACGGCACCCGCGGCGCGGAGGTGGTGGGGAGCGAGTCTTCGCCGACGATTATCGTCGGTGCCTTCTGGACCGCTCCTCCCCATTCCCTCCTCTCTTTCATCCTCCCTCCCTTACCGACAACCGCAAAACGGTCCTTGTCCGTGGAAGGAGCAGGCTTTTTCGTAGCCATACAAGGGCATGCGTGCGTGAGCGAGAGGTAGCAAGGTGGAGACCGCATCCAGGGTAGAGGCGGCGACAGGGAGGGAAACCGCAGAAAGGGCGGAGGCCATACCGTCCACTTTGGGTGGGTTTCGGAGGAGGGCGGGAGAGCTCCCAGCTGGAGGCTGGTTGATGGGCAATTCTCAAGGCCAACAAGGATCCCTATCCCAAATGCAAGGATGTCCTTCTGTCCATCCTCGTCGGCCTTTTCAGCAGAATGGGGAGAGGAGGGGAGGAGAAGCAGCCGCCGGCCGGGACGGTCGCTGGAAGGGGAACTGCTGGTTGCTTGCTTCTACGCAGGAACAGCGAAAAGAGGCCTGCACCGTCCGCGAAACTTCAAGAGGATGGGCGCACTACGGTGACAACGGCGACCGCTGCTGACAAGAAGGGCTGTCCTGAAAACGAAGAAACCTCCTGCCCCTTTCCCCCTCCACGCACGCGCGACGTGCATAAATGGAAAGGAAAAGCAAAAAAGGAAAAATATCTCACAGGCGGCCTCCTTTTCCCTCCCGGCCGGCATTCTTAACACCTCCCCCCACCCCTTCCCAAAAGCGGCGCCTTGGAGCAGTCGGCAGCCACCGTTCTCCTTGCCTGGGAGGGAGTCGCGGTCTCGGTGCTAGTCGATGGCGGCGGTGCAGCAGTCGCTTACTTGCAAGATGCCACCCCATGGTAGCTGGCGCAGTCCAGGGGGCAGAAAAGAGCTGAGAAATCCAGCTGGGAATCTTCCAGGATGGTGCCAGCAGAAGGGAGTATCCGGAAAGGAGTGGCTTTCTGCCGGCGGGCAGGGCTCCCTGGAGAACACGGGGACGCGTGTCGAAGCCGTGCTCCGCGTACCGTTCCTCCTGGAGCGGCTGCGGCTGGTTGAGGACTCACCAAGACGAGGAAGCGCTTCTTGGGGGGCGCTCAGCTGCACATCCCACTGGAAGGGCAGCTCCACCTGGCCCACGTTCTGAATGGCGAACTTTACGAGGCAGTGCTGAAAGGGAAAAGAACTGCAGTCGCGACCATTCCGTCGGAAGAGTTCCTCAACTCCTGCCGCCGTGTGCCCGTCCCGCGCGTTGCGTCTTTTCTGCACCGACTCTAAAGACACCGCATGCACACCCGTCTAAATACCGCTTGAGACCAGGGAAGAGAGGAGAGGGAGGTGAGAGCTGCTGCTTGGAAGCGCGAAGGGCAAAGGTCCTTCCTCCTCCTTCTTACTGCAGGTCGAAGGAGGGAGGAGAGACGGAGGTTCGGAGGGGTCCAAGAAAGGACCTCACTTGCCTTTTAGGGCAGGTAGAGCTGCCCACAGGCGAGCCGGGTCGTGCGTTCGACTCTGAATCCGGAGGAGTGCACACCCGCTGCCACCTACGCCACCGGCCACCCTTCCTTTGGGTCCGTCTGGAAATCGCTTCTTGGGAAATCGCCAAAAATCTCCGAAATGGTCCCGACCTCTCGCGTTCTTCGCATCGCCTGCCGTCGCTCTGAGCCGATGCCGTGGACAGAGCTATCCTCTTGGCAGTGCCTCTGCTCTACGATTTTCTTTCTCTCTGTCCTCTCTCGCCGTCCAGACCGGGTAGCGAGTAAGGAGTCCTCGTCACATGGACGGTTCCTTCTAATCCCTCGTCAAGTCGACCACCTCGACCTCGACCACCACCTGCAAATGTGGAAACTCTACCAGAGCCATCACGAGTTGGAACGCGGTCCTGTGATCCTCGATCTGGTCACGGCAATCGAAACGGGTCTTTGACGCGACGACGCATAAGTCGTCAGCTGACCGCATTCCCTAATGAATGCTTCCATCAAGGAGGGTTTAAAGCTGCTGACTGCTAGTTGATGCTTGTTCGCTCCTGGATGTCGCGGCTGCCACATGATCTCTGCGGCAAACTGGAGTGTTCCTTTATCTTCGGTACCCGTGACCGATGCTGAGTCAGCTCGACAATAGTTCTTCCATCTGTGCAGTTGAACTTAAAGCTTCTTGGCAGTTGGCACAAGGGGAGCAAGAAAAGCACTGCCACGCCTTTCACTTTCAAGGCGGCAGCATCAGCTGGTTCTTCCGGATACATGACGATGACGGTGGTTGGTGGCAATTTTGCAAGGCTCCCCGGACCTTGGCAGCAGTCCACTAGTTCTGCCATCTTTTTTCCACTTTCCTTCAACGATGGCCAGTTTCTTTCCCAAAGATCTCGTCCGATAGGACATGATCCTGATGTCCCCATGACGATGCTTTCTTTCTTCGCAGGCGGACTTGCGAGCGTCTCGCGTCCCGTCTTGTGGAAGAGACGGAAATTCGAGCGCACCAGTGCGGCCAAGAGGGACGAACCACGCAGTCTCACCAAGTGAGAGAGGACTCTTCCCTTTGGGGAAGGGAAGGGGAGGAGAGGAATTCATGAGCTGTGGTGACGACCCTGGTGACGATGGAATCGCGTTGAACAGCTCAGTGTGCTGTGATGACCTCCCTCCCAAAACCGACATCCGTCGGTTGCCACTGCAGACTCCCGGTGGAAGGAAGCATTCAACCCTCTCGCAGCGGGATGCACAGCGGCCGCGTGGCTCACGAAGCACAATGCCCCAGAGGTGTTTCTTGCTCTGCATGGTGGGATCGAGAGCGCACTCACCTGGTACATCAGTGTGTCCTTGAAGTCTATCTTGATGACGGAGCAGTGGAAAGCCCCGTAGCTGCTTTGTGCCGATATTTTCATTTCCAGCACGACGGGGTCCGACTGTGATATGAGCGAAATCTCTCTGCCGATCGCTTGGCTGACCACGTCCCTAGGGGAGAGGAGGGTGGTTCTTGCATGAGACCACTGCACGGTAGCGAAGCTGACTTTTCGAAATTGACTCGCCACAAGCCCTCACCCCTGCTTTAGGGATGAGGGAGTAAGATGGAGACGAGCACGGATGATCTCGCCGCAAGGTCTTTCGACCCACAGGCACGCCCCTCGTAACCCCGGAAAGTCAGCATCTGCGTGCTCGCAGCGGGAAAGCAGCGGTCACAGGCGGCGGCATCTCACTGTGCTCAAGCGAGGGTTCCCGTGACGCTCCTGGGTACTAGTCTGCATCATTTCTCGTGGGATGTGCTTGGATGCAGTCTGGCCCTGTTCGGCCTCTTGCCTGTTTCCCACCGGGAGAACCCGCCCCTCCTGACAGCAGCACATACGTGTTTGGGGCGAGCAGAGAAGGCCGGACATCAAGAGCGGAAGGGGTCGCGCTGCCTTCGAGACATCAGGAGGACGGTTGGGTACGTAGAGAAGGCCGAAGCGAAGCGACATTGGAGATCTTCGAGACGGGGAGAACGTTGCTGTTGTTACCCTTGCTGTCGAGGCGGAGAGGATCATGACGGGTTCGCACTGGTGCCCTGTGACCCCGGATCCGCAGCGGATCTCGAGCAGAGATGGCTCTGGATGCTGGCGAAGGAACGCCCTCCCAAACGCGGGAGGCTCGAAGCCAACGAGCAGGTGGCGCGCGTCCTCGAGCTCGCAGCAACCAACCGCTGCAGCCACTCAATCCACGGCTACATCCTGGCATCACTCGGGTGCAGATGAGCTACAGAACGACGACTATTGCTTCACTTAGCAAAGCGATCGCAATCCTCGAGAAATGTGGCGCTCAGACTTTCCGGCGGGAGCGTCGCTTCTTCCCCTGACGTCCAAACGTTTCCGAGTGCACGAGTGCGTTTCCACGGAGCTGCGTGATGCGGCGGCGCGTGGACCAAGATGCCCTCCCGCACTTTCGAGGAGCCCCTTGCCTCATCATCCGCCTTTGTCGGCGGTGGTCCAGCAAGCCGGTGAGCTCGCGCAATCGGTCATGCATCATTGAGGCCGTTGGCCATCGAGCAAATTGCGAGCGGGCGGTCATAAATTCCACCGAGCTCAAGACCATCTGGGAGAGTGAGTGCGGACACCTGCAATGGGAATTTCAGGATCGTAAGAGCACCACACCTTCCGAGCGCCGTTTCGGTTGCGGAGATGCAGCGAGGCAGTTGGGATAGGGCGGAGGGAGAGGGATCCACAATCCTTATACGCGTTTGCTCCCGAAGGATCCAGAGGGAAGCAAATTGGACGGGAAGGGATGGCGAATCGCTTCAGTGGTCCGGGGAGGAGTTCTCGCTAGAGGGTGGCTGCAAACATCCGTCTGTCGTCATCAGCAGTTTCGAAGGAAACTGTCAGGTCTTTCTGTGGCAACCTCTCATTCTGGGGAAACCCGAGATTGCTCGAGCTGGTAGCGAGTGCAAGTTCTCTGCAGGGCTCGCTCGCGGAAGTGGGGTGGATGGGATGAGGGAGGCGGATTGAGAGAAACATCACGCGTGTGTCTTTGAGATAGAGAGGGGGAAGGGGGACGTGGAACCAAACCACGAAGCAGAAGCCTCCTCCGGAATTCGATGCCATTTCCTTTCTTTCCTTCCTACCTAGCGAGACTCTTAGTCGCAAACCAGCAACCATGTTCCCCCCCTGCCCTCAGAGCGGAAAGACGTACGAATGAAGGAGAAGACTCGAAAGCGAGCGGAGCATCGACATGTTCTCTCGCACCTTCGGAATGGGGACGAGGAAGCAGGACGGGGGGGGGGGACGCTAACGTCAGCATGGAGACGTCTGCGAAGCAGCCGCGCAGCAGCGCGAGCGCGCTTCTTTCCTGTCCTTTCCGTCGAGAGGCGGGAGGATTCTGTGTGCTCATGCATCTCCCTGGCTGTGTGCAAGTTCGGTCCGGTTTGCCGATCGCTGGCGTGACTGCGCACGCGCGCAGTCACGACGAGGGCGCACATGCTCCGTGCTTCTCTGTACACGGGGGTCCGCGACGGCTCGTTCCACCCGCCTGTGCGTGCCGGATTCTCCTCTCGGTCGCCTGTCACCCTGGCCGCTTCGCCCAGCTCCCGTGCCTGACCCGTCGCGTAGTGGCGCACGCGACGCTCGCACAAATGCGTGGGCGAACTACTCGAGCTGGCAGTCCCGAGCCGCGGTTTTACTGTTGTCACTGGGCTGCTTCAGCGCTCGCGCGAACGCTCCTGCTAAAGTGGGCAAAAGTCCGCGACCAGAAGAGACCGCAGGTCGACCATCTAATCCCCAAGAAGAGACCGACATCGGAGAAGATCCAGGGAAGGACAGGATCCAGAACCGCCTCCGAAGCCCGAGGGACGATTCCAACGCTCAGAAGGCGCGTGCGCGCGCGCGCGCGCTTAGGTTTTCTCGGAAGTGAGGAGAGAGCTACTCACGACTTCGTCGTCCACGAGGCCAGAGGCAGCCGGCCGTCCCACTCGCCTGCGTCCTGGCTCTTGAACAGGACTCTTCGGGCTTCGCACTGCGCAAAGTCGCTTATCTTCACAAGGGAGGCGGGCTCAAACAAGACGAGAGCGTCGTGGGAAGCCCTGGGACTCAGCTGACCAGTCGGCGGCACGATCTCGATCCCATCGGGAGCTTTCTTCCATCGGTAGTGCCAAGTAAAGCCAGAGAGATTGACCAAGCTGACTACTCTTTTCTCGGAAGCCCCGACCGGGTGCACGCCGAAGTCGACGTGGCACGGACCGCCGCGGGAGGACGGAGGTTCCAGGAAGTCCTCCTCTCCGCGCGGGCACTCGATGACGACATCCCTTGAGGTTGCGAACCCGAGCAGGCTCACGGTGGCAAGGTCGAAAGGATTGAAGTCGGTGGCACAGACAAGCACGGCCTGGTGCTCTTTGTCCTCCCTCGGGACGAAGAGGAGCTGCAGCCGGGCCGAGGAGTGCAAAGGGAGTCTCAGGCAAATGCGGCGGTCCTGGACCACCTCTACCGAGGAAGAACACCCTTTCGTCGAGTTCCAAGAAGTAACGCGAATGGCTTACTGGGTTCAGGGGTGTCCTGCTTCTCCGCAGGCGGCGAGTGCTCTGTCATGAGTCTCAAAGTGAAAGCACCGGCATCGTCGTTCCTGACGCTCAACGTAGTCTGCAAGGTTTGGTGAAAGAAAGGACAAGGAAGCACACGGGTCGCAAGAACCCCCCATGCAATCCCCAGAGTGCCGAAAACACGCACGTGCGGATGAAGGCAAAGGGGCAGCAGGGCTTTTGACGCAGATAAAAATCGCTTGCTGCACCGCCTTCGCAGCCCCCCGGAAAGAAAGGCCTCGCCTCAAAAAGGTTCGTTGTCGCAAGGTCATGGTGGAGTTTCATCTCCCACCCCCTCACCCCACACGCAAAGTAGGAAGCGCACAGCAGCCTCTTCCACCCACCGCGTTCATCATCCCTTTTGTACCTCTACTCTCCCCCCCTTTCACGCGTTTTGTTTCCTTAGGATCGAGAACGGCCAGCGGATGTGATGGCTCGTCTGGAGCGGCACGGAATTGCAAGCGAATTCCTCGAGCACATGCGACGCCTTCCTCTGTCCATTCCATCATCTCTCTCTACGACGGTTTGTTCGTCCGTTTCCCTTCGTTTTCGTCCTTTAATGCCCGTAGCGACCTCACAGTAAGGCCGTTACTGTTGACTTTGGACGATCGAAATCCGTTTAGGTTCTTCTGTTTCCCTGCTTTCCTTCCAGCTCTTTTTTCCTTTTTTCGGTCCTCAAGGAGTACTGAGGAACCGTGTGCTTCCTAAGGGGATCCCAAGGAGCTCTTTAACATTGTCCGCGCCACCCGATGGCGGGTGTTGACTCTTCAAGTTGTAGAGGGTCACCCCGCAGGGACCATTTCGAGGAAGGCTCCGTTCCTCGTACGCTTGGGAGGGAACCCGAAGGGAACCGCTTCTTCCTGATTCTCTCCGGAGGGACTCCGCGGTCTGTGGAGGCCGCCGATCCTCGTTTCTTCTCCGAAGGGAACCCGAAAAGGATCCACTCCTGGAATTTTACTCTCCGAAGGGACCCCCCGCAATAGAACCGCTCCTGGTTTCCTCCTCTTCTGAAGAGAACCCTCCGAAGGGACGCTTCCCAATTTCTCTGGAAGGCACTTCTTAATACTCTGGAGAAGCATCCCTCTGAGAAGGGGGTATATCAACCAGCTTCATGGAACGACCTTGATTTCGCAACCAGAGGGGGTAAAACCCCGAAGGGTTCCTTGATGTCCTGGAAGGACCCTGGAGAGTCAACTTCCAATCCTGGAGGCCGGTCAAAGGAGGCATCCGGCTTGCACGAATGCCGCCGCTCTTGAACCAACAGAGGTCAACCAGCGCCATCCTGTGGAGGGGACTCGAAACCCCCACGAGGGCACATTCATTCCTAACGTTCGTCCTTCCTTACCCGGGTGGGATTCGAACCTGAGGCCGGGTCTCTCTGCGACTTGGTTTCACGGGACGTGACGGTGACTGCCCCGTCGTGGTCGCAGCTCAGGCAGACGCGGGTGGATCGCATGTAATAGAGAATCCACCCGCAACTCGTCTGTGACCCGTGGCACCGGAAAGAAACGGGACGCAGCGCGCAAGGAACCAAGGACAGGGGGAGCTTGCTGAGCGACCTCTGCGTGCCTGGATAAAACAGTGCTGAGAGAAGCCGCAAAAGTGGGGGAATTCTGGGGAGCGAGTCGGCTGGCCCCTGATGGATGGGGGGAGTCGGGAGGCGAGGCGAAGCGAAGCGATTCTTCTGATCCGGGAACAGGGGAGTACTCCCAGCTGTCCCGGGCAGCCGCTGCCACCGTTCACCTTTCCAGGAGCCCGAGTGCACGCTATCGCCTTCACTCTCGCTGCGCTTCCGGCATAAGCGCCAGGACCCAGTAACAAAGAGCTCCCGCTCACCATGCACGAGACTTTCCCGGTGTTCGCCACTTTCAGGGGGATTTTCCCCTGCATTCCCACGGGCGTCTCCTTGAAATCGATGCAGCTGTTGACCATGGCAGGACAGAGCAAGGAGATCTCGGGTAGCACCCCTTCTCCACACAGCTCGAAGACGACCCTTTCGGATTCTCGGACCGAGCCGGCAGGGAGGTTTTCCAGGATCAGAGAGATCTGCGAGTGGTACAGCTGCGGGAGACGAGACAAGAGAGAGAGAGAGGAAGAGAGAGTTTTCGTGGCAGCATCTCAGGCATACGTCACCGCACCTGCAAGGAGTGAGGGCTGAACCGAACGGCAGCGAAAGTACGCTCCATGGCCGGGATCGTGACTCGTGTCGGGGTCTCGAGGTCAAAGGTGCGTTCGACGGGATCTGCGGGAGCAGGCGTGGGAGGAGCTGCCGAGTTTCCTCGCAACGGTCCCCTCTCCCCCCCCTTCCCCTTACTTTTTTCCTCCCTCCTTCCCCTCCTCACCTTTGCCGTCCGCCCTTGTAGCGGCCAGATCCGCATAGATTAGGTTCACCGACACATCGCAGGGGATTTGCTGCGCATTCCAAAGTTGGAACCTGGCCGTGGAGGAGTTCCCTATGACGGTGGGCGGGAAGAAGAAACGGTTCCGCAGGCGGCAGAAAACTCCTCCGGGGTGCTGCAACTTGGGGGAGACGACCGGGTGCACTCGGTCCACGACCGCCACCTTTCTTCCACCCCTCCCCAATCCCCGCCACGGCCCGCGACGAGCTCGCTCCCGCGGAGGCAGGCAGGCAGGAGTCTACGCGCGCCCGGACCTCGGCGCCTTCGGGCAGGAAAGGACGCGCGTGCGCGCGCAGGGCAAGGGGCTCTTGATAGTGGAGCGAGACGGGGGAAATCCCCGCTCCGGTACTCGAGTCGGTCGAAGCGACGGCAGGACAAACCTCGGGATCCTTCTGAATCGCGTCGGCGTCGTCCTCGACTAGGCAGAATTCTTCGAACAGGATCCTCGGATCCTTGGAAAAGGAAGGGACGCAGCCTTCCACAGAAAGCGAATATCGCAGCCCTTCCTCGGAGCACAGCTTAGGGTTGCAGTTGGAGATGAAGATGGAGATGTTCTGCAAACCAAACGGCCTGTGAACCCAGCCAGCTCCTCCTTGTGCAACCTCTTCGATCGCCGAATCGCTTTCCGGGACACATTCGACCCAGATCTGCTCCTGGGAGCTCCCCTTGCCGACGATCCCAGAAGCAGGGTAGAGGGTAAACGGTGGCAAGGTCAACCGGATGTTGCTCTCTCTGGAAGATCAGTTTTTTTTTTTTTTTCCCGTCCGCGTGAGAGAGAGAGGTCACTTACAGTCTCTTCCTGGAGAACTCTGCCGCTCCGTCCGCGTTGCTACGAGGTTCGGGGGAGGAAGGGAAGAAGAGGGTCTTCGTCATCAGTTTCTTCTTCGTCAGCAGCACCGGCATCGTGGTCTGCCGGTCGGAGGAGCAGCCCTCGTTGCATCCCCGGCTCCCGGTTTACCTTCGATGTCTCGTCCCTTGAGCTGGGCGCCTTTGCGATCCGGAAGTGCAGGTCGAACGCGCCGGTATTCGCAATCTGGAAGCTCCTCGTCACTTTCTCCCTCACCGGCTGATGTCCGAACACCAATCTTTCAGGGGGGGTTATGGAAAACCTGCAAGCACCATAAGGAAAACGGCGGTCTGTGGCGGGCTATCTTTGGATGGCCCCTATTCTGATCCGGCGGTCAACCTATGGATCCATTTTTCTGCTTGGTGGCGGATAGAAAGTCTTCTGTCTCGAAAGCAAACCGCCCCAGCCCGAGGGAGGGGATAAAAAAACGACGGATACGCGTCCCCACTGGAGAAGGGCGGCTATGAAAACGTGGTGTCATCGCCTTATAGAAATCTCCTCAGGGCAAATGAACGGGAACCCCAAAGGGACTGACTGTACTTGTCTTACGCGTGAGCCATGCTATACCGAGGTGAAGAAGACTGGTCCAGGGTGGTGGCCAGCTAGACGCGCTAGCGCGTTTTATACAGGGCAGGGAAGGAGGAGCAGGAAGGACTGACGGAAGCGCGCTGTGCGCGGCAAAGGTAAAGGGGAAAGAAAGGGTGGTCCCAAGTGGTGAGTTCAAGCACTGGAGGGGCTCTCCGAGCCGAACCGGGACCATACCTCCTCGTAGAGTCATGGAGGAGACCCGACGAGTGAGGCGTACACAGGGTGAGCTTTCAAAACGTGAGGTGGAGGAAGGGAGTCAAACAAGCCAGCGGCAACCCTGGACACGTGCTATCATGCAGAAGCCTCTAGAAAAGACCGTACGGTCCGATGGTCACCTATGGTTTTTCGAAAGTGCACCCTGCGTTTTTCCCCTGAGAGGCGTCGCGACCACTACACCGACCACCCCTCTCAGGGCACTACGCTGAGAGGGGAGAGGTGGCCGGGAAGAGTTCAATGGGAAGAACAAAATTCGGCACGCAGCAGCAGCAACAGCACGAGAACTGTGGGCGTGAGCGGGCGGTGTGGAAGTTGCGTCGGAGGGTGTTCTTTGCTGCTGCTGCAGAGAGCGAATCAAAGCGAACGAACCAAAAAAAGGGCGCTATGGAGAGGGAGCAGGGAGAATTTGTGACGGTGCGTCCCATATTTGAGAAGTCCACATCCGCCCTATGCAGGGATGTTCTCTTTATACTGGACCCCCCATCCTTCCCAAAACGAGGACGAGACTCATATAAAGGATGGCTGGCCGGTTCGGGCGGATCTTTGAGGGAAAAACGTCCCCCATTGCGTGCGCATGCATGCAAGTCATGGGTGGCACGTGAGCAGGTGACCGAACTCGGACGTCCCTAAGACCAGAGATCCCAGCGTAGGTTTGGAGTCTCGATCGGGTGATCAGAGCTCCGGCCCAAAACCACGTGGGAGACTCCGAAAGGACGCGGTTGCGGGTGTTGGCTGTTCTGTGTGCCAAGGTACACGTCGCGCACGTGGGCCGCACGCTGCTTTTTCTCATCCTCTTGTGGCTTCTTGCGAGCGGTGAAGGAACAGGTCCATGAGCGTCTGCGCGGTCGCTGTCAATGCAGCCCCAATCCCTTTTCCCGGACAGCCCATTGCGGGCAGCAAAGGAGCGATCCGGGGATGCCGGTGCGCAAGCACGAGGAGGAAGACCAACTCACTCTGTGTAGCGTGCCTTGATGGAAACGGGGATGGTGAGACTCGCCACGATCTTGTTCCCTGGCGGAAGAGTAGGATCCATCAAACAGCAATGGATGATGTGGGCATCGATCAAGGTGACAGCAGTAGAGCAGCACAGAGACACCTGCCGATCGAAAGAGCTCCATGAGGAGAAGCGGAACCACTGAGGTAGCCGCACTGCTACCGCTCGAGAGTTAAAAGATTGAGGACCCGGGAAGGGGGGGGGGAGAGGAGGAGAAAGAGGGAGCATCAAGGGAGGGCATCTGGTTGAAATGCCGAGGGAAGAGGGAACGTTGGGAGGAGTGGTTTCTGAAACAGTGTCGGGCAAGGATTGATGGATCGACTACACGGAAGGCCTCATGCGGCTCTTTTGGTCAAGAGGACATTCAAGAAACTCCACCCTAAAGTGGCATCGGCTTGCCGACTGCAGGAACTGCTCGCCGTGCTGCGTGGCAGTCGTCAGAGCAAACGGTCTCTGTGGTACACGTGACGCCTTGGAGCATATCATATCAGCATGCATCGCAGACTGACCAACTTTCGCAGCAGAAGGCGAGAAGCTCGGGATAGTTATGACCGTTGTTTCGACGAGAGGAGGCACAGGCTTTTTCGGCAAAAAGCAAAGAGGACTTACAAAGTGGACGATGCCCTTTTAAGCTGCTGCTACGGTTTGCAAGGAACGAGGGTGCTGAGCTGCTTGCCTCGAGCAGTGAGAACGGAACGGTCACCTGCAGCCAGTCGCCTCGAATCAATGCGGTGAGAGGGGGACTTCCGCCCTCCTCCCTTTCCCCAGTTGACCGAACGAGCTCGACGGATTAGAAGCGCAGCACGTCATGGAGGGTCAATCGAAATGCTCTCTGGCAATTCCGCAAGGGGACGGCGGTGACCTTTCGGTTTCGGCTTCTAGAAAAAATCGTAAACGACCTCCAGTCCTGCATCTGATCGTCGGAAGGAGGAGGGAATTCTTTGCCATCTGGGAGTGTGCATTTGTTTCTGCCCTGGTGGAGGCAAAAGCCATAGCGTTGCAGCACTCTCTGTCCCTCCCTCCCGCAAATCTGTACGCCATCGCGTACTCCAATCTCGGAGAGGAGTCCATTCGGGATCCTCCGATGAATGCGCTCTGGCTGCAAACTCTTCACTCTGTCCTAAGTCTCACACTCAGCTGGACAACCCGGGGACATCGGCAAAATGCTATCCAGCTGCCCCCATCCTACAGCTTCTCAGGCATCAGCCTGATTGAGGACACCTCTTTTAAAAAAAAGAAAAAAGATCACCTTCCTACTTCCGTGGCACTGGGTGGCAGCTTGACCCGATGTGACTTAAAAGGCTACGCCATTCAGAAGAAGAACGGTACTGCCCGTCGTCTGCACTGCGTCCGACTAAATCACAGTGTGATTTAGTTGCTTTCAAAGCACTGCCGACGGCGAGTGAGCTTTCAGGGAGCGGTGGTGGGGAGGGAACCAGGAAGCCGGAAGCCGCACTCTGGCGCACGTTTGCAAAGAGCCCTTAGCGCGCTACTGCGACCCCAAAAAGGCAGTTCTCGGACGACCACGTTTCGACCTTTCCAAAGGTGGGAACGGAAGCTGGAGTGAAATGTATCGCCCTCTGTTACAAGCGCGCGTGTACCGCACGCACTCATGCACCTCCCCCCCTCACCCCTGCGCGTACCCTGGGATAGCAAATCGCTCAGGTGGTCCATTCCTGCACGGCGTGACTTGGGGAGGCTGGGCCAAGAGGGTGCCGGAAGAGGCTCGTGGACCGTTTGCGTTTGCAAATCCACGCACTGCGCACCCGGGGACCTTGCCGCGTGCCTCAGCCACTGGGTATCAGCGGCATACGAAGAGAAAAGCCCTGACTAGCCAGAAGGCACCTGAAAGAGCGGCCTTTTCCTTCATCCTCACATGGCGGCAGATGCCCGCTGCCGCCAGATGGCTGCCAGTTGCGAGAGCTTTGCTTATCACGGGGGATCGCTTCAGGCAGCTGCAAAGACGTGCGACGCGCTTAGCGAAAAGACATGCAACGGGAAAGACGCAGGCAGCACCTTGAACCTGCACGGAAAAGAGCGCATCTTGTCTCCTCCGGAATTCGGCTCAGCGGACAGAGTTGACTGCATTTCTGTGCACTCGCCCATGTGTCTATCCCAATGTGCTTGCCAACTGCTCGGTAGCTCTTCCTTGTCTGCTCCGCCCAAAGTGGCCACCGCTGCACGCCTCCACCACTTTCCGGCGGAGCAGCAGCTGGTAGCATGGCAGGCAAGCAGACGTGGCTGTGGGTCTTCGGCCTGACTCTGTCACCCGCAAAGACTGGAAAAATTGCCAGGAGAGGCTTCTCTGGAGCTCGATGGGTCACAAAGCAGACTAAAGAGACGCACAAAGAAAAAAAGAAAGGCCAGAGAGCTGAACTTCGAGGCAGCCAGGCAACCCTTAGCTCACAACCCAAGCAGCAAAATGCTCGTGGGAACGTGAAAGACATACCACGGATGCGCTGCAAGCGGATCCCTTTCCCTCCAAAGGTCAGAGTACCAAACTCCTAGACGACGTCGTATGAGTCGTTTCCGCTGCGGCCTGAGCAGTTTTTCGCACGACACCCGCCCACCACAACTCTTGGACTCTGAAAGCGCACCACGTGCCTCACGTAAGTAACGCAGAGCTCTCCGGGAGGACTTGCGAGGATGGTCTGTTTGCTACTCGGATGGCTGCTGACTACAACACCAGCTGAAGCGCGAGCGTTTGCAGAGAGCCCAAGGACACGCTGCTCGTGCGAGCGCGCTGACGCTTTTTTTGACCAAGACGAGTCTTCCGCACCTCGGAGGGTCCGTCTTGATCAAATGTCCCTGCGGGAGCTGCTCATTCCCATGCTGTTTGCGGATGCGAAGAAGAGACCACCTCGAGAGGAGACGCCGAGTTCGCCGTCATCTGCGGAACGCCCTGTTCCTGAGACCCTTTCTCACTTGCTGGTGGTTCAAGCAAGCGATTTGGTCTCCAGTCTCCTCTTCTTCTTCTTCCCTTCCAGTCCTCCTCCTCCCCCTCTTCCTCCTTTCCCAGTTGGGAAAAAAGTGGCATCTGCCAGAGGTCTGCCCAGCCACCGCCCACTGCCGAGTTTTTCTCTGGACGCCGGGGATTCAAGAGGGGGGATGCGTTGCAGGGCATCTGCAGGCTGCTGCTAGGCTGGCGGCTCGGCCTGCCATTCCCCCCCACCCGGGAACGTTTAGGAGGGGGAGGCACCTCTGCTCTCGTTTTTTCTTCGCTTCGCTTCGCCTCAGCACTTTTATCCCACCGCGGGATTCTTTCGTGCTAGAGGAAATCATCGATGACGTCACGCGGGCGGGCGGGAGGGGGCGGGGGACACGACACGAGCTGCGAGGGCGCGGAAGGACTTGCTGATTGGAGGAGACGTCCGAGTGCAACAGAGTCCGGTGCTGTGGATGGCACGAGGGGGCGTGAGGAGGAACGACTCGCCTTCAAAGTCGCAGCTGCTGCTGCAGCTCCCGAACCTTTTCGCTCCTCTTTTTCCCTTCACTGAGCTGGGGTGAAATGGAAGAGGAGGGAGAGGGGATGCTGCAGCGAGGGCTGAGGGAGGGCGCTTGGCTAGCTGCTGATTCGGCAGGAAGCAAGACTGCACTCCACCGGCGACCCTCCTTCCTTGGCGAGTTCTTCAGCTCTCTTTGCTGCTTTCGCCCCTCCAAAGAAAGACGACGGCGGAGGCACGCGAGACCCATTCGAGGTGACGAGTGCCAGGTTGCGTGTGGTGGGATGGCGGGTCCTAGAACAGTGTCGGCTATGCAGCGACGGCAGGGAGCCCTCACTCAGCAGGGCGTCTACGCACAGGTGCGCGGAGAGCTGGGGTTTTCAAAAGCGAAAGCGCTCGCTCGAACCGCCTGGCTTCTCCCCTCCCTCTCCCTTCCCCTTCTCCTCTGGAGCGAGTTCAAACAAGGGAACCGTCGTCGGAGCTGGCGGCAGCAAACATCAACTGCCGCTCCTACGTTGTCAAAAGGCTCCTCCCAACAAGCAGTCCCCCACCCCCTTCCCTCGCCGCGAAGGCTGCTACCGAGTCGGCGGCGGACCCCTTGGAGCGCGCGCGTGTCCCGAAGTGAAGGGAAAGGAAAGTCTTGCGCAACAAGACCTCCTCCGACGAGGGCGGCGACGCACGTGGAGAGAGATCAGAAGGCGACCCAACGTTCCTCGCCGCGCGCCGCCACCTCCGTGTTTCGTCTGTTCCAGGAGAGCGAGCGCGCGCAGGAACGGCGGCTCTCCATAGTGCGAGCGATCCATCGGCCCAAAGCGGCGCCGACGGGGGACTTACCGAAACCACCGTAGTCCTGTTTTCCCCAGGCGGCAGCGTTCCTCGGCTGGGGGCGAGGGTCATCGAGCACGAGCTCGGCGTCGACGGGAGCTTGGAGAAGTCGGGATGCAGGCTGCAAAAGGGAGAGACGGGGAGCAGTCGCGGGGCGGTGCCAGAGAGTGGAGCAACGGCAGTTTCCGGATCGCCGCCACCCGTCCCCACTCCTCCGCGCGGACGCGAAGAGCGCGCTCCTCGCGGCAGCTTAGGAGGCGCGCGTGCCCTCCTGATCTCCCTACCCTACGCGTCCGATTGCGCTACGGGATCGCAGCTGCATAGAGATCGACCGCGGAGGAAGCGGCTGAGGAGCGGTCGGAACTCGGCAAGGAGGTAGGGGGTGGGAACGAGGTCACGGCGTAGAGCCGGTTCTTGCGCTCCAAGGTCTCACTTCTCCGATCCAGAAGTCCCGAGCACAGGCAGCACCGCGATTCCAGCGCGCCCTGCCGACCGTGGCGGACCTCCTTCTTCACCGTCATGACTGACGCTCCCCGAAGACTGCTTTTCTGGCGGAAGCAGCTTCCTCCTCAACTTGCCTCTGGATGGTGGCGCCACCACCTTGTTCGCCCTGCGGCAATTCGCTTCGTATTCTCCCTTTCCAGACATAGGGAAAGTCGCCTCTGCAGGGATGATTTTGCCGGAAACGGTCATTTCAGAAATGGCATTGGGTTGCGGGGTGAACAAGGGTCCTTTGGTGACGATGACGCAGGGCTCTTGTACCTTCTGCGTGATGATGATTCCTCACTTCGTGGCACGGCACCCGCCCGCGACCTGCTTTCCTCTTCTAAGCGAGGATGGCGGCCCATCTAGCCGCGGACTCCTTGCTGTGTCCGGCTGGCAGCAAAGATGTTTGCACGCCGGCTCACCTAAACAGAGGTCTCGTTGCCTGGAGCACCCACTGCTCCCGTGTGACTCCTTCGCTGACCCTCTGCATGGTCTCTGCGTTTGATTCTTTTCTTTTCTTTTTTTGGGGGACGTGGGAGTATGGAGAGCTTGCTCTGCCAGACGGTTCCGCCAATCAACGGAAAAGAAAAGAATAGAAAGGCCAGCCCCTCTCCAGAGACTTTCTTGAGGAGGACACGTGCACTCTCTCTCATTCCTCCGTGGGATTGACGGCTCTCAATGCTGCTGATCCCCCATCAGATTCACGCCGCCGCGGCGGACCCACCGGTACCACGGAGGCAAAAGTCGCACGGACTACGCGAAAACCACGGCGTGATCAGGCACCTGTAACTTATCTCGTATTTTCCTTTGTTTCTCATGGAGAAGTTGCACTTGAGCTCATCCAGCACTCGCACTTCTCCAAAGTCCAACCTCCCTTCCATGCTCTTGGGGAACAAAATGTCGACCATGACGTCATACGTCTCGGCACTGACAAGCACAGTTTCGGTTTGGTAGACGGTGTCGATGGTCGGCTCGCCGGACAAAACCTGGAGAGGGAAAAGGAAAATGACCGCTTCTTTCGTATTCCCGTGTACCGACTGCCATCGAGAGATTTACGATGCGGGTCGGCTCACGCGCGAGACTCTTTCGAGCAGCACTGCAGCCGCGTACGGAGAAAACGGAGGAAAATTCAGCTGAGGGATAATTCTCTGTAGGCGTCCGGAAGGCATTGTCCGACGTGGTCCCCGGTGCCATTCAGACGAAAACGATGCCAACCTCCCGTACGTTCTGCATGTCCACGGCACGCACGCCTCATGTGACTGCGCTTCTGAAGGTAAAGCTAGCATTCGAAGAGGGCAGCACGCAGTGACCAGGTGCGGCTCCTAACTCGCCCCTGTCAGCTGCTTTGGCAGTGCATTCCACGGTCACAGAATTTGCGCAGGCTTCGAAAGTCCAAGCACTTTCTCAACCACCATGCGGCGCCGACAGCAGCACGCCGCTGTGAAAGTACGGTCCCGTAACAGGCAGACACATGTTCTATTGAATTCAGTGCTCCAAGTGCAGCCGATCCGTTCGGCTTCCTTTGTGGGGACATCCATAATTTCATTTGCCGTATCTCCTTCGCTATTGTCCTAAAAATGTCATCTCCTACGAGAATAAATTGCTCGTTGCTCAACTTTTCCGGAGCAGGAAACCTGCGGCTATCAATCAGTCGCGTCACCGATTGCCATCTTTCGCAAGGCTGACGAAAATTCTTGCTGCATCTGAATTTCTTTTATTAAGGTGGTAGGTCCACAGACCGCAAAGGTCTGCAGGCCAGTTGAGCTTTTCTGAGCCACAGCCTGCTTGTTGAAGTTGCCTTCGTCTTCGCCACGTACCCTTCCGTTCTGGAAAGAGTCTGTCCCTTCTTCGTCGGAGAGGCTTCAACCTCGATCAGTTTAAAAAGTAGAGACGTTGCGAAAAAAGATCGCGGATTCAAACCAGAGACTTCCCTGAGACATTATGAAATCAATCACTGGGTGGTGGTGGGGGGGGGGGGGAATCGAAGCGATCGGGGTCCCCTCTCCCGGAAATGAACTGTGGCGCCGGCCAGGGCAACTCGCTTGACTTCAGAGGCGCCAACGTGTTAGCAAAATACCACAGGGCTTCATCCCGCTATCCTGCATCGTCCAGGGTGCCGATCGACAATGCGAGGAGGAGACCGTTGCAGAAAAAAAAGCTTCGTGCTTTTCCGGGTTCCCGAATTGCTGGTTTTCGCTTGCCACTTCCCGAGGACTCTCCAAAGCAGCACCGTTGTCCAAAGGCACGCCAGCGCACACCACCAGTCTCCCAGCGTGGATGAATGCAATTACGCGTAGGCATAAATTGTGTTTTCTCCAGCATCGAGAGCCCAAGGCCGCCGTCTGGCATCTCTAGAGCGCTTGTTATCTGCTTTCGGCACGTGTGCAAGAGGTTGGCCATTTCGAAACGGGATCGGAGCGCCAAACACAGCGCGGTGACGTCCAGTCCGCCTTTTGTAGACCTCCTTCCTTCCGGAGCTGCGTCCAGGCCACGGTCCGAGGGGCATTATCGCCCCTTTCGCAAAACGGGAATTTCGAAAAAGCCAAGTACCTCGACTTTCAGGGGCTTCCTCGCAAAGGTGACTGGCTTCAAGGCCTCCAGCTGCACGGACAGGTGAAAACTTTCCCCGGGGTTCAAAACTCCAGATGTTTGGTTGAACTGCAGGACGTGCAGGGCTTCATCCAGGGTTCCGATCCTCCAAACCGCCTTGATGGGAGACAGGTTCTCCAGAGTCACGTACTCCACGCTTTTCCTGCGGACCAAAGTTTTCTGGAAGTTGATTTGCTTCTTGCTGATTTCGAGGAGCGGAACTTCGCCGACGCAAGACACCTATGCAAAAAACGTGTGGACTTTCTCCCTTCCCCTTCCCCGTGTCTTTTTTCCACGGCCGTTCCCGTCCACTCACTGGAAGCTGCAGAGGTTCCGGGTTGTTCCTGACGCAGCAAACCAAGGAGTCTTTAAAAAGGCCACACTTGGGAGGAACCGCGTACAACGAAACAGGCACGCTGCCTGCCGGCGGGATGTGGACCTCGAGCGTAGATGTCGAGAAATGCTCGTCGCCCAAAAAGCTGAACGTTACGTGGGCATCGGACGACCTGCAGTTGCAGAACGTCAGCTGAACCGTATTCGGAGAGAGCTCGCTGGAAGAAATGAGAACGGTGCGAGGCAGGCCACGCGCTCACCTCGGCTTCCTCCCGTCTAGGTTGGAACTCTTCAAGTTCCAGGGCAGGATATAACCGAAATCGTAGCAGCCTTGCTTCCACCCCCCTTGCGGCCTGCGCTTGCTCTGGAAAAAACCGAATGACCTCCCGGCAGCAAAGAAGAGGAGGAAGGAAGGGGAGAGAATGAACTACCTTACCTTCTGATAAATGACCACGGGATCGCGGACCACATCAGGAAGCTCGCACCTGCCGATCAGCTGGATGTCATACTTATTCCTCGTTCCGGACACTTCCAGGTGAAAGGTCCCTTCGAAGAAGCCTTGCTGGTGTCCCGGTGAAAAAGCAGCGATGGCTGCTACTTTCTGCTTCGGTTGAATGACGATTCTGGATGGGTAAGAAGAAGACAAAGAAGAAGAAACACATGGAAGGGAGCTCCTGATGTGCACTATTTTCGAACGCCTGTGAGGCAACGGGGGCAGCACTCCATGCGCCCAACGCGCGTCTTCCCCATGGTGCAAACGACTGAGGTTTCAAGAAGTTGCTCGGTTGCGATCACCACGAATGCAAGCTTGTCACCGCGAAATCGATCTCTGCTTACCTTCTGAGGACATTCTGAGGTATCCTGGAACCTGAATTGTTGAATTGGTCGTTTCCTGAAAGCGATTCGTGTTCGCGGACCGCTTGCGGCGAGCGGCACATACGGTTGTCTGCGAGTTTGAGAAGCGTTTTCCTGTGGTTCTGCATCCTCTTGAGCCTCTGTTCCTCCTAAAACAGGGGGCACCCAACCTTAGATGAAGAGGTTCTCCGAGTCTCTGAAGCCCTCACGTATGATTTCGAAGCAAACTTTTTCGATGGCTTCTCGTTCAGCTTGGCGCCCTCTTCTAACGAAGCGGACCCAGGGTCGTTCGCGGCGTTCTCAGGAACCTGGACCGAGCTGGAGGATCCGTAATAGACAGGCAGATTCAGGGAAAATGCTGAAGGAATCTTGGACGCTTCTCTTGACTGGGGGTAGTAAACTTGAGAATAGACCTCGAGGAGGACTTTTGGTGCTCCTCCATCCTCTTCTTCTATCGGGAACCCCCCTTATCCAATCCCTCCATGTCGCGCGCAAGTCCACAACCTGTCCGTGATGACACCGTCTTCTGAACGTGGTGAGAAATCATGTGGAAGTATTTTTCAAAGGAAATTTTTGGATTGTAGTTAATGATCACGTGTTCCAAGAACACTTCTGGGTGGACCCGCTGCTTTTTGGAAACCTCCGTTTGGCCCTTGCGCGAAAAGAAGGAACTCTGGAAAGTCCCCCCTCCCACCCCCCACTTACAGTGGCTTCATCGCCCCTTTCCTCTTCCGCTTGTTGAACGTATCTGAGGATGCTGTGGAAGTCATTTTCGTACTT
Organism: Raillietiella orientalis; assembly: GCA_036172245.1. NCBI lineage: Eukaryota > Metazoa > Arthropoda > Ichthyostraca > Raillietiellida > Raillietiellidae > Raillietiella > Raillietiella orientalis. Next base: position 6,804,797 of record JAYWIR010000002.1, on the reverse strand, counting down.
GTGCCGCAATTCATCCCACTGATGGTCCAGTTCTGGAAGAGAGTGATTCAAAGGAGTCCGGAAAAAGGCACTGGAAGTCTTTCTTACGGGACCAAGACTCCAGGTTGCTGTGGCTGAGGGCTCCCTTGTGCGTTTTCTTCCTCTTCATTTCGTTCTTTTCACTCGACAGCTTGTTGTGGGAGTGGTCCTCAGGCGCGTTCTTCTCCGCCGCTGGTGGGGTGGGTTGGTTTCGGAGGAGGAGGAGCGCGAACGGAACTCCGACTCACCAGTAGCGTTGGGGTCCTGGGCATCCTTACTCTTCTCCGGTTTGGACTTCTTGAGCAGGATGTTCTGAAGTGGGAGGGTGCTCGTCATGGGCGATTTCCTCCTTGCATTCAGTTACCTTTGCAGATGCCGTTGGAGTCATAGTCGTCTCTTGCTTCGCCTGCTGCGACAGTTCCATTCTCGCGAGCTTTCTCCAGGCCAAGGATCGACTGAATGCCATCTGCTCGTCCAGAGGCATCTGGTCAAACATCTCCTCGTCCACGTCTTCGTATAGGAATGGAGCCGCATGCTCATCGGAAACGCCTCCTTACGAGATAGGTGGTATGCAATGAGATGGTGTTGTTATCAGTCCGCAACGCGGGGGGCGACTCGATGGGCCCCTCGCAAAGACGCGTGAAATTTTTTTCGCTGCAGCTGCACATTCCACACTTCACTACGTTTTTCTTATTTCTCTCTCTCTCTCTCTGTTTTTTTTTCTACGACTTGGCTTTTTTTTTTCTACGACCCGATTTTTATAGACGCTTCACAGTGCCCGGAGCAGGGTTTCTGGCTGCTCGTTCCGTCACCTCCAAATGCATGCCTTCCGTGCCACGAAGGTTCACTCTACGAATCGCTGCTGCTCATCGACTTCCCTCCTCTCCTTTGCACCTCTGTTTTCTTTGAAACTCCGTCTCCCCTTTTTTTTTTTTTTTTTCAAAGCCCAGATTCACAGAGAAATTCCGTTCATTAAGAAACTTTCATTTTGCTACCGGGCTAATTCGGGAGTCGAGGGTTGGCGATCTGCAGTCTCAAATGCTGCATGAGTAACGGTGGCAGCTCCACCCACTAACCCCAAATCTGCCACTCTTTGCGTCTCCGATTGGCTCCCACTTGTTTCTCGACCCCGCAGTTTGCTGGAGTTTGAGTTTCTTCTCTCGAGACCGGAAGCTGTTTGTGAAGCATCCACGCAGAAAAGCCGACCAGTTGCCTCAGGGCAGGACGCCACGATCGACTACGACTGCTGTTGCGGGTCGCGGACAGCTTGCTCACTTGGTTCCCTCGACTCTGCTTGCATTCCGTTCAACGTCTTCGAGGGAAACTTCCCGTATAAAGTACTGCTCGGGATTGTTCCAGATGAGAGCATCGTTGACAAGGGTTGCCCAAGCGACGGGATGAAGGATCCTATCGCAGTGCGCACGGCTGTTTCGTTTCGCATGGGAATTGCCCCGGGCTTTGTTCACCCGTTGGAAATACTCGTCGGAAGAGGAAATTCGAAAGCAACAACACGACGACCAGCAGTAGACTTTGGCGGAACTTCCCGTCCCTCCAATTTAGATTCCGCATTAACCTGTTTTCCTTTGATCGTGGGCATTCACGGCTTGCCAAAAACTGACATGCTCCGAGTGCCCGAAACGTGCGAGGCTTGGTTGATGATGGATCTGTTACTCTTCTTGGCAATTTTCAACGATGGAATGTGACCACGAGCGGCGTATTTCCTTGCGGCACATTCACCATTAATTATCAATGGAATACTCTGTCAGCTAGGGCTCTGTTCCTTACGCTGTCTGCCATGTTTCTTCCGTTTTGATATTTCATCGGCAGCAAATCCCTGGGCGAACCCTCCGGGTTCGAGATGGATTTCCCACCATCGCATCACTGCGCCATTAATTCTGAGAGAAGGAGCCAACTGAAAGTCGAGGGAGGATGGCAGCGTCGACAAGAAATCTCCGGCCATTGGTCAACGGACATTGGTCACATTTCACATTCTTCAGTGCTGAGGTCGTGTCCAGAATTCCTTGCACCCACCGAATCGAAATTGGGCTTGTGCTCATTTTTCCATCTTCAGAGAGCCTATGCGAATCGTTTCCATCTTTGTTACTATGTAATGGAACACGTTTTGCCTCGATCATTAATGCCTGATCATCATCATTCGCTCCAAAGGGAGTTCTCGAGAAAACAGGAATTCGCTACTTTTCGAAGAGGAGCGACAAAGAAATGCCTTCTCATTCGAAGGAAACGTCTCTGTAGATTTCAAGATTGGCTGGATCAGGACTTCCAGAGGTCTTACCCGTGTCTCTTTTCGGCCTTTCGTGTTCAGCAGGAGATTCCTCCGATGGGCACCAAAGGGAAACGCAGAAGATGTGGTCCTCCGAAACTGCGTTCCTGAGGGCCACCAGAAAAGATAGCGGACTCTCGGCGTATTTGCTTGTCATTTCCAAGAAAACCACTCCACGCCGCGCATCGTCGTGGCACAACCTGCAAACGGTTTCTCAGGCAGTGCTTTTGAACGTTTCTTAACATTTGCAAGAGTTTTCGAGGGACTTTCGAGGGACTTTGTTACTCTGAGCTCAGGCTAGGACGCCGGCGACGACAACGAATCCTTTGAGTGCTTATCGTGCCAATAGCCGTTCAGGCGTTCAGGTGAATCCTCGACGTCGACCGCGGAGAGTTTTTGGTACAGAGAACGGTGTGCGCGTGTTTTGCTTCGGGAACCGCCGCGCGCGCGAGCAAAGCTTCCAGCCAGTGTTTGTCGGAAAGCCTGAGCTCAAAAGAAATGCCATGAAAGCAACACGGATGCCTGCTGCTGCATCTGATGAAATTAAAAAGGGGAGCAATGTCCGGAATCATGCCGATCAGAGTCAGCAAACGCGTGAGAAGGATTTCAAGAGGAGAAGATAACAAACAGACGATGATGGGATTTAAGGATGTTGACGATGACAACTGATCAACTTCCGGCTTGAGAACAACATGTGAAGCGGCCGGCGTCAGTTAGGGAGGAAATCCCCGGGCAAGGCTGATTCTGTGCACAGAGGTCGGGATGGTTCGAAAATTCAGCTTGCTGCTGCTGCTGTTCAACAACCGCCATATTTTTCCAACTACCCGTCGGCAAATGACGACAAAAACGCTGGCGGGGAAGGGGTGAGCGTAAGAAATCTTTTTTCCGTGTTCAGTGAGAGCGAGGTGGTACTGGTTGCTTTACCTTTCCCGGACAAATTCGGAAATGATCTCAGTCGGCAAGACGTGATGGTAGTCTATTTCAAACGACTCCTGCTTCTTGACGGTAATGGAATCCTGCTGTTCGCGGTTCGGCTTGACTGACTGTTTCCCAGGCTGAATTTTGGTACGCTTCCCTAAAGTAGCTTTTTTGATGTGAGCTGGAAGCAACAAAAAAGAAAAAAATCAGTTTGAGATGGGAGAGCGCTCCTCTGCTGAAAAGCGCAGCGAATGAATAAGCAAATAATAAATGGATTCCGAAGCATTCGTTCTGGACATTTCGGAGGTTATTTGGATGAACTGAGATGAGTCAGAGGGTTTGGGTTCAGTTCCTCGAGGCGCTACGATCACATGCGGCCATACATTTTCTACCGGGATAACTTCCAAGAGCCCAAGGCGAGAGGTATCTCTCTCTATGGATGTCTGTCTCTTCAGCTTGAGCTTGCTTACAGCGGAATTCTTCTCGTGTTGATCTGGACTTGTTGTCTAATTCTGGATTCTGAAAGACGCGTGCTCGAGCGCCATCGCAAAGGGTTGATCCCGTGACGGACCACCGTTCGGGAGCAAGACCGCCACCACACTATAGCAAAGCAGCTGAAGCAACGCGCGCTGACTACAAGGAGGCTGATGAGCAGCCTCGAAGTGCAACGGAGATGGGAACCAAGGCCCGAGTTTCTCTGAGTTTACGTCGAACGAGATGGAATAACGTGCATCTCAACACGCCACGAAACACCGTTCTGTTCGAACGTTCGATCGTCCCTCAGCATTCCTGGAACTTTACAGTTCGGATGCGATCGCTCGAGGCAGCACAGGAACCAAGAGTAGGAATGTCAGCCAACAGTTATTGTTGAGTACTCTGAGCAAACGAACATGTCGGCGGTTAGCACGGGAGCAGGTCAGCACGGTGAAGATGAGAGGAAGTCGGGGAGGTGCTGCCATGTACGGATGCACTGCATCCCTTAGTCGTCCTCCTCAATCACCAGTCAGGTGAACGTGAGGTGTTCTGGTTGCATTGCGAGTCCGCCTCTTTGTCGTGGAAGGCGCAGCTGCTCATTTCCTCGCAATGGTTTGAGGCCATTGCAGACTCGCAGAGTTCTCAGGACTATGCAAGAAGCGGAGAATCGTTTGCATCTGCGGCGGATGGACCGCTGGCAAGAGAGGCCGCAAAGGGAGCGTGCGAGACTATCTCTTCAGTGGATGGATGGAAACTTATGGCAGTAACTTACGCGAGCATCCGAAAGAAAGAAAGATGGCTGGCGGATTTTTCAGAGCCGCCAACCTTTCCGACAAGGCGTCTTCCCCCTTTGGGGCGCACAGCTTCCTTGAGCAAGGTCTTCCCGATTCCGCGGAAAATTTCCAGGTCTGCTCCAAGTGGAATTCGCTCGCGCCTTCAACCATTCGAGTTCCGCGAGACGTCTTTTCGCATTCGGATCATCGTTTTCCAAATTTCCTGGACCGAAATTGCCGAAATCAAGGTTCATTATTCGCACGGCATCGATGAATCTCCACTGCGATGGAAAACCGCCTCTCGTTTGGACCGTTCCTTCCTTCTTTAGAGGCTCGTAGTGTGCGTGCTACTAATTCTGGTTCCACTCGTGCAACTGCGCTACTGTCTGATAGCACCGAACGCCAAGTACCGTGGAAATGTTGGACGCGCTTGGTCTTCAAAGTTTGGTTTTGACTGTTTTTTCTAGAGGGAACGCTCAACTTTTGAACTCATGCTAATTCCCGACGTAAGTTGAGGTACGCGAGCGCAGGCGCAGTGGGATTCGACTTTCCTGTTGAGACCGTCACCAGGCTTCTCGGTGAATCTTTGCGGAACCCAGAGGACCTGCCCAAAGCGACGACACCATTAGACGCATTTGCTCAGCTGCCATGTTCGGTCTGCCTTTTCGGCGGCGGCAACCAGGCAGGCAGACGTGCCACTCAAGAATGTGATGGCACTCGACGGATCTTACGGTGCGTTTCTTCGAGATGCTTCCTCGCGTGCCTAGCCAGTGCGTTGTCAGCCAGGAGGGCACTGTCGATAATCTCGTCCAGGGTGAGAGAGGTGAGCTTGAAATGCTTGCGAAGTAGGTGAGCTAAGGGGATGGCATCTGCTTGGGAGGAGGAAAACGGGACGATTCTCGACCCCTCGTCTCAGGGCGGCGGTGCCCTTTACGTACCTAGCGTACCGGGAGAATCAACTAGGAAGAAGGTCCGCCTGTCGGGTTTGTGCTCCATGTAGGTTTTCGGTCCGTAGAGGCGTTCTATGGATGCGGCGATAGGATCGATCAGGTCCGCGGGTCTCTCCCTCTGATCATGAGTTTTCAAGTACTCTACGAGGCACTCAGGCGGAGCCGATCCGGAATTTCGTATACCCAGGATGATGTTTTCCGTGAGTTTACGATCCGGAGGCAGCGTGAAGTCCTTGGAATTCATCGGTTCCACTTTCCTTTCTCGCTTCTCTTTCGCTCTCCGAGAAGGCCTCATCTGCGATGAGGACTCTATTTTCAGTTTCTTCGCTGCTGCGAATTGGATCGAGGCCTCTTTATTGACCAGAGCGAAGGAGGCTCTGTCGTCTGCATCATCCGTTTCCGGACGGGACTCTGTAATTCAAGAAGTGCGCTTTCTTTCGCATCTCCCCGCTCTGAAGAGTAAATTCGCGAACTTGTGCCATCGGAGCGACGACAACAAAATGGCGGCGGGCGCGACTTCGATCGATTCCGCTTCTGCTTTAACGGGAGGCAACAGGTACGGGAAGGTCGGTGCCTGAAGTTTTTTCCCACCACGTTCCGCAGCAGCACTGTGGAGGGCGGGAGGGCAGGTGGCCATTCTGGTGAGCGCACGTTGCCTCCCTTCCCGGAAAACTCCCACTCCTTTCGGTGAAACCGGGCTGCGAGGGCATTCCGAGTCCATGCCAGAGGTGAATCGAGGGCAGCGGCGGCGATATCCGTTTCTACAACCCTGCGATGCAGTCCACAGGCGAATCGATGCAGCAGCGGATGAGAATCGATGACCCGGAGTGGAGGTCGTGCCTGAAGGGCCTTCCTTCCTTTTTCCCGACGAAACCCGCGCTGTGATCTCGCATCTTCTCTCCAGCCAGCTTTCCTCGCCATGGCAACTCGGCCGAATTAAGGAAAGCTCCCGTGGGCAGGGGCGCTTTTCGATTCCCCTTCCCAAAGCTGCCGACTCACCGGTTCGTGAGGGCTGGTTTGGCTTCCTGTGTGTCGCCGCATGCGGCCAAATGTGCCGAGAGAAAATTCTTTGGTTCAGAAAGAGAGTTCGAGGAGGTCCGCCCCCAAGATCCTGCAGCTCCCACAAAACTGCCCGTTTTAGCATTCGCAGTGAAGCGAATGCTGAAAGGAACTTTTTGCGTCTGCTAAAAGAAACGGGGAAGAAGTGCAGCTCGGGTGCTCGGCAAGAACCAATTCCGTAGGGCTCCTTCGGAACGTTCGCGCACCTTTTGCGTGAAAGGTGCACCCCGTTCGTCCACTGGACTGCAGGAGTTTTGCCTCGCGCACGCACCCTCAGGTTTGCTTCCTCGAGGCACCTCCTCTCGCTCTCAGACTGAAAGCATGTGAATCGAAAGGAGCCCCCGCTGAGAACGTGGCGATGGTAGCGTGTGAAGGGAGATCATCTGCGGACTTGCGTCGCTATTGGTTCCTTCGCACGCTGTGTGCTTCCAATTGTGTTTTTCGAACGCCGCGGAGCGGTGCAGGTCCATTCATCGCAATCAAGGCGTACGAGAAAATCACTTTACGGGAGGGAAGAAGGGTGGTTTTTGGGGCAACGGCATCGTGACAACGTCTTGCGTACGCGATCAGCAAGAGGCGAGCAGCGCCGCCTGTCATAACGCGGTTGCATGCTGCTGTTGCTGCCGCCCTCCGTAGATCGACGCCGTGTCAATCCGGGAATTCTTAATTTATGGAATCTGCATCCCTGGTACGCAGAAGATCGTGTTCTCGACTCCCGAGGATTGTCAGGGACGGCCGTAATGCCTTCCCCGGATGCGGCGAAATCCGGAAGTGTGCACGTCGTCCCCACACGTGTCCCGTTTCTGCTCTACACGTACGGAACTGGTGCTCGGCTCCAGCCTCATTTCCGTGTTCCAAAGCCAATGAAACGTGCCGGAACGCGAGATAGCACGAACCATCTGTGACGGCAGAGAGGCGACGATGGCTCCAGAGTATCAGAACGCCTCGACAGCAGTCGGTCGGCAGAAACACCAGCGGGGGGCCGCGGCATCCACAGCCAGCGGTAGAGCAGAAGCACTGCCTGTCGCAGAGCGTCCCGGAGGTTTTCGGGAGAGCTGGGAAGCTCGCGGGGAACCACAAGCTTATGCAGCCCTCCCGAAGTGGTTGGGCAGGCTGAAAGATGGCGATGCGGGCCCTCGCCAAGCAGCCTCGGAGCGATGCTGGAGCGATCGCGGTAAATCCGTTCCACCGCGACCCACAGTCATCCGTCCACGGTCGGGCGGTATATGGAAGGCAATCAAAAAAGATGCTGGCGGAGGCGTTTAGATGCGGACCGCCTGGGGGAACGCCGCAGACGTCTTCCGTCGCTGGGATTCTTGAAGCTTCCTCGGGACGAGGAAAGGAGCGAAGGCAGATAAAAAAAAAAAAAAAAACGCACACACACCTGAAACAGGAAGAAACGCTTTTCGGTAGCGGGAAGCACTGGAGTGGACCCCACGTTTCCTAAGAGGTTTGAAGCGGATGATGGGCGCGCCAGCAGCGGCTCGATTGAAATTCTACAGGGGAGAAGAGGAAGGAAGCTAGTTGGAGTCGATTCTGCATCCAAGCGATCGAAAACGTGGCACGGCCCTGGGAGATTCGGTTGTTGCGAGGAGGGCAGTTGTTTTCCAACTCAATAGCGGCACTTTGGGAAGTCACGCGAGGACCAGGGTCTTCAAGGCATTGTCGCAAAAGCAGTTTGCCTCCTCCTCTCTCTCCCCCCCCCCCCCGCATCCTCCTGTTCCGCTCCGCTTAAACTGCCGTGGGAGGCGTCCTGAAAACGATCAGGTACCCGCCCATTCCCTCTTCGCCTTCGAGACCTCTTCCTCGCGGGCTGCCTTCCTGCAGGTCTGACCGGCGGCGCGGCATGGAAACTGCGTGGCCCGCGGTCCTCGTCCGCTCCCGCCTACCTTCCTCGGACTGCTTGTGCAATTCCGCCCGCTTTTCCAGCTCCACGATGCTCGGCAACCTCTCCGCGAACTCGTAAAACTCGAACGGCAGTCTCTCTCCGGGTGTTAGGAGAGGGTAGATGACCCCGTGGGAGGACTGCTTCGGATCCACGAATCTCTGGATTGCTTCCTCCACCAGGTACTGCCTGCCCGCTTTCGTGGAGTAAACGCCCTCCGCGCCTCCCCGACCTATCGTATTCCAAGCAGAACACTTCCACAGGGAAGGATCCTGGGTTCCCGATGGTGACCACGCGCTCCTTCCCCGCCGAATACGGCAAGAGGACGCCCATGTCCAACTGGGCGGGACTCACTTCGACGCGAAGCTTTTCGCAGGATCCCAGCACGTTGATGGTGACTGCCGTCATGGCGAACACGATGTCGACCTTGCAGGTGTAGGAGGTGTCCTGGAAGGGAAGCGGAAGGGGGGTAATGGGGAGAGTTGGGGCGATCGGAAGTGAATGCGGCTCACCGGCTCCTTTGGCAGAAATTCCACCGCAAGGGGGACCCAGTCGTTCGCCCCCACGAGCCCCTTGTTAGGTTGCAACGAAAACGGAGAGGAGATGCGTTGGTGGCGATGGGAAGCTGCCTCGTCCGGAGAGCACCTTCTTTCCACCCCCAGGCCTTGGCGCTTCGTGCGGCTCGCGTGCCTCCACTCCAGATCCAGCGCGCTCCTTGAGGGCCGGTTGGGGGACCCGTCTCGAACCGGGGGTGATGGAACTCACTTGTTGTGGAGCCGCAGATAAGCTCTGGCGCAGCACCCGAGAGGAACCGTGCCGAAATTGATGACGTTTACGGAAGGCGTGATGACAGGGGAAACGACGTCGGCCAGGACGCGGATCTTCAGGCGTGGTCCACCCGTTATCTTCGATGGCTCCGTTTTACTCCCTCGGAATCGGGTAAGAGAACGAGTACCTCTACGAAGATGGGATGGGAGATGCAGGGTTTCTCGGCAGGCCGCAGGGTCCTGGGAGCGAAGATCATCTCCAGGAAGGCATTTTTTTGGGGCAGGAGGTCCATCTGGTGGTTCTGCTTCAGGAACACCCCACGTTTCGAGAGATGCTCAGACACTTTCAAGCAGAAACGAGCAACCATCTCCCCCATGTTGGTCACAGTTACATGCCTGGTCACCGCACCTCCGAGCAAGACTTTTCCGAAATCTGAAAATCCAACAGTGCCACGCACGCTCTGGGAGCGTGCTGCAGGGACGCGCGCGCGAGCGCGATGCGGCTCTAGATGTCAGCCGGTAATGACCAGAGCTATGCGATTCGGCCAGATTCAGCCCTCGGGAATGTCCTATCCGCTCCTTGCCCAGCATCCTCTTTCGCAAAGTTCAGACTCTCTACAAGGCGAATGGGCCGAATGCCAGTTTTCGAGGAGCAGTAGCAGCGGATGGTCGAGCCAACTTCAGCCGCTTCCCTCCTTGAGGCATCATCGCTGCTCAGGCTTTGCTGAATGTGTTCGATGACCCTCTCAGCAGCGCTCGAGAGCATCCATCCATCCCTCATGCCCCCAAATCTGTTTTCCCCTTTTCGCTTTCTCCCCCATAGGTCTGCGCGTGCGGAAGCATCCTAAAGCCTCAAATGTACGGCATGTCCTCACTGTGGAACGCTAAAAGCATCTAGGATGACTGCGTACATTACTGTCCCCCGAGGAGCAGCACGGCGCAACTCCTCAGGAGGCACCTCAGTGCTGAATACTTGCTTGGAACCTCTCGGTTAGCTTGATGATTTGAGTGATTGCTAGGCAGCCATCGAGATGATGGCAGGTGGTGGACAATGGTGCTTTGCACTTTATCGATTCGAGAGGAAAAACGCGCCACGCAACCTCCAGAACCAAAAGCGAGCGAAATTTTCCAATTCCATCATCACCTTGGATGTGGTGGAAACCTGATTTGAGCGGAACTCTGGCAAAAGAGTGCCCAAGAGCGAAAGCGGGAATTTTTCCGTTTGCTGCTCGTCGGTACTCAGTATTGCTCTTCTAATGCAGTGCATGGGGAAGCAAGAGCATCAGCAGCAGGCGCTGCCTTGCCTATTCCGAAGAACAGACTTCGGAATATCCGTTTGCTTCGTTTGTTTGCAGAACAGCCGGAGATTGTGATGACGCTAAATTCCAATGCCTTCAGCTTCCTGTTTGTCTGTCGAGGGCTGTCATTAGAGGGACTTTAGACACTTCCTGGTTCATTTCTGCCCCACGTAAAGCGTCTTCGCCCTCAGTCGTAACTTTGCTGCCTTTACAGCAGTCAGGCCCTGCCGAGTCTGATGGTTTCGAACGAAGCTGCTGAGCGAACGTCCAAGAAGCCGCGATTCCGATGGCTGACGACTCCAAAGCGAAGCCTAGTGGGTCCTCCCATAAACAGTGCTGTACTGAATGCTCTCCTTCGCCTTTTTCTTCTCTTCGGACTTGAGTGGCAGCAACGCGACCGCCTACCACCCCTGCTAAGCACACCTATCGCTCTAAGTAACCGTTCGCTCTCGCTCTGCACACTGATAAGTATGCTCTCGAATGATCACGTGGAAACTGGGCTTCTTGGCAACAAGATCGAGACTATTATTGTCACACCGTGATAGCCTGAGTCGGATCGTTTCTTCATCGCATCGAATTCTGTAGAGAAAGAGGGAGAGGGAGAAAACCCCCTTCGCTATTGCGCAGCGTAGATTATCCATTTGTCAATGTTTGTGTTTAATGGTTTCTTCAAGTGAGTCCGTACAGCGTTCCCGGTGTGGTCCATCTGTCTGATAAGCGCATAAGTCTGGTTGCATTTCCTTTCGTATACACAAACATCTACATCGAAAAGGTCGCATCCCTCATGGGCGTTGCTCATTGCATCCTTAACGACCTCTGAATTGCTGTTTACAAAAGCAGTGCAAGTTACTGCATTCACCCGAGTGGCTGTTGAACATTTGCAGTTCTTCTGATGAACGCGTATCCCTACGAACCTTTTGTGTGTACACATGTGTGCGTGTTGGCTTCATTCACTGGGTGGTATCGGTGGGGTTTCGAACATGTAGGTCCCACTCTTAGAGTTTCTCGTTCACGGCTGAGTTTCTTCTTCGATTGTACTAGCAGACCTGTGTGTCCCTCTGTGTACGTGCACCACCAGTGCTCCGTCGTTCTTCTTCATCCAAAGCTGCTGGTTTTTCTAGGGTGCCCAAGCTTCTGCTTGCTCACCGCCGGTTTCCTGGAGTGCTTTGAGACTTCGCTTGGGACGCTGGAGTTTTGCTGCAAAGCAGGAGGAATCGCCTTCCTCTCTGCTTCGCAGGATTCGAATCAAAAAACTGCAATTCCAAAGACTCTCTGGGCCCGTGCTGAAGACGCTTTCAGCTGTATTGCTTCGAAGTTTTACTGGCTGGTCCACTGAGTACGAGTCGGCAGGGAGCTACTGCATCAGTGACTGAACTTAAGAGAACGAAGTTTCAAGTCTGAGATTAGCGGTTCCTCGCGACTTTTCGACAGTGTGCTGTCGTTGGCAGAAGCGCACCCATCCGTGCGAGACTGCCCGGACAGCTGTTGTCCCCTTTCTGAGGAAATTGTAAAATGAACTGTCCTCTACGCAATGAATCTGATCCGTCCTTGCAGCCGCGCAAGCGCATGCGCCTTTCCTTACAATTGACTTTCTACAAACCCAAAACGTATTCAGGGAGGCTGAATTTCATATTCATGCTTTTGCGCACTTCGCCCAGTGGTCTATTTGCCATGGAGTCGAACATTTCCGAGCACATCCGGTGTATCAGAAACCTCTCTAGTTCCATGTCCAGTTCCTCCTGTTTTGGAATGTACTCCTGGGTGCAAGCATTCATTTCAAAATGCGAAAACCGTGAGCGGTACCGTACTTCCGAAGTGCCGACCAGAACCCAGGAAGAATCAGACACGTGTTCCTCTTCCTTGACATCGACCGTGAATGTGCTGGTTCGCCTGTCTGATTCGCCCAACCAGTATTTAGCGTGGCACCACAAAAGAATGCATTTCACCTGAGATCAAAGCGATGGATTTGTACGTGTCCTGCATGGAAATCTTGCTGAAATCCCTGGGAAGATTAAAGGACAGTCTCGGATACATGCAGCTGCCGCACAAGTTGAGTTCCACGGTTTCCAGGTAACTGATCTAGTTTGGGGAAAGCAGTCAAGTGTCAGAAACATAGAAGCAAAACCAAATGCAAGTCTGCGATGCGATTCTGATGTGCTGACGACTCGGCGACTGAAAATTGGTTCATCTGGCAGGTTGCACGCGGAAGTGGCGTGCGCTATTCTCAGCACCAAAATGATACTCGCAATGGCTGCCACGAAAAGCTGCTTCGCCCGCGCTGCTCTTAAAAGACAACGTTCTGAGTGTAGCTCCGTTAGAAGAGAACTCCGAACATCCAAGCAGAAAACTTGAATGGAAGTTGAAGTACTTTCAATAAAAATCCAATTGCTTTTTTTTTTTTTTTTTTAACGGACTTGCACGTTCCCGGTTGTGGAAGTTGGAAATGATGGTTGTTTGATTCGCCTGGAGATCTGCCTGATCCGGACCTGGTTCGGGATCACATCTCTTTGCAGATTGCAAGAGTAGTGGTACATCGTTAAGCGTCTGGCACGTTAATCGATGGACGGAGCCATTTCCGCACATTTACAAGGACAACACAAAGAATGCGCGCGCGAATGCGTCTGGGGACAGACGAGACGTACGAATGGTGAGCTTTTTCTGCGAAGAAAATTTTCTGCTAGATGCTCCCGAACCCGAATCGGATGATGGTCTCAATCCACGACGAAACCAGAAATTCCCTTCATGAGAAACAGGAATCGTTCTTGTACCAGTGGTAAGTGATTCCCGAAAAACCTAACGCTTGCACGCATGCACCTTTCCTCGTGCATGATTCTGTCCACGATTTCGCCTTGTAGGGCGGGCAGAAAAATTACGTCGTTGGAACACCGAAGTTCTTCGGAAGATGCGGAGGATCAGGCGAACGCGTGAAGCTGATTTCGCAGGGACTCGAATGAGACGGAAACCACGAATTTCTTTTCCTTCCAATCGAATTTGCCTCCGAGTGGGAGCCGGGTTTACTCTTCCGGGAATTGGACTTTGGGGGTAACTTACCCTACCCTTTCCCTTTCGAATCGATCAAGTGGCATTCTTCACGTTTCGCGCGCAACAGGTTTCAACACTCCGTACAGCACTCCGCACAGGGTGAGTGCGAGGACATTTCACCGTCGGAGCATCGGTCCTTCCTCGAGCATCGGCGCACCAACGCGGAATTACGATTTTCGGATTCGAGCTGCTCGGCGAAAATCAAACGGCAGGAAATGGAAACAACAAATTGGTTGGGTAAACACTGAATTAAAATTTGAGTAAACAGTGGAAAGACAGTGATAAACAGTAAATGAACTTCCTTTCCTTCCTTCCTTCCTTTTTTTTGTTTTTCCTTGCTGTTGCTGTTTTGTCAACTCCCGGATAGAAAAGAAGACATCTTGTGCTTGATTCCACTTTGCACAAGACAAACGGACAAGAAAGACGGCATCAGGTGAAATCGGGAAGACGGAGAGAGGAACGAACAGCGAAGATAGAAGAAAAAGGAACGATGAAGGAAAAAAAGAGTCCGGCGGAACTCGGTGGTTTCGAAACTTTCAAGGTGAACTGCCTAAACTGTTGAGACCAACAACAACAGGACTTGGGCGAAACCTAGACCGTGAGGAATTGAGCCTTGACCGTCAGTGTTTCTACTGAGGTGGCAAATTTCAGCAATCAGAATCTCCGAAGCAGTTTCTTGAAGTGGTGAGCGCGAAGTTTGAAACTACCTGTAGATGAACGATCTCGGTGAACACCTCAGGAACACCATGGTAGTACTCTATTCTCAAAGATGTTTGGCATCCTGCTTCTATGACCTCGCTGCTAGGGGTTACTTGGACGAACGACTGCTTTGCAGATGCAAGCTGCTGGAAAGCCAAGTTGATGCCCCCAAGGTTCACTATGGATACGTCGCATTGGAAAATTTCGTTGAAATGCTAGAAAGGGAAGCAGACTAAAGTTGCAGCCACAAAATACAATGGGGGGGGGGGGGGGGGTGAAGAAGAGGTAGTCGAATGGCTCACCTTTTTCCCCAACTCAATGGAAGTGGAAGGGTGAACACAAAAGCTCGCCACGGAAGTTTTCCCCTTCAGCTGAACGTCGTAGGACAAACCACGAGTTATAGCGCATCTTATTAGCGCGTCCATTTTTATGCATGGGAAGCCGTGGAACGTGAAGGTGGTGACTGCATCCTCCCGTGGGCTGAGCGACCCGAATCTTGGATGCACTTCTAGAAACTGATTCCGAGAGAAACAGCATTTGCTTCCGATGGCTTTCTTCGGCTCACATCGGACAACAAATATGGCTCCTCATCGGGCATCAGGCCTGAAGTCATTGCAGCGATGGATGGTAGTATGAGATTAAGGTCGTCTGGGGCAGGTTGCTGCAGGTGGTCCTCGGTCGGGGATCCCACTGAGGAATAAAATTCCATGTTCTCATTTGTGGCTCGACTCCACTGTTGTTGTTGTTGCTGCTGCTGCATCGAAGACGCTGCTGAAACGTCACCTCGGTTCGAGTCTTCTGGTTCCTTGCTCCTCGTACTGGTTGCATTCTTCTTCAGCGCGTGGAGACACGCCACTCCCGCTGCCGCGTCTTCCTGGAATGGAACGCCTTCGCCGATCCCCAAGCAGGAGTCGCTCTTTAATTGTATGCGCACAGCTGATAATCACGTGGTTCACTTAGCATCACCTCCACCGTAAAGCTCGGGTGCTGGATCTCCACGTGGGAAAGTTCGCCGACCATTTTCCACTCGAACTCTATGGGAAATGGATTCGGATTGCTGAAGGCGATCTTCAAACTCCTGGATGCATAATATCTGATTGTCCCAAAATCTAGAATCGTCGTGGACAGCTCGAGGCATGGAGTGCATATGCACGCCTCTAAGGATACCACGTTCTAAAACAATCGCACTTCTTTGAATCTTTGAAACAGCTGACGGGATTTCTTCTTCTTCTTTTGCCTCATACCTGAAGATCAGGATAATCTTCACATGTTAGGATGAGTCGATCGCATATCTCGAATGACTGGCATTTGCAGCCATCCCTCTCAAGAGACAAAAGCACCGTCAGGTGGGTGGAAGAGTTTTGCTGGAGCGCGAAAGAGACGCTTTCTTTGTTCTCCCCTCCTGCGGAAGTTGCGAGCGAAAAAGGAGGGTTGGTCCTCGCAGTCGCCTTCAAAGCCAAGTCACAAGCGTTCCTTATTTCCAGAGGCTCTGAAACGATCAGTTTGTGAGGAAGAGGCGCCGATGAATCCCGACTAGATGCAACCCTTAGGTACTTCTGATGATGACGGGTCCATTCAGGTTGCAAGGGTCGACGAGCACTTGGTACTGCAGGGACGAAGGACTGACTTCAAGGTGCGCCGTCACAAATTTCGCCTTGATCGTCACTGTCTGGGTCAGAGTTTTCGCTCCAAGATTCGTCAGCTCATAGCAGAACAATTTTTCCGAGACTTCCCTAGGTCTGAAACGTCGAGGAGAAGGGGAAATAAGATTCAGCCAATGCTTGTCGACTTTACTCTTCACTTCTCCCGCGTAATTTCACAATGGCGGAGCTTCCAGGTCCCAGCTCAAGGCTCTTGGGCTCCATGGAAAACACAGGCAAGTAATTTCGAAGGTTCCTGCCTTTCGCCGAAAGGAGGGCTTTCACCTCTGGCATCTGAGAAATGCAAAGTGTGTGTCTTTGTGTGACTGCTCAGGTTCACGTCGCATAATCTTTCAATCCGAATGCTTAGCAAGTCTGAACAGGAGACTGCGTGAGGTTTCGCGCGGTTTGAATGATCCCCCTGTGACCCTGTAAGGTCTGACAGTGCCCGACTTTCCGGCGAGATACGCAGTTTCAGCGGGGAGCTGATCAGACTGCCCGACACGAAAAAGCAGGTACTTCCGAGAAGGTTGATCACGAGTTCGTTTGATCATCTTCAATCACAGGGTTGTCTCCGAGAGCCCCCGGATACCATTGTACAAAAATCGAAATTGGGTCAGGTGCAATCCAACTAATCGCCTTTCGTTTAGTAGTCAGAGTCGTAGTCCCCTGCATGGCTTCGGCTCATGGTCGAGGTTACCGACCGTGTTTGCCGATTTCACGTCACTTTCGAAACGAGGTCATTCAGTTTTGATGCATCTACAGACTCCAGTCTCCCGGTCTTCCCGCCTGACAAGCTCATTTGAGAACGAGATGCTAATCGACGAAAGCAGTCTTCGTTTCGACATGGAATCATTTTATCTTAATGGTGAGGAATTTCGGATAAGTGCTCTTCTGCCCGTTACGCAATGAAAACGCGAAAGCACACGTGCAAACGCACAGACAGCCGTCCCCTGTTTCCTTCGTGTATATACAACGCTCATCGTACGTCCCGAGTGCAACCCCCTTCCACGCTTGGTTACAGCAACGGACGTAGGCACTGAGCAATGTTGAATCGAACACCACGGTGCATCGGTAAAAAAGCTCTGCCCATGCTATGTGAATACGATCACTTGCATGCAAAGATGGTAACACATGAAAATTTTTCGTCCGTTTTGTGTTCCTCCTTTCCCCCCCCCCCCTCTTTCTTTCTCTCTCTCTCTGTCTCTCAACAGTGTTTTTCACGAGAAAAAAGAAGTCATTTGCTGACCCTAGAAGTAATGCAAAATCGATCGTTGCTGTAGGTTGTGTTCTAGTGTAGCATGGCTAGCGACAAGCACAGGAAAGAAACCTTTCTCTTCGACCAGCAAATTCATGGAAGAACACGGCGAAATAAGAAATACACAAAAGTGTTCCATACGAGCTTCAGGCAATTCTTTCTTTTTGCATCAAAGATAGCGTGTGCCTCCTTTATAATTTTCCTTTTTCGCCCTAATTTTTTTTTTTTTTTTTTTGAATTCATTTGCAGGCTGCTTCGAGCGTAGAAGTGGTGACAAACAACACACGTTTGCCAGCACTTTTCGAGGCGTGTATTCACGCGTGTTTCGTCCTTCTTCGACACGATAGTTACTCGACGTCCCTTTAGATGTCATAGGTGTGCTGCAGCAGGCAAGCAGTTGCCGTGAAATCGGACGCAGCACCGAGAGAGGGTTCCCCCAATCTGCAAACGGCGGCACCGAAGTTGGAAAGTCTTTTAAAATCTTTAGGAAGGCTACAAACACTGCTGGAGAAAGCGCACTTGGGCTCCAGGAGAAACGTGCGAGATCGGTAGAAAGAGGAAGTTGACGACGCCGACCTTGACTCCGGGATTTCAGAACACGAGGTGACGAAGACGATTCGGAAAGCGAATTGACTCCAGGAAGACTTCCTCGCTGATACCTGAAACTCGTGCAGGTCGGGAATCGGAGAAGGGAGCGCCGAACACGAAAATGCAGTGACCGTGGTACGCAAACGTGTGCTCATGGTACCTTCCCTGGACCTACGAGGCTAGGGACGCCGGAAACGGAGCAGGGCAAGAACACCGCTGCTGAACTAGCTAAAATGCGAGATGGAAATTTGTCCTCATTTTGGCCAGTCCTAGCGAAGGATGACATGCACAGACAAAAAAAGTGGAAGTGTGAGGAGGTTATCAGTGAGGTCAAGACGAGGTTCTTGGAATAGAAACTCCAGGGGAATTTCACAGATTAGGAATGCGTGCCCTTGTTCCCTTAAGGCAGGAAACCGCCGAGTGGAGTGCACAGAAGAATAGGGAGCTATTAAACGAGACAGGAGATCGACTGTTTCTCAGATAATTTGACGAAGATAATTTGACGGCGAACAAAGGATCAAAAAAAAATGAAGGTAGACGGAAGATCAAGCAATTTCTCAGCACGTGGTTATGGGGCACCGCAGGAGTACACGGGTGAGTACATGGTACTTTTCGGCGTGGATGAACCCGGTGAGGGACTGAAGAAAAGAGAGATCACACAGAAAATGGACCGTGAGCTCTTGATTAAGATCAGCCACTTGGAGACAGAGAGCAAGAGCCGAAACCACAAAGCCGTACATGCATTTCATTCGGTTAGGCTCAGAACGCCGCATCTCTGAGTGGGAACGCATCCTCTACTTTCGCAATTAACTCGATTTGAACTTGAGGATGTTTCCGTGCCATCGCTCACTGTCGGTGCCAATGAACTGGAAGATGCCCCAAGAGAGAGCGCGCTTCAGTTTTCCAGTGCTCGGAGCTTAGTGCCAAGGGAACATGATGATTTTCTAGAGACGAAAAGGGAAAGAAAAAATTCACGCGCGCGATACTCATGTGCACACACACCTCAGAGGACCATCTGTATACCATTTCGCATTGGCGTTTTAACGAAGGAGGCCATTCCGTGAGTCGCACCACAACTACCTCGACTCATAAGGTAAGCTTTGCTTCGGAAAACACGGAGAACGCACTTCGTCTCGTCCGCGGACGGACATTCTCGTGAAGTTTTGGACAGCTCGCTAATTGGGTTGAAAATAGTTACACAACCGCTTGGCTGCAGCATAGCAAGTCTCCGTGAGGATTTTCAGTGAGAGAAAGTTAACGAAAGAAAAAAAAAAAAAAAAAACTCAATAAATAAAGCAGAAAGCAGATGAATGTTGGAGCATCGAGTATGCACGGTGGCGAGAGATGCACACACAATGACGAGCAGAAGTCGGATGTGTTTGGGGAGAGCCGTGTGTAGGTTCTGTTCCATCCTTTATGTCCAGATAGTTTTGATGCCATCCACACAATTTGATGCCTTGGCAGCAAATCATGGTTTGATATGCCATTGTGCCATGTATTACAACACATTGATTTAAACCTGTTATTCTCGAGAAACGGAGAGGAGGATGGTGAAGAAACCGACAGCAATGGATGACGAGCGACTTGCCGCGGAATGAACGTTCCGCAAGAACCAAGAGAAGCACGGACAGAAGCTCAGATGCTTGTGGGAAAGGGAGGAAAAGGAAGACCACTAGCTAATTTTGCCTGCTCATTGGGAAACACCTAACCCTATTCTAGAGAGCTGTGCAACTTGCCACTTTGCAGTGACCCGCTTCACCCTTTCTTAATTCCTCCATCGACTTTAATTTCTTTTGGCTTTTGTCAAATTTTATATGCCCATTTTCTTCTTAACCACTCTCTCCCTTCCACAACGTCGCGGAAGATTGTTGTCTCCATCATATCAAAAGGTTCAGCTCCAAACTTCAGCATCTTATTATCTTCCCTCGGAGAGAACCTTTGCATTCCTACCAACAATAGCAACATCCGTTTTCAAGCTTGTCAACCTTGACCTTTCCACCGACCTCCTGATTCCTTCTCTTCTAGTCACGACCGACACTTCTGATGCCACGCTTTCCTGCACCTTCCTTTGGATCGCTGTCGGTACAAGGTCACATCTGTCTCATCGAAAATTCGCTCGCTTTACTGCCTTTTGTGTGATTCTGATGTCCATCGCTCCCGCGAGTTTGCTGCATTCATCGGTGAAAGCGATGTGGACAAACGGAGCGCTTCCCACCGATAAACAGCTAAAAGCGTGCCAGCGGTTTAAGCTGTCCATTCTCAAGACGCATCCATGACATGATGAAGCTTGGATTTTTCAGAGCCCGGGTCTCGACAAGATTTCTACGCACCGTAGGCATCGGAGAACCTTGCGTTGAAGCACGCTGGGAGAGCGGTATCTCGGATTCTCCCGACATCTCGCGCCATCTCGTGCCGCCTTGACAAACAACTTTACAAAAAGCAAGAGAGCAGCAAGCGAGTGGGGTTCCCTTCCCCCCCTCTCGTTCGTTTTTTTTGCATGATTTTCAAGGAACCGACAACGTTCAAGCATGGCACACACCCTTGGTTTTGCGACTGCGAGAGTCAACTGGGGGACTTATGGAAAACGAGAGAATCTTCTAACACTGCTCCGTTTCCACGTGCTCGGTATTTCATCCTTCCGCAAGCTTTTCGTTTCTTCATTTGCTTTGGTGATGCACCGACTCTATCTGTGCATATCTTAGGTTAATTGCAGCTGAGTACAAAGTGAATCCAAACTCCTGCTCGAAAGTCTGTCGAGCAGTCAAGTGTGGTCTTCCGAATACGATGGGGACGATCTGCTCCAGTCATCTTTCTTTCAAACGTAGAGCAGAGCTTCTTGGAAGTTTTAACAGAAGGGTTTTAGATGCTACGTGTTAAAACTCCTTTTCCGGAAGACGGTGGTTGACTTCCTCTTTTCTAATTGTATAATTTGCTCTTATTAAAGCGATCGCAGAACTGGCGAAATGCCATCCCTCTTACCTACTGCTTGTCACCAGCATCCCGTTATCTCCATAAACCTATAACCACCACCCCCTTTCCCCCATGAAACGTGGCAGCACATTCCCATTTTCTGTTCCGCTTGAGAGAGAGCTCATGCACCTGGAGCGTCATGATCTCGTGAGGTTATTTCAGCGCATTCGAATTCCCCTTGCTCTCAGCATCTTGACATCTCTTTTACTTAACACACGCAAGGATTTTTCACGTAACTACTCGGTAGATGCATGATTCTTGCATTCTCGGTTTCCTGCATCCTCGACGTACGGAAGCGGTCCGCACTGCGACCTATCTCTCTTTAAGTCGCTTCCGCAGAACTCATCTGAGAGTGAAAGTGCGAAAATTTATTCCGACCCTGATGTCTGTTGTTCGAATGAGAGCAAGATCCTCTCCCTGTGCGCTTCCGCCCTTTTTTCATGGTCCCCCAAATACCAGAGTGTTTACAAACGATCCGCTTCCCTCACACTTTGGGGCATGGCCGTTGCTGCATTTCAGAAAGCTATCGGTTCTTCCTTCATAGAGACTTCTATTTCGTAGAGGGCTGTGTTCCCACAAGGCGTATCTCAGATGAGGAATTCATATCAAAGTTTCCAAGGATCGGCTCGGTCTCTTAAAAGTTCGATCTTAGTCGCCGTCTGCTCTGATCAGTTGAACATGCAACGAACCAATTTACCTTTTTTTTTTTTTTTTTAATTTAACGTGAATGCAAGTACGAGCAATTTCCTTCGCCTCAGCAATGCTTCAATGTTTCAAGTGTGCGAAAATCCCACCCAAAATGAAATCCTTTCGGGGAGGATCCCTGGACCCTTAGCTATGAAACTAAGAATCGGGGAAGGTGAACTGCAACCAATCTCCTTGCGCGAGGAAAACCAAATGTGAGGAAAATCACTGATGCGTGTGGTTGCTTTTACGCATCCTCCCGCGGCTGCACAAGCTCTTAAGACAGACGTAGAGATTCCCAAGTTGACGCATGTGTGATAATAACCCTGAAAGTCGAAATGCAATCTTGGAAAAGCATTCCATAGCGTTCCGGAGCACATGGGGAGTGCTCCATTCGAGATGAATGAGGTTTCAACCGCCTAGGAGGTGAAAGAATCAGTTGGGACAGACAGAATGTTCAAGAGACGGAAACGCTCGCTTGAGGAACTCGGAGAGGACGACCGAGTGTGCCTGCGCGGCAACGATCTTGGAGGAAGACGACGCTCTGCCTACGAAATCACTTGTCGCCAGTCGCCGCGTTCACGCGAGGCCGCACGACACAACAAAACGCACTCCAAAAACACACAGGAGCATCATTATGGGAAAGGACGGATAGGTGGGCAAACCTGGTGCTTCCAATATAAACTAGTGTAGCCCTCCGTGTTCCACATCAGCAGGTGGTATTTCTTTCCACAATTTCGCATTTCTATGGGTACGTTGACCTCTTTTTTACTTGGGGGATGAAAGTTAAAGGCTTTCTAAAGTATGAAGCACAATACCAGAAAACCGTTCCGACGTCATAGACGGGTGCCAGAGGAGGTTTCATGACAATACTCGATCCGACGCCACGAGCCGTTAGCGCGACTTCGTGAGAACAGCCGCATTCGATCGAAACGTGCAGCACGTCCTGCACGTCTCTGGGGTCCAGTAGGCAAAGCTTCACTTTGATGCCGACATCCTCGTTCGGTGGAACCGTTCCTTGAGTTTCCGACATTTTCCACACAGATGGCGTCTTGGACTGACCGAGGTTTCCAAAGTTCTTGAAACCTTGGAAGCCTTGGAGTTTACCTTGATGCATGCACGGAAGCTCGCTGGAATAGGGCTCTGGTTGCGCAAGCAGATGGTTTTTTCCATTTCCATCAATGCAGGGAGGTCTCCGAAATCCAAAATGGACGGCTCCACAAAGACAATGGGGCCTTCTCCGTAAGCAACCACTTGGAAAGAGAGGGGTGCATCCTGCACTCCGAGTATATCGATTCTGCGTAGACAACGCGGCGTTAATGTGATGGGTGGAGTGATGACTCAACTGTGCGCTGACTGTTTGCCTTTTCGTTTCTTGAACGGACATGATGATGGGTATTATCGTGTGTTTCTTGGGTTCCAGATCTTCTACAGGTTGGGAACTATGGAACAGAATTTTTGGTGGATCTTCGGCTGAAATCTTGAACGGGGATTAATCCGTTGCGTGCTTCTGAGGATCGCACGCACTCGTTGTGGACGAAGATGGTACATACTCCAAACATCAGAGTGGTTGCTGAGTACCACCGTTCCTTCATAGAGATAACGAATGAAACCGCGACGAATGATCAAAGTCTTCCCTTCTGCATTCCTGCAGCCTCTCGGGGAAGATGCCCCCTCTTGAAAGCAATCGAGCCAGTTCTCAAGAAGCAAGCGAATCGGCTTACCTTTCAAACTATCAACGTCTTCTATCCTTTTCTTGAGGAACGTCGCCAGCTCATGCTTTTGCTCCGGGCCGAAGACATGCAAGTCGATCTTTGGTCGATGACACCGTGCTCGAATGGGGATTTTAGCCGCCACCACTGTCTCTTGGATCAGCATGATGAGATTGTTCTCGTAAAGTTTGAAGTAGTTGGGGATTAGATCTATCTGAAATCGAAGGAAGGGGGGGAGGGGGGTAGATTTCTATCATTTTACAGAATGTTTTCTACGTATCGATCCTTTTGGACTGAGAGGAGTTGTTTTATCCGATAACTAAGGTCGGGTAGGGATTGGTCAAGTTTTGGTTTCAACGAAAACATCCTAATTTAGAGGAATATGACGGACGGCTAGTTGAACTGATGCAAAACAGCCACAAGGCCTATTCCGTGTGCAGAAGAATCCAATGAAAAATGGTAAAAAGCGAATGAGACTATTGGATAGATGAATTTTCAAGGAGTTTTCAACTGGTTCCATTTTCAAACTCATGAGAGACTCCAGTTTGTGAGTAATGGAGAACATTTTCCCGGAAGAGTCTATTCCTGGAAATTTTCTCAGCAGCAGAAATCATGTGGTTGTATACTCATATGATTTTGTATGAAATTAGGAAACGATTGTGGCCCACGTGGCCATGGAGTACCGCCTTGGGAAGCGATCAAAACTCACGCGTGGCACACAGTAACGCAGACATTCGGAATCGGATGGTTAGAAACGTTTGAACCCTATTTCGCGCAGTTTCCACTGAGTTTGTCGCATCCTCTGAACGGGTCCGCACACCCAACTTTGCATTTTTTTTTAATTTCAGTTTTACGCGGCATTGCTACATCCGCTGTGCTGTCCTTCCTAGTACTTCTCGATGCCTTGCTTTTCGGACCTTCTTTCCTTTCTACCCCTTCTTTTGTGGATAAGAGATCCGTACCTAATCCGATCTTATCGTGTGGACATACTTTGCATTGTGGTCCTTATCGTATATTCGTGATGAAAACGAGTGGATAGGACTCAGCTGCTCGACGAGAAATCGGTTCGGTGCTTTTAATTTCTTTTCATTTCTGAGGATTCCATTGCTGGAAAAAAACAAACAAACAAACAAATCCGAAGGCTGCGCTCCATCTCCGGTGCATATGTCTTTGTCTTCAAGAGCCTCTCTCCGTGGAATGAGAGACCTCTTGTATGTTTCCTGTGGCACCGAGGCTTCCCATTCCTGCATGCTGATTCTTCAGCCTCCTTCGTCCAATGAAAGTCGTTGTTTTCCTCCGAGGGCCAAAACTGTTACTTTAAGTGATTGAAAAAAACAACGAGCGAAATCTTCGGGCAATCTTTCGGTTGTCCGAAATCATTTCATGGGAAACACTTGTTGATCCAGACCAACTCTGAATCCAAGAAGGAAAATACCTATAATCGTTCTTAGCCATGCATACCAGCCAGAATTGCATTGAGGCTGTGACAAAGTTGAGCAAGCCACGTTCCTCCACATTCCGTGGCTATCGCACAGTTCCGTGTTCACACTCAGCAAAGAGCACAGAACTGCAAAGTGAGGATTCGCGATTCGAATCCATGATAAATGTTTGTTACAGGCTTTCTCAACTCTTTGATCATCATCTTCTCCTATCTTGCTAACTCGGTATTAGGTTAGTCCGTCAGTGATCTTCCTGGAGTACCGTAATGGGGGCACTTATTCTTCAGCTTCAATGTACCTAGCAAGATGTTTCCGTTTCCGATTTTTTTCTTTGGAAATGGGAAAA
The DNA here is from genome assembly GCA_036172245.1 of Raillietiella orientalis. Lineage (NCBI taxonomy): Eukaryota > Metazoa > Arthropoda > Ichthyostraca > Raillietiellida > Raillietiellidae > Raillietiella > Raillietiella orientalis. The sequence continues at coordinate 6,779,996 of JAYWIR010000002.1, read as the reverse complement.
GGAGGGTCGACAACACATCTTGCTTTTATCGGTGTTTTGTTTTTAAAGGGCTTGTAAAAAGAAGAATCCTCAGGACATTTCTTTTAGGCAATAAAATCCTAAATTCCCCCCGCCCCTGCCTCCTTTTTTTTTTTTTTTGGAACTTTTTCCCAGTTTGTGTGAGTCTCGAAAGCTACGCTGGATGCCCCCCTTTTTTCCAGAGCCTCAAAATTTGGAAAATTCGAGCAAAATGCTGAAAACGTTTCGTCGCCCAACAGCCGTAATTAGGGGAAGAGAGGGTTCTTTCCTTAAGTTGCTCCCCAGGATATCTGACGGTATTTAAAGCGTCCGGTGTCCCCACCGAAGCCGAAGTCGTCGACGTTTCCCGAAGGCACTTTTAATTTACCGACCACACGCAGCACGCTGATGGCAAACGACGAAAGGAATCTGTCTTTTGAATCAATGCACCACGCATTAAATCGTGTAGGCATCACGCTGCAAACCCCTCAGCGAGTGAACAAAGACACAGATAGACAAGTCATGTTAATTTTGCAGCTGCCAAAAATTTGGGAAAGGTATCCACCGCATGGTTAATTTGCCGACGCCTACGATGTGTGGAAGAGATGTGAAAACAAGGTGACTTGGCAATCTGCAAATGCGGAAGACTCTGGTGTTTTATATGGATGTTGGTATTTCGCCTGAAGCAAGGTTGCTTTTCTCGGTTCATCAACTTGCTCCGTCTTCAGCCAAAGTTTATCAAAGTGACTCAACAGATGATGATTTGCGTTCCCCCCCTCCCCCCGACTTGACAGCTGTTACTGACGTGCGGGAAGGCGAAGTGACAATGCTTTTATTTTCAGGACGCACGGAAAATCACTGTCCCTGATCATCAGACTATGTAAGCAAAGAACACGCTCCGGACGGTGACGAGAAACACAGACCAGCTTCCAAACACACCGAACAAAGGCCGTTCCGTTCACCGAAACGACGAATACTTTGCTTGATGTGTAGGTAGTGAGGAAATTTCCAGCAAGACCTCGATGATGTCAATGGCTGGAGCAACACATGAGTCATCGGTGGAAAACACTCTTCGAAGCATGAAACTGCGACTAACTGCCTATGAGTGCGAGAAATCTGATCCTTTCCAAACGTGCTCAGATTCTCGCTCCCCAAGCAACTGCATCGCCAGCAACCGACAGATTTAGTGCTCGGCTATAAAATCCTCCAACCCAAAAACATGTTCTCGAGTCTTTCAAAATCAAGTTCAAAGCATCAGTGGAGCCTCATCTCATTAACTTTCCCTTGCAGCAGAATACATGAACCAGATCTTTGTGGCATAATAGCTAAGAGGCTTTTCATAAAGGGAAATCCCTGCCTTCGAAAAGGAGAAAAAACACAACCCGCCCGCCTGCGCACATTTCGCCAGACAGTGAAGAGACGAAGGTCGATCTGGAGTTTGCAAAACGTGCACAACGAAAGTAGATGCGAAAGGGTTGGGTTCGAACAGATGTCAATGCGCTTACATGCTGGGGGGATTCGGCAGACAAACCACTCCTGCAAACAGAATCCCAACTACGAGTGCCGAAACCTGTGGGCATAACACCTCCTTCGCAATCTGGACTGTTTTTTTTTTTTTTTCGGGATGGCAGAACGGTGGTATGGCCACTACTCTCAGTTCATAAACAAGTACAGAGTCACGCAACCAACCGTGTAAACATGCAGCTACCCGACACTCGTGGAATGTGGAGGAGGAACACGGCATGCCCGACAACTTTGTCATAATCTCAAAAGGAATGCCTTCCTAGAGGAACTGCCAGGTCTTGCTCATTCGAACAGACTTTCTTTGACAAGCAGACGACTCCAAAAAGTGTCACTTTGCAATAAAGACTTTCTGAACTGGAAAAACGAAACGAAACAAAACAAACACTCGAGTTTCCGAATGGATAGCGCGGATCCATTGTCCTGATCCGTGCAAGAAGACCAGGAGAACGGAAACACCGAAATAACTATCAACTCTGAAGGTGGGAATTACTCCTTCGGCATTAACAAATTACATTGAAATGATGCCAAGCAGTTTCGAAGTTGTACGAGGTGAATGGAAAAGGTGCCGCGAAGTATTAAACCTACTTATTCTCATGCACGTTCTAACGAGCCAGTTATTTGTTTCTTTCTTCGAAAAGTCAGCTCTAGAAGAAAGTCGAGTGCTCATACAAGATGATTCAAGATGCTGACTGGATTCTTTCACATGGAGGGCAAGATCGAGAATAGATAAATGATGTTGGTTCCGATTCTTCTCTCAAGGGTAAATTGAAATTTTGATTTTCGCGATGGACCCTTCCTTGGTCTTTTTTCAATAGCACCCTCCTTTTCTTCCCGTCTGGTTTTCTCTCGCTCTCTCTCATTCATCTTGCCGGATGATTCCAGCGTGTTTCCGGGAGCCTAAGAACTTTCTTTCCCCCTAGCCTGCCATTTCGATCAGGCTCTCATCTAGAGGTACGGCTTAGGAATCAAACGTGTTGTTTCCCCCCCCCCCCCCCCCCATGCAAACGACATCGCTGTTTTCGTCTTGAGCCTGTATAGAAATTCCTACTTTGCCGTGGATCCTACTTTGCCGTTTCTGTCAAACGCTGAGATGCAGAGGACCGTTTGCTTATCAAGGTGCAGCCGTTCTGCGTGGTGATTCTAAGCGCGCGACCTTTAAAGATTAGTTCCTTCAGATCGATGTCTTCGTGTAGTCAATCAGCTTCTCAGCTGACGGCACCGCTCACTGGAACCAGAACGTGCACTCTGTGTGTGAACGTGTCAAGAATTGAACTGGGAGCATTGGATCGAAACTTTAGGCAATGTTCTCACTCCTGGCCACACTCCCGAATTCACTTCTTTTTTTCCTAAGAGTTTCTGGCATGGTGGGCAGCAAATAGTAACGGGAAGATGTCAAGAAACTTACTATGAGCTGGCATCGCCAGGCACGTTTGGATCTAATTTACACTTTTTGCAGAACTCCACACGGAATGCATTTGAGATTCTGGCATGCTAGGAAGCACCACGCACCGGTAGTAGCAGAAAGTCGATAATTTTCGAAGGTTTCTCTGAGGTCCTCGGATGTTCGAATCTTAAATGCATTCCTTGTGGAGTTCTATACGCAGTACAGGTCAACCCAGCAACAAAACTCTGTTTTGACCTGAGGAAGCTGCAAAAGTTTCCAACAGTGAAGTGAGTTGTTTTCTGGTCACAATAATCGATAGGTGCTGTTTCTCTTTCACGGTTAAAGGTAGGCTGGCTGATCAAAATGAAAATTCTCATTCGCCTCGAAATTCCCATGGTAATTACTTTATGTAATAGAAAGTAGTGCAACACTTTACTTGTATAATGACTGCCGACGATCCTCCCAGGAAGCCGTTCGGAGGAGAAACGGAGAATTCCTTAGGATGCTCAACATTCAGGGAGAGGTAGTCTTCTCTGTAGTAGTCTGTTTGTCTGAAGCAGGAATCGTGACCGTCGCTTTCCATGATGAATGAATAGGAGAAACCAATACACGAAGGATTGTATATGGATAATTTCTGGTTGCTGAGGAATCCTAACGGGGAAGGGAAGAAGAAGAAGAAGAAGAAAACAATCATGCGCAGATGCTTGGGGCTACAAGCTTCCTTTCGTTCCACGAAAAAGAAAATTCTTCGAAATCTTACAGCGTCCAGAAGCCAGGTAGCGTTATGTGCGCACTAGAAGCCGGATTAGAATCTCGCACAACTTACCTAAGGAAACCGTTCCAAAATCTATGGTGGTCTTATCAAAGTGGAACTCCGGCTGCACTACCTCTCCTCTAGAACAGTAAAGGAATCGAAAACAACAACAAAATGGTTGAAATTGATACACGTGAACAACACACATGACATGAGCAAATTTCTTTTCATGTGATTTCCTTCTAGTTGAATTTTTTCATGGATGTCAAAGACCTCATCAAGAGACTCAGAACAACGAAATTTCTGTTCTAATCAGTTTTGTTTCGATGCTTTCATCTATTTCTTGTCAGCCCTTGGCGTGCCCGTAACGTGAAAAGAGTTTGCAATTCTGAACGCACTTGTTTATCACACACAAGTTCGCTAATTGGGCCTTGATATAGGAACTGAAGGCAGACTAAAGAAGGTGGCAGACTGCGTTAAACAGGCTTTCTTATTGTACGGTTCATATTAGATTGTGCTCCATCTTAAGAAGGTTTTCTATCAGGCTTCAGGATCCTCGATGGTTCTTTCTTTCCAGCAGTATGAAGCAGGTCACCTTTCAACGTTTTTTAACCCTGCTCTTGGATTTTCAGCTTTTGGTCCGCGGAAGTCCATCGTCCACCTGAACAAACATTTCCTTAGATCTTTGTTACGATGCACCTGATTTCATCTCGATACTCCATCCAAATGTAGAATTCTTGCATTTTGACGAGCAGGAACACTTCCGTGACTGAAGCTGATGATGATGTTGGTGTTTAAAAACATTCTTGCGTGTTCAGCAAGTAGGTTGTATCATTCAGTGAGCATCGTTCACTTGTACAGTGTTTTGTGGACCAGGTGGCCAGAAGGATCGAGAAGCTCTGCCTTCCAGGATTCCGTGGAAGGGGAAAGGGGAATTAAGGACACCACCGACAGCGAATCGGTTAGTTCGAGAAATTCAGACTAATACTGGCGTCTGGTTGAAAGACGTTTTATTTTCATTGAGGGCTCTCTTGGTAACAGGCATTGCATTCTTCTCACGTGCAAAGTTTTTACAGAAATGTTTCTACAATTCATCATGATAGAAAACGAGCATCATTTGAATTGCCTCAGAAAAACTCGCATCGAATTTTGAATTGTGAGCTCTTTTATAGAGTCCAGAAGTATTTTGGATCTGATAACGGGCAATTTGCTTTCGCCTGGTTCATTGGTTAGGAGTTGATTTTTACACGAATGCTTGCAAAAAAAAAAGAAAAAATGGAAATTCTTCACTGATTTGTGCAACCTTGGGTTTTTTTAGAACGGAAACAGAATTGGAAAAGCACACTCATTTTTTCTTAGAAGACGTGAAGGTTTGGTTCTTGCATTTTGTGTGTGTGTGTGTGTTTTTTATGCAAACGATCCTGACCTCTCAAACGCTTCGATCGAAGAAGAAGAAAAAAAACACAGTATGGAAATGATCGTTTAAATCCATTGGAAAACAGTTTTGCAAATTTCATATAATAGGCACATGAAAGGAATGCAGTTACCACACATTCTTTGTAATTTATTCATAGGTGATGTGTTATTGTTTAAAGTGAAGTGTCGGCATTTAATGCAGAACGCGTGTGATCAAACAAATCACCCCCCCCCCCCTTCCAAAAAAAAAAGAAAAAAAACCATAAGATCCTATGACCCTGTGCATGAAAGTCCCAATTTTTCTGGAATCCGGAATTCTTCCCGAAAGCCATTCGTGACCCATGCCGACACCCGCATTTATAGCCAGTGATTTCGAACCGTAAATTCCAGGGCGAAGAATCCTTACCTAAAACTGATTGTTTTGAGCTGTTCCGTCCCGACCTCAAAGTTCGCATCAATTCCAAACTTTCCCAGTTTCTCAAACGATAAAGACAGGATGAATCGAGAGCACTGCAAGGATGTTAGATTCATCTGACGAGGCTGGGCTGTTACAGTAACGGAACCATTTTCTTTTGCCTCATAAGAATGAAAGCGAATGCCAGTCTCGACTGCTCCGTAGTTTATCACTGCAACCTGATGTATGGGCTGTTTAGAAATCTGAATACACTGAGCCCCGGAAAATGTAAAGTCACTACATAAGCGAGGAGCATGAAATCAAGGCAATTAACCCACACAAAACCAGAAAACCGGGTACTGGTTTCGAACGGGAATATCGAGACAGTGGATCCAATGCCAAGGATCTTCTTGCACTCGAAGTTCCTCCCAGTTCAGTCAAAGATGGGTTCTCAATTGCCTTTCAATTCGTTTTCAAAGGCAAAATTCATTCGCAAAAGGATGGAAGATGGCCGCGGTGATTTGAGGAGGAAGGAGAATGAAAGCGAATTCACCCTGAGGATTAGCATGCGTGTACTCGATGCATCGGAATTCTCCGCGGTCAAACTTTTTAGCGATGGACAGCAGCTCAGAATGCTTGAAGCGAAAAATGATGGCGAAAACTTCTTACTTCAAAGTGATGAGTTGAGCGAAGAACAACTCTTTCAGTGTTCACGTTCTCCGCCGAAAACTGGACGGTAGGTCCGACTCCTCGTCCCATTAATTGCAGAGGAAGTCTTGCTACCTGCCCTACCACATGCAGGTATGCTGTGGTCTTGGACTGATGGATTCCTTTGGGTTCGAACGAAATCCTAATTTTTTTCCTACCATGTCCGGGTACCACGCCCTCCTACATGAAAAGGAAGACAGGAAAAAAAAAGGAAAATCATACATTCGTATGCCCTATGATGCTTCCGAGACGTTTCTTTAGAGAGAGCATAAACTGGAGCTTCCGTTTCCTTGAGCAACGGATCCTGGCGCGTGTTTCCAGAGCACCGCTTGCACTCGTGCATTGAGAAAGCGCCGAGAGAAAGACCTCCCTCCCACCCCCAGTCCCTTGAACATCCAATGATTGAGAATTTTTTTCAAAGAGCCGAAACTTTTGCTCCCACGTGAGCAATGAGTACTGCGATTTATCGACAAGCTCACGGCGAGAAAGAACGGAAAGAAAGAAAAGAAGGGGGGGGGGGGGGAAAAATGCTTCTAGATGGATAACAGGAATTCGTGGAGGAAAAACGGGCACACACACATGCGCGCAAACGGCGAATTTGTTAGTAACATAAACACAATTTCAGGCAATCATCGATTGCACCAGTTACAGCAACGGGCCATTCTGATCAGGAATCCCAGTGCGTCATGGCCAGAATGTCAACAAACACCGCAAGGTGGGCCCGATTTGCATCTCCCTCCCGAAGCGTAATTCGGCGCCATTTTAAAACAAACTTGTGCTTATTTCGAAACGCAACTATTGGCTGTATGCGGAATTCGGCATGCTCGAAGGCGATCGCCGTCTCGTGGGGAGGCTTCAGGTCTTTTTTCCCATCCTGTGCATCTTCCACTCCCGGAGAATGGTGACCGTGGAACTTCGGCGGGAGAGCCTCTCGACGCGGGATGCTTGGTGGCAGATGGGTGGCGGAATCACTAGGAAACAGGAGAAAAGATCAGCTCTCCCGATGATGATGATTCTGGCCACTGGCTTCGAAGAAACATTCCAAACATACACGAAGCATGGAAGGGCGTGCTATGCGGAACCTCGGCTACGTTCCACCAAAAGTGGATCGCTGCGCCCAAATGCATCTTCGGGGTGCACGGTTGTTGTTGGGCGAGGGATATTTTGTAATGTGCGCCCACCGCTTTCAAGATGACTCGATTCAAGAGGCCTTTGCGGGACTCAACTCTTAAAGTTCCTCATCATCAGTTTGGAAAAAAAAAAAAATTAATGAAAATTCCCGTGAGCGTGCTGACATCCGTTTTTTCCCAGAAGCCAAAGAACTGCTGTGCAGCTTTATTTTTAAAGTATGAGAAAAATCAGCTTAATGAAAAGCATTTTCAGGAAATCGGAAGCAAGAAAAATGGGTTCGCGGATTACACGGAAGCAAAGATTTTAAAGCGTGGAACTTGAAAGAATCCGAATCTTTCGTTAGCGGCATCATTCGGTACGAGTGATATCTTCTGCGAGTTTTGGCGCTGCTTCTGATTGAAGGAAGTAATTTTCAAGAAAAAAGAGTTGATGCGACTCACGAGGATGACTCGCTCGTCTACAGTATTGACAAGCGATTTGGAATACTAAGACTGAAACCGTTTTAATCGACGATTTGTTTACACTGATGCACACAACACCGGGGCCAAAGGGAACTGTGCTACAAATGCTATGGAATGAACATGGAATCCGTGACTTACTTGACGCTGTCATCCTTCAGTTTCCATTGGAACATGGCACTATGGCTGCTGTTATTTTCGATGAATGTGAATTTCGTGTTTTGCAGGTTCACATGAGTGGGATCCATCATCACAAGAGGATCGCTGAGGGAGACTGCCAATTCCTTGGACGTAGCCGTAACGTCGACTCTTATGGTTTCTCCTAATGTCAACGCGGTGCAATGAGGAAATTCCTTGATAGCTACCTATCGCTTACCTGAAATGAACTTGATTTTGACAGACGATGAAACAGGGCTAAGAGTTGTAGGGCTGAAACTTATTTCCACTTGGCAAGATGCACCTTTCTCTAGCATTGCCTTATGGGGCATCACTTGGAACGGACTAGACACGTGGGATCTTCACGGATTAGACAATAGTGTTAGATACCACCTTTCCGCATGCAGGGTGAAGCGGGCTTCTTCCGTGCCAGTGTTTGTGACGAAAAGGAATCTCTTTTCTTGATCTTTAACAGGAACATCCTTGAATTGGATATTATCGGGTATGCTGAGCAGAGCTCTAGGGCCTAAACCTGACAAACACCTTTAGATAGAAGAAACCTGCCTAAAAGTACTACTGCGAACACGAAATGGTACTTTTCAAGAGCATTAGATCCAACAAGCTGATAGAAATCGAGATGTGAACATTTCGTGCGCGAAAAATATTGCCATTCGTTCATAGGTTTGCAAGCATGGCTGAAGAGAAAGAAAATTGAAATTCTCCTGTCATGTTAGCAAACTTGACCTCTACTGGTGAGGAAACATTCCATGCTCGTTTTCGTAGCAGCATTTGAATATAGGCTCATTGAAAGGATCGATTTGCACAAGAGGTATTAGCTCGAAACTGAAAGTTCCGTGCTGAACGAAAGAAGAATAAAGTTTTGTGTGCGCGTGCGTGCGTGTTTTTGAAAAACAAACTTTTCATATATATGCAAACTTTGCAAACTTTCACGAATCAATCAAAACATTCACTCCTGAATTCGCCTTGACCACATCACTACTGAAACGTAAGCGCTGACTGTATGTGAAAACTGCACAATATGTGCACACGGCGGTATCAAAAGTTCGATGTTGGCTTTGTCATGAATTCAGTGGTGGCTGAATCACTTTCAAATACTCGTTAACTTTCCAAAGGGTGGACCACAAACTATTCGCATGACGTCAAGGACTCCATTGAACTCTTTCGCTTTTCCTGCTAATGAATTAAATAACATACAAGATTGTTATTAAGATATAACGTGAATGTAATGAACATAAAACGTAACAGCATCACATAAACTGCTGTCCTGAGCACTACTCTTAAGGAAAAATGATCGGATGAAGATAAATGTATGGAACGCATTTGTGAATAAGAACATTGGACATCAAAGCGTAAGGCACTCACAGAATATTGGTACTGTTATTCTTCCGCTGTCGGTAATGAGAATGACGGAAGATCTGTAGTCCACAGATTCATTTGGACGGAATCGTATGTTAACAAAAAAGGACATTCCTGGTGCCAGTTTTGAAGAGTAGTTATACGATGCAGAATAGGTAAAGTAGGGATGTTCTGCTGGTTTGAGGTATACATTTTGGGGAACCTACGACATGATATCAAGAAAAACGAAAACTAAACCGTCGATGACTTTGCTTTTATTTATATATTTATGTTTCCATTCTTTTGCCAGTTTCCCTTTAGTCTGCAGAAATCGACAGAAAAATGATACATTACCTTGTCATCATTTCTAATTTGAATTTTAGTTTCAATGATCTCTCCAATGGAATAATTTTGGAAAATGACCACAAAAGGAATGACAGAAAGTCCATAAACTGTCTCCATTCCCAGTCTCTCAGCAAAATCGCAAGTCTGGTGATACTTGCAAATTTCCCGCAGCATTTCCATGCGCTCCTCCGTAGTTTTGTTACATTCTCTAATGTATTCGCTGGGTAAGAGCTGAAATGTAACTAAATAAGACAACACAACACAAGGATTCAAATGAACCTCGGAAAGGCATATCAAAATCGAAACGAATTTCGAGATATATCTTTCCATTTTGGCATTTGTAATGTGTTCATGTATGGAATACATTTTTAAGTATTAATGCACGTTCTTGTATTTGATGATCCACATGGGTATTGTATTTATTTTTTTTATGGGGCACTTTTTTCCCTGCTTCTTGATGATCCAGAAAGCATTGGACCCAGTCACTTGTTTCGAGCGCTGTGATCCCTATCATATGTGTTATTCTTTTTTCCAACACAATCTGTTATTTCTCGTATGTATGATATGTATTGAACCTAAGGTTTTTCGTTTCTTTTCAGAAATCGGCTTTTGACAAAGTCGTCCGTCTCTCTCCAGAAAAACAAAAAATGAATATGCAACGGACGCAAAGCAGTCAAAACTATTTATTGAGCTGCTGCCTTTTAGTGTATTTACAAGTGATGCATCGGTTGCTTGCTTTTCGCCTTATTTCGTGCATGAAACGATTCGAAAAAACTGCCCAATTCTCGAGAGCTTCGTGAATGAAATTCTTTTTCATATATCGGTAGAATTTTTCATCATGTGATTCTTTGGATGCGAAGAAAACCCGTACACCCAACACTTTCTTATCCGAGAGAAAACTATTTCGTTTCGGATGCCATTCGGTTTTACACGCCGGATGGCAAGATGGCTTGCTGTAGGTAGTTTTTCAAAGAGAGTCAGCACACCAACCGGGGTCAGCTTGAGCTTCTGAGCTCACAAGAAAGTCTAATAGGTTGCTTAATTTCGAGATCGAATCTTCAGCGAGTGGACGCTGGCAGAATGAGCGTGTGGCCATCTTACAGGGAGACTCGCAACTACAAAAAAAAAAATTCGACAACATGGCTTCCTCACAACCACATGTTTCGATTAATAAAAAGATTTTGCATCTTTTCCAAAGGACTGGAAAGTACTCCTCCGTTCAGTAGTAAGTTGCCTCTCTTTTCATGTGATCAAATCTTTTTCCTGCACCTTTAATGCGATTCCTTTAAGGAACATTTGCATCCTGGTGTCTTTCTATTGTGCAGTGCTTTCCTTTTGTGCTTGCTGTAAGGCTTAACTTTGACAACACCCGTTTTCTCTTCCCAAATCCCACTGATGCTAACAGTACGATTTCATGAATTCTCTTACAACGTAGTGATGCTAGGAAAGTGCAGACCGAATGCTTTTTGCATCTCTGTCGTGTTTTTTTTTTGTGTGTGTGTTTCTCTTTCTTTTGCATAAAAACAACGCAAGTGCATTATCGTCATTATTATACATAATGAATCCTTATTATGTCGCACGCTGAATGATGAATGATGCAGGGATCACACACTTTATTGAATAGTGCTTGAGGTGTCCCGTTCCAAATTATTATACCCAACTGCACTTGAGGTCATCAGAAACGAAAATTTCAAACATACTCAATCAACCCATTGTCAATATGGCAAAAACTGCTGTTTGATTGCTTGCCTCCAACTTCTTAATGGGTCCATCTAACAAGGTAGCATTGGATGGAAAAACTCAGCAGCAAAAAGCTTCGTGACCTTTCCTACTAGCAGCGTACGATTCACATGTACCCTACGTGTAGCGTACAGTTCACGCATCAGCTTTTCTTTTCTGGTAATTAATGAAAACGGAAACACTCTGCTTGAAAGAATGTTTGCTTGGCTCTAATTTGACAGTGGGGACCATGTTTCTTGCCATGTACTTTTAAACGACAACGATGCTTAGCACGTTTGGCGATAGATCCATTTTTGCCACCTTTGCCCCATCGTGTACATTCAATAGCGTACAAGAGAAAACGCTTCAGAATCTGTGCAAATACGGCACTGCATTCCAGGAATCGATCACAGTGCTTAGAGGGAAACGTTTAACGTACAATCTGTACATTCACCGCTTGCTCCTTGCAGTTAAAGAAATCAAATGTATCGCCGACGCTTTCACTGCTAGGAGGATAACAGATTCTTCAAGTGTGTACTTTCCCACTGTAATGGACAAACAGGTCTGTTTCCAGTGTACTCGATCGTCTCTAATGTATTTCTTACCCCAGTTGGAATCTCGTAATTTTGATAGTCCCCCTTACCCCCCACGAAACGTGGGATACATTGTAGCTCCACCGGAACGTTTACAGATATACCGACAGACAGTGCATCGAAATGGTATTTGGGTTTCTCCCATGGCACGCAACTCTGGCCTTTCTAATTCGCTACTTGTGTTCCATTTCTCTGTCCAGTTAATGGACAGACACAGTTAGACACAACCCTCAACACTGCAGCACATAAAGAATTCAGTTTTCACTTGTCCCGCCACCACAAATTGAACAAATATGTATCCAATTAACCCATCTCCATTGCTTATTATCACCTGTTACTTATTTTCACTGAAGAGAAGTGAGCTTTCATTGCAATTTAAACACAAGAAAAGGGTGGTACAAAGCAGCAGCATCCATTGCACTTGTTTCAAGGGGAAAAAGCAATAACATGGATTTCTATAATTTTCAATATTGCGATATGTAAAGGAACTGCGTGTCCTCTCCTCTCTATAACTCCACTTAATAGCGTTCCCAACAAAACGTTGATTCATGCTTCCAGTCGATGCTCTACGTTTTTTTTTTTTGTCTAAAGATGCAGCATTACCTCGTTTGGATTCTCTGTAGCTTCTACAACATCTTCAATGCATAACTTTTTGGAAACCATTGTCTTTCTCTCTTTGCTGCATCGCTCACTTCCTATTCTAATTTCTTTTATCCAATTCAAATGATAAGAAAGTGAAGGCTAAAGTCGAAATTCTGAATGCATGCTAAAAAGAAAAAAAAAAGAAAAAGCAAAGAAAAGAAATCGGTAGGCGACCCCTTTCATACTCTTCAAACGTGCCAACAGGTTTGGTTCCAGTAACTGAAAATGTGGATTTGGTGGCAGATGTGGTTCTCAAAGAACCACCCGCGTTTCCATTCCTGCTGCTTTCCAAAAGGGAAAAAAGAAAAGAAGAGGCAAAAGAAATCAAATTCGAAAACAGCGCGCGGCGGCGGCGGCGGCGGCGGCACACTTGGCGGCGATCGCATCCAATCTGTGGCAAAACAAACGGCAAGAGAGGGGAATTCTGTTACCTCGTGCTCGTGAGCGAAACCTTTCTGCATCCTTGCCACATCATTGAATGTGAAATTCATCCCTGAATGTGGAGCGGATCTCCCGAAACCACACGGCCGAGCCACACCTGGTGGGACGGGAGCAGCAAACCACCCTCGCGGAACGAATTCCGCTAACAATGATGACGTTGCACCGCGATGACGCAAAAATCGTGGCGACGTTTTTCGGGTGCAGTTCACCAGCTGAATCGGTGCGTGGCTCGTGTGTACACGGTAGTTTTTAAGGCCAACAGCAGCAGCTTTGTTAGCAAGAGGTGCATCCTTGAATTTTTTTTGTTTTTGTTTCTGTTTTTGGTTGCATTTGTTGTTCTTTTCGTGATTTCGCAAATTTACCATTTCGCTAGCTGATGATTGAAATAGAAATGCCTGTATCAGGGTCGGAAGTGATAAATTAGACTGAGGATTTCAGGTATACATGTAGGTTCATCCTCTATTTGGATCATTTGGATGAAGTATTATCGATTTTTTGCATATCTTGTTGTCGGAATCTTAATTTTAGTAAGAGTAGAAAGTTTATCTTGTTTCAGTTTATGTTGTGCACATCCTTTTTTTTTTTTTTTAGCATGTCTTAGTAAACACCATAATTCACATGTCCATGTACCTTAAATCATCATTTTAAAGGTGCATGAAATGGTGGATTACGTTTTCTAGGGAGGAACAGGCAGCATTCAAAGAAAAAAGGAATGAGCTTGGTAGCAAAAAGGATCAATGGAAGTAAATGCATAGTGTTGATGATTTAATAATAGTGTTGATAATTCAAGCAGTCGAGTAAAATTAAAATGGGCATTATTCCCTTTACAAGAAAAGCAAAAAGAAAACCATGTATTCGATCACTTAAATAGTCCTTGTGTTATTTATTCGGTGTTGACGTTTTTTTCTTTGCTCCTTCCAGTGCACAGCAAACCATAGTAAACACTTTGTATTTCTTTGATCTAAGATGTGAAAAAAATTTGAGATTACGAAACCGAAACTGAGTAAGATGTGTTATGTAAGAACCACATAATGACATATGCAGTGGGATAATTTCTATACATGAAATCAATACCACTTAGTAGAACTTAAAAGTACTATGAAGAAATAGTGCAAGGTATGCATGTATTGTCAGTTTCACAAACGTTGGCAATGTATTTGTAATTCCATTTTACAAAGTTTGTAAAACCGAAAATACAAACACGTTGTCAGAGCCAAAGTCAGTTTGCCAAGTCACAAGAAAATCTCGGACATGGCCATTGATTTCCTTTTGAATTACCATTTTGGGCATAAGGTTGTATTTGATAAATCAAAATGTAATTGTTTTATTATAATGAACATTTTTTTTTTTTTGTCTGTTTTTAAGATTTGAAAGTTATTTGAGTATAGAAATATTGGAAAGTGTTGTAATGAATTTACTCAAACAAATGTAAAATGGGAGGTACTCAAAGTACCAACATCCCAGGTGGTGGAACAGAAGGCTATCATGTGTTGAAAGTGAGTACTTCTTGTGTCATTTTTATGAAAATTTGAGATTAGGTGCAAGATGGATCACCTGGTCAGAAAGCAGGGCTTCAAGCTTACTTTGATTTCATTATTTCCATAGCAGGAACTCGATTGGTAAGCTGAGTTTAATTAGGCATGTTAACCATGTTAAGAAAGAACCAGGAAGATGATACTCTGAAAGAATTGTTGCGCACTCATGAAAATAACCCAGTGACTCTGCAGGTGTACAGCAGCAGAAGTCAAACTGTCAGAGAGATCACAACTATCCCATCCTTAGGTTGGGGTGGACAAGGCTTGCTGGGTGTATCCATCCGCTTTTGCTCCTTCGAGGGTGCCAGTGTAAATGTGTGGCATGTACTGGTAGGCAATGAATTAACACTTTATTAACTGTGATAGTAATAGCTGTAGTAGGAAGTGCAGCCTCATTCACCAGCAGAGGTTGCAGGATTATGCCCTTTCACAGACTATGTGATTGGTGCTGATTCTACCCTACAGGACAGTGATGATCTCCAAGCATTGATCGAGTCACACCATGGGCGACCTATGCGATTATATGTGTATAATTCAACACAAGATACTTGTCGGGATGTAATTATTGTGCCCAACAAATTTTGGGGTGGCAGTGGCAGGTTAGATGAGACAAGGTACAGTTTAGTGGTGAATAATAGCTCTATTCAGTTTGGGGTGCGACATTGGATTTGGTTATCTACACCGCATTCCAATGCCAGAAGTTAGGAGTCAGCCCACGGACAAGCAAGATGACAACAAGATCACTGTGCCATCTCCAAGTTCGACTCCAGATGTGCCACCACCCACATCAGATGTTCCTCAGCCTCCTTTGCCTTCTGTAACTTCTGTTATGACTCCTCTAGAGCTTCCTGGACTGCCTCCCATTACTGTTAGCGTCTCCATGCCCACAACAGTGGTATCCCTCCATAGTTAATATAGCAGTGAGATGACAGGCATCACTTTATTTACGACTACTGTGCTTCGATGCACGAGATCTGGAATGGGATGCCAGCCAATAATATGGGGATATGTCATACCTTGGTTGAAAGGTTCAACGGTTGAGCCCAAAAACAATCTGATTGGCTTTGTGATTTAACTGGGGTGGATTGAGACACGATGTTATGCAGGCTAGAGGGACAGCTTCCAACTATAACTGAATGCAAATATTCAGTGCATTGCTGCTGTTCAACTGTGAGGAGGGGCGCCTGGGCAAGTGAGCGTGCTAGCATGGATGGAGGTTCCGTTCGCCGGAATTTTTTATGTGGGACATGAGGAAATACATCACTCTGGCCATGAGCTGAGTGTCCAACAGGGGGGGCTTGTAACGCACGCTTCAAAACGGGCATATCGTGCATAGATGACTCGCTTTCCACGAGTTCACCCATACGATCTTCGAATGTAGTCCGTGGACTGGAACATGCTGACACCTTGTCTAGTTTCTCGTTTCCGGATTCTATGCCGGAATCTGAAGGTGAATCTGTTAATTTGCGGATAACAGCGGAAATCCTTGCTGGGCAGCGACTCTCCGTTTCATCACTGAAAACCTGCGTCACGGATTCGGATCTCGCGGTCACGGTTGCCACTTCTGACGAACACAGTGATTCACAAGGGCTGCGTGTATTTTCGTCAAGCGAAGGAGTCCAAGAAACTGGGGACTGTTGGGAATGATCAGGTGTCTTGAAGGCCAGCAGCTTGTCCGAATGGAGCGCATTTAGCGTGCGGAGATCTGGCACTTTGTCAAGCAGTTGTCCCATGAGGCTGGGCCAGTTGGGATGATGGACCATGAGCATGCGGTGCAAGCCTTCCTTCAGCTTACAGTGGATGCGCTCTATGAGAGCGATATTACGAAGACCAGGTCGATCGGGAGCTACTACGATTACTGCAGAAAACAACGCCAGTTCGTCCTCTGTCAGTTGAAAGGCCAACAGCCGTTCGGCAAATTCGAACATGGAGTCGACAATGAATCTTGCGTTTGTTCCATGCTGCACGGCGTCTCTCTTCATAAACTGGCCGTTCAGGCAAAGGAGCCGGTTATTCTGAGGAAACACATCAGCAAACACAGCTCGCGGCTCGACTGCCCAATACCTGACAGTCAAACATGCAGGCTAATCTGATCAGTAGAACTTCGAACACCCCTGCCTTCAAGAGGGTGACCTGGTCTTCTTGCGGTAGCAGGGCGAAGCCAGGTATTTGCTTGGCGAACTTCACGACTTCCCGGATGGCCGGTGAGAACCGCTCGCTGAAATCCTCTAGAAGCTCTCCGTGTCTATTCACGTATTCTGGATTCGGGTTCAGCGGGCAAGTCTGAAGACGCTACCCGAGTGACCCTCGCCTATTACAGGGGGCGAACAAAAAACTTACGAGGACGGTCGAGTACTGCGCCGTGCTCTCCTGAATTCGCACCATCAGCATCCGCGCTTTTTCGGCAATGAAGTCACTGGTCTCCTTGTGAGCTTGGATGACGATGCGCATGATGTGGCTGGTGTCTTCCAACTGTGCCATGAGCGCCTTTTCTTGCGATCTGCTTTGGAGGGATTGCATGGCTGCCAGGATTTTCGCTTTCTCTCGCTTAGGAACACGGCCGAACCGTACAGCTGCAGACATCATAAAAATATATGCATATATACACATGTATATGTATGTTGCAATAATGATGAAAAGAACGAAGCAGCTTTGAAGATATCAAAATAAGGGCAGAGTATTACAGAAGAATGTGGGCGGGATAAGCTACATCTACGCGGTCATTTTCTTTTTTTGCAGTAGCAGTTGCCGCTGCTGTTTATCTCGATACTATTTATTTTGCCCGCTTACTTATCATAGGAAAACGAAAGAGCAACAGAATTCCGTTTTTTTATTTTTATTTTTATGCGTTCAAGATTACCGCTGACGGCTGAACAACGCGAACTTGGAAACCATGCGGAGCACTGGCATAATTGATTTCAAGGTCAGAGACTGGTCTTCGCCAATATCAAAGTTCAGACAGTACTGGGAATGCAGTTTTCCCCCGACTCGAAGGATAATGAGATAAGACCTTGAAGTCTCGCATACTTAAGCACTTGCACGTCTGGCAATACTTTCTTCGTTCTAGACTTAATCATAGAATGTGCATGCAATGTGCTTCTCCTCTTGCACACTTTTTCTAAGGTACACGCCAGATGCAAATACATTATTCCCCCCCCCCTCCCCGTACAGGACGAATTCGTACACATCACATGCTGAATCGCGTGAGCCACTCTCTCGATCCGCCAGATCAACGGGGGGAGGGGGGGGGGGGCAGACCGCCGCGAACCC
Source organism: Raillietiella orientalis (assembly GCA_036172245.1). Classification (NCBI taxonomy): domain Eukaryota; kingdom Metazoa; phylum Arthropoda; class Ichthyostraca; order Raillietiellida; family Raillietiellidae; genus Raillietiella; species Raillietiella orientalis. Next base: position 6,762,173 of record JAYWIR010000002.1, on the reverse strand, counting down.
TTTCTATGCAATCTGTGCAGCTGCCGGAGCCGCTTGCGACGGCGACGACGGCGACGAGACTTGCGAATCGACGGACAGCAACGGGTTGCTCCTGGTAAAGCACACAGAGAGGCACACATGCATGCATGCATGCATGCATGCACGCGCGCGCGCGCGTGCACACACACACACACACACTCTCGTTTCCAATTTTTAGGGCTGTCGAGGAAACGATGAGTCTCGTCACGTGCCAAATTAGCATTTCCTCTTTCATTAAGCGCAGCAGCAAAGCAATCCACAGGTGGAGAAAGAACAAGATGAAAATAAAAATCGAAAAAGAGGAAAGAAAGGGATGGGAGGAAGAAGGTAAGAAAGGAAAGGAAGGGGTGGGGTGGGCGGCGGCGGAAGGCTGGAGAGGAGAATCTGGGGAACATCACTGCACCATCGCATGAACTCCACGATAATACATTCCGCGTTCCCCTGGTAACGCTGTTTTTTTTTTTTTTCTTTTTTCTTTCAAGAGACTTACAAAGATACTCGTCACTGTAACTGAAGTGCGACGGTCCTTGCATTAGTATGTTTGTGAGGATGGGCAAGTCACCTGCCATGGCAACCACATAGCACGAGATGGAACCGGGGGAGAAGTACCAAAACGGCGACAAGTACTGAGTCAAGACACCTACTGGTAGCCAGAAGACCTTACGAGGAAAATAAGCTTTGATTGTTTGCGTCATCGGCGCGCATTGCACATGCTCCCCAGCTGTCCTTGAACTTCCCCATCCCGTGTACTACGTATAGGCTCCGTCGAGCCTGCGATCGACCTTGAGATATTAAAACAAATCGGGATGACAAAAACTTGTAGAGAGGGGGGGGGGAGGGGAGAGGGGGGAGGAGGAGGAGGGAGAGAAAGAAAGGAAGGAAGGAAGGAAGGAAGGAAGAGGAGAGGGGGAGGGAAAAAAAGAATGGTTTGGAGCAGCGCGCGCACGTATGATCTCTCTCTCTCTCTCTCTCTCTCTCTCTCTCTCTCTCTCACCTCCTTCGGTACATAGCGAGATCCGCTGGTGATGCGACGGCTTCCTGGCCGACAGGACGTCCGCGCCGTAGAGAACTCCCATAAGAGACGCTCCTGCAGAAGGGGGGCAAACTCGAACTGCGCACGCAACGGCTCTCCTCCCGCTCGCAGTGCAGGCGGCATCCGAACTGCGGGCGACGCATCGCCGGTCGCCGCCGCTCGCCTGCCAGCCACCACGTACGCGACGTGCGGCGTCTCCTTCACACCGTTATGCGGTACGAAGGCTGACCTGGCCTAAGGGAAAGTGGACTCACGGACGGACCGACGGGCAGCGGTGCAACCCTCCACCTTCCCCTCACCTTCCCCTTTTCGGGAGATCGGGCGAGCGACGCGGTTTTCCCATCCAAGCTCGCGGGGGCGGCGGCGGCGGCGGCGGCGACGGCGAGGTTGCGTCTCCTCCGCCCTCCTTCCCTCTCGCGAGCGGAGCCCTTTTCGCCTTCCTGGTTCATGCCGGCGCCCTCGTGAGAGAGGTGGGTGGAGGGGATTGCTCTCGAACACGGGAGGGGACGCGAGAAGAGGCAGGGGGGAGGAAAGAGGGGAGGGGGGAGGAAGAGATTTCTTCCTGCTCTCCTCCTGGGAAGAGACGCGGTGTGGCCCGTCCTGGACCGCGCTGCTTTTATCGAGACGGCGGCGGCGGCGGCGGCGGCGGCGGCGGAAATGGGGTCATCGCAGCAGACGTACCGTCTCGGCTCATGCCGACAGCGATGCATTTCTTCAGCCGGCAGTACTGGCAGCGGTTCCTGTTTACCCTCAGTATGGAGCACTGCTGGTTCTTGGTGCAGGGTCGATACTGGATTTTTTGCTGGATGCTCCTGCGGAAGAAGCCCTGGCGGGAAGACACTGCGTTAGCAAAGAAGGACGGCGGAGATGGGGTGGTGGGTGGAGAGAGGGAGAAAAAACACGCACTGCCGCCAAGCTGCCGCCGCTGGTGGTGGTGCTGCTGCAGCTGGTAGTGGGGCCTTCCCTTTCTTATTTCTTTTTCCCCCCCTCCCCGACTTGCTCCTCCCTCGCGAGCATTCTGCACTCTCGCTCCGTGCTCGCAAGAGGCTTCGGCGCTCTGCTGCATCCTCGGCACATGAGAAAGACGAGAAAGAGGCGCGCGGTTGCAACACCGGAGCAGTTACCACGGCGACAGCGCGCCGGAAAAGAGCTGCTCTCTCTGCCCTCGCCTCGGCTTCCCTCTGGGGTAGCCGCGTGGTTTCGACATAGGAAGTTGCGCCGCCCACGCAACATCACGGAGCTCGAGAAAGGCAGAAGCAGCAGAGGCGGAAGTAGGGAGGAGGGGGACGGGATGGAAAGAAAGGAGGGGGAAGGGAACAGGAGCGTTTTTCTCTATTATCTCGCCCGCCGACTGCGACGCCAGGTGCGCAAGCGGACGGATGGGATGGGAGGGGGAGACGGGAACCAAGGGGCTCCAGGAAGGCTGACATCAAGGCGGAATCCTCCGGGCGGGGTCACTTCGAAGGATGGAGCGTGGCTGGTGGAAACGCTCCACCTATGCCCCACTTCGTGTGAGCCAATAAGTCCTTCCCCTCCACCACTTCCTCTTCCTCTTCCTACCCCATTTGAGGCGCCGTCCCTCCTTCCCTTTGAGCCTTTCCTCTTCCTGATCTTCCCCTGCGGGCACCGTGCAGGGAGCAATTCTCTCTCCTTTCCCCTTTCCCACCCTTCGTAGGGAGCTCGTCGGGAGGGCGTGGCAGCGATGCGAGAGGTTCCTCCAGCTAGCGCCAGCAGCAGCGGGGACGCCTTGAAGTCGAGAAGGCAAAGGAAGACGAGGAGCTGAAGAGGGTTGGGCGCAGGCACTCCTCCCGAACCAGGTGGAATGTCCTGGACTCCTCCTCCTCCTCCCGATCCTTGGCAAGGAGCGCGCCCGAGCTATTCGAAGAGTATTGGACTCAATTGGGGACGTTCACCCGCTCCCATTAGTAGGTCAGTTCAAGTAAAAGTGAAAGCGCACAGATTCCGAGTTTCGCAGAACACGAGGCTGGCAGCGGCCGCCGCTTCCCGTCAGCGGCAGCTGCAGCGGCGGCGGAGGAGGAGGGGGGAAGAAAGGGGAGGGACGCGTCGGATAGGTCCTGCGCACTCCCGGACAGGCTCAGGCGCGGTCTGGCCCTCCTCGCTCTGCCGAAGGGGAGGGCGGCGAAGAGGGACGCTCCAGTCGAGCCCCTCCCCTCCTCCCTCTCTCCCTGGCTGGCGACCCCGCCTTCAAACCCCATAGCGGGCGGACATCCATGCCGTGCCCAGCTTGCGGCGACATGACCTCCCTGGTCTGCACTGCGTGGAGAAAGGGCAAGGCGTAGGGGAGAGGGGAGACCTGACCTGCTGCCCTTTTCTTCCCTACCCACCCTCCAACGGCACCTGGAGGTTCCCCCCCGCCCCTCTGCCTGCATACGGACCCCGCAGCGCGATCGGTAGGCAGGGGTGTCGGGAGAGAGGTGGTCCAACTCAGTGGCGAGATCTGGCAGCGGGCGGGAGACCGGGGGGAGGAAGGCGATGGTTGCTCCTAGCACGCGCGCGAGAGGATGTTCGCCTCATCCGCGATAACGAAACGATTCCATCGCGAAAGTTCAATGTCACCGGATTGAGGTCACAGCAGTCCGTTAACCCGTCCATTTCATTCACGCTTTACCGCTGCAGGGGAGAGCCGCCAAAGCGTGAATCGCTCGCAACGCTCATAGTAACGCGGAGCAGCAGCACAGCCGTCGCTAGGCAACCTCCCTCCCCCCCCCCTTCCGCTCCCTCCCTCCCTGCCTCCTTCCCGTTGCCTAGGCAGCGGCAGCGGCGGCCGCCTCTTGCTCGCACGCGCGCGAGCGCAGATTGAAGCCGCAGCAGCGGCGGCGTTGCGTCACGCGAGCGCGGCGGCCCCGCCAGGCAAGTACGCTGGCGCGGAAGACGGAGCACTGAACCCGAGAGGGAACTTCCGGCGGGAGCAAAGGGGGACGCCGCCTCTCCCGACGGGAGGGGGAGAGGAGAGGCGGACTGCTCCACCTTCCTGCTTTCCCGCGCGAGAACAAGCGAGCGAGCAGGCGGGCGTCGTCGTCTTCCGCGGCGCTCGGGAGCGAGAGAAGAGGGGAGGAAGAGAAGACAAGATCGGAAGCCGGGAGGCGGCGGAGGAGGAGGAAGGAGGCGAGTGGAAGGGCAGGACCCCTCTCTCCCTCGAGGGCTACGACCCGCCGAGGCCGCACTCCCCACGTGTGCGCCGACCGGTCTTTTCGCCCTCTTCGGGTGTCCCTCGCGGACGCGGAGGCTCGGGGAGCGGAACGGGGAGAGATGCAGAAAGAAGAAAAGTGGACTTGCCTTGCATCCCTCGCAGGAGTGGACGCCGTAGTGGAACCCGGAGGCTTTGTCCCCGCAGACGCGGCACAGCACTGTGGTCCCGTCGAACTCTGGAATAAAAGACACGGTTGCTGAGGAGCAGACGAGCAGCGGAGGGTAGGGGGCCCGAGGCGGGGAGCGTGACGAACGTCCTTCCCTGTCCTCCACCACTTCGCCCCACCACATCCCCCATATCGCCGCTGCTGGAGAGCCGTCCGAGGACTCCAGCGGCGGGGGAGGGGGACTCATGAGCGGGCGCGAGCGGGAGAGGGGGGCACGGCCGGGCCCGTGCGTAGCGCACCGCTCTTACCTTCCCTCCACTACCCTAAGACGGCTGTCCGCACTTCTCGACGATTCCCACCTCCCGGGGAGAGCGCGCGCGAGGGCACACACCAAAAAGCCAAAAAAAAGGGGGGGGAGGGGGTTGGAGGAGGAGGAAAATCCTCTCTTTGTTTGCTCGCTTACTGATGCTCCCATCGGCTCCCGCCTCACTCTCTCCCCACTCCCCCCCCCCATTCCCCTCGTCCGGCAGCGCGGCTCACGCGATCGGCAGGGCGTTCATCCCGAAGCCGCCTCTTCCCCTCGCGCGCGGCCTACGAGAGGGGAAGGAGGGGCGGAGCGTGCGCGCACGCCCGAAGCGGCGGGGTCGTTGCCTCGTCCTCCTCCTCCCTCGAAGGGAAGCCGACGCGAGGGACAGGGAGGAGAAAGGAGGGCCCGTTCCTTCGGGCTCCGCGCCGGGGGTTTCCGGGGACGAGGGGATCTCCTTCCGCGCCCCTCTCCTGGGTGAGGAAGGGGCCGCAGGGTTGCCAAGCAGCAGGAAAAAGAAGCGAAGGGGCTCCCCTGCATGGGACGGGGGAAAAACGAGGATAAGAGGGCTTAGCTCTTTCCCTTTCCCCAGTCCCCTTTGGAGGGATGGGTTTCCCCTCGACATCCATCTTCCCGAGGGGCAGAAGCGTCCGGGAACACAGCAGGCACACGGAAGCACGAGAGCGAACGGGTCACCAGCACACAAGGGAGGAGGGAGTGCAGAAGAGACGGGGTTGAGGGTGAGACCGTGGAAATACCTAGGTCGAGATCCTGGTCCAGAGGGAGGGATTCTTCGCCTTCTCCCGAGGCGTCCCTGCGGAGCAGCGAATCCGCGGTAGGTTCGTCCAGGGTGCCCATCGTCACGCGCCTGACCAAGGCAGCAGCGACCGCGACGGCGGCGTGCCGCCGTGCGGGAGAGCAGGAGGAAGGAGGGGGGAGGGGGGGAGTCCCGGAGGAGGGGGAGGGGGGGCGCTTATCCCGCCAGCTGTCCTGGTCCGGAGGAGAGAACCTCCCTTCTCCTGTTGGAGCTTTTCTTCCCGATGCCTGCGCCGCCGCCGCCGCCGCAGGTGCTTCCTCAGTTCTGCCTTCTGCCACTGCCACAGCCGCCGCCGCCGCCGCCGCAGCATCCGCAACGACCGACAGTGAGAGTGATCCGCACGCCCTGCCACGCTCCGGAGGCTGCGTCACCACGGTAAGAAACGATCGGAAGCCGCGGGCTCACTTGCTCTTCCGAGGCCGAGGACCGCTTCCCCGCGTCTTCTACTCCTGCCGGACCAATCACGCCGCGGTACGAGCCGCGCGAGCTGATTGGCTCCCTCCGGGAGGGGGGGGGGGACGGAGGTTCAACGCACTTGGAAGCCGCCGCCGCCCGGCGAACCTTGGAAGAGGGCGCACGCCGCCTCTGGTGCTGCTGCCGCCGCTGGCGCTGCCGGCCGCGGTGAAGACAGCGGCGGCAAGGCGGAGGGGAGGAAGGACCTGGACTGGTGGCGGCGGCGCCACCGCTGGAGACCGTCCTCGGTCGCTGCCCCAGAAGTGGGCGAGGCGTTGCCAGAAGGAGGGGGAAGTGAAGGGAAAGAGTGAAAGTTCTCCCCAGCCTCACCCGGCGGAGGGATGAGGGCGAAGTACAGGGCCTCTGGGCGAAGGACCCACTCGTGTCCCTCGTAGGGGAAGGAGAGACGGTGGGGATTCGGATGAGGTTCCGGGAAATTCCCGGGGCGGCAGCTGGGAGGGGCCACTTTCGTTTCCTTGCTGCTCCCCTCCCTCCCTTAGGCAGGGTTAGCCGCTCACCCGCAGAGGGAGAGGGGCGGACGCCAGGGAAGGTCATGGACGCCGCGAACCGCGTGAGCGCTCCCTCCTCCTCCTCCTCTCCGGACGCCGCCGCGGTCCGCACGCGTCACGCTCGGTCAGTGGCACAGCAGAGCGGTCCGCTCGAGCTGACTTCGGGAGTCGAGCGAGAGCGAAAGGCGGAAACTCCCCATGGCCACCCGCGAAACGGAGGGGAAGGGGGGGTAGACGTCCCCGCTTCCAGAGCCTGGAGAGGACCTTCCCCTCTCCACCCCCATGTCCTCGTCGCCTCCGCTCGAGGGAGGGCGGTCCGGTGCACGGGTGCGGAGTTCCTGGACAGAAGGAAGGAGGAGGAAGAGCAAACTTCGTGCTGCGCTCAGTGGGAAGGAGGAGGAGGCAAAATGGTGCGGCACTGGGGAACTGGAGGGGGAGGAGGGGATAAAAATAAACCGACGGCGGCGGCGCGCGCTTGATCCACCGAGCGGCGCAGTCGGAAGCGTAGCGGGTGGGGCGCGCGCGAGCGTTCGGCGGGATGCAGTAAGCAAGGAGGAGGGTGAGGGAAAGGGAGCCGTGCCCCCTTCCCAGGGAATGCCCGTCCCACGCTGGTGGCCGTGTAGTTACGGTCCCCCCGCGCGGCACCAGGCGCCGCGGGTTCGAATCCCGCCTGGGGAGGGAAGGGTCTATGCCGAGAAACGAGGGGTGACCTCGTGGATTTCGATGGCGCCTGTTGGTCTCTCGGTGGCTCCATCTCCGATGACTGGCCGAGTCCGGAAGCTGACCCTCCGGACTCCCTTCCGGGAATCGAAGAGCACCGGTTCCCTTCCGGTTGTGCAAAGGACAGGTGCCCGGAGGCAGCCGGTCGCCGTCCCTTCTTCCGGGGTGAGCAAGGACGTGTCTACCTTGATTTCTTCCCTCTTCCCGATTCCCGATCGCCAAAAATCTCTCGGCAGCGGAAAAGGAAAGAGGAGAGTCCGAAGGGGTGGAAGGGAGTCGGGCCCGCGCGCGCGCCGCGGAGGGGGAACCAGGCGAAGGCTGCAGAGGCGGCGGCCGGGAGAGAGAGGCGCGCGAGCGCTCTTTTTCTTCCCTGCATCCTATTGATCGAATGACCCGCATTCCCTGCGAGGGGGAAAGCTGGATCGCGCCCGATTGTCTGTGCAGGTTAAAGAACGGACAACTCGGTCAATCAACCCGAAGGCATTGTGCGCGTGCGCGCAGCAAGAGCGGGAGGCGATGGCAGCAGCAGCAGCGGCTGTGGCGCACGCGGCAGTACTGAAGAGCGGCGGCGGAGAGTCTCCCGGCCGCAGCCGCAGTTCGAGGAGGAGGAATAGGGGGAAGACGGAAGGAGGGAGGGGGGAGGGGAGGGACAGCCATCCTCACTCCTCGCACCCCCTCGTCGCTGTCGATCTGCCCTCCGACGCCATCGCGCGGCGCGGTGGCTCTCTCGCTCACTCCTGGCCTCGCTTGCTTGGCGCGTGTGCGCGCACCGGTCGCAGGTTGCAAGTGCTGCTGCTGCTGCTGCTCGGAGGCGGCATCTTCTCTGCCATCCATCGAGTCGATCTCTCGTAAAAGGAGGAGGAGGAAGAGGAGGAGGCGGGGGATCGGCGCTGGGAGCCCTGCGCGTTCGGGGTGGTGAACCTCTGGGAACCGTTAACCGTGCTGAGGTCATGGAAGTGCATTCGAATGGCGGCGGCGGCGGCGGCGGCTTTCTCGCTCGCTCGCCAGGCGCTCCGCGGCGGATGCCTGCCGCATGCATTAAAAAGTTGAGGGCCGCTGAACTCTGGGGGATCGGAAGAGGAGAAGCGCGGCGGCAGCTGCGCGCGCGTGCTCAGTGGACAATCCCGCCAGGCACCCGCTTCGACCGGAAGAGGAAAGGATAGGCGGCGTTGAGGAAGGCGCGCCAGGGTGAGGGCGCGGGGAGGTGCCCCCTTCCTTCCCATCGCACCAGGGACCCCGAGGGAAAGAAGCTCCATCAGGAGGAGGAGAAGGAGGAGGAGGATGAAGAAGATGAGCCAAAAGAAAACAACTTTCACCCGGTGCCGTTACGTCACTCCCCAGCCGGTCGCGTCCTCCTCGCACCGAACGGGATGGCGCACGGTCCAGGGAGGAGGAGGGGCTCTCCGGGGCGAGGAAGAGAGGGAGCGGTTGGCAGGGCCCGCTCCGAGACGTCGGATCCGACCCCGTCCCCCATGGTGGGGCTCCCGGAGGGCGTTCCAGCAAAGAGTCGGTGTGAGGAAAAAACCCTCTCTCTCCTCCCCGGAGATTTCAAGGGTCGCTGCCAAAGGGGAGGATGGGCATCAGTTCTCTGACCCGCGGACGGGAGCGCGAGAACCCGAAGAACGGGAACCTCTGGCTCTCCTCCCTTCCCTCCTCCCCCGCGTGGGACACGCCCAGCGTTGCGTCCTCCCAGCACTCCGGTGCTGTCCGTGGCGTAGAAAAGAGCGAGAGTCCACAAAAAAACAGAACAGATGTGAAAAAAAACAAACAAACAAACGGAACCTTAGCGAGAGTAAAGGAAGCGGCTATTGGCGGTGCTGCCGTTGGCGGTGGTGGTGGCGCCGCCGCTGCCGCGTCGGCGGCTGCGTAATTTTAATTTCTCGAAACGTTACGAGATCAAAGGTAAACAACACGCGAGCCTCCAACTGGGGCTGCCGTGACCCAGTTAGCGGAGGTGCGGAATGTGTTACGGACGCCTGCGTCACGGGTGGAGGATGTCGCTGATTGGGCGGCGCGCGCGCGCGCCCAACGGACGCGGTAGCCTCGTCAGAACGGGCGGAAAAGGAGTCTGCGAAAGTGAAGCTGGGCAACGCGTTTTACCTTGAAGAGTTGCGCGCTCGTAAGTAGTTCACTCCGCGCTCCGGCCGTTGAACTACGGGCGAGACCTACTTCGGACGCGCGTGCTCCTGCGCCCAAGAGCGCGTGTGGCCCGTACTCCCGCTGGCGTGGTGGTAGCGGCGAGGATCTGTCGCCATCCTCGCCGCCTCCCGCTTCCACTTGTCTCTTGCGAGGGCCGTGTTTTCGCGTCGCCGCTACCTCCGCTGCCGCGAAGGCATCCGATCCTCCACACCCACGAGGAAGGTGAGCCTCCCCAAAGGAACCGGGACTCTTGCGTGCACTCTTCCTCTTTGGTGCCCACCCCACTTCATCCCCCTTCCTCCCACACGCGCTCCACTCGTGAAGACACAACCAGGACGGGGCCGACGCCGGGCAAAGGGGGCGAAGCGTACCTGACAGAACTTTGGTCAGCAGAGCCTTCTTGCAATCGCACCCGTTGCCGTAGTGGTGATGCTGCTGCTGCTGCTGTTGGCGGAGACGGTGGTGGCGCGCGTCCGAGGGCGGCGACCGGATGCGCCGGCTGTCCTCGTTGGCACGGAAACCGATGCACAGCTCCAGCAGGACCATACCACGCGGGCGTCGGCGGCCGAGTAGGACTTTCAGCCGGAGCACCGGGCGAGGGGGAACTTTCGATTTCGAAGGAGCTGACCTACTGACTGCCGGGGAGGAGGAGGAGGCGGAGGGAGAGCGGAGCTGCGCAAGTAAGCAGGTCAAGAAACGGCGGCGAACCACTTTCACCGTTTCCCATTGGGGGAGGGCGGATGGATGAATGGATGCATCCACGCGGCGGCGGCGGCGGCGGAAGCGCTCCTTTCGGCAAAGGACGGCTTCGGCGGAAGAGCAATCCAGTTCGAGCCCGTAGGCAAAGAAGAGGAGGAGGAGGCGAAGAGGAACGGGAGTGCCAAGCAGGCGGAGGGGAGGAAGGAGGAAGCCGAGGCGGAGACGGAAAGGGATCGCAAGAAGGGAGCAAACAGGAAGAGAAGACGGAGGGGGGGGAAGAAAGTAGGGGTGGGACGGAGAAGTGCATCTGGTTGGCCATCAGCAAGCCCGTCGGGGCTCCAGGCCGGGTGACGAAGAGGGAGGGGACGGAAGGAAACAGCAGAAAGCGGGACGGAGAAGGTGAAGACGTGGAAGAAGAGGGCAAGCAAGATGAAGCCGGCAGCGCCGGCGAGGGAAGAGGCGGAGGAGGAAGACACGAAAGTGAAAGTGATCCCACGTGGCATTGTCGAGAGGATCGGAAAGGAAACATGAGGGGAGCAGTCAGAGTCGAGTGGCAGCGCCCTCCCGGTAGAATTTCGGGAAACGGGCGTGCGCTGGGCAGGCAAGCGGGAGACCAGCAGGGTGGTGCCCGTGCCGTGCCCAGCCGCTGCCGTTTTCTCACAACACAGGGAACACCTCTCCCCTCTTCCGCCTGCTTCCCGGTCCGAGGAACCAGGGAAAGGAGGAACCGCACGCCGGGCAGGGAAGGAACGTCCGGCACGCCCTTCGAGGCGGAGGGCTCCGCTGCGGAGGCTGGGCAAGAAGTTCCACCGCCTATCCTGACCTGCCCGACCTTTCCCGCGCAGCGTGGCAGGACGCTCCCCTCTTGCTTCCGTGACTTTGGGGAGCAACTCTTCCTCCTCCTCGTCCTCAATCTGGCGACTCTAGCTCTGCTAGCCGGGAGGCCCGCTGGCAAGCGCTCGGCTTGCGCGTGCCTGAGGGAGCACTCGGGAAGGTAAGCGACCTGCTGTACCCACTCCTCCGGAGAGTGGGTACCCCTCGCCGGAGGGGCAAAGCTGGGACCCTTCCGCGGGAGTCCTCAGCAAGAGACGTTCCTTGGCTTCTCCACAAGGTGGCATCCTCCTCTTCCCGAATCGATGCCACGAGGTGGCTCCGCGAACAGCAGCCGATTTGCAGCAACAGCAGCAGCTAGAGAGGGTGGCGGCAACCGCCACGATACTCCTGGGGGAGGACGTGACATGCACCTTTGAAGGGAAGGTGACTCCTCAGTCTCTCGACCCTCTCCGCGGATGCTTTTTAGGAGGCAGGTGGTGGATGAGGAGGAGCTGACCGCGCCCTGGAACGCGTCTCTTGCGCCGGCGCGCGGCCCCTCTCTACTCCCCCCCTTTTCCTTTCTGAAAGGAAGGAGAGGGGGTGGGAGGGTGTTTCAGTCTCCATGGAAACCAGACTCCACCCTGTTCCAGCTGTCTCTCTCGCGCTCGCTCGAGGGTGGGAGCGAAAATGATCGAGGGGTAGACGAAAGTCGAGCAACGAGAACGAGAGGCCTGGGAGGTCAGTCCGACGCGTGGTCTTCCTCTCTCAGCCCTCTCCAAGTGAGAACAAAGGGTCGATTTCCTCGCTTCCCCCGAGGGCTCCTGCTGGATGCCGGCGGGCGTCACCCGCTTTTCCTGCACAGTCGCGGGGGTGCCTCGCGGGCGCCTCCTCGTGCTCCTTTCCCGCGACTCTCTTCGGCATCACTCCGCGGAAGGCCTCTCTGGCACCACCGTGAGGTGAGTGCCGTGCCGTCCCGTGAGGTGCCCAGGTCGAACTGAATGCGTGGACGGAAGGCTCAGGGAGCTCTCCCACCTGGCCGAGAGCCGCCCACGGAGGGGCATCTGAGGTCCGACCCCGCGAAGAACGCCCCTCCTTCCTAGGCAGGGGTGCCTCTGAGGTGGTCTTGACCGACGGGCGGCGGCGGCGACGAGCGAGCGTTCTTCCCCGGGAAGAGACGGAGCGGCGTGCACTCGAAGTGCTATGAGCTCCTGAGCAGGGCCGCTCACGCGCCCGTGGTGGGAACGGCACCGGCAAGCGGGCAAACCTCGGACTGACCGGCTTTAGAAAAAGCAGGACCTGGAGTGGGGGCCCCCGGGCTCCCCCTCCCGCGTTCCTTGCTGGTCGCCTCGCCAGTCGGGAAGGGGCTTTCTCGGTAGTTTCCCTCCGCAGCGCCTCCTTCCGGGCGCGCTGTTGGCGTTTTCTTTGCTCTCGGAGAGAAAGGAGAAGAATCAGGGAGACCGTGGACAGCAGCCCCTTTCCTTGGTTCCTGTCTCCTCCAGAAGCTCCGTCTTCTCGGTGGGCGGTACAAGATGGGAATACGGGGAAGGGACTCCGCCCACTAGCGCACCTCACCTACCGCCTCTCCTACGCGCGCGCCAGCTCAGCGGGAAGTAGGAAGAGCGGATCCTTTTTGCCTTCCCTTCTGCTGCGGAAGACCTTCGGGCGCGGCTGAGCTTGAAGAGAAAAGGGCAAGCGCCGTCTGTGGACTTCCCCCTCCCCTCTCTCCTCCCCGTTGTCGACGAGTCACTTCCCTCTGTACGGGAGGGAATGGCCACCAGTTCGCGGGACGCCCTCATCCGTTTGCTGCAGCTGGACGTGTCCTTGGTGATGCGAGGCGCGAGCACATTCTGGGGCTCTCCTCCGGTAGCTCCGGACACAAGGACCAGCAGCGCCCTCGCAGACGGAAGCAAACTCGCTTTCGTTCGTTTCCTTTACAACGGAGCCACCCTTCGGACGGCGGAGGAGAAAAGCTGCCGGGCAGGAGTGGAAGGAGGGCTGGCTCAGCATCCAGGAACAAGGAAGGAAACGAGGGGATGCGTAGCTTCGCTCACGAGGAAGGGGACTTTGGCAGCACCCCTGCACCTGCATGCAGTAGCGCCCCTTAGGAGACTCACTCATCACCTCGTGGAGTAGTTCTTCCCTCTCGTCCCCCCTCCTCGTCGTGGCCACTCCCCGGACTTGAAGAGGAAACCTCCGTCTTGCCGCAGGAGCCCGGGGCCCGTCTGCGGCTGCGGTTGGACGTCCGAGGAGAGGAAGCACAGCGACCGACGCCGCCGGAAGCGGACGCTCCCGCGGTTCATTGCCTCCTCCGTGGGGCGAGTCAAGGCCACGCGAGCGCGACGGCGAGGGGTAGCGGCCGTGGTTCGGTGGCGGCAGCAGCGCCGTGTCGCGGAGATTGCAGGGAGACGCATCGCCGCTGCTCGCCGTCCGTCGCAGAGGCGCCCCAGAGCGGCCGCACGAGGCGATCCCTCGCGCCCGCGGAAGATGGGGGGGGGGTGGAGTGGCGGGCGGAAAAGGACGAAAGGGCAGTCCTGTCTGTCCAGTGGAGGCACTCGGGATAGGTGTTGGGCGAGGGTGCCTGCCTCACTCGTTTTATTTTTTTTCCTGCTTTTTTTTCTTTCTCTCTCGTATTGCCCCTCTCTTCGAGGGAGGCGTCTCCTACCCTCTCGTTATAGTAGTCATCCCATGACTCCCTCTGCCCTCTGTGTGGATGAAACCACGCAAGAGGCTTCTGCGGCGGCAAAGTCCGAGAGTCTTTGGATGCTGGGCGGATGGAGCTTTGTCAACACAGGGATCATGAGGAAGGGAGGACATGGCTGGGGGAGGCAGCGTATCCGACGGCAGGAACAAGCACGGACCCCATTCGCGCATTACCACCGCTGCTGGGAGTGAAGGTGCGCTGCAGGAAAAGGGTAGGACACCATCCGCTCCCCTCCCTTCCCTTCCATAGAAGAAGGGTCGCAGAGGCGAATTCGCTTTCTTCAAAAGCTGCGCCCCCCTCGAACTATCCCGCCTCACCTCTTCTTCCCACTCCCCCAACCCCCTCACGTCCCTGCCCTCCCCCCTCTCCCCTCCCCTCTTACACAGCGGACCAATCGGAAACTTCCAGCCGGCCGGCCGATCGGCCGTGAACGTCTCGAGGAGGCAGCGGCCTTGAACTCGATTCGCGGGTGGGCGCTCGCACGTCGCAGCCAGGGGTCCTTCGGGAAGGGAAAGGGCGAGGGCTAGAAAGACGAGAAGACGGGAGAGGGGGTGGCCTCGGAAAGGAGGAAACCGAGGCGCGCCAGAGGATGTGGTCGGCGAGGACGGGACTCCCCCTCGTCCTCCACTCGCTGGGGAGGGCCCGCCCGTACAGAAGCGTCCGAGAGAAAGCAGGTAAATCCGGAGCGGGAGAGCAGCGTTCGCGAGCGAGAGCAACCTCCCTCCCCCTTTCCCGCTTCCCTACCTCCAGGTTCCCCTCTCTCCCCGCCCGCCCCCTTCCCGTTTTCTGGTCGTCCCCACTCACCCAGATCAGAAGTGGATGGCTGCGTGTCGTCGGCGTCCATCCCGGAAGTCCGGGGAAGATCCGCGAGGATGATCCTGCAGACCCCGGGCACCGAGGGAGTGGTAGAAGACACCGCGGGGCTGCCCGTCGCAGCAGCGCGGCGCGTCTCCGGCGGTGCGCTCATCTCGCACGCTCGGCTCCCGTCGCCGGCCCACGGACGACTATCTGGGGGGACGGCCAGAAACGCTCGCCGCGGTCCCCGGCAACAGAATCGTTCCCAGTCAGGGTCGACCGGTGATCCCGCCGTGCGCGCGCGCGCGCGCGACCTCCGCCTGGGCCGAGCGCGCGCGCGGACGCGCCGCGGGTTTGGCCGAGATCCGCTGCCGCCAGCTCCCCAGTGGACAGCTGGCGGCAAGAGGCGCGCGTACCGGCGCCGGAGTCCTCGCTGTAGACCCCACGGCCTCCGGGAGAATGCCCAGGGCGCGTGTGGAAGAGGCCGCTGTCGGCACCACGGGCGCGTCCGTCCTTCCTCCTCCTTTGTTCGAGAAAGGGGGTGGGGGTCAGGAGAGGAGGAAAAAAGAAAGAGGAAACGAATGGGGTGAGGGCAGGGCCTGTCTGGGATTACTTTCTCCCCTCCCTTCTCCCCTCGCTGGCGAGCGAGCGCCAACCATCATGGCGCAGCAATGGCCGCAGCCTCCGTGGCGACGGTGGTGGCAAAAGGGCGCTCGGCCTCAGCGACCACCCGTGGCGCGCAGCCCTCGAGACCCTCCCTCTCCCCCTACAGGCACGCTCCCTCGCGCGTTACGCGCGCGCACGCACTTTCCCCGTCCGTCCAAGGACGGACGGACGGACGCCGGCGGGATGAAACTTCCGACGGCCGGTAGGGCGTGCCTGCCCACCCGCCTTTGTTCCCTCCTCCCCCTCCTCCTCCTCCGCCGCCTCCCCCTCCTTCGACCCGAGCGAATGCTGCGTGGCAGGACGCGCGCGCTCGCACGTCCGGGGAAGCGATGGACAATGGCGCGTCCCCGGGAAGCGCGGTCTGCCCCGCGCGTCCTTGATCGTCTGGAGTCCAGCCGGAGGCCTCGGGAGCGCGCCCTTCCGAGGAACGAAAGGGGGCAAGGAAGGCGACGCTCAGGGGAGGCGACGGATGAAGGGTGCCTCCTTCTCCCTTCCCACTCCTCCCCCCCCTTTTTTCCCCTCCCTGTTTCCGATCCCCAAGGTCGGCTCCGCGCACATCTGCACGGAGGCGGCGGCGGCGGGCGGCGGCGCACGCGAGGCCGAGAGCAGCAGCAGTGACGGCAGCAGCGCCGCCACCACCCGCGAGTCAAAGCCAAGGTCAGCCTGCCTTCCGCTGCCGCTTTTCCTTTTTCCTTCGCGGGAGTGGATGGAGGAGGAGGAGGAGGAGGAAGAGGGCGTAAGGCAGCTCGAGAACGCGTCACCGCTCGCTCCGGCAGACGTCACGCGCGCTCACGGCGATGATGGCAGCGGCGCCGGCAAGCGGAAGGAAGGACACAGATGCAGCCTCTGCTGCTGCTACAGGCCTGCCTTTTACGGAAAGGGTGCTCCTTTCTCTCGTTCTCGATCTCTGCCGCAGGTTCGTGACGTAACCCCCCACTCCGTTTCCCCAGCGACCGGAACAGCAGAGGCAATCTTTTCAGCTACGTTCGACAACCACGTCGAGTGCTGCTGCTGCTGCACCCGTGCTTTTTCTTCTTCCCGCGGAGACCCTCGGATAGCATCCTCCTGGGCGGGACGTCTATCCCAGACGAGGGGTCGATTGCAGTGACCTCGGGGAACCTTCGAGCAGCCGGTAGAGGAGTTTTGGAACGCTGATGTCGGAGGGCACAGCTGCCCTTTGGTCAAAAGCCACAGGCATCGTCGGCCTTCGGAGGCACCAGATAGAGATGCAAGGAAAGACTCTTCTTTCCCTTTTTTTTTCCTCCTGGTTCCCCTCGTGATGGCCGCGGCTGCGGTCGTGGATTGCCTCCACAGATCACCCCAGTCATCCTTGTCTCTCTGCCTTTTCCATGTCCCCTCCGGCATGATCCCGCCTTCTTCACACAGGCGGAGCTGCTCCGCAGTGATCCTCGCATCGTCCTGCAGCACCGCCACCGGATGGGGAAGATTCGCTGACCAGCCTTTACAGGCAAACCGACAACACCCGTTCTTCTCTCTTCCCTATGAGGAGAGAATGAGGACCAGCGACCTCCTGAACTCCCGAGGAAAGCCTTGCGGGGACGCGTGGGATCCAGGGTTCCTTTGAAGGACACCGATGCCCCGCGTCGTCACCTTCAATAGTGGGAATACCGGGAACGCTAGCGATGAATGGAGCTGCTGCAGCCGCAGTTCTGGAGGACGATCCTGGCGGCTGGGTGACGGAAGCCGCTCCTCTTTTATGACCGTCATGTTCCCAGGGCTCGCGGAGCCTTCAAGCGAGAGAGGGGAATGCCTCCGCTCCATCACGTGGCCGAAGAGGAATGAAACTCTTTCGTTCCCACCCGAGGTAGGGAGATGACATCCCTGCTCGAAGATAGTGGATGCGTCTCCTCAAAGAGGTGGTGATGCAAGAGACAAGGAAACAGAACCACTCCACGCCCTACAGCGAACCGTACAAGAGAGGGCTGACGGTTGCCAGGTGGCAGCAGGGTGGCATACCGTCGAGATAGCCGCGAAGCTCCTTCGCGGATGGATGGCAGTCCAACAGGAAGAAGCTACCACCCCAAGGACGCGACCACAGGGGCTCGGCCACGATTACCCCAAGAGGAACCGGCGACAAATTGCCTATTTCTTTGTTCATTTCATTGCAACCCACGAACCCTTTCTTTGTCTTGCTTTTGGTTTGACTGTCTTCTCTTCCCCCACTAATTCTCCAGAACCTTCCCTGGGCACTGCAAGCAGCATGCCCCTAGCCGAAACGCCTTCTGGAGGAAGGTGGGTCCGTTTCTTGTAAGGAACTCGATAACCCGGCAGGGCCGGGTGAAAGGCCACTCCTCTCCTCCTTTCGCCTGCAGCGCGCTCCTTAGAACTCAGAGATTCTGGCAACATCCCCTTCTGTATGCCCCCCTTGATTGTCGCTGCTGGTCCGAGGGTGTCTGCCTGGTCGATCGCCCCTATGCTTTGCTCATCCCAATCTCCCGGAACGACGCGGTAGGTGGAAGGAGGCGAGTGGCTGTTTCATTCTGCTCTTTCTGCAGAGGGTGCGCAAAGGGCCGAGTCTCCTCTTGAAGCCATCCCTTCCTCCTCCTCTTTCCAGGCTCATGGAACTTGGCTCAGGCAGAAGAGGGGAAGAGTGGGCCGAGGAAAGCGAAGCAGGAGGATGGAGCGACACCTCTTTCTCCTCAGGAGGCCACTGGCCTGCCCATCTTCGCGCGTGCGTGAAGCGCGAAGAAGGGGAAAAGGGGGAGGGGAGGGAAACCTCGAGGTAGCTTGGAGGGAGGTGGCTCCCAGGCATGCTAAAGAGGATACCCCAAAAACTCTCTCCCAAGACCTGCGGGGGTCATCAGCGACGAAGGATACTCCGAGGGCGGCTCTGTTCCTCGAGTAGCGTCCTCTCTAGGCGCCACTGTGGATAGCTGGCCGTCACCGCGTTTTGTTGGCGATGGCAGCACTGCCAAAGCGACTGCGTCTCCCCTGTCCGCGGACTCCCAAACCTTCCAGCAGGGAGAGCGGCACAGTTCAACAGGCCTTCATCTTACCCAGCAGCAGCGGCGGCGCTCCCATGCCCAGGTCTCCCAAACAATGGCGTTCGTCTCTCCCCAAGCGGGCGGAGCCTCGGCAGAGCCCATCAGGATGCGGAAGAAGCTAAGGAGAGGGGACGCACCGTGCCCCGGCGAAAGAGATCTCTCCTGCGTAAGGAGAGAGAAACTGCTGGTTCCCCCTCGTCCTCTCTTCTGCCCAGGCGGTCATCCCTCTCTTGGCGGCAGCACCCGCAGCATCTGCGTCCGCTTGTAGCAAGAAAGCATAGGAATAGGAGAGGGTACGAACGGAACCTGCGGCGGAGGCGAGGACGTCTTCTGTCTTCTAGAAGCTCCAAACTTGGACAGAGGCAGACGTGGAAAATCGAAGAAAAAAAAAAGTAGATGCCGATTTACGTGGGAACAGCGGTTTTGGCAGCTCGCGACGCGGAATCCGAAGAGGCACAGGAGGAAGAACGGTTCTTGCAGCAGACGATTTTCCGAGAGAACCAACTCTCGACCCTCGCAGGAGAAACGAAACCGCTGGGGGTTGTCGCAGGTCCTGACAGTCAAACAGAGCAAGGAGAGTCGTGCCCAGAGAATTCGATGGCAACTCCGGGAGGCGGGAGAGCAAAAGAGCATGGGGACGAGGCTCCTGTGGGAGGAAGGGTGAGACGACGGAAGCGATTGCACTGTCAATAGGGATCGGCTCAGCTCAGCTCAGAAGAGGTGGCCACTCCAAAGAGCGACCGAATTGAATTCCATCAACAGAATGCCACTAGAACGTCATCCGAGAATGCGGAATTGTCGAATCAACGACGTCTGCTCGGGATGACTCTTTGGCGATGCTTGCCACTGTTCCTACAGCCTGGACCCTGGTAGCGCTTCTTTTCACTTTCATGTTAGTGCAAAACGCAGACCATCTAATCTTTTAGGGACCCGCGATTCTGGGGCAAGTGAGGGAATGCAGGGACAACGTGGATGGATGAAAAGGTGAGTAGAAAGTAAGGACCAGTCTCTCGACAATGACTCCAGATAGAGGGTTTACAAAGACGGGCGAGGAGGAAGTAAGTGGTAAGAAGAGGAGAGCAGACCTTGATGAACGGTCATGAAAATTCAGTACGGCACCCCAAGGCGAACTAGGGTGGCGGTGCGCTCTGCTTTAACGCACTTCGCCATCGGGGAAGAGTGTCTGTAGAGTAGTGAAAGATCCACTGCAGCAAGTTTTCAATAGCACCAGAGAAGTTCTCGAGTGCCTGTGGCCTTTTGACTCAGACCAAAGCTCCAAATGGAAACCAACCTTCTGGCAAATTGAATTCCCCCACTTAAAAGACAGTTGGAAGAACAACAAAGGCAAAAGGATGCAAGGATGGAGAGACCAAAGAAGGGAAAGGTAACCCAATATATAGAGAGATGGAAAGAGAAAAAACAGAAATAGTGTAAGGACAGGATGAAAAACGAAGGGAATAACAGGAGTAGGGGGATTCCATAAGAATCCGCCTCAAAACGAAGTTTCCGGGCTCCATTTCACTGCATAGCGCTGCTGTCATAGGAGACGAGAGCTACAAGACGCCACAGCTTGAAGGCTGAATTCAAACATTCCTCTGAATTGAAAAGCTTGAAATCTGGACTGCTGATCCGGGAGACAGGCGGAGTGTCCAGCTCCCTCCCACCGGACACGGTTCGCGTTCCCTAGAAAAAAGCACATGACCTGCTGCGCTGCCCCAGCAACTCGTCGCCCACCACGCTTGAGAACGAAGCCTTCCGAGGTCCCCGGCGCGGGAAGAAGGTGCGTGAAGGAGCCCCACTCGTTCTGCTAAGTACCTCAGAGACGGTCGCGTGCCTCGCGGCGCACGTGGCTCTTTTTAAACATTAACACACTGTTTTGTTTCCACGCGTCTCCGCCAGCGGCAACCCGCAGGAAGGGTGTGTAATTCTTCAGGATAGGGGGCACCCCGGGATTGAGATCCTCCCTATGAATCCAGGAAGGGCTCGGAGTCCGTTCCTCTCGCACTTGGGGAGGGATCCCCCTGGACGGGGGGATCGCACCTCCCACCCTGGTTGTCTCCGAAGGGGAACCCCGAAGGGAATCTCCTTCCTCATTCTCTCCGGAGGGACACCCCCCGTAATGGGGGGTGGTCCTCTCCATTTCAACTTCTCCGAAGGGAACCCGAAAAGGATCTGCTTGTAGGAATTTCTTCTCCGGAGGGAACCCCCAAGGGAACCGCTCCTGTTCACTCCTCTGAAGAGAACCCCGAAGAGACGCTTCCGAAACTCAGAAGGGGCGCTGCAGCTTCCCGCAGGGAATCGCTCTCGCTTGCTTCCTTGTGCACACTCTGTGAAGAGGCGACGACTCGGAGGAACCCCCAAAAGGGGAGGTCCGCTCCTTTGAACAACTGAAGAGGTGCCCGTGAGGGCTTCTGCTCCATCTCGAAATCGGAGGCGGTCCCCCGGTGACGGAGGTCCACTCTCCGTTGCACGACCGGAGGGGGAACTCCCCACTCCTTTATTCCTGGGAGGACCTGAAGGTCGACTCCCATTGTTCCGGCCTTCATCGGGAGGCCTCCGACTTTATCCACCGCCGGAGCCACGCCCGAATGTCTCGGCCAACCAGCGGCGTTGCAGGAGAAACTCGGAACCCAAACGACGCAATGGAGTCAGTTATCTGCCGAAGTATTCGAACCCGCGACGCATGGTGCCACGCGCGGAAGCCTTAACCACAAAGCCTCCGACGCGGGCTTCGCTCGTTCTGCTCGGAACGCAACTACGCGGCATGCGGGCGGACCGTGCGTCTCGGTTCGTCCCCTCCCCCATCCCCGGTCCAGGGTGCCGGAGACCTACAGCCGCTTTCGGAAACGCAATGCGCCGCCATCCGCACGGGAACCTCTCACAGGAGAAGGTAACCCGCGACAAGGGAGCGCAGCAGCGACCACCAGCAGCTCCCGTCCACGCTGTCGCCCGTGTGTCCTCGCATTCCCGCTTGCTCCCCTACGCGTGCCGTGCCGACGCCGAGCGACGATCCTCCCGTCTCTCTCAGCGACCTGCCCTTCCGGAGCATAAGGGTCACAAACGACAGCACAGCGACATGTCCTCAGACTGCTCTCCTTGAGGCGCCGCCGAACGTCCACCTCTGGGTCCACCCCTCCCGTGCACGCTCACTGGAGAGGAGACCTACGCCGACGGATTCCCACTGAATTCGGTTGCCCACCAGGAAGCCGTCCATCCGCACCACCGGAAGAAGCCGCGGATCGTGGCGTTGCGTTCGTCGCTGGAGACTCTGCACTCGTTCGGAAAAAACCCTGGATTCCTCCTCCCAGAGGGGCTCTTTCGCGACAGGAAACCCCCTGCAGGTGGGGTGGCGGGCCGCGTGCATCATCTTCCTCGCGTCCCTTTTCGGGACCCTCTTCTTTGTTTTCTCCGGTTGGACGCGCCTCATCAGCTCGCCGGTCGGGCGCCAAGTCCCTGATGACTCACTGAAATCCGAGGTGCCGTCAACGAACCCGGTTTGCCCTCCCCCTGCCCACCTACAGGCCCGATCTTGTCATCCGCCGATCGGATGCAGGCGAAAGCGTCGTTAATCGCATCCATGGGGACGAAGTGAGGCGCTCGTTGCGATCTCCCTCGGCGCCCCCTCCGAGGGATGTGCGCCCTCCTCAGGAGAGGGCGCGACTTGGGTCGTCGCTCCGTCCGACTGCTGTGCTGCTTTGCCCCAGGCCGCTTTGCCCGCCCACCGAACCGGAAGACTTGGCGACGGAAACGCGGACGCGCCGAAACAGACCAACAGCCTACGGCAACAGCTCCGTCAGCCTCCTGGAGAAACCCTGGGTCAAGGAGATGGAAGCGATGCTGACCTCTTCCCGACCGCGTTTCGCGGCGCCACGGAACGCCTCCTCTAGCATCACCAAAAGCAGGAAGATGCTCCTGCGGAGTCAAAGAGTTCCCGCCCGCCGGTGGCAGACACCGGGCTCAGCGCTCAAGGAGAAAAGCATCCTCGGCCGCCTCACGGAGCTATGCCGCGCCCACAGATCGGCGCGGACAAGGTGGGCGGACTCTTTCGGCAGCTCCTGGGAAAAAATTCCGCGTCCTGGGCTTGGCGACTTGCGCTTCTGCCCCGCTCCTCTTCGCTGCCAGCAGGCGCCATTTCGCCGCTCTTGCTCCGGGGTCTTTCAGGAAAAGAAGGGCATCACCACGCCTGAGCGGGGCGGTCCCCAAGGAATGCCTGGAGGGTTGCGAGTCAGCCCGCAGTCGCGCTCAGCTGAAACGCGGCGGTGGCTGCAGCGGGAGACCAAACGCGCGTTCCAGGGGCGCTGCGAGTTCCCACCCGCGATTCCAGGCACCCACCCGGGGAGACGTACACCTTTTCGGGTCCTGCGGGCTGTTTTTGCGCGGGTGGTGCCATGCCACGTGCTGGCAACGGCGGTCGCCAGAGAGGGAAGGCCCTCCGTCTCTCCATGGCGTTGGTGCGGGCCGCGGCCAAGTGGCGCTGCCCGGAATGGGGAGCACAAGGGCATAGGATTCGCGCGATTTTTTGGGGAAGCACAAGGGCAACCTGAGATCGGTGGTGCGTGCTTCCCCTCTTTCCGCGTTGCCCCTTCCTTGCCCTGCACGGGTGCCCGGAAGAGGGCCGCTGGTCGTGGTGAGGCCGGTCCATGCCGTGCATTCACGCATTCCTTCGCTGGTGGACCCCTCCTTCCCATGAGCACCGAGTCCGGTGTCCCCCGCAAGCAGGCAGGCGCTCTTTGACTGCGGAGGAGCGTCTCCCTGCTCTTGGTGATGCTGGAGTTGGCGTCCCGTGGAGCCGCGAAATGCCCTTAGGAAGAGATCAGCATCTTTCTTATCTCCTTGAACAACCACTTCCACAAGAGGCTGACGAAGCTGCAAGGGGAGGGTGTGGGTCTTTTCCTTCCCTCCACTTCTTGGGGATCGTAACCGTGGTGAGGTTCTCCCTCTCCCCTGTCTTTAGGCCCGAACGCATCGGGGGTGCACGCTTAATGTGGATAATTGGCCCATCAATCTCGGATGGGTCGTTGGATTTTTCCACTTTGCATGGATGGAGACTGAGTGGTTCCACATGGGTAGGTGCAGAAGGATGGCGATTGGAAACGGAGGGTGAGGAGGAGCGCATCAGGAGAAGCTTCCAGAAGGACAGGAAAGTGTGACAAAGGAGGTTCGCCCACTGCCTCTCTCTTTTTGTTTAGGGATACTGAGTGCCTGTTGCTCTCAGCTGTGCGCATTCTTTCTGTTTTTTTAAAGGAATTGGTTCGTCGTTGTGGGTTTGGAAGATTCAGTTGAGGCGGCTGCGTGCTGTGCTCATGCAGCTGGGAAGCTGCCTTCCCCTCTTTTCTCGATAGCCTTCGGAATCTCACGGACAGAAGGAGGAGGCGCTAGGAATCCCAGGGAGGTGGATAAAAGGATCCGAGGAAGCGCTTGCGCGCGCGCGATAGAGAGAGAGAGAGAGAGAGAGAGAGACTCAAGGATGTTGCCTTCTTACCCATCTGGGCATGGTTGCGGTGCCTGGTTGAAAATTTGTCTTTTTTTCTTTTTTTGGGTGCTATCTCCTTCGTTTGTTCTGAGATGCCGGTCAACGTCTCCTGCGTCGCTCGAATGCAGGGTCCAAGGAGCGGTTGCAGGGCCCTATGAGGACACTCGCATGACGCACGGCGTCTCCTTGGTTTCCGTCTGTCGTCCGCTGTGCCGAGGAGCCACCCCTCAGCAGTCCGAACGTTTGGACGGTTCGAAGGATGCTCGAACCTTCGAGAAGGTCAGAGGAGCATCTGGAAGCGCCGTGAGAAGTGGAGAGTCAAGGACAAGAGCGCAGGCTGGTAAGGACAGCTGCGGGAGGAGGGTGGAGGAAGGGGAGGCGGCGAGAAGGGAGAGAGGCGGGAGTTCGGAAGCCAGGAAGGGGAGGAAGAGAAGAAAATGATACGGCTGCAGGGATGGAAGAGAGCGCAGGAGATACCCCTCCAGGGTCTTAAAAATGGCGCCCGGATGGTGCTCAGGGTCAGTTTGCAGTGAAGCCCCGTGGAGCGGATCAGCGCGGCGCGATGCTCTCTTTCGCCCCCGCCGCCGCCGCCTTCCCGCAGGGGTGCCGCAGGGGAGGGGAGAAGCGCGCCGCGGCGCCTGAAACCTCCTCGCACTGCTGGCGCGGACCATCCACCTGCCGATCGCCCACGCAGAGCGCGAAATGCCGAGGCGGCTGACCTCATTGCTCCCGAAACACCCTACGTAGAAGGGCAGCAGGAATGCGGGCTCCTTCCATCGAGACGTTGCCATTCCTCCTCCTCGTTCCTTCCCTCATGCACCTCCGAGCTGGGAGAGTGCCCTGAATGGTCTGAAGGCACTACGCACAGAAAGGACCGATGCAAGGAGCCAGAGTGAAAGAGGATTCTGGCATAGAACTCGGAGGACCTCCGTTCCTACCCCCTCCTTTCGGAAATCAAAGGGCAAGGGCCATTGCCTCCTGGAAAACATCCGAAAGCTTCCAACGCCATCTTCGCTTTTTCCTTGTGCGAGGGTGACCAAGGCGCTTCGTTTCTTCCAAGGGACGTAGGCAAAGTGCGGACAGACGCATAACTGTCCCGATTTCTCGAGGCAAGGAGTCACCAAAAGGGAAAAGAGAAGCAGAAAGATGGGACGCAGATCCTCTCGTAGTTGTTAGGGCAGACTGTCCGGAGATGGTCCCGAGCGAAAAGAATCCTTCCCTTTGCCAGAGGAGCAGCGGCAGGGCGAGCGGGCAGTAAGGTATCGGGGGAAGGGGGTGGTGGTCAGCAAGCGGAAGGGATAAGGAAGTGGGGGAAGGAGCGATTGCCCCGCTTCCCCATAGCTTCCGCGCACGCCTTTCGCCTCCCTCGAGTACGCACGCCGCAAGGAAGAGGCGGGCCGGCCCTCGCCGAGCGAACGGCGCGTCAGTAGCGCTTGCCAGGATGCCTGGAGAGCGAAGGCGTGGCACGCTGAATCCCTGTCAGGTGAAGAACGCGCCGTGCCGCGCCTCCGCCTGCCAGTCCATGTCCGGGGAGGGTGGAGGCGGCAGACCGGAAGCAGCAGAGGCAGGGATGGCTTCCCTCTTCCAGGAGCTCCGGAAGAAGGACGGTGGTGAGGGGTGGGCGGGCGAGGGAGGGAGAAAACGCTTTGTCCGCGCAAGGGCGTCGCTTTCAGAGCGCGTCAACTTTCCCTCGGGCGCCTCAGGCACTTCGGAATGGCGGCCAAGGTCAAGTTCGACGCCCGCAGGCACCCTTGACCGCTTCGGCGACGACGCGAGACCGAGAGAGTCCTTCATCGGAGGAGCATGAGGGGGGAGGAGGAAGGTAGGAGCGGAGCCGGCGCGAGGCGAACGAGCGCTCCGGGCGGAGGACAGAAGCGCCCCAGGAAGGATCTTTCCCGCTCGCTCCCGTCCATGGGGGGAGCACTCCCAGGGGAGAACACTTTAAGAGAACCGTGTCCGTCCTGAGGGCGAGCGAGCGAGGGTCTACGGGGCGAGGCCCTGGTGGGGGCTGGCTGTCGGGACCAGTTCCAGCCCCCTCTCCCGTGGACCGCTCTCGCGCGCACTAGGTCGAAAGTATCATCGCCCCGCACGCGGCGACTGAGGCTGCGGAATGTCCGTCCCTGGAGGCGTGGGACGGGAGCCTTCCCTGTCCCGCATCCTGGGAATTGGGGCTCCTCCCTATCTTCCTGACCCCACTCTGACCCTCATCGCCTTCTGCATCGATATCCTGCAGTCTTCTCTCCTGTGCCGCGTCCTCCGGAAGAGGCAGAGCTCCTGCCGCGGTGCGTGCGCGAGGGAGGAGACCGCCCCTTTCTCCGCCCCTTCCCCCCTCCCGCTTGTTGACCACGCCCTCCATCCTCTTGCCCTCTTCTCACCCTGCTGCTCCCTGGCGATGGAAAGGTTTCGCGTCGCACGCATGTACGTCACGTGCTTGCGTGCATGCAATGTGAGACGGAGCCTACGGAACTGGGAGTAGGGTAGCGCGTCCGCGTGCGTGCCTCCGAGCGGTGAAGGGGAGGGAGGGGACAGAGGACTCCGATGCGCGGCAAAGACTCAGGAGGGGAGTGGGGATGGCTAGGGGATCCTTGGGGAGGCCGCAGAGTTCTCGGGACGGCGGCCGCTTCGCTTCCCGATCTCCGTTTCCTCAGCGAAGAGAGCGGGAAGGGACAGGAACGCTTGCGCTCGGCGAAACGCAGTGGCGGGTAAACGAAGGCAGGGGAGGAGGGCGAGGCCCTAGTCTTCCCATCCGCCCCTCCGGATTGCCCGCGCGCGCGCCACCCCTGCCCTCGCTGCTCCCTGAGACCGACGTCTTCCCTTCGAGGCTCTTCCAGGAGGAAACCTTCGCGCGGTCTCAGCTCTGTCTACTCCACTCCCACTCCCACCCACCCCGGTCGACGACTATCCCTCCGCTTCCTCCTGAGGGGGCACCCGGAGGATTTGTACCTCTCCCTCGGGATTTGGCTACCACTGCTCTGCCTCCGAGCTCGCTCGCGCCATCTCCTATGGGCGGGAACCCTCAAGGAGGCTGGCTCCTCTCTCGCTCTTGGCCGCCGCTGCTGCAGTGGGAAAGGCGGAGTCACCACACTCCTCCAATCCCCCCCCCCTTTCCCCGCCCCTTTCCTCTAGCCGCTCGACCTCGACTCTTCCCCTCCAGACCTTTTTCCTGTCCCTCTCGGAAATCCACCCGCTGGGCTGGGCTGCAGGCGGCGGGTTCCGTGCTACACCTTCGCGGTGGGGACTTCGCCGCTCTCTGCCGCCGCCGCGAGGTCCTACGAGCCGGGATCCGCTCTGTCTCTCCTGCTCACTCTCCCAAAGCGCGGAAAGGATAGATGGGGGGGCACCACTTTGCTGCTGCTGCTGCCGTCGCTGTTGGCAACACACGTGCTCTGCGCTACGCCAGCTTCTTCTCCCCCTCGCAGATGGAGGAGGCGTCCAGCTTCCTCGCGGGCATCTGAAAGAGAAGAAAATGGGACCAAGCAGTTGGGGGTCACTCCGCGCGCGTGCATGCTGGCACCCCTCCCATTGCCTCCGTGGCCTCGAGCGTGATGACCCCTTCCCTTCGTCGGCTCTCTGAGCGTGCCGTTCACTGAGGACCTTCTCACACCTCGGACGGCGTGCGCCAAAATTGTCCGCTTCCATCCGGCAGAACGAACCGGAGGGCTCCGAGTAGCGGCGGAGGAGACGCTCGCCCGTCGCCGCGGCAATGTTGAGGGTTTCGTCCGACCGCCACTTCCTCAGGCGAAGGCGATGGCGTCCTGCAACAGCCAGGCAGAAGGGGACAGAGAGGTCATTCTGTGATGCTGTCGGGGCCGTCGCCAGCGCCATGGGCAGCTGCAGCGGTTGGGCGAGCTAGCTCGACCCAGGGGAGAAAAGGAAGCCGCGGGCCGAACCGCCACGGTCTCTCTTCTTTTTCCGGAGGAGGCGCAGTCTCCACTGAGCCTTCTCCGGAAGAGTTCTGGGCACGGAGTAGCGGGGGTCAGCTCGTGAGGCTGACCTGCAGGTTTCGCCCAACGGCGGTTTGCGCTCCTGGATGCTGTGTTGCCAATCATCGGCATCGAAGGGGCGGAGGGCAAAAAGGGGCTTCCACTTCTGAAACACCTGCTTAGACCTGAAGGACCCGGGCGGCGCGCGGCTGCTGGGCGGGGACTCTTTTCTCATTTGCCCCGAGGCGGGATCGGCAGAGGTCTCGACCTGTCTTTCCCCGCCTTCCCCTAATGCTCTGGTTGCTCGCGAACACGGGCGTACGGCTTCCGCACGCTCGCCGGCTCGCTGCGCGCCCGCGGGCAGAAGAGGAAGGTGGCGGCGAGCCGAGGGGCGAGCCCTTGCGCAACTCGAGCGCGGCACGCGCGCCCGACGAGCGGTCGCCGAGGCCGCGGGCGGCCGATTGCGCGCAAGGAGCGCGCGCCCCCGTTTTGCTGTCGCCGCCCTGCTGCCCCCGAGATCATCAAACCTTCGCCCGAGGCGGCGGCGGCGGCGGCGGCAGCGGCGAAAGTGAGGAGCTCCCCGTGCGCACGCGCGCGAGCAAGGAGATTTCGGGGTCGAGAACTTCGCCCGCAAACGCGGAGCCGTCGGAGAGGGCTGAGAGCGGGAATGACGTAGGGGTAGGGGGCAGGGAGGGAAAGGGCAGGCGGGTCGACCCCAAGGGGGGAGTCTGGCGAGCGAAGAGGGAAACCCACCCATCGGGGACACGGATGACGACGACGACGACGCGAAGGGGCAGGGAGGCCCTCTCGGGCGAACGAGAATGTCGCTCCATGAGCGAAGGGCATAAGGACCCGGAGGCTGTCCCTTTCTCCTGGCGGGAGGAGGGGATGTATTCCTGGCTCCTACCTTCTTCCTCCTCTCCCTCCACAGGCGTCGTCGCTCCGGTAGCCCGCGCGGAGAGCAGCCGTCGCTTTCGAGAGCGCGTGCGCACAAGTGGACTGCGCGGCATCGGAGGGCTGGGTTTCAAGGTCAGTCGCAAAGGTCACGACGATGCTCGGATCAGTGTCAAGACGGAAAGGGCAGGGCCCTCGCAGAGGACCCTGCCCTTTCTGTCTCGTCGCTTGAGATGCTGCGCGCTCCACATAGGGCCGTAAAGGGCGCCCCTGCCGTGGGCACGCAGCCCTCGTCCACGGTAGGCTGGGCAGCCTTTCTCGTCCTCCGGAGCGGCGGCGAGGCGCCCGGGCGAGGCTGCTGTCATCCCGCTCCCGCCCTCCAGACTGGAAGAGGTCCCTCGTCCAGGGAGCGCGATGTGCGCAACGGAAAAGGGGAAGCGTGTCGAAAGGCGAAGAGGGGAAGGCGAGGGATGGGCGTCATTTTTCCACACGGGAGGGTGGAAAAATAGCCCGTCGCCTCGCGCGGGCGGAGACTGGCGGCTTGGCCCTTGCCCCGGTAGTCACGCGGAGCGGCATGCGATTGCCGGGGGCAAGCAAGCGCAGCCTGCTGCCGTGACGATGCTCCCCCTTATCGCGCCGCCGTTTCCGGCGGGAGCGCGCTAGTGGCTAGGGGGGGAGGAGGGAGGAGGGGTGGGAGGAAGTTTCGTCCGAGGTCCTCGCTTCCGCTGTGCGCGTGAGGAGGGAGACTGCTCCGGCGGGGGAAACTTTGGAACTCGCGGCGGAGCCACCGGGCCTCCCCCGAGCCATCGACAGCCGGAGATGGCCGCCCCGACGAAGAGATAGAGGAGGGTGCGTGGGGAGGGCGGTTGAAGCGAAGCCAGGCGATGTCTTCCTGCTGCCATATCCCGGGGTGGAGGGTGTTGGCCGAAATCTCCCTCCTGTAGGCAATGCCGGTTCTTCGCTCCTCTCCCTCGCTCAGCGGGGACGTGGGAAAAAGATAAGCCCGGGTCCGTCCCATTCCTGGAGAGGGGAATGGAAGGGAAAGAAAAGAGGAAGAAGAAGGACAGTGGGCTCTCCCAGGTGGGGGTTGGGATCTCCCAAAGTGCCACCGAAGGCCTGAGAGCCAGCGCCGCCACCCGGAGTCGCTTCACACGCCTCCCCACGCACCTCCCTCCTCTTCGCAGGGCGATCTCTGGACGACCAGCTGGGCAGCGGCAGCATGCGGTCAGCCCTCGGCAGTGAGACGGACGCATGTCGACCTCTGGCGCGCGCCCGCTCCTTCCAGATCCCTTCAGCACGGGACGCCGAGGAAGGAGGATGACCGGCCTACCTCCGTTCCACGTTCGTCTCTACTCTTCGGAGTCCTCGCGCCGCTGCGTGAGAGACCCCGAGGCGGCGCCGGGTGATCCCGGCCTCCAGTTGGCCGCGCGAGCCCGCGCGGGGATCCTAAGAAAAGGATTTTGCTCCCACCCCTCTGCTAATCCTCCTCTACCCCCGCACTTCCTGCCTTCCGTCCCACCTCCCGGGAAGTTCGGCAGCCCCTCCGGCAACAGCCGACGAGGCGGCGGCAGCGGCAGGCGCAGCGACATACTGCGGCGGCGGCGGCCGCCGCCGCAATCTGACCGTCAGTCGGGACGCAGTCAAGATCCGGGCGCAGGCGTGAAGGTCAGCGAAAACAAAAAAGGGAAGGCACAATTTGCATTTTGTGTCACCGGTGACCTCGCGCATCAAGGCGAAGACCATTGTTAATCCTTAGAAGGAAAAGGATCAATGCCAGATGAGCCGTGATTTCCGCCGACGAGGCTGCAGAGACGCGCACTCTCACCGCGCTCCTCCGGCGGGAAGGAAGGGATCGAGGCCGCCGGACGGGTCGCTCTTGCGGGGAATAGGGGAAGGGAGGACGCACGCAGAACGCGGAGGAAGACGGTGGCGAAGTTGCCCCCTCTCCGCGCCAGCACGCGCGCGAGGGACGCTCCTTTCGGGGGCTGGAACGCTGGAGATGGGGGAGGGGTAGATTGCAAACGCCCCGCATCCGCGTCTCCCGGCGAGCAGCGCACGGGCCGAGGGAAAGAGAGGAGCTCGCAAACCCCCGCTCGAGAGACTGGGGCAGCAGGTGGAGGGGAGATGGCGCGACAAGGGGAGGTGCGGGAGGCACGGTGACGTCATCCGCGCTCGTCGTCGTCGCAGGCGCTGCTCGCCTCTGCGCCGCCGTCACGGTGCTCCCGGAGCTCCGACCGCCTTCTGACAGAGGTGCGTCCCTCTTCCTTTTTCCCATCTCTTCACGGAGATGCGGACTTCCTATCGACCAAGAGGTCAGCACCGCCGTTGACCGCTCGAAAAGCGAAAGGTTTGCCATCTTTTCCTCCTTCTCTCACCGCCGCCACCCTGCAGCCTAGCGGGAACTCCTGGGTCCTCCGTTGCAGCCCGTTTTTCGAGTCCGGCCGAGTTGGTCACTCCATGAGGGTTTGCCTCCTCCCCCTCTTAGAGGCTGTGAAGGAAGCGTCAATCAGTGAACCGCTCCGTCCCATCTATCCCGAAAATGAGCGGGAAAAGCAGCTGGAGCGCGCGCGCCTCGACCGGAGAGAAGGAAGGTCTCTTCCCGGTGTCCTCTCCAAGCTCGACGCAAAGGGGCCCTGGTCCTCTTCTTCCTGACGAAACGAAAGGGACTTGCGGCTCCCCTGGAGCCGCCGCGCCGGTCCTCGATGCTGCCCCTCGACACCTTCTAGCTTTTCCCGTGCCCCGTGGCACCCGCCTTGCTCTCCACTCCACACCCAAGGCAGGCCGAGGAGGTGACGGTGAGGGGGGGCACGACGACCTCGGAAAGAGGCGACGGACGCATCCTAAGGAGGGAGGGCGGCAGCCTCTTCACCCTACCCTCCTTTCTTGAGAGGACGGGGAGAGAGACCATCCGGATGTGGCGGCATCCCTGGCTCTTCCAGGAAAGAGGCGAGCCCCAGTTGGGAAACGGAACTGCCTCCACGGCCACTCCTAGGTCGCAGAAAGGGAGGGAAGGGAGGATGACTCCGCGAGCAGCCAGCTAAACCGAGGTCTTCGTGGTCAGGGGGAGGAGGCGGTCGAGACGACCGCCCTCCTTCGTCCGAGTGCTCCCGTGGGTGCTGACCCGAACAGCCTCCCGACAGCCACTACCCGCCGCCCGAGGAGGCACCTGGATCATCCCTAGGAAGGGTTCCGCTTCTCAGCCCTCAGGGTAGGTCGCGGGAGTCCTTCCGGTCTTCTTCCAGGCTCTTTGGCGGGGTTCCCATCGGAAGCAGCTAGTATGCGG
Source organism: Raillietiella orientalis (assembly GCA_036172245.1). Taxonomy (NCBI): domain Eukaryota; kingdom Metazoa; phylum Arthropoda; class Ichthyostraca; order Raillietiellida; family Raillietiellidae; genus Raillietiella; species Raillietiella orientalis. The sequence goes on along the minus strand of JAYWIR010000002.1, from coordinate 6,730,611 downwards.
GGAGGACGTCGGCCCTTCTGAGGTAGGGGGTGGCGACGGGAAGACCTCCCGCCGTCAGCAATGCGTGGAAGGTCCTCGCATGCCCGGCGGCGCCACAGCGCTCCGGAAGCATCCGTGAATGGAGGAAAGAGGGGGCTCCGGCACCCCTTTTGGGAGGAGGGGGAGGAGGAGCGGGAGAGGCGTCCTCTTCCTCTACCTCCTGGCGTCGCGCGCGTCCCAGAAAACGGGACAGGATTTCAGGGAGAAGCGCAAACACCCCTGCTGAAGGGGGTATCCGGGTCGACCTCGGCGGGGGGGATCGACCCAAGCGGCTACAGGAGGGGCTGTAGAACGGACGCAGACCTGTCTTGAGCCAAGGAGGACTGGCTGGGAACGCCCGGCGCCCTCAGACACCCGCGACCTCGTCCTCGTTGCGCAAGCTGTTTACAGCTGGCCGGGTCTTCCAGCTGCTCCTCTCCGGCCCCTTCTGCTGCAACGTCCGTCCGCCCGGCGGCCGAACCCCCGCCAAGGAGCGCTCATTATAATTGGTAATCCTTGCTTGCTGCAAGCGGCGCCGCTCTTATCGACGGAGTCGCCGCCGGCTCCCGGCGTCCGCTTCCGGTCGGATGGGGGAAAGGAAGAGCAGGGCGGAGGGGAAGGCGGATAGGGAGAAGAGACCGAAGGGGAGAACCTCTTCCTGCCCGTGAGCCCACCGTCGGCTCGCGCTTCCGGGAGGTGATGCTCCCTCCTTCAGCGCGGAGAGAACAGACCCGCGAGCGCCCTCCTGCGGCAGTTCCCGGAACCCGACGGGGGAACACGACCTCCCTTCTCCCCACAGTACCCACCCGTCCTCTAGAGAAAGAACTGTGGCAAGAGGACAGGGTGGGTGCAGGAGAAAGATCTTCCTCGCTGCCTGGAGAACATCCGTCCCTCCCTCTTTTCGCTCCATTGGTCCTCAGGCGGAGTCCTCCTCCCAGCCAGAATTCGCTCGAACCCGGGGGAAGGAAAGTTCCCTATTCCCACCCTGTCCAATAGGAAGGGCTGGACGCCTCGCGCGGGTGGAGGTCCAGCTGGCTCGCGGCACTCCCTGACTATCCTCCCCTACGACCAGAGTAGCAGAATGCTCCCCTCCCCTTATGTGTTTCGCTTCCATTTAGGTCTGCCCACGAGGGGATGGGACTTTCGCGAGCCCTCTCTTTTCTTACCCGGATTTGCCGGGGCGTTTATTTTCTAAGAATAGAAGTTCACAGAATTTTTTCCGTGGTGAACCTTCCGGTTCACCAAGTCACAGCAGCCTGTCGGTCACCGGGCCAAAGACCGTCGAGGTTCGTTCCGCGGCGAAAGGGAAGGGAAAAACAAAAAAAAAAAACGAAAAGTAAAACTAAAGGGGTGGGAAATGTTCTTGGGAAGGGGAGGGCGGGGAAGGGATCACTGTTTGTCCGGATACGTCCTCTAGATCCTGTTGAGGATAGCAACAAGCTACGTCCTTACATTGCTCAGGTGGGGCCATGTAGATGCGGTCTCCAAAAAGATCCGGGTCCAGTGGATGGCATACCTGCCATTCTAGCTTCTTCTGGATGCGTTCCATGCCGCCACGATTCCGCGAATACAGCAAAGCACTGCTATGCACGCGGCCGAGGACAGGGCGGCACGCGTAAAGAGGTGCCCAAAAATGTCCCTGGAACCGCCTCCTTGAATATTCAGGATGCTCGATAGACGATCCCAAAGTGGTTGGAGGGCGGTACAGTCCAACAGTGGGTGCGGCAAAGTCTCTTTTTCCCCGCATCTTTCGCAGAGGGCATCCACATTACCAAATGTCCAGTAAGAGAGGCGTGTCTTGCATGGGATTCCCCGATGCAACATTAGCAACGCCACCTCCTGCCACGTGAGGGTGCCACAGTTCCAACACTCTGGGGGCCACTTCACCTCCTCCGGAGGTAGCTCGAGACCGCTCGCCCCAGCGTAAAAGTCCTTTTGGCGGGACAATCGGGGTCGCTGCGTCCGCTAGCTGCCGAGATGTCCACGCGTGTAACTGTTTCTTCCTGCCATCGATGAGGCAGGTCACTTCCCACTTTGCCGGACCGCCGCTGTCCCTAACGTTTTTCAAAGAGGGCAGCACTGAGGCAAGGGGGGTAAATGAGGCCCACAGCAGATGCTGTGGGCTCTGAACGATCTCCTTCAGGGTCCGGCTAGCGTGCCTCCCTCTCTGGAGACAGGTGTGGTTCGCGTCGCTCGGAACGTGGATCTTTCCCCACGCGGAAACTGACTCCCGTAGCCAGGCGGTGTAGTTCGCGGGGAGACAGGAGATCCAAGCGTCCTTCTGAAGCAATGTAACCATACGACGCAGCTGAAGGCCGCAATGAGGCCTCTCTGAAAAACTTTCTAGAAGGAGCGGGTAGCACCCTCCTCCCTCCCCCTTCCTTCTCTACCACATCCCTCTTCCCCCTTTCCGCTGAAACATCTGGAAAACCTTCGGTCGACGCGTCTCCCGACAGCCTTGGTCCTTTTGCAGCGGTCGCGTCGCGGTCCGGGCAAGCCAGGAGGAGGACCCCCATTGTCTGCTCCTTCAAGGACCCCTTCCTCGCTCCTCTCTCCCCGGGCGGACGAGATGGCAGTCCCAAGCTCTGTCGGGAAACGCCAAGGGATGATCGGTACTACCATTCTATCCTAACCTTTCTTCCCGCCTTCCCCATGCCCCAAGGTGGCCATCCCGGCGGGAGACTCCTCCGAGAGTCTCACCTTCGAGTGGTCACAGCGGCCTCACTCTCCCTTCGCCTCCCGCCCTTCGCTGCCGCCCGCTTGTGAGACGTCTCTCCGCGCTCCCGGAGGGCGCCTCTCGAGAGAGCGCGCGAACGCGGGGGAGCCCTACGCCAGCGTCGAGGGGGCGGCTGTTCCGTCGCGAAGGTCTCAGGGAGGGAGGAGGAAGGGAGGGAAGAGTTGCGGGGCGGAGGGGGGGGAGGCTCCCAAGGTCGGGGCTCAGCGGGGCCGGGCGAAACCAAGGGAATCGAAAGCTCCGACAGAGAGGAAGCGGAAGCGGAGGGGAAGCAGAGGGGGAGGGGCAGAGAGGGGCCCGCGGCTCATCTCTTGCGCCGTCCTTCGGGTGTCCCGCCCAAGAACGAGGACGTCAGAGACATGAAGAGCAGCGGACATCGCTGCCACCACCTCTAAGACCCCTTCTGCCGCCGGTGGCTTCGCCAAGCGCCTCGAGGACGGCGGACCTCCCCGGGGCTCGAGAGGCTTCCGACTTTTGGCCGCAGGGAGGGTCGGTCCACGACTCACCGCATTCCAAGGTCGCCGTGCCGAGGTCGGCAGGACGACTCTCGGAAGGACCGCCCGAGCGTCCGCAGAGGGCCCTCCCTCGTCCCTGGAGGAAGTGAGCTCCGCCTCGGGCCCTGCTACCGACGGGTCCGCCGCACCCGCTCGCGCGTACACAGCGGGCGTCTCCGAAAAGACGCCGCCCGCTGGAGGTGACCTTACCCTTCCCTCCTCTTGCGGACGAGAGGCTACGGAGGAGAAAGGGAGGGGCGAAGAGGTGGAATCAGTCCCTTTAGGGCTTTTCGCTGATACGCGCGAGGGAGGGGACGTCCCCAAAGGGAAGGAGCCTGCACTCCCGAGACACAGGCGGCCCGCTGCCGGTGGCGCTAGCATCGGCCTGCAGGGAAAGGAAAAGTCGAGAAGCAGAGGAAGAGCGCATTCGGCTCAAGGGAGGATCCTCCTCAAGGGAAGACACATGACTCCCCGGATCTCCACGCGCCCACCGTCCTGGAAAGAAGCCCCATGCCTCCACATTCACTAGGTTTCCGCCTAAGGAAGGTGGTCTTCATCCCCACGGACGCTTCCATTCCTGGCGCTGACCAGCAAAGTCACCTCGGACCTGGGAGTCGGCGCCGCCCTCCTGCAGGGATGCTTCGAGGGGGTTCAACGACCTCTTGGCTCCATTATTTCTCTGCAGGGGGTGCTCCCTAGGGCCGACGCAGCTTCACCCGAAGCTCCGCTGAATAAACGAAGGCGCGCGCGCGCACCCCCGTGCTGGCGCGGCGGCAGCGGCATCTGCCGGGCGAAAAGAGCGCCTCTGTCATCTCCCTCGGGGAGAAGAGGAGGAGGGAGGAGAATTCCCTCGGTACCCAGAGGTGACTGAGCCGACTGTGGCAGCAGACGATGCGCGTTGCTCTTCCCTCCTCTCCTCCCCCTGGCACTGGAGAAGAACGCCATGGACGAGGCCGGAGCGCGGTCTCCTTCCGCGAGCAGGCGAGCCACCAGGTCAATGGGTCCTTCTCAGCCCACCTCCATTTCGGATGATGCGAAGCGTCGTCACTGGAGGCATTCGAACGCATTTTCACGGTCAAGGTCAAGGTGTGGCGCGCCTTCTCCGACAACTCCGCCGGCTGCCGCACGCGAGACTGCTGCGGAGACAAGGCAGCACGAGGTACTTCGCCTCCTCTCCCCTTCTCCTCGACTTCCTCTCCTCTTTTCCGGGTCCCGGAGACTTCTCGTTTCCTCGGTGTCCCCCTTCCGCTCGCGCGAAGAGGATCCCGGAAGGACTGCAGCTCTTTCCCTCGGGCGAGACACTTCTCTCGGCTCCCGTGGTTGCTCCCGCACAGACCGAAGAAAAGAGGGAGACAGATTCCCTCTGGAGATCTGCAGTCATCCCTGCATCCATTTCCCCTCCTCCTGAGCCAGTTTTCCTGGACTATAGGGCTCCTCTTCCTCCTCCTCCTTCCTGACCATTCGCTTCCCAGAACAGGCAGGAGACAGGGGCGGCTGAGCGGGCGAAATGAAGAGAGGGACACGTATGTGCGCCAACCCCAGTCAGGGAGGCGCGCACATGCGTTTCCCTCTTTGCCCTCTCTAGGCTTTTTTTTTTGGCAGAAGTCTCAGCGAGGGTGTTGATCTTCAGCACCCTAAGCCCAACATGTGCCCGCTCCCAGCTTCCGTGCGGTCCCTGGCAGAAGCACGCAGACCAGAGCGTTCCAGAGCAAAAGACGCCCTACAGCACGGCGTCTTCTCCAGAGGGAATACTCGGGATCGGCCGTCCGGGCGGCGAGAGATTTGTACTTCCGGCTGCTCCTTCAGGGAAGAACCGCAGCGGAAACGGCGGATGGCCGCTGCTGATGATGCTGTGGCGGAGGAGGAGGAGGAGGGGGAGGAAGGCAACCGGGTGGACGATGGACGCTCATGATAAGAGGTCACTGCTGGGCATCCGATTCCGAGCACCGCTGGAGAGCTTCTCTCTCGACCTTCCTGTCCCCGGGTCAGAGCTTTTCGACCTGGGATCCCCCGTTGAACCGCACCCACTCGCAGGAGAAGGCGAGGAGAGTTCTCTCCCCTGGTCCTTACAGGAGCCCACCGTCTCCTTGGATCCCCGGCCGCGAGCGGCTGGCGAGGAATTCTGGTCAAGGTCAATCCCTTCCGTATGGCGCGCTCCCGGCACCCAAGACACTCGCGACCCTTCGAAGCTCGCGGGATCGCTTAGGAGGAACCATGGGGAGCATCTGCGCCACCCTCCTTCCGGATGGAACGGCTGCAGGGGGAGAGTTTGCCACAGGTGGCGAGATAAGAGGCACAACTTGCGAACACAAAGATGGGCGGTGTTTTCCTGCCCTCGGCTCTGTGCCCGCCATCTTTCGCCGTCCCGCCGAATTCTGAAGAGGCTTCCGCCTTCCGTCGCCCCTTCATTTTGCTTTCCAAGAAGGGCGACCCTGGGCATGACCCGAGACGCAGTAAGGGGAAAATTCCAAGCTTACGTAGTGACCTCAGCGCCAAAGCACTCAAGCGATCGAGCCTCGGGGATCTCCGAACAATGCTCTGCAGAGGACCGATTTAAATCTCTGCGAGAGAGGGAGGCTGGGCGCGCGCGCGCCGGTCTCGAAGGAAGCCCCTCCCCCTTCCCTGCCGGAATTCCGAGCCTGAAGACTCTAGCCAGATGGAGCGGATTCTGCGTCGCCCGGGACGAGGAGCTCCCGGTCTAGTGCCGGGAGCAGGTACCCACCCGCAGCTCTCTCCATGATCTCCGGCGTCCCTCCACTTCCCCCGACCCCAGGGCAATAAGTGAGTTTCCTTGGAAAGCGGCGCAATCAGATCGCAGCTTCCAGAAAACTCATGGCAAAAGCATACGGCTGAAGCCAGATCGCCGCTGATAGGGAGCCACACTGGTCCAGCAGGCTGTTGCTCCGTCGCTCATTCATCAAGAATCTGTGCGCGTCTCCCCGCGATCATCGCAACGTGTGGTTGGCGACCTCGCCCCTGACCTCCTGGAGACTCCAAGCGATTCGACGCGAAGCCGACCAGTCACCATCGCTCCGGGCTGCTCGCCCTGCGCTTCTTTCTTCATCCACATCTCACGCGCTCCTACGCCCGGCAGACGCCCTCTCCCGTTCCGGGAACTGCACCTTCGACCTTCCTCCCGGGTGACGCCTTTCCCTTCGTGCAGATCCCGCTTTCCGCCTTCCACACTGTCTACGCCACCCGAGGGTGCATGTTGACTTCTCACACTAAAGGGGGTACCCCGAAGGGACCACCTATGGCAATCCAGGAAGGCTCCGGATGAAGGCATTCCTTTTGCTCCCGGGGAAGCTTCCTTCAGCTTCGTGGTCTCCGAAGGGAACCCCGAAGGGAACCAACTCTTCCTCGTTCTCTCCGAGAAGACCTGCTGGAGGGAACTGTGTCATTGTTTCTTCGCCGAAGGAAATCTGGAAAGGAACCCGCTCTTGGAATTTCTTCTCCAGAGGGAGCCCGCAAAGGGAACTGCTCCTAGTTTCCTCCTCCTCTGAAAAGAATCCCGAATTCAGGCTTCCCAGTTTCCCTCAGGGCGACTTCCTGAAAGGAGCAGCACGCTTCTGACCCTCTGGAGAGGTGGCTCCCCGAAAGGGGCAATCAATCAGCTCCATGGTAACGGCTTCATTTTCCCTTCTCAAAGAGTGCCTGCCTGCTTGCGGGGGACACCGGACTCGGTGCTCATGGGAAGGAGGGGTCCACCAGCGAAGGAATGCGTGAATGCACGGCATGGACCGGCCTCACCACGACCAGCGGCCCTCTTCCGGGCACCCGTGCAGGGCAAGGAAGGGGCAACGCGGAAAGAGGGAAAGCACGCACCACCGATCTCAGGTTGCCCTTGTGCTTCCCCCAAAAATCGCGCGAATCCTATGCCCTTGTGCTCCCCATTCCGGGCAGCGCCACTTGGCCGCGGCCCGCACCAACGCCATGGAGAGACGGAGGGCCTTCCCTCTCTGGCGACCGCCGTTGCCAGCACGTGGCATGGCACCACCCGCGCAAAAACAACCCGCAGGACCCGAAAAGGTGTACGTCTCCCCGGGTGGGTGCCTGGAATCGCGGGTGGGAACTCGCAGCGCCCCTGGAACGCGCGTTTGGTCTCCCGCTGCAGCCACCGCCGCGTTTCAGCTGAGCGCGACTGCGGGCTGACTCGCAACCCTCCAGGCATTCCTTGGGGACCGCCCCGCTCAGGCGTGGTGATGCCCTTCTTTTCCTGAAAGACCCCGGAGCAAGAGCGGCGAAATGGCGCCTGCTGGCAGCGAAGAGGAGCGGGGCAGAAGCGCAAGTCGCCAAGCCCAGGACGCGGAATTTTTTCCCAGGAGCTGCCGAAAGAGTCCGCCCACCTTGTCCGCGCCGATCTGTGGGCGCGGCATAGCTCCGTGAGGCGGCCGAGGATGCTTTTCTCCTTGAGCGCTGAGCCCGGTGTCTGCCACCGGCGGGCGGGAACTCTTTGACTCCGCAGGAGCATCTTCCTGCTTTTGGTGATGCTAGAGGAGGCGTTCCGTGGCGCCGCGAAACGCGGTCGGGAAGAGGTCAGCATGGCTTCCATCTCCTTGACCCAGGGTTTCTCCAGGAGGCTGACGGAGCTGTTGCCGTAGGCTGTTGGTCTGTTTCGGCGCGTCCGCGTTTCCGTCGCCAAGCCTTCCGGTTCGGTGGGCGGGCAAAGCGGCCTGGGGCAAAGCAGCACAGCAGTCGGACGGAGCGACGACCCAAGTCGCGCCCTCTCCTGAGGAGGGCGCACATCCCTCGGAGGGGGCGCCGAGGGAGATCGCAACGAGCGCCTCACTTCGTCCCCATGGATGCGATTAACGACGCTTTCGCCTGCATCCGATCGGCGGATGACAAGATCGGGCCTGTAGGTGGGCAGGGGGAGGGCAAACCGGGTTCGTTGACGGCACCTCGGATTTCAGTGAGTCATCAGGGACTTGGCGCCCGACCGGCGAGCTGATGAGGCGCGTCCAACCGGAGAAAACAAAGAAGAGGGTCCCGAAAAGGGACGCGAGGAAGATGGTGCACGCGGCCCGCCACCCCACCTGCAGGGGGTTTCCTGTCGCGAAAGAGCCCCTCTGGGAGGAGGAATCCAGGGTTTTTTCCGAACGAGTGCAGAGTCTCCAGCGACGAACGCAACGCCACGATCCGCGGCTTCTTCCGGTGGTGCGGATGGACGGCTTCCTGGTGGGCAACCGAATTCAGTGGGAATCCGTCGGCGTAGGTCTCCTCTCCAGTGAGCGTGCACGGGAGGGGTGGACCCAGAGGTGGACGTTCGGCGGCGCCTCAAGGAGAGCAGTCTGAGGACATGTCGCTGTGCTGTCGTTTGTGACCCTTATGCTCCGGGAGGGCAGGTCGCTGAGAGAGACGGGAGGATCGTCGCTCGGCGTCGGCACGGCACGCGTAGGGGAGCAAGCGGGAAAGCGAGGACACACGGGCGACAGCGTGGACGGGAGCTGCTGGTGGTCGCTGCTGCGCTCCCTTGTCGCGGGTTACCCTCTCCTGTGAGAGGTTCCCGTGCGGATGGCGGCGCATTGCGTTTCCGAAAGCGGCTGTAGGTCTCCGGCACCCTGGACCGGGGATGGGGGAGGGGACGAACCGAGACGCACGGTCCGCCCGCATGCCGCGTAGTTGCGTTCCGAGCAGAACGAGTGGGGCTGCTTCACGCACCTGCTTCCCGCGCCGGGGACCTCGGAAGGCTTCGTTCTCAAGCGTGGCGGGCGACGAGTTGCTGGGGCAGCGCAGCAGGTCATGTGCTTTTTGCTAGGGAACGCGAACCGTGTCCGGTGGGAGGGAGTTGGGCACTCAGCCTGTCTCCCGGATCCAGCGGTGCAGATTTGTGCAACAAGGGTAGAGGGTTGGGAGCATGAGGTCGAGGAAGCTCTTCAGCAGCGCGTCTGCACGCGTTGTTTCGAGCTCTCTGCTAGCCTCCTTTTGCGGATGGCGTTGTGTGGGTTGGCTGGTTCGGGTCTCGTCTTTCTCGGCCAGTCTGGCTGCTGTGGTTGTGCGGGGTAGCACTTCATCGACTGAGATGGAAGAGAGGGAAGAGCGTCCTATCTTTATCCGTGATAATGCGGATCCAATCGTGCGACTTTTCCGAATCGCTGCGCTCCTCTCTGATCTTGCTAGGAATGAATTTGCAGTGTCCCCTGGACTGTCACGATGTGTGCGCATAGTTGTTTGCGCGTCCAGAACACGTCGTGCGCATGATATGGTTCTTGGTTTTCTGTTTTCGCTGCCCCCCCACCTCGGTGAACTCTGTATCCTTAGTGAGGTTCTCTGTCGTTGACCGCTTCTTTTCCATCTGGTTGTTGCCTTTGCTATTGCTTGTACTTCTCCAGTCTCGTTTGCTGTGTCCCGCTGCCTTGCATCTTGCAAGGGTGGATGCAGACGCAATACAAATCTGCCTCATGGTGACTGCTTTCTCGTCGGCAAAGGCTGCCATTACGAATTTCCTGCAGCAGCATCCGACCATTCTCCGGAGCGAGCGTCGTCCCACAGAGTTCTCGTTGAGGTTCTTCCTTAACTGATCTGTGCTTCTCCCGATATTCCCCTCCACGATCTTCCCATTCATTTTCGTGTCTCGGCGTCTTTCGCCTCTCCGGCGAAGTTCCATCTCTTCCACTGTGGCTCGTGACCCCGAACAAGAACGCCGCCATGGCCACTGTCTCTTCAATCAAACCCTGCGCGTGTCCGTTCGGATTCATCTCGTTCTCATTCAGGGTCTGTGACGTCTCCTCTTGATCCATGTATATGGAAAATCCGATTGCGTACGGCACTACGGTCCGTGTACACGCGGAATCCACGTGTTCCACTAGACCAGTGCGACCTGCAAAAATCTCTCTCCTTGCTGCAACACCGACGACCTGCATCTTCATGGTTGAATCAGGGTCTGTCTTCACGATGGTTCCGTCGGCATTCCGTTCTTGTGGCGGGTTTCCCACGCGCTCGCTGCTGCGGACGTGCTCTCTTGTCACCGCCATCCGCACGATGCGTTGGGTGCGTCCTCCACGGAGTGCACGTTCACCCCTTGTCGCTAGAGAATTTGCCACCGGCAGCGATTGGCGATTGGGAACCCTCAGTTGGGGTAAAATCAACGGCACGAGCGGGGCAGAATATGCCTGCCTACGGAGCAGCAGATGAGCTTGTCTGTCGTTGAGGGAGATCCTGGGTAACGCCGGGAATCTGCTTTGGTCATAGTTCACACTCCTTGCTCGAGTGCTGCCCTCCATACGGGAAGCAAGAGACAATGACGTTCCTGCAAAGTGGGGGTGACATGCATAATTAATAATAGGGAAAAACATCCAATTATGTGGACAACTCGGGAGCTGACGGACGCTGCGACCCAGAGTATCCCACCCAAAGGACTGCTACGCTGGGGACAGTTGCTAAGAATTCCACCGGAGGAGGTACAGTGGCCCCCAGAGTGTGGGGACAGTGTAACCCTCCCCGTAAAGTGGCAAAAGTCGGCGATCTTGCCGTTGCAATAGGGTCTCCCGTGCAACGCTCGCCGAATATCATTGAGCTCGGGGGAGTGCGAGCACCAACTGCAGCAGGTGCGGCGAAAGAATCCCTCCTGCACCTGCTCGTGGATTGTGTTGCCCTGCGTCCTTTGTGGGAACGTTTTGCCGCGTTCCCGCGTAACCCGAGGGCAACCCCAGAGACATTGTGAAGCGCTTCTTCCAGCGGGACACCCTCACGCCGGCCGCACCCTTAGCAGCACTGTGTTGTCTACGCAGGATCGTGGCTGTATGGAGCAACACCACAGGAGGCCAGAACGACAGGGACGCCATCTATTTTTCTGTCCTCATGAGGATAGAGTGAAGATGACTGCATCTGGGAGCTTCGAAACAGGAACTTGCCGGCATCCTTACAAGGATGCAGAGGATACCCGTCAGCACACAGTGATCCCTTCCGAGCTCTCCCCATTTTTTTCGTAGATACTTTTGTTTTATTTTTCCTTTTGTTTGTCCCTCTCCCCCTCTCTTCTCCCGAGGCGAACCTCGTCGGCCTGCGTGCGGGTTCTCGGCAGGTTCCTCTTCTTGAATTTGAGACATGGCAGGACCCGTCCTGTCACAGACCTATTTGTTCTGAATAAATAAACGCCCCGGAGCAACCGGGTATCAACCCACGTTTGCGGGTACCGTTCGCTGCTCGCCGCCGCTACAGGACCCGCTGACTGTCTCGGGACCACCCTTCCACGCTGGAGGAGTGCGTGGTGCTGCATCGAAGATCGCGATCGCAACGCCGGGATCGGGTAGAAATCGCAGGCGACGCACCCCACCTCGACGCACCGGAGCGCCCCCTCTGGACGACTCTCTCCTTCGCCTTGTTGGACCCATTGGCAACAAGCGCATTTCCAGATCCCTGCGCCGAAACCTCGCGTCGATGCGCTTCACAGTGTGCGCAGTCGTGGAGTTCGTGAGTCCGGCGAAACCCTCTCTTCTCTTCGAGCGAGCGCGTGTTGACTGGGTGACCCTGTTCAGTCCTCCTGACCACTTCGAGATCACGGTGGAGGGAGAGAAGCGTCGGCAAGAAGCCAGGCATCCCGGCGTGCCGACGCGCGGCTTCCCCTCCACTGCAGGAAGTTGCGGTCTCCGAGGCGAAATCGTGCCTTTTGCGGCGGCAGCCGGGAGAACGGGTGATGCCCCTGCCGCGTGCGCGCGCGCGCAAAAGGCGACACCAGCGAAGACACGGGAAACCTTGGAAGATGGCGGCGGGATCTTCCGGAAAGCGAAGATGCGAGAGAGCGCGCTCATTGTTCCAGGTCTGCACCAAGAAAAGTCAATGTGACTGCTTGTCCTTGGTTCATTACCGCGCGCCCCCCTCACGGCTCTTTCTCGCGAAGAGAGCGAGCGAGTTACCGAGAGCACGAGGGCGCAGGCTGGTTTCCTTTTTTGCGTGTGCCGGAAGTCTCAACTTCGGTTGTCCTCCCTCCGGAGGGGGAAAGAACGCACCGATGCTTCCTTCCGTCCTCCCGCCTGGATTCCGTCGTCTCCGTCGCACATTAGGCGGTGATGATGACGGCGGTAATGCGCGTCGCTTCACAAAGACGAAAGGAACCTCCGCTGAAACTCCGCGAATCGCGCGACGGGTTTTCGTCTGCTGCTTGGGAAATGCGAGGTCTGGCGGGCTGTGCAACCCGGAAGTTTCCCCTTTTCTTCTTTTTCAATGGTTGAAGGGATCACCATTTTGTACCAGTAGCTTTCGGTTCAGCAGCCGTTGGAACCCTGGGAACGTGGGAAAAAGGTTCGAAAGGGCCCCCTGAGAAGGGTAGCAGAGAGGCAGGCGGTTTTGACAGTGGCAAAGACACGACAGTAGGGAAAGACAGTGCTCAGTGGGTCAAGAGTTTCGCGGTTGGTAGAAGGCGTGCTGTAAACACGCGCAGGCATTGCACACACACAGTCCCTCTCGAGAGTGGGTGCAACGAACAAAAAAGCACCACGATAAAAAGGGGAAAAAAAAAAAAGGAAACCTCCAACTAGAGCCATCTATGAATCCAATCCGAAAACAACAAAAAAAAAAACACATTTTGGACTAGTTGAGAGCACAACTGAAACTAAGTGCTAGAGATCCATAAACTGAGCACGCCTGAGATTTCTCTGTAACATACACAGCTTAATGTAAGTTTTCTCTCCCTCCTTTCACTAGGGATTCCCGGCGTGAAGATCTCAATATTCGGTTTCCTCTATTCACTCGCTGTCTCCTTTCGGTGAGGCATTGAGTGGCGGCGGCTGGTGGCAAACGAGTGCCCCGTTTCGTGTTCGCTGATCGCTGAAATCGGACACTGAAGGTACTTTCTACCAGCCAAGAGAAATGTTTTCGTAGTGGTGCAAATCTAGAGGGAACCCGTGATCGCGCGACAGTGGCATCTGCTGCCAAGAGATGCAATCTCGACCGAGCTGCCGTGATTTAAACAGCATCTCGGTTCGCCAGTGACACGGGTAACTCGAACGCTTATCTGGCGTTGGAAGCGCAGAGATTTCCACGCCTGCTTGACATCGAGACGGCCGTCATCGGGGTTGACTCAGCTGAAGCATGAGAGTTCCACTCGTACTTGGAACAGGTATCAGACCTGTCCGAAGTATTCTCCGAGTTCCCGGAAATGAAAGAGCGATTCCTGAGAACGACGTTCTCCTAGGAACTCGGAGAGCCAGTGGATGGGTTGGGGATGAGAACATTAGCCAGGTGGGGAGGCTAAGGAGGAGCTTAGGTGGCTTTTCGTTCGCGCCAGAGACATGGTCTCTGGGCGAGGCCCTTGCATTACCCATATTCATAGCCGTGAAAAGCGAAGATGCCCATATTTCACCAGAGAGGAAAGGCAATGCAACCCTTCTTAGAGGGATATTTGAAAAGCTCGAAAGGGGTGAAGTCGTGAGATTCATAAACGTCCAAAATTCAGGTAGCAACGAACCAGTGATTATGGCCCTGGGCATCGTTGATCACGCAGCGGGAAAGAATCGCAGAGGTGTCATTTGGGGAAAAGTAATTGAGCTCCATCCTGGCTATGCCTTCAGTGGGAAATGGCAGGAGAACCACGATTCCACAGTTCTGGGGAAGAACGTGGAAAGTTGATAGCTTGTTCCTCGGCGGGAAAGCCACGCGTTTGGCGCGAGACGTTTCCTTGTAGTGTACAGCTCCCAGAAAGACGCATGGCAGTAGTTCGCTGCGAGGAACGAAGATCTGAAAGCAAAAGCTAAGCTTCCAGGAATCGCTTCCAGCAGGAGCGCCGACCAAGAGCTCGTCTCGAGCCACAAGAAAGACTGCGTGAGTTCCACAAAGACCGAAGGGCTGCACATTTGACTGTGGCGTCATTAAATCACCGCTGATTCCGCCATATTTCGAAGTGAGAGGAATCCGGTTTCACACAGTTTGGACACGCAGTGCACGTCAAGGCGATTCCTTACGGTCTTCGCCGCCGCTTTCTTCGATGGAACCGAAGCGGAGACTTCCCCTGGTGATTCAGCGTTGTCCGGAACGAGAAGGATGCCCAAAACTACGAAGATCGGACAACATACACTCAGAGAGACTAGCATAATGCCTCCAGCATTAAAGGTCCTCCTTCACTGCTTACCGCAGCATCCCCTGCAACCCTCAATCTTTGGTCGGATTTTGTCTCCGCTCATTTTGCTCCTCAGACATCATTTCTTCATCCGCACTTTATTGCGAAAGAGAGAACAGGCTTTCTTCAATCATAATGGTAGCAATTATGGTCCTTTAAGAATTTCGGTGAACGAATGAATCTTAGTGTCGGTTAAGTCTTTCACATCAAAATACCTTTACACTTTCTATGGCTTTTTTTGGATTAAAGACTTCAATTCAATGCTCTACGGAAGGCATTGTCCTTTGGGAATTCCTATCTCGTGCCCACCATCTTTAATTCTTTCAGAAGAGACTGATCTCCGAGAAACGCCCGGTGGAAATTTCCAGAACTATGAGACTTTTCTCCAAGCTTCTTTGCTTCCATTCCGTAACCTTGGATACTCCAAGCTCCTGCTGCATCGTGATCGCTGATCACCTCAAAGGGTACCCTGAGTAGCAGGAGCGGGCCTTTTGAAGAAGAAACAGATCAAAGCATCACCTGGCAGCGAAATTTTGGACCACGCGTTTTCGGCGAAATGAAAAAGCCCCCGCATTTTCTCTCGAGTCGATCGAAATCCCGAACTATCTTACGAAATAAATATCCACGTTTATTATATATACTAATACATATATCTGAATCTAGATTAGCATGCAAATTGGTTTCAACATGAGTACTTATTGATATTTATTCACGTACATGCTTTTGATGTAATCATTGACACGTATTGATATCCCTAATGGTATTCATTCATATCATTAATCCTTAATACGTAGTGATAAAGTAGTAATACAAATTGTTAATTATGTTAATATGCATGTTTATAAATATTTAGGTATGTAAAAAATAAATTCGTACATGAATCTGTTGTAATAGGCATGTACATTTATTTTTTGTGATCTGTATAATATACATTAATTTGCATATAAACGTATACATCAGTATAGGCAACAAAAATATGTGTATTTTCTGCATACTCTTGAGAGCACATTTCTTAATCTACCTACTAATCTATATGTGAACATGTATCGGGAATAAGTATGCGTGTTCGTTTTTTGTGGTGGTCCTGGATCTGGGGCTGCCTAAATGCACGGGCATTTCGGGTACCGCTCGCACGACGGTCGTCCCAGGAACCGCAATCCCAGCCGGCCCGATGTCCTCTCAGGCGCGACTGGCTCGCGAAAGCTCTCCCGTAGTCGATAAATGCCGAGTTTGAGGAGCTCAAAATGAATCCACACGAGATTTTTGAGCTCGCGAGCTTTCCACCTCCCGCCTCCTTTCTTTCCCATCACCGTGTGCAACACGTGAAGAAAACGGCAAAAAAAAAAAAAAAGGAAAGGAAACGAAAGAAGGGAAAGCAGTTTTTCTTTCAAGCTGCTGCTGCGCGTGCGCAACCGATCTCCACTTGCCTGCTTCCAGGAATTTGTGAGAAATCGGCAGCTTACCTTTCGGAAAGGTAAGTGGACCTCACTCGAAGCGGGGACTTTCCCGAGCTCCCATTGCTCTTTGCGTCGAGGCGGTGGACCTCTGCAAAGAAGAGCGTTCTCGCCATTCAAATTCCCGCCAACCGGATCCCTCCTCCTCCGCGCATCAGAGTTCCGCTTTGAGCGAATCTCATTTGCCCATTTGCTCTCGGCAGCCCACCTCCAGCATCAGCGCGTTCACCTTGCGTTTCACCCTCTTTCCCGCACCGACTGGCCTTTGCCAGTTCTTGCGCGCAGCTTTCCGTGGATCCGAGGGTTTCATGGATTCTTACTTGAAGGAGAATTCGCAAGTAGAACGCGGCAGACCCTCCCAAGACACGGTCTTCCTCTGGCGCGTTTCCCGCGGAGAGTGTGTGGACCAACCACGCTTACGGCGCCGCGCCGCGCCATGTTAAAATGCCTCTCTTCCCTTTGCGTTCCTGCGAAGGTGGACATTTGCATCGCTGCCAGTTGGCCTGGATGCTCATGGCAACACAGTCTGTTCGAACTTCGTTTGCTGCCTCCTCCACGGAACGAATTCGCTCCGAATGGCACCGCAGCTAAGCAACCAGCTGCCGCGTAGCAGACAGAGTACTACAGAAATTGGAAATTCAAACAAATGACCAAGTCATCTGCTTTCTCCGTCTTCCTCATTTTCGGACGGCAGCTGCGATATTTGAGAGATGCGTTTCCATCGCTCCCTTCTGTCTCGCCCAACTGAGGAGGAGTGACGTTAGCCATTAAAGGGTGGGTCCAGAGCGCGATTGCTGACGAAGAGGGAGGACAGGGGCGTCCGCCGGGAAGCCCGGAATCTTGAAGTCCTGACAGAAAACAGCGAGAAACTCGTTCGACCTCCGTGAGCCTTCACGCAAGATCTTTTGCCGCGGCTTCTTTCGCAAACCCGAAGCACACTTGCTTCGTTGCCCTCCTTCAGACAACAGCTTCGCTTCACTCTTCAGGAGGATCTTCCTGCTTTTGGTGATGCTAGAGGAGGCGTTCCGTGGCGCCGCGAAACGCGGTCGGGAAGAGGTCAGCATGGCTTCCATCTCCTTGACCCAGGGTTTCTCCAGGAGGCTGACGGAGCTGTTGCCGTAGGCTGTTGGTCTGTTTCGGCGCGTCCGCGTTTCCGTCGCCAAGCCTTCCGGTTCGGTGGGCGGGCAAAGCGGCCTGGGGCAAAGCAGCACAGCAGTCGGACGGAGCGACGACCCAAGTCGCGCCCTCTCCTGAGGAGGGCGCACATCCCTCGGAGGAGGCGCCGAGGGAGATCGCAACGAGCGCCTCACTTCGTCCCCATGGATGCGATTAACGACGCTTTCGCCTGCATCCGATCGGCGGATGACAAGATCGGGCCTGTAGGTGGGCAGGGGGAGGGCAAACCGGGTTCGTTGACGGCACCTCGGATTTCAGTGAGTCATCAGGGACTTGGCGCCCGACCGGCGAGCTGATGAGGCGCGTCCAACCGGAGAAAACAAAGAAGAGGGTCCCGAAAAGGGACGCGAGGAAGATGATGCACGCGGCCCGCCACCCCACCTGCAGGGGGTTTCCTGCCGCGAAAGAGCCCCTCTGGGAGGAGGAATCCAGGGTTCTTTCCGAACGAGTGCAGAGTCTCCAGCGACGAACGCAACGCCACGATCCGCGGCTTCTTCCGGTGGTGCGGATGGACGGCTTCCTGGTGGGCAACCGAATTCAGTGGGAATCCGTCGGCGTAGGTCTCCTCTCCAGTGAGCGTGCACGGGAGGGGTGGACCCAGAGGTGGACGTTCGGCGGCGCCTCAAGGAGAGCAGTCTGAGGACATGTCGCTGTGCTGTCGTTTGTGACCCTTATGCTGCGGAAGGGCAGGTCGCTGAGAGAGACGGGAGGATCGTCGCTCGGCGTCGGCACGGCACGCGTAGGGGAGCAAGCGGGAAAGCGAGGACACACGGGCGACAGCGTGGACGGGAGCTGCTGGTGGTCGCTGCTGCGCTCCCTTGTCGCGGGTTACCCTCTCCTGTGAGAGGTTCCCGTGCGGATGGCGGCGCATTGCGTTTCCGAAAGCGGCTGTAGGTCTCCGGCACCCTGGACCGGGGATGGGGGAGGGGACGAACCGAGACGCACGGTCCGCCCGCATGCCGCGTAGTTGCGTTCCGAGCAGAACGAGTGGGGCTGCTTCACGCACCTGCTTCCCGCGCCGGGGACCTCGGAAGGCTTCGTTCTCAAGCGTGGCGGGCGACGAGTTGCTGGGGCAGCGCAGCAGGTCATGTGCTTTTTGCTAGGGAACGCGAACCGTGTCCGGTGGGAGGGAGTTGGGCACTCAGCCTGTCTCCCGGATCCAGCGGTGCAGATTTGTGCAACAAGGGTAGAGGGTTGGGAGCATGAGGTCGAGGAAGCTCTTCAGCAGCGCGTCTGCACGCGCTGCGATTTAGCTTTTGAGCTCTTCGACAGAGAACTTGATTTCTCTGGTCGTGAAGGGTCCTCGGGCTGTCTGCTCGCCTCCGACAGCAGGTTCGCGGTGCTCACTGCTGAGCACAACCTGTTTGTCTTTTCGAGCGCAGACCCGGGAGGATCTCCTCTCCTGGGGGCTCGATGACTTTTGAAATCTCTTGCCCTTAGGCCAGCAGTCCTTGAGTGCGCCGAGCGTGGGTCGACTCTTTGTTGGTAGGGTCGCCAAGTCGCAGGGCAAGCACAAGTACGTCATGGCGAGGTCGGTCAAGTCGGACTACTTGATTGCCGGCGGGTCTACACGAAGGGGATGCTGCTCACTGCTGAAAGTTCGGGGAGGAATGCGATCCACTTAGGGAGGGGTCGCATTAGACCTCTACGGCACCTCCCGCGATGCTCTGAACGGTCAAAACGTGTCGGTGTTTCAGCTACAGCTGAATTACCTCAATATCTCTTTGAGCTCCAAGGCAAGGTCGTGGCTGCTAAAGGCTTTGGAGGTAACCCCAGGATTCTCCCCAGGGACTTGACTTCATTAATTCTAATGACCGGTATTTACCTAGTAATGAACAATTCACTTCTTCGCTCGTCCTTACGCATGGTCCAAAGATGTGGCCTGTCTGCCTGTCTGAGGACGACTTCAAGGATTCTTTCTTGAAGGAGAATTCGCAAGTAGAACGCGGCAGACCCTCCCAAGACACAGTCTTCCTCTGCCGCGTTTCCCGCGGAGAGTGTGTGGACCAACCACGCTTACGGCACCGCGCCGCGCCATGTTAAAATGCCTCTCTTCCCTTTGCGTTCCTGCGAAGGTGGACATTCGATCGCTGCCAGTTGACCTGGACGCACTGGACTGCTTCGTTCTTCATCCCGGAGCTGAACCTACGCAAGAGACGTAGCGCCGAGTTCACGAGGACCTGCTGCACGTCTTCCTCTATCGACGGAGCCACCGCCTTCTGTAACGAGCGGTGTCGTGACCTCCTTCACGGTATTTCCGGAGGAGCTTCCTGATTTTTTTCCCCTGTGGACCCCTTCCCTTCCCCCTGCTCTCGTTTACTCTCCGTTCTCGGCAGAGGATGCGCTTCCTGTTAAGGGTTGTCGTGCATAGGTGCGCCTGGCATAGTAGCCGTTCCTTTCCCCCACGCGTGTAGTAGCTAGCTGTTTGCGTGGGGCTTCGTTCCTTGAGGTTTTCGCTCAATAGCATGGCCCCGTGATTTTTCCTCTTCTGCCTCGAACGCGACCCGTTCGGGGAGCGCTGCGATTGCAGTGGGCACGCCGGTTTTCGAGCGCAGCTTCCCTACAAATTATCTCGACTGCTTTGGAAGATCCACACGAAATCACGCGTGGACGATCTCGTCGGGTCCACGCGTGATTTCGTGCGGGATGGTCCGGAGCTTGTCATCCGCGAACCTACTGAATACAGGGGTGCCTCGCTGCTCGACGGTGCCGGAACTCGTCAGACTCGGTACTCTTCGCATTTTGACGAGAAAAAAGTTTCGACAGTCGTCGCATGCTCGGAAATCGACATGCCACTCATGATGAAACGCTTTCGTCTCACGGTAGCTCACGAACAGTGCCAATTAATACTTCCATAGAGTGCCTCCCGAATCGTTTTCCTTTTTTATGCTGTCTGTGCATTTTGAGCGTTCATCCTGGGTTCTAAACTGGTTAAAAATGATACCACGGAGCCTAGAAAGGAACACGTTCGGTACTCGTCGGTTTCGACACTCGTCACGAGTTACGGAACGAATTACGTACGAATACCGATGTACCACTGTATGTTCGAAAGACAATAGGACAGGATTTCACTCCAGGTCGCGTGGACAGTGCAGAACTTTGGCGATTCGGGCACCGCGGCGTCTCTGGACACGAAAACGAGGCCTCTCTTTGGAGGGATTGCCATCGACTTATCCTTAGGGGTAGGAGAGAAAAGAATAAAAATAAAATAAAACCATCGTTCCCCCGGTAAGCGGTGGGCCCATGCTGCAGTCGCACAGCTCAGCTCCAGCTCTCCGTTGCCGCTGAGAATAGTCCAGGGATCGTCGGAGCTTTCTTCAACGCCCTGGAGTGCACAACTCCATGTGCAAGACTTTGATGACGTCATTTGCCTTGACTGTCGGCGTCTTGGGATAAAGGGTAAAGGGTATCGTCGCTGCTCCGTCTTTCACGGTGCACATGCCTTCATCTGCTTTGTACAAAGGAGGAACCGTGAGATGCGGGTGGAAGATGAAGCTCAAAGAAAATCTACAAGCAGAAGAACGAGGCCGAAGCAGAACGAGGTTCGGCCAGGACGGCAAGGCAAACCGCATAACTTATGGGACGGCGAGGTCGGCACATCCCAAGGGGAAAAATTCCGGTAGGACTGAGTTTTTGGCCTTGGCGAGCGCTACGTGCTCTCCTGAGAAAGCGACCTCAGCTCTAGCTGTTCCTCCCGCATCCTTGTTCCTCCCACCTGCGTGTGGCTGCAGAACCAATCATTCTCCACTGCTGGGCCTGACAGCAGTTAATGTTCCGAGTTCCCGATGCAGAATTCCGGCTCTTCGGTTTCTCAAGCCCCTCCCCTTCTCTTACCAGCACTTGGGAGGAATCCGAGAGCTCAAAAGAGTTTCCCCAAAGGGGGTTGATTCATGTGGGTGGAGTTTTTTCCACGGGAGACGCTTCAAGCTTCTTGGTCCAAGTGAAGTCGGAGCGTCCTTCTGAAACCATCATTCCTCCTCGTGAGCTTCACGAGGGGGGAAACTCACGTGTCACAGTCGCGGGCACGATGCACTCTTGTTTTCAAGAGTGTAACTCTTCCGTCAGTCCCCCAAGTGGTTCCCGGTGACAACTTGCAGTTCACCAACACACCTCAGAAACGAGCATGTTAGCAGCTTTCTTTTCTGTTCTTTTCTTTTCCGCACGCATTCCAAACCAGAAAGATCCTTTGTCTTGGAGAGGGTCCTTGAAGATCGTTACTGCCCACGTGCCATAGGACAGTCCCAGATGCACTGCTGATTTTCGCAAATTGCTCCTACGCTATCCCGAGAATTTTGCTCCGGGAACCACGAAGAATGAATGCAGACAGCGGTGTCTTCGGTTCTTGCTTGCCAACGGTATGAGCAGGGGACTTCAGCTTTAGAGACTATGGAGTGTTGAAGTCGGTTGCTCCAATGACCAGTTCCACTGCTGCAAGACACTGCTTCGCAGGACTGCCAGCATTCGTTACAGCAGATCTGCACCCTCTGAGTGCAAATGGCGAAAGAAAGAAACTTTGGTTCTTTTGTACCACGCCTGGAGCGGTTGACGTAAGCGTTAACCAGCCCGGAGCACACGTACGCTGTTTCTGGACGAAGCGTGGGAACCATTCTGCTCCCGGTGAACTCCTGGTTTCAGTTGCAACAAAGGGTTGCTCCAGTGGGCCAAAGAGATACTGAATTCCGAGATGAGCAGAGATCGGGAGTCCAATAGCATCTACTTCGAGTTGGTTCTGAGAGCGTATAGGACAACTCTTACTGTTCTTCCAGCTAATGCCCAGGTACGCCTGTCGTGTTGGCTTATGCAGACGACTTTGTGCTCCTGTTGCCCATGTCAGCCCCGGCCGCATCGCTCGAGGGATTCCTCGAGCTGATTCATCAGGGAGCTGGCATGGCCGAAGTCTACTGTGCTTCCTGTTGGTGCGGCATGGGCAGGGCAACCGGACTGGATCTGTTTGGAGATGGCCACGGTCAGGTACTTTAAGCACCTGGAAGTTCTGTTGGGGGACTTCTGCGCAACAGAATCCTGATCCGCTTGTCTCTAAAAGGCAGAATCGTCCTTAAAGCATTCTGGGGAACGCAAAGGTTCCTGGTCCTCTCGATGAACTTGTGCGCGCCACGTCGGGACACTGTACTCGGAGTCCTGACTCCGGAGAATATGGAGCGTCATTCCAGTGTAGAAGATTATCCCTAGCGGCGAAGTTCTGGACCACCACTTGGTGCGTCTCAGCCAGACTCCTGGCAAAGAGGGCAGCCGGCGCCGAGGGACTCGGTATGCTCCTCGTGCACGGCCACCGAGAGCTGCCCCGTTGGGGGTACCAACTGCGGCAAATGGTCGCCTCAATCCAGGAGAACAGATGGATTTCCTGTGTGTGCCTGGAAACAGGGAACGGGTCAGACGTGGGAGAAAAGAAACAGCAAGAGCTCGGAGCCATTGCTATGCCTGCGATTCTCGAGCTGCGCTCGCTGCTCGTTGCAGGAAATCATGAACCGCCCAAGGAAGACAACCCGGGCCTCAACATCCCACT
This sequence comes from Raillietiella orientalis, assembly GCA_036172245.1. NCBI lineage: Eukaryota > Metazoa > Arthropoda > Ichthyostraca > Raillietiellida > Raillietiellidae > Raillietiella > Raillietiella orientalis. The sequence goes on along the minus strand of JAYWIR010000002.1, from coordinate 6,708,158 downwards.
TGCGGACACGCTGAACATAAAGAGACAAAGTGGAAACAGCGATGCGCCCGCAAGATGTGAAGTATCCTGCGAGATCGCAGGAAAGAAGAGGCAGCTGGGGTGCTGGACGCTGCGTTCAACTGGCTGAGTCATGCACCCCTGCCGTCCTCCCCAAGGAAATTCTTCACTGGGTGCAATTCCTGAACATTTTTCCTGAAGAGGAGGAAATACCCTTAGTCTTTGTGAACAGCTCCACGCTTCACCTGAAGTAGGGTGCAAACCTCGGCATTGCAGTTTCTGCACTGGGAGATCCCATGCAACGCACGAGCCCACAGCTGGACAAGAGGGAGTGTGGTTGCAGACTACGCCACGTGCGGGAAAACAGGAAACCTTCTCGCACTTGTTGTTGGGTTGTGTTGCCTCCTCAGTGTCTGGGAACCCTTTGCTGCGGCCCTTCCACTCCCAATTGGCAACAGCAAAGAGATTTCGCGGTGCCTCTTCGAGCGCGGCTGGATGTCTCCTGCAGCTTTCCTTGCAGCTCCGTGCTGCCTTCGTAGGATCGTGGCAGCGAGAAGCCGCTCCGAAAGAGGCTAGTCGAATGATGAAGTTATTGTAAGCGCTTGCTTCTTCGCGAGCAAGGCGACAAGAAACGGCCGCATCTCTTCCAGCAAAAGGAGGAAGTTGCCACCGTCCTGCAGAGGATGCTGAGGAAGCCAGGAAGAAATCTGTGATCCCTTCCCTTCCCCTCCAAACATTTTTCAACAAAACTTTTTTTTGTGTGTGTTTTTTGTTTTTGTTTACCCCTTCCCTCACTCCGCTGGTGTGGACCCCATCAGGGTGCTGCTCAGGAGAAGCAGCGCCTCCGAGCGTTTCCCTAAGCCGTAATGCTGTGGAGCCACTACGAAGAAAGACATGTTTATGTTTCATATGACTGTTTTTTTTTTTTTTTTACAATGAACGCCCCGGCGCAGCCGGGTGAAATAAAGAAACTTTTGCCTGTTCCTCCGCCTGTCGACGCCGCCATCGACAAAAGCATTCAAAGTAGACCTCGCAAACCTCTGTCCAACAGTCGCCTCTACGCGTTTCCACAGAAAGAGTGGTAAAATTTTCTCAGACTTGAAAATTCTAAGTAACTTCAGGCTATTAGAAGATCCAAAATGCGAAATGGATGAGAGAGAGGGAGAGAAAGAAAAAAATTATTTTTACCAATTTCAGCTCTTTGGGAAGAAAAGCACACCTACTGCCTTCTTTCCTATTCCATTAGGTCAACTTTTGTTTTGTGATATGGTCAGTATGTGTTTTGCTCGGTAGTTCGCTTCTCGCTGCTGAGGACAAGGATGAAAGCGCCATTCTTTCCGGAGTTGACACAAATTCTTTGCGCTCGTCGGAGTCTGCGGACGTTGGTACATCAAGAAACTCCACCAGGTTCAGTTGCCATGGATGAGCGGGAGACATCGGTTCCTACTAGGAATGCCAGCCGGCCTCAGCGTGACTGCGGCTCGCTACCAAATGATCATCTGAAAGGAAAAGCTCAAAAACAAATCACTGGTGCTTTCTTAAAACAAACAAACAGACGCAAACATCAGCGCTTTTCTGTATGCATCGAAGAACTCACCGGAGAGGAAATGAATGATCCGTGACGCGTGTTTGGACAGGTTCTGAAAGGGAACTCTCTGCATTATCGTCATTTCGGAAGCTCACATCTTTCGGAACGAAGGGCATGGAGCCACAAAATTTGTGGAAGCATTCTAAAACACACACACACATCCATTCCATAGATCGTACACCAGCTTTGGAAAATGGAGAACTCTGTGTGGAGGTGGTGGTGGCGATGAACCGAAAGCATCACGGCAAAAGGGGCGTCTTTGAAAAGTTGGTCAGCATGCATGGAGACCTTGGAAACAACTCTGCTTAAGACATCGTCGGAGTCTTCGATAATATTTGCGATTCATTCCTGTTCACAGTTTGCGTCAGCGATTGGCAGAGCAACTTTCGGAATTCGGAAATTATGGAAATCGTCTTTCGTTACAACGAATTTCCATAACTGAACCCTGCGGATGACGGAAGGGCACTTCGCTTTCCTCATTGTGCAATTATAAGAGCTTCAGAGATCGTCTCCAATGATAAAGTTTCTTTTATTTTTTGCTTACAAGAAAAAAAAAAATTTTTGTTTTTTTTCTCGAGTGTAATTAATTGAATTCGTGCAGATGATGAATTCCTTATGCAGTCAGTGCTTCATTCGTTATTGAATTCGTTACGAAGATTACACACATGAAGCCCAAATGCTAAATCTCGGAAAATTGTCTCGGAAATCTCCGGCCACTGGCAAGGGTTTCGCAGCAGCCACCGAATGAACTTCCATGCCCATAGAAGAAGATCCCCTCAGTTGTGCACGAGTGTTTTCTTTTCAATTCACCTTTCATCAGCATACGAGAGATCCTATCGGGATTTGTTTGTTTTTAAAGTATTTCTTGAATTACAGCCTCCAGAATTCGTTCGAGTCGATTCTGCATAGGACGTTTCTTCCTCAGCTTTCAAAAAAGTTTCGTTGATGCGGAAAAACCAGGAAGAATTCCCGCTGCAACCCTGAGGTCTTCGCGGATGAACACTGTCGGATCATGGAATCCACACGCTCAGTACGAACGTGAAATGCAGTGCGGTGTTTGCGCGCGACCATCCCTCAAGACTTTTCCAAGGATCTCTGCTTTGAAAACGATTGGGCACTGCGGTTCAAAGAGAGCAACCCTCTCGAATTGAACTCCAGAGCAATCCCACTTTATGACTGTCCCCTCCCCCCTCTTTCTCTTTATCCACGAAACATCATGAAAGAGAACGAACCGAATCACAGAGACATGATGGAAAAGTATCACCGCCGATACAGGAAATCTGTGGAACATTCTGGAGGCACACGACTCTCTGGAGGAGGGCTTACTTTACGTCGTGTTTTGGCTTCATTCTGTGCTGGCGGCAATGGCGTGTTTCTTCTTTTCCAGGAGAAAAAAGAGGATGGAATATTCTGGGAAGATGCTCCGAAGAGCGTTACGCAGCGTTTCGTGATGGACAATGGCTCCAAGCCCCCTCCAAAACCTCAAATCCATGAGCCCCTTGGGAGCGGTCCTCTTGAGCGATGCATTTGTTGGAGGTCAGTGCCAGCAGCCGCCTACCATTCTCATTCTCCAGTAAGCGCCAACGAGCACGCGTAAGGTTGAGTCGCACAAAGCGACCACCTTCTGGATTTTCAGGAGCTCCGTGCACGTGACTTCCGTCGTTCCTCACATTCAAAGGGTTCTCTGGCCATGTGGCGTTTGCCCTTCTCTGGTGTTCGCCTTGGTCGTTGGGCCAGCCGATGCATCCCACGAGCACTGCGGTGTTCGAACACGCCGTTCCTCTCCTGGAGTGCTCCTCTAGGTTCGTCCCCGGATGTTCCAGCACATTGCCCGTCACCTTCACCACCCTGGTCCACAGTGCCTCCCGCCGAAGCAGGTGCCCCTTCGGAGAAGAACCAGAGGTCTTTCGTCCCCAAGCGTCGTCACAGACTGGGTCCTCAAACCACCCCTTGCTGGCGAGCTGTTTTCGTAGCTGAACACGCTCTTGCGGCAGCTGCGCAAGAAGCACGCATCCAGGAGTACCCTCTCCGAGGATGGTGAAGAGGGTGTCTCGGGAAATGCCCGGTTTCCCAGGCGACGCAGTGTGGCGGAGCATAGTGCGCGCACGAAAGAACTTTGGAGACGAGGGGGCTAGTAAAAACTGGCGGAATTTGTGCTAGCGTCTTTATCACTTTCGGGAGTTCGGAGCTCAAACCTAGGTCGGTTCATTGCCCCACTGTTAAATAGAGAAGGTAATAAAGGAGCTTCTTCACAGGAGCCACGTAACGAGGTCAGAGGACGGGTTCGAAGGCATCGCAAGCCCGATCGAATGTTGATTCAGAGCACGCATAATTGTGATCCTCTTTACAACGCATCCCCTATTCCAATGAAACGGAAGCGACGTGGGGTGCCGCTGCGGCGCCATGGAAGAGGAAAAAGGACGACGAGATGAGAAACACATCTCCAGGATGCAGCTTCGCCGCCGTGCTTCTGGCGGAAGGACTTGGCCAATTTTTTATCAAACGTGCCGGTAGAATGGGAGATGCTTTTGGCTCCAGGAATGCGCAATTCGAAGAGGAATGTACTGCATTTTCGGCCACCCTGACCGAGGAGTCGGTTATGGACGCCTTGCTTGTTCCTACACCCGAGGTGAACAAAATCGTTCAGGATTCCCACGGTAGAATTATTGAGATAAAACTGTCTGTTCCTCCACGAGAACAAGAAGAAAGGTCAGTGGACCACGGAAAGGGAAGAAACCAGAGTGAAATTCCCCGGAATTGCGTTCTTTAGCAGTCGAGATGGAAGGACTACTGAGGCCTTCACCGCAACCACCTCCGACCTGAATACATGAGGACGAGAGTGCTCTTCGAATTGCGAATGGAAGCAGCCCACGAGCGGGAGCTCTGCTTTCGACAACCGGCGGCAAGGAAAGCCAGCCAGCTGTATGCGGCTCCTCGAAACCGAAAGAGTTAAACAAAAATCCCGTCAGATACCCCGCGATTCCTCGAGCCGCTGCGGTGGCCGGGTGGTATCCGCGGAGATGCCGAGGTTCCCGCAGGCCGGGGACGAAAACTCTCGTCATCAAGAATCGAATTGCAGGGAGAAAATCAGCGAGAATGAGCGGTGGACGGAGAGGCTCCTTCGGGAGCGAAGGGATCAAGTGAAACCTTGAAAGCGGGAGACCGAGGTTACTGAGACGATGAGGATGACTACGACTGGAACGCAGCTTCCCATCAAGCAGCCTAAAGCTTCTCGAGGGAGCGCGTCGCAGAGTCATCGAATCTCAGTCGTCAATAAACCGTGGACAGTGAGAGCCTCAGCTGGATTTCGTGCGCATCGGAAGCGGTTCTTGAAACCCCTGCTTGATGAGGGACGGAGGTGCCTAGGAATCCACATATGCTTGGGCGTGGGAGATGCCTCCTGCAGCACTTTGCCTCGACGAGCAACAGCAGCAAGAGCGAATTGGCGTTCTCTCAAGTCGAGCAGACTTCACTGATTATTGCTTGGGCCGATAGGTAAAATTCAAATCCGCATTCTCGGCGAAGGACACGATACGGCTCGGTCCTCTAAGACGCTAATCAGTGGCTCCAATCAAATGGTTCGGTGAGAACCCCCAACGTTCGACTTTAGAGTTGAGAGATATTTGCTTTGACACTTCGGGAAAAAGCTTTCGGCATCAACTTCCAAGTACCGAGCAGAGCGATTTCTTCGGCACTCGAGTTTTGCACTCAACTTCTTCGCGTCGGATCTCTTGCCCCTGATTTCCCCCCTCTTCATTAATCTCGAAGATGTGCAGTTTCAAAGTTCCATGGCTGGACGTTTCCACGTTCAGGAGGAACCTGCTTCAGCGCAGTGCTGTGCTCTCGGAGGATGGAGTCAGGCTGCCCTCCTCTTACTGGGCGCCAGAAATGCGTAGTCTGTGAATTCCTGTTTTCATTAAGGTCTGCCAATCTCAGATGATGTACCATGGACATTCTTCCATCCACAGTCTCTCCCGTTCGCTGGTCTCCACAGTGCACTGTCAGGAAAAGAAGAAAAAAAAAAAAGACATCCGAGGCATTTCAGCAAAGACTCTCCCCATTCTTCGTTGAGTCTAGTTGCAACTTTAATGCCAACGCTGACCAAGTGCTGAACATCACGCTGTATCGCAATGGTTCTTTCCGAAACTTCCTGATGAATGTGCTTGGTTCATTGGTACATCGCGGCCACGGAGCAGTCTTTTCACTTCTGGCCACCATCATCGTTGCCATTCTCATTTAATTCTAGGTTCGATTTTTTTCTTTTTTTGTTCAATCAATAATCGGCACAGTAAATACAGCGAACTCTGATACAGATATTTCCTTTTGTCTTGCTCTTTCTGCAGTGACTGCAATTCACACCCAGGATCCACGCCTCTGAAGCTTCCAATCGGCTCCTTCATCTCAACGTGCCATGACCTTTCCCCTACTACACAGGTTTCAAATTTTCGTCTATGAGAGAAAACGTCCTCTGCATCTATCTCGGAACAGACTTAAGAAAGATACGTTGCTTCAGGCGTAAAGCATGCATTCCATTTTGGCAATTAGGGAAGAGGCACTGTTAAACAATTTGCTGAAAGGTCATATCCTTTGATCATCAAAGAATGAACCTCACAATTGATCTCGCTTCCTCTTCCACCGAATGATTTTCATCGAAAGGGATACTCAGAAACACGAGAACACGAACTGCACCGCAATCTGCAAATGTAACTCACCGGTCCACAGATCTCCTGGCTATCCTCTTATCGACCAACTCCTCTGAGTGGACTTTTATGCAGGAGAATCCGGATAGTTTCAGAGTGGCGCTTCCGCCTGGGACCTTGCGCGTGACTTCGTGACCTGATTTTTTGGATCGTTCTCTTCCATTATCGTGTCGTCATCTGAACTTATAAGGCTTCTGTGAGAACTTCTGAGGACCTTCCACGTTTCCTTCTGAAGATACTCTCTTGCAACACCTTGTGGTCACTTCCTTCATCCCACCTCAGCTTCCGAATTTCGGCCTTGCTTCTCTCCATTGCGGAAAATTCCTAACTTTGGCGCTACCTGCGCACATCTCCATCAAATCGAAGGCCAGGCTGAAGTCAAAGAGTTTTTTCCAGTTTCCATCGGTGCTGCATCCCTGAGGGAAAAAAAGATGATAACAAAAAGGGGAAGTGGAGAAGAAGAGTGAAACGCTTTCCTGTTTTCATCTCAGGATTGGGATCGTCGGAGCGACCGCGGCTGTTCGGAGGCTTCGGAAGGAGGGACGAAACTACGAAACCAAGCGAAACAAAAGGAATAGATCGCGAGTTGAGTGCTCCTTGGCCCTCCGAAGTTTGTGCGAAGTGGCCATCGTCCGGCAGTGGTCTGTGGAGTTTTCATTGAGCGTTGGCTGCCAATCGGGCAACGGAAAACATTGATCTTCGAGCAGTGAAGCCGACCAGCAAAGACAGGAAAGCTTGAAGACATCCAATCAATAAGAATCAGCAATGTCTAAGAGAGCAAGGTGAAAAAACAACAACAAAAACGAAAAAAAAAGAAAAGAAACTCAAAGAATTCCAGGTTGTTAGAGGCCACTCGATAAGGGAAGACGTCCAATAGAAAGTCCGAAGATGGAATGTGCCTTTTCGACCGACGGAAAGAAAAGTTTTGTCACTCCAAGGAAAAGACTCACGCATTTTGCTTTAAAGAGAACACGAGCGATGAAAACTTTCTTAAAAAAAAAAAAAAAAAAAAGAGAGCGGTGAAATATGGCGTTGCTTGCTTTCGTTCTCGATGCGAGAAACTAAACAGAAGAATCCCCGCAATCTGATCCATTACGAATTGCAACTAACTGTCGAAAGAGAAAAAAGTACTTAGTAACCACGGCTGCTGTGCAAAAGTAGACTGTTCTGATGCAGACGATTTCAGGCATTTTCTCAGTGGTTGCCGATCATTTGGGAGTAAAGGATTCCTTTCGATCAGAAGCTTTACTCATCTGCATGCCTTCCCACAGATTTCAAAATACCCCATAATAGAGACGCAGCTGTTACCAGTCCGACAAGCTGGTGGGGTGGACTCATTGTCTACAAGTCTTTTAACAAAAAAACTCAACACTCTTAAGCGAGTTTCACCAACGCTTCCATGACACTCCATTTCGCAATGAAGCCCACAATGAGTGTCTCATTCCGTCCCAACAACTTGTCCACCGTCTCTTTTGGGAAGAGGAATGGAGAGGGAAGTTCTTGGTCTGCTTTGCACTCACCAGATCGACTGCGGTTCCTACAGGATGCACCTGAGTGTCCATGCAGGCACCCTTCTGCAATTGCGGATCCCGGTCTCCTAGAAAGATCTTTGCCGGCACATTTTCCCCTTGGAGAAGCGATACTGATTGTACGGCCTGCGGGCCGCGTGAGATCCGCCAAGCCATTCCATGTGGGGCCCATATCATTCGCAGCCATTAAGTATTTTTTTACACTTCTAATACAGTCGGGCTTTTATAAAAGTCCAATCATGAGCGGTTCGCACCCACGCACACAGAGCCCTCGCGGCTGTCGTGTGTTCCGTGATTTGGCGCAGTCACGTGGTTGCGTACAATTTCGTTTCTTATCATTTTAAGTGTTGGTAAGCGGAAAGAATACAGTCTGCTCTTAACTCACCACAATAAAAAAAAGCATTTGTTGACATCCATCCATTCTTCAGACTTGTTGAATGAAAAAATTATATTGTGTTAAAATTTGTAGAATTAATATATAAAATATGATTACATTATAATATATAACGTATTATGTACAGCCCGCGTACTGTTGCAGACTTATGTGTGTGACCCGAGAAGAAAGGTTGAGTATCACAGCCTTGGAGGAACTTCGTCTTTCGCGCCATGATGCTAAGAGGGCTGAGGTGGACCAGGCATTATCGGGCTGTACGCCGAGACCACTCCATTCCCGCGGAAGAGTCCACTCGGGGTATCTGCTGGTGACCCATTCTGCAGGCCTGCCACATGACCGACCGATGTCCAGTCGTTGTTCAGTGTCCGGCAGGTAGCGTTGGGGTCGCCGCTTGCCACACGCTCTCACCTATGAAAGAAACTCGGTTACTCAAGAGTAGCGCAACAAAAAAAAAAACAAAAGAAAAAAAAAATTGAATTGAATTCAAAAGAGAATTGAATTCAAAATGATCTGTTGTCATGCAACTAGATCATCACAGAACCCTAGCAACTCACACCTCTTTCTCTAATAGAACATACCAGTGAGACCTTGATGAAGTATGGCTTGAGCAGATCGGTCCAAAAGATTGGAATCAATTAAGTCGCCTCAGAATCCAAATCTGAAACATCAATAGATGCTAATCGCAAAATTCAATTAAGACCCTGAAGACGGATGGAACCCCGCCCGAAGATTATTCGGTCCTCCATCCGAACTCACACCTCGATGAAAAGAAAAAAAAAAAAAAAAACTCAAATCCATCCAAGACAAAAGATCGTTACATAGCATCACTTATTTACAGAAGATTATTGATCCGTGGTATACAAACTTTCCGATAAAGGTTACATAAGCTCATATGAGATCCTAAGAACCAGCAGGGTTCAAGAACGAAACGGGATTTCATCAAAAGCTCTAAAACGAAGTCTTGGCTGCCGAGGTGTAGAATGCAGTTGATCCCTGAAATCTTATCAAGGTCCCCTTAAGGCCCCTCTGCAAGTTATCATTCAGGACGCTGTTCTCTTTGGAGATCAAAAAAGTTCTCGCTGCCTTTCACGGAGACTGATTACACTCGATAAACGCGTGTTTCCTCTGCAATTCCATGCGAGCAGCCCTTCAGCATGGATGAAGCAGAAAAAGCAGAGCTCGACCTGTCGGGAAACAAAGACAAAGCCCGTTCGAATCTACAAATTAGAAAGCCGGCACGTCGATTGCAGGTACTCTTGAGATCGATGCCAGACTTCGATTCGATCAAAGTTCACCACAGAATAGAAGGCTAGATCAAATGACCACAGAGAACGGTTCGTTACAGCGTCAGGAAAGGTCCAGATTTTCGGAAGTTTGTGTCTGAAGATGGGGAGTAGAACGGATTTTCATTCAGTGTTTTTTTTTTTTAGAAAAAATTCCTGGAATCATTTTTCGTTTTTTATTTAAACGTATTCGCTTCCCGAAACCTTTTAAACGAAAACTTTTCGAACTTCTCAAACTTTCTCCATCGATTTAGACTCCATCATTCACTCTAAGAGGAAATCTGCCTTGCTTCTCTTCGTTTGATTCGTATAAACAGGCAAACTTTGGACGCCACCATCACTGAATCCCAATTCAATTTCTAAAAGCCCGCAACCCACAAAAAAAAAAAAAGTCGATTTTTTCTTTCATGTAGATATAAAAGCTGTTTCCCGAAAAGCAGCAGAATTCTGAGATCAAAGTTCTACTTCTGTGACGCGAGCTCAGGAATATGCCGCACGCCACTCCGATTTGTGAGGGGGAAAAAAGCTTACAATCCTCTTCAAATGATTATCTGAACAAAAACCAATTCTTTATTCCGAAAACTGCCTAGTTTTTATGGATGTTGGTCGCAGTTTTTTCTATTTTTTTTTCTTTAGAAATTATACTGTATGCACCGTTCCTTTTCAGTTGAGCTTCTAAGAGCTCCCCGTGAATTCTCGGAAAACGAAACTCGTGGATTCCGTCGAAGGAGCTTAAATTTGTGTCGGTCACTGCCTTCATGACTTCAAACAGCTGCTCACGTAGATGCTCAGAAATACTGGAAAAATTAAGATTGGCAGGATTTGGCAGATTTGTAGCCAGTGAGTGTAGGAACGCGAGTGTTTTAGCAATTCCCAGCACACGGACCTTTTGTTAACAGGACTGCATGATACCTAAAACCATTGACAGCCTTGCAAACCGTTTGCAAAGTGAGAAGAAGACATGAGTCCTTCAGGCATTGTCATGAGCCATTTAGTTAGCCCATTACTTGAAGCGCACACGCTCGTCTGTGAGCAGCTCCAAGGGGCCCATTGGGATTATTTCCGGAATTGCGGATTATACAGACTCCTCGAGTTCTTTTCTCTTATACATAAAATTTTGGAAAATAGCTACCGTATATTCAACACCTATTTTTTAAAGACATGCAGAGATTGCAGAAATGTTAGATTTGGACCAGATGGGGGCTCTCTTTCGTTCTTTCTTTTTCTTTTTTTTTCATATCCCAGGTTTGTAAATAGTTAAACAACAATCAAAACTAGAATGCATCATTAACTAATATATAATATCAACTCCACAAGAACAGATACTTTTTCATTAAAATTATGAATTTTCCTTTCACGAAGGTATTCTCTGATTGGATCGGATTCCAGCTTGATCTAATTAGCTTCCGGCAAAGAACATTCTGGAACTGTGAAATTCTTTCTTCAAAATGCTCCCTCCTCAAGGGAACCTTCAAGTTAATCCTTTTTCTTTTAAACAAATGAAAACTAAAATTAATGACATGTTTATTTACAATGAACGAAAGGCAGAAAAGGCAGGAATCACGGAAAGTAGAGGAGATACGATGAGTTTCAGAAAAAAAGCTTCAGAGTAATCAACTAGAGAAAGATGCCTTATCTTCGGATCCAAAAAAACTCTCCCATGTGCTGCAAAACAAATGGGTCACTTTGTCTTTCCTATGACTTCTTTGTGACCACGAAATGGAAACACAGGGAAATCAGCTTCAAGAATTAAAGCAAGTGAGCATTTAAATAAATTAAAAATTCTCACGAAAATAGAAGGCATGCAATAACCAAATGCCAAATGCAAAACCAAATTTCGTCTTCTCTGATTCACGGACATCTAGAAGAATCATATGGCAGTATCCAAATGGAGACATATCTTCTTTTCACACTCACATTTCATTTTGCGTTTTTCTAAATTTTATCACAAAACGAATGTTTTTCATGATTTAGTGAATGCAGCAGAACTATAATACGGATAATACAGATCTCTATAATACGGATTCGTACAACGAGACTAAAAACGTGGGGACAGTCCTCGTGTAAGGCTACAAATCCTCCACGTGCAACTCTTTGGTTAAATTTTAATTTTGTGGTTTAGTGTCCCAGTTTAGATGTTTTCAAAAAGAATATGGATGCATGATTTAGGTAAGTTGCGTTCTATTCCATTCAAACTTTCATGATTAAAATAGCAAGACAAGGATAAAATAGCATTTTCCAACAACGAAAATGATAAAGCTAAAACTACAGAATTGTTTCACTTCATTAAATATCAGCAAAACTTTGAAAGCTGTTTTTACTTCCATTGAGATAATAGATAATATTTTTAATTTCTCTTTTTGTTTTGAAGTAAATTCATACATATTTTACAGTATGAATGCTTTTAAGATGTATGGTCTATCTTTTATCAAGACTCTCATCTTATCCATGTGTAACCCATAGCACTCGTAAAACCATTTCCCTCGTTATACGAAGTAACTTGAGAAATCAAACCTTCAGTCTTTATGATATTTAAAAGCATCATTGAGCTGAAGTCAGAAATTCGGAAATCATCCTTTCATCAATTTCAGGTTTCGGTACCAATTAAGTAATCACTATTCTAGTCTGGTAAACCTGAGACTATCCTTCAGTAAGTGATTTCTAAGCTAAGCTAATTGAAGCATCCGTGTGCATCTGCTTGAAAGAATGTGAGGTTTTGGGTATTTGTACTGGAGTTTGTTTTGAGTTCGAGATGTTCAAACCGGAAAATGGTCTAAACTCGGAAATGTGTTCTCAGCTCCTGCAAATATCTTTTGAGAGGTCCTCTTGATCAGTGCGATATGGCGGCATTTGCTTTACAAATGTGTGCAATAAGGAACTGTCAGAGTCAGAGTACTTGTTAAAAGAACAAGAAAAAAAAAAGAGGAAATGTTGAGGATTTACTAAGAAGATTACATGTAAAATGGCGAGTGATCCCATGCTTATGGAACAAATATTGAGTGCTAGGATATGGACTTTCCAGAGAAGTTCCAACAAATTTCCGCCCGTTTTTGGTGACCGTTTAGTAGAAGGGTTGGGAACAATCAGGCACGGATGCCTTTGGAAGTGCATTGTTCGTTGAAACGATATTCGTCTTCATTAGCACCGCGGCATTCGTTCATTATCTCCAAAGGCAGCGCATATTTCATATGGTGGAAGTGGATTCTACAAACTCATGTGGACCATGGAACCCACGTGATTTTTACCAAATTTCTTTCATGTTCTCTTCGTAGTATCTCAGCATAGTGTCGAAAGAGTGCATCATGTTACAGATAGTGATAGGAAGGCTATTAAGTTATCCGCAAAATTTGCATATCTAGGCGAAGTTCCGTTTTCCTTTTTGAATTGAATTGTCTTGACATTGAATTGCCAGTGGTTTTGAGTTCATATGTCACAAAACGATTAAAACAAAGTTATTTTGCATCTGATTTTAGTGTTTTTTCTTTTTCGAATGGAAGTATTAATGCATTGGTTACTTCTCCATCGAAACTTGAATCTAAAGTTTGATTGGAATTAATAAAACCCTATGCTTCCAGCAGATTTGATATCTTGTTTTGAAATTATTTATTTTGTTAAGATAAATAATAATTAAAAGCAAATATTTAATTTTCTTTTAATTGTAATATAAAGGAACTGAAAGCAAATTAGATATTTGTTTTTAATAGTTGTTTGACATTTGAGCATGAAATCATGAAACATGCACATGTGCAAATAACTTTCTTTAAGTTCGATATTTAAATACGAATGGAGCTTCCAAAATAGCTGCTTGGCTGTTTTTTTCAGATCTTGTCAAAAGTCTAAGAATGATTTTGCTTTGAATCTTTCTGGTTCTCTTGTATGTGAGTACACTCTTCACTGCTGCTTTTCATAAATGCACTGCTATCTGTAAACGTCACCACCAACAAAAATTAGATTGCATTCTTGCAAACAGAACTTTGACAAGCATCATGGATTTTGTAACTCTTGAATTATTTTCAAAAAATACTTTGAAACAAGTTTGAAATTTATAGTTGTGAAAGCTGTTTTTGAGTAAAAGTTGTTGAACCTTCAAGGCTCAAAGAATTTCCGGAACTCAATTTTATGTGATGAGAACTGTTTCTAGTATGATATTTGTTCAGCTAACCAGTATGGAATGATGGGTATAGTTTTCAATTAGCAGTAATCGCGCCTCCCCTTCATTCAGTGGCCATGATACTGCCTGTGTGCAAGGTTGGGTAGTGTGACTACCCAGAAGGCTAAAATAAGAGTTCAAGTCAAATCTTACTTTAAAATGAGGGAAATCACATGATTTGGTGAGTTTCAGTTTCACTGTTTTACCTAAAATTAAGTAACCTGGATTTTCAAAGAGAACAGGTATTTTTTCATGAACTTGATTGTTTGGGTAGTAAAAAAAACCGGCATTGTGAGTAATATTTTGCATTGCAGTTGAGTTTGTACCATGAATTTGTCTTCTAATGCATCAAGAATATTTAGCTATTTATGCAAATTATGATCACAGAGAATGTTTCCAAAATTTGCAGTTTCAGCAATGGAAAAATCATTTGTTCATTTTTCAATTCTTTTTATGTGATTTTTATATATAATTATAAAATACGTACCCACTATTATCAAAGTATATTGCTATCAAATGCGATGTATTATAATTTGAAATAATATGCTTTGGTTTGCAGTAATAGATGATGTTTCTTGTTATATGAAATTGAATAGTAGCAATCACAAACATTGACCAAATCAGGTTTCTGGAAATTCTATTATATTACCATTTGACTTTTACTTCTGGGGGCAGTGTAACATATATTTTTCTTCTTCAGTGCATCAGTGCAAACTAGGAGAATGTGTACTCATGCATAAATAATGAGACAGACCAGAGATTTTGATGGTAGTTGTTAGGAAAATTGTCACTGCTAACAGTACAAATTCATCCTTTGTGAGCGTGACGATGTATCTGTGAGTATTGAATGAGAGAATGAATTTCTGGAAAGAAACACATCATATCTTAGTTTGCTAACATGTTCAAGCTTCACATAATTTTGGATGTGGACTCATCCAGAATCTCAGCTTAAAGAAATGCATTATGCATATGTATTAAAATTCCATGTATTATTACCCATCTTATGAAAATAAAACAATAAAGAATGTGTTCATTCAAATGAATTATCTAAAGATGGCTTTATTATATTTCGTTAACACCACTCAGTCATAAGTGTTGAGCTCCAGTTGTTGCATTCACTATTGTGTTTGTATGAATGATTAAAATTTAAAATGTACCTTGTCTTGCTTCAGTTATTACTTAATCATACTTTAATGATGTGAAGAATTTCAGTGCTTAAGATCTTTTTTTTGTCCAAAACTTATGGAGGTATGACAAAAAAAAGATCTTAAGCACTGAAATTCTTCACACCATTAAAGTAGGATTAACATATACCAAAGTATGTTAAGAGATCATTATGTTTTTGTCATACCTCCATAAGTTTTAATTTAGTGCATCTATGGTCTGAACTTTAGTTGTGCTACTAACTGAAGCAAGACAAGGCAACCTCAATTAAATTTCAATTGGAAAATAAGCAACTATTAAGCAAGATTGGCATTTGGCATTACTGTACGACATGGTGATAGATGGTGTTATTAGTGAATATCAGTGAGCTACAAGTGTAAGCTACTTTTGGAGAACATAGATGTTAGAAAGTGCTATGCAATGGCAAATTATCTTAGTAAACATTAGGTACCTTAGTAAAGGTTTGCATGCCTCTAACTGATAGGGAATGTAAGCCTTTGCAATTACAATGGAGGAAAATTGGATTTCAAAGTAATTTACCTTTTGGTTGGTTAGATCAAGAAACATTTTCTTTCCATGGTAAATGTACTATACTTGGACATATTTGTTCCTCTAATATATACCGATGTAACTGATGCACAACTGTCCATACAACCACCAGAATGCAATAGTATTGAGTCCATCCCATTCGTAACAACTGCCAGGGTCCAGGAGCATACATGAGCACATGCTCCCTAATGTTCAATGTGCTGCGTAGTTGAAAATTATCAGAATGATGGGGCGACCACAAACTGTAATGGTTATGATATTGGAGGGTTACTGTGGTTTTCTTGTTACGATGTTTGTGCTCTACATATCTTACTGACCGTTGCGCTGTGTGTAATCTTGCAAAATAGGTGCTAAATCGAAGTTCGCATCCCTTAATTTTTCATAGGTTAAAGCAGGTTCACTGTAGCGATTATCATAGCCACTGTGACTTAAAGGCTGTGCTGCAAGTAGTTGCAGTTCCCCACCCATGATGAGTTGCCTATGCTTTGTGTTGGATGTTTCTGATATCATAATCATGCCATCCATTCGAAGATGAACCATTTTCTGATCCCATTTGCTTTGTAGCTTTCAACACCCAGACATACTTACTTTCAATTGGCATTCAAAAAACAGCAACAATTTCATCGTGTCCACTTGTTCTTGTTCCTTAAGGGGTACATCCACAGTGAATAAAATCTGATCTAGTTTACCGTCATTATTGAGATCGTTTTCTATTGCCTATATTCATGGCTACGTAATGAGCTAATAAAACTGGATATGTTTACCTTGATGGTTGGTACACGTAAGTGATCTTGTAACAGTGAGTTGAGCTTGGGATCTGTGCTCCAGAAAATAAACTCATCGGATTCCCGCAAGCTCAAAAGTAACAAGAATTCGTATTTAAACTGTATGTCCGGCTGCTCGGAAAACCATTCAACCTCGTGAAACATCCCTGGGAAAACTAAAATCACCAGAACAAGCCGTTGCTTACCTTGAGATCTGTAGGAAATTATTAAGGGTAGCACAATTGCGAGACAGCCTGTAAGAGTCAGAAATATGAAACCTGACGAGCATTTTGATACCACAAATTCCTTGGCGATGTATTCTCGATACACAACCATTTTTTTGTTATTAAATTTTGTTCTGTTCTCCGTTCTCTTTGCCCTGCCATCCACAGTCTGATTGATTTTTTGGCTCCTGATCTGCCATCTGTCGTGGGGTCGGATCGTTTCCGTGCACTGGGACAAAGGGGGATGTGAGCTGAAGAGCGTGGAGCACCATCCAAGCGCTCGATACGCGCTTACACGCAAGCTGCTTCCCCCAAGTGCTCCCGGCAGTGGTCAGTTTTAATAGGCGTGATTACCATCATCTTGGTTCTCGTATTCCCGAGTCGAATGAGTGAGGAACTTTGAATTCATTTTTGAGCCTCAGAGAAGCCACCATCATTGCAATGACGTTTCACGGAAGTGTAATCGTGTTAGACATGAAGTAACGAAGGTGGCCGGGAGGGCAGTGGGACAATATGTTGCTTTCACGAGACGCCAGCATGGTTCCACATGTCAGCTGAGCCAGCCAACCCTCTAATGAGCACCAAGATAAAACATATGGGTCTCACTGCGAATGATTCGGCATTCTGATGAAGGAAACAGCATCTTCAACTCGGACATTGTGTGCTTGAACTCGTATTTATCATGTGAAAAAAAGAAACGAAAAGCGGTGGAAAATTCGATCGATTGGATTTTTTTGCTCGAAAGTACGGAACAAATTATTCAGGAATCTTCAACTTAGGGAGCCGTGGCAGCTGGTCGAGCCGCTGTAACTGCACCGAGCCTCCGTGCCTCATCGGAAAACACTGTCCACATTTTGTACCATCTACACGAACGAGTGCATCGCGAAGGTGTATCGTGTGTTTGGAAAAATGGCATTCGTGAGGGAACACGATGTTGGTGCCCAACCTGCGAGGTGCCACTTTGTGTCCCATCTTGCCTCGAAAAATATCACACTGCAAAATCGGATTGAATTTCTTATGTTTTTTATTTATTTTTTTTTTTCGTATGTGTGAAGTTTCTCATTTTCTGTACAATAACGAAATGTTTATGAATCAAATTTTTTTTTCCTTTTTTTCCCATTGAAACGTTCAATGTATACATTTGCCGTGCGCTTGACGTGTCCATTCGTTTTCTCCAATTCACGCACCCACGGGTGCACTTTTGAAAAAACAAAATGACTCGTTTAACAGGTTAAGGATGTTCATAATGAAGCAGTTTGAGCCACAGCCATTCCTAAAGTAATTAAGCGCCCCAGCTCTGCTTGGTGTAGGATTAAATTAAAGTACACATGGCTGTAGCTCCAATTGATAGCTGATAACGAAGAATCAAAAGAGAAGAACATTCGAAGGGCCCACGTTTTAGATTCTTTCTCCCTTGCTTGCTTTATTATGATAAAGGATAGCTTTACGTAATTGCTTTAATCAGTTTTGCTTTTCCCAGAAAAGCACGCTTTTGTTCACACGAGAGAAGCCGTAGTCGGCAACAGTCCTCAAAAAAAAAAAAAAAAAAAAAGGAAGATCGGGAACATCTTCATTAGTATCATTCCATTCCCTAGTATGAGGCAGTTTTCGTTCGAACTTGGCACGAAACGGAAGTCTTTTGGTGTAGGCGTGTTTGCACAGTTTCCAAGTTTGTCACCCGCTTCATGACGTCACTCGAGTCACTTTTGCATCCAGACCCCAATCTCCGAGGGCCACTTCGGAAAATAGGTTTGCGAGAGAGCTTTGGGAGCATGCCGCTCGCAGTCCATCTTGCGACGAGAGATTCGACGGTAGTTGTCCTTTGGCAAAAGCCCTTAAGAAGGAACACTGGGAACGCCTGGATTTCAAACCTTTCGCGGCCCATCTCATGCGATATGGAACACATTTGATAAGTGCTTTCTGCAATTACGGTGCAACTTACCCACGTTTGGCTTTCGAAGATACTTTTCGACAACGACAAGCTCAAGTAAACTGTTGATATGAGTAAAACCCATTACCATAATCCCAATCTCGATGCTAACCGTATGCCAGTAGCCCGAAGTTCTTCCTTTTGTAAGAATGCATAATCAATTTTTTCCACAGTTGGAACCTCCATGAGAAACCAGCGGACACGCATTCCTTCTCTTTGGCTATTTCTCAAAATAGATCGCAACCTGCGAGGATGTTCAATCTGGAAGCAGCACATGCCTCCAGACTTCCAATCTGAACCTGGCATGTGAGCCTTGAGACCTCGGATCGAAACCCTGAGGCTTCAAAGTCTGCAGGCCTTTGCAAACCTGAGCGCTTAAAGCCAGGAAGTTTTGCAAATCGTGTCTTGAAACTTCGGATAGTGTTTCGGTTTTTGGAGCATGTGAACAGGCTAACAGCTCCCATAAAAATATCCAAAGCTTGACCTGACACATACGTTGAATGCTGGAGGCAGTGTGTTCGTAAAGCCGCTGGACCCTCTCTGTGGAACGCATACTGTGGATAAGTTTCGATGTTTTATGCCCACTAAAGTAGCGTGGTTCGATCAATTAAATACTCACATGCGATGACAAAGTGCCTAAGTACGTGCAGTCCCTGCTTCTTCGAGCTGGCACACAACGGGTGCAACAAGCCATCAGGATGGAGCCTAAACACTTCGGAGGAAGGCTGTCGTCATGGCAGGGTCTTCAGGAATTTCTCTGGTGTCCACGGGATATCCGTTCTGATATGGCAGGAAGCCTGTCGTATCATGACACCAATCCTGGACTCTGTTTTCCAAAACAGAAAAAAAGGAAAATGGAATTCTGGTAATTATCGAGAGTATTTCTTGTTTGTAAATCCAAGCTCCAGGCAAATCACCAGACAGAGGAGCGAATGCCAACATCTGAAGATCTGCACTCCCATATTTCTCTCTCACACCATTAAAGTGTACTTCCCGCTCCCAAAGTATCCCACCCAAGCATTTGGTGTACATGCTGTTCTCATTGTGCCTGGAGTGCACCATCGAACTTTTTCGACATCGCAGTTATTCGCCTCATCTCATCCTGCTTAGGGACCAGTTACCGCGTAGAACTCAAATGTGCGGTGTATAGCACGCAAGGAAATGGTGGTCCTATGCCGACTGAGAGAGAAGGCACTTCAGAGAGCAACAGAATCAACGAATGAAACCGGAAGGATGCGAAACGTCGATTCACGTGTCTCCTTAGCGACCCTCGTGGGATGATGATGGTCCAGTGCAAGTACGGTGGGCAGCAAAATCGCAACACCTGTAGGTTTAGATGTTGGTTCCTTCCATGACTCACAGCTGTCAGGGTAGTGCAGTTGAAGGAAGAATAATCTTTGGAGCTAGTGAGCCAAGAGAAGCAACGTTCTTTCAAGACTTCTCCTCCCCCGTCCATATTCGGATAGCGATTTCAGCGGCCAGCAGCGACTTTCCATAGGAAGTCCCCTCCCAAGGCTTCAGATGACGCTTCTGCATTCCTCTGATAAGAACTCCTGTTCCGTTCACGTAATAAGTGTGGTAAAAAGTGGTTCAGATGGAGCAAAACAGGGATTCAGGAGGAGTCCGAAGCCCATGTATGTAACAGCCCGACGTGTGATTGTCTCAGTGTTGGCTTCAACAGCGACCTTTTCCGGCTCCTATGCGAGGTCAGTTCAAAAACTGTGGTCGCCTAGGGATCGATGAAGCGTTTCTTTTCAAAGAGGTCGAATCTGTAGGCGCTTTCAGGGGGAAATGAGACCATGAAATTCTGTTCAAGGAGTTCAGCGGCTCCGAGTCAAAGTCTTGTTATCCTCGAATGCTCCTGAAAATTTGGAGTCGCTCCCAAACCCTAATCAATTCAAAACAATCTGACGTTGCGGTCCATGCAGCAGGAAAGCACTAGGACGGTTCAGAAATAACTGTTTTAGCAGGGATCGTTATAAGCCGGGTTGAGGTTTTTTTTGCAGCCGTAGCGTGGAAACCAACACACGGGTTCTTAGGGGCGTTTCCGGAGGGGGAAAAAATTTCTCGCATCCGATCAGGAGGGATGTACCCTTCCAGTTTCCTGGAACCTGCTTGCACATCCAGAACTTTTGTCCCGTGAAGCGAAGCTGGTTCGTTTCTTTCCCAAGGGAATTTTTTTGTGTGGAATCAAAACCAGTCGTTCCCCGGAACGGGCGCAAAGCAACGAGATTAGCGTAATTAAGGAGAGTCCGAAGTAGTTCAGGGTCGGAATCGCTGTCGGTTTCGAAGAAGCTCAATTAACTCAACAACTTCCAATGGGGGGTAAAATCATGGATTAGAGAGGCAGTGAGCGTGTTTGAAAGCTGATGTCTGCCAGCATGTCTCCGCGCACGGGACGAAAGGGAAGATTATAGAGTTTGGATTTCAGGCACGAGTGCTGCAATTTGTCTGTGTTCCTGGGCGTCGTTTCTAGGTAGCTCACGAATGTTACACGTCAGCACCCCCTAAGGATGAGGTGCGGCGTGCGGATGCAGCCATCCAAACAGTCTTTCTGTTTGCATGCGATTTACAAGGGCGTACAAAAGTTTCTGAAATATCCATCTCGCCGTGGGCCATGTGCGTCAAAACGTTGCCAGACACCATGGGTCTTACGGTTTTCATGAATTTGGCCAACGGTGGTTTCAGCGTAAAGGATAGCTGGACGTATTGCGTCCAGCCATCCTTGGTGTCCAGAGTTTTCAGCTTTAGGGAAGCATAAATGGGAGTGCTCATTTAAGCTTCATCATCGAATGAGTATCAACACTATGAATGGGTTGTGAACTATCTATGAACACTATTAATAGATTACTTGCATCAGCGTGTCACTTTAGCAAACTACCCCAGCAGTGGCACAAGATGAATGGAATCCCAAGGGAATCCTGTAAATCGTATGTATTACTCTGGCCTCATCATGCTGCAGCACAGAGAATTACTGTCCTGAATAACTCTGCGATTAATTGAAGCATTCCAATCCTAGTCCCTACTATGGGAAGGTGCAAGAAGCAAGGTACAGTGAATGCCGGAACTTCGTTCAGAATCTCCGTGCCTCTGTGATTCCTCTCCGATCGCATATGCGCCTGGAGCATGTTGCACTCTCCCAATGGGATTATAGCTCTGGAGATGCTGGTAGCACCGGAATGGTCCATTCGCGAGGATTACCAGGGCAAGTAGGTGCCTCGAAGAGCACTTGTTCCAGAAAACACATTCATTAGAATTTTCAAAGACTAATGAATTCCAAACACCATTCATTAATCCAATCCTTCACGATTACATCATGACGATTCCAGTCTTTGAATTGCCTCGTAAATTCACATACCAACAGCTGATGTGCCTGCCTTCCCGCGGCGATGCTCTCACGGTTCTCTCGCTTGCCGAGGATCACCTTCCCTCATCCTACCGTCATGTGGTTCACCGTCCCACTACCCTCATATTTCTCCTCGCCGTTTCCCCATTCGGGATTCCACGCATCAGCGCACCCGCGTCGCTGCTTCCGCTGGCTGTACCGAAAGCTCTCTTCGCAGGAAGGCGTCTGCCCTCTTACGGCCGAAGGCGTAACTAGCAGCAGTTCACATGATCTGCCCGCTCGTTGGCAGGGGTGCTGCCTGCAGCTACGGTGGCGTCCTGCAGTTGTGCACACTTCCTTTACGGGGAGTAAGGCCACCTGGGATGTGCAAGGCACTGTCGAATGGGTCTGTCAAGACGGGAAGGGGTCCTCTTCCTGCGTTTGGCTGCACTTTGACAACGCAGAAGACTGCTCCTTTGGCTGATCGGAGGACCCTGGGAAAGATGCTGACTTCGCTGACTGCGTCCCCACCTCGGGATGGCTCCTGATCAGATGACGTCTTCCACGTCTGTAGTGAGAGTGAGAAATGTCTCGGATGACGGTCCCGTCGCGTCAAGGTCACCAAGGTGGATTTCCGTCCTTCAACTCCACGAAACCGTGCGCATATGGTCGAAAACTAGAGGCGTTTGTAGATGTTGGATGGGTGGGTAGGGGTGGGGGAATGGAAAGGAAAGGCAGGGAGATTCCGAATATCAACTTCCCGTCTCTTCACGTTTTGCTCAGCTGACGCCGCAGCCTCTCCTTTTCTAGAGATCCATGTTCGCACTCCTTCAAGAGATGGACGTCTCTCAGCCCGAGGCGATATCGAGAGAGTTTGGCTCCAAACTGTTTGGCTCCTTCAGGAGCGGAGACCATGAGCAGCATCTGGGAAGGGAGAGAACACCACTGCTGAAAACGTAGGGTCTTCCGACTCCACCGAACATGCTCTATGGCGTCGCTCCGCGCAAGCCAGTTCTTGGGACGGAGTCCCGTTCGGGTCTTCCGGAACTTTTGGGGGGCCCTTTCCGTTCCTGAAGTCCTGCTCTCGGGCACTTCTCAAGGCAGCTGCCAGCCTCTCGAGATCGCTCGGATCTCAAGGAATAGGCGGCCTGGGGCTCGCGCGCGGCTGCTCAGGGAGGCGGGCGCCCTCTCGCCGGAGGGGGGAGCAGACGAAGAAGCGGAACCGGGAAGCCACTCTTGCGAATCAGGAGAGGAACCTTCCGGGAGGGAAGGAAGGAGGGACTCTCATCGGAGGCAGCTTCGGATGGACGGCAAAGCGGAAGCAGCGGATCCGACGGATGGGACCCCCAGGGGATCCCTGCGTGCGCTGCGAGTGCATCCTCTCTCTCGGGACTTTAAGAGGGTCCGCGATCTGCCCGAAGACTGCGGATTCTTCGGGAACGGCCGCTGCCCCCGTTCAGTTTCCGCGGCGACCATCCCGTAGAGCCGCTGGGAGAAGGGGAGGAGGCGCTCTCTCGAGAGCGCACGGTGGGCAGCAGTATCTCTCCAGGAACTCCCGCTTCCGGGTTCCGTGCTTGGGAGGCGGGAACGCGCTCATGTCAAGTGAAAGTTCGGAAGAGCCGTGTGGGGAGGAGGGGGGGAGTATCGGCGGCGTTGGACGGATGGGCAGGCAGACCAAGGAGAGGGGAGGGAGCAGGGCTGAATTGCTCTGCAGTCGAGGAGACAGGGAGGATAAGAAGGCAAAATCTAAGCGGGCACTCGGTGGCCAATTCGGATTTTTCTTCCTGGGAGTGTGGGACTTTCCCCGTCTGAAGGAGAGCGAGCGGGGGTGGAACGACGGTAGGATCTCGAGGCGTAACTGGACTTAAGGAGGCGACGCCTCCTCATTCTCTTTTCCCCCACCAGAGAGAGGGAGAAGAGTCCATCGGGTCACCCCTCTCTTCGCTTACCTCTTCCTCCCCCTGCCCTCCCCGCTCACGCTCAGGCGCTCTTTGGACTCTACGCAGTGCTGCACCCAAGCGGCAGAGGCCATTACCATCGTCGCCTCTCCGACTTGACGGAGGAGGGCGAGCGCGGCTTGAGAGGATCGCTTCTCCCTGCCCATCCCGCAGCTCACCCTTCCGCAAGACCATGGAAGTGGAACGTGGCTGCCTGCTGCTGTTGCTGGCAGGCGCAGCGTCTTCCTCCCCCCCCCCTCCCTCGGTATGCCTGCGCGCGTAAAGGAAAGAAAAAAAAAAAAACGGGAGGAGGCGCCTTGCTGCTGTTCTTGTAATTAACAGCGTGAGCGGTCCCGCGTCCACTTATCCTGCGCTCCCATTCCGGAGCCACCACAGCGCTCGCTAATTACACACCCGTCGAGGATCGGATGCCGGGTGACCTGCTGATGATGATTGATGCGGGTGAGTTGCTCGCGGAGCGCGAGCTGCCGACGCCTCCTTGCTTTCGCCTGCACGCGTCTTCCCTCCCTCGGAGCCTACACGCCGAGGAAAGAGAGAGGGAGGAGAAAGGAAGGAGAAGGAGGAAAGGAAGAAACAGAGAAGTAAAGGAAGAAGCGGAGAAGAAAGGATGGGTGAGAGAGGAGGAGGCCCTGGACCCGTCGGGGGCCGGTTAGCGGCGTTACGCGCGCTCTTCCCTCGGTCGGTGCAGGGAAACATCAGCACGGACCCTCCCGACTCGCTCTCCCTCCCGATCGCGGGGTCTCAGCTATCCTTTTTCCCTGTCCCCTCCTGGCCTCGGAGGGACCAATCGAGAAAGGTGGAGGTCCTGAAAAGGGGAGCGGCACCCTGAGGGTGTTCCGAGCGTGCGCGGTTCCTTGATTTCCCGCTGTCGCTGCTGCGTAGCCCCAGAAGGAGCCTCTCCCCATCTCACATCCCTCAAAAAAAAAAAAAAAAAAAAGGAAATAGAGACGGAGAGCAAGCAGATGGCGTCTCAGTCAGTCGATGGGTCGAAGCCGGAAGTATCTCGGCGCGTTTTCCTGCCGACTCTGCCGAGACCCCAGTAAGTTCTGGGGGGCGTTCAGGCGAGCGTCTTTCACCTTCCACCTTTCCTCCTTTCTCCATTTTCTTCTACCAGATGGACGGTTCCCTCGGAAACGGCGGGAGGAGCGCTTAGGGACAGAGGGGAAGCCAAACGACCTCATCCTCTCCGGAGCGCGCCCCCTTCCTGGATCGCCAGACTCCTTCCGGACTCCTCCGGTGCTCCGTCGACGGGACGCAGGGGACAGGAAAGACCGGCAAATCCTCCCCCCCCCCCCCTCGTCTTCCCCTTGCGTTCCGGTAGGGAAGAGACGGGACGAGAGGCCGAGGGAGGCCTGGCGACCCTGAGTGCTTCCGGTGCTGCTCGATGCATGCTCTCGAGCGCGCCTGAAAGAAGCGCGAAACGTTGATCTTCCGACCCCCTCCCCTCCCTCCTGCGGAGAACTCTGCCCTCACGTCGCCCTGGAATTCCCTCAGGGGAAGCATCCTGCTCTCCGAGCTGACGGAAGGGGCGGCATTTGGGAAGACACGAAGAGGGCGCCCGCTTCCCTCGGGCGATGTGGAGAAGTCGTAGCAGCTCTTTGTCGCTTCCTGGAAGCAGCTCCGAGGTCTCTGAGTCGCCCCGAGAAGATGATCGGCCTCCCCTCCCCTCTGCCGAGCCTCCAACCCGATTGGGAGGAGGAGCAATAGCTCCTCTGGCCGATGGGTGGGCGGCACGAACGGGAGTGGGAGGTGAAGGACGGTCTCCATGGCGACCTGCGGAGGGTCCCACCTCAGAGGCCTCAAAGCCGGCGACCTACGGGTTGACCAGCAGAAGGATAAGAAGGCGGGATGTGAAGGGAGCGAGGAGAATGCTCCTAGAGCGCCCAACGGAGACGCAGATCCCTGCGCCCGGGATGCCCACATGCTCAGAGACTCGCATCTCCGCCTTCTGGGCTTGCTGCGGTCGCAGAACGAGCATCTCTTTCCCCGGAGGAGCCCCGGTACTGCCTTCGGGTTGCCTCGGAAACGGAAGCGCGGCTTCCGTCGGCTGGGGTGGTCCCTCCGCGGGGCGGCGACCGGGTGCATCTCGCATCTCGCAGACCCTGAACGGGTGGCCCCAAAGCGCTTCCTGCTTTCCCGGCCCCATACTCAAGCTGGTAGGGAACGAAAGGGGGGAAAAGGCGTCTGTGGAAGGTGACGCCGAGGGGTGGAGAGTTTCCTTGGGAATGAATCCGCAATGCGGCCCTTTTTCCCAGAGGTCGGGGGCAGATAAGGAGAGCCGGAGGCGGTCTCCGTCATGCCAGGATGACTGCTGCGGGAAATTGAGGGGTGGGGGTGGGGTGCAGTGGAAAAGGACGCATCCCCAGAGCCTCCCTCGACCCCGCTGCGCGGTGACTCGTCATTTCCCTTCCGGGTGGTCGGCCCTATTGTGCATCCGGGGCTCTCCGTGGAGGGGCGACGAGGGACTGCGCTTCTCCACCCTTCCTCTTAGCTTCCTCCTCCTCCTCTTCTCTCCTCTACCTGTTGCTCCCTCCTCCTGCCTTCCTTTCCTTTTCTCCCCCTCCTCTTCTGCACCTCTTCCCCTATCTCTTCCCTCCCTCCTCGCTTCCACTCCTTGTCTCCACCTCCGCTTTCTTTCCTGTTTTCCTTCCCTCCATGCCTTTCCTTCCTCTTCCCTTCCTCGACCTCCCCTTCCCGCGCCGCCGGCCTCCCCAGGCATGAATCAAGTCATCCTGCCGGGGAGCCGCGACCACGCGTCACTGTGTCACCGCGAGATCCACGAGACTGTTGACCCACGAGTAGGGGGAGGAGGTGCGCGTGTGCGTGCGTGCGTGTGGGGAGAAAAGGGGGGGAGGGAGAGAGAGGGGGAGGGTGCGCTGAGGCTCGGAAGAATTCCCTCGTTAATCACCTCCGTTCTTCTTCCTCCCGCCCGTGCTCGAGTCGCCCATTCAGTCCCTCACACCGCGTTCCTTTTCGCAATCGGCAAGATTTATGATCGGAGGTCTGCCCACTCCGTGTGAGAGGACGCCGAGGACCGCGGTTCCCGCGTAGGGGCGGAGGTCTCCGAGTGAACTCGTGCGATCCGGCTCGTCCTATTGGCCGGCGGAGGTCGGACGGGGAAGAGGAGGAGGGGGGGCGAGGAAAAAAAAAAAAGGAGGGAAAAAGGAAAAAGTGGCGAAAAGGAGAGCGCGAGGGGGAGGGGGAAGAGGAGGAGGGGGGGGGGGGGTTGGATCGAGCGGCGGCTCGGGTTCGCGCGACAATGAAGACCTCTTCGCAAATGACGCGAAAGACCTTTGGCCCATTGTTCCTCGGGCGCTATCGAGCCCGCGTGAGTCGGCGTCGGCGTGCGCGGGAAACGATTGCGCGCGCGCGGGGTATCATTGATCGGGGGAGGCAGGCGAGCGTCCGGCGGGCTGCCGGCTGCGCGGGGGGAGCGAAGTCGCAGGACGGGAGGGGCAGGATGAGCGAGTGAACCGCTCTGCCGTCCTGCCCCTCGCCTACTCCGGCTGCGCGCGCTCCAGCAGGGGGGAACCCGCAGACGGCTCCCCTCGGCTCTAGCGGGAAGGGCCGCCCACTGCCCTGAAGTTTCCCATGGGTTCCGCGTTCGTCCCTGCCCGGAGTAACCGCGCAGGGAGGCGGGGTCAACCTTTTGGTCTTCTTGTCGTCATCGTCATTCTTCAGATCAGCTCCTTCGTCACACTCTCCTCCTCCTCAAGGAGTGTGAGGAGGGCAAAGGGGGGAGGAGGAGGAAAAAGAAAGGAAGCTGCGAGGGGACTCCTTGCTTCAGCAAGAAAGGTGAAGCGGTGACCTCTGCTCTGCCCCGAAACGGTCCGCCGCCCCAGGGGTCCCTCCGAGTCTCGCAACTCTGCTCCTCCCCATCCCTCCCTTGCCGGTCCCTACTCGCCACCACCGGGTCCACCGATCGGTTTCCACGACTTCCTTCTGCTGTGGCCTCCTCTCAGTGTCTCGTCCCGGAGCGGCCAGGCAGCGGGTCGCGGGCAGCGCCGGGCTGTCTTCTTACCGGGGAACCCGTGTCCTCCCAGGAGACCCCCACGGGGTCCTCACGCCAGACGGCCGCAGGCCTTTCCCAAGAAGGCAACCCACTGCAGAGTGGAGCGCCTTCCTAGGGAGCAGGTCACCGCTCCGGGAGGGCGGGGTCGTGGAACCTCGAGCTCGATGCTTCGAGCGCTCTGGGTAGCCTCGCCGTCCACGAGGCCTCTCCCCAGTCGTGTCCTCTCGACACTTCCCCGGAGCGGCTGGACTGCCCGACCCGGCCACGGCACCAATCTGCGGGCCCCTGGAGACTGGAGGCTGGTCTGCGGCGCTACCCGCTATCCCAGGCCGCTCTCGCAGCCTGGCACTCCCGGCTCCCGGCGTTCCGACCGCCTGCTGCCTCCGCGGTCCGGCGTCCAAGTGCGCTCGCGGAGCGATACCTCGCCTTGTGGCGGCTGTTTTGTTAGCTGCTGCTGGACCTGCGGGTGGGCTGCGGCGCTCCCCACCCGTTTCCCTCGGCTGCTTCCCAGATTCGCAAAATCGAAGACGCCACCTCTGTCGGGTCCTTCCAGAGTTTCGAGATGCTCGGGCACCTCCTTCCCGGGGTAAATTCGGGCAAGCCCGAGCTGTCCGGCGAACCTGGCCGCCGCTGGAGCTCCCGGCCGCGGCTCTCCAAGGTCAGCGGACACTCCCCGATCCCCCTTCCTCGCGGAAAGGTTCCCACCAATCCTTCCTCGTGGAATTCCCGACGAGAATCCCAGTTGAACGGGCCGGGCCGTCCGTCGATCCCGCGTGGCTCGGAGGTTCCCCCGGAGCCGGAGATGGAAACGCGGGAAGTGGAATGCACGCCTCGGGCCTCCGCGGTGGGATGGAAGCGGGAAACTCCTAGGCAACGAGGCGCGGATTGCCCTCAGGATTTTTCGGGCGCTCACGTGCGTCCTGGAGTTCCGTTCGAGGAGCGGAGCGGGATTTGAGGATGAGCCCGAAGTCCCTCCGCGTGGCGAGTGGACCGATGGGGAGACGTCCTGGATTCCCCACTAACCTTTTCCAGAGACGCGACCCGTGCGTTCGTTCTTAAGCAGAGTCCTTGCGGGGGACACTCTCGGAGCTCTCCTGGGGAGAGGCGACCTGCTCTAGGGAGATTCCCGTTTCTTATGGGACGCTCTGCCGATCCTGGACGGGCTCCCTGCACCAGAAGCTCCCAATTTCGGAGAAGGAGGGATGGACGGAAGGGGGCCAAATGTCAGAATCATCCCAAGATCTCTGCTTCTGGTGCCAGAACGTGAGGAGCGCGTCGTCGTGGCGACGACCGGGACGAAGCCGCTCCTGAGAGGTTGATCTTCACCGCTGTCTCCTGAATTCCAGGAGGAAAGGCAGCGGCAAAGATGGGCAGCTCCAGAGGGGAAAGGAATGACTCTCCCATACCCCACAACTTGCTTTCTTCCTTCTTCCTCCCTCATCTCCTCCGTCCCTTTCCGGGTTTGCAAAGAAAGAAAGAAGGAGACGCCCTTTGGAGCAAAGCATCGAGTTCATGGGCTTCCTATCCTCCCACGAAGCAACAGGCTAAGGGCAGCTGGAGAAGCAGAACGTCCACCTAAGGACGTTTTCTCTCCTCGTAGCGCTTCCTTCGGCTTCGTGTCACCGTTCATCCCTCTTAATCCTCGAGAGTCTCCGTCCAGGAGAAAGAAACTCCCAGAGGACTGACGCAGGGGCTCACTGAAAGAATGATGAGGGACGCAAGCGAAGAGAAAGGGAGGACGGAATGAGGAGGAGAAGGGGAGGGTGAGGAGAAGGATTCATCACTACAGAAGAGGAGTCAGAAGCAGTGCCTAATTCTCATATCTCTGACCACATCCATCTAACTGACTCCCACTCTTCTGCATCCGCCAAGATTTTTCCTGCAAAAGATCATCACCGATGTGGGGGAGGGACAGCAGCCTCGTCTGAAGAGAGGTCGTGCGGGATCACTTGGAGCACTGCCGCTGAGAGGACTTGCGGCAGCGAGCGCCACCCCAGACTCTCCGAGGCAGTGCCGTCCCATTCTCCCGCTTTGCTGTTTTTTCGGGAACCCTTGCGTCCAGAGAGGAAGAGGAGACTGTCCATCTCTGCCATGTTCCCCTCCCTCCCTCCTGCCGGATCGGAAAACCAGACTAACTCCTTTCGAGGCCAGTTATCTTCGAAATGGAGGGAGGAGGTGACTTTCTGTGAGCGTGTAGTGAGGATCTGGCCACTCTGCCACAAGGAAAGATGTGCGTGGGACCCCTCTGATACCTCGTCCCTCTAAGGGACAGGGAGTTCTTCTCTGGTCCGAGGTGGACGGTCCGCATGGATGCGCGATCCCCTCAGAGGCCGAAAGCGGCGATCATCAGAGGATCTGAACGGGAAAACGAGGAGAGGAGGTTGATAATGACGACGGTGATGATGGGAAAAATGCTGGAGTAAGGAAGAAGGAGATGGGTTAGGACCGGTCTGCCACTCTCTGCCTTTGGGACGGTGCCGATCGGCCGAGTGACTTTCTACGGGTTTCCCTGCAGATGATACAGAAGGGAAGGGGAACGGGGGAGGGAGAGCGATTTCTGAGGCCAGGAGAGATCCTGTCCAAGTCCAAGCCCCGTTGTCTTGAAAGGAAAAAGTGGGAAGAGAGGTCCTCCGTCCTGGGTCGCTCCGAAGAGCCACGCGCCACCTCCCGCTCTCGCGAAGAGCCTTCCAGGATCATTCCCGGTAGTTTCGCCGAAGGGGAGGAAGGGACGCCTCAACCTCTCGGTCCAAAGTCCCCTCCCCACGCGTCCTTTTCTGAGAGAAAACCGAATTCGGAGATGGGGAAGGCGAATAAGTGGGAACAGATGATGATGATGATGACAGAAAGAAGGATGAAAGGGGAGGAGGAAACGGAGGAGCGGGGCGATGACGATAACAGTAGGAAGGACCTGGAGGAAGGGAAAAGGGGAAACGCAAGACGGCGGGCGATGATGGCATTGGAGGTGGCGCGGTGAGGAGAAGTCCGTCCTTGGCAGCTGCGACCACCAAAGTGGTCAGCTGTCTTTGGGACTCCCTCCCCCGAGCTCCCCCTATCTGACAGGCGTCGGATGCAGGCGCGGCCAAAAAAAGAAGCGAGGCCGTTGGAGGGTTCCAACGTCTTCGCACATCCCCGGCCACCTCGAAAAGGCGCCCCACGGCCTCTGAAACCCCACGAAGACGAACCGCGCGCTCTCGGCTCACGGGACCGCCGGAAGAGACCCATCATCGAAGCTTCTCTGAACATCAAGGAGGACGGTACCTCCCTTTCCCCCCCTCCGTGCAAGGGGCCAGCAGCCACGGAAACGGCGAGCCCTTAGGTCGGAGGGCGCGGAAGATCGGTGGGAGAATGGCCTCGTTCTGTTCTCACCTTTTCCGATTCACTCCCCGTCTCGTCCGAGGCCCTTCTGCAGGTGGGAGGAGCGCGTTCGGTAGTATTGCGGCGGCAGCGCACAGGAGAGGGGAAGGGGGTCAAGCTGGGAAAGGGACACTCCCACTCATTCCCTTGGAACTCGGGTGAGACGGCGTCCCTCTCGGAAAGGAAAGAGAGAGTAGGGGTGGGAGAAATGGGGCCGGAGAAAGCCACCGAACGCTGCGGTCGCTGTTGGGAGGTGCCGGGCGGTTGACTCCCCGCGGGGTCGCAGCAAGGAAGGGCAGAGTGGGCGGAGAAGGAGAAGAAAAAGAGCAAAACGGGGGAGGAAGAGGGGAGGGGAAAAAGAGGGAGGAGGAAGAAAGGCCACCATTATGGAAATGAGTTCCCATGGGAGCGGTCCGTTCCCTGATTGATGCTGCTGGATGACGCTCCTGCGACCGGCTGCCCCCGAGCTGCGGGCAGCCCCGCCTGCACCGGGCCGCGCGCAGCGGCTTCTCAGGGCGAGTGGAGCACGTGCCCAAGAGGAAGAAAGGGAGGAGGGGGATGAGGAGGAGGAGAGGAGGAAGGGAGGTCAACGCGTTCCCGGAATCGAATCAGTTGGCGGGACGAAGATTGATGATCGTCGGGATGCTGCACCGTGCGCCGGGAACTTTCCGGGAAGGCGATGATGGCGCAACTTTTTCTGCGTCGCTCGATCCCGCCCTCCCCGCGGACGAGCTCGCGGGTGCCTTCCCCGCTTTCCCCTCCCCCCTGCCCGTCCCTGCCGCGTCGACTCCGAGGACCTCCGGTGGTGGAGGCAGAGGGCCCTCCGCCGTCTCCCGCCAGCCGGGCCGACTGCCCTCTTCCCGGGAGGCCTAATTCCAGGTCAGGTCAAGCGCCTCTAGAGCTGCTGACAGCGGAGAGCTTCTCGAGTGAGCTCGGGCGCGCCCCGCGCGATCCCCCTCGCTCCGCGGAAGTCCTTCCGCTCCCAGCGTAGCCTCCCCCGGAGGGTCTCATGGAAGCACCGTCTCGGGACATCCCTTGTGGAGACCGGGAGAGGGGACTGAACTCTCTTTCCGCGTGGGAAGAGGGGTGAGGGAAGAGGAGGAAGAGGGGAAGATGACGTTGATGGTGGCAGTGGGATTGCTGCTGGCTCGGCGGTCCTGGCGAGTCGGGAGAGGGACGGGAGGTGAAGAGGACGGAAGACACTGCGCTACGATGGGGAAGCCGCGAAGAGAGGGAAGACGAGGAACGAAGGAATTCGGAACGACGCGCCATCTCCCGCCCACCCTCCTCGCGAGCGTACGTTCCCCGGTCTCCTTGCTCGTACCGGGCGCCCCCGGCTTCAGGGAGAGAGGATCCGTGGAGGGGTATGGCCTCATCTCTGCTTTCCGCGGAGCAAAGGAGGCGAAGCTGTGGCCGCTGGACCGAAAACCCTCCCTCTGGCGGAGAGAAATAGGGGAAGACTCCCGCATACCCCAGGGAGCGGTTGCGATCTGGAGTATCTGGGAGGCATCTCCGGACGCGGGGTCGAGGGGAGGGCGGCCTGGCTTGGTGGGGAGGGCGGCCCGGTCAGCTGACCACTGCTATAGAGTCGGCCTGAGCGGGGCAAAAGGTCCGCGCCCACCCATCCCGGCCCTCGCTCTCCCTGATCGCCTCCCGACCGCCTCGCGAGATGGGAATGCCTGCGGCGCTCGCATGGCGCCAGCTGGCGTGCCACACTCGCTGTAATCCCGGAAGGATTACTGGGGAGCGGCGGTGCGCCCCATTTGCATGATAAATCCCTGCGAGCGTACGCGCGCGCTTCTTTCGGCCTCGGGAAGGAAAAAAGCGGGGTGAGGGCGTGGGGTGGGGAGCGGCGGCGACTGCCGGTTTCCCGACCCGCTGCCACCGCGCATCCGGGAGGAGGAGGACTGGGACAGGCAGGGGAAGAGGCGGACTGCCCGGGAGCAACGTCAGCAGCGGCGATGCGAGCGCCTACCCCCTTCCCCTCCCCTCCCTCCCAGTCTTTCTCTCCCGGATCCCGTGTTTGCGCCGGAATCGCGTTTAATCCGCGTCTGATTGCCTCCGCTCCGTCCTCCGGAATCGCTCCCGGAAATCGGATTATTCGCAGCAGCCCCGGTAATCGCGGACTGTCCTGCGGCGGCAGATGGAAACCCTCCTCCCCCCCATCCCGGGGGAGCCGAGGTGGAAGGAAGGAGGAGGGATGGCGGAAAAAAAAAGAAAGAAAAAGGAAAAGAAAAAAAAAGAGTGGGAGGAGGAGGAGGAGGAGGACGGGGGAGGGGAGAAGGAGGAGTGGGAGGAGAAAAAGGGGAGGGAAGGGAAGCGATCACGAGCTCCCGAAACGGGAACTAAGTGGAGTGGGAAAAGTGCGCGCGCTTGCGAGTCCATGGGAATCGATTCCTGGGGGAGCCGCCACAGCGCCTCAGGTCTCCGGGAGCAGAGTGGTCTTCGGGGCCGAGGGAACAAGACGGAGGCGGGAGAGGTCACGGGACGGAGGGAAGAGCAGAACCCCCGCGGCGCGGCGGGCGTGGCGGCCCCACCTCCCTTCCTTGCCTTTTCCCCGCCCTCCTCCTTCTCCTTCTCCATGCCTATCTCTTCCCCCCTCCTCTACCCTTCCGCTTCCTTCCTCCCTCCCCTTCCTTCCTTTCCGTGGGAGAGGAAAGGGGGGGGAGGCGAACCGCCGGCTGTGGCGTCGGCCCACCCACCTCGGCAACCGGCCTTCCTACGCGCTCCCGGCAACGACAAACAGCGTGGCGGGGCGCTGCCAAGGCGCCCGCGCGACGACCGAGGACGCTCAGAGAGAGCCTGCGCAGCCGGCCGGTCGCCTGCCGGAGGCTTCCCTCCCCCTCTCTCGCTGCCGCGGCCGTGATGCATGGCCGGGAGAACGCGGAGTCCTGTTTCCCGGGCGACCACACAGGGACAAGGCGCGGGAATCGGCCTCCCAAGTGAGCGCGCGCGCCTCGGCGGCAGGGGAAAATTCGACGTCTCATCTGGACACCCCTCTTCACCCTCTCGCGGCAGGCCAGCCGCGGTGACCGGCCTTTAGACTGCGCTTTCGCTCCACCAAGCGGCGGTTTCCTCAGCTTCCGCTTCCCGCGTGCAGATGGCGCTGCCTCTCTCCGCCGGCCGGCCGGCGGCAGCAGCGGCGGGGAGAGGCACGCAAGCCAATTAGGTCGGCCGGGGTGTTCCCGGCATCGACGCGTCGGGGAAAAAGAGGGAGGGGGAAAGCCTCCAGGTTCCGCCCACTCCTCGCCGAGCACCGGGCGCGAACAAAGGACGGGAGGAAGACGGGAACAGGCAGCGCGACCGGCTGCGTGCTCGCCGGAGGAGACGTGCGGGCCCCGCTGCGGAGCAGGAGGAAAGACGGGAAGGAAGAGGCTGGAGTGGCGGCGGTAGGGAGGGCTTCTCCGCCCCCACTGGAGTTGGGTCACCTCGAACGGGGTCTGAGCTCACGTCCCCAGACGAGCGGCCTTGGCGCCTCTGCCTGCAACGAGCAGCGGCGCAACAGTTCGCAAGGGGAAGGCCCGCCCGCCCGGAGGCCGTCTCAACCTCTCCCCGCGCTCGATCTCGACCGGGTGCTGCCGGAGGCGAGCGATCCCCGCCGTCACCCCCTAGGGAAAAAACTTCCAGACGATTTCGGTTCCGTAGAAGATGCCCGCGGCGGTCCGACCCGCCTTTCGCTAAGGGCAATGTGCCCGGACCCACCATCTTGAGGCATCCCTGGGCGGAAAGGGTTGGAAAGAGGAGAAGAGCAGAGGGAAGCAGGGTGATCCGATGGATCGTTCAGGATCCGACTTTAAGAGGCCCTGCGAGCCCCTACGATGCACAGGGAGGTCCTCCCCAAGCTGTTCGCGCGACAACCACCCCGCAGACCCGGAGAGCGGTGGGGAAGGGAGGAGCGAACGAGCGCATCCTCCTCCTCTGCATCCCACTCTGAGCCCCCTGCAGTCCCGCAAGGACAGGGCGCGGCACGTGCGTCCCTGCTTGGGGGAATCTTGAGAGAGAGGGAAGGGGGACGAAAGGTGATGCGCCAACGCGCGGAGGGGCCACCGTTGCTTCTGGTGAAGACTCGGGGTCGTAAAGCGTCCGAGAGTGCCAACGTGTGCATCACCATTCATGATGACCTGGAAATAGGGCCAGGGGTGGTCAGCGAGGTCTCTGGTGGGCGTGCGAAAGGAACGGGGAGCCGAGGGGACAGGGACGTGTCTGGAGAAACCTAGCGCTTCCCACTCCCTCCTTCGTCTCCCTGCGATTCGAAAGAAGCCCATTCCCATTTCCTCTACCCATTTGTCAGGACCGAAGGCTCCGAGCCCGAACTCTGTCGGGAATTCCGGCCTGGTGCGCCCGCCGTGCAGCGTAGCTCTTCCCTCTGGGAGACGCCCTCGTCATCACGGAAACACGCGCTCTTCGCGGAAGCGGGGGAAGGCTGGGGGGGTTGGAAGCAACTGGGGCAGCTTTTAGAGGAGCCCTTCCCCGCCTTGAGGGGTGCGTTGTAGTGTTTGGGGAAAGCATAACTCCCGCGCGCCTTCCGAGGAAAGGCAACCACAATGGGGGGCTAAAGGGGGAGAGAGACCCTCCGCTCCGAGGACCCTCGGGATACACCCCTAAGGGACATCGAGAATTCAACGGGGATGTAGCGCTGCACCCCATGTGCCCTCCGTTCCTCGCTATTGCGGTCCCGCCAAGGGCAGAGGCATGCCGCTCCCCTGCGATGCGCCGTGGTCCTCCAAAAAAGCTCCAGGCAACGGGAACCGAGAGGAAACGGATGCGTCATCAGAAATGGGATCGTCGTCATCATCATCCCGAGCGTCGAAACCTGCGTCAGCAGCAGGATTCCGGTCATCCGCAGCGCAGCATCAGCACCATCGGCTCATCGTGGAACCACAATGGACGCTGCTGCGTGCAGCTGCCGTAGGGGAGCATGGCAGGGACAGCGCAGGGCCGCTAGGTGCGGGCCCTTCTACAGAGACTTCCCCCCAGGGCTCCTTGCCCGTCTAGTGAGGAGGCAAGCATCCCCTTTGCCGAGGGGGACGGGCAGGGATCCTCCTTTCCGCCCTGTCCAGGGAGCCGCGCTTTCCTGCCGACTGCCGCCGCCCGCTCGCTCTTCCCATTGGCAAAGGGTCCGGGAGCTGTCGCTGCCTCTCCTTCTCCTTCCCGCTGCATCCCCACCCGCCGGCCATCGCACGGCGAAACGCGCGCTTCGCCGTCGCGCAGCTTTCGAGCGGACCCTCCGCCAATCAGCGGCGCCCGAACGGGGACGAGGAGGAGGAGGAGGAAGAGACGCGAGGAAGCGGCGGTACCGACAAATTTGCGACCGCCGGGAGAAGCGCACGTGACAGGAGAGGGAAGAGGAGAGGGAGGGGGGAAGAGACCCCATTTCACCCTTCTCTCCGCCCTCCGAGCTTTGCCGGATGACGGAGGAGGGCACGGAGACTTCCCTCCGAAGGCTCTCGAGACCACTCTCCCGGTCGTTCCCGGTTTTCTGCCTTCCCGGCTGATAGGAAGCGGAGGCAGTGCAAGCGCCACAACTTCCCGGAGGAACGGGGTGGGCTAGAAAGCAGGTGGGGGCCGTCTGAAAGGAATGGACCGAGCGCCTTTGTCGGGAGAAAGAGGAACGAGTGAAATTCCCGTCTCGCCTGGGGCGGGTTCCGCGGCCCGCCGCGGCCAACGCCGCACGCGAGGTTCTTCCCGGGGCGCCATTGTGCCCCATGCTACGAAAGAGGCGCCGTTTCCAAGGAGACGTCTCCGTCGGAGAGGGGGCTGCTGGCTCTTGCCAGTCCTCCATCGAGCTCGTAGCCGCGCCGTGTCTCGTTTGCCGCGGGTGACGTGGCAGAGGAGTGAGCACACTTCTGGGAGCCACTGCGTCTTCGCACGCTCCTCCCGCTCCAGCGGCTGCAGGGCAGCCTTTTCCTCCGGGTGGCTCTGGGAGTGCGCGCGCTCCGAACGCCAGGTGAGGCGGCTCCCACGGTGCGCTGC
The DNA here is from genome assembly GCA_036172245.1 of Raillietiella orientalis. Classification (NCBI taxonomy): domain Eukaryota; kingdom Metazoa; phylum Arthropoda; class Ichthyostraca; order Raillietiellida; family Raillietiellidae; genus Raillietiella; species Raillietiella orientalis. The sequence continues at coordinate 6,671,264 of JAYWIR010000002.1, read as the reverse complement.
GGGGCAGGCTGGGGTTTTCCCGCTCCGCCGCTCAGGAGGTGAAAGCGACGAGAGGAGGAAGGCGAGTCCTGGAGGGAGGCGACAAGAGCCGTACGATGATGCGCGCTTGGAAGGGAACGGACGGAACGACTCGTCACTAGCCTTCGTCCACTTCCGGGCCTGGCGGCCGACCTTCCCCGATTTCCGCATCGCCCGCCTGCTTTGCAGCGGCCTCTGGCTGTCACGGCCGTCATCCTCTTCTCTTCGAGGAAGCTGTTCTTCTGGACCGTCCGAGGACGCAGGTGCATGCTTTATCATCGTCAGCGGAGTCATTGGCGCCAGCATCCGTGTTGCCAGCGTTAGCACCCGAAAGGGCCAATCTTGCCACCGCCTTTCCTGGAGCCGCGGGACAGCCCTTCCCTCCGTCCGGGGATCTCTTGGAACGCGCGCGCGCGCTCTGTCTCTCCCGGCGGCTCCCAAAAATCCCCCGGGGGGAAGGAAAGGGAGGGAGAGAGGGGGGGAATGGGAAGAGGTAACGACGGCGCTTGCTCGCTGCTTGCCTGCCTCGAGTCTCGCCCGCCGCCGCCTCCTGTGGCTCGGCCGGTCGACGGGGTGCGCGCGCATGCGGCGCGAGGCGTTCGCGTTATTGGCTCCCGGGGCGGGCAGCCCCCATTGTGAGGCCCTCCTCGTGCGTCACCCGCCCGCCAGCGCGAGGGATTACTGTCGCCGACCTCTCTCCGCACGCTGACAAGCTGGGGAATTAGGCGCCGCACCCTACAAGGAAGATTACACGGCTAAGCCCCCCGTCCCTATTGTCAGCACCTGTGAGCCGCGGGCATCCCGTCGCCCTGGTCTTTCCCGTCACCTGGTCTACCTGGTCTGGTGGAGGGCTCGCACCACCGGAAGCCCTTCGGACCTCTTCTGCCGGTTCAACCGGGACCTCGACCGCTCCCTCCCTGGAACCGCGCGCTCGCGGTAGTAGCAGAGCCACCTCCGACGGGGCTGCCACCGGGCGCTCCGCCGAACCCCGGCGCGCGGAGCTGCGGCTTCCTCTCATTAGGGAGGAGAGGTCCATTCAGTGAATGGGGAGACTTCGGTGACCGCTCGATTGAAATGACACGCCGGTGAGCGGTAGAGAAAGAGATGAGAAATTATCGTGGGATGGCGGCGGCAACTCAATCCCCTCCCGGCGGATGCTTTCTCTGAGAGGAGGCAGATGCGCGCGCTTGAGCGAGGAGGAATTCCTCCCGGGTGTGGAGAACCGCAAGAAAAGGTGCGTGGAGGCAGCAGCAACAGCAGGCTGCCGCTTCTGCTGTTCAGGACGAGGTCACCGGGTCCCCGTGGCGGCGGTGTCAAACGCTTGTCGGGGGGCAACGTCTCCGTGTGGAGGAGCCGCACTCGGAGCGTTACGGGGGATTGCCCCAGTCATCCCGACGCCTCCCCTTCTTGCGCCCTTTGTTCCAGGCTCGCGCGTGTCCATCCCACGCCACGAGAGAGGGAGCGCTTCGCTTCCTCGGACGGTTCACGGAGTCCCCGCGTCCGCGCGTGCAGGAGCGCCAAGTGGAGGGAGAGCATCGGGAAGGCGGTAGCGCAATCCGAGAGCTGCAGTGCACAGCTTCTGGTTGCACCTGGTCGCTCCCTCCCGACCCTCTTTCTCCTTTCCCCTTCCAGGGACTTTCGCGGCTTCCGCGCTTCTGCGCGGGTGGCAGCAGCAGCGCTGCTCGACCAGCATCCGCATCTCGCTCGTTCCTGCCCAGAGGCCCGTTCCTACCCGCAAATCGCCTTCCGCCACCGCGCCGGAAGAGAATGGTTTCCGGGCTGCGCAGTTTGGGGCCTTCCGTTTCCCCGTGATCCCGGATGAAAGTTTCGGCTCCCTGCCTTCCTGCGCGCCCATCCCGGAATCTCTTGCCCGCACGCACGCCGAATGGCTCCGGCGCCCTCTACACTTCCTTATCGATTTTTTGCCTACTGCCTCGGCCGCGTGACCTTCGGGAACCTCAATCGGAGGAGCAGAGGGAAGAAAAAAACGAGATCATTTGGATTGTCACCGCATCTCCTTCTCATCTTACTGTCCGGGAGGAGCCGCCGTCCACTCTGAGTGCCCATCGAGCCGTCCTCCTGCTCACTGAACTACATCTTCCGAAACCTCGCCTCTCCTCCTTCCCCCCCGTTTCCCTGACGCCTCCGGGATACCCTCTGCTCCGGCTGCTGCTTCCACCGGTGCATGAGGTGTGCGCGTTCCTCCAGCTGCAGCTCCTTCGGCTGGCGCGTTCTTGGAAGGCTAAGCTTCTTTCTTGCCGTCCTTTTTTTCTCTTTTCCCTTTGGTTCGCCGACTGCTGAAGAAACGCCCGACTGCTCGGGGGGAGCTCATAAAGCCCTTTGGAGCGGTCTACGCCATCCAGGGGTGCGTGCGATGACTCCTCAAGTTAAGGAGTGCCCAGGAGGGGACCATCTCATGAATCCAGGGAGGCTCCGACAGGAGTCCGTTCCTCTCACGCTTGGGAGGCAACTCCGAAGGAAACCCTCACCCTCATTTTCTCCGGAGGAACTCCCCGGTTAGTGGAGGCCGGTCTATTATTTATTCTCTGAAGAGAGAGGATACGCTCCTGGAATTTCTTCTCCGGAGGGCAGCCGCAAAAGAACCGCTCCTGGTGTCCTCCACTGAAGAGAGCCCCCCGAAGGAATGCTTCCTAGTTTCTCTGAAGGGGACTTGTTGACGCTCTGGAGAGATACCCCCCTGGGAGGAGGGTGCCAACCAGCTCCATGGAACGGTCTCACTTTCGAAACCGGAGAAGGGATACCCTGAAGGGTTCTTTGATGTCCCGGAGGGTCAACTTCCAATCCTGGAGGCCGGTCAACGGGGCATCCAGCTTCCCCCAGTGCCGCACCCTAAGCCACCCGAGGTCATTCAGCGTCATCCCCCGGCGGAGGTTCAAAACCACAATGCACCCCTCATTCCCGGCGTTGATCCTTCTCCGGGCGAGATTCGAACCCGCAACACTCAGTGCCACGCGTGGAGGCAGCGTCCACACGGCCGCGCCAACGCGGGCCGCCTTCCTCTCCCCCTCCGCGTGGGGGGGGAGCCGGGGAAGGAAGGCGCTTCGCTTCCTTCGTGCATCCCGACGCGTCACCGACTGACATTCCCGTCTGGAGCTCTCTTTGATTTATTCGAGGCGCTCTTCGAACCGAAGGTTCGAGGCGGCATTTCCTCTTGGCGCTCCGCTTCCTGCTCCCACCGCGGAGCAGTCCATGGTGATTCATGGAGCCATGCATCCTTCTGCTGACTGCTTCTTCCGCATCCTCATCTCGTATAAATTACGTCCAATGGCCGCGTGCTCTCTGAGACGCGCTTCCTCCTTCCCGGTCCCCTGGATTATCTCGAAGTGAGCGCGCACGCGGAGTGAGGGGATCCGCGGATGACGGAAAGCGGAGACCGAATGGGAGAGATCTCGGTCCCTGTGGGAGGCTGTCCGATCTTTCGGGAAGCTCGTCGGGATCTCTCCACAATGATCGCTGCAGCGTTCCCCGAAATTACCACGCCTTTTCCCTTGGTCGTTCCCGGGTCGTTTTCCCTGATCCGTTCAGGGAGATGGCTACAACCTGCTGCTGTCTGAGGAGGACGAGGGGAAAAGCTCAAGACGAGGGTTCCTCCGACGAATCGTTGCCGAGAGGACGTGGGAGGAGCCCCTACCTTCCCCTCCCCCATCGGCAATCTCTCATCATCGGGTCGGTTCTCTTCAAACAGGCGCTCCAGAGGGCCTCGTTCGCTTCGCCCGATCACTTCATATTTCAGGCTGTCACTCCTTTGTCGGAGGCGACTTTCCTGACCGAGACCGCCTTGCTGACTTTCTCTTCGACGAATGGCCTTCCTCGATTTTGGCATCATGCCACTTCCCATCTCGCCCCTCCCGCCTTTTCCTTCCTCCGTGGCTTGCGACTACCCCTGCCGTTTCCCGCAGGTCGCATTCCTCTTCGGCGACGCCGCTCGGAACATTCGGCGAAGAGCATTCCGCTGTCATCTCGAGAGCGATCTTTCGAGATTCTCTTGAGACCTCTGCTTATTGTGGTAATTGGAAAGCGCATGCATCAGTGCGCGCACATATCTAAGCGAAAACCGGCCGCGGTCACTCGGCAACCGGGAACCTGCGCATCCGAACTCTGACGCTGCACATTCGTCGTCCGTCGCCACCTCGGGGCCCTTGTCTTGCTCCTGGCCTCGCGCCCGCCTTACCCGCCACCCTCTTCCAGGCGAGGGGGAAACCGACTCCCCATCACTCCACTTTGCGGCGGGGTTCCACGGGAGCAAGTTTCCGGACGACTTCAGCGGGATGTCGCCATCCCGAGCCGGCTGCACCGAGGAGTTTCCTCCCGGAGATTTTCTCCTTCGCGATCTCGGTCGCCTCTCTTTGTCCTTCCCTTTTCCCATCTGCGATGTGACTGCCGCGGGGGCTTCGCCGTGGTTCGGTAGCGGCGGTGGCAGCAAAAGGTGAGTGGCTCCGCCGCGCGCCTCCTTGTGGATGTCAACAAGTGTGTGTTGGGTTATCAAGTGTAGTGATTTGAGCTGGATCTCGCATGGATACGTGGAGTGTTCTATTTGTTTTAGATTTTCCTTTATGTACTCTTTTACGACACGAATAATACGAATACAGACCGAGGACTTACCAGCTGGAAAATTCTGCGGCTTCTCCAGGGCGCCGCTGTCGCCCTTCCCGATGCGATTTTCGGCAGATGGAATATTCGTCCTCGAAAGGACGCAGCTTTTTCCGTTCAGTCTCCACGTTTACGTGGTCCGCGGATTCCCTCTAAGTTGCCTCCTCTTTTGGGCGACCGGACGCACCGCCTCCGTTTGACTTTGCCACTCGTTTGCCACCACGGCTCACCCGAGTCAGTCACGAGAACCGAACGTCTTCGGAAGTCGAGAACCGACCCCCATGAGTTAACAGGACTTCTTGCGTTCAGTCCGGAGTCCCCGTGGCAGCCGAATACTATCTTCGCTCTGCTTTCCTGGAGATGGGGCGTAGGGGACCCAGCGTAGCTCCCAAGGGATGCGGGCCACATTGGTGTCGATGACCAACCGGATGAGAGGACGTGGAGCAGTCGACCACGTCACTGGCAGGGAGGAAGGAAGCGCGGAAAAGTTCCTGAAGAGAGGTTCGGAGGGATGCTGCTGTTCCTTGCACGACGGAAGGGTGGAAGGGGCAACGGAAGGGTGATCTCATGAACAGTCGAATAGCAGCAGCGGGCGCGCAAGGTCACTGTCCACGAGGCTGACCAGGTGACTGGCACCTTCTCGAGTGACTTCTGAGAGTCCACGTGTTTTCGGCTTCGAGATGAAGTCGCACCCGTGGGAGATCCCTCTGCAGTCGTCCAGGAGACTGCGGGGGGGGAGACTGGGTGATGGAAGATTTGATCCAGTCGGTGGCGGCGGAAGCTGAGAGCGATCCTGGTTGCTTCCGCGCGCGCCTGCAACTAGACTGACCTCATCCATCTTTGGGATGATAGGAAGCCCGTTCCACTTGCCGAGATTCCTGCAGGATCTTCGCTCGCTTCCCAAGTTCATAAGGGATCACACAGAGGAAAGTCTTCTGCGTTTTCTCCGAGATAAGTTCCTGCTTCGTCCACTGCGGCTTCGAGGGACACTTTTTGGCGGGTCTTCACAGCTATGCTTGACCTTGCTCTAGTCAGTCAGCTGTAGCTGCCTACCTCACGAGGAGCGACCTTTCCTGAAAGTGCCAGCGGTGCAGTTCGCTGCCACATGAACGTGGCGCATCTCAGGCTCTTGTGAAAGCGACTCGAAAGCCGCGCGCCCTGCGGCGGTTTCGACAACCTGTGTCCCGCCTTACCGAGCGATCTGTGCGAGCTCCATGCGGATGGACCTTTGCACGCCGTCCCCGCTTGCAACCCGACTTTCACGGGTCGCTCTGCGCGAGCTTCTTCGATGCGGAAGACTGGTAACCCTTCGAGGGGGAAAAATCTGTTGAGCCCAAGGAAACGAAACCCCATGCCACGAGTGCAGCGACCCCTTCGATTCCCCTCTCTTCTGCCCCATCAGCCGTCTCGACCGAAGTTGGTGCCGCTTCGTGAAGCGCAAGCGGATCCGCTTCGTGTTGGATCGGGGGGGGAGTGTCGTCGCGATGCAGTCTGACTTGGAACGTGACCCTCGGTCCAGGTCGCATTTCCGGACGCGAAGCCCCGCCCACACATTTCCGATGCGTGGCTCGGCGTCCCCTGCTCTCGAAGGCGGCTCGGCGCTCTTGTGGAAGGATTGGGAGAGAGTTCCAGCTGGGAGTGCCTGCCGTTCTCGTCCGCCCTCCGCCAAGAGGAAAGACAAAAAAAAAAAAAAAAGGAAAGGAAGAAAACGGAACATTCGATCTCCATGGGCAACTTTGGACGAAGCAGCACATATTCCTGAAAGGCTTTCGTCATCTCGGAGCAGGCATTCCCGTTCATCCGATACCCATTTGCGCTCCAGTTCTCCCTCTCGTTCGCCTGCCAAGGGAACCGATTTTTTCTTCTTCCTCCTCTTCTTCTTCCTTCCCTCCCTCCCTCCCTTCTTCCCTCTTCCTGCGTACGCCAGCGAAATTTCCTCTTCCGAACGCGCCCCATGACAACTCGCGAAGGTACATCTGCTTGTGGGGAACCCCGAGATCTTTGTAACCTTTGCTCAGGCGTCTTTCGTTGGCATCTATCAGTGTAATCTCCTGTTACAGATTTAGATGTTTTTTTCCCGGAGAAACAAAGGCAGGGGGGTGCTGCTGCCTCCGCCGCGGCGGCGGCGACCGACGTCTTGCCAGGCTTCCGGCTTGAGGCGCGCGCGCGCATCGGGCGCGTTCGTTAGCGATTAATTAAGTCGCTGGTCGCGAGAGGCATCTCCAGGGCATGATGAGAGGGAAGGGACGCGCGCGAACCGCGCGCACAGAACGCAGGCAGGCAAGCACGCACGCACAGACACACGCACGCACAGACACGGGAAGAGGCGAGAAAAACGACACGCAAGTCCGGGGGAACCTGCTCGCCGCTTGGGAGGAAGGCGGGCGAAGGCGAAGAGCCCAGCGGAGTGGAGGCTGACGTTAATTGCAGAGTGGCAGCAGCCGGCTTCGCGGGACGCGCACGTTCTCCCTCCTCTCGCTGCCAAGGAAGGCAATCAATTCGCCAGCATCTCGCGGTTCTCCGAGCCAGCCCTGATGAGCCGCTGTCCAAGTAGCAATCACGAGACCTCAGCTTTCTCCGCACGTCAAGCCACGGAGGTGGGGACCGGGAGGAAACACGAGGATGGGAAGAAACGCTCGCGCGCGTGCGCGTTTTTCTGTTTCGGGTGCGAAAGCTCCGGCATCCGCGAACGAGGAGGCACAGGGAGCCGCGCTGGCACCGCATCGGCTCGTCCGCAAAGCTCGCCTGGTTCCTCGTTTCTTCTTTCCTTCCGCACCGGGATCCTGCCTTCCACCACACTCGCCTCCCGACAACGCCCATCTGATGGGGAGTCCGGTCCTTCCCTGCGAGTTTTATCCGGATCCACCTTTCGGCGTCGGCGGTCGCCGCCCGCCTAGGGGAGAGCTCGTGGGACTTGAAGTGCGCGGTCCGCTCCAAGAGGAATTTCCGAACGGCTTGGGAAGACCGGAGCGCCAAGAACGCGCGGCGGCACACCGGAGTCCCCGCCGGGGAGGATAGGAAAGGGAAAAGGCGTGAGAAGCGGGCAAATTGATGTCCTGGGTCTTCGAGGCGAGAGCGCAGAGCGAGGAAAACGGCCCGCCACGCCCTTGCGGGATCGGGAGAGAGGCTGCAGCCCACCGGCCATTCTCCGGAAGTGCGCTCCTTCCCACCAGCTGAGACGGACGGTGCGAGGGGAGAAACGGCCGAGCACATGGATGAAGCCTGCGTCCGGCCGCTCCTGAGGGTTCAAGGTGGCTCCACTGTTCACCAGCAAAAAGGGATGGGCAAAAATTCCTGATTTTTTCCCGCTGACGAGCGGCACGTTCTAGAAGAGTCTGTCTGAGTTGGCGACCACGTGGCTGGCGGCCTTCGCGATTGGCACCAAACGTCGCGGGTTCCAATCCACCACGTGGAGGATTGATGCCTAGAGTGGAGGGTGCATCGAGTCCCCTCATCTCCGCAGGATGACGCTGGTTGAACTCGGGTGACTTCGGGTACAGCACTGGTGGAAGCTGGATGCCCCCGTTGATTGGACTCCAAGATCGGAAGTTGACCCTCCGGGTCCTTCCAGAATATCAAGAAGTCTTTCGAGGTTCCTTTCCGGTTGAGCAAGCGGGACCGTTCCATGGAGCTGGTTGGCACCTTCCTCCCAGAGGGTTACCTCTTCAGAGTGTCGAGAAGCTCCCTTCAGAGAAACTGGGAAGTGTCCCTTCGGGGTTCCCCTCATAGGAAGAGGAAACCAGGAGCGGTTCTTTTGCGGGATCCCACCAGGGAAGAAGTTTGGGAGCGGATCCTTTCCGAGTTTCCTTCGAAGAAGAAACGAGGGAAGGCTCCCATAAACCGGGGGATTCCTCCGGAGAAAATGAGAATGAGGATTTTCTTCGGAGTTGCCTCCCAAGCTTGAGAGGAACGGACTCCTTCAGCCGAAACCTCCCTGGCTTCATAGAGTGGTCTCCTCTCAAGGTACCCCAAACTTGAAGAGTCACTGCACGCACCCCTGGGTGGCGTGGACAGCGCCAAAGGGCTTCGTGAGGCCCCCCCGAGGAGGCGGGCGTTGCTTCAGCACTCCTTGAGAGATGAAAAAAAAAGAGTGCCTTGGGGCGCGGTTCTGGCCTGTGGCTGACCGTCTCGACCGGCATGGGTTTCTCTGCGGCGATCTGCCAGAGTGAAATGGGGTGAGGCGGGGTGCGCAGTAGTCTCCTGTTCCCCGCGGGTGCCTCCTGCTATCGGACTTCGATGCTTGCCAGGCGCCCCCTGGAAGATCGGCAAGCGATCGAGGCAGTTGATAGATGTTGTCGTCCATCTCCTGCTCGCTCGCAACCTCTCTTCGTCCCTTTCGATCTCAAGAGATCCGAGGTGGCCAGAGGAGAAGGAGGAACTCTTCTTTGGACCCTTGGGCTTCGAAGAGACCCCATACTAACCTCCTTCTCTCCAGAAAGGAAGCTCCCCCTACCCCTTTTCTCAGCGCTTCGAGGCTCTGCCGCGAGCGGCGCGTGCGCTGCCGCCATGTTTGCTTCTCGGGAGTGTCTGTTCGCTCGCGGCTTTCTGCTCTCGCGCGATCAAGAGGGTCATCTCGGGATGCTGATCTTTTGTTTGGCGGATGCATTCCACTTCACTTTCGCTTTCAGGCACCCGGCGGACGGACGCATTCCACTCCGGGCCGGACGACTCTGACGTCTCTCTGCCGAAATCACGCTGCGCCCGCCTCGGCTGCGGCGGACAATGCAAGTGCGAACCACCGGCCTGCAAAGTGGACGCTGAGTACGCTCGTGGGGAGCATTCCTGCCCACCTCGTGCGAGCGCCGTGCATTCCTTCAGGACCACACATCGCCAGAGTGCAAGGAAACGCCTCTGCGTCCTTTCATCACTTTGAAAGGAAAAAAAAAATAAAAATAAAAATGCGCTGCTGCCTTGGGGGTTTGTTGTTTTTGGAGAGAGAGCAGGAGGAAAGGAAAGGGGGTTTGCCCACCATTCGCCGATCCCCACAAGTACGAATGGGCTGTGACTGAGCTGCTCCGCATCGATTTCGTCCCCCGCGCTGCGTGAGGGTAAGCGGAGTCGCGCGCGCGTCTTCCGCGCCGTCGAACCGTCCGGCGGACAGATGGCGCGCTGCTTCGACTGCTGCGCGCTCCCGCGGCGGCTGGGAGCGCCGGCAACGGCGCCACGCCGAGGTGCGACGGGCGAGGGATACTGGCGCGGCGGAATGGGCGGTGGACCCCTGCCTCGGATCGCACGCGCCCGCGGCGCCCTGGCATCCGTCAAAGGCTGGATGCGTTACTGGGTTCGGAATCGGACACGTCTGGAAGCCTCCCAGGATGACCGGGGGACAAACTGATGAACTTGCCTCTCGCCGCTGTCCGCGCCCAAAGATCCCCCTCACCGCACGGCAGCAGCCATCTGTCATGGCAACGCGCGCGGCGAGAGCGAACTTCCCGAATGTGCGCTCCAGGCGCTTACGCGCCGATGCGAGCGATCTCCGACTTCCTCGTCCGGCGAGGTCGCGAGCATTTCGCCCGCGCACGCGGGCGGGCGCCATGCGCGCGGGACTGCTCCCATCTTCCGTTGCTGTCGTCATCCTGCGGAGTAATTTGCATATGCTCTGCGCATGCGTTGATGTTTGAGTGACGCTGATTGCGCGCCCGCTTCCTGATGGCGGAGGCACGTTTTAATGGGTTCTTCTCTCGATGTGTCCGCGGTCCAGTTAGGTGAACTGGGGAGTGGCGGCATGGAGCGGCCTCCCACGCGTGCGCGTTCCTCTGCTTGCCGCCACGCATGCGGTGGTGACGCTCCGTTGCGGGTCGCACGCACCACACGCACGCACTTCAGCGCCGTGCGGAAGGGGCGCCGCGGCAGCAAACGAACGGCTGAACGAAAAAACTCCGCCTTCCTGGGAGTGTTCGTGGTGCACAATTGCACCCTCGGCCCCTAAGGCCAAGGTTGGGGCGCCGTTCCTTTGCTGCCATGGTGCCAGCACGCTCCCAGGAGTGCCACTTGTTTCGTAAGAGTTCCGCCGCAGGGTCCGCGGGAGCGGTCGCTCTCCGAGCGGAGGCGTGGATGGGGAAGGAGGGGGGAGAAGGAGGAAGACGCTCCACTGAGGGATTCAGAAGGGAGGCATCTGAGGATCCTGACCCGTGGCGGGAGCGCCACAGGTGAGCGCGACTCGAGGACCGCGAACCGTCCGGGACGGAGGCAGGTAGCCACCTTTCCCTCTTCTCTGGAGCGCGCGCGCATGGTCCCTCCTCCTTTGCAAACGAGAGGTGCCGCCAACCACGCCTCCGATCCTCTGGGGTCCATCAGATTCTTCCAAGGGGAGCCACCGTCCCCGCGCTTCCTGCCAGCCGGCGTCGGAAACTGCCGACGCAGTGCCCGAGGAGACGCCCATCTAGGGTGGGATTGGCCTTTCTATTACCATTCTCGGTCGTCCCAATATGATGCGGATAGCGCGTCCGTTTCCTGAGAGCAGGGGAAACGTGGAAGACCCTCGCGGAAGGTGTCAGAGAAGTTGCCTCACAGTCAACCGTTTCCTGGACGCTGGCTAGAAGTTTCGCTCCCCCACAACCCACTCCGCTCCCGCGCGAGCTCCGACACGCTTGTGGCCATCTTCGGGATGCCGGTCCCGATGGCGGTTCGGGAAGGCACCCCAACCACGCGCCCGCACCAGGAACCAAGCCAGGGGCGTGCCTGCCCACCGCTGTACCCGGGGGAAGCCGCGAACGATCCGTTCCACGGATTCTTCCAGTATCTCCCCTCCCCCTCCCACGTCCCCTTCCCTGCCGCGGCAGGGGCAGACACGACTATGATCCCTCGAGAGCCTCGCGCGTCCGGCTGCGTCCCTCTGCCTACCCGCCCGGCGGCGGGCGGTCCGTCCGTTCTCACCACCGTTTCACGTCGCTCCCGGCCGTTTCATTTCACGCACATCAGCCGCTGCCGCTCGGATACCGGGGCGGCCCCGGCTGGGGAACGTCCGTGGCGTCGGCGTCGGCGGCGTGACGGTCGCATTCTCTACGGTTCCATTCTAAGGGGGTCCCCGGGGTCGCGGTCGGCGCGTTTCCCCGGGGCTGGTGGAAATAAATCACCTGCTTCGCACGCGTTTTCCACGCGGCGGAGGCGGCGGCGAAACGAGCGTGGCGGAAGAGACGGCGGAAGCGCGAGGAGAAAGGGATGCAGGGGGAAGAGGAAAGGGGGCGTGCGTACGTGGAGGGTCCCCGTGGAGCGCACGCACGCGCGCGCGTACAAGGCCATGACACTGGACCCGCGGCAGCAGTCCGACGGGAATGCGCGCGCGCGCGAGGCGAGCGTCCGGTTTGGAGTTTGTGCACGGACTTAGGAGGTGCCTCCCGTGGTCCAAGGTCTTTCCTCCTTTGGAAGCAGAACGGAAGACCGAGGATGGCAGCAGCAGATGCTGAGTTTTTTCCTTTTTTCCCCTTAAACCCCGGCTTGCGAGTGGGAGTGAGGTGGGATAGTCCCCTCGACCCTGCGCCTGGGCACCCGGCAGCACGGCCACACCTTGCACCACGCACACCCGAGGCAATCGTTCCTCCTTTTCCCCTTTTTCGAGGCGGGCACGTCGCGGCCGCGCAGGAAGAACAGGAAGTTTCTGGAAGCTGCGCGCGGTTCCAGCCTACCTCTCCCTGCTGCTGCTACTACGTCTCAGGAAAAGAATCCCCTCTCCTTACCCCCCAGACGGATGGCTGATCAAGCAGCACGGGGGAGATCTGAGGGTGGCCCGCCTTCGAGAACGAACCCTGCTTTGGGATGCGAAACGGGATGGAGGGGGGGGGGCTTCGAAAGGCGCCTAAAACAAAGGAAAAGGGAGGAAGGAAAGCCCGCGGTTCTGCTTCGCTTTTTTCCGGGAAGTGCTCTAGCTAGCCCTCCGGCGGGACTCGTGCCAGGCAGGGAGAAGAGCCGAGTCGGCAAGTGTCTGCCGGCCGGGCTTCCCTCCTCGGGCAAGCTGGGCAGAGGGGAGTAGGCTGGAGCACGAGGCGATTCATCTCCGTTTTTTGCAGAGCATGTCGACAGCTCTTTGAGATGATTGCTGCTGCTGCTGCTGCGGCTGCTGCATCTCCCCTTCCTCCCCCTCTCCAATTAGGAGGATCCGCTCCGCCAAGGAGCGCCAACCCACCGACGGGGATCGAGAGCGGGGGCTCCCCTGTAATTTCCAAGAGCGCGGTTCCTGTTATTACCTCCGCTGTCTCGGCGCCAATAAATCACGGCCGGTGAAAGAAAAGTCTTCGGCCGATTCCGTTTCGCCACCTCCGCCTAAGAGGTGGGAATCTCACGGGGCACATCCTGGAACCGATTCCCCCGGGTTGTCGCCGACGCGAGGAAAGGAGGAGGGAGAGGCGTTCCGGAGGATGTCCCCCGGCGGCTGTAGCCCCGTCCGCTGGCGGGACTGCTCGACGTGCTGCTTCCGGTCGGCTGCGGGATCACTCGCGCGATGCTCTTAGAATTTTCCGCGCGCCTCGCCGAACGTCGCGCACGCACGGGCGACGACCCCTTTCGCCAAGCGGCGGAGTTCGGTCGGCGAAGCCCGTCCGGGTACGCAACTTGGGAGAGTTAGAAAGGGAGGCTGCCGAGCCTTTGGTCCCTCCGGGCGTAGCCGCCGCCGGTATTCCCACCTTTTGGCCACGGGGGACACACGCGCGTGGAGGGTCCCAGAGCTCCGGGTGAAAACGCAGAATCCTCCGTGACGAAGGGAGAAGGCAGCCTGAATACGGAGGCGCGGGACGGGAGACGCCGTCACCCTTGGCGCGACTCTACCGAGGAGGGCGGCGGCGGGCCCCAAGGGGAAGACGCTTCCTTGTGACGCGGTGCAGCGGCCAACTCGAAACTCTTTGGGAAGCGCTGCGGAAATCACACGGAACTTGACGGAAAGGGGGAAGGCGGTGACGGCATTTGGTCAACGGGGAGTGCAGGATGCTTCCCGGAAAAGATGCCGGCACATTCGGGAGTTCGGAGACGAGGCTCTACTGGCACCAAAAGAGCGTCGGAAGAAGACGGGAGCCAGGGAACAGCACCTCTGGTGACGGTCTCCCGGGATTCAGGGGTGGTGCTGGGGGAGGCTGGTCGAAGCTAAGACGCCCTTAGCTGATGTGGAGGCGCCGTCGTCCACCACACGGACCAGTTCGACAAATGGTTGGTCCCCTGTTGTGATGATCGCTGCAAAGGAGGAAGGAGGAGAGGGGGACGAAAAGGGGAAGGAGCCCCAACTTCACCACGTTTGGTGGCGGAAAATATGGCGGCGCAGAAGGGAGGGGTCAGTACACGAACGCGAGCCACATAGGAAAGGGGCGGCTGCGACGTGCGACCGTGCTGTTTCCTGGGAGCTCGACTCGGCACGCAGTGGATGGCCCCACGCGAGGTCAAGGGAAGAAGCGATCTTTATGGGAAAGCAATCCTCGCTAGGGACCACGAAGACTTCCAGGAGAGGTGCCGTCCCTCAGCGTTTCTGTCGCTAGTCAGAGCTGGGGACCGTGGAGATTTCTCTTCCCTCTGCTTCTCATACGAGGAAAAAAAAAAAAAAAAATGGATTACTGTCGTGTAGGACGAACAGCGGTTGCCTGGGCCTTTAACGAGACCTCAGACTCCCCTGAGCCTTCGAAGAAGATTCGACCGGGAAAGTTCTTTGCGCCTTCCCTTTCTTTTCATGATACGGTAGCCAAAGACCACGGAGCGCTTGCAGCTACTGTGAAAGAAGCCGCTTGGTTATCTCCTTTCAGGGAAGCGAACGGAGACCCAAGGATAGGCACCTCGGAAAGATTCGCTTGGTAAGGCATCTCCACGGCAGCGGCATCCGCAGGCACACGGATGCTCCTCCACCTTGATCTGACTGTTGGACCGCTGAAGGCGAGAAGGCTGGCTGAGGAGAGGAAAAGATGGACGCGTGAAGACGACGGCGGGACTTGCTCTTCAGACGACGCCTCATCCGACCTGCGAGGCGAACTCGGGAGGTGGGGAGGAGAAGGTGTAGCGCTCCTCGTTCAGGAAGAGTGGAGAGTCGGCGGAGCACAGGAGGGGGAAACCGATGGGGGCCTTGAACTTGGTCCAGGCACCACACATGGCATCGGGGAAGATATTGGACACACCACCTTCCGAAATGAGATGGAGAGGAACGAGGCTGCCCAGAAGTTTAGAAATGACTCTGTCTCTGGATACCAGAGGTATGGACTTTCCGTGAAGGAATGAACACTTGGTAGAAAGATTTTGGACGCCCAACATGCCGTAGCTTCCGCGTTCGTGCTGCTACTCTCCTTTGGGAGAACAGCAGCAAAAACTCCTTCCTCCTTCCCTGATGGGAGGGCTGAATGGGGGGAGCAGGGGGGCTGACTCCAAGCGGAAGGGCAGTTTGTTGCTGGTCGCTCTGCCCCGCCGAGGAGTGAGCAACCCCTTGCGCGGTCGGAGCCGCTGCCCTTACTGCTGCCTTCAGGAAGAGAGGAGGATCCCGTTTGGTCTTTGCCAAGGAGGAACCTCGCCAAAGTCCTTTTCGTCGTTTTCTTGTCGACGGAATTGGCGCAGTGCTGAGTCCCTCACAATGGAAGTTTCGAAGAGACTTCCCCAGGAAACATGGGAAGCCCGCTTGCGAAGGTCTGCCCTTGGAAAATCTCCGAGGGCTCCAGAGTCGTCGTCGTGAAGGTCTTTGGAAAGCAGACGGGACCCTTCCTGTCCCTTGGCCATCGGCTCCATCTCCCTTCCTGAGCATGCTGACGTTTAGCAGAGAGCGGATCCGGATGGGCAGGGCCACTGATTCTGGACAGGCTGCGCTGGGTAGACTCTAGGGAGAAGCTGATACAGGATCCAAGAGGATGACAGAAGACAGAAAGCTGGAGAAACCATTCCGGAGTGAAAGGGAGCAGTGGATCGTAAAGTAAGCCTGCTGCATGATTCTTTCCAAAGCACCCGTGGAACAAAAGTCTGCACGACTCAGGGAGCCTGCTGATGGAAAAGGACCCGTAAGAAGCTGGATCCAGCAGCAAGCACCAGGTGGTGGTACTTTGATTTGATGTGCGCTTCATAATGAGCCTCTCAGATGCCGAAGTCAGTGCTATCTTATCATGAGCTCATGGTTCCGAGGCGAACTCGCAAGGAGCAGAAGATTCTCTCTTTTTTGCACCGATCCTAGAGTGGAGTGGAGACGATTGGCCATCCCATCTCTTAGCGGACCAAGGAATAGTCAAGAACATCCGAAAAAATGAGAATTTCGACTGAGAAAATGATGTGCTCCCATACTCAGCTGATCACTCGTTCCTGGAAACAAAGGACCAGCGGTCATGTTCATCTCGAGTGCAGTGATCGAGAGATGGTGCTGAAAGAATGAACTCAGCTTCCGGGAAGAGCGTCTCACTTCTTCCGCTTCGGCTTGACCATCCTGCTCTGGCACTGCATCCTGAAAGTGGCTTCTTGTCATTTGGGGGGCGGAAAGTAATTCGAGCTGGATTGGACAAGCCTCACCACGGTTCCATGGGAGCAAGAAAATGCTTCGGAGCTTTGAGAAAATGCTAGGAAGGATGATTGGATGGTTTGCTAGGATGGTTTTGGATTCCATTCCAACCAAAGCAAGAAGCCGATGATCCGAAAGATGAACACCCAAAGTCACAAAGATGCACTTTAAGCGTTCCTACAGCTCGACGACGAGCGCACTCAAAGATCGGTTGGTTGTTCTTGGCGCTGACTCGGTCGTCCTGGTCCCACCCGAGAGCCCTACGAGTCCCCCACGAGGGCCCCATTTTTGATTACTGGGAGAGGAAAAGTAAAGCTCAAACGCATGGCATCTTCTTCTCCTCTTTCCTTCGAAGGAGAAATTCAGCTGCTGCGCGCAACTTGACCAGACCTACGCCGACCAGCATTCCGTGGAGGAGCAGAGCGGAACATCTTGGTGGTCGCTCAGAGAACACAATACGGCGTATAGTACGAACGGAAGAGGTCTTAAGGATTCAGACAGTCGGACACTTGGAAATCCCCTCTCACAACTGCATCCCATCCGAGTTGGCCGCTCAATCTAATGGCAGGCTGCCATGGACGCGAGGTGCATCTAGGAAGATGAGGAAGAACGCGTAGATGCAGGACATGCATGCGGACCTCGTTCTCGGTGAACGCCAGCCCTTTTGAGTCTCGAAGCGTGAATGCTGGGCAAGTTCGCAAGCTGTTCGCTGGGCACCACTTCTGAAGGCAGCGTTCCTGTAGCAGAGCAACTTTCATCCTAAGTGAGGGGCGGAAAGTTTTGGAACAAGGGAAAAAGGCAGAGGCAGCGATTCAGTTTGCGGTTGGAACCCTCGACCTGCATCTGGAATTTGCGATGTCCAGATAAGGCTGCTTGCTGAAATTCTGGCGCTGCATGGGTCTAAAATGTCGATAGCCACCTCCTGAAGAACTGATTGCGTAGTTCTGCGCTCAGTGATTCAAAGGATGCCCTGATGCCCTATTCAATGCGTCCAGTAAACGCCCCGGTTGTGTTGGATGCTGGAAGATCATTACAAAACTGCTTTGCATAGATTCTCCAGATTCTCAGGTCTTACAGAGAGAGCATCTTGTTTTGAAATCCTCTGGGTCCGAATGATCGGACGATGCGAGAACCAACTGTCGCTTGGGTGCCCAAGAGCAAAAGGCTCTCTCTTTTTTCGGCACACTTCCTTGAAGGCGCCATTGTGTCTTTCACTCGGCAGTCCTGTGCACTCTTTCGTTCCCAGGCAAGTCTCACGAGACTTGGTGTTCTTTGGTGTGTTCTTTGGTCTCTAGTCATGGTCTCGCATGGTCCTTGCTGCCGTAACTTAAAGTGGTCGATAGAGGCGTTGAGACTTCTGGTGCAGAGCTGGAGCTGCCGCACGCAACACACAATGATTCGACGTGTACGTCATCGTTTTCAGGCACCAACAGCAAGATCGATGTCCTGCCTGTATCCTTGCTGGTACTCAGATGGGCAGGAGATGAAGACGTGCGGCGTGAGCGAATCTGTAGCCCGTGAAGCGTAGGTGGTCTTCCCTGTAGGCGGGAAAGTGCAATGAAAGGCTCCTGAGAGTGGTTGCCGGTTGCACCTCAGCCGGATGGTGCAAGCTCTCGAAAAGCCCGCAAAGGGGACATCTGCATCACGAATGAGATAAAAACTCGAGAGAACGGGTCGGAGGCTGCCTGCAGCTAGTCCACACAGTTCACCTTGCTCTTGCGTCGTTTGTATCTCCAGTTCCTCTGCGATCGTCGCGGTAAGGCAACATGGAAGTACCCCTTCCACGAAAATCGGAGGGTCGCGGTCCTGAACAGAGATGACCTCGTCGTGGAAGCGCAAGAATCGGGTACACCGATACCGAGTTCCTCCAGGAACGCGTGCGCTCGAGAAACTACGTGCCGGCAATCGCGTGCGTCTTCCACCTGCGGAAGCGTAATGGATCTTCGTGCCACACACGTGAATGATCGTCCATCATTCACGGCTGTCCACCTGCCCGATTTTGAAAAGCAAAGTCCATCGCGGAGTCTGCGCCCGTAAATCATCCCGCACATCCCACTACGGGCACAGATGACGGAGCACACGGACGCGCGCCATAGTCTCCGCGGAGTCTAGGAAGGCAACCGGGCCCACTGTCCAAGTGGTGGATTGCCGGCGGGCTGAGGGCCAACTTTTTCGGCCGCCCCGCAAAAGTCCTCCCCTCTTCCTTCAAAGGGAAAGGCAAAGCATGAGAAGAAGGAGAACGCGGCTCGGCATGCATGCCGATTCCAGCTGGCGTCTGGGCGCATCTGGAAGTGGATGGAGCAGCCGCGTCGCTTCTGTTCGGTGGTCCCCGGGAAAGAGGCTGCAGCGAGTCGGTTCCGCACAAAGGGATGCATCAGCGTAGGAGTCGGGCCAGAAAGGCTTCCCCGGACTATGAGACGGGAGAGGAGCGCCAAGCCGCTCTCAGCGGCGCGCTGACCAGGAGCCACGGCGAAAACGCTTGCAGTGACCTCCCTCGCGCCGCTCCCGCGAGCATGACGAACCGAAGAGCGCCTCCCGCTCGCTGTGCGCGTCCCTATGGCTGTTTTCTCCGGCTCAAAAAGTTTTGCCCCGAGACCCGCGGGGACTCCCCAGCGGAAGGAGGAGGCGGCGGTGACTCCAGGAACGAGGGAGGGCGGGGAACTGCCTGAAAGCCTGACAAATCGGGAGCTTTTCTGGTCCGCAGGAACCCGTTCTCCGAGAAAGCGGCGCATCTTCCGCGCCATTAAACGGGCGCATCGGGTTGGCGAGCGGGCCCGCGGGGATGAAGACCCACCGCCGGGAGTACATCTTTACGGCTCCTCGGGATTTACGGGGATTTCTGTTCTCCCGGTCCACGGCTCGATTACTGCCGCCACTGCTTCCAGAATCCCCGGGAAAAACTCGACTGGCACAGGCAGGCTGCATCTCCGCTTCCTCATCCTGGATGAAGAATTCAAATCGAAGTCTCCGGCAAGTGGTCGTTGCCAGTGTCATCGGAGTGCATCGGAGGGAATGGAGGAGAACAGTGAGAGGAGGAGGAGGAGGAGTGTTTCTCGCCTACTGTGCGGCTCCGGGTGCCTCGAGAAGTGCGCAGGAGGAAGAGCACAGACTGCGAGACGCTGACATGCGAGGTGCGGCGGCGCCCATGCTGCAGGAGCTTCATGACGTCACAAGTCTGACGTCACGTTACGCCGCATCCAGGCGCTCCTCTCACGGCGTCTGATTACGCGCGCCAAGCTTGGAAGCTGCATGAGGGCCTCTCGGGGCCGTTCGCCTTCTTCGCGAGCGTGCGCGGAGCACTTCCGGAACGTTGCGCAGCGCTCGGATGGCGGCGGAACGCAGCCGCATCACGCACGCTGCGACCCGAAAGATGGTGGTAAGCCTTCCCCGCATAGGACGAAGGTAGGAGGGACTTTGATGGAGCGCATCTGACGCGTCAGTTTCTCGTAGGGGACTGGACGTCCGGAAGACGAATCGAACCACCTGGCAGCTGGCATCCTCCGAGGTCTCCCTCAGAATAGCTGGCGCTCGTCGAAGAGGAAGGGAAGAGAGAAGCTCGTCCGGTTAGGCGAATAATTTCAGGTCAGATAAGCGACCCGACCTGACCTTCCCAAACTTTGAATGGGTGAGAAGTCGGGCTTTCTTGAACGAAGAAGCTCGGACTGTCGGATCCACGAGCGCCCAGTAGGCCCATCTTGATGAGCGGAACCAGAGCTGTGGGATGGACCGAACGTTGGGTTACGGTGCCCAATCAGACGTTCGTCAGATCCCACGAAAGGTGTTGGTTGCCATGGACAGTAAAACGGTGGCTATGGAGGTCGGAATTCGTTGTCTGTGTAACGACCTGCCAGCCGAAGCAACCGGCGCTGGAGATGGGTGGCGTTGAACAGGTCGAGTCTACCACAGCCAACCTCCGGGACAGAGCTGTTCCTTCCTTCCGGTTCCACGCCCCCGGAACTTGGCCGCATTTTGGAGGCGCTCGGAATGTTTCGGGTGTGACTCGCCTGGAGGCAACGTCGGCGCGTATCTTGGTGGCAGCAGAGGATACTCCAGAAAGACCCTGGGGGTCTGTTGTGTAGAAAGGCTCCGTGCGGACGGCCTACGGGCATAAATTAGCGATCCTAAGTCTCCGGAGATGGTCCAGAGCGCTCTTCGCCACCACCACTGGAGAGACGGTTCCGTCTCTCTGGAGAATGATTGTCTGCGGGCGTCTGGAGCCTCGCACCTTTTGAGCGAGGTGATGGTGAGGGTAATGAGGGGGTAGGGGGAAGAGAAGGGATTCCCCTCTGGGTGCTCAACTCGCTCGGCAGAATCGCTTCCGGACGATCAGATGTCCAGATCGCCCCGATGTGGCCTCCGAGAGGACGTGAGGGAGGTTGCTTAGCAAGCTGGAAGCTTCCTCTACCATGGACCCGTGGTACCGGGGGACTGAAGAAGCGAGACTGAGAAAAAAGATTTCCAAGGGAGTGGGCTTTTTCCCGGTTTCGAGCAAAATGGCAGCGCCAGTCGCCACCCGCAAACAAAAGTGAAAGTCTCCTTAGCCGTCCGTTCGGAGGAGGGAAAATCAAGGGAGAAGAAAGCAGCGGGCGGAGACAGCGGTGTGATTTTAAGGGCAGGAAGGGAGGATCAGTGAAGGCACAAGCACTTGCGTCCACAAAAGCAGGCGCGCGAGCCAACCCTACATGGACGAGCGACTTCCCAGCGCCCGCGCGCAACGCGTGGAAACGGCAGACGGATTGCCGGCGTGGAAAACCGGCGCACGATGGCGCCCGGTTTCCATGAGCTGAGAAAAGCGAAGATGAAAGTGGGAGGAAAGGCAGGACGCAGGAGTTCTCGGCAACCCTCTGGAGGGAGCTGCGGGACGAGAAGGCTGCAGCCGCGCGGGAGCCAGGAAAGGAAGGAAAAGGGGCATTCTGGTCGGCTTTCCGGAAGGCATCCACTTGCTCGTCTCTTCGGGCGTTTCCTCGAGCACCAGCATCACCGTCATCTGCAGCATGGTCCCGAAACTCTCTTCCTGCCACTGGCTTTTGGTTTGTGCAGGAGCAGCAGCAGCAGCCCCTTCCCGTTTCTCAGGGATTGAAGGCATCCCTGATGCTCTTCCAGGTTCGAAGAATCGTTTCCTTGGCTGCGATCGGTGGTTTCCGAGAGCTCTCTCCCTGGTCTCCTGGTCACCCGCGAGCAGGAGAGTTCGTCCTGAGCCCTCGGGCACGGGTCGCCGCGGAAGTGCACGGAGGAAGCAGAGATCTCGGAACGACACTGGAACCCGTTCTGTGAGAAAGGAAGAGGAGGGACTCTTTGCGTGTCGGACTGTTTCCGCCGTGGAACGGCTACTCCTTTTCTTGCCGCCATCTTTTTCCTTCTTCAGGGAAGGTGGGTGAAAGGCAGAACGGTGACAGGCAGTCAGTTTGTGGGATTTTGTCCACCGGACCTATCTGTGTGTGTATACGTTTTTTCCCTCTTAGGGAAAAAAAAATTCCCTACCTGCAGCCAATTCCCTGCATGGGCCGATGATTTACGATCGCGAAACAAAAGGCTCCGAGATGGAAGTTGGCATTCCTGTCTGGATGTCTTCAAGCCTAGGAGATCGGACCGAACCACGGCTCTTGAGCGCTTTACGACCCCGCCTCAAACACAAGTGTCTACAAAAAGTGTTTCCCTTGACTGAGAGGAACCCGCGCCTGCTGCCCGCAGAGCGTCTCCTCCGGAAAACCCGTGATGGAAGGGCCAAAAAAAGAGAGAGAGAAGGGCAAAAAAGGGACAAGCTGACTAAGTGAACTTTATTTTTTCCCATCCTTCATGGCTCGTGCGAGCGCCGCGGAAAGCGGGCTGTTGCCTGCGGCTTCCCGTCCCTCCCTGCCCTCCGTGCGCCCACGGCGCGGAGCTCTATCCGCGCGCGTCCCCGGAATATTCCGCACGGGCACGCGTGGCTTCCGCGCGCTGCGCAGCGACGGGAAGAAGACCCGCCGGGGAGAGAGAGGGGCGATCTGCTGGGAAGACGACGACGCCTCGCAATCCCCCGCTCAGACTCCCCCGCAGCCGCCTCCGCGGGCGCGGCAGGCGCTGGCGACAGCCTGGTCCCAGGACCCGGGCGCCTCTGCCGACAGTCCCTCGATCGCGCATTCACTTTTCTGTGCTAGGTGATCCATTAAAGATGGCGCATTTCACGCTCCTGCGACTGCGTTGACGCCGTTGCCCTTTGTAATGAGGTGCAACGAATGCACCCTTCCCCCCGAAGTGCGCCAAGCAAGTGGCAAAGCTGTTAAGTTCATCCGAGGCACAAAAGATCAACTTTCCGCTCCGGCGCTGATGAAACAGGCAGAGATGGCAACTGCTCGGCGCGGAATTGGGTTCTCCTTATCGAGCCGCTCCCCCTTTAACGCGATTGCCCGCCAAGGGACCCGATCCCGGGCGGCCCATATTTCACGGGGAGAAGGTACTAATTTCGACCGGAGGATGCAGTCAAATTTTCGATTCCGGTTCCCATCCCGAGTCATCCTGGGCTTCGTCCCGAGGCCCTCGGTACTTCCTATCCGTCTGCCGAGTCTCGCGGAAGCCTGGGGATGTAAGGAAAGGGAAAGGAAGGGCAGCAGGACCGACTCCCCTTCCTGCGAGGTGGCGCAGGTGGCGCAGTGGCTGCGCCTTCCCAGAGACCAGCCTTTTTTTTTTGGCTCACGAGCGGCCGACTCTGAGACCTACGCCCCTGCACCCAGGTCTCCTTCTCTTTGTCTCCTTCTTACGGCTGTAAGGAGCGACGGCGAGGCCGGAGGATTCACTCCCTACTGCGTTGGAGGTCGCAAGGCCGCGGTGGTCTCAGCGGGTGGCACAAAGCGTTGCGAATTCGAATCCCAGGCGCCGAGAAATGGGTGCGCCCTGGGTTTCAAGTCCCCTTTTGCAGAATGAAGCCTGGTTGACCCACGGGCTTCTGGTGCGGCACCTGTGGAAGCAGGAAACCTCAGGATGACACTGCGGACTGGCCTCTGGAATCGGAAGTTGACCCTCCAGCGTCCTTCCAGAAACCGAGGAACCAGATCCCTTAGGTGTTTCCCTCCGGTTGTGCGAATGGAACTGTTCCTTCCTTCTCGGGGGACGCTCCATTGCGCACCCCGTAGGGGGCATTCCTCCCCAGAGTGTCAGAAGCGTCCTTCAGAGAAATTTGGCAGCTCCCGCCGGGGTTCTCTTCAGAGGAGGAAACAAGGAGTGGTTTCCTTGCAGTGCCCTCCAGTTAAGAAATTCCAGGAGCGGATCCTTCTTTCCCGGGTTTCCTTCGGAGACGAAAGGAGAAGTGTCCGCTACAAACCAGGGGGTCCTTCCAGATAGAATCAGGAAGAGGGTCCCTTCGGGGTTCTCTCAACCGTAAAAGGAAGGGGTTCCCTACTCTGGAACCTTCCTGGATTCGTAGGGTGGGCCCTCCGGGGTGACCTCCTCACCTGGATCGTCACACGCACTCTCGAGTGCCATGGATAGCGTTGAAGAGCTTCGTGAGTCTACCCCAAGAGGCGGACGGTCCTTCAGCCCTCCTTAAGAACCAACAAAGGAAAACTCCCTACTCCCAGCAGATTGAGGTCATCCGGAAGAATCGAAACGAACACCCAAGGGCTGAGCCTGCAGAGGAAGTTCAACGAAAGGAACGTTCTTTTTGCCCTGCTTCTGGGGTCCCATATCCCGTGGTCGACGGAAAAGGACTCCGTCGAGGTCTGGCATGAGAAGAGAGAAAATTCGTCGCAACCCGTGGCCCCCGCAGCCACACAGCGCAGGATTGGTCCTGCTCCAAGGAGAGCCGTGGCCGACTCGAAAGACGGCCAGCTGATGGTTCGGAGCGAGGAGCGCTCTCGTCCAATCAAGGAAGGCTGCCTGCCCGCCTTCTCGGTATCCGCACCGCGGTCGAGTACCGGAGGAGTAGTTGGTTCCATCGGGATCTGCAGTGATTTCGGCAGCCTCGCGTGGTCGCCTCTCACCTTCGTGGGAGCCACTGTCGCATCCTGGGCCCACTTGCCCTTCTCCGGAAGCCTCACACTCCATGTGTTTCTTTTTCTCTTCCTTATCTCCCCCTTCCTCCTCCTCCCTTCTCTCTTCATCTCCTCCTCTTCTATTCTTTCTCCTTTCCTCAATTTCTTTTCCTGCAGCTCGGGAACAGTTCCGTATATCTTTCCCAGCTGTCTCCTGGAGTCGGTCAGAGCACTTCTCAGGAGGAAGGGGACGAAGAGAAGCCGTTTCCCTCCTGGAAGGGAAGAATTTTCCCCGAAGCATCTGCAGGGTAAATCCGTAGCGGCAGCTGATTGAATCCTCCGCGGATGTGACGACGAAAGATGCGCAGACCGCACAAGTCAGTCAGTGCTCTCGAGGTCGCTCTGGGAGCGCGGGTGACAGGAGGAATCCTCCCGGATGATTCGCGCCGATGACAGCCGATTTCTTTAAGGGACGATCGGCCCTCCTCGGTTCCCATCCTCCATTAGGAGTGGAGGAATTCTCAGAACCTCCGGTTGAAAGGGAGGACTCCCAGGCAGAACCACCTCGCTTCGTTCCACCCTCCGCTCCCTTTTCTGGTGTGCTTCCCCATCTCTCATCCCCTCCGGCGCTCCCGTCCTCGCTCCGGCCTTCCGTTTCGGTCCCTTCACGTCTCTTGCCGCAGAGCGATTCCAGCTCCGGGTCCTGACTTGGGGAGGGCGGGTAAAGGAAATAAGAGGTACTCAACGAAGCGAGATGTTGCAGGCGAGTTGATCCTTAACCGAAGCTAACCTTTGCTCGAGGCTCCCAGGGCGAATCGCGGGGACAAGGTGGGGGGAAGGCAAGAGCGGGGTGGGGCGGCGTCTGCTGACTTCGAGTCCTGGAGTCCACGGCGACGGTCGAGCAGCGGAGTTGCCGCGCGTCGCTCCTAAGCAAACTGCGATGGGGCCACCTCCCCTTCCTTTCACTCCCTCTTCGGAGGAAATCTCCTTTTCCCTACCCGCTTTTTTTCCCTTTTTTCTTTTCTTCCCAAGGAGTCGTGAGTGTGGTGCGTGGAGCCAAAGGACGGGCAGGTGGCGCACTCCGCGTGCGCCAGGGAGCGAGGGATCGTCCTCTTGGCTTTCGGGTCTCGAGGGGCCGGCCCAACCCATCTTTCCTGTTTCCTACCCGAGGATGGCTACCGGAGCGAAGCTGCACGTTTTCGACCGAGACCTCAGCTCGTGACCTATTCCCGGGGCACGCAGCGCCTCCCCTCTCTCCCGAGAGAGTTAGGCAGTGTGAGAGCGCTCTTCCTTCTCCTCCCTGTCTTCCTGGCAGAAGGATGAGGAAGGCGCGATATTGATGATAATGAGGAAGAAGGAAGGAGAGGAGGAAAAGGGGAAGAAATGAAAGAGTGGGAAGAAATGGGAAGGAGGAGAAGGAGGAAGAGGAGTAGGGGAAAAAAAGTGGAAAAAAGGGGATGGCGCCACTGAAAGAGACTGAAAAAAGGGGGGGAGAGGAAAAGAAAAAAAAAAAAAAAAAAACGGGATGCGTCGCTTCTCCGTGGAGGTTTCGTTTTGCCGGATGTGGATCCCTTTCGGGGTCGGGAGGGGAGTCCATTTCCGGGAGTTTTCGGCTCCCACAACGTGCGGTCCAGCTCTTTCGTATTCCACCTCCTCCCGTGGAGGAGGACAGCAAAGGAGAAAGGATGGAGGAGGAAGGGGAGAGAAGGAATGCTGGGTCGAAGAGAAAGCAAGAAGAGGGGAGGCGGGCGCCGCGCAGGTTGCGGTGGAGTCTCCTCCGGGTGCGGGCGGAGGGGGAGAAGGGCGAAGTGGTGACCGCTGGTCCCTCAAGAGCTCCTGGATGGCCGCCTCTGGAGATTTCTCGGCTCATCATGACGAGGAGGCGTGCGCGGGGTGGCAGCGGAGCAATTGCGAGCGCGCCCTTAAAACGTCGCTCTCGACGTGGGGAGGGGACTCCTGTGCTCGGCGTGTTGTGCCCAGGAGAGGGGCACGCTCGATCCCCAACGTGCGCAGCCTTCTTGCTGCGCCCTGAGCGTGGTCGCCGTCTGGGATCACGGGATCGAAGCCTCCTATCTGTCCGTTGACCCGGCGCTGGTGCGTCAGAGAGGAGAAAAGAGCGAAGAGCGGGGAAGGAAGCAGCAGGAGCGGAGAAGCCGCCGCCACCGCCGCCGCTGTCTGCCAGTGGGTGCCTCCGGGTTTCCATGCCGCGCCGACGGCTCCCTCGCGGCACTGCCGGGATCTCCACTTCCCCCGATGGGCTTCCGGACGAAGAGGGCGTTCCCTCGGAGTGGCGTTTCCCCTCCTCTTCCATCTACCCGGCGCGCCCGCGTCAGGTGACTTCCTTCCCCATCCCTCTCCGGGATGGATCGAAAGGGAGCGCGGAGAGACTGCGCGATCTTGCGGCGACGCCCAGCGACAGGGGCAATCCGGTCGCGCGCGAGACGGCTGGAGACATCCGATAGCGGCTCTTGAAGGTGGCTGGAAGCCCGAAGGTCTCACCCGAGGCGAAACCTCCCGAATGACGGGTCGTGGGGCAGCCACCGCCTGCATGGACCTCCGCACGCGCTACGCAGTGAGGTCTTCCACGTGCATTCGAGGGGGAGGGAGGAAAGGAGGGAGAGCAAGGCGCCCCCGTCGGGCAAGGGCAGCCTCTGGACTTGAAGGCGGAAGAGAGACCCCTCTCCCCCTCTATCTGCCAGCTCCTTCCCCACTCCGCCCGCTCGCCCACACAGCCTCCCGATCAGCCACGTCGTCAGCGCCTTGTGAGCGAGGAGGCGGCGGTGAAGGGGGAGAAGGAGGGAATCGCCCATCCTGTGGGAGCCATTTGCCCCCTTTCCCGAGCCCCAATTTGTTTTGGAACGCTTTCAAAGCTCCCCACTCCCCTTCCCTTGAGCGCGCGCCTGCTCCCCGTTTCCGGGAACATCACGGAACGGCGGCCGCGCCAGGCGCGGACTTTAAATGGCCCTTTAAAGGCGGATTTCGCCTTCCCCCCCTTCCTCGCCCTCTCCCGCCCTCCTCCCCGCGCGCGCCACCTTTCGTTCTGGCTGATTCCCGTCGTCATGGGAAACCGGCGGAGAGCACGCGTTGGCACACCGGAACGGCAGGGGAAGAGGGGGGAGGGGAGAGGAGGAGGAAGGGTGGAGGAGAGGGAGGGGGAGAAGTACGTGCGCCGAGATGCATTCATCGAGATAAGGCGTTCATGAATTCCACATTAGGAAGATTTATGGACCAAAACACACTCGCGCAGTGGTTTATCTCGAGCTGTTATTGCCGAGGCGTCCCGAGACCGGCCCAATAAAAATCAGAAAGCATCACTTAGGGAACGCGCGGGCCTGTTTGATTTTCTCTTCAACGGAGATTTGCAGCCGAGCTCGGCTCATCATTGCGAGGATGATAAAAAAAAAAAAAAAAAAAAGGAGGAGAAAGAGGAGGGAGGGAGGAAGAAGACGGCAAAGAGGAAGAGCAAGGGAAGAAGGGGAGAGAAGGAGGAGGAAGGGAAAGAAGGAATGCTGGGTCGAAGAGAAAGCAAGGAGAGGGGAGGCGGGCGCCGCGCAGGTTGCGGTGGAGTCCCCTCCGGGTGCAGGCGGCGGGGGAGAAGGGCGAAGTGGCGACTGCTGGTTCCTTAAATGCTTCCGGATGGCCACCTCTGGAGTCCGCGTCCTCGAGCGTCGTTCCTAGGCGCGGGCGCGCTACCTCCTTCCTCGATGAAAAGTTCGGAAAGGTTCTTCTGAGAACCCACCACCACCACCACCCACCCCACCCCGCTGACTTTGGGTCGAGGAAAAGCCGGCGAAGACGTTCTCGGCTCGCGGGGCCGTCAGGCAAAAGCCAGAGGCCCAGTTCACGGATGGCGCACGCGCAAGGTCGAGCTCGCCGCGGCGGCTTCACACGAGCGCGACCGGACGCGTCCTCTGGCTGACCCGGTGGCAATCTGACAGCACGTCGGATAGGGGAGCGGAGATAGCCCGAGCTTTCTCGGCGAACAGCCTCCGCCTGGGAGATCAGGAAGCGTCCCGGAAGAACCGGCACGCGGGATGAGGGGCAGCTAAAGGGTGTCTCGTTGCGGACGCTCCTAGCGGTCCATTCAGCGACCGCCGGTGCGCGCGCAAGACTTAGGGGCGGAAAGAGGGGAAGCGGCGCCACCATTCACCATTCACCCTGCGAGCGGGCTTGCCGGACACGGGCGGAGGTCCTTGATGCGGAAGCCACTGGTTCTCCGACGGGTGAGGAAATTCCTTAACCAGACTACGTTGGAGGGTGGAGTAAGGAGTGAAGGTACAGGAGGAGGAAGAAGAAGAAGAGGAATAGACAGGAAGGAAGGAACAGGAAAAGGCAGAAGGAACCAAGCAACAGCAAAGCGGATGGATCTGGTGCAAGACAACGTCCGCGGGTCCTCGTTGCCTACCAAGACCAGTGAGGACGCAGAGAATCTCGAACTGCCTGCAGGAGAGTGGATCACTCTGGGAGACACAGCAATCCGCTCGCGTAAGTGTGAGCTCCAGTTGAGAGAGAAGGGAATTCTGCTACTTCTTGCTAGCAGAGAGGATGCTGTTTCTCTTGAGCGCCGCTGCCCAAAGGGTCTTCGGCCGGCCCTCCCCGCACCACAGGAGATGGTCTCCCACGATGGTTTGCAATCGAGGAGGAACTCTTCTTCGCTCTGTCGTGGCTGCCTTTTGCCTGGGTGCGCGCGTTTGTTAAACCCGACTCCCCGGAGACTTTGCGTTTCCAAGGGGACATCTTCCTCGCGAAACTCCGGCAGATGGGGACTCACCGTGTAAGCCGGAAGCGCGCAACTGAGAAGCCGGCGAATCCTTCCGCATGCAAAAATAAAAAAAAAAAAAAAAAAAAAAGGAAAGAAACGAAAATTCCGCATCCGCCCTATCGCGCGATCCCATGGCAACTTGGCGAACGTGCTGCGGCATCCTGGTAAGCAGGGGAGTGACGACCAGAGATGCGAGAACGGTAAACTAGTTTTTCTCGTTCCCCGAGGAATCGAGATAGAGCAAGAAAGATGAGACAGGAGCAAACAAGGACGCGATGGTGTGAATAAAGCTACGTGTTGCCATATTGAATAGGGACGCGCGCTCTGCCTTTCCTTCCCTGATGGATGGACAGCTCACACGCGTGATTAGGCTGACGGGAAGCAAGTGACGGAACATGAAATCATTAAAGTCATTAATAAATGAGGGAGACACGGGCTGTGAATGGGAGCATCCATTTCGCGA
This sequence comes from Raillietiella orientalis, assembly GCA_036172245.1. Lineage (NCBI taxonomy): Eukaryota > Metazoa > Arthropoda > Ichthyostraca > Raillietiellida > Raillietiellidae > Raillietiella > Raillietiella orientalis. Next base: position 6,642,027 of record JAYWIR010000002.1, on the reverse strand, counting down.
GGGTGGGAAGGAGGTCCCGAACGCAAGAGCTGCAAGCGGAGAACATCTCTTGCAGGTTGGCACATCGCGAGTGCTCCGCGGGGCTCTCTCTTCGCCGCGGTTGCGTCACCCGCCATCGTGCTTCCAGGTTCCGCAGTACACGTGCGAGTACTGGCGCGCGGAGCGGACGATGTCCGGAAGATGCGGAAACGGATGCTTGCGGGAGAAGGAGAGGGGGCACCTCAGGCAACCCGAACGTTCATCTGTTTCCTGGCGTGCGATTTTCATCGGGAGGACTCTGCATCCTCGAAGACGAACCGCAGCCCGCGGACGGGGACGCCAGTCATTTCCCGAAAGCCCGGAGCGCGGTTCGCAGGAAGGCCGGAAGCGAGGACGATTAATTATGGAACACATCGCAGAGTTTTCCTTCCTTCGACAGATCCCGAGCCTGCCTTCCTGGCCCGGCCTCGTCTTTCTGCCCCGGCCCGCTCCGGACGTCGAGCCCCCTGCGGAAGGCGCTGCTGTCGGAGGCCGTCCGCGTCGCCTCGCGAAGACGCCGCGTGGGTGCGAGGAGCGCCCCTATCGATTGCCCGGTGGGAGAACCGAGTGGCCCCCTCGTGCGTTGACGTGGACAACGATCTTTCCCGGTCACCACAGTTTCGTTTCCATGCCTCCGAGCGGAACGCAAGAAGAAACGTGAGCCAAAAAAAAGAAAAGAAAAAGCAATCATTTTTATTTGACCCATCAACATCTAGCATTAATGTCAATTTCACTCTAATAAAACAAAACACGAATTAATAGTGCTTCTAAAATAATTTGGAGTTAAAATATTTTGTGTTTTGTAAGTTTTAATATAAATTAATTAATTAATATAAGTTAGCATAAATTTACATAATTTTAATATTATTATGTAACACAAAAATATTTGAATACATCATTTGTTCAAATATTTTCATGGATGCGGAGGATCCGCCTACATCGAGCATCTCTTCGACCCGAAATCCCTCGGGTCCGCTCCCTGATGGTTCCCTAGGACTTCTTCGCTTGTCAAGCTACATCCACGGGAAACAGGTGCCGCCGGGAGCAGCCTCCATGAACATCGGCAGCCTTCATCCGGTCCTGCAGCACGCGAGGCTCCACGACCACTTCTGCACGAGAGTCTGCCTCCCCGCGAGCCTCCATCAAGGGGGCACGTGTTGCGGAAGAACTCGGGGCATCGTCGTCTGCAACGGGCCGCGAAGGTCGCGTCCCGGAGACACCCTCGGTCTCCCACGATGTGCCGCCCACCCACCGCCATGTTTTTTTTTTTTTTTTTTTTTCTCTCTCCCTCTCCCCCTCCCATTCTCCTCCGCCTCCGCAAGTAACATCCGCACGCGCATGCGCCACCTCTTCCTGCTCGAGCGTTCGTCCGAAGGTTCGAAAACGAAGCTGCGCACACTTTGTCCACGATGAAGAGCACCACGGGAGCGACAGCTGCACTTCGCTTGCCCGCAAGAGGAGGGAAAAGGGATAAAAAAAAAAATTCATTGTATTTCGCACAATGACGCAAAGGAGGCCTTTCCTTGCGGGATGGGAAGGTGCGCGCCGCTTTCTGAGGCTTCACAGTCAATTTAAGCGAGCAGAAATGAGCATGTCGATGCGGAGGGAAGCTGCTGAATCGGAGAGGCGCGAACGGGGAGGAGGAGGAGGAGTGGATTTTTCGCTGCCCAGAGTCCGAGGCGAAAGGCACTCGAGTGCCTCATCAGCTACTTGGATTCCTACAGACTGGCACGAGTACTGCCATTTATAAACGGTCTTCAATATTCTTGCGTAAACACCGTCTCATGGACAAACCTCATTGAGGTTAACCTCTGGACTTTTCCTCCTGCGTTGGATAAACGAAACGTAATTGCCTCCATCATTAGAATGTCTCATTTCTTTTGAAAACCGCTGTTAATTGCCTTCCTCGTTCTGAAAGCTCGCGGAGATCCACTGCCGGTGTTTACACATTCTCTTTCATGCCCTGTTGTGGGAAACTCTTTTCTCTATAACCTTTTCATTGAATCCGAATGGATCCGAGTGTTTTATTTCCTGCAGCGCCGAGGTAGATCCATGGCCTTCCTCATTCATCGGGAAGGATACCTCGATTCTCAGATGCTGCTGCGGGAGGGAGGGATGGCAGGGGGGGGGAAAGCACGCTCTTGTGCAAAATGTTGACGGAAAGCGAACCGTTTGACCTTATTTCGAGCGCTCTCCTGCTTGGCTTCCTTTGCTTTCCGCCGCCATTCATCCACGAAAGCGGGAATGGGTTGAGACGCCGAGGGCAAGTTCCACTTCCCAGAGGATTTCCTCAGAGAATTTCTCACAGAGAATGCTTCTCGGCGTAGGCGAAAAGCGCTCTTTGAGGTTTAAGCGATTGCTGCCTTTCACGCGACGAGGGTGTGTTTATTCTTCCTGGGGCGCAGCTGAATTACAGCAGGGTAAATGGGGTCCGACAGCGCCGGACGAGAAACCCACTCGGATCAGACTTTTCGAAGGAAGACCTCATCATTCCATTTCCTTCCCCCTCCCCCCGCTTTCCCTCCATCATTCCACCATCTCTTCTCCGGAAGGAGTTGTCGAAGACACCACAGAGAAATCGAGAGAAAGAGGTCCCGGTGATGTCGGTAGATGGCCTCGAACTGCAACAACAACAACAACAACAACAACAGCAACAACAAAAAAAAAAAAACCCTGGGAATGATTACAAACGCCCCGCGTTTGTGCGTGCAGCGCCGCTTCAACCTGAAAGTCGCTTCATTAGCATTCGGTCTTCAAGTCGAGGGTTTCATTTCGAACGCACGCATGGCGCGCTTCGTGGCACCCGAAACCTCAAAGGACAATCAGCATCCGCGTCACAATAGGGCCGCTCCGACTGTGCTGGTTTCCTTCCCCCCCTCCCCCCTCTCCCGTGGACAGCCTGGAGTTCGAGGGAGCAGCTTTGAATCCGTCACTTCCCTCGGTCAGGTGGACCCCATTTGAAAGTCAGTACCGGAGAAGCAAAGAGTGAATGGTCCGCTCTTTCGCGATTAGCATATTCTCCAAGGAGAATGAAAACATCACGATCGGCAACACTTCGTTAGTCTCGCTGCATGGGAACGCACGTTTTTATTTCCATCCATTTGCCGAAAGGCCCTCCCGAAGGAATCTGAATTTTCGACGATCCCCGCCTTTCAGCTACTGCCAGCTATCTGCGGGAACACAACGGTGCATGCTGAATCGATTTTCGAAAGGCAAAACGCACGGCAGAAAAACTTCTGGCAACGGCCAGGGGTGGCAGGAAGGAGGGAAGGGGGAGAACGCAGCAAGTCCTGTAATAATCCAATAATCCAGTTGTCGAAATTTTCCATGCTCCCGACAAGCTGCCATCACCGACTGCTGTTGGTACGCGGCGCCTGGGATGAGCAGCGAGGCTCTCCTTCGGGCAGGAAGAGAATTCTCCAGCCAGTCGAGGAGCGAAGCTCTGAACAAGTCGCGCTCGGGGGGTCCCGACCTGGGAGTGACTTCGGGAGCACGTCGGCTTGAGGGATTGCGGATAGGAAAGGCGGGAACGGAGCACGTCAGTCACAAAAAAGACGGGACGGAGCCGTTTTTCCCAGCTCCGAGTACGATCGTGGGGCTTACCGACTGACCTTGCGCACTTCTAGGAAGCAAACAACCCGGATGGGGTGTCGACGGCGTCTCTGAACGGTGCACCGAATCCGCCTCCTGGATCGCTGCGGCGCCGCTGCAACCAACTTGCGGTCCCTGCATTCTTCTAGGACGGAACTGAGGGCAGTAAAAATTTCCAGCAGCTCGGTCGTTCTAGAGGAACCGCTCCCGTTGCACGGCAACGACTGCGGGATTCCCCTCGGAGAGGTCGCACCCCGCATCCCTGGCTCTTCGCTGGGATATCGAAACTTCCGGACGTCGGAAAACACCCTTTTGACCGGTTCGCCGAAAGGCGAGTTCATCTGCTGGATCGCCTCCGTCAGCTTCCTTTACCGCGAACGCGAAGAGGTTTTGACAGGTTTCCTTTCATCCGTCGTCGGTGCGGGACTCCTCTGTGAAAGGAAGAGTGACGTGCGGATGTAAATAGAAAACGACGATCGCGCGCGGGCTGGAACCGGGAAGGAGAAGGATTACCAAGCGGCGCCCGTGTAATGACGGGATCAAGTAATGAGCCCGCCGCTTGCAGGTTCACCGATTCGCTGTTCAGCTAATCCAGGTGGGATGTTCCGCTCCTGGAGACCCTCCTGCAAGCTCGGTATTCCGGGTGAAAGGCGCTCGCGAGGAGCCCGGGGACAAGGGGGAAGGAAGGGGGGAGGGGAGAATAGCGAACCGAGGACCGTCTTCCCGGCAGCACCCGCCCGCTCATCTCGACGACAACTTTGCGGTCCTGAAGTCAGCGCGGCTGACGTCCGCGCTCAGCCGTCGAGGGTGAGACGTAAGACCAACCTGGCAACCGCCTGTCGCTGCCTGCCTGCCCTGTCTGCACCGAACCCTCGCTCCGAAACGCCATAAACGGACGCGCCACGCCGCGTAATGGCTGGAGGTGTCAAGCAGCCAACTCGGAGCTTCCGATGCGACGCGCTGAAGAACCGAAAGGACGCCGCCGTCCTCCCTCCAGGAGGAAGGAAGGAAGGAAGGCCGAGGCTGCTGCCTGCTCACGCGAGAATATGCATTTTCCGGCGAGCGAGCACGCAGGCGGATGGCGAGAGCTCTTCGCGGCCGTGCTGAAGAAGGGGGGGAGGGGGTCAAGAGCAGGGGACGTCCGTCCAGCGGCATCGCTTGCGGGGGCCTCCCTCCCCGACAACTTCGACAGGGCTGCGGAGGTTCCCGCGGGTCTTTATGGACGGCGCGGCGCGCGAGGACCGTTAGGAAATCTCTACACGAGCGCGGGCAGAGAGGGCTCTGCTCTTTCTCTGCGGCCTTCGAGCGAAGGTGAGGAGAGGCTGCGCAGAGAGCTAAGAAACGGCGCGTTGCGTTTTCAACAAGCCGCAACCACGCGGGAGAATAAGAGAGGCACACGTTCGGATGCGAGAGCTTGTTTGTGTCACGTCGCTCAAAGACCACGGCTTTTTAATCGCAGCACTGAAAGCCCTCCCTCCCCTGGTTTCCCCATCCCCACATCCCTTTTTTTGAAAAGGAAAACAAAAAAATCCAGTTGTCTAAAAACCACACCTTTACTTCCCGCTAAATGCTTTCATCAAGAGCAAAGTAGCCCCAATTTATGCTTTGCTTTATTCGGGCAAACCAAGGAATGGTTTCCTCGGGGCACTCGCACGGCCCGGCTGGGATTTCGGTGCGTTTCGTGGACCTCCGCCACCCATGTCTGAAGGTGTCTGCGAAGCGTCCAGCAGCAACCGCCGTCGGAGATTCGCGTGAAGAAAGAGACCCGACCGGCGGCGAACGAACCCCGCGGGTCTACGCTCTGGTTCCGGGAGCGGACGGACCCTGACTGGGCAACTTGCTCCCGTCTCGCCGCCGCTTCTTGCCTTCGCGCGTTCCCCAGTTTTCTCGGCACAGCCAGCAGCCCCCCGGCGACGCCGGCGAGCGGAAGCGTTTCCGGAATTCGCTTCCCTTCCAGAGGGAGGGAGGGGCGGGTGTGTGGTGTCAAGGAGAGGCTCGCGGTACGCGAAGTCGGGAGGGGGCAGCGTCACTCCCGCGTCTTCCAGGGGGAGCGCGGACCGCGGGCTTCCGCCCTTCCCGTTCGTTGCTGGTCCTACAGGCAGCTGCAGGTGGGCGGCGCCGACAGGCGGCACCGGACAAGGCACCAACGGGCAGCAGGACCACACCGGCGAGCGGGCCTCGCCGGTGTGGCCCTGCACACGGCAAGAGACAAAGGACTCTCAAGGGCTCTGACTACCTGGCACGCGCTCCCGCAGGAATCGTCTCGGCCAGCTCGAAACGCGACCGAAGCCCTTGCCCGAGGGAAGCGGCGAAAGCGCGTCCCGTGCCGACGCCGCCGTCCGCGCGGAGGGAGACTCCCGCCCCGCGCATGCGCGGAATTGCCTAACGGACTCCCGCTCTCCTGAGCTGGAACGGCTCGTCGGGAGGGAGGTCTCCCTCCCGAAGAGCCGCGTTCACAATGCCTCCTTGCGATGCGGATTTTAATGTACTCGCCTTGGGTGACGGAGGATGTAATGAATTCGAGCTTCCTGGGCGGGCATCCGGGATCTTTTTATGAGCGGGAACAGCTTGCGGAGTAAAACAAAGAGGGTCCTGAATGGGAAGAGGAGGAATGCCGCGCCAGCCATCTAGGTCGGGGGGCTGGCTAGAGGAGTGGGTCGAGAGCGGCGCAGGAAGCAGGGCTGGCCGCGTCGTTCCCACTCCCGAAACCTTTCCGCGCTCGCAGAACCACCCGTTCCTCCCAGGACTCTGAAAAGCGTCCGGGAGAGCACGCGCGCGCCCTCGTGGCCGCCCGCCGGTAAACAACCCCGGCCACGAAGCGCGCCTTATTGATTTGGGCCTAATTGAATCCGCGCAAAAGTTTACGGTGACCCGCAAATTCCATTACCCGTTGTTTACGGAACGGGGAGTGACCTTTCGGAGGCTTGTAAACCGAACAAATTACTGCCGCGGTCAGCCGATCTCTTGCGGCTCCGCTTCCGAGGTTCCGATGGCTTCGCGGGAGGGCCGCGCGGGAGGGATCCTGCCACGCCCCGAGCGGGGCCTGCCCTGCGGTCATCCCCCCTTCCCTGCCTCCCTCCTTCCGCGCGTGTGCGCGCGCGAGCTCCAAGGGAGGCCGCTGGACTACCACGACCGCTGGCTGTGCTCGGGTTTGTCGCGCAGCAAGAATGCGCGCAGCGCGCATTCCTCGCTTCGGATGCGCGCGCTCTAAGCAGATGCTTCGGATAAACAAGAGGGAACGCACCCATGCGTGCGAACCGTGCAATTAATGCACGTGTTCCTGGGTGGCGGAGGAAGGACATTCGGCTTGCCGCTCCCGTTAAGAATCCATTAATTTGGCAGCACTTCTTGTTTGACAAACGCAATTACTACCTCTTCTTCTTCATCTGTTGTTGATTCTTTCGCGGAAGCAGCTGGAAGAGGGTCTCGTCTCTAGCTTGATGGATGGAAGAAACGGAGGGAGAAGAGCTGCTAGAGGATCCAAAGCTCCACAGGGGCGAAAGCATGCGCTCCTTCAGGAAGGATCGGGAATGCTGCCTTCGAAGTCTTCTCCCCTGGGAATGAAATCCCACGTGGGGGTCAACGCCTCTTCCTCTTTGCCCCCGTCCAAGAACTGCTGCCCGCGGGCTGCTGCTACTGCTTCTGCGCTTTCCTCGGGAGCCGGAGGCGTGCTCTTCGTGCCTACGAATCAGCCAAGATAGACCAGGGGCGGTTCCGGACGCGGGTCAGATTTCGATTCTTCCCGTCGGTGGGGAGGAAGGCGGGGAGTGGGAGATGCCGCCTGGCACGGAGGAGGAGAGAACGGGGCCGTTCCTCTGGTTTGACCTCCGTTCCGTGTTGGCTCCGCGGGAGAGAGCGCGCACGACCTGCCAAGGGCAGCCTCGGTCTCTGTGCGCACGGTTCGCTGACCGTCGCGCGCGCCTTTCAGCCATACATCACTACTCCTCTTGAATGAGGCCCCCCGGGTTCCCTTGGCGACGTGCTCCGCGAGTCCCAGGTGGTGGCTTTGGTGGTAGCTCCGCGTTTTGTGTCCCGCAGCAAGAGAGGACCGGCGTTGTCGGTTTCTCAGGAGGTCGGATGGGACCCCGTAAACATCTCGGCGCCTCACAATGAGGCCCAAAAAAAGACAGAAGACGCGCAGAGAGGGAGGTGGACAATGAGGCGGAACAAAAACGAAAACATAAATTTCCTCGGAGGTGGAGGCCATTGTTCCTCCGGATGGGAATCGCTCCAGTCCTGCGAGGGCTCCCCTCACCCCCCCTGCGCCTGGTAGACGCAGCACTCCGCGCCGGTGGGAACACCGCCTGCGAGCTAATTATCGGGGAATGCTTGATGGCTTACCCATCGCGCGGATGAAAGCGAGGCCCTCCCGATTGAAGAGTCCAGGGAGGAACCCTCGCGCGCGAAGACCAATAGCCGAAAAAGGTCGGTCGGCTGTTCGGGTCGCTCTGCCGAACGCTCCTGCAGGAGCTTTTGGCGGGAGCGAGGCCTCCGGGGGAGAGCAGGTACCTCGGTCGCTCTTCAGGCGGCTTACCGGGAGAAGGCGCGTTCCTCGCGAGCGAGCGCCGAATACGGGAGGAGGGGTTCTTTGCTCCTGCAGGTTCCTTCGGGCACTCCGGGTGCAGGGGAGAAAGGTCAGAGAGGAGGAAGGGGGGGGGGGAGGAAAGGAAACGTCCGTGTCATCCCCGCTAGGCCAGGCCTCGGGACGGGTTGTGGTCGGCGCGCCTTCCCTCGACCTTGGCTCCTCGCAGGAATTAAAAATATATGACGGAGTGCGAGAGTGTGTGGGGGGGGAGGGAGGAAGGAGGCCCTTAATCGAGACCTCGGGTGCATTAAAGGCGGCTGCGGGGATGGTTATAAATGATGGCTGCTTCGCGCCATGATTAATGCCCGCATCGGACGCGTCCCGCTCGGGGTAGGAGAGTCCAGTCCTCGAGACATGCAGTTTTAATGGCCCGGCGGGATGGGGAAGGGAGGGCAGAGAAGAACCCGCGCAGAGGACCGCTACCGCAGATTCCCCGAGGATGACAAGCAGTCTCCTCTTCGGACGGCAGGAAGACGCTGAGCAGCGGGTGCGGGGATCGACGACTTCGCTCCCTTCTGAATCGTGTGCCCAGGGTTTTGAATTCCTCCCCTTCCTTTCCTTTCCTCTAAAAATAGGGGAAATGGAAGTACCCGTTCGTCGTCCTTCGTGTGCTTTCGCTCCAGAAGGGATGGGGGAGACATCCGTGGTCCGCTGCTGCTTCAGCGGCGCCCGGGATGAACCTCCTTTCCTCCACTCCTCCCAGTTGCAACTGGAGATTCCCTCAGCGTCCCAAAGTCCGGCACGGAGGCTCCGGAACTCCCGGCGTCTTCCTTCTTCGGTGCTAGAGGGCCTGACCGACGGTCAGCGCGTACAACGAGGGGGTAAACAGGGCCTTGGCCAGCCACGCGCGTGCTCTTTCGGGAACCGGACGGGAGGAGCCACCGCGTCAGCGGACCATCCAGGAAGGCATCCTCGGAGCGAGTAAGGGGGAACTGCCGAGGACCCCCCGCTTCCCAGAACAACCCGAGGCCCCGTCCTTTTCTTCGTGCCTGACAGCGGGTCCCCGGACGCCAGCGGTTGCCGGGAGGGGACCGTCGCATCGGGGAGGTGCCTTCCTTAAAGGCATTTCATCACGAAGGCGTAGGGCCGGATGCTACCCCGCGGACCAGGCTCCGGCGCGCGGCTCCCGGCTTTTTCTGCTCTGCGGAAGGGCCTCCGAGCTGCTCCGCCCGAACATCGCTCGCAGACGCCCGGGAGCAGGACACCGCCGCAGGATTGCACTCGGGAGAGAGCGCGTGCGACGAGCCCGCGTTCCGGCGCTCAGTAAGGCCGCCCGCTCTCCCCTTTCACGGGCAGGGGATCAATCAGCGGGCGTGCCACCAGTGCGCGGTGAGCGGATCCTCCCTGCTTTCCCCGGGAACGGCATTCCCGCCCTAATTAGCTGCGAGCATCTGCTCCCGCTCGGCGCGGGCGGAAGGGACGACCTGGAAGGAGAAAGGTCATCCGCGGGAAGTGCTCTTCCCAAGAGGAGAAATCTTCCAGCAGGAGTCCTTCCTTCACGGAAGGAGGTGGCTCTTTCCAAAGGAACTTCAGGGAGGCTGGAGGAGTGGCCCTCTCCCTCAGGATCGAGAGGACTCATCTGCCTCAGCGTCCTCTTCCTCCTGGATGCGTCTGCGCCCTCTGGACGGAAAGATGTTCCGGCTCCCGACTGAACAGAGGCTTCTTCCGGGACGGCCCACCGCCACCGTCGTCGCGGCTCCCTGCCACGTGTGTGGCCCTTCCCATGTGGTGGTCGCGTTCTCCTGCCGACCACAGCGTTCCAGGAGGAGAACGTTCCTGGAACCCTGTGGTCGGAGGGAGGGGAACGCTCTCGCTCCCGGAAGCCGGGAAGGCCTCTCCGGTCCCTGCACGGCCCCCCGTTTTTGCGGGCAGGAGGAAGCGCCGTCTCCGCGTGCTCCCTCTCGCTGACAGCCTTCTCGCTCTCCCTCATCCCTCTCCCGCCGTCCCGACGACTTCCTTCCCCCGCCCGGGGCCCATCCTTTCGCGCCCCCTGAGTCCGAGTTTCGGCGCCGGCACCTGGGAAGTTCCGCTCCGGAAATTGGATGGCAGTTCTTCCTTTCGCTCCCTCCGAGGCGCCCCTCCCCTTCCTCCGCCTCCCCACCTCCCTACTTCCCGTGCGTGTGCGTGTGCTGTTAACGCTCGCCCCTCGTCATCCGGGAGGGTGGCTTGCGCCGCCTCCCCCATAAATTCCAGACGGCCATCGCGTTCCCTCGTGATTGCGGATCTTTCATTAAATCAATCAGCATCCTCTCTCTCCCTCCAAGTCTCCCTCCTCCCTCCTTCGCTGCCTCTCCCCCTTTTCTTTTTTTTGCCACTCGCGCAGGGAGGCAGCGCATGCCGGGTCAATTTGGGAAATCCGTCGGCAGGAGCGCCGCCGCAGAGTCCTCCAGGAGAGAGTGGGCGCGTGCAGCGACCCACCATCTCCCTCTTCCCGTCCTTCCCGTGGAGAAACGAGGAAGAAGGGGAGGGTGAGAACGTGAGACGCGCTTGCAGGTGGCGTTCACCTGCGTCCACCACCGGACAGCCACGCCGCGGGATGCTGAAGGAGATGCTGGAGAAGGTTCCTTCCCAGCTGCTCGCTGCCCACCTTAGGTGTCGGACCGCCGTCGACCGCGCCCTTCATCTCCCTTCGCCCAGCCTCCTCTTGGGCGGAAGGAGTAGGGGGAGAGAGGAGGCAGCGTTGCCTCCGTCCTTCCTCCGGCACAGCGAGCGAGGTCCCATCCGAGAGGTGGGATTTCCTGGCTGGGGCTGAAGGGGGGAGGGAAAGGGGAAGCGAGGGGGCGGCAGAAGCGCCCTCCCTACCGGTCTCTCGTGATCCGCGCGCCCGAGGAGTTCCCTACACCGCCCCAACGCGAGAAGGAGGTCCCCCTTTTGTGACTTTTTGGAGGAGTCGCGGCGACCATTCACGGGAGGAGCCGATGTCAAAACAGTCATTGTGGGGCCCCGCGCCACCGGATCAAAGGCGCGCCCCCTCCCCCCCTCTCCCTCCGCCTCGGGAGGAGCGGGGCTTTTGTTGCCAGCGGACGAGCCCTGTCACCACATCATCCGTTTCGCTTCGCACGCCGCTCGGGGATGAGCCAGGAGCGCTCGGCCTGGGCAGTGAAGGTAAAGGGGGGAGAGAAAGGGGGGAAAGGGGGGAGGGGGCAATTTCCGAGCCGAGTCACCCCTGCCTCCGCGGCGGGTCGGCGTCTCTGAGGTGACAACTTTCGACCCCGCCGTTCTCGTGGGCCTCTGCTTTCACCTCCGAGGCCTCGTCACTGCGCGCAGCCTCGCCTCCGGCTTTCAGGGAAGGCGCACAGCCTTCGCGCCGGACAAAAGAGGAGTGCGCTGAATGGATGATTCATGGCCGCCGCCTCTGCTTCGCCCAGCTGGGTCTTCTTCCACCTCCTCCCCCTCCCTTCCTCTCCCTCCTCCTCCTCCTCCTCTCCTTTTTTTCTTTTCTTTCTTTCTTTCCGTTTTTTTTTTTTTTTTTTTCCTTCCATTTCATCCCCCCCCCCTCCTCCCTTCCTCGCCCGCTTTCTCCGGAAAGGCCAAGCACTGGACGGATAACGTGCGCGCGCAGCTCTCTTTCCATTGTCTGACTGCGTAGGAGGCGGTCCGCCTCCGGGGCTTCCGGCCAGGCCATCCCCTCCCCCCCCCCTTACACAGCTCGCCGGCGGGTGCCACGTTCGCAGGGATCGCGGCTTCGCCCGCGAAATCCAGGCCTCGCCTACGAAAGAGAACGACGAGGAGGAGGAAGCGGGACGCCACGTTTTTCTTCCTCTTTTCTCCCTCTTTCTCCCCTCTTACCTTCCTCAGACGAGCGGGAAAGGGCCGGTCGCGCGCGCGAGGGGAAGCGCCATTTGCCCGGAGGCGCTCCGACCGGCGCAGCACCCTCTTCCCGGAAGGAAAAAGGAGGAGCGAAATGCTCGGGAAAGCGAAGAAGCGCATAAAAGGAGGAGGCAGAAGAGGGAGGAGCAGCGATGAGGCAGGGAGCCAGAAGAGAGTGTCAGGAGGGATGCGGACGCCATCTTCCGGGTCGGCTTGGCTTCCTGCCAGAGGCACGGGAGAGATGGGATGCACGTCCCAGCTCCACGTGGAGAAGAGCAAGGCAAAAAGAAAAAAAAAAGAAGGGGGAGGATGAAAGGAATGGAAAAGGGGCGGAGAGAGGAGGAAAAAAAGAAAGGAAGGAAGGAACGTGGGCAGAGCTTTCTCCTCCACTGGCTCCTGGGATTGGCTCTCTCCTGGAGTAACGCGAAATTTCAGCTGCTCTTACTGACTCGCCTGCGCGCAAGGGAACAGCGGTACACGAAGACCTCTGCCAACCGAGCGGGACATCTGACTGGAAGCAGTCCGAGAAGGAGCAAGTCATGAAGGGGAAGGGAGGGGAGGAGGAGGAATAGAGGATGAAGAGAAGAAGAGGAGGAAAGAAGGAGGACAAGGAATGGAGGAAGGAGGAAGGGAAGAGACGGAAGGAGTAGCAATGAGCTTCATTTCACGCTTCTCCTCCATCCGTCAACACTTTTCTTACGCGGAAAAGACGCTGATAAACAAAAAGGCGCTCCACAGCAGCGGCGCTCGCGTGCGCCAGCGTTGGAACTTCCCCGCCCACTTCCTGCCCGGTTGGACTGCAAAAGGAGCGCCAGGAAGGAAAGATCAGGAACGGGGAGAGAGAGTGGATGCTTTTCCGCTGCCTCTGGCTTCAGGATGCAGCGCCTCCCTGGAAGGCTTCCTGCCGTCCTGAGTGGCTCCCGCAGCGCCGACCAAGTCGAAGACCGGGCCAGCAAAACGGACCAGAGAGAGGCGCCACAACTCTCCCTTCTCGCAGGGATAGCGGGTGATGCAGTAGCAGAGGCGGAGAGGATTCCGCGCTCGCGGCCTTCCAGTCGGAGGAGCAATGCGCGCGGTCCAGCGTCGCGACGGCGACGAGGCTGCTGCCTCCGCCATGCCGCGCGCCACTAAGAGTGCGTGTCCGCCTGGAGCTGGCGCTGGCGTGACGACCCTCGTCGCGGGGCGAGGAGGAGGAGGTCGCTCGGTTTCCGGCCGGCGCCTTTCCCACTCGGTTCTCAGTGCGAGGCTCTTGTTGGAGCTCTGGAGGCCCGGCTCCGGAGGATACATTTCAATTAATCCCCCGTTTACGACTTGTCCTCACCTTGACGTATGGCTCGTAAAGACGCTGGCCCCACACGTGGGTCTCCGGGGGGAGGAGGAAAGGATGGTGGCGGGGGAGGGCCGGACGCCGCGCAATCTTTATGGCGTCGCAAGCCGTAAAGAGCCCCACGCACCTTTGTTAAAAGAGCATAAAAACAGACACAACATTTAAGCAGACCCATGCGCTCGTAAAAAGGAGTGACGAGGAAGAGAAAGGAGGCACCAGGGGGGAGGGGAGGGAGGGAGGGTGGTGGCGAAAACAACGCTCCGGCGACGTAGGCGGCCATCTTCCGCGGAGCGGGAGATGAATGGAGGCGGCTGGGAGGCGAATCCCGCCAACGCGCTTCCCCTTCCCTTTCTGCCACTACCTCACCCGCGGCCTCAGTCCAGGAGCGCCGGAGGGGACCATCAGGAGACTCGTGAAAGGGCGCGGGAGGAGAAAAAAGGGCAAGGGAGGAGAAAAAAGGGCAAGGGAGGAGGACACGCTCAAGAAGTGGGCCTCCTCTCCATCCCCCACGTCATTCCCTTTTGCCCTCCCTCCAGCGGCGAGCGGCGTGGCCAACATTCTGCCTTCTCTCCCGGACATGGGCGTTTCCAGGGAGCGCCTTTGGACCGCGCGGTGGCGCTCTCCCTCCAAAGAAGATCGGGTTAATCAACAGGAATGACGGACGAGCTGTTCCTGTCTTTTTTTTTTGTTTTTCTTCTTTGTCGTTGTCCTTTCTTCTTTCTTCCCACCGCGCCCCTTCCCTTCACCCGCTTCCGGAAGGAAAGGGTCTCCCTTGCAAGATGGCGCGCGCTCCGGTGCCGATAGCCGCGAGGGGCAGCTGCCGCCGCCTGGACGGATTCCTCTCTGGAAGCCATGAGAGAAGGAAAGGAGAAGGAAGGGGGAGGTAAGGCAAAGTGATGAAAAATGGAAATCTTGCCGGGAGAGCCCGGACGCACGGGCGCGTCCTGTCCGCTGTAAGAGACGGTGCACGGGAGCGCTTCCCGTGGGCGGTTCCTCTCGCACCGCGACCGCAGCAACGGCCATGCGTGCGCGAGGCACCTACGGAAATCCTGCCCACCTCGTTTCCAAAGAGAAGCCCGGCGTAGTTTCCAGAGCAGAGGGGGGAACGGGGGAAATGCCTCCCTTCCTCGCCGCCCTGCGCGCCTCCCGTCAGACGCGCCTCCTCCACTCCTCTGGAGGCCACCGGAGCGAAACGGGATAAAAATATTTCCCAGAGAGAAAGAGAAGTCGGAGAAGGACAACGCTCCCTGCTTCTACATGCGCGGATGTGCACGCAGCATATACGGATCTGGGATACGAGAGGAGGAGGGGAGGAGGTGGAAAGAGAGAAGGAGGACAAGGAGGAATGAGGCACAGGGAAGCGTTATGGAGGAAAAGGGGAAGGAGGAAACGGGACTGAGGAGAAGGAGAAGGAAGGGAGAAGGAATTGAAAAGGTGGAGAAAGAGAGGAGGAGGAGGATGGGAGGAAGAGAAGGAAAAAGAGTGGAGTAGGAATAAGGAAGGAGAAGAAGGAAGAAATGTGGAATAAAGTAGTAGAAGGAGATGGAATGGAAAAGAAGGAAAAGAAGAAAAGGAGGTATGAAGGAAGGGAGGGAAAGGAGGAAAAGAGGAGGAGAAGAAAAAAAAAAAAGGAAGAAAAGGAGGAATGGAGAAGGAGGAGGAATGAAGGGCGAAGAAGAAGAAAAGAATGGAAGGAAGAGGAAGAGAAGGTGGAAAGAAGTAGGAATGAGGTGGGGGGAGGAACGGTGGAGACAGAAGAAAGGAGGAGGAAGAAGAATGCGCGGAATTTGTCCGCTTCTTTCGTCCTCAGAAACGGGCAGGAAGGAAGCGGAGGTCCGAAAGAACGGGAGGCAGACGGACCCCCTGCTCGTTTCCGTGGAGACGACCGCTCGGTGATCGTCGGTCGCTGATCGGGCAGGGCTAGTCGCCGCTCTCCCGCCCCGGAATTCGCCGGCGGCTGTCAGCCGCCTTCCTGCACGGATCGGATGCAGCACCATCTTTTCTACTTCTTCTCTCTGCCCACCCCGTCGGCGGGCCATTCATCCCCCTCCTCGTTGCTCCCCCTCTCTCCTTCCCGAGCTCAAGAGAGCGGGAGTGACGATTCGCGCGGATGACAGGTGAAAATGGGGAGATGTGCGAAGAGGAAAACAAAGCGGTAGCGGAGGGAAGTTGGGTAGGCGGGTTGGGCCGGGCTGCCAGCATCGTGCCGAGGAGGCTTGAGATGCTGAGACGAAGAAGAGAGAGAGAGAGAGAGAGAGAGAGAGAGGGTGGTGGTGGAAGGTGGGCTGGCGCAGCGAGGGTGAGGGGGGCAGCTGGAAAGGGGGCAGGCGACAGCCTCCCCCCGGGAGGGGGAGCGCGGTCCCGGTACAAATGGCCTGCCCGTTAATAGCCGCGGCGGGCGGCAGCGTCGCTGTGCCAACAAGGGCCATTGTCGCGCTCGTGGGGACCCAGGTAATCGATACGATTGTCTGACGGCCAAGTTTTGAAACATTGACCGTGATTTATGGCGCCCGTACTGACAAACCTCGGCGGGATGCTGAGAGCGCCGTATCTCTCCATGCATCACCTCACCCGTCAGGCGGAGGGGGAGGGGGAAGGACGAGGCCCGTCCACCGTGTCGCGAGGAGCGTCCCGCCCTGACAGCCGAGGAGCGAAGAAATATGGACTCTCCGGGCAACAAGCTGAAAATGCGCTTTTGGGTGGGCTGGCGCGAGCGGGAAGCGCGGGACGCGGGGGAGAGCGGAGGCGAGGGAAGCGCGCGCGGCGGGGCTGCTTGCGGGCGAGCGGCGCGCGCGCTCAAGCCGGACGTCCGAGGGAGTGCGCGCGCGCGCGCACGTCCGAACCCTGGAGACCTCTGCTCCGGGGCCGTGGAGTGAGGGAAAAGAGTCGCGTTCTCCCCCCTCCCCCCCTCCCGCCACCCGCGGGTGTCAGGCAGAACCACCTCAGGGAACGCAGGTCTCTCTGAACGCGGCCGTGGCCTCCGCGGAGGGGCGGGCCACGCGCGCGACCGGCAGGGCCAAAGACGCCTGCAGGCAGCGCTGCCTTCGCCACCGGCGTCCATCTTAGATTCGTTCGCCGCTGCCAGCTGCCGTTGCGAGGAGTGGCTGCTGGTCTGCTCCCTCCCGAGAGGACGACCTCAGCCGCAGCAGCCCCCGAATCGATAAGCTGCCGTCTCTGCCCCGCCCGCCTCGCGCGTCCGAGGCCCGGATGCTCGCGAGAGCGGCGGGAGCGTTCTCTTCCCGCTCCTCCACCAGGCTCTGTCGCGCGCGTGGGGTCGGTGCTTCGGCGGTGGGGAGCCGCCTTTCCCATTGGCGGAAACTTCCGCTGACCCATCCGGGGACGACGACGCGCGCGCGCGGAACACCGGGGACGCGGGCGAAGATGGATGAGGCGCCTTTCCCCAGAGCTCCTCCTCCCTCCACGGGATAACGAGAAGGGGAAGAGGAGGGAGAGAGGCGAAGGGGAGAGGGGAGGAAAAGGAGGAAGCGAGCGGGAACGAGGGAGGGAATAAGGGGGAAACGGAGTAGGCGGGCGCCCTTCCATGCACGACCGTCGTGGTGGGCCTCCCTTCCCAGTGACCCGTTCGGGAACGCGCCCTACCTGAAGGTGGAGGGCTTCTCTGTACCCTCGGGCGGCGGCCGGCGGCCGTCCGGATGCCTCCCCTTGCGTTGAAGAGGGAGCCACAGGAGGGGTTCGGACCGACGCGCCTCCCCAGCGAGCGCCCGGTCGGAGTGGTCGGGACTCCCCGCCCGGGAACCTCCGCACCCTTTCCGGAAGGTACCGGACCTCCAGAAGCGGACACCCGGCTGGGGAAAGCGACGAGAAAGAAAGTCGTTGGGAGGTGCTACGGGGGTCCTGCCTGCCTCCCGGGTCCTTCCTCCCAGATCCACTTTCGCCCCCAAACCACCCAACTTTCCTTTGATGGGGCCGCGACATGATGGGAATCGCGGGAATGCCTCCGTCAGCGACGTGCCACCTGGAAAAATGAGGGAAGGAGGGGAGGGAAGGACGCCGCTCTCTTTGCCCGGGCGAGTGAGGCCCCCGGAAGATGCAGCGGCATGGCTCCCCTCCATTCCCTGGTCTGCTCCTACGAAGGGGCTCTCCTGGCCCGCGAGCTCGAGGACAGCATCTCAGAGGAGACTGGGGATGAAGTAGGGGACTGAGAGGGGAAGAAGGCCCACTGGCCGGCCTCATCCAGCAGGAGCGGAAACCACAAGGAGAGAGAGAAAAAAAAAAAAACGAGTTTATTCCCGTGTTTTTCTCTCCCCCTCCCCCTCCCTTCCCATTCTTCTCCTCTTCTCCCGCCTGCCACTCTTCTTGCAGTCTTCCTCTCTCCGGGACCGCGGCAGGGGATGACCAGAGGGAAGGGAAGGAGGGGAGGGGGTCGGCTGTCACCGCCCCAAAGCGCGTACGCACGCGGTCCTATTGCACTTCCGTGTGGCCAAGGAGCCTGGAGGGTCGGGGCAAGGGATGAGGGCGGTGATGCTGGAGGCGTCGGGCACGAGGACCAAGGAGAGTCGTCGGTTCCTACGACTTGGGCTGGTCCGAGAGGAAGTCGCCCGCGGACAAGGGCGATCCGCCCTTGATCTGCGGGACGAGGTACGGCGCGTAGCGGTGCAGGTTAAGGGCGTGCACTGCCGGCAGGACGGCCTTGGGGGACTTCAGGTCCGAGGAGGACGAGTTGAGGGACACAGCAGCGGCGGCAGCAGCGGCAGCGGCGGCGGCCTGGGGCTGGGAGGCGGCCAGGCCGGTCAGGAAGCTCAGCTGGCTGAAGCTCTGCATCGCCGTCCACTGGGACCAGAGGTGACCGGACAGGGTGAGGGGCAGCTGCCGCGAGTTGCTGAGGGCACACACTTGGGTCAGGTGGGACGGCAGTCCGTAAGCCGCGTCCGGCCCTCCTCCTCCACCACCTCCGGCACTAGGATGGTGTCCGCCGCCGCCGGCGGTAGGTCGGGCGGCACCCCAGGACAGCTGCGCCCGCATCAGCTGCATCTTTTCGATGGCGGCCAGGGCGTCGGGCTCGACGTCCGCCGCGGCCGCCGCCTCACCGACGGGGCGCAGCGGCTGCCGCTGGTAGTGTCGGTCCAGGAACAGCGAGTCCATCGTGTCCCTGAGGAGGAGGAGGGGTCGTCAGGAGGAGCAGTCGGTGGTGCCGATGGCTCGCGGGCGTCGCCTTCGCCGTCTTCGGCGGAGGAAGGAGATGGATGCGAGGAGGAGGAGGAGGAGAATGAGAAGCCTTGTCCCGCCTCCTCGTCCTCCCAACCCCTCTTTTCCCTCGGGACGAAGAGCCGCCCTTTCGCCTTGGCGCTTCGCCCCAAACGACGAGGCGGCCGGGACGATGACGGCGGCTCCGACGACATGGCGGAGGGAGGGGAAGGAGGAGGAGGAAAAGGAAGAGAGCAGGAGAGGAAGGGGGAGCGGGGAAAAAAAGACAACGGGGCAGAGCATTGTCACGCGGAACAATGCGACCTCTCATGTGACCGCGCGGGGAAGACAGATGGCTGGTCCCACCAGGAACGCGTCGTCCCTGCTCCCTGGGAAGGCGAAGGGAAGGCCGCAAAAAAAAAAAAAATTCTGTCGTCTTTCCTTCCTCCTCATCAGACCGACAGGCGAGGGGAGGAAAAGTTGGGTAGGGGTGAGAGTAGAGGAAAGGCAAGCTGGGAAGGAAAAGAGATGGGGGGTTCGATCTTCCCCTGCTGCTGATGCTGCTGGTGGTGGCGTAAAGAAAGAAGGGGAAGTGAGGGAGAAAAGCACGCGAGGGTGGCGACATGGCGTGGTGTGGGGTTGAAAGGGGGCAAGACAAGGGACGAGGCGCCACCCATTTCGCCGACTCAGGGGATGAAGACGCACGCCTTACCTCTCAAAGTCCGATAGCCGCGAGGAGTCCCGGAAGCCCTTGGCGAAGGGGTTGCTGTCGATCTTCAGCTTGGTGATCTGGAATGCGAAAGGCAACGCATCAGCGGCTGGACCCCTGGGAACACGGGCGCCGAGTGTGGGGAAGAGGGGGGGAGAGGAAGGGTCTCCGTTCCCGGAAGCCCTCCCACGAGAGCATCCAGGGATGCCCTGGAAACCGACCAGCGCTCTCCTTGGCGGCTTCCGCCTAGAAAATCTTCTGGCCAGTACGGGGCGAGGTAGGAAGGAAGAGGGGTCCGTTAAACGGGGTTGGTGTGGAGGTATCGAACGCCCGCAGCACGTGGAAGGGGCTGCGGGTGGCACGAGCAGCCCCGGGGGCGACGCCGGCGGCACGTGGCAGGCGGAAGACGTGCCGGCAGGGATGTGGCTCCACGCTGACCGAGGCACCTCCTGGAGCGGCCAGGCGCGGGTCCGCGCGGAGGCGTCGCCCTTCCGCACCGCTGCCTTCCGCGGTGGGCCGCAAGGGACACGCTCCCGCTGGATTCCGCCGCGAGCGTCTCGCGCCCTGTGAGGGCGGAGGAAAGCGCACGGTGGTCCAGGCGGAGGCTGATCATCTAACGGACATCGCACACAGGACGGCAGGTGTTTTATGGCCGCCGAGTCCGCGCATCCCAATAAATCCATCATCGCCGCCGCTTTCCCGTTCTCCCGCTTTCCCGGTGCGCACGCAGTTCCCAGGGGAGGAGGAGGAGGGTGAGAAGAAGGAAGAAAAAACGGAAGAGCGACGGGAGGAGAAGAGGTCACGCCCAGAGGGAGGCTGCCGCGGGCGTCTCTCCCTCTCGGCCTCCGCCGCCGCCCGGAGGAGTCTCAGGGACTGGGGTAGTAGGGTAGCGGCGGCAGTCGTCCCACCCTTGGGGGTGCGCGCGCGCTCTCACCAGCTGGTTCTGGTAGGCGGTGACTGCCGTGAAGACGGACTCCGGGAAGATGAAGGTCCGGTACTCCTCACACCCCAGGCTCGTGATGGGGACGTCCCTCCATATGACTAGGTGCACCCTGGGTTGGTACTTGTGCATGGAGTTGAGGACGATCTGCGGAGAGAGAAGGGGCGTGGCTGTAGGGGAAAGGGTCCACTCACCTGACCCTGCTTGTCCATTTCATTGTTGGTCAGCTTGACCTTCTCGAAGCTGACCACCTGTTTCTTAAGCTGCTCCCCGGTGAAGGGGCAGTCGGGGTGCATGTACAGCCTGGAGGGGGAAGGGGGGTCGGCCTTGCCTGCCACCAGCCACGAGGACCGGTGGTAGGCGTAGCGGTAGCGCTTGTTGTCCACGGGGACGACGTCCAGCAGCACCGCGTACCTCCGCTCGTTCTTCACACCCGTGAAGGACACACGCACCGTGGGAAACATCCGCCTGCGGAGCAGAGAGAAAGAGGGGAGTATTAAGGACGAGACGAGGCGAGGGAAGGGGACAGAGGGGGGATGCGCCTCCTCCCGCTCCCGCCCTCTTTGTGGGCAGGGAGGGGACGTGCGGACGGGTTGAGAGGGAAAGACATGGGAAGTTGTTGCCACCGCCCACTCGCGCTCCCGCGCGCAGCGGCGCCCGAGGCGGAGCGCTCGCGCCGCTGCCGAACGTCCCCGCAGGCGCGTCCATCCGGCCTGCCGGCCGACCAGCCCCTCCCCCCCTTTTGCGCGCCCTCGCTGGGCTCCCCTCGAATTAATTAACGACGTCGGCGAGTTGTTTTGACACGTCCGCCGGGAGATTCGTCGCGGGGGAGGGGGCGAACCCCGACGGCGCAGCTCCGCGGCTGCTGCTGCCCCTCTTCCCCTCCCCCCAGCTCCCGCTCAACCGTAGGGGTGGAAAAGGATGGGGGGGAGCAACGGCTGTTGCCATGCAGCAGAAGGAGCATCGGCAGATGCGCGCGCGCCCGGGGGGGGGATGGGCGTCTCCTCCCTTGCGCGGCGACCCGTGGACGGCCGGGAGAAGGGGCTCTGCGCCCCCCTTTGTGCGCGGAGCCCGCAGGCACAATGGGGCAGGGAGGGGTGGCGGTCGGCAGCAGACCGTGACGGGCGCGTGCGCGAGGGGAGAGCTGGGAGAGACCGCGCCCGCGGGGGGCGCGACCGCGGGCGCCGGCGGCGGCAACGGAGCCACGGGGGATGGCGCGCCTCCCGGAGAAGGGCCGGGGCAGACCACACCCACCTGCCAGTCTTGGTGATGATCATCTCCGTGCCCAGCTCGTGGAACTTGTCCCACAGCTCCTTCGTTTCCAGGTAACAGTCGGCGGCCTTGAGCTCCTCGCACGTGCAGCGGGGACGGATGGCCTCGTTGACGAAGGGTCTGCGGGGGCTGGCGGTGGTAGCTCCGGGAGCCCCTTGACCCGCCGTCTCCCCGTCCTCGGAGCCATCCGCGGGAGGACACCCGGTGTCCTCCCGACCCGCCTTCCAGGCGCCCTCCGGCGACCCGGACTCCTCTTCCTCCTCCTCTGCATCCACGTTGACCTCCTCCGAGGTGTCACCACCGGCGCCACCACCGTCATCGTCGTCGTCATCGTCCGTCGGCTGCTGAGGGCCGGCGGGGCGCTCTGCCGGGAGGGAAGGAGGGATCGTGAGAACGGGGACAGCAGAATCCACCCACCCAACCGACCCCTTTCCCTGACCTCCTGACCACCCTCCCCCCTTTACTCCCCTTCCATTCGCCCCTCCAGGAAGGGGAACTTTTTCTCCTCCTCTTTCCCCTCTTACGTCCGGTCACCGAGCAGGGCAGGTGAGAGCCCCGAGCGGGCTCGAGGGTGGCGCTCCGCCACCCTTGAGGGAGCTGCTGCCTCGATCCAGGGAAATCCACGAAAGGAAGCGGACAAGGGCTCTTCCGCCACCTTTCCCCGCTTCTCCTAGCAGCCCGAGGTCCGCACGCTGCGGGTCGGGAGCTACCCGCTGAACAGTCTGAGGAGTCCGGCGTGCCCACGGGAAGGGGACGGATGGGGAGCCCGTGCTGCAGGGAGAAGCTCTGGGGGGCTCTCCCGATTAGGTCTCCGACCCGGCGAGTGCAGCCCGGAGGGAAGGCCGACCACGCCATGGAGGGAAAAAGAAGGTCCGGGAACCGGGGAGGGGAACAGGACCGCAGCCCCAGGTTTTTCTCCACCCTCGCCGCTCCTTTCCCTCGAGAGAGTCGGCGGGGTCAGGATCGCGGACACTTTCGGACCCGAGAGGATTGGGCGAGCGGGGGGAGGAGACGGCGCACTGCGGGCCTGCCGGGCGGGCGCGCGGGACCGGAGCGAGAAAGGCGCCGTCGCCGCCGCCGCGTCCGAGCCGTTGCCCTTGGCAACCGGGGACTGCCCCTCCCGTCGGGGAAGGAGGATCGATGACACCCGGGAGGGAATGGAGGCAGAAGCGCTGGACCCGTGAGTGCCCGCAGGCTAGCGCCTCGGCGACCTCCCCCTGCTCCCTCAGGGACTTCCGTGACCCTCACCCACCGGGTGGCTCAGGGAAGGGAGGGCGGGAGGGGAAGAGGATAAGGGGGGGAGAGCGGGGTTGCTCCTTCCTGGCTGCGGAGGACCTCCCTTCCGGCTCCGGCCACCCCTCAGGGATCGAAGGTGGAGCGCTCCCGAGGATCTGCCAGGCGGGACGGCCTACCTGAGAGGAACCTTGGGCGGGGGACTTGGGCAGGGTCAAGGGAGAGGAGCCCACCAGGCGAAGGGAGGTAAAAGGAAAAGAGGAAAGCGAGAGAGGAGAAGGAGGAGGGGGCTCGATTTTCCCCCACACTTTCGGGAGCTCCGGGCGAGGGAGGGAAGGAAGGGGCAGACGGGGTGAGGCGCACGAAGACCCCCGGTGGAATGCACGAACTACGACCACGGTAGGGTGGGTGAGGGGCAGATCCTTCCTCCCCTCCCCCTTCATCACTCATTCCTTCCCTGGTCCCTTTCCCGCACGTGGGGGAACACCCCGACTCACCTGGTCGTCCGCCGGCTGCTTCCCCTGCGGCGGGGCGGACGGCCCTCGGCGCCGCCGGCGGGGGCGACGCCTTCTGGGCGCCCCTGGCCATGATGGCCGCGATGGAGAAGTCGGTGGCGGGCCCCCTGGCCAGGGGGATCGCGCCCCCCGTGGAGCCACCGCCGCCGCCGTCGAGCACCACCGCCGCTGCCACCGCCGCCGCCGCCGCGGGCGGCCGCTCCCCGGAGACACTCGTCGCGCGCCTGCGCGGGACCCGCTGACGCGCTGCTGCAGCACTCGCCGCCGCCGTCCCGTTGCCGCGGAGACCAGTGAGGGTCCGCGCGAGCCCGCCACCGCCCGTCTACTCCCGGGGAGGCAGTGCCGCAGCTTTAAGCGCGCGGGCGGCCCGGGAAGCGGGGAGGTGACGGCGAGCGCGACGGGCTCGCGCCGCGAGTGCGTCACGCGCAAGCCCCGCCTGCAGCCGCCTCCCATTGGCTGCTGCGCCGGCGCGCTCGGCCGGAGGGGGGAGCCTTGCTCGCTCCGCCGCCGTCGCCGACGCGCGCGGCATCTCCCCGTCGCCGCGGGAAGCTCCTCTGCGTGTGAGCTCCAGTGGTGCCGTCATCCCCCACTTCTCTCTCCCCAACGAAGGGGGGGAAGGGAAGGGGGGAAGATTGGGATTTCCTCGCAGCCCTGTGTCGTGTGAGCCCCGGGCCGGGTCGCGAGAACCTGGAGGGCTGAGAGTGGGGGGGTGGGGGGTGAGCAGCGCTAGAAAAGCGGGAGGAGAAGGATCCCGCTGGGTGGGCCCTCGTCGGCACACGTGCGTCCCAAGGGACCCGGGAGGTCCCCGTGACCCGAGAAAGGCTTCCCGTCCTCGCGCCTCGCTAATTGGGAGGGGCGCCGTGGACGCGCGCGAAAGGCTAAGGGGGCACGGGGGAACGCGACGCTCTCCTCCTCCCCGCCGTCCCCGCAGCGGCGGGCGGGACGCGCCGCGAGGTGTGAGGTCCAATTAGGGACGCGGGGACGCCCCAATTAGGGGGTTCCGCGCGCGCGCGTTCCCCATGTCTTTCCTCCGGGATCTCCCGCTCAGTCCCGACGCGCGCTTCAGGGCGTCACCCCCCTACATCCCCTACAGACCAACCCCCCTTCCGTTCCCTATTCTTTTTCCCTTTCAATTCTCTGGGAAAGTCGGGGGACGCTCCAGGGAAGGCGCGTGGTGGGCGGGAAGGGACAGGTGGGAGAGTGGAACTTTCATTCCCCAGGAAGATCCGCTCCTGCTTTGTCCCTCCCTCGGAGTCTCACAGAGGGAAAAGCCACCACGGGCCCGGAAGCGCCTCCGGCCTGACCAGGCAACCGCTACCGATGGAAGATGCGACTGGGGACGAGGGTTGGTGGGGCATGACTTACCGGGAGGCGACCTGCCTCCCCTGGAAGAGGAAGGGCAGAAGAGGCGTGCTACCCTTGGAAGGATGTAGAGGTCTTGCGGACCCCTGCCCCGCTTACCCCGCATCGTGGAAGGGGGAGATGGAGCGGGGCGAGGGATCGTGAAGGTCGCCTCGCGATCGCGGGGAGGGGGAAGCGGCCCGGGAGCGTGAAGAAGGGCAGCGGAGAGGAGGCTCGTTCCGCGCCTGCGAGTGCGACAGGTTTCAAGGGAGGACTGCGACCATCCCCGATCGTTCGTCCCCGTAAGGGGCGGAGCGGGTCCCGCCTGTTCCAAGGGCTAAAGCGCGTGCTCGTAGAGGGTGGGAGGTGGTGCTCCGTTGCCGCCTGCGAGGGTCCCCGACCGGCTGCGCAGGCTCTTCCTTCCCCCACTGACTGCTCCGGCCCCCCCGTTCCCGGGAGGATGAGGCAGCCTTCCGGGAGCGCGCCGTCACGATTTCGCCCGGAGTTGCCTGGCGCCCGCCCGATCGATGATGCGCGTCCCGGCGGCAGCCGCGCTGCTCGCTCGCCCGCGTTCCTCCGGGAGACCGCGGGGAGTTTCCGGCCGACGGCAGCTGCGGCGATGGCGCCCGGAGCAGAGGACGGGGAGATCCTGGAAATCTTGAGAAATCGGGCGTTTTCGCGATCCGCGGAAAGCGAGGCCCTCCGGGAAGGGTGCGCGCCTTCGGATCCACCAATCGGGCGCGCAGCGTGCCGGCGAGCGTGCCCTCGGGAACGGGGGCGGTCAGCAGCCTGGGGTGCATCTCTGGGGTTCCCAGGAGCTTCCGTTCTCCCCTGTCCCACGGCCCGCTCAGAGCCCCCTCCCCTCCTCGGGGTAGAGCCCGGACGAACCGGGTTCTCGTTCCGGCGGGGCGCGTCGGTGGGCGTCATGGCAGAGGGGAAAATCGGGAGGGCCACTGCTCCGCTCTTCCGGCGGCCTGAGCGCAGGTAAAAGAGTTCGGCTCCGACTAGGGCACTACGTGGGCAGAGGCAGCGGGTCGTGAGAACCGCGTAACAGCCGGCCCAGTAGGGAAAGACGGCCAGCCCTTCCGCTCTCGCCCTTCCACATCCGCCTTGGTCACTGGAGGCAGGCATGGTCCATGGTCACCAGTAGAGTCTTCCGGAGGGAGTCTTGGCCCGGGAGTCCTCGCCGTCCTTCCTCCGGGGAACGTCTTTCGTCAGACCCCTTGAGAGCGGATTTCTCCTTCCCCAGGGCGAAAGGATGCAGGCCTTCCCCTTCCCTGACACCGGTCCTCGGGAGGAAGGAAGGCCCAAAAAGGGGCAGACGGCCGGTCCCACGCAGGAGCGTGTGCTGGTGCCCCCTGAGTCCCTTTCTCGTCGCCCTTCACCAGCGCACGTCCAGTGCAAGCAGATGGCTCTTACGTGCCAACGAAAGGCACCCCTCCTCGATCGCTATGGGGGCAGCAGCGCTCTTTCCCACTCCCAATGGATCGGCCCGCGGCTCGCTGTCAGCTCTCAGGATCTCCGGTGGCAATTCTTTCAGCGGTCTTGCAGTCACCGCCACCCAGGTCGCAAGGCCTGTGCCAGCCGCCAAAGTATGCGCCATCCCGCCCGAAGGCAACTCCAGGACAGCTACGCATCAGCCCCTGGTCCTCGCCCAGGACGAGAGCAGCCCCCTTCAGGTGGGTTCTTCCCGGGAATTTTCGGAAGCAGGGGCGGCGCTGACCTGGCCATGGCCCGGGGAGGGCACGACCTCTGCCAGGGGAGCGGGCCGCGGCGCCAACTGATTTGGGAAAAAGGGGTGTGTGAGATTGGTTCCCGCCATCTCCAAGAGCTCCTTCGAGCGCCGAGATGGCGTGCGCCACGTGGAGGTCGGCAGCGTCCTGCAGACAGTCAGGCGGTGGACTGCGAGGCCGCGGGTGACCAGATGGCGAGCGCTGAGGCCAAGCCAGGTCAGCCCTTCCTCCCACCAGTCCTCGAGAGGTCGGCGCGCTTGGCCAAGTGCTCTCCTCAGGCAACTACTAAGGGGTCAGAGCAGCGGCTTCTGTAGAGCCTGATGACCTTTGCTTCCGCGGACCCCTGAGGTGCTCGGCCTTAACCCAGGTCGGTGCCAGGGGCGAACGATTTTGCGGATGGGGATGGCCGTACTCCCGGGTCTCCCCCCTTCCCAGTCCCTTCCCCACGGTCCCTGATTCTACACCTGACCCTCTTCCTGACTCTGACCCAGTCACTGCCCCATTCCTTCTTCCTCTCCTGACCCAATTCCTGCCCGTCCACCGCAGCACCTGCTACCACCGACTTAGAGGGAACTTGCAAAGCACCAAGCCGCGGAACCGGAGTCCCAGAAGTGCTCCGGGGCTCAGTATTTCCCTCCTGCCCAGGAACTCCTTCTTTTGTGCCTTTGTGTCCTCTCCGCGAAGGTCGGGACTCAGCCATCGGGTAGCTCCGCCCATCCAGCCGGAGCGCCGCGCCGGGCAGGGCTCAGGCAGCGCTGTGGGACGGGGAGACGGAGGCATGGTGACGCCGCTGCCTTCCCAGGTTTCCGCAGGACTTTGGGTGGGGCACCAGGAGGACCCCTTCGTGGATGGAGGAAAGGGAAACGACCCGCGCTCTACGTGAACTCCGGCAGGAGCTCCAATGGCGGCTGGCTCCGGGATGGGAGGCACCCTGACTCTGGGGATCGCAGGGACACTACCCCTGCCTTTCTCTTCTCCCTTCTTTCATCCTGATCCGGCGCGCTTCCCGCCCGCCGGCGACGGGGAAAGCGTCCCAAGGACCCCATGCAGGGGCACGCCTTCACCCCCTCTTTCCCGCAAAAAGACAAGGCCGCCATGCCGCCAGCACATCCGGGTGGTCCATAGCGCGGGGAAGGAAGCGGTCCTCGAAGGCTCCAGAGCGGGAGCAGAGGGAGGGGCGGCCTCTCCCGGAGGAGGAGTGCGGGAGCAGCTCCACTGGCGCGGGCGACCGGTCCGCTGCGGCTCTCGCCGTAAAGGGAACGCAGCTGTGATTCGAGGACAGGGAAAGGACAGGGCAGCTACCGGGAAAGAGAAGGAAGAGGAGAAGGAGGGAGGGAGTCGCCTTTTGGCGGCTTCTCCGTTGCGCCGCTCGTGTCGATTCCATGGAGGCGTCAAAGCGAGTTCTTCCGCGGCGCCTCCCCTCCCCGCCCCTCTCGATCGTCCATCGCCTCCTCTTCCCATGCCCCCAGGCGCAGTGGCCCGCTGCCCTCTCCCCTTTCGCGGTAGCAGGACCTGCATAGGGGCACCGCGCCCGCGGGGAGGGAAGGAGGATTCATCACGCCGGAGGGCGGAGGGGAAAAGGGTGGGCGTCCGCGAAGATCAATCAGAAATTTATTTTGGGGGCCCTGGGGACCTACGGGAGAGCCTCCAACTGCTTTCGACTCCCGCTTCGTGGTGACCCCGCCTGTGGAGTGCCGTGACACCTGTTTAGTCACTAGACGGATGCATCTTGCTTTTTTTTTTCCCCTCTAGGGCCACCTTGCCAGCAGAGGGCATCCCGCTGGAGGCGAAGACGGGAATGCTGCGTCGGACGGAAAAGACCCTCTCCACTTCTTCGCTTTCCGTCTTCCGGGGTTGCGCGGAGGAAGGAGGGGCGGATCGCGTCCGGGTGCCCAGGAGGATTCCTGGAACGCGTTCTGCAGGAGCACTCCCACCCGCCCAGGACAAGCTCGAGGCCGATCAAGAAGGGCGGTCCCGCAGGCTGCAGGGAAACACGTTGGAGAAACCCTGGACGCCAGCCGCGCATCGTCCGGGGAGGAACGCGTGGGTTGCCGGAGCGACGGCCTCCTCGGAACTGTTTTCAGGCGCAGCCACTGCCTCTGTTCCTCCTGAAGGAAAGAAAGCTTGGGGCCGGAGGTAGGAGGAGGAGTCGCGGACCTAGTGGAGGCTGCCTCGAGACCATTTTCAGTGCTTCCGGGCATCCTACCGGACCCTTGGCAACAGGAAAGCATCCCCAACCCAGCCTCCCGGTCCTCTGGATGCGCGCACTTTTCTCGTTTCCGCGCTCCTGCTCCCAGAATGCTTCAGGAGCGGCGTACGGTGTCCCCCTCGAGCTATGGGGCTCGTCTCGTCCCCATCCCGCAACCCAAGCGTCCTATCCAGAGACGCGCAAAGATCCATCCATTCCCTTCTCCTCTCTCCTTTTATCTCGGATCAGCGAGGAAAGATCGTCGCATCAGCATCTCATCCTTGCTAAGGTGCTCGCGCACCATGGACAAGGCCGCGGGGCAGCAGCTCGCCCGTACTTTTCTGCCCGTGTCCGCGGCGCGCCGCCAACCACCACAGTTGGGGGAGAAGCGAACCCCAGTGTGCTCGAGGGCATGAAGGAGCGCCTTCCATGCAGGACCATTGGGAAGTGGGCGTCCTGTTGGCCCGGGTCCTCCAAGAAAGAAGGAGAGGGCAAGGAGGGGGGGAGGGGAAAGGGAATTTCTCAGCCTCGGGTCAGCCTGCCTGTCGCCGCTCAGCGTCTCGAGAGGCGCGCGGGCTGCCAAGGCCTTCCCTGACCCCAGGAATCACGGAGGATCGTGCTGACCGTTTCTCCTGATTGTTATTTATTAGGTCATTAAACGTGAGGAAGAGGCACGCGATGTGCTGCAGGGGCCCTCCTCCGCCCGCCCCTTCGGCCGCGTGGCCACCATTGTCAGCGTCTGTCAATTAGCCGCCGACGAGTCCTCGCGTCCGCGCAGGCCGAAGTCCAGCGTAGGCGCCGGGCAGATGCTGCCAGCAGCCCGGACCACGCATGGCAACGGACGATCGCGGAGGAATCTCCTTCGCTTCTCTCCCTCCCTTTGCGCAAGTTTGGAGGCTGCGGTGCAGCAGCCGAGCATCTCGTCGTCTCGCCCTGCTCTCTCCCGCCGAAGCCCCGCCCTCCACCGTTTGTAGGTGTCTCCCGGCGGGAAAAGTCACAGCTCATCCTCCTCCCGCCTCCCATCCCTGTGCCGCCGGGAATCGGAACGGATCCGTCCGAGAGGCGCTTTAAACAATGCCTCTGAAGTCCAGGGAGCGGCGGGACGTTCGCCGGAACGCCCAGGAGCAGATTCTGGGAGCCAAGTTCAGTGGGCCCGGGAAGCCTTTTGCGCCCCGCTGCCAAAAGGTCAACAGTGCGCCGCTGCCGCGTCCTTCGCAACCGCGCCGTCCCGTTGACGTAGCGGGGAAGCGCGCTGGAAGGTGATGAGCGGAAACGAGATGGAGGCAATCAGGACGCGGCATCTGCGTCTCAAGACGTTTTGGCATGCACTGCGTCGACGGTGTTCTTCCCCCCCTCCCTCATAATCATCTACAGGGCAACAGACGCATCCTGCAGGAACCGGGATTTAGGACAATCAATCGCGAGAAAGATCTGCGTGGAAACTGCCGTCGCATCAGAGCTCCTGCTGCTCGGATCTGGAGATAAAAACGAAGAACATGATGCACCGCACTCGACTCTCTCTCCCTCCTTTTCTTCCTCCTCCTCCTTCCCCCTTCCTCCTCTCTTCCACCTCCACTTCCACTTTTCCTCCTCTCTTCTTTTTCCTCCTCCCCATCAAACCTATAAGACGCGGATCGACGACGAATAGCAAGAGTAGATGGGAACCCTTTCCGGAAATGCCCAAAGCTGCCGAGTCCCCCGCGCCTATTTCGCCCTCGGACGACTGAAAGACCGTCGGGCCGAGCCGAATTTTGGACGCGGCCGCTCCGAGCTCAGGGAACCTTCGCTCGCGGGGAGGCTGAAGCGTCTTCGGGTGCACGCCGCAGGGAGGATTCGAGTGAGTCGTCTGGGACAAGGACCGCGGCTTGTCTGCGTCGCACTTGCGAAGAAAATTTATGCCTCGTGGAGTTCCTCTGGCGCCTCATCCCGCGAGGCTGCTCCGATCAATTCGCGGCGCCTTCTCGCGGGCGTCCTCGGAACTGGGGCTTCGCAACAGCCTTCGGGGCACGCTGACAGAGAAAAATTGACGGCTGGTCATTTGCGTCGGTCGCGCTCCCGGCTGGTAAGCGGCATGACATTCCTGGCTCCCGACGATCTGCCGGTGGGGAGTTTCGACGTCGGTACGCAGTCCCCTCCTCCCTTGAGGGAAAGCACGCGTGAGCCCGGAAAGAACGAAAGAAAGTTGGGCTGGTTGGCAACCCCAGAGAGAAACCCCTCCGACTTCGCATCTGCGGCGCGCGCCGCCCGGGTCCTGGGTCATTAAACGCGAGGGGCCCGGGCTCGAGGGAGGGGCCTTCCGCGCCGCGACGCTCGGCTCACGTGCGAAGGAGGCTGGGAGTCTGCGGGCTGCCGCGCGAGGCGCAGGCCCTCAGCTGTCCGCCGGGGCGAGCTGGCGGAGCAGCTCCACGATGCGCCCGTCCGCGCGCGCAGGCGAATCTCCGAGGGCGCCGCAAGGCGGAGGAGCCGGGCACCTCTGGGAGCACGAATCTTCTTTCGCTCCCTTCCTGGTTCACTTCTCCCTCATTGTTGCGTGTGAAAGGTGGGGTGAATCTCGAAAAATGATGTTGAAGCAGTAAGACGGATCGTCGTGATGAAAACTGAGAGAAAAGGAGAGAGAGGAGAAAAAAAGGAAAAGGAGGAAGAAGGGGGAGGAGGAAGAGGAAGGAGGAAGAGAGGAGAAGGGGGAAGAGAAGAGGAAGAGGGTGGAAAGGGGAAGTGGAGGAGGAGGAGGAGGGAAAAGAAAGAAGGAGGAAGCGAAGAGGAAAGGGTAGGAAAAGAGGAGGAGGAGGAGGGGAAAAAGAGGAGGAGGGAGGGAGGGAAAAGGAAGGGTGAGGAAAAGAGGAGAAGGAGGAGGAGGAAGATGAAGAGAAGAAGAAAAAAAAAAAGCAGAAAAACGCGTGCCTGCACGCCTTGGAAGTGCACCATTCATCTTTAGCGCGTCAACGCAATCAAAATGTATTTAATGGAATGATTTATCTTCAATAGATCACTCCTTGCTGGGCTCGGGATGATTAATGCTCCCCGTTTTTCAATTTGTTTCCCATCACAAAACCGAGGGATTTGAGGTCGCCCGGGGCTTGAACACCCTCCAGACCTCCAGAACGGGAATGCTCGCAGCGGAGGAATTCCTCGCCGACGAGTCCTCCGCCGCTGCCGGGATCGCGAGGCGCGGGGAGCCTTCCGCAAGTCCGCTCCCTGGCCGGGATGCGGAGGACATCGCACGGAGAGCGTCAGAGCTCACTCCGTCGTCCTTTCACAGCCTCCACCCCAACCCGCCTCTGCGTGGGGGCGCGGGAGAGAGCGGCGCTCCTCGGGGAGACAAGCACGACTCATTGTCCTTCAACACGGCGCGGTTTCCAAGGGCTGGCGTCGTCAACGAGCAGCCCGGAAGAGGCCCCGAGAAGGTTGTTCGTACCTCTCTAATGAGAGGCGTGGAAGGATCAGAACCGGCATAAATTTCGGGGAAGGGAGAGGGGGGGAGGGGATGATGTGCGCTCTTGCGCATCCGGCACCGCCTGCCCTTCCGTCGCCGCGGCGACCCCTCATCATCCGCTCCTCGGGAACGCGGCGGCTTTTGGCTCTAGCTAGAGGTTCCCAAAGTCGGCAACCACCGGGTTCCCGTGGTGATGCCTGTGTTTCTGTAGTTGTGGAGTCGCCCCTTGGGCGAGGGTGGCTATCGTGGAGCGCTCTCATTGGCTCGGCTTGTTCTCACTCGCCTCTCGCTTATTGTGAGGGTGTCCGTCGGTCGCAGTCGGACAGCTTAAGCTTGCGTCCGTTCGCGCGCTCCCTTCTCCCCGCTCGTGTCTGGCGCTGCGCCGCGGAGCCACACGGAGGCTCTCGGTCTCGCTGGGACGTTGACCTGCTTCCGGGAGGCGGGCCTCGGAGTACAACACTCAAGACTTCCATCGTCTGGAGAGTTTCCAGAGGTGGATCTGCTCGGCTCGCGTCCCGGCACCCTCCGCGTGTCCAGGTGCTGCATAGGTGGCGCGTGCAAATTGGGTGCTAATGCAAGGGATTCGTAGGGCTATGCCTGGGGTGGGGAAGGATGTGGGAAGGCAGAGGAGGGCCGACAGCCTAAGAAGCACCGAGCTTTCTTTCGGGAGCGTCCGTGATGAGTGCCCGCCCCACAGGCCCCACGTAAAAGGCGCGCGCGCCGACTCGCCCTGCGGGATGTGTAATCCCGAACGAAGGTCTCGTGGTTGAGACCCGCTCGCTTGCCTTCCGGGCTTCATGAGCGGCTGTGCCATGCTGAGGGACGGCACCTTCTTCCCCTTCTTCTCCCTTCCTGCCTTTCGTGCGAGGCACTCCCCACGCCCACGAGGACACCCTAAGTGGAACCGAGAACACTCGCGCTACTGCCGCCGCATGCTACCTCTCCGTTTCCATGGTTCTCGACACTCTTGGGAACGAGTTCCGCGCTTCATCTCGATGTGAATTGATGGTCGAAGTTCAATGCCGCGAGGCAGGGTGCGCGCGTGGCCGCTGCCCGGCCGCCTCCGTGCTTGGGCGACCAGCCGCAGACCCGGCTGCCAGGACAGAGATGCGGCTGCCGCCATGCGGTGCTCAAAACCATCGGCAGCGAGAACCTCCAGGAGACCTGCGCGACGCCCACCATCGCGCTTCTGACGCACACGATGGAGGGCGCTCTCCACGCTCATGCGTGCGTCCCTTCTCGCATTCTTTCTTTTGGGAAGGATCCTTTCTTCTTCAGCCATCCTTCCCTTCTTGGATTGCTGTCCCTCCTCCCGTAGATGTTGCATCCATTTCCAGCAGAGGTCATTATCTCCCGTTGCTGACCGCTGAAGTCTCGGTTGTAGCTGTTCAAGAAATCTTGCTCTCCCTTCCTAGAGAATAACATCGGAAATTCATCACCCTTCGGGCA
This sequence comes from Raillietiella orientalis, assembly GCA_036172245.1. Classification (NCBI taxonomy): domain Eukaryota; kingdom Metazoa; phylum Arthropoda; class Ichthyostraca; order Raillietiellida; family Raillietiellidae; genus Raillietiella; species Raillietiella orientalis. The sequence goes on along the minus strand of JAYWIR010000002.1, from coordinate 6,608,738 downwards.
CACACGCGACCTCTTTCTAGGATGCTGCGGGATCATGAACCTCTGGACTCCAAGCGGACGGCGCGCTCCTGGAGGGAGTGGATGAAGATCGCGTCGCGGGCAACTGGCGGAGCACCAACGTGGGGCCCGTCTTCGAGGAGGGGTGTGCCACTCATCCGCCGGCAAGAAGCTCCCTTTCCTCCTCCGGAAGACCGCCGCGCGGCAAACCTCCACGCCTTTGTCGACCTCTTCTCGAACCCTTGTTCTCGGGGAGCGACACGGTTCTTCCCGCGGTCCCAGGCGGTCGAGACGCAGCTGCGGTTTCCTAGCCCCGTGCGGAGACCGGAATCTGGCGATGGCCCATTGAGCCGGTCCGTGAAGAGGGAGCAACTGCCACCGTGGATCCCCGCGACAAGGAGAGGAACGCACGAGAACAGTGCACTCTCCCTGCAGCAGCAGGCGGTGCTGCTTCAGCTCTCGGAGGTCCGTCACCGAGCATCCAGGGCGCAAAAATCCCAGGCATCCGCCCCTCTTGTTCCCTCCCTTCTTCCCTCTCTCCCTCCCCTCGCTTCCCGAATAATAAATCTTTAATAAAGAGCTCAAGGATGCGAGCCAGGCGCTTCGCGCGACGCGAAACTCGCCCGTCGCGATGCGCTGCCGCGTGCTCGGCGTTCGGCGGGGAAGAGAGAGGATGAGAGGTAGATGGGAAGAGGAGGAATAAGACAGAGGGAAGGAGGAGACTCCGAAAGGAGATCCCGGAAGCTGGGCATCCGGTCCGAAGGTGTGCTTTTCGGCCCCCAGGGAGGCTGCGCGCGCACCAGTCGTCCCTCCTCTTTGTTAGTGCCCCGTCGTCGCCACCCGATCGCTGCGCCGCGCTCAGGGTCCAGGGCGCAGCAATCGACTCCTAGCAGTAGATTTTTGCCATCTCGGAGGATGTGATGCAGGGACTCCACCTCTTGCATGAACGGTCTCAAAGGAAGGCCGTTTGCAGGAAGCGAAGCAGCTGTGTTTTTGGATTTGCTTTTTCTTAAAGAAGAGGAGAAACGCGGAAGCGCCGTTCAAACACGTCTTCTGCAGTCTGTGGAATGTCCGGAAGTCGCTGTCTCCGAGAGCAAAGAAGCCCTTGCGGCGTCCTGCCAGCGAGGCTGTACCACTGATTCCATAATCGCGGACAGAGTGATGCGCTGGAGGGCGGTGGTCCGCGCGAGAAGAAAGGCAGCAGAAGCAGAAGAAGATCCCAGTTTTTCCGAAGCTGTTGCGCTTTTTTGCCGAAGTCAGAGGTCGATGCTTTGTTGATTCGTGGCGACTCGCGTGTCCCTCGAGCTTGGAAAGTTCTCGCACCTGTGTCGTGTCCAGAATCTGGTCGCTGCTTTCCCTCACCCTGGTGCCACAGGAGCCAAGCATCACCGAAATGCTGTTCCTGCAGACGCCTCTACGACCAAGAAGGGCAGTTATTTCCGGTGCAAAGGAAGAAGTCGATTCATCTCGAAGCGGGGATGGGAAAGCGGAGACCCCAAAATAGAAGCGTGGTTGCAGACTCCGACTCTCCTGAGGTTCCTCTCGCGAGTTTATGTTTGCTCTTTCACTCCCAGAGGTGCAGGTGAGCTCCAAAGGTACCCGGATCGTCCCCTCCACGCAGACAGTCAATGAGCGCGCCGCCGGGAACGACGACGCTGACCATACGGATGCCACGGAGAAGAAAGATGCTTGCTCAACCCTTGCTGCTCCTCTGTCACACTCCTGGAAGTTGGCCAACCAGGGGCACTCGGAAGCCACCCCCCCTCCACTCTTGGGCTGCGACCCTCTGACCACTCAGTCGTCAGCTTTCTCCTATTGCCTTCTTCCTTCTCCGAGGGCCTTTCCTGAGGGCATGCGCGAGCGCAGGTCCGTCCCATATCCTCGAACGGGGCACTTGTGCAGAAATTAGGAAGAGGTCTCGCTGCCCCCCTGAAACAAACGTGAAGTGGCGTCATTTCTTTTCCGTTTTTTTTTGTTTTTTCCTTCCTCTGCATTCGAGAGAGGCAGCTGAATAGATAAACATCTATATTTGTATCCCCATCAGATAAAGCACAGGGACCTTATGACAAAGTCGATTTACGCTTCCTCTGGAATTCTCGTTCCTAAAGGAGTCTGCGAGATCTACGGAAGATCCAAGTTTTCCTCCTAACAAGGTGGTCAGTTTGTGAACCCTTGAGCACTGATCGCGAAGGTCAGCTGGCCAGCACGTACATTCGTTATGAGTCCTTTGCAATAAATTTGTCAACAGATGCTGAGGAGGGTATGACAAGAGCGAGGAGGCAAGCGCAGAGGGCAATTAGAGAACCAAATGATCAGATAACCACAGAAGAGAGTCAACGATGCGCTGGAAACTCATCGATGCTCCTAGCAACCGTATTTCATGAGGAGGGACGTTTTAAGTGTCTTCCCAATCAGCGGAGCCGAAAATAAACAAAAATCTGTCACCAGACATCTCTTTGCAGCTTGCACTGATTGCCTGTTACCTCTAGAGCCAGGCGGTGGCAAACGACCCAGCGGTCTACTGCCGCTGCCAGTGGTCTCCACGATCGTGAGAGAGACGGGCCTATCCAGAGAGCCCGTTCAAATAGACGACCGCACGTTCACGCCCCTATTTGGATCGCGGTTGCTGCGTCTCTGAGGTTTGGTTTCTCCTGGCTACGGCTCCACTGCGAGGAGTGAACCTTTCCGGCCTCCTTTGATTGTCTCCTCCTTTCCTACCCCTTCCTCCTTTCCACTATCCATCCTCCATCCTTCCCTTTCTCTGAAGAAAGGGAAAACCCTTAGCGACAGATGCGGTGCATCGGTTTGGGAAGCTCTTCCGTTTGCAACAGCCGTTTCCCAGGGTTCCGGAGAATCTATGACGTCCACGGGGTCTCTTAGTTGAGGACTGTTCCAGAGACCAGTTCAGTGGGACGTCCGATTGCCCTGGGGAGAACGCTCGCTCAGCATCGGCCGCCTGTCCCAGCACTGAAAGGAAGATTCGAGCCAGAAGCTCTGAGAAGCACAGGAAACTCTGGGAAAATCCACAGCACAGGGCCAATATGACGAAAGGATGGTTTGCAGATCACCTGCAAGAGAGGACTGAATCGTGGCGAAACGCAAGCATCTCCTCGGCTTTCTCATCAGATCTTCCGTCCTTCGATGATGTGAAGCTGGCAGCGTTCGTCGGTTCCCCAAAGCCCACTTGTCTGCTCCAAGTACTGGAAGTGGGTTCGCTGGCGCACTCCCGCCATCAGATCCGAAAACGGATGCAGACGTATTCTGGGAACAGAGAGAGCAGCATTGCATCGCGAGCATCCCATCTTGCAGCCTTCATCTCCCTTCAACCTGCTAGTCTTCCCTCGGATAACGAAAGGATAGTGCCTAAGACAACCAGGATACTTCAATATAGGTCTGGTCGACACGGAGGGCTTAAGTGGAGCAAGGCATTTCAGGAAGCTGCATGCAGGAGATCTCGTCGTATGGAGTCCGGCAATGACATTCCAGATGTACGACACCTCCTCCATGACGAAAACCATCATCAGATCGCAGGCTCTATTAATAGCCAGCAACGATAATGAGCGTTTCCAAATGAGACTATTAATCATGTGAGTCCATTACATATAGGTTACACATGCATGCGCTACCACTCACCACGGTTGATCAATGGCGCCGCTGGCATCACGAAAGTTCTTCCCTTACTGATTTCCAATCCGTCCTGTGAGTAATTAACCGTTGAGGTAGCAGCAGCGAACTTTTTCCCGAGGAAACCCTTCCAACCTACAACCGATGGATTACATTTGATCCACTGGTGACTAGCCTAATGATCCATTCCTGTGAATGGCGTCCCATCTCCCTCTGTGTGTTGCGTACATAGGTGCGTATAGGAAACCAAAAAAAGCACACACACACACAAAAAAAAAAACGCGCTGCAGCGATCTGTTGTGAAGATAACGACACGAAGGATGTGAGGTCTTCATCGTAGCAAGCAGAGATTTTCACGAGGCACACATTGAGCGGCACATGTACCACTTCACAGCAAGAAGAGGAGGCGCATTCATTCTATGGCCAGGAGGGCATGCGCCCAGCTCACGAATTTATCTTAACCCTGCCAACAAAAAGAAAAAGAAAAAAGAAAATGCCTTTGGCGAATTTCATTGTGTGCAGAATAGATAGAAACGTGTACATGTATACTCTCGATGCTGAACTTACACTCGCATGCATTTTCATCCCATAATAAAACAGCGGTGAGGTTCTCAGACTTCGATCCCTCTATTAAATGGAAGGAAGCACTTGGAAACTCCACTCGGGTTCCTTGCAGCTCCGCCTCCAAGAGAGTGCATCAATCCCCGGAACCATTTTCAAAGTGCCTTCCATAAGCTCAGCGAAAAAAAACTTACTTCTAAGACTGGGAAATTCAACGTGGGTATTCCGCATCCAATCCCGCCATCCATCGAGCAGTTATAGGAGCGCATTAAAGGGGAAAATTCCACTGTTCCGATCTCGGAAAAGTTGCCGCTCCCTGTTTCCGAGGCAAGTACCAAACTAAGAAGAAATTCGGAAAGGCAGAAATCCAGCACTCCTTATTTCATTATTCTGCGAGCTATCTGTCCCATACTGCTTTAGTAGGTTCGCGATCCATCTTTCAGCACCGTGTCACGCCCTCCAGAAATCGCGCGCCACGCCGAGCACCCTTGTTTCACGCAGCTAAGGTCACCTGAGGGCACTTCGACCTGCTTCCAGAGCGCTCTCCCAGAGTTCAGTCACATGCTCGTTTCAGTGCTCATGATGAGTGCAGAAACAGAATGTGATTGCTCGTCACACACACAGACAGACAGATACTCTCCGCTGACTCAAAATCGACAGTTCACACGAAACTGAGGGCGGAATGACCCCAGTGCACGCTATAATTCAGCATCCGCTTTTTATAAGATGAGGTCTGATGAGGTCGTATCCTACACAAAGTGCTAATTTGAACGGTTCCCTTCAATAGCCGCTTTGTTTTCGGCTCAGCAGATGCCAAAACAAATACCGAACCAAAAGCAAACGCGCATAGAGACCGATGATGATGACCAAAGAGAAATTCGTCATTTTTTTCATTTTTTTTTTCTCCTAGGAGTTTTGATCAAAGTGGCATGATGCATACGGACACATGACACTTTGTCGCACGCAGTTTAGTGAAGATCAAGGTTAAAGGTTGCGGGTGGAGTAGCCAAAGCTGCTGGAAAATGCTGCGATCCTTCTTGTTTCTGCAAATGATAAACACCTCCAAGAGAAGCGATCTTCCTTGAGATAGTGAGAGTTTTTCTTAAGACAAGATGACAGGGTCATCTGATCTGACTTCAGTTGCCTTCTGCCATTGTACCATGTCTCTTCTAGGTTGAGGATTTCACGAAGAGGACCGTTCCTTGGTGATGACAGCAAAGAAAAGCTCTGCACATCAAGAACAGTTTCGCTTCCTGCCGTACGGGCATGGAAAGTCCTACAAGAGCACTGGGTCCGGCCCAGATTTCCTTGACCAGTGAGTCGGAAAAGAATTTCTCACCTGATCAGAACAAGAATGCTCCCGGCGTCGTCTTCAGGTGAACAGCCTGCGGCGGAGATGCAACATGTCCAGCTGCGAACTGGAGCTCCGACGAGTGGCCAAGCTGACCAGGAACAACAACCGGATCTTCTGCCTGCCCGCGAACGGTAGTGACTGGTTGTAGGAAACCTTTCGCGCATGGTTCAAGAACAAAGTGAGCCCGGAGATGCTGCAGAGACTGCTGCACAGAACTGCTCGCTACAGAACGCCATTGTGCAGCCCACCACGTGTGAGTGGGAGCAAACAACCTTCCTAGCAGCGGCACTGCCCTTCTTCAGAGAGCACCTCGGCAGCATCCAGCCGGACAATGGGAAGTCTGTCGTGAAATCTCGGAGCGAGATTAGGAACTAGGTGGCTGGAGCAAGGGTCAGCTCACGGACTCTGCGACCCCAAGTGCCCCACCGAAGGAACTATTGAGCTGAGGCGAGCTGTTGGGAATCCCACAGGAAGACCTCAAGTGGCCCCCAGACCCCAGCGCTGAAGAACAACCGGGCTCTCCCTCTGAAATGGCAGGAGTCGGCATTTCTAGTGTTGCACTGGGGCCTTCCCAGCAACGCCTGCCATTATCACTGGACGAGGGGGGCTGTGGACTCAAACTGCTGCAGGTGCAGGGAACGGGAATCCTTCCCGCATCTGCTTGTAGGCTGCCCTCCGGTCCCTGTGGCTACCTTACGCAACGGTCCTTGATGCACCTTGCTGAACAATTCCAGGGACGTGATAAAGCGTCTCTTCGTGCCCGATGCCCTTTCGCCTGCTGCAGCCCTAGAAGTTCTTTGCTGACTACGTAAGATTGTGGCGGTCTGAAGCTACGCGGGAGGAGGACGGCGCGCTATATACGACATCTGCTTCGCCTTGCACTTCCTGCGGACGGCAGCTAGATGATCCCACCTGGGACATACTCAGATGGAACTTGCTGGCATCCTGGAAAGGATGCTGAAAACGTCCTCCAGCGGACAGCGGTCCCTTTCCTACTCCTCTCATTTTTTTTGTTTTATTTTCATTTTTGTTTGCCCCTTCCCCCTATACTGTCCGGGCAAATCTCGCGAGCCTGCGTGCCGGACTCTCGGCAGGTTCTGAACTCTTTCGGACGATATAGAACTGATGGCTCTAAAAATGCATGTTTATTATTTTTTACGATAAACGCCCCAGCGTTACCAGGTGTTAAACTCAGCATATCTCTATGGAGCACCAATCAATCCGCGATCCACGCTCTAGCTGGGTTGCTTGGTCAGAAACCTTCCAGAGCGTCCCTGACTCGCAATTTTTTTCTGATGAAATTCGGAGGCCGGGAATTCGGAACAAGGGTGATCCACCTACCAACGAGTGGTGTCCTTTGTCAGGTGCAGGGTTGCTCTTTTCGAGAGTGGCGAGCCGCCATGGCACTTCCGGTAGCGGGGTGGTTCCACAGTCAGCGGAAGGGCGTTGGAGAAGGACAGCACGTAGAGTGCCGGAAGAAACGCTTGCGACCTCGCATTGAGGGCTCCTGGGGAAGAGGGAAAGCCGAGGGGACCTTACGAGGCGAAAAAGCACGGAATTTTTCACAGCAGGAAGATTGGAAATTCGGGATCGATCCCGGAGTCCCAACTTGCCAGCCGGAAAGGACACCGAATTCGTATGACCCTGTAGATTCCAGGTGGCAGGTTCAGGGCATCGGTGAGTGGACCTCAACAGATGCGCCCGAGGTCCATGAGCTGAAAAGGTAGCCGAACAACAACGAAAACAGCAGAGGTTTAGAGTGGGCAGAGTGGTTTGAAGCTGCGCCCGCTTCCGGCCAACAGGGAGACGTCGCCTTAATGGATCGGAGTGAGTGATTGCAGCGTCCTCTGGCAAGCGAGCGAGATGGGTCTCCCGGCGAAGGGAACGGGGAGTGGGGACAAAGGAGAGCAAATCTCTGTGGGGCAAATCCATGGCTATGAAGTCATCCATGGAAATCATTATTCCAGTGACGCCAGCATGATGACGGGGAACCCGGTCGAGCGCTTTCGCCGGGAGGGGGCGGTCAGCCAGGCAGCTTCTGGAGGATGGTTTCCGTGGGATTTCGCGCGTTCCCGAGTCGAAGGCAGGGCGGGAGAATGCGTCCCTTCGCGGCTTCTCCTCCTCGGCGGCCGTCGACGGAAAATCCGCAAGCAGGGTGCTTTCGGATCTTGCTAGGCGTGGTCTCGGTCTTCGTGGCTTTCTCCCGCACCCTCGGAGAGATCGCGCTCGCCCTCAGCACACGCCGCCTTCTGCGAAAACCGGGTATCAATCGAATCCCGGGGTCGCAGCTGTGTTATCCCGTGCAGCCGCGTGCGCGATCGTTGCCACCAATTTCCTATGAGGACTTTACGCTCTCCGGAGGAGCCGATTTCCCAGCTCCCGGGTCCACTAAATCATCTCAAGCTGACAACCGCAAGGGGTGGGGGGGGGAAGGGGAAAGGGGGGGAGCATTAATGACCATGCAGCACGAACGGGATAGCCTCGGTACGCTTTATGGAGCCCAATGTTGGCGGTTTTGGTTGATCGGAAAGCAGCGGAATTCCCTGGCGGAATAGTTCCGGGCCCTTCCCGCCAGCGCGGGACTTTGCACACGGGGTCCCTGACAAGCGCGGGGATCCGTGGAGAAGGGAGAGGAAAAAGGGTAAGGGAAGTAGTCAGGGGACCGTGTTAGAAGGCTCTCAGGACGCGAGGCGATAACCTTGGAGTCCGACTCCTCCCCCTGGACTGCGGGCAGTGCGGATGACACTCACACGCCCGATGCCCCCTCTCTCATCTCCGGGAACTAGAGAAGCGTAGGGACGGCTTCCCCATCGCCACCTCGCGCGTCGTCCCTCGGATCCGCGCCTCCCTTGAGGGGGGGTGGCGGCACGTCGAGCGGGCTAGGACGCATTCGGCTCGTCCCATAGATCCTCAGGAGCCACGAGGACCCCTTCCCTCCCCTCTTTTTGGAACCGCGGCGGGCGCCTCTCGCCTCTCCTCAATCCAAGCGTTCCTCCAAGGAGCCGTCGGTCTGGGGAGTGACGACCGCAGCGCCACTCCCCAGACCCAGGTACCGTTGCCTGTCTGCTACACAGGAAAGTGACGAAATCCGCCCTTCCCTGCGTAAGGTTGTCAGACTGCAAGGAGTCCCAGCCACAGGGAGAGCGGATGTTTGCCGGGAGCGGAGAAATCGGATTCGGAGAAATGGATGGAGGCGGCTCGCTCCTGCCGCCCTGCTTGCGGGGGCGAGGGGCCTCATCTGACGCTGCCGCCTTCGGCGGGCTGGGAGCGGCACTCGGGGAGGCGGAGGGCTCAGCGGTCCTCCAGAAGCATCGCAGCATCCGCCACGAGCCTAATCATCACTCCTGTGGGCGACCAATGAGAGCCCGGCGCGTCTCCTTGGGAAACCGCGGTCTTGGGGAATCACGCCGGATCGCCCTCTTTCCCTCCCTCGGTTCCTTCCTTGTTTTCCCTGCCGCGCGTCCTGAGCTGGGAGGGTGGGAGGCAGGGCAAGGATGTTCACCCGTCGGCTCGGCAGCCGCCATTTTCCCACGCGGGCATCCGCGTGGCTCGTCCGCGGCGGCGCTTTCCCTGCGGCGAGGCAGCACCAGCAAGAGTGGCGCAGATATCCCCCCCCTCACTCGAACGTAAGGAACTCCGCCTCCCACGCCGCGCGAGGACTGAGGGTCAGAAGGGCAGCACTCCGGTGACTTTTAATCCCGCGATTTATTCATTTTTATTTACCCACTTTTCGCTCCCTCCCTGTCAATCGGGAACGTCCACTCCTTTGTGGGGTCCCGGTGCCACCTCGATTCCCGCTCTGCGTGCTCGTCTTTTGGCAAACAAACGAGTCGGCGCGACCTTTTCTTCCCGCCACTCTGGATCATTCCTTTCCAATAATAAAGAAATATACGAAAAATACGGTAAGAAATGATTCCGGAAAGAAAGGGGGGTCAGCGGCACGAGGCACGGAGGCCGTCTAACTGGTAAACAAGCGGGGTAGGACAGGATGACCTCACAATGGCACTTGTGGTGGCGGGAGCACTGCACCGGGCGGGCGCAGCAGAGGAGGAAATCACCACTGCCGACTGCATCTCAACCCCCACCCTGATTTTGTTTCCCCACCTTAAGGTTTGGCTCTCTCTACAAATCATTCAAAATAGGTCGATGAAATTTCTACCCGGAGCAAGGGACCCACTCCGAGGGCCGTCAGACCCCACTGAGGGAAGAAGTAGGGAGGGAGAGCGGAGGTCGAGAGAGTTCCTCAGTAAATGGATTAATAAATGAGCTTGACTGCGGAGGACCCGCGTCGGAAAGGGACTGCAGAAGGAAGGGTGGGATGTGGGTCGGTCACCTTCCACGCAGCCAGATGTCTCCAGCTCCTCCTCCGCTTAACGGGGGTAAAGGAAAGATCTTGTGGGACCTTGAACGGTCTTAAGAGGTTCCTTGGAAACGGGTCGGCATCTCCTGGGATCTCGTCGAAGGAAGGTTTCTCCAGACAGCGAGAAACGGTTGCTGGCGAAGGTGGATCTCTTCCAGGAGTGCGTACGCATCCAGCGGCTCGTGGCGCCAAGCGTCCTTTTACTACAGAGGGCAGGGAACCGACCGATTTCCTCCGGCAGCAACGCAGTTGGGCATAGAGAGCTCAGCTCAGGCCTCTACCAAGTCTGCGGTTGCGTGGAAAGATTGGCCCAAGTCCTTCCTTCCCGATTCACTGCGCCTTCCAGGTGAGTGCTCGAGGGGAGACACTGGTGAGCTCTCCGCACCACGACCCTGGTCAGTGAGACCGGCACCCGCCCTCCGTGTCCTCGTTCCGTGCCCTCGGCTTTGCTCACCACCTGGTGCTTCAACGCGTTCGGTGATACCAGACCTCGGTTGGTTCCCAGCCTTCCTGCTCCACGGTCCACTTGATGCCGCTCACCCTTGTGCTAAGCGCTGATCTGGTCGCCACCTGGACGCTGGAGGCTTCCCAGGGTCAGATTCCGCCCAGGCACCGTCGGATGCTCCCGCTGCCCTTCCGGATGCTTCGTGCAGTCTCGGCCATCTTGGAGATGAATTTCGGTTGCTTTTTCTCTCCCATTACTTGGAACTTGTAAAATCCTTCCGATTTGCTTCCTTCCTGGCGCCGTCCTCCTCGACTGTGTACCCTGGCAGGTAGCGGCGTCCTCGCAAACCCGAAAGGTGTCCCGAAGGAACTGCTCCTACAATGGCGGCGTTCTTTCCACCCTGCCTCCTCCCAGACCACATCGCGCCGTGGTGACCATCCGTTGCTGGACCTAGACCGATTCCTCCTTCAAGGGGCGGGGCGTCAGCAGAGGCCGTCTCATCTCGCCCGTGCGCTATGCCTCTTTCACCATCTTCACGCCCAGAAACGAACCCGAGGGCGGCGGGGCAGAGAGAGAAGGAAGGAAGCGCCACTTGCACAGGCCGGTCGAGGACACGAGGCTATTGGCAAGCAGCGACCTTTCCATCCCCCACTTGCGAAAGGACGACTCACCTTTGCCAGTGGTTCTCAGGAGGTCCACGCCTCCCTCCGTAACTTCAGGTCACGGATTTGGAGAGAGACAGTTCTTCCTTCTAACGATTCCGACTCTGCTGCTCCAGACTCATCAGGAAAAAGGATGCAGAAGGATTTTTATCCTGAAGAAACTTCACAAGAAGGGAAAACGAGGGATCGGTCGGAGACCGCAGTTGCGCCGCGCGATGAAGACGACGGGTGCGAGAACGGTGAGGGAATTTTCGGGAAGTTCAGGGCAGGGAAAGGCTGGAGGAAAAGGTGCAGAGGGCATGAGCGACTGGAACACGTCGCCAGTCTTCAAAGCGAGCGACGCCCCTACTGGACCCCGCGGTCCGGATTGGCACACGAGAGACGGCGAGGATTGCGCCTCGCCGGTTCACGCGCCCATCGTCTTCCTCGTCTCCTTTCGCCTCCAGTCACTTGACCCTCCCAATCTGCTGCCAAGGCTTCTTGCTGCCCTGACACGGGTGGACTTCCACCCAAGGAAAGCATATGAACAGCGGGAAAAGAACAGAATACCCTTCCCCCCCCCTCCCCAGCGGGGCGAAGGAGTTGGAAGGAATAAGGGAAGCGGAACACGAGTCGAAGTGCATGAATACCACGGACTCCCTTTTCTTTCGAATGGGTGTGAGGAGAAAGAAAGGAGTAGCAGAAACGAAAAGAGGGAAGAGAGGAGAAGACAGGAAAAAGCAAGAAGGGAGGAGGAGAGTGGGAAGAAGAGAGGAGAAGGAGGGGTGGGCATCTAGAGAAGCGAAGCAGAAAGAAAGCAGATAAAAGACTGGGAAGGGAGTTGGAGTCGATGGTGGAGACACCCCTGCGAATGAGGGAGCGTCCTTACCCCCTAATTTCGGGGAGTGCCAGTCTCTCTGAGATCAGGAGGACACGGTCTGGATGGCCGCAGGGCTTTTCTTTCTGCCGCGAGAACTGCGCGATGCAGGGGGAGGGCAGAACGGTGTCGCAAAAGGGTGGGGAGTGATTCCTGCGGGCAGTTGGGGCGCTATCCGCGACGAACGAGCTGCGGTCCAGCCCAATGGGTGTGGTCTCTCCCCTGCCCGCTTCTTCCCATCTGGCCCTTTCACCCTCTCCCTGTCCCTTCGCCTCTTCTTCCTTCTTGTCGGAACGCATTCTCTCTCCCCCGCGCTTCTTTCGTGAGCGGCGGGTGGTGGCGGCGGAAGAAGAGGGGGGGAGGATCACGCGGCAAGGTCATGTGCTCACGATGCGCAGGTGGGGGAGAGCGTTAGCGAGCTTAAGGTCCGCAAGGGGAGGCAGAGGGGACGACGGGAGCGCAGGGGAGAGGCGTGACTCCTGATGAGCGCGGAATGTCGAGGGCCAACGGCAGGAGCATCGACGGCGAGATTTGGCGCTCCGCAGGATGCCACTGTCTCCAAGGTGACGCGCGCGCTAAAGAGCTTTTCCGCTCCTTCCCCATTCTTACTCCTCACCTCCGGATCGCCTTCTCAGTGTCCCGGAGGACGTAAATCACACCCGCTTCTCCGTTGCCCTCTTCCTTTTTTTGCCTCCGCTCCCCCATTAAGAGATTTGGTGGGGATACGCGACCCTCGTCCCTCTCCCAGCTCCCCTGAATAGAGACTTCATTGGGAGCGCAATAGGGGAGCGGAAAAAGAAATGCCAACCACCCCTCTTTTTCGTCTGTTTTTTTCCTTTTTTTTTCCTTTTTTGCTTCGCCTGTCTTCCGACTGTTCCGTCTCGTTTTTGTCAGCGCCCCTCCCTCCGCGTCCCCTGCACCCCCGCGACCTCCCTCATTGTTCCAGAGCGCCAAGGTCGAGCTTCATCCGCAGACCCGGAAACTCCGAAAGGCGAGCACGGTGGCGGGCAACGACGAGGCCAATGGAGACAGGAGCTGCACCGGGAGGACGCATGACGATGAAGGCAGGAATCCCCTGGAACTGACCTCTCCTCGCGTCGGCATTGCAGGCTGATCCGCGGGCGGCGCAAACTCCCGCGTCTGCAGTGCGCTGCTCTCCAGCGGAGATCCTGGCGAAGAGGAGAAAGAATTGGGGGAGAGGAAGCCTGCAGGAGGAGGAAAGGAGAAGAAAGAGGAAGGAGAAAGAGAAGAGAGAAGATGGGAAGAAGGGAGGAGGACTTCCTTGCCCTTGCCTGACCGTTCCCATAGGCTCTCCATTCCTGGAAGGGAAGGATTGTGCTCCATGATGCTCGGTCCCGATCTCTCTCTTTCGCTAGCACGCAGGCACGTGAGATCATCAAAACGGAAGGGAGGAGCCAGCAGTATTCATAAAGTTGTTGAGAAACGACAGCAACCGTTCACCACTGTCTTTGGATTTTCGACAACCTGACTGACACCCACCATTGGAAAAGTGGACGGATTGAAGTAAGAAGACCGCATCCCACGTTGGGCAGCTTCCCGATGCAGGGCACTTTCCATTAGACGAAGGAACTTTTTTGGTTCGCTGTTTACAAATTCATCCTTGATCCGCTACCCACCCTTGAGTCCGTGAGATTACTGCACACCGAGAACGAAGCTGATAGGCTCCGCAGATGCTGCGGAAGATGGAAGGGATTTCTGGGTCACATAGCCAATCATGCATCATCAGAAAGACAGGTATTGCGGACTAGCACGACGAGCTGAACTGTTCCAGATCAGGAGGACTGCCCTGAAACATGGGATTAGGGAGCTGCCAAGCAGATCATCCCGTGAATAGACTCAAAGCTGGAACTACCACACAGCGAGAGGGAGTCGACCCTATCAGGCGTCGCTTGCTCTTACAAGCATTCACGGGCAGTGCTGGAAGAGGCGAGCAGGACGAAAGAGGGAGTGCCTCTCTATGCTAACTCCAAACGAGTACCCGAAAAAGACAAGAGAGCCAAGGGCAATGCTTTTGTAAGTTCCTTGCTATCTTGGGGTCCGGAAAATGATGGATGGAATTTAAACTTTTCGAGAAGTGCACATTAAAAAAGAAATGGCTTTCTCGTGCATGCACCATTTCTAGGATGTGTAGTTGAAGACGTCGAATGTGTCACTTCTCGTTCAGAGAGGGAGACCCTTTGGAAATACCGGGAGTAGTTGAGGAGCGGAGAACCGGTGGGATGGTGGAAATCCGCTGAGCTCAGGACCGGAAGGCGAACCACCAGCGGCTGGTTGCCATGCTCCGCAATCTTTCGAAGTTTCCCTCGATATAGCGGGCTCTGCTCGAAGCGGAAGCTCACGTATGGGGGAGATCCTCGAGCCGAAACGACTCCGACCTAGTCTTAAACCCTGTGGCTGCTGTTTGATCCGTGAAAGTTCCCGGCAGGACCACTTGGTCAAGAAGAACCGCAGACAGACCACGCATTGGACTGCAGCGCGCCCGACGCGATGCTCATCGGACTCCGTGAGAGGTGCCGGTTGCCATGGTGAGCAAGACGGTGGCTGTTGAAGTCGGAATCGGTTGAGGAGTATCGGCAGTAGGCCTCCTGCCGAGACGACCGTCCATGGGGATGGATGACTCTCAATCCTCACATGCCCGTACCCAACTGCGGGGTCAGGGCCGTTCCTTCCTCCAGGAGTCGCGTCGTCGTCGTCGTCGGAGGACGTCAGGTTCCGGCGAGTGGGAGTTGGTCGTCTCTAAGGAAAGGCAGCACTCCCAGAGGGGTCTGCTGCCAGTGTAAATCTCGGCGGCACCAGCTGCTACCCCAGTGTGGTGCTGGAGGTCTGGTGCGGAGGAGGGGTTCGTCCAAGCAACCTTTGGGCGCGGTCTAATGGAAGCAAAGTCTACGGGGGAATCCACACGTCTGAGGGTGGCACCAGTGGCTACTCCAGTGTTCGTTTTGGAGGTTTGACGCTGGAAAGGACAGCCTCGGGCGCAGCAGCTACCGTTTGTCTGTTGCATTTTCTCCCTAACATCTGTGCACGTGCAAAATTTGGATAAAACTAAGAATGAAAAGAATTCATACTCACCGGGAAAAGACTATTTGGCTCGTCGAGTGCTGGCACGCGGTTTGTCTTCAAAATGGTGACTCGCTACTCCAGGGAAGGAGTGTCCCTCTTTAAGTGAACAAGCAAATTAAAAACTCGCCTTCCCTCTTTCCAAAGGCCCACACAGCGTCTCTTTCGAGACAATGAGAAAAGGAGACAATCACAAGAGCGGAAGGAAGAAACACTGTGGAGTTCTTGGCTCCTTTTCAGCTCATGATCGAGGCATTATTTATTTTTATTTGTATCGAGAAGCGTTCTCTCGGGGCTCCCGAACGCGACTGTGGTCAACGCAGCTGCAGGGGGAGCGCGTGAGTCACAATCGAGCAGTGGTTTCTTGCACCCCGTGCTTCCAGGCTCACTGTCCTAGGGTGGCTTGGGTTTCGCTTCGACTAACCGAGCCCTGAATCTGCTGTATGCGCTTGTCCAGGCTTCTGAATTCATCTGAGGGTTGTGGTTGGACTCGGTGCCATCACAAGAGTCCCTGCTGCATTCACAGTGAAGTGCTTCGCATCGAAGAGACGTTCGAGGATACCAATGTGTCGAGCACATGCAAAGGAACTTTGCTCCCGACGTTGAGCTTCCAGAAAATTCGTTACAGCGGGATTCCAGGCAGAATCAAGCTAGGGTAAATCTTCATTTTTTTCAGGGATGAGTCAAGGACATTTGGCAAACAGGAGGTCGCACAGAGCAAAGTTCAACACGTTCCACGGGAAACCCACACTCACAGGCAGAGCGGGGAGAAGGCGAGGACATGGCTTTCTGAGACCTGGAAGCAAGGAAGGTCTTCTGGAGCAGCAGAGCACCCACGGTCATCCGGGCATCCAGGGAGGCTCAGATATCGGGCATTATCACTTGACTTGGATGCTTTTGGTTGTTTGACTCCAGTGATGGAACGAGTAGCATCTCTCAGAATGTCCGAGTCGTTGTCGTGAGCCTTCGTCTCAGGAGCTTCAGTTGTTGTTTCGCTCGTGTGTTTGTTTGCACATGTGCTCGAACGCGCTCATGAGGTTCATGTGCTGTATTTTTGTGTCTCGACAAGGCGTAGATTGGACAGGAATCCAGGGATACTCTCAAGGAGACTTTCTCGAGCTGGACGCTCAAACGTTATCTTAGGATTTTGGATGCTGCATTGTGTTCTGATTTCATAGCTGCCCTTCGCCTTAGCAATTGATATCACGTATTCGGCAATCATTCATGCTTCTCCGAAGCGGCACGAAGACTCTCCAGAGTCTTTGGAACTTGCTCACCTCTGAGCGCTTCTAAAGGACTCTACACCTCTCGTGCAATGCCATTAGAGTAGTCGACAAAAGGAAAATTAGCAGGAAGAAGACTGCTCTCCCCTGAGTACCAAAATAAAATCCTGGAACTCACAAAGAGGAAACAGAGTAGTTTGGGGAGGAAACGCCTGGGATTCGTAACACGCACGAGAGAGAGAATGAAAACGAGGTCCAGGGGCGTTGTTGACCCACGCCGATGCCACTGGAGCTCTTGCTTGTGCAAAGTCGTCCCATGAGCTCTTCTTCAGAGATAAGACACTAACAAGACTGAAGGAAGGCAGGCGAACTAGCGAGAACAGCAGGTGAGGATCCCAAAAGAGTTCTCTTATTTCGTGAGGGACTCTGGCAGCCGGTGGGCGCCACCGCCTGGGTATTCCCCTTTCGAGAGCAGCAAGCGGGAGCGAGTGCTGCGTGGCGGCATCTTGCTGCTCATCCGGACTGCTGTGGCAATTCCTATTCTCAGGTGTAGCTTCTGGAAGAAGGCGTCGGTGCTTCCCTCTCGAACGCAGATGCTGCTGATTGATATTCGGGAGCACGACGCAGGTTTGCCCGGAAAAGCCTTCGAAAGTCCATCTTCTTTGATTGAAGGGATCTCGCGGAAATCTCATAAAAGCCACCAACAGAAGAGGGGAAGCGCCCGTGACAAGCCTCGCAAGGCTGCGCTCTCCCCAACGGCTGGATGGCAAGCGGGGAGCGGGAAAAGGAGGACTTTGTTTTCCAGACGGAGCGAACCTTTTTGACGTGCTGCCTCCACAGAGGGGGATCGGGAAGCGCGATGGAAGAGGCAGACTGCTCCCCGCACGAAATCCTCGAATTCTTGCGCAAATAAGGAGGCTATAAATAGAATTCGAATATGGGAGTTTTCGAATCCGTGAGGTTTAGGGAAATGCAGGGATTCCGGGGCGATCCCCATCGAACCCATTTTTGCCAAATCAGTAGTAAACCGGTGTTTGCTGCTGCTGCTCCAGTATGCGCCCGGCAGCACGGAGATCGCGGCCGAATCGCGAAGGCCAAGCGATCGAGAAAATCGGAAACCACGGGAAGGAAGAAAGGAAAAAAGCGAAAAAGGGGGGAGAAAAAAAAGTTCGGAGGGGGGGGACTTCCAATCTCGGCGAGAGGGGACGGAAACGAAAGTCGCCACTCTTGGAGGATTCGAGAGCCGATCAAACCGTCAAAAGATTACATCACTTGAATGATGTGTATGACAAGAGATCTCGGATCGATAAAAAAGCACTGTTGAGAAGATTTACGTTCATGAGAACACCCGAGCACGCATGGCTCTCGGTCTCGCGATCCTGAAAGAATGGCGATCCGGTACGGATATCTCTCCGGAGGACAGCGTCCGCGTGCGCCGCCGATCTCGGAGGGTTAGTCCGCCGGCGCCGAGCCCATCCTTGGATCTCTCGAGCTCGAAATGGGAGGCGGAAGCTGCGCGCATCACCGAGTTCGAGCCGGTGCTTTCACTCCGCAGCCGAGTATCTTCCTGTCGCGCGGATGACAGTGGCTACCATCCTCATCCATCACTCCGGGTCACCTACGTCCCCTACTCTGCCTCCTTCCTCCCGTTGTCTCCATTGATTCACCCACCTCCGTGGGCACTTCGAGCCTTCCTCATCCCGTCTTGTGCTAACCAGCTGCGACACGCACGCGCGGAAGCTGTTCCGGGAGCTTCAGGAACGACGGCAGCTGCCAGCTTCAGAGCGAACTCCCAAGCTCTCCGGGTCAGCGTTCTTCGGAATCTCAGAAATCCTCGAAGATGTGGGTCCAGCTGATCTCGGCAGATCACGAACATGCGATCGCCCTCCCTACGATGGAAGGCGCGATACTGTTGCCCTAGAGCTGAACCCTCCCCGCATCCTTCGCAGCGAATTCCTGGTAACGATCTTCAAAGGACTCAGTCTCGGGGATGAAAAGGGATTGGGGCCAAAACTCACGTGGTCTTCTTCTTGATATTGCGTCCCGCCATCTCTGAAAGCCCTGTGGACGAAGGTCTTCAGCTGCGATTCGTATCCCGCCCCTCAAATACCGCGCGTTTCACCTTTTTGGTTTTCTTTTTTCTTCCCGGACGTCCCGGAATGCGTTCCTGAGCAGGTTATTTGCAGGTGGATGAAAGTCTTCCCGTTCCAAGGTCGGAAGGAAGATTCCTTCGCCGCAAGGGCTGGGAATGGCCTTCCGACTCGAACGCTTGCTTGTTGGACCCATGATGCCTGCATCCAGTCCAGAAACGAGACAGCAGGGCGAGGAGCGAAAGAAGAGGTGCCGGAAAGTGCGGACGTTAGCTGCGGTCCTAGGCGACAGCTATTTATGAACTGAAGCCATTTCGAGGTCATTTTTCTTTCTGCGGAACTCGCACTCATTGTAATAAATTCCGTCTATGGTTATGACGAAATGGTAATGATAATGGCCATTATGACTCACGGCTTGCCTGGCCGATCCTGGCACTTGCTGAACCGTTCCTCCCCCCTCCCTTCCATCCACTTTGCTCTCATCTTCCTTCTCGCTGCAGCAATGCGTTTTCCTTCGGCTGCTGCTCCAAGTGGAATCATCCGCGGTTTCCGTCACTGTGCATCGCTCTCTAAGGCGGGCTCTCTAAAGAGCTCTCATCATCCCCGAGACATCTCTGAAAACGGACAGATCCCCGACCTGCATCCTCCCGAGCGGTCTGAGCGCTTCTTCAAGAAGAGGAAGCCAAGCTCTTCGAAGCCTCGCCAAAGCCCCTCACTTCTTCCTGGTTCTAGCTGGAAAGCAAAACCGCTTTGCTACAATGACGTCCTGCCCTTCCTCCCTTCCGCATCTTCACGGGCCTGCGCCCACGAAGAGACTACTCTCATCGCCAGCGAATTGTTGAAATGAGCGGGGCGTGACCACTCGTGGACTTCGGTGGGAAATCTTGATTAGAAAACACGGCACCTGCATACTGATGGGAGAGTCTTTTTTTCGTGAAGAGGAAGAGGTCCTCCACGGCAGTGGCAGGCAGGTGGGTTGAGGAAGCCTTCGCGCGTGCTCTCCAAAGCGGGGTTCGCATTTACGAGGGCCCACGAACTTGCTGATGACTCCGCTCCTTCGTGATTTATTTTGAATAAACTCCGTTCATTCCGTTCATGCTTTGGAGGATGCTGCGAGTGCATCGTAGGTCCTTTCGTCAAGGTGTCGAAGGAACACGAGTTGGGTGGAGCGCTGCAGGAGAGTCCTCCAGCGGTGGATGAGAAAACGAATCCCCAAGATCCAGGATAGGGGGATATTGAAAGAAATCGCTGATCCAAAAAGTGTGCTCCGTCATCGGAAGATTCCTGTGGGGGTGACAACGACCGCAGTGGCTGAAGTGAAGCAGGCTCGTGGACCAACATCCACTCCTCCATGGTCTATTCGCGGAGGGTTCGATGGCGACTGCGGAACAGCCAGTGCACCGAAAGTTCCTTTTTCTTCCTCCCCTATCGAAAGGGATATGCGACGCAGTTCCAAATCCTGAAAAAGTTAAATGGAGCTGCTAAGAGGAAAAAAAGAAAAGATGAGTAGAACTGTTGTATCCCCAAGGTTAGCAAAGTCCTTCTGGAAACTTGCAGTGGGCCGGGACGTTCTTTTCTAGCGAGAGGAACCGTGGATCCTTATGGAAAGCAGGTTGGGGGTTGTTGGCGGCAGGACCTCGTGCTGAGGTCACGGGGAAGGTGAGAACCGCAAGCACCTGCAGCTCGCGGCCCATCGTCGTGTACGCGCAACGGAGAGGTTACAGGCGGACGCAATGCCCGGGCAGCAGCATCGATCAGAGAAGATTCGGTTCGGTCCACTCTCAGCAGCTCCTCCCCGGAGAAGCATCCCAAGTTGGAGGAACTCGTTAAAGGAGCTACCTCGAGATCGTCTCCCAACTTCTCTGATAGTGGATGCAGGGAACCATCGATCCGCGTTCCCAGCGAGGGGGAACAGTTGCAGATGTTGGGATGCCTTCGTGCTCGGTGGGGCTGACTTTGCACACAGCAGAACGCCGCCGGAGATTACGATTCAGGAGCTCGAGGCGAACTTCTGCCGCGGCTCCCAAGTTCAGCTTCAAAACCAACCTCGCTCTGGAAGGATGGCTTGAGGGAGATACTCTCTCGCAAAAAGGCGGCAGTCAAGAAGAGCGCTCACCTCAGCTTTGCGTGACGAGTACCAGGGACATTTCCTGGACTCGCCAGCGGACTCGCCAGCACTGAGCCCGATGGTTAGGGAGGGTTCCGTTCCTCTTACGCTTGGGAAGCAACTCCTAAGGAAACCCTCACCCTCATTTTCTCCAGAGGAACCCCCCGGCTAGTGGAGGCCGGTCTATTATTTATTCTCTCAAGAGAGAGGATCCGCTCCTGGAATTTCTTCTCCGGAGGGCAGCCTCAAAAGAACCGCTCCTGGTGTCCTCCACTGAAGAGAACCCCCCGAAGGAATGCTTCCTAGTTTCTCTGAAGGGGACTTGTTGACGCTCTGAAGACATACCCCCCTGGGAGGAGGGTGCCAACCAGCTCCATGGGACGGACTCGCTTTCGAAACCGGAGGGAGGATACCCTGAAGGGTTCTTTGATGTCCCGGAGGGTCAGCTTCCAATCCCGGAGGCCAGTCAACGGAGCATCCAGCTTTCCCCAGTGCCGTACCTAAAGCCATCCGAAGTCACCCAGCGTCATCCCCGGGGGAGATTCAAAACCCACGATGCACCCCTCATTCTCGGCGTTGATCCTTCTCCGGGCGAGATTCGAACCCGCAGCACAGTGTCATGCGCGACGGCGGCGGCCACAAGGCCGGTGCAATGCAGGACGAGCGTGCATCAGAAGTGGGGACGGGGGGAGTCTTGAGGTGCGATCTGTGGATCCAACCCTTTCCCCCTGTCCGTCCGTATGGGGAGCCGGGCATTTTTGGAGCCGAAATCTGTCCTGACTGGCTCCGAGCGCTTCCTCCGTCCCTGCTTCTCTTGGTTCAGTTCGTTCCTCAGGGGTGTTCCGGTCGTCAGCGATTTTCCCCTTCCCCGATTCCTTCGCGGGAATGGGATTGGATCACGTGATCACAAGGTGGAACACGTGGCTCGTTGATTAAAAAAGAAGCCAAAAAAAAAAAGAAAAACGGGTCGAGTCGCGAAGCCAATTAAAACGAATCGCTAGGAATTAGCTTTATTGACACGTTGGTCTTCCCAGCATTAGCACCTCTGGAGAGGTCCCTCCTCTCGCAATTCAGTTCCTGGGAGGCGCCGTGTTTACTCTGAGAGCGGAGGGCGTGCGTTGAAGGAAAGAAACGTCCGCGTGATTGCGCTCTCGGGGTTAAACAAATGGAGATGAGATGACCAGATAAGATAAAGCTCCAGTAACAATGGCGATCTTATCGATTGTTGTGATCTTTTCTCCTCCTCCTCCTGCTTCTTCTCCTCCCCCACGAAGAGCCCGCTCGCCCTCCGCGGGAATCTGCAGGTCCTCCCGCCGCTTCGATTCGCGCAACGGGCGCGTCTCTGATTCACTTATCCCGCTTGTTGTTTTCGCTCCGCCGGCAGCCGCGCGACACCTGGTGGCCCACATCTGTCCTGACGTCACCGCTCCGCTCTCGGTCCTTATCGCGCGCTTCCATCTCCGTGGAATGACGCCGCGGGGGAGGGAAGGACGTCTCCCGCGGTGTGAAGTCCGATATCAACTGCTGACAACGATCCCGTCCGGATGAATTGCTGTTTGCGATCGCCCGACCGAGGAGCCGGGGGAGCCAGCAGGCGCGCTCCCCCCCCCCTCTCCCCTCTTGGGGGTGGACCACTTCACCTCAGGGGAAGAGGGGGAGACGCGCGCGAGCGCGCTCTCCCCCCGAGATTCCCCGGCTGGGGAGATCCCAAGGTGAAAATGAGCTGTCCGAGCAGTCAGCCACTCCCGATATTCCCACGTGGAAAAATGCGGGTTGCGGGAAGAGGCGCGCGTGACGAGATGGCCGAGTGGCCGACCGAGCGGAGTCGGAACACCACCACCGGCGGGAAGAGGGTCACGTCCGCCTGCTTCCTCCCGAGCTCTGAAAAGGGGAGGCGGGGACAGGCGAGAGGCAACGTCCGTTCCCTGGGACGTCGGGCCGCCTCAGGGGCGAACCGAGCGGAACGGGATGGAAGCGTCCCGCGAGGTTGGCTCGCTGGCAGCGAGAGGGAGCGAGCGGGCTTCGCCGGGACACGGAGTCCGGAAGAGCGCGAGGCGCCGCGGAACGGCTGCCGCTCGTCCGCGGCAGAGCCGGGCAGGTCGCCCCGAATTTCTGTTCGAGCTCCCTCCCCCCCCTTCCTCCTCCTAGAGGTGAGTATGCGCGAGAGCTCCGCAGCGGCGAAACGCTTCGGCGTCGCATCGCGCCGTGCCGCAGCTGCGCTTTTGGGGGCGCCAGCGGTTCGGCGGCCTTCCCGCACCCTCCGCCCAGGGAGGAGACGGAAACGGCGGAGGCGAATGCGTTCCCTCTTTCGGCTTCCCGGCGCCTGGTACTTGGCACCCCGCCACGTGCTCGGACGACGCTGCCACCACCGAAAGCAGCGGTGGCGTGCAGTCCTTCGGCGTTCCGGTTATCCTCAAGCAACCTGACCGGGGAGTTGATGCCTCTCCGAGCGCAGGGCTCTGGGAAGAGACCGAGCTCTCCGTTTCGGGAGAGCGGAGACCACGAGGAGACATTGGCAACGCCTGAGAAGCGCGGCCAGTCCTCTGGACCTCCTTGCAGTGCCGGTCTGAGCGCCTCTCCCGCTCGCGCAGCTCTTAGAGAGCAGGAGGCTGGCGGGCGTCCTTCGCGCCCTGCTTGTAACCGTCTTCGTGGGCTCATTGATCTTCACCGCGCACCACCTGGGGTGCGTCTGGAGGAAGGTCTCAGTTCCCTGGCACAGGGCCGTCGCTGTCGCCGCGAGGAACCTCACCGAAGGCGCGTGGTTCTCCTTCTCCAGGAAGTGGGGAAGTCTCGTCCACACCCTCCTCGGCAACAGCTTTTACTCCTGCCCCCTCTCCCCGTGCCAAGCGCCGGCGGGAGACCACGGCATGGACCAGTCGCCGAGTTTTCTCGAGAACGCCTCCGATCTGCAGAATGCTGATCCGGTCATCCTGGTGGTGGTCCACAACGCCATCAGGACCACCACCGCCACCTTAACCCACCCGTGGCAGCGGACCCATTCCTCCGCTGCTGCACTGCATCGGCCCCAGCCTCGTGGAGGAGACGCCGTGCCTACCTCAGGGGTCCGTGAATTCTTCCCGGACCTTCATCGAACCTTCCGACTTTCTTGACTCCCCCAAAAGCGGGCGGAGGGACGTACGTGAAAGCCAGGAGGCGGCTGCTCCAGGACGGTCTCTGCACCGGCATCATCTGCTCTCGTTTCCCTTCACGTGCAATTTTTCATCTTCAGCAAGAAATAGCCGTTGTCTTCGTATTGCTGCTGCTGCTGTTGTTGTTGTCATGGTTGCATACCTGATTGGGCGTTTGCCGTCTCGCTGTTTGCGCGGACTGCATTGTTTGGCTTTGCTTTCTCACGCCCTCAGGAGGAGACGGCAAGGATCCCTCCCACATACACGAGAGCGATGATGACGGAGCATCATAGTGAGGGGAAGCCGAGTTGATAAGTGGGGCTATTTCCAGAAACGGGAGGGAAAGGGAAGGGAGGCGTGACTATTGGTCCGGAAAAAAAGGAGCGGAACGGGAGAGGGGATGCGGGGATTTCCCGCTTCCAATTCCGCCGTCTTGCAGAGGAAGACAAGGCGGGGCGCAGTGGCGTGGAGTGGCACGGGGTCCCTCGCCCTCCTCCGAGCTCCGGCGGCGCCCTCCAAGTACGGAGGAGGAATTTCTCCTCCTGTCTCCGAAGCGCCCGTCTCGGGCCGAGCAATTCAGCAAGCGAACCCACCCGTGAGTGGCATGCCGTTCTCTCCCTCTTGCCCTCCTCCCAGTCGGCCCCTCTCTCCTCCCGCCCCAAGAGGACGCATCCGACGACCCGGGCCACCACCGCCAGGGGAGCGCCCTTGCTGGAAGCGGAATCTGCTCCTGCTGTGGCCGGCAGTCCAGGATCCCCGAAATTTTCCCTCTCGAGGTGCGGACAGAAGGAGCACTGTCTTCAGATGGCGGACTCGGACGCACGCAGGGGAACCAGAAGGCGTCTCGTCTGGGCGGAGAGGCGGGGACGAGGGAGCGTAGGAGGCGGTGACAGAGGGAAGAGCTGAAAGTCGAGGAGACGGGGGCGATCCCGGGGTTTTCATCGAGGCGGTAACACGCTCACCCCTGAGGCAAGGATTCACACGGGTGGGAGCCAGTCTCATTTCCCGCTTCAGATGCGAAGGCGAAGCGTCCCACACCAAGGCTCTTCGGGACTCGACCCAGAGAGATCACCCACCAAAAGCAGGAGGACCGACTTGGGCAAGATGGTAGAGGCTGGCTTGGCGAATGGTCGGACAACTTGGCTCAATGCTCAAGGGGGTTAACAGAGGACCCGATCAAAATGACCTCTTCTGGATGGATTCCTCGTGGTTCGCAGTCCACGGAGTAGTCGTCACCATCAGGTTTGCTACGTCGAATCCACCATCCACACAGAGATGCGGTGGCTTCCTCAAGTTCGAAGGGATCAGATTAAAACCAGTGGCTGCCTCCAAAGTGTGTGCGTCTTCTTCCCAAGGCACTTCCTGTGCCATGTCCCGCGCGTTTCATTTTCGTTTCGAGTTTCCCTCTTCCCGCGATACCTAACACATCCAAGGCGCGGGGTACTGTGTGGAGGTACAGACAAGATAACACATACACATCATCAGAATGTATACGGGATGACGGAAAAGTTTGCACCCGCTATGAACAAGTACGGAAAGAAGGTACATGGAAGAGTAGCTAATAACAGGAGGCTTTTTCAATCTTGAACAACAAAGAATGGTCAGAAGTGTTATATAGATTCCAGATTTCTTTCGGCTCCCAGAGGATCGCTGTAGAGGATTTTGTGAAGGGAGGTGGGATTGCTGGCACGAGCACGGGTGCACCAAAGTGGGGAGAGGAGAGTTCTGCATGCGGACCGACCACCACCGCAAAACAGTCGAGTCAGTACCGTCGCATGTACTGTGTATCGCTCCACGTTTGATTGTACAACGCATACTTATCGCACCACTGCTTTTGCGGTAAGCCGAGGAAATTCCCCACGCCAGGAGGACGAAGCAGTCACAAGTTTAAAAAATAATGGGCACAATTGGGAAGATCAGGCAACATCCATTTTGTCCCAGTCGTGGCGAGATCCCATTAGCAGCACTCGAGCATTCCGATTAACAGTTGGTTTTCCGTTCCTCGATGGTATTTACTAATCCTTTATCAGGACCAAAAAGAGAAAAAGGCTGCATAATGCAAACAGAGAACAAACGTGGACACCGATAGTCATCTTTGCAGTGCAACAGCTCTGCATAACTGCCGCAGAAAGGCGTCAGGTGACTCGTGCACATTAAAATGCGCACGAGCCGTGTATACCGATGAGAGACTGCAGTTCGTACGATGTCAAGATGCGAAATTTATCTGGAAGTCTTCTGTGCATGCAGAGGAGGTTATTTCAAAGACATACAAATTACGCGTACGTGCAAGTACTGCTAGATTCCAAGGTCATGATTAAAGATAAGATCTGGAAGAATTCGTCGAGATAACACTTACTGATTAGTAGTTTCGAGTTTGAATCCACGAGAACCACGAGATAATGAACCCTGCGAAAACCTTTACGCTTATCTCGGTGAGAAAATTACATCTCCGAGACGCCTTTGAATTATCTGTGCAAATTGAAAAGCTGTGGAATATTCAAATCAGCGAAATTCATTGTAACTCGCAGGGCAGGAGCGAACCAAAAAAGAGCCACCACGTGTGGAGGAAGCCAGCCAGAAGCATTCTTTTTAAGACTTTATCCACTGATGAGAGCAGATTTTTTTTTGTTTGTTTTTGTTTTATTTGTATTGAAATTGGCATGAAGCGCGCATGAAATGGGACGAGAAACTTCCAGGAAAGTCCACGATGTCAGAGAAGAGCCTCTGAGAAAGATTCGGAGCATCGCGGAACGTCGATAGAGAAATGCCGCCTATTGGAAATACCCGACATCCCGAGCGGTCACCCAGGAGTCAATCACTAATCGAAGCAATTAATATAGCCGAAGCAATACAAACAAGGATGACAGGAAAGCCGGGAACAGTCGTCAAAAGCTGGAGACAGCCAGTGTCGCCACTCCTCTCCGCTGGCGCTACCCCAAATGCACAAAGTTCTTCTAATTTCTATTTTTATTTTTATTTTTTCGAGAAAAACCCCTTTCACATTACTATTACCATTCAATGCAGCGACATTTTTATTTCCATAATAACGTTACCTAGTTCACTCGCATCGAACGCGATCTACCAGACTCCATTATCCCAGGGGGTCTTTTCCCGGGAAAGACTCTCGGCAAAGATGCATCCAATTGCAGAGTCCCTTCAGAATTCATGCCTTCGGCCCACGTCCAAGAGCAGCCGCTCGTCATATCCGATGTCTGCGGAGCTCCGGAAGGTTTCCTTCCCATCAATTAAAAGTAACAGACGGAACATCGCCAAAAGGGAAGACAGCTCAACACCTGAGATTTCCAAGAACTTCTGCGGCTTCTTCGGCACCTTGGAAACCTGTGATCTTCCTGCGTCCGGTTCTCTAGGAAACGCTGCGCTTGATGGAAATTCAGCTTGAAAGTTGTTTGCTGAAGAAGCGAACTGGAGAAGACAACCTGAGGACAAGAGAGCGGCGGCAGCGCGCGCAATCGGATGGGTTTCTTGAAGGAAGAGTTTCCCATTCCGGCACAAAAAGGCAAGCGGCAGAGTGGAGTCGGGGAATTCGAAAATTACAGCAATTGAAGCGCCAGCGAGGAACTGGAGAATCAAATAGGTTATTTAATACATAAGAAACTTTATAAAAAAAAGCATTAACTTGATTTTCAATGGCGCGCGAGGAATAAAGCGTTCTTCTGGCTGGCGAAAGAGATCCCAATCTTGCAACCCATTGACCCTATCTACCCTCCTGACTTGATAGCCCACAACTTCCGATTCTTACGACAATGCGCTGGGTCGGTCGTTTTTGCGCATCCCTTGATGATTCCCCCTATGTGACCCTCAGAATCATGGAACAAACATTTCCTTTTCCTTTTTTTTCGAGTCCGCAAAGTGGAGAAGAACCGTTCACCTCTTCAGAGGGGGCACACGGAGCTCTACGCGGGCGGTGTAATAGGTAGTTCACGCTGCCTATTACACCGTCCGCGCTATTCGAGGGTGCGCGTCACTCTTCCAGTTCCTGGAGATACCATCCTATGAATCCAGGAAGAGCTCCGTTCCCCTCACGTTTTGTAGGGGGAACTCCGCAGCAAACCTCTCCTTGATTCTTTCCGAAGGGACTGCCGGCTGTGGAGGCCGCTCCTCGTTTCTTTTCCGAAGGAAACCCGGAAAGGATCCTCTCCTGAGCTTCTCCTCCGGAAGAAGGCCGCAAGGGTACCGCTCCCCGTGTCCTCTTACCATGAAGAGAACCCAGGGGGAGCAGCGCGCTTCTGGGAGAGGGGCACCAACCAGCCCCATGGAACGGATCCCGTTTTCGCAGCCGGAGGGAAATCCCGAAGGGAACCGACTCCTCGACATCTTGGGAGAACCAAGGATTGTCGACTTCCAATCCCGGAGGCCAGTCAACGGGTGTTTCCGGATTCCACCAGTGCCGCACCCGGATCCACAGAGTCATCCTCCGGGTGTGAGGGGACTCGAAGTCCCACGACGCACACCCGTTTCCTGGAGTCGAGGTTTCCGCGGGCGGAATTCGAACTCGCAACTTTTGGTGCCATGCGCGGAGGCCGCCAGTCACACGGTCGCCAACGCGGGCAAAATATAAAATAAAGAAAACCAAAAAATTTAAAAAAAAGAAGCATGATTGGAACTTTATTAGGAGGATGAATTTCCGTCGACCTGCTAAACTTCGTGGGTGGCGTGCACTCAGTGATAAAGGAGTCTCATCTGAAGCAGAACTGAATTTGATGTTTGGTAGACGCATGTGAGTTCAGTTCTGGCTGATTCTTTGCTGATGACGCAGGTAAGGCCGATGCCGCTACTTTGAGAATAAAAGCGCTTTCGGAAGAAACGTCGGCGAATCATCCAGGCTCTGCTGCCGGTGCGCTGAAAGCGAAGCTGAAGATCTTCCACGCGGAGAGGAATTGGTTTCCGAGCCAGGGAGGACGGTTGGCTTCGAGCGAGGACGGCTGTCGTGGACGCCGGCGTCACCAGCTTCCAGTTTTTTCAGCTTGAAGCCGTCGAGCCATCGACGGCACTGGTTCCTCCTCACTCAAGCAGCGCGTTTCGGATGCCCCGCGCTCTCCACGGGACATCCTGCCCGCGGGATTGCCAGCGCCGAAGTCCCGTGATCTTCGAAAACTGCTTTCGTTCCGGTATGACCTTTCCCGTTCCTGCGGCGTCCAATAAAAACGGGCAGTGAGTCTAAGGAAGAGCAAATGCCAGCTCGGGTATGGCATTTTCGGTGTTGATGGAATGCGCTATCCTACCGTCGTCGCGTCCGAGTTTCTTCCTCTCTTGAGATCTCTAACTATGCAATCTGTGATGACAGATATGCTGTTGAAGCCATAGCAAGAATACTCAAAGGAGGAATAGGGATTCGGTGATCAGCGCAATCAAAACCAAAACTGGTTTCCCGTGAAACTATAAAAATGTACGCACAAATTGACTGGGAATGAAAAAAGGAGAGAGATGAATCACACTCGTTAACATATGTCCGTAAAACAGGATTAGGTTTGAGGTTGTCACCACCCTCGCAATAATACATTAATGTGCCACATATTTTTCATCTGGTATTCAAATCCTATACAAACCTGTCAGTCCAGACCTTTACAATGCACGGAGGGAACAGGTTTTCCTCACAGACAACCTGAAATAAACTCTTTCACTTTATCCTCTGTCAATTTGCCTCCTGAAAGCAAAATTTAAAGAGCGATAACTGACTCAAGATGTCTCCTCGCCAAGAGAGATTGGGAGTAGGTTACAATAAATCTGCTATTAACCATCTGCTTTACCGAATTTATGTTCTTCAAAGCAAATAAATAAGTTTTGCAAGAGTCACGACAGCAGGGGCAGAAATGTACCGTGCTTATAGCAGAAAAGTATAATTTATCTGTCATATTTGGAGAGCACGCAGCATCCAGCAAGAATTTCGCTGCGTTCTCCGAGCTTGGGATCGAAAATTCTGCTGGTTCAGTCTCTGGAAAACGTATTCCTCCACGTGGCTTTCAAATTTTTTTTTTTTTTTAATGTTCTCGCGAACCACAACTTTTTTTTTTTTTTCTCGTGTTGTTGTTGTTGTTTCTTTTTCCTTCCAGGAATCAACATCAAAAGCACACCGTTTCCGGAAATGGGATCAAAGGATCGAAAGAGGACTCCCAGGCTCTGAGCTTGGAATCCTATCTCATCGCGAGGTCGTCACCATCCGGCCGAAGAGAGCATTTCGCTTCGCATCCGATTTGGGTGCCATCGAACGAGCTACGAAAAAAATCGTCTCTACATCTGGAATGCCGTGGCAGACCCGAAAAGAAACTCTTCTTTGAACTTACTCATAGCTCTCTAATTGCCTGCTTCCGGGATAGATAACGGAAGCGTTTCAGCACGCTTGCTATCGTTGCTGCTTTTCTTCCAAATAGACAAAGCACCAAGGGAGTTTCAGGAGAAAGCACCGCGGAGGCCCAAAATGGTTGGGAAAGGGAGAGCAAGATGTTCCACGTGCGGCTGCTTGCCGCATCCGGAGCGCTGTCCTTGCAGCGTTCCTCATATCTTCTGGAAAAAAAAAATTCCGCTCGCAGTCAGAGCTCGCCGAAGCGGTTGTTCAGAAGGAGGAGGAGTCTCCTGCCAGTCTGGAGAGCTTCCATCACACACGCTATCCTTAGTAACAACTGTGGTGTTTTCGACCAGTGTCCGAAACGGAGAACGGAGATGATCGTTGATCTGGGCCGGGATGACTCCTGGGGTAGACGGCGTTGTCGCAAGGAGAAAGCCCGACACCTCGAAGCGATCACAACGAGCAGAGGAAACCCCTGGCATCCTTGGTAGTGGTATTGCGGATGCATTCCAGCGTCCGTGAGACCTTGAACAGCGCAGGTACTCTCTGCTGCCTGCGGCACTCTGTAACCGGGAACTCCCGGTTAAGTTGGTCAAAACTTTCGCTTTCGATCCCTCCCTATGGAAGTGACACGGGTCCTTTGCGGTAGATGGAAGCCTGGAGGAGACGCTCGATGAAGACGAGAAAATCGAAATTTTCCGGGAGATGATTTTTTGATTGATGTATTTTTCGCAGAGTTTTCATCTCTTGCGATCCCATCCGAACGACCCTCGGGACATTTTTCTAGAAAGTAAGCATTCGAGAGAGTCGATTCAGAGCACAAGAACGGGAAGGTGGGGAGAAGGAGCTCCTGAGCGATTCCAAAAGGCGTCCTGCTACGATTTTCATTGACATGGAAAAGTCAGTCAGAGATCGCGTCTACGCGAATCCCAAGTTCTCACAAGGAAGGGAGGGGACATGGGTGGGGTGGGAGGGGGGGAAGGAAGGAGAAGGAGAGGAGGAGAAGAGTTCCCGTGCATATCAGCAGTAGGAGCGAGCAGAGAAGCTGCCAGGAACTCGGGTCCCTTGACGAAGTGACGCTTCTTCCTTTTCGGATCGTGCGCAAAAGCCGGCAGGGTGAGCGCCGAGCCTGTGCGTCTGAAGGGGACTGCGACAGAGCGGGTCGCGCGAGGATCCGACGCTTCCAGAAAGGGGAAATAGGAATCAACCCCCCCCTTTTCCCCCCTCCCTTCGCTTTCTCCCCTCCTCCCAGACGACGGTGGGTGATTCGGAGGAGAGAGATCGGGGGAACCCCAGCTTCTGCATGCGCTCGGGAACACGGGGCGGAAGAGGAGTCGGAAGGCAGACTTTCCTGCTGGTTACATTACGAACCGCATGAAGACAAGAAGTTCTGCATCCCATCGGCGTAGACAAAGCGGCGGTATCTGGCGGTACATCCCAGACCGTCTGGGGAAGTGGTTCCATTCGATGCGGAGGTATTCGGGAACCCGGGAAAACGCTTTCGACACGCATGAAACTTTGATGGGGAAAAGGTAGGAGGAGAGATTCTACCCGCTCCCGATTCAGGAGATAACGTTCATCTCATCTCCGGAATGTTCCTTTTCGATTGTTGTTGTTGTTTTTGGCTCATTCGCATTCCTTTCAGCACTCTTCCCGATTTTCTGAAGCGAATCCAAGGGCAGCTGCATTGATCCAGGTTGCCTGCGACTCTCTTCCCAGTCGGTTCGGGAATAAAGCACCGCTTCAGCGATTCGTAACTTCCGGAAAAAAACATTCTTTGCTGTGGCGTGCTTCCTTCTGGTATGGGACTGTTTCTTTCTAGGGAGTTCTTCCAGAAGTATCCGTGCTTTCATTCTGCTAATGTCAGCGCGCAATTTCCAGATAGAAAGGCATGCATGAATAAGGCCCAATGCATAATGATGACATATGCATTTTTATTCCATTCATTTATTTTTATATTTTCGAAAATCATGTATTCATTTTTGTCTCTGCAACCCATTAAAAAGTCACTATGTAATCCTCCGCGCACGCTGTTAAGAATCGTACTGTCCACACCGGGACGATCGGACTTCGACGGCGAAGTGCAAAACCCGCAGGTAAAATCTGAAAGTCAAGCCGCTCTCCGTGCTCGCCCGGCATCGTCTTGACGACCACCTGTATCCGACAGCCTGCATCCGGGCAGCACTGCTTTCCTGCGAAGCAATCGACTCCTCTTTCGCAGCATCCCCCACATGCTGCTTGCAAAGGAACCTTCCTCCTTGGTCTGCACCGTCCTAGGACCGAGTTTCTCTGCGCTTGATTGTGCATGCGTACCATCCATGTGTACATGCCGACTCGAAGCGCACAATGGAGGGAGCTGACACGCCGCCAGGCTGCAGAACCTGGAGGCGCTGAGAACCCACCTCACAGCACCCGCTCTCATCGGCAATCTTAAATAAATTATTGTCGGTTATTTATTCCCTCCGTTTCTCTCAGGAGGCCACGTATCTCTGAGCCACTCGACCACAAAAAAAGGAGCGCTGAAACAACGCTTTTGTTTATAATTGAATGGCTTTCTGTCAGTTCGGGAGGTCTTCATCTCACTGAGGTTGGACAGTTTTTCCCTCATGATGTGATTCTACTGACGTCAGCACAGTCGGTCACTCGTATCACCTCAGCAGTGTTTGACCCTGATTTTCCACTGCGTTTCCGCAAGGAATAGCAAAGCGGAAACGTTTGGTAATTTCAGATACTTATCGAACGGATACCGGTTGTGGGCCGTCATCATCTTTCCTTTCTCAGAATGCTCCGGAAAGAGGAAAAACGCAATATTTGACGTTTTGGGTTTCAGGATGAAACATTTCATCCCGTGATGACTGCGGTCAACGTCTTGAAAGCGCTCCAATGGAACTTTTCCAGTCACCTTTGTAAGAAAACCAACGTGAGCATGATGCAGGGCACATTCGGATGAAGTAAGCCGAAGACACAGAGGTCCACAGAGGTCTGACTGGATTCCTCTTGGATTCCTATTTGGCCTGGTATGGATCCGGACAATCCTTTCGAGGGTGCACTTTGAGTTCATCCAGACCAAGTATTGAGGGAGCGCTAAACTGGGATGCTGAAAATTGTGAACTGCATCCGAGCGCGGCACTGGGTGGAAGGAAGTCATAGCAAGTAACGTGGGCGCAGTATGCAGGCCGCATGCAAGAGGTGAATCCTCTCATCGGCCACCTCACTCGAGCTTCTGGATGAAGCCGAAGCGGAAGACCAATTTGAATTGTTCTGCCAGTTGCCGGAAAAGTTCGAAGGCCGAAACGACTCCTCGGAGAGCACCGGCCTTCGAGTTCGCTCACGTGCCTGGAGAATTCTATGGGCACCAGAGCGGCAAACATCAGGATGATGGCCACCGCTCTTGATTTTCTCATCATCAATCCAGCATGCAACAGAAAAAGTGGCCACTGCAAATCACCGAATGAGGAGGCAGCCCGCGGCATTTTGTA
The DNA here is from genome assembly GCA_036172245.1 of Raillietiella orientalis. Taxonomy (NCBI): domain Eukaryota; kingdom Metazoa; phylum Arthropoda; class Ichthyostraca; order Raillietiellida; family Raillietiellidae; genus Raillietiella; species Raillietiella orientalis. The sequence goes on along the minus strand of JAYWIR010000002.1, from coordinate 6,575,470 downwards.
CCGCTGGATGTCAGAAGGATTTCTAGCGAAACAGGGAGGCGCTACAAGAAACGGGTAAGGTGAAGTTGGAAATTTAACAGCAGGTCACGACAGAGGACTCCAAAGCCTCTGTGAATTTAGAAGTGTGTAAGGATGTGTGGGTGACACTTGTCTCTTCCAAAAAGGTTTCCTTTCCCTGTCATCTAAACCCTACTATTAAGAACGTTCAAAGTGAATAAATCCGAGATATACAATCTTTGCAAGATATTTGCCAATACAATGAAGACACGATAAATCTTGTTGTCACTGCTTGCAACGTAACCTGAAGGCTCAGAAGGAGCGAGCGGGATGAGCGCAAAATTGCAAAATGCGCAATCGCCATCATCGCCGCAAGGTCCAGAGCCCAAAGGAATTTCCAGGGATCAAGGGTAGGGACTCTGAGGAAGAACGTTGGCCATTTCTTGCACGTATTTCAAGGACTTTCACTCACCTGATGCTAAGGAAGAAATCGTAAGAGAGATCCCACCACGTCATCCCTGCATTTTTCCCTCCCTCTGAAAATCGAAGAATTATTGGACTTGAAGAGAGCCTCCGTTATGACGAATCCTTCTTGATCCGTGCGGAAGACGAAATGATGTGAGCCAAACGACCGAACTTTACTGTCAAAAGTTTGATCGTATCGTTCGACGTTAAGAATGAACACATCGATCCTCACCAATGGAGCGGATGTAGCAATTTAAGGAGCGGAGCAGACTCTTTGATACAGAATTGTTCTCCAAAGGCAATTGAACTTTTGCCATCCAAACTTCGCGATTCTTGAAGTTGAGAGACAGCATCCGCTTTGGAGTGCGCGCTCCGGAGTGATAAATCGGTGCGCGTGCACCCAGCAACGTTCCTTTCGAACGGTCTTTTGATCCCCGCTGCAACCAGCTCAGCATCCCCACAGTCCTCCTCCGCCAAGCCATACACCGCCTGATATTTGGTTTCGCGTGGAGCCGCGGCGCCCAGTTTTGAACTTGGGCGCAGCTGGAGTTTCCTGTTGCGCGGACAACGGAGAGATCGCGGAACACGGGACCAGGCGGAATGCTTGCTGCGTCGCCGACGGCTGCGATGGAAGCGGAGCGTCTGACCAACAGGGTCGACCGCGAGCGGGGAAGATTCTTCGCTGGTCTGCGAGATCCGCCTTTCGTAGTGCGCACGGCTCATCGCGCGGATGCAAGTGGATGCAGCACAACGCGCCATGCCATCTCCTGCTCGGTCCACCTCTCGAAAATCTTCGCGCCTCTCAGGAAACGGGGAACTCAGAAGGCTCCGGAGTTTCTTCCCCGGCGCAGAGGTGTCCACCACTTCAACAGGACGTTTCTTCGCGGACTCGCGCTCCTGGATTCCTCGTACCGCAGGCGGATTCCGCCGCTTCTGCTCTTGAGCTGTCTTCATCGGTGCCGTCACGCCGAAGCTGCGAATCCGAGCCGGTGCTTTCTTCCTTCGTGCTGCCCCGGCATTCTTGCATCATCTCCCGTCCATCCGTCTCCCGTGGTCCGCCTGGAGAGGCGAACCGCTCGCCACTACGCTCATGAGTGCGGCGCGCCTGCTTTTCGAGAGTCGGGAAGAGGCAGTTCCCACGCCTGATTCCTTCCGGCTTCTTTCCGAGCTTCAGTGGCTCTTCCGCTCCCCCCTTCGGGATTGTCCTTGGAGTCTGCCTTCCAAGCGGGAGATCGCAGCGGGGATCTGGACTCAACGGATGCAAGAAGGTTTTCTTTACGCGCGATGACGTGTGCGCACAACGCAGCCTCCGAAGGGCTCACCTAATGGAAGCAAGGAGGGCGGAGATAAAGAGGAGAGGATTTCAGATTTCATCCACAGCATCCTCATTTCATGGAGAGAGGATGAAGGAGTTCGAACGATGATAGTTGTTACTACTGCCGGTGCTGCTGAAGAACCTCATTATGGTACAGCAGACAGCCATTGACTTTTAAATTGCTCCTTCCGACGGCTTTTTCGGTGTGGATCCAGAATTCCAACACGCTTTCATCGCCATGGTGTTTGCGAAAAGGGAAAGCTTCTGGGAATTTCGTCTTCCGGGAGGGCACCTCCTTGCTGTATGACAGCCCGAACCGCTTGCGGAAATGAGTCCTGGTTGAAAAAATCAGGAAGCCCTCGCGGCAGGCTTTCTAGAAAAAACAATCCTGTCGGACGTGCAGTAAAGTTGGCTCCATTTTCGCATCGAAATCGTGCTCCAGGATGTTCCCCAGGACGCACTTCGGTCGTCCGGAGAACTTGGAAAAGAAAGTCCCGGCGAACAACACGCAGATGTCCTTCTGATGGTCAAATGCACTTTCAAAACTCCTTGCGCCGAGGGCGTCCGAGCACGCTATTTAGAAGCTCAAGGCAAACTGCGACTGCGCCAACGTCCATCCTTTAATCATGTCAATGGGTGTTTTTTTTTTTTTTTTTGACGTGCCGAACCACTCCATCCTTAAGGCTTCCGCTTGCAAGGGGGACTCTTTCTTTCTCGAAATGCTGAGAAGGTGCATCCTTGTTTGCACTCCATCCCCACGATGCTCAGACGGTCTCTAAGGCTTGGTGAGCGCCTAAAGCAATCAATCCTCGTTGATTTGCTGCGAGACCTGCGAAGCTCAGAGGAAAAAGAGAAAGAAGGTTGCATACGGAGAGCAAAAAAGGAACGAGCGCTTTGGAAAAAGTGCTGGCCAAACACCGCTGGCACCGGGGAAACCTCAAGTATTTGTGGGAATCGAATGCTTGACAAAAAAGAGAGCGGGGTTCACGTACCCCCTTGTTGCCATTACATGCGTTTGGACAGCAATAAGTCCTCTGCCGCCTGCATGGTTGCTCCGCTGCACTCGGGCTACCACAATCCGGAGGGAGGGGGGGAGGGGAAACAAGGGAAGGGATCTTAAATCATCGAATCGCGCAAGTGAGGATGGAAGGTGGGAGAGACAAGTCAGGAGCCCCTTCGAACGGATACTCGACAGAAGATTTAGAGCCGCTCATTGTGAGGACCGGGCATGAGTTCGGAGCCGGAGTCGATGAATGCCAATCAACTGCTTCAGCTCAGTGGTCTTTTCATCTCTGGAAAAATTTCGATAACAGCAAGAAGAGGAAGGCTTCTGGTAATTGAGAACTTTCCTACTCGGGGTGCATTTCCCAGAAGTTGTGTTTGAGCATCCTGGTGAGCTGACGTGTCGCGGACACAGTGTGAGATGACATGGGGTGACACTGGTTAATTAGCATCCTACTGAGCTAAGGACTACAGCCCAGAACCTTCAGGAACCTATTCACATCAAACGTGTTTTACTCACCGAAGAAAAGCGCTCTTGGTGATTTCTTTGCTTCGCGATGCCTCATCAGCGGTGTCAGTGATGTTCTCCGTAGACTTCCCCGAGGTTTTTAATCCGAGTTGAATCCGTTTTAGAATTTCTTTCCAACTTAGCTGAAAAGGAAGCGAAAATAGGGTCCCCGAATTCATTTGCCTTCTCAGAGAAGACATTCCGTCACATCGTGGCACCTGGAAAAGATTGATCCGACATCGCCACTTTTCGAGCCTTATCTCCAGCTTTGTCAGACTCTTCCGTTTACTCTTGAAAACGAGGAAGAGCTGGCTAAACCTCTGAGCGTGTGTGAGGAGCAAATGGAGCAGCCGACTGCAAACGGGAAGCACCGGTGTTCAGGACCAAAGCATCTCGAACCTGGTCGCTGCCTCTCGCGAGTGCACAAAAAAGTCGTCGACTCGGAGTGGGGGAGTGGCAAGAAATCGGAACAGCATCATCCAAGATCTGATGGTTTCTCTGGCCGTTTAAACCGGCATTTTCAAGGAATAAAATGCTGGAATATGTGTACAGCATATATACGGCCTTTTGTCAAGACTGCAGCTAAAATAATTGGACAGGTGGTTTACTGATTTTCATTAAATGATGATAATCCTGGATATTAATTTAATAATAACGGCATACCCGGATGAAAATTGGGGTAATTTTTTCATGGTTTATCTTCTTCCGAATCCGGAAGGGGACCTCAGTGAAATTACTCATCGGATTTTTAGGATGATGCTTAAGCCGGCGTTTTTAAAGTGCCTCAAAGTCTTCCAAAGTGTCAGAGATTGTCCCCCGGGGAGCACTTTCGTTGGTAAAGGGCACTGGAAGTTGTTTTGGCAAAGCTCATGTAGCCAGCAAGTCTCGATTTATGCAGTACCGTCCCTCTTTGGAGCAGTATATTCCGCCGCCAGACGATCCCAAAATAATTATGCTAACTGCGTAATAAACAGGAAACCATTAAACCTCTGTTCAGCATTTACAGGATACTTTGTTCTGAAATCCCTGGTGCCTACAGCCCATCTGATTACCTGGATCGCCCAGCGAATCGAATGGCTTGAAATTCTCAAAGTATCAGAGATCGAGTGTCTTAGTTTCGGCCGTGCACTTCCCTGGATTTTGGTTTACCCGTTCTCAGTCGTGTCCGACGTCTGCACTTTCAAGGTGGTTGCTCTGCTGGTCAGCGTCTTCGCAAACATCTGCGTGCCACCTCCTCGATCCCAGTACCCAGTGCAAACGTCGGCTCTTTCTGAATGTTACGACGGCTGCGTGTGCGACCGTCCTCCAATTGTCTCCCAGCAAAGATCAGTCTCTCCTGGTCAGGAGGAATGCCTCCCTCGCCCTGTATCTCAGCTTTCATATTTTCCATTGTGTGCTCAGACGCGCGATGGAAAAGCTCGCTTCCAAAGTGATGGTCTTGCCACTTAAGGTCTTCACGAATATCTGCCCGTTGCCGTCAACTGTACATATACGGCTTGTATCACAGCGTGGTTAATTGGAAAACTGCATGAGACACCTCAGGAACATCTGTTCGCCGATGAAATCCAAGACGCGTCTCTCCTTAAATTATGGGGAGCTGGGATTGTGGCCCTTAATGCAAATAACAGTTTCGAGAACTTCGTGGAAATCTTTCCGCCCTGAGAAGGAGCTGATATATAAAGCTTGGAAAGCACCAGTCTAACCAGGGGAAGATCATGTTTTACCATGGTTCCCATGCCAAGGAAGCGTGAATCTTCATCAGGGTTCGATAGCGCAGCCCATTTGCTGTTCGTCGCCTGAGGAGTGCCTGCTTCCTTCCTCCGTCTCAATTTACAAGAGCTGGACGCATTCCAAAGATGACGGAGTAGTTTTCGGAAACATCTACGTTTTTTTTTTTTTTTTTGCGGACAGCAAAGGGGGAAAATTCCAAGTCCTGATTGCTCATAGCTTCAGTTCCAAAACCACTTCTAAATTACAGTTCATCTAAACTCGGAACACGCTACCTAATGAGTCAAATTCCCTTGCTTTCTTTGTGGGTCTCTTCTGGAAGGAAGCCTTGAAGTAGTACGTCTTCTCTCCCGAGAAGGCTTTCAGCAAATAAGTCTTTGCTCGTTTATGTTAAATGTTTTTCGACAACCATTCCGTATGCCTATCAACGCGCTGCTAACAACTCTTCTTTTTTTCAGCAGAAAGGGTCGGCATACTTCTCAGTAGCAGCAAGATAATCCATCTGTTGGACCTCTTCCGGAATGCTTACTAGAGTCAGATCATTCGTTCGCATGCGATGTGAAAACCGACCTTTTCAGGACATTCTCTCCTGAGGACTGATGCTGCTGAAAGGACACAGCAGCTTTTTTTTTTTTTGTCACGGAATTCTGTTCCAAAAGTCCAGGAAGACGGCAGCGACAAGTGCAATCACATCTTCTGCAATTTCCGAAAACTGCTTAAAAATGACGTCATCCCACAGCATCGTTTCCATTTTCGAGATGAAAATGGAGCTCCGTTCTTTCATCCTCCTGGCGTTTTTGGTTTAATTCTTTTATCCATAGCGCTGTGCGATTAAAGAGCTGCAGTTGGAGGGTGGAAATGCCCGCACCTGGTCATGAACTTGCGACATAACTTGCACATTTATGCAACTGACTCCTACCAGGAAGAACAGAGGTTATCTTAATGGACACTAGGAATATCTTAACTCTTGTGAAGGGTGAAATTCCCATTTGAAAGAGATGGATAAAATAAGAGCTCCCGTGACCGCTGACAGCCACTAACTTGATGCTAAAATACAACGACTGCTTAGGAAAAACCTCTTGACACACGGAAAAAGTAATGGCTGCCTAATAATGTTCATAGGCTTTATTCTGGAGAATTGATAGGGGAGAAAGATTTCTTCACAAAAATACGTTGGAACAGACAGAGGAGAAGAATTCAGCATCTTCACTCTCCCGGTATTCTTAAAAGATGTTAGTATTTATAAAAATGCAACTTTCGCTGCAGTTTCGACTCGGCACGAATAAATTTCACGCGAACATCAAATGCCTATGATGAGATGAAAGCGACTGCCCGAAAAAAAGAGGGATCTGTCCGAGAGGCATGGGTATATATGTCTTAGGTGTATTTGGCTTTTGATGTCCTCTGTTTGATGCGTTTCCAAACGGCAAGACCATTCCCTTCAAGGAAGAAGATTTCCAGATGGCACCGGAGTTGCCGTGATTGCTTTTTAATCCTTCCGATGCATCCGACGGAATAAACTGATGCAAGCTGCTTGCAGGCCCGCTCTAAAAGGAAGGATCGCTGATGTGCACTGCATCAATTTTTTACGGCGACATAGCAAAAGGCCGCTTATTTGCAGGGAAACGGGTACTGAGACGGACTGGCATGATGAAATGGAGGAATACGAAGAGTGATCGAAAAAAGCAAACCGAATGCGCTGACGGCAGGATTTGCATCAGTACGGAAACCATTTTACCAATGCTTCGTGTTTTCCTTCTTTTTTGGAAGGTGAAGAGCTTTCAGAAACACGCAAGCACTGTCATCAAGTGTACAGGTGCTTTCCGCGGCTTCTGGAGACATACGGAAGAAAGCAAAAGGCTGGAAGTCAGCGAGGCATCGGAGCAGCGGACATCACCTGAGCGAGGCGCTTTCTACTGGAGCACTTGGTCCGATAAAAACTGATAAATTGAATGGTTTTGAAGCAAGGATCCACTCGACATGACGAGTGCCTTCGCACTCGGGCAGCCCCCCCCCTTCTTCCCCCAAAAGTTGCGCGCCTCATTCAATGCACCGACCGCCAGCACGCTCGAAGACCATGGCAAGCGCGTGGTCACGCGCTAAAACAGAAATAATGAAAGATCTTAAATGGGACCACAGAAAGCGTCTTAAAACTCGGAGCTGCCTTGGCAAATTGTAAAGTACACAGACCATTGTTTTACAGAGGTTGATGGACAATGGGTTTTGTGATCCTGCCTGCATAAGGAACATTTCTTGGCTAATGAGATTTGTGAAAGTTCCATAACAGAATCAGCAGTCGTTCGAATGGCCGTGTGAATCAATGGGCAGCACTCAGTGACGTCATCAGGAAAGGTCGTCACGAGCTCTTCGTGGAAAGCAAACTCGTTAAGGATCAGGAGAAAATTCCGAGAACATCCCGTGGTTCCTGAAAACATTTCCATGGATGCACGTGGATCAACTTTTAAGGTTGAGTGAGCGCAGCTGATGTTTTGTGTCACTTGCGGCTCTTCCACTCTGTTCCCAATGGGAGACGACTATCTCCACAGAACACCAAGTGTTCATTCATGGATGGCCATGGGTCGCTTTTTTCCTTCCTTGCAATCTCTGGTTAAGAGAAAAAAGTCCACCCCTTTTGAAACATCACACTCTTCGCGTGTTGCCCTGAGATGCACTTCCTTCGGGAGGAAACAGCCGAGTGGATTCCTTTCCAGAAACCTCGCCAAGCTTTTGGATTTTCCAGCGCCTCTCTAGCACCCTAGCTGCTTGCAGTCCTGATCCCTGGACCTGCTGGATTCCGAAGGAAAGCACGCCTATGCCCTTCGATCCGAAGCTCTCGAATTCCGGTCTCAGGCGGTTTCGAGCCGGCTCGAGGATCTGGTAAGCAAAAATCTCGGTGGAGCAGTCCGGCTCGCTCCTCCCGAGATCTCAAATGCCGTTCCTTCGAGGCATCTGGAATTTCGGAAATGCACCGATAAACTGACGCAGCAGAACCTCCAGCCTTGTCCTTCACCGATTGTTGAAGATTCCGCCCCCTTTCCATTAGCTTGAGTGGTACAGGCAGGAGAGAGCCGCACAGATTCTTAACAGTCTGACGGGCGGCGGCTTCCCACCTCACGCGGCACGACGAACATGACCAGGGGGTACCGCGAAGAGAAACGTGAAGGTCGAGGCTCAGTGGACGGGCAGTGGGAAGACAGGATCGCCTCCTACGTTCGTGCGAGCAGCCCGTTATCAGATTCTGGATACGTCGCGGCCACGGAGAAGTTTGGGGTTCGGAAGGTGTGACGTGGGAGAAGGGTGGGTATCAAAATGTAACAAATGCATGGTTCCGTAGGTTAACCATCCCATCTACCAGATGGCAGGGCTAAATATTCGCGCCAACATGCGGCTGGGGTTCCCGACGAAAGAAAATTTTTTTAAGAATTCCGCTGTCAGAGGAAGAAGACATGACTGCCCGTGTTGGAGGCTTTGTGGTTAAGGCTTCTGCGCGTGGCACCATGCGTCGCGGGTTCGAATTCTCCAGCAGGGGGGTTTACAAATACTGGGGCTGGTTGGCCGAAACATTCGGGCGTGGCATCGGCGGTGGATTAAGCCGGAGGACCCCGATGAAGGCCGGAACAATGGGAGTCGACCTTCGGGTCCTTCTAGGAATCAGGGAGTGGGGAGTTCCCCCTCCGTTCGTACAACGGAGAGCGGACCCCCCACACCAGGAGAACCCTTCCGGTTTCAAGATGGAGCAAGGAGCCTTCACAGGCACCTCTCCAGCTGTTCAAAGGAGTGGACTCCCCTGTTGCGAGGAACTCTCTGAGTCGTCGCCTCTTCACAGAGTGCAAGGAAGCAAGCGAGAGCGATTCCCCTGCGGGAAGCTGCAGCGCCCCTTCTGAATTTCGGAAGAGTCCCTTCGGGGTTCCCTTCAGAGGAGTGAACAGGAGCGGTTCCCTTGCGGGTTCCCTCCGGAGAAGAAATTCCTACTAGCGGATTTTTTCCGGGTTCCCTTCGGAGAAGATGAAATGGAGAGGACTACCCCCTTCCAGAGGGGTCTCTCCGGAGGAAATGAGGAACGGGGATTCCCTTCTGGGTCCCCTTCGGAGACAACCAGGGCGAGAGGTGCCATCCCCCTTTCCAAGCGTGAGAGGATCCGAGCCTTCCTGGATTCATAGGGAGCATCCCTCTTCTGAGGTGCCCCCTATCTTCGAAGAATAACACGCACCCTCCGCGGGTGGCATGGAACAGTCTTAAAGAGCCACGTGCGCCGCGAGGCACGCGAGGTTACTTAGCGAACCAAAAAACAAAAACCTGAAAAAACTGAAAAAAAAATGCTGAAAGGGAAAAAACAGAGAAGGCAGAGAAGAACTCAAAAAAATTTCCGTCATCCGAGGCCTCCTCGTAGTAACGATCTCCTCGTGGGGTCGCTACTGTCCCTATAAAAAGAAAAAAAAAAAGTCCTTCGAGGGTCGAAAATGAAAAAGGGAGGAAAAAGAAAAAAGAGAAGGCACGAAAGGGTTTGTTCGAAATGGGCAGAGTTGGCCAACCAGCAAATTGATCAGTTTCGGAACTGACCTCGCGAGGTGCCATCAAGAACGGCGTGAAAGCATCAGAAATTTTCGAGGTGACCGGAACGGGATCGCGGTTCCAACCTTAGCACCAGATGGATGTCTTGGGATGGATGTCTTGCGGGCCTTAGGGGAGAGCCCAGGTTCCGAGAGGGCCACCCCTGTTCTCCTAGGAATTTTCTTTGGAGGGCAACAGCAGCCCTGAGATGGATTGAGGAACATGCGGAGAGCGGGCGGCGAAACAGGCGTCCTCTGCTTGGGGATTCAGCACTCCAGGTAGCAGCAGATGAAAGGAGTAAGAAGATAAGGAACCAAGGGCAGCGCCTTCGTGGGACGCGAATGGAGTCGCGAAAGAAAGCCGAAGGGAGTCCATCGGACGCTCAGGCGGATTTCTTGACGGAAGGGTAAAGAGCCGGAAAGGCAGCAGCAACTGCTTAACAGCCTCGTCCTTTCGTACTTTTTTTTCTCCCGCTCGGCCGCGGGAGCTGATGATTGAATGAACGTGCTACAAGAGCCAGGGAAAGCCAGCAAAATTGGGATCTTTCATCGGCCAGAGATGAAAATCTCTCTTCTCGCCGACGGACTTCCACGCTCCACCGACTGATAACCTCTCTGGCAAATCGGGTTTCTCGAAGGCTGGAAGGTCACAGCCTTGCCCGCGCGAACCTCAACGGCTACCCTCTGGGGCCGCCAAAACGGATTCGCGAAGAGGTCTTTTTGCTCCGCGGGACCCCGGGGCATGCATCAGAACGAGAAAATTCCTTCCAAAGCATCACGGGAATGCCGCCACCCTACTTCGATCCGGAGCGGCCGGGGTGGATGGTGGCTCTCGAGAGTGGGTCCGCCTTCGAATCCTTGTTTTTCCCCGTCGCGTGGGGACCGGACCGCTTTGTCTTCGTTCCACTCGGAGGGAATTTTTTCTGCGACGATCGTTATCGGAACGCGTTTTGACGCACGATGAGGTGAGTTATCGGCAGCATCCACGGCGGCGCGCCGCGTCCAATGGCAGCAGCCAATCGCGCGCGACACTCCTCGCGGCGCGACCTGGCCCAAGTTTCGCGCCCCGCTGCGTGCTTCTTCCGCCCGCACTTTCCCAGAGGCTGTCGTCGTGCGTTGCCGTCGGTGCGCTGCGATCTGCGGCAGCCTCCCCGGATTGTGCGGCGCCACCAATTCGCTCTCCGGCGGGTTCCCCATATTCCGTGTTTGCCCAGAAAGCCTTCCTGCCAACCCGTTCCCTTCCCTCCCCCCTCACATCCGAGAAACGCCATCCAGCTGACCGAGACACTTCTTCTTCAGGTTGCATACCTTTCTCAGTGGCAGGGAATGGTTGGATAAATGGCTCTGCCCGACGAGACTTTTATCATCGGTTCCGTGGACTACGGTCAAGGTCATTTATTTCATCTTGTAAGCGAGTCCCCTCTAAGTTGCGATCTTGCGGCAGAACGGTCTCTAGCATTTGGCCATTTCGAATAAAGTTCGTTGCCTGTAGGGGAACTCTTCTCGTGACGGAGGGAACTAGGTCCAGGCGTTTTCTCTCCTCCGGAAGAGCGCGCGTGGATGTTGAGGGCTGGCGCTTTGCTATCCGGCTCTCTGTGTGAGCATTCCCACTGACCGCCCGAAAGAGTCGGCATCCCGGAACAATCTCTAGTGGCAATGGAAAAATGCCGTCGCGTCGTTGCATTGCAGCATCCAGTACTACGCGTTGGAATGAATAGAACTTGATGTCTGCTTCGACCCCCTCGTCTCTCGGAGGATCCGCCAACTTGGAGAAAATACCTCGGAAGATTGGACTCCTCTTACCAGCACCAAAATTCCCCCAAAGAGCAAAACTAAAACACACGGTCTGCTCCCGAAAAGCTGTCACTTTTGCCTCTGCACCGAGGTAAGAAATTCTTCCAAGCATCCCCCGCTCATCCTGACTCATTTAATTTTCTTTCTTTCTTTCTTTCGCCTCCATTTTCAGTGTCCTTGGAAGCAATCATTTTGCGAGAGATCTCGCCACGGCATGCTGATCAAAGTTTTCAGAGTCGGACGGTCAGAATTCAGTGAGATGGGCGAAAGGACTTCCAAAACCGTTGTTAAGTGCCCAGCGTGATTTCTGACGTATCCTTCTCCTCCCCTTTCCATGTTAGCTAGGATTTTGTTATAGTAGCGACGGTATCTTCCTGAATCTTTCAAGAGCACTGCTCGTCTGATCCTCTGATTTCTTCGATGCATGCTGCAGGCGCCACGTCGACTTTCGTTTGCGAGATATAGCGAATCGTTGGCTTTACTTTCATGGAAGCTGCCATCCATAATGGACCCCTTTCTCCTCAACGTCCGCGTGCATGGCGGTTAACACTCGAAGAGAATCCTGAAGAAAACGAGCTGCTAGGAGACCTTTGGAAAAGGGTCCAGCGTAGTCGTCCGGTGACTCCGTCTTGCGTCTCCAGGGAACTTCATAGATTTGGTTTCTCCGGACGGATTCTTCACGGAGGAAGCGTGCCTTCCATCCTCCCCCCTGTCGTCGATAAAGGGGTTCTCTATATCGTCCATCCATGGGCTACAGATCTATTCCTGCTCTCATCATGCCTATGGAGGTATCATCGCACGCGTCGCTAAGGGATGAGTTCCGCATGCTGACAGGAACACTTGAGCAGAGCATGTAGCCAAATTGGAATCTCCGATGTCGCCTCACCAGGGGAGAACGCAAACCTCTTGGGCCGAAATGCCCGAGGGGAGTTTACTGTTGCGTGTGTGCTTATTTATATTACGCGGAACTGTCGATCTCGTTTCCATCACAACAGCGCGAAGCTGATTCCTTGATCATGCATTTTTAGCAGGCACGGCGCGGCATTGGTAATTCGCTTTTATTACTGCAACAAGCAGCAATAATAATGTGACGGGGGTTCCATACCAAACTCCCTGCACGCCAGTGGGGGGTCTCCGAGAAAATCCAAGATATGCGCGTCTCGGAATCCCTGTAACACACGTGAGGATGCATCGGAAAATTATCATTTCGCAGGAAGGGAAAGACAGCAGGTCTGTCTGCTTGTTTGTTTTTTAAGAAAAAATTGCTGCTCTGCTTTCAAGCGCACTTAATGAGACCGCTCATTTACGTCCGCGAGAAGGCTATTAGCAGCCGACGCGAAAATGAGGTTACAACGGATTCGTTTCGATCTGGGAGATGAAAACACATGTCCTGCTTTTGTCTGAATTTGGCGGAATGCCCACTCCTCCATCATGACCAGTCGCCAGGGCGATCCGACTAGGCAGAGCTGCGCTAGGAAAAATGAAGTGCCCTGAGTAGCCCTGGAGTTCTGATTCGGGCAACCAAAAACTCCGAGATTTCGTCTAGGACAGCAGGAAAAAAAAAAAAAAAAAGAGGCACAGCAAGGATGGAGGTAAAATGCAGCATCTATTCTTTCCAGTATTCGGGTTCTGCTATCATTGCTCTTAACACTGCGGTTAGCAATTCAGTAGACTTCACTGAACTTAGCAACGGCTCTCGCATTGCGTGGATTCTCAGCCACGATTCAAATTTGCGATCTGCCTGGTAGGAAAACGAAGACCAGTCTCTTCCGTTCTGTTTCTGAGTTGATAGCAACCTTCAGTGCGTGGTCCTTCGCAAGATGCGAGCACAGTTTTCGAAGCCCAAGAACTTTTGAGCTGCCTTTTGTCCCAAATAAGCCCAACTGACGCAAAGAAATGTGGAAGAATGAGCCTAAAGAATTGTGCTCCAAGTATGCCTCAGAGAGTAGCGCAAAAATGCTTCTCCTTTTTTTATCAGTAGAAAGCCTCAGAGTCTTTGCATGACTCAGCTGAAGAGTGTTGAGGAGAAGTGTTTCCTAACTAGGTCGAAACTCCAGATTCATCTGAAGATTTCCAACCAGCTAATGCACCAGTGCCTTTTCAAGGCACAGTTAATTGGACCTCGCTTGTTACTCATCTCAACAACTTTGTTTTCAGGTTTGCTTACACACTTCTTGCTCCTTACTTGTCATGTCGAAGCTGCTGCAAAGTTCAGGAAGGGTCACTTATAAAAGAATTGAGATTGGTAGACTAGGCAACTCAGGTGACACACTCTGGACTGAAAGCAAAGGTACCTGTGATGCTTGCATCATCTTGCAAATGAATCTCAGACCAGAACAAAGCAGTGCCGACGACGAAATGTGGTCCAGAGACGGTGCCTCACTTTTAAAATAGAGACCGACGGAAGAGCGGAAACTCGGAGAGTTGAGATTGAAGCTTCATGCGCTTATGTGGCGATGGACGGTTCGGAGATGCAGGGCATCCCTGAGCGTGGAAACAAACCGGCTCTGAGAGCACGTCTCGACAGCATTCCCTCAACTTTGAGCTTGCAATTTCCGCTTGGGCGCGAGAGCTTCGGATCATCATGAGTAGATCATCCTTTCCATCTTATGTTAGCCTGCTTCAACGAACAACACCAAGTATAGGTTCTTTATCACCGCTAAGGCTTAGGAGAAGAAGTATTCTACCTGAGGAGCATTTTTAAGGCAGGAAAAGAGACCAAGATATCTTTTAGGTATTCCCAACGCTTGGCAAACATCAGAAACGCATTTCCCTCTCTGGTAGCATGAATTATTTTGCATCCATTTATTAGACCGATTCTTCAAAAGTGATACCGACTAAAGGGTTAATTTTTTTTTTTCAATAAGAATAGATGAAAAAATAAATTTTATTTTCGGTGAAAGACCTCAGGATTCATCGTGTTCAAGTGATGCTGGAAGAAAAAAAAACCCCATTCCGCAAGTTCACGATCCGCTCGCTATTCATTCCGTGAGTTCTTGAGATGGAACGCTTCCTGGTGAGACATGCAAAGGCCACCCCTTCTGCTACCCGCGAATCTTTCCTCGCACGATTCCCTACCTTCTCGAACAGTCGATAGTTGGGAGCATCTTCGAGTTGAAAGATGGGTCCTGGATGCTAGGAAGCAGGGACTCGATGACTTTTTCCTGAATGTCACAGAGAAGAGGAGCCGCGAAAAATCAGGTGTCTGTTTCATTTCATGTGACGGCTAGAAGATGCGATCGAGCAGCTGACCTTTTTTTTTTTTTTTGCCTGCAGACAAGCGCATCAGCTTCAATTCATTGCTCCCTTTCATCCTAGCCAATGGTTTGCTGTCTGGCTCAAGTACACCCGTGAGAAGGGATCGAAGGGCACCCTGCGTGCGTGGTCAGTCAGAGCACCCGGGACACTTCCATGGTCGTTAATCATTCGGCCTGCTAATAGAGTGTAGACTTGGGACTCGTGAACTTGCGCCCATGATGTTCTCGGCGGCAGACGCACGATTTGTGGAAAAAGCACCAAAGAATTCCTCCTTTCGGTTCTGAAGGCAAGGAGTCACTGTCTCACGGGTCGATTCTTTTGGCACAGAAAAGTGCGAGTCGGGGAATCGAATTATTCACGTTTTGTTTGTTTGCAGCCTTCCCGCCCATTCTGGATTCAGAGATGCTCACGCTTGATGGACTCCAGGGGAATTTTGGTAACCCTTGATAACTGTGAGGAATTGCTGCTGATGCGCTGCACGAGGTCTTGCGTTCCCCCTGAAGCTTTCTGCCAGTTCGTTTTAGCTGCGAATGCTTGAGATGGGTCGCAAAAAACGTTCCTCGCTTTAGCAGCCTTTTGAGATTCTACAGCAATTTATGCGCTTCTGCTGTTGAAAGATACACGCTATTTGATGATACGTAATTTCTCCGAGAGCCGAAGCTTCGAAACATTGTTTCTGTTCTGCTCCAGGCATGCGTCTCCGAGGTCGATGCCGAGTTCACGTTCCTCCCGATCCTGCTTGTGGTTCCGGAGGAATGAAACGCTCATGTTACACAGCGCACCTAAAAGGACGGCAGACGGCAGTTATTTGTTGCTGCCGTGAATCTCAATGCATGGCTCCGGACCAATTTTCTCATTACCACCACGAATCATTGCGGTGCCATCCCAACCGAGTGGGAAAAAATCGTTCTTGTGATGAAGCAAGTCGATTCCCGAGAATTAATAAGGATGGTTAGCTGGATGAATAATCGGTTGCTCTTCAGGAATCAATCAGCATCTGCTGGCCCAATTATCTTGGCCAGTTTCTCATCTGATCCCACCTCGGACCTTCAGGTGTCGCCATCTGACCAACAGGACGAGAGGAGCTCTCTCGCGACACATAATGGGAGACCTGATGAGTCCTGGATAAGAGGGAAGGGATTCCGTGGCTCCTGCACAGCAACTACACCTCCAGACTGACCTTGCAACGTGCTCCGTGTTTCTTCCAGCTGCAGGAGCGGCTCTTCGCTGCCGAAAAACTTCCAGAGCAGCCTTCATGGAGCTCTCACGAGGCGGAGGAACAATCCAGACCGGAACGCGAGCGTCCGAAGCATCGTTGATGAAAAATCGAGACCGGAGGAGAAAGGAGGCCGGAGGAAAATGGCTCCTCTGGATATACGATGGCGGCATCCCTTATGCAAGGAAGAGACCGGAAGAAGCACATTGACACGGATGAATTGTCGGCCAGCTTCTCTTGGATGCAGTAGGAGCATCTCATCCTTCAGGATACGGCACCGGAGTAATATATTTACAGCATCAGGATCAATAACCAATGAGAAGTTTGGACAAAGGCGGGGCTGATTCCGCTGCATCCATCCATGTAGCCCTGTTCTTCACTTCCCTGCTGCACTGCCTGCCTTGTCTCGAGCCGTAGCTCGGTGACTGAATCTCTCGATCGATTTTATCCAGGTGTCCCGAATGGCCTGGACTGACTTTTAGTCCGCCGGTGCTCATCACGTCTCTGACCTCGTCTGTCTCACGGCAGTTCAAGCCGACACGTCAACGAAATTAGGCGTGGTGGAATCGGTGTTTCTTACGGTTGTCTTTACAGTCCAGAGACAGCGGCATTTTCATTCCTGTTTTCAGAACCTAAAAATAGGAAGAAAAATAGTCAGAGTGCGAAATTGTTCTCTCCGCCGCCGCAGCAACGATACAGAATGCCAGCTTCGCGGCTCACGGAAACTGGTTTCAGGCTCGGAAGCAAGGACCTTTTCCTTTTTCTCCATTTTTTGCGGCCGTGCCAAGTTTTGCACCAGCCAGTGCGCAGAATGAGATGCTGACTTTATCATCTTCTCTTTCCAGCGATGCTGGCTGGAAATCCGGCTCAACTAGAAGCGACTGATCTTCAGATCGCCGTCTCTCACACTTATCTGACTGGTTTCAAGGAGTGAACCCTGTTGCTCCAATAGGGTTTCTGAAAAGAAAGCCAACAGTCTTCGACTATGAACCTCTCTCTTTTTTTTTTTTTTTTTGGCTCGCCGAGTACTCAAAAGCCGTTTGCCAAGGGATTTACGAAGCTCCTTAAGACGGTTCCAGGTCACCCGAGGGTCCTTCAGGTTAGGATATACCGCCGAAAAGGGCAACGCCCTATGAATTCAGGAAAGCTCCGGAGAAAGGAATCCGTTCTTATCGTGCTTGAGAGGAAACCCTCTCCCTGGTTATCTCGAAGGGAACCCCGAAAGGATGCGCTCTTGAATTTCTTCGCCGAAAAGAACCCGTAAAGGAATCTCTCCCTGTTTCCGCCCTGAAGAAATCATTAAAGAGAACCGGCTCCTTGATCCTTGGAATGACCCTTATGGTTCAGCTTCCAATCCCGGTCAGTCAGCGAGGGCTTCTGGTTTGCGACTCCCACCAGTGCCGCTCCACCAGTGGACTTTTGCGCTGGGACGTGCTACTGGGTATTTCGTAGGAAGACCTGCAGAGTTCTCCGATGATTGTGAAAACTCACATCCTCTCATTAAAGTGGGAAGAGTCGGCACTGATGCTGCTGCATTGGGGCCTTCCGTGAAAAGGCCACAGGAATCATTGTACACGGGGAGGAGGGGTGGACCCAAAGTGTGCCAGTTGCGGGGAGCAGGAATCCCTCCCGCACCTCCTAGTGGACTGCGTTGCCCTCCGACCCTTTTGGGGACGCTTTGCTGCTACCCTTGGAACCCCGGCAGCAAAGCCAGAGGTGTTTTAAAGAGTCTCTTCCTGTGCGACGCCGTCACAGCGGCCTCATCCCTAGCAGCACTTTGCTGCCATCGGGAAGGATCGTGGCTGCATGGAGCAATGCCAGAGGAGGGCAGAACGACAGCGACGTCTTCTATTTTGCTGCCTTCTTCATGAGGACAGCATCAAGATCATCTCATCTGGAAGTCTTGAAACAGGAACTTGCCAGAATCCTTACAAGTAAGCAGAGTACACCTCCCGCACACAGTGATCTCTTCCCGAGCTTCCCCCCACTCCCATTTTTTGACTGCCTTTTTTTTTGTTTTATGTTTTTCTTTTTGTTTGTCTCCCCTTCCCCTGTGCTGCCGAGGCGACCCGTTCCTGGCAGGTTCCTTTTCGTTTTTATAACTGGCAGGATCAAATGTCCTGCCACAGACGTGTATGTTTATTTTTCTTATAAATACAGCTGTCTCAGCGTGACCTGGTGTCAACTAGTGCCGCACTCGGAACCTATAGGCCAACCGCGCACCTGAGGGGGGACTGGAACCTGCCTTGCTCGGTGCCACGCGCGATACCGCATCCAATCCTCTGCCAACGCAGGCAGTGTGGCCATGGACCTCTTTGTAAGAGAACTTGTAGTAGGCAACATCACTGTCCCTAAGAAAGACCTAAGAAACTGTCCTTAAGCGAGGGGCGATCGAAAGTCGAAAGACCGCGCTCACTGCATCTTCCAAGTCCCGCAATGGTCTGAGAGGGCTGAATTAAAAAAAAGTCCCTGGTCACGATGAGATGCCACGGAAACAGAAAAGTTGCGGCGATCGCCTAAGACTACCCCTGCATCTCCGGTCCGCCTTCGCAAACAGGGTTATCCGATGACATTTCTTGATGCACCGTGAACTCTTTCAGAAGCCCAGGGGCGAGCTTAGAAGAAATTCCCGCTACCAAAGAATTCGCATTCAGAATCGCGAGCACGGTGTATTTTAAGATACTTCAGCACGTCGAACAAGATCCGCACCTATAAATCCATCTCGCTGAAGGTCGAACACGTGAAAAGGTGGCGCAGCAAAAAAATGGCCACCTGATTGTTTCCTGCACCCGATGATGCATCGCCGAGGGTGCATCCCTGCGTGTGCTCCTTCGACGAGCGGATACGAGTTCGACACAGAGCAACCTTCACCGTCACTTTTACCCAGGCTGCAGAGGTCGTGATGGAATCACGAAAGAGCCTCCAGGTTTGTTTGCTTTCCTTGTTTCGACGTTCCCGGGTCGCAAGACGCTAGTGTGCGGCTGGGCACAGTAGTGTTGGGATCTGGTAGAGGAAACGGGGGAGTCTGTTGGAAATGGGGTGCTTACAAGCACCGTTTCCAAGACATTCGGAACTGTTCGAGCCACGGAGATGACGAGAGAAGCAGTTCTTCCACATTCCGTCTGCGCACAAGGACGTTGTTAGCCAGAGCATCCAGCCGAGTGCCATCAGATGCGGCTCACATTCCGATAAGGTGAAGCCAGCAGCTCCCAGTGCTGCCTGTTGGGGTCAGCTAACGCTCTCGGAGACTTCAGTCCGATGCTGAACGGCTGATCTCAGAATTTGATGGCTCAATCAAGACGAAATTTTCAGCACATATTCGAAGTTGGAGATTTTCCTCCCTCTACCGCTTTCCAGCTTCCGGATCCTTTGCGGAGGTCGGCTGGTTGTTAACTTGCAGACCCTGTTCTCGACAAACATTCTCGACATCTTGCAACGGTTCAAATTTCGAATGATCTGAAAATGCAGTGGTCATCAACATTCCTCTAAATAAACTGAAGACAGTGGTGTTCATTGCAAATTATTCAGGATTTTCTAAGCATAGATGGTGTCTGTGATTTTCACGATGCTCTCCTGAGTTGATCCTCTGGAAAACATCTCACATGTAACTTAACCCTGCCTGACCTTACTGTTCAGCGCAGTGCCGGTGGTCATCCGGTTTGCGCAAACTCTGCCGATGCTCGTGGCATTTTTTTGTGACACGGAGGTTTCCTTTCAAATTCTCGCCTGAAAAATCGAGTGGCTTGGAATTCATAGCAACCGAGCACAAGTTCAAAGTTTTAGTGAACTCCACTCCTAGCTCGAATCCGAGGTTTAGCTCACGTTTGCCTGCATTGCGGATCCGAAATCACTCTTTGGTTTGCATTTCCGAAACTCTGTCTTTTCTTTTTTTTCCAGCTCGTGATTCAAGGAGGCTCAAGTCAGTTTAGCTCAAGACTTCACCACCCCGCCGGCATTCCAGGCATCGAAACCCCGGAGAAGCCTCGAAGCATGGCGAAGTGTAGTTTACTGGTGCTGAGGAATCACCGAACGTGCTGCATGAATATTTAGTAGAATTTATGTAGGCGTGGAGACACCGGGTGCTGTTCACTTGACAGAGACCACGGGTATCCATTAGTAGCCGCACGTGTACACATGACAACCTCGAGTGGAACAAACTGCTTGCGGAAGAGTAGCTCCTTGATTAACGCGCCAATGTGATCCAGGAACCCGTGATGTGGGTTGGGCTGAAATCAGAGCGCATATTTTGTCGTCGAGAAGTCTTGCTGATGTCTTTTGGTCATGGTCAGGGCTTTTCGTATCCTCTGTGGATTCGGAATCCTCTGCAATGAATTTTGCAATCAAGTCTAGCTTCTGCTACCTGATAGAGGAAAGTATTCTCGGAATATTTTACATGTTTAAGCAGCTTCTAGGGCGGAAGCAACAGCAATCACCAACTGGAGCATCCGCTGGCTTACCTGCTTCTTGAACTCTTATGGTCAGATAATCAGCGCCTTTTAACTCTTAATGAAAGTTATGGGTTACGAGACGTCAGTGAAGAACGACCTCTTTGAAGCAAGGCTTATCTTTATTCCACCGGAGAGGAAATCTTTATTCGACCACTCAAGAGCGAATTCTGTTTCGAGAAAAAATGGTTTCTCTGTATACCACTCAAGAGGAGGAATCCATCTTTGCTTGAAAATAAAACTGCATCTGCTCGCATTCTGCGCAGCCACGGTAGATTTCCTTAGAAGTGATCAAAAGGAAATTTTTCCCATGCAAGGCGTCACAGTAGTGCAAGATTTCGAGCTGCTGCAGTGGCATTACATTATTCTTTCCCAAAAGCTGGCAATGGCGGCTTCTAATTACTTCCTTGACTGTTATATCCTGTCTCGAAAAACAGCCTTGAAACGATCGATTGACTGAAATCATTCAGCATCCTGCTTCCAATTTTCCAGGAGTTCGTACGCACTTTGACACCGCTGAACACCTCCGCTATGGGTCCTCTACTGTAGAAACTCCACGTCTCCACTCTCTCGACTGATTGAAGTTTTCTTGGCACCCGCCACAGACTCGCGTGATGTCTCTCGCTTTTCATTTCTCCGAGCCGCAGCTCCTGCACTTCCACGCCGCATCCGGTGTGTTCCACCCGTGAGCTCCCCAAATTCCCGAAGAACAGAGTGAAGGAAACACTCTGACTCTCTTCTGGCCGTCTTGGCTGTGTTCTGCTCTTCTGGCGGCCGCGTGCTGTCCGCTCGTCGTGCAGCGGCACCTGGATGTTCGTGCTACTCTGGGATGGTCAGTCCGTCATCATACTTTTGTGGGGTGCGCTCGTATGCTTCTCTGTCTTTTCCTCTAAGTCGTCTTTTCCCTGGAACACATTTCTTTGGAAAACTGAAGCTCCATTTCTTGAACAGTCGGGTTCACGGATACCTTGGCTTGGGGAAAGAAATCAGGTTCTCTTGTCTTCCTATTGAAAAGGCAGTTGGATCATGTCTTGCCGGAAGTCACCGATCGCGTCCATCATGAGTGCTGATGTGAATCCAAACCTCCGTTCTCAATCTTGGTCAGAATCCGGAAACGTTTCTTGATCCTATCAAAGATCGATGAGTAGCTGATCGCATAAAGATCTTATGATTAGATGTTGATATGAGCAAGCAGTGATTGAGTCTGCAATACTGGATCACCAATCCGTCTGGTGATGATGCATGAAACGGTTTCGAAACGGGAAAGCAACCTTTTTTTTTTTCATCTTCTGGATTTGTCGATGAACGGTCTTGCTGTTTATCATCAACGTTGCTGGTGAGTGATGAATAGAGAGCAGGTTCTTCTTACGACTGCACTGAGTTAAAAATCCCCTTGCTTCCATGTGTTCACTGATCGAAAGACTTTCTGCTACTTGGTTTAGCATATTTAAGGGCACTTTTCTTCTAGGACTTGAATGTCTTGATTTGGATTGAGGTCCCTTTTTTTTTTTTTTTTCTGCCACTTCATTCAGGTGCAGAAAAGAAAATTATTCAGGAAGGACTGACTGATGGAATTCAAGGCAATCTTTCTCCCTTGAAGACATCACGTATTGAGAACAAGGAACGCCTGAAGAGAGGTCGCGGCATGGATCTAGTAGATCGATTTCTCTGCGAGATCTGTCTCCATTTAGTCTTCGTTGTCCATTACCCTTTTCTGTTTCTAAGGGAGTTCTTCTATGTATGTCTCAAACAAGCAAAATGGGCAAGGCTTACACTCTATGAAAACGGTTTCAAACCGGGAGCCGCACCTACACTCACTTGAATGATAGGGCAGCGTTAAGAAAAAAAAAAAAAACTCTCCGATAAAGCCCCCTGTAAGAACATAAAGGTAAATAGCTATGAGGAATAGCTCAGATTTGTTTCTGCTGCTGTGCTAAGCGTTTCGTTGTTTCTGTCCACGGGGACGTTTTCTCAATGAGCAGTATCAGCACGTTTTATTCCCTGTGCCGTATCCCAATATGCGGCAAAAAGTTGCACTGCTTTTATCACTTTGAATAGCCAACCAGCCCCGATGAAGAGACTGTGGTGGATCCTTTGGTTCGTGATCTCAAGAAAACTTGAGCCCTCATTAGCTTGCGGTCACTTCGGTCACGTCTTCTTTCGAGGGTACAATTAGAGGTTGTGCTTGCGGCGATTTGCCAAACAGCAATGCTGTTTGGCAAATCGCTCTTGTAACGGTGATATTTTTATGGCAATTCAACAAATTTGAACGAAAGTTCCTCAAATGGTAAATTTTGATGACTGCCAGAATCGAGTTACAATCATCTCGTTAGAATTGAGCTTTTCTGAGTCAAAGGGTTGAAGAGTACAGAAGATTTATCTGTTGCCGAAAGGAGAACAGGTTGCGGAAGCTAATGAAAGTTGCAGGCTAGCTACTCTTATCAGCATCCTCCTCTACAGTGGATCTTTTGAACCTGGTTTTGTTTATGGGCTCCCACTGATGAAATGTCCTCGGTTTACCAAATAGAAAATATATATCGTCCTCGATAAATTAAGCACGAGCGCTTTTTTAACGATATCTTTTTGTTTTCATTAATTATCTTCTCTCATCAATTTTGCTGCATTGATCAAGCGATAAGTAAATGGATTCGGGACAAATTATGAAACAGATTTCATCATGGATTGCATTTTTCTGTCCTCATTACATGTGATTCTCTCCTTGACTCACTTCGACTTATATTTTATCCTGAAGATATATGATTGTCAGCCAGATGCTAGATTATTTGATAAATCAAGTATAGGATTTCTGAATTGTAAGGATACTTCATCCAGTGAAAAATCCTCACTCACAAGAACATTCATCATAGATGCTTTGAGCTCAATTTGAAGAAAAAAGAATGGTTCACTATGTGCTGAAGACCTTGGATTCTGAAATCAGCATCGAATTGTGCTCCCTGATGTCCTTTACTGCAGGAACAACACGTTGCTTCCCCAAATGTCGTAATTCCCAGGAACCATTCTTGTAAAGAAAATTAATTACATTTCAGCAGTGTCTGACACTTCTCTTGAGAGCATCGTTCAGGAACCCTGGAAGAATTTGATGGTTTTCGAGAGAGACGGCAGGAACGTCTTTAACTGGTTCTTCTTCCCATTATCCATGGTCAAAGGGCGAATCCATGAAAACGCCAGGACACGTAAGTCAAGCAACCATTTTGCATTGCAACTCACGAACGAAGAAAAACAGAACACACACACACGCACACACACATATACATATATATATATATATATATTAAATCCTTTGTCTTTAGGATTTACGTGATCGTGCAGAGATACAACAGGTATACTGGAAGATGGGGCGTTGCTGGTACAACTTCAGGAAAGCACAATCCACCGTCATCATCGCACATTAAACAGTTTTCAAAAGTTGTTTCAGCAAGAACAACTAAAGGCATCAATGATGACTATCATTGCTGCAGGAACGTCTGTGAAACTCATCGTAGCTACTCATGCTCGTTGTATTGCAAATGTCTTTTTCATGTTCTGTCGACCAAATGAAGAATGCAGTTTTCGAGCACAAGAGAAATTTCCTGCAGCCGCTGATGGTTTCAATACCTCTAATCCGCTTTCTTCGTATATTAATGAAAACTTGATGTGGCGTTCCGGACCATGAAAACCTACGTCACAGCATTCTCGCATTAATTCCGATACAGACATGATGCAGGACGCTGCATAGAATCCATCAATAAATTGCTGGAGTTGCATTTGCATGAATCGGGCAGTCGCAAGGCCCTCGTGTTCCTTGTAATACAGTCTGTTGTTCGCAGGTAAACAAACGCGAGTGTTTCCGGAGGTGTCCTCCCAGGTGTTGCGAGCAGACTTCGAGGAACAGCAACTTGGCATTCGAAAGCTCACTCGGCAGTCTTGGAGAGTTGGGACCGTTGTTTCGGCATGATGATGCGTTCTGCACAGCAGAAAGGCAAGAGTAGCCTTCCTGGGTTTACCGGGAGGAGACCTGCACATCTGAGAAATGGATCTTCAACGCTCTCCCTCGATTGACTTGGCGTCTGCTGCAGCTACTTGCTGGTGATGAATCCAAGGAACGATCTGGTGCAGCTTACCATCTTGAAACAAGCTTCTCGTTTGGTCCATCTATCTGCTTACGAGTCGCATTCCAGTGCTCATCATTAGTGCAGTAAACGCATCCCAGGGCTGCTAAATCCTACCTTTGACTAAGCAGTGGGATTCTTCGTTCCGCTTAGTACGTCCTTTTCTCGCAGCCAGGCGTTGATGCTGCAACCTTCATCTCCTCATCGTCTGGTCGTCGCTCATAATGTAATGGAATTTTACGCAGTCTCCAAAGATAACAACGTCATCTCCAAGTCCTTTTTGTTTCAGATTTAAGAAAAGTTTGAGCATTTGTTTTTTGACCTACATATTGGTTTTATTTATTTTCAAATGTTTCCATGCAAGTACCCATTTTTTTTCCTCTGTGTTTTCTGAATGGTATTTTAGGTTCTTCAAACAGCGGATTTTCTTTTTTTCTTTGATCTGATTCCAGAGTGTGGAGACCTGCTCCTTCCAGCAGCGAGTTCCTGTTTCCGTCGTTCCACCAACGTTGGCGCTGCTCGCGCAACCACGATCCACCTCAACCTCTCCGAGCAACCTCTCAACCTCTACGCTCGCTCATGGCGACCTTGGCTCGGCAGCTTCACGAGCGCACTTGTTTCACTTTGATCATTCCTCCCAGCCGTGAATTCCCTTTCCAGAATTTTCTCGCAGTTATCCTCGAACTCTTCATCGGGTTGCGCTCCTGCTGCACAGCAGTTCATGGAGGTCGATTTGAGCAGGGCCTGAAGAGTTTCCAAAGCCTTCCTGGAGTCGAGAAACGGCTTCAGATGTGCTCTTGTTATTGTCGCTCTTTCAGCGACTTATAAATGGCTGCTTTTTCCCTACTTCTTAGGACATGCTTACCCGCACATCCCGCTTTCATTTTTCCCCCCTTTTCTCCGTGACCCTCGGTAGTCGAATCTTCCTTTTGAGGCCTGGGCCCGTCCCAACGAGAGGTTTTTGTTTATCAACTCATGTGCTAATCCGCACGTGCAAAGAGATCACATTCCAATGATCTTGTGATTGATGAACCATCTTGGAGTTATCGAGCTTTCATCTTGATCAGCGGTGCAGTCATTCTCGGTGTTAAACGATTAATCACCATTAACGAAGGAGTTTCTTCAGAAGAGTGGAATCAGCAAAAATGATGAAAGATTTGAGTTGCTTTCGCGTGGGGGCACGTTCTAATCGAATTCTGGGCAGTTCCCAAAGCATGAGAGGGAGAGAGAGAAAAAAAAAAAAAAACTCGAGACATACCTCCGTGAATCTCCAGCTAGTTCCAAGAGGCCCTCATTTTCTTTGAAAAGACCGAAAGGTGTCCTGCCGAAAAGCGTTTTCAATCAGAGATAGCAGCCTCCACTTGAAAAACGGAATGCTGAATTTCTTGATTTACGATGAAAGTTTGCTGCTTAGCGACCACAGCTCTTAACAGATGAGAGTCATCGGAAGTTCGCTTTAGCAATCACTCACTCAGCGATCCGAAAGATGCGCTGCTTGGTAGAATCAACCGCTGCGGTCTCGCAACATTTTCCAGCCATCAGATTTTCTGCGCTTTTTCCAAATTTCTCGTTTGCAGCCTCCTTGAACACACCTGAAAGCTCCTTGCCTACCCACACTCTCAAAGTTTGATTCGTGCCCGGTCATCCTGGACCGGTTGCCCCTGTGGACAGAGCGAGTAGGTAGGAAGAAACCACTGGATGCAAACAATGTTACGTACCAAAAGGAGTAAACCCGTATAGCGACGGCATCTTTGCATCAAAGCAAAGATGCACACTTGGTTGCAGTCTGGTCCGGCGGTCAGCCGAATACTTTGAAAGCGCACGAGTGGTGGGTGCTCGGAAACGGACATCAGGAGAAGCAGAGAAGATGGTGGAAGCATCGAGTAAGGTGCCTCGAAATTCCTAGAGTGGAAAGCTTGTCCGCGAAAGATCTCTTTCTTCGAAAATTCACTCTGGAGTTTTCGTGCATATGGCGTGATATATCCTTTTGACTGTGGCATCTCAAGAAGGAAAAAACAACGGTGAACAAGCAGGAAGATGTTCAAGATGCACTCTTACATGCAAACCCGAACACCTTGGGGAAAATGCCACGGGACAAAACCCATGGAACACTTGGAAACTGCCATCACATTACGGGCGGATCTTCAAATCGACCTTGAAAACTTTTTCACGAAACGGTCTGTTGCTTTGTGAAGTCATCTGAGGGGGTTAAGTAGCAACATCCCGAATTGAATTGAATCCCGCATTTTATGGGTTTTCGTGATGGCACTGTTACTATGAATACTCACATGAAGCCCTTATCCAACACGGCAAGAAATCCACTTAATTCCGTCGAGGGGAAGCGCGTGAGGCGAGGGGATGCTCGACACGGAGGGACAATAACTCCTATGGACCATCCCTTTCGCGCAGACGACGAAGGCACTTGCCTAAATGAGAAGTGGTCGCTTTTCTTGGTTCGCAAGAAAAATATCTTCGAGGTGATCCGATGGGCACCGTGGAACTTCGCGGGATGAGTTTCCCTTCCTTCGAGTCCGAGATCCGAAAGGAGTGATTTTCAAATAGGCGGCGTGCATGACCCTACGATCCCTGTCTGCTCGCAACTGACTCACCCCAATACTTTGCTTCCTGGAACGTCATGGATGCACGAAAGAGACCCGGGGTCCGTCACTCGGCGTTTTGAATAAGCTGGCCTGGCAAATTCACTGTCCGCGATCCCAGGAACGCTTGACATCTTCGAGAACTTTCACGTTTCGATCCGGTTTCTCCCTCCGCGAACATCAGTTATCTGGGCACTGTGAGTCCATTGGGAGTGATAAGAAGGAAAGAAAAATACGGTGATGGATGAGGAAAGTACCTTTATTTCATCCGATCATTATTTAGTGTACGCGTTGCAGTGCGAATCCATGAATGATTTCTGAGGCCCATCTTCTCGCATCTTGAAGCGCCTTCATTTTCACGGAATCCAATGGCCCGCGTCCACTTTCCACTGCATTCATTTGTTTTCTTTTCACTTAGCTGTGCCCTCGCGGTAATGTGCCCATTCGAAAATCCTCCTCCGAACAAGGAAAGATCCATCGTCACCTGAAGATTCTGGATTGCTTTCCATGGTTCACTGGGCGCCTTAAAGTGATCCAGTTTCTCATTCTCGCATCTATGCCCGTGGTCACGAGCTCCATAATTCACTTTCACTCTCTGTCTGCTCTTACGCGCACTGCACATGCAACGATCCCAAGAGACACGCAGAATCCGTCTTCGCTCGTGCGAATGGCCAAATGCTAAACACTGAGCAGCGCGCGTGGCCGCTTCCTTCAGCATTCATCTCAGTTCACGAATTTCCGTGAACCCTTTCCGTGCGGCGCGACTTCTTCCGTTTATCGAAATCCACTTCCGCAGTGTCTTCCATACCGCCAACTGCCTTGCCAACCTTCATTACAGGCTGATTTTCCGTCTTGGAGACGGATGAAGAGATTCCCTGCATCAGCATCCTTCAATCTCGAAATCCGCCAGATTAGAGTTTAGGCACAGAGGCGCACTGACTCATTGGAATCTCCGCCTACGTCTGCTGTTAACGGGCCGTGGCACAGTCGACTCGATACTCTGTTTGCTCCGTGTGAACTTGGGCACACACTGCGTTTGCTGACCTATTTCTTCACAAAAGTTTTCACCCTATTCCTGGAGAGCGGATTTCTTCCAAGGCAACGATTCGGAATCCAGACACGACAAGCCGATTCGCTTAGACCAAAGCAAGATAGCCAGAACGTCACCAGGCGACGAGCTCATAGTTGGTTCGCAGGCCACGGAGGCCCTAAAGTTTGACATTCCTCACTCCAGGAAAAAGTGAGCTGTGGTGAAGCTGAGCGTCGTACGGTACAGGGTAGACTCCCTTGTAACGCCAAGGATACATTCTGCGTTGTACGAATCCGCCTTATACGAGTCGTAAGAGTCACACTTGGAAAGCACTGAGAATATTTACAAAGGACGAAGATTTTATCTTTAACGTTGGAGCAGTAGAATATTCAAACCTTCATTTCACTTTAAAAGAAAGGAGAACAAACCTTTCTTTTTAATTTTTCACTTAAATAGAAGAAAAAATAATAAAGGCTCTTAGAGTTTTCCTGATGTTCGATCTAGACAATTCTATAGATTCTGCTCTATCGCTCCCGTCTCTGGAAAATGCATCTTCTGGCGCCATTTAAATTTTGAATGAAATAGAATTCTATCTACCTGAACCATGTGTTCACATTCTGTTTGGACGCAGCTGGACCAACATGGGATTGAAATTTATTGACAGCGTCGCCCAGGGATGACTGACCGTGTCGTGCGAGGGGCTGCCGGCATTTTTTTTTCGTCGCTTTATACGAATGTGCGTCATACGGGCGTCTGCTGTATTTGCAACTTGTCGATGGGAACCGTGCTTCCTTCCGACCTTGAGGACCAGGAGCGCAGCCGACAAGTCCTGATTCGAGGAGTCGCCAGTGCCACAGCATCCCAGCACAGAGAGGACACCATTGTGTGGTTTCATCGGACTTGCAAACAGCCTTGAAAAGTGCTACTGCAGAGGTCGCAGGCACAACAGGAGGTATTAATTAGATCATGCTGTTCTGTGGAGAGTGGAGTGGAAACCGTTCCTCTCTCGAGAATGCATTACTCTACTGGTACGATGTAGAAAAGCAGCGCTGATGAAGTGAGACGGGGGGAAAGGAAGGAAGAAGAAAGGAAAAAAAAAAAAAAAAAAAGCCCAATGATTGGAGGCGGAACTTAATGGAAACAGGAATCTCTCTCTGTCGTTAATTGTGTTCCGTGATTGTTTGGAGCTCCAGAGTAGGAAGTCATTTATCAATGATGTAATTCATCAAATAAAGATTCCCATTCAAATCGAATAAAGGCATAGCGAAAATTCTCATCGCGGTGGATTGCAGTGATAGTGGTCTTTTTTTTGATGGATGAAAGGACTGAAATGCAAAACAGGAACATAACAAGAGGAGCAGAATTTCCTCCAGAGCGTATTCCTCACGCTGGAGGAAATTCTGCTCCTCTTGTTATTGAATCCATGTTTCATTTTCGACTTTGATAGGTTGCTGAACGTCCTCTTTAGGTGAGCTCGATTGCAGTCGCATTCGTACCTGTCTCCAGTTCACTCGCAACACCCTAAGTGTTCGCAAAAGAAGTCCTTCTACCGCAAGCATTGATTAAGGCTATCACTCAAGTGATTTCAATCAAGTGGTGGCCTCAGCGGATGCTTAATATAATACCGACGGAATAAGAGCACGAAACTATCCAAACAGTGCTGTTGGCCACCTTTGTCTCGAGCACAGCGTGGAGCGATGCATATTGAAGATGGTTACAGGCAGCTCCGGAGATCAAATACCTTGAGGTCGAGTACGCGCTATTTCGCTTCCGGGTTTGGACAATCTTGCCACGAGTTTCATTCCATGCCGAAAATCCAGCATCCGACAACTCGGCTGGTTGCGATTCCTAAGTGAAGGAGCAGCTGTCTTCAGTCGAGCATCGCGCCAAGCTCCCGTGGACCCAGCCGGCTCGTGAGAAGCAGTCGTGCCATCAGTTGCGTTTGCATCAGTCGCGAGGAACACCGACTAGCACTTCGCCGAAGACCGCAGATCCGAGCCCAGTCCCATCCTTCCTTTGACTTTGAGACTTTCTTCGATAGAGAATCACTTTTCCACGGTACAGCGTACTCAGCGAAACTGGTGACAGGGCGCTCCTGTAGGCGGGAAGAACTCTCATCCGGGACCAGGAAATTTCCCATTCCTTAAGAAGACGCCGTCTCGAATCTGCAACTTTGAGCAAGAAGCTAAGACTTCATAGGGCGTGTCAAATTCAAACTTTTTACAACCGATATGCGACGATTCCAGACCCATTTTGAAAATTCGTTCCGTGAATGAATTCTGACGTGTGGAATCGGAAAGAGTGGGTGCAAAGTCAGTTCGCATCCCAGGCAGGAGCAGCTATGAAATTTCTTGCGGCAGTGAGCACTGATGGCCTAAATGTGCTCAAATTTATCTAGATGCAATGAGATTAGTACATCTTGAGAGGAGCGGGATTTTTCAGGCAGTTTTGTGACACTGATGGTTTTCCTACGCTACAGTGGTAACGAGCTTTTACATCCCATGCTTGTCATATCTTTTGGGAGGGAGGTTTCCACGTCTTCAACAAGGTTGGTATCAGCAGATAAAAATTACTTCCCGCAGATGCTGTGGGGTGTGTAGTGACATGAACTCTCGAAGGAGTTCTCTCCGTGTTGCTGGATGCTGCTTCTGAAATTTCTTCCCGAAGCAACGATGCGATACGCTTTGGTACATGCCTTCTTAGTGCACTTGCATCTGGTCGAGCGTTGGGACCTTCATCCGAAACCCCCAGACAAGAACTGAAGGTTCAGTTTACGTTGCTCGTTCATAGCGATGCGAACAGCATGAAATGCAATTCGCACATTGATTCCGTCAAGAACATTCCAGTACATTCTTTTCGGATGTTTTCGTAACTATATGAGCTGCTTGCGGGCTTCTTTTGTACAGCAAAATTCACGGTGGTCGTCTCTTTTTTTCAACTCGACTGCAGGAATCTTTTTAAGGACGAATTCTTGCGCTTCTAACCAGAGGATTCTTCTGTCTCCAGCGTTCCTTCCATCCTTCCGTCGGAAAATCGAGTTTGGTCTCATCCAAGGGCAGGAGGAAAAGCATAACCACCCGATGCATCTTCTCCGCCTGTGTCCACGCCATCGTACGCAGCCAACGGCGCACAGTGCGTAACTTATGCGCGCGCATACCGTTCCTTCTGGATTCGTACGAACAGTACCAATTCCTTGTTTTAAGGAGAGACTTTTATTCGCCAAAAAAAAATAAAAAAAAATAAATAAATAAAAAATGTCAGGGTGAAATGGCTGCGCATGAAATCCATGATTGATGACTTTTCTTTTTGCTTTGAACATACTCGCAGTGAAGTGTTTTCAAAACTCGAAGAACCTCGTAATGTGTTGGAGCCATTTTTCATTTCGGTTTTCGGTTTTTTTGAGCATTGGGCGAATCCAGTTGAGCTCTGGAACGAGGTCTCGGGAAGGAGTTCGATGAATACGCGAAATCTGCCGATGAGTCTCCGCTTTCTGTACCACTGGAGAACGAGGCTGCTTGCACCTTCACGACAGAGGAGTGATAAAGAGAATAATGGAGTCGAGAAGAACAAATGCGCGAGGGAAGACTGATAATCGAATTTAGGATCCAGATACCCATCTGATCAAAAGATTCAGCGACATCATCCATCACGAGTGTTCGAAGAGCAGCCCTGTGATGTCTCCTTTGTAAAAAGTCTCATCGTCAAATTTTCGTGACGAGGATAGCATGGTGCCTGAATGGACCTTTTCCCCGGAAAAAGCTCAGGGCGATTCATCGAGCTTCCATACATATACATGTGTATATATATATATATGCATATATATATATGCATACATGCATACAGAAAAAATGCATGTACTCGGTTTCCTGGGCATCTTAGCAGAACTGAGGCTTCCAAAATCTGCCAAAGATCCTTCTGGAAGAGAACTCCATGCTGCTTGCCTCTTGCAGTCTGTTGGAACCTCCAATACAGCGTTTTCCACTGTACAGTGCAAAACCGGTGACAAAGGCTCTCTTAAAGCTGTCCTGTCCAGGACCGAGGGAGTCCCTCGTTCCTTGAGGAGGCTTCGTCTCAAACCTTTGCGGTGCGCGTCATGAAGATACGGAAGCTGACCGCGCGAGCCCAGAAAGATCCTGAATCACTCTTGATTCCTCGAGGGTGAGAATGAATCCCGCCAGAACGCGCCAAGTTTCCGGATTTTCTACTTTTCTTGCTCCCACACCATAAATCGATCCCGGGCAACTGCATGCAATGCATCAATCTCCCCAATTTTATGTACTCCTGACATCTGTCAAAGCGGCAGAATTTTCCTCTGATGTATGGTCATTATTTTTATTGTTAGCATGTGCTTACCTAATTGAATTATAAACCGAGCTCGTAAATTTTCACTTTGCTGTGCAAACGGAGGTGTCAAGCAGAAGACGCTGCCATCTCCTTGCGCTTTGAACAGAAATGCGAAGCAGTCCGAGCACTTGAAAAGGAAAGAGAAGCGGGCCGGAAGTGCTTGCTGTAGAAGAGGCCCGCCTGTCCACGGAATAGGGGGGGGGGGGGGGGGAGGAAGGAAAAAAAAACCAAAAACTCATACTTTGTTGGAGGAGGATGGAGGGCGGCAGAATAGCGTAATTGGAAAACTTTGTTTTTTTTTGGTTTTTTTCTGTCTTTCTTTTTTCTCCGGTGGAGAGTATTACGAGCTTAGAGGTGGCCACTGCAGGGTTTGTCATGCCAGGGCGGTGCTGACTTGGGGAGGGCTGCGTACGTGGGATGCAATGGTCTGCGTGGAAAGATAATGCCTGAATCGGTAAGAGTTGGGAAAGTGGAGAAGTGGTGGTAAGGCAAGAACGTGATGGGGAATTTGGCGAAAACTCTCCCCAAGTGATGCTCAAAGACATCTTCTCGTGAGCGATGCAAGGTAGGGTCTGCTTCGGTGCGGTTGACAAGCGGCTCCTGCGGTATTTTGAGCGCGCTAAAGGAGCATAGTAATGAGCTATCGAATTGGTAGCGTGGATGAAAGACTATGCATCGGGTGAAGCTGCCTCGCCCTGTGGTTTCGAATTGGACGCTACGGTGGCAAGGCAACGGCGGGCTAAGGGGACGGGAGAAGAACCTCTAGAACGAGGTTTCTTCTTAGACATGAAAGGGAGGTGTGAGATTCGGGGAAGATGCCGTTTGGGGCCGATGATGGGAAAATGAAAAATGGTGGCCGGTCGAGTAGCCAAAAGCTAACTGCTGTTCCACTCGGGAGGCTTCACTCAACAGGAGTGAGAAGAATTCTCGTGTTTCCTCGGTCGCTCCTCGGGAACACGAAGCTCCTCACGCGAAGACCTGCGGGCGAAAGTTTTACAAACTTTAATGGCGGATGGCCCCGGCGGAGTGGCTGTGCGGGGACGCATGCGATGATCCATTTCGTGGCGGAGCCAACGGTTTCCACGAAGGGCTGCGAATCTAAAAACAGATTGAAACAGAAACTGTGGGAGAGATGGATGCAGGGTGCGGACACGAAGAACTCTGGCAAAAGGGCAGACCACTTCAGAGTCGGGCAAAGGAGAATTTTACTAACCAAGAATGATAAGCCATCGGCAGAGGAAAATTCTAAAGAAAGGGTGCTGTGCTTCCGTGAAAGGAAGAAAAGCCCACAGGCTATGCAAAAAAACAGAGATCTGAGCAATCTACATGGCTCTTAGAGAGAAGCGGAGAAAGCTGGATGTACGAGTCAATTCTCACTCAAGAAGCCATCCGTCGCACTGATCACAAAGAACGGGGAAAATCCACGCAGCATCTTATCTCCTCGCAGCACTGCGTGCCATCCAAAAGTGGAATCAAGTCATACATCCGCCGGAACACCTTAGGTTCAAATATCGAACTGAAGAACTTCTTAATCACATGTCGACAGAAATCGGGATGAACGGACTCCAAGCACGGTTCCAGGGCCAGGGAAGTATCTGGATGAGCATGCGGCGTCCGCAGCCGCATCGCCTAGAGTTCTTGTGCTGAAACGTAGAAAGGGCTAAGTTTGGAAACCATGGAACCGAGTTGGATGCTCCGAATCAACTTCATGGGGGATCTCCATGGAAATCCAATGAGCAATGCAGGTGCTGCAAATATGGTTCCGAGACGCCGGCACTCCAGAAGAGCTGGTGCGCCTGTGAAATTCCGTCATACCTGACAGGGCAGCTGGAATCAGTCAGGTTTTGACCCGTTGTAGGGGGTGTTTTCGTCCCTGTGAACAGAAGTTGAGCTCGAAACGAACCGGAACGACCACCCGATGCCTCTGGTCAATGCTACAGTATCCACGAAGGTGATCTGACAAACACCATCGAAGCTTTTTAAGTCGCAAGAAGATCAGTGTGAAGGACCGGGAAAATTTACAAAATACATGCACTAAGGAGAAAAAAGAATTGCAGGCGTGCTGATGCCGAGAGCAGGATGATGGGAATGAAGAATGAAGAATCGGGTGGCGCATCGGAGGCGCTTTGGATCGAATCCACACGCTAAGAGAGATTGAATATTGGGATTCAGTGCCGAAGATTTGAGATGAGAAGCGGCAGGTTTCCCCCTCCAGGGGAACTCGAAGTCATTATCTCTCCATTGCGAAGTTCCACGGTTTCGCTCTAAGCAGTTCTTCAGCACGTTCTGGAAATTCATCAAAAGTCGTACTGTTCTTGAAGCTTCCGGATGCTCAGGTCTCTGGATCTCGTCCCACGCTCATCTCGCTCTCTGGAACGAAAGCTCCGAGGGAAACACATGAAGGCTTCTCTCTTCGTGATGAAGACGTTTCGGGTTACGTTCCCGAGTTGGTGGGCTTCCAGTAGCTTTTGGAAAGTAGGAAAGGATCGCCCAAGCCTTTGCAAAAACAGCGCGGCATTCGGGTTCATCTCACGAATGACGGATGCAAATTCCTCCTCCTCCTTGGTTGAACTCTTGCGATCACACGCTTTCGAGGCGAGGGCGCCCAGCTGCCGCCGGCGGGACGCGCCCTCCCTGGCTCGTCTTCCGTCCCTGCGGAGTCTACCAAGCGCCGTTTTTCTCACGACGAACGGGAGGGATCCTGTTCTTATCGTGTCACATCGCGCCCAACTCCTCGCCAGCAGCGTTCAGTGACGGAATGAGAGAAGTTGACCTCAGGCAGGGCTGTCCCCTCAATGTCTTTTCGCTCGAATCAACGCCCGGAAGGAGACATAGCTTTGCTGTCAAACTCTTGCAGCTACTCGAGGATGGATGCTCAACCCTTTCTCGCCAAGTCCCCTCTCTGCCTTGTGCGTGCCGAGGCAAGGTCCTGCTGCAACCTGGTCTGGACCAGGTTTATCGTCCCCTTCCTCAAAGTCGATAAAGCATCTCTGAAAGGTGCTTCCCACCTTTGGAGACTTCTGGAGACTGGGAAGTTCGGAAGTGGAATCTGAGACCTGGGAGATGCCAGTTTTTTTTTTTCCCGTGTTACCAACTCCCTTTTCCGGTTTCAGACCTGGAACTTCTGCTGACATGAAGTTACCGGAAAACTCGACACCACCACCCGTAGACTGGTGTGCCTGCTGGTAATCTGGACGACGTGGTCCATGGAAGCGGACCTCCAGATCGGAATATCCTTTTTCAAATCGACTCAGGAAGCTATTTGTTCCGATCGGACGCTCGAGAATTGCGAGGTTCTGCTTTCTCTTGTGCTCGGAGCTCCGCATCCCGTTTCCTTAGAGCCCTAGCTGGAACGCACTTTTCCCCCACCAGCCACCAGGTGGCAATCTCGGAGGTGATTTCGAAATCACCTTCCGATAGCCACCGAGGCAAACCTGATGAGGATCTCGTTCCCTGTTGACAGCTCATTGTGTCCATAGTGTTTGTGCTGTGGCCCTATCATTTTGTTTGAGAGAAGGCAATTCATCCGAGGTGTGGTTTTAAATGTCCATTTCCGGCCATTCGTGCCCCACGATTTTGAAACGATTTCCTCCATGAAAGTGTTGATTGGAAACCCTGCTAATTAGATGGAAGCGAACGTATGAATTGTGATAATTAAAAGGGTCACATTTGAAACAATTTATTCCGTCTGCCCTTAGACAGACGGCAATTTAGTTGATCCTGCGCAAAAGCGGAGTAGCATGGATGTGGTGGATCTTGTGGTGCGGCTGGGAATCTCAGATGCTGGCGTCTTCTCAATCGTGTTCACTTCCATCTAGTCCTCTTCTAATTGCGCAATTTCGAGCAGTGGGAGCGAGATGAA
This sequence comes from Raillietiella orientalis, assembly GCA_036172245.1. Lineage (NCBI taxonomy): Eukaryota > Metazoa > Arthropoda > Ichthyostraca > Raillietiellida > Raillietiellidae > Raillietiella > Raillietiella orientalis. The sequence goes on along the minus strand of JAYWIR010000002.1, from coordinate 6,539,250 downwards.
AGACGGGCTGAGTTTCCATAAGTGAGGTCACCTCAGCCTCCAATGTAGAATGTTCACTGAATCTCCGGGTACGTGAGATGCATGAAGCCGGGACATGTATGAACTCGAAAACATCCGACTCCATTCTCGAGTGACTCTGTTTTGTCGCCAGATGCTCCATCACTGGCATTTCCTAATACTAATCGCGCGTCACAGTTCTTTTCAACAGAAATCATTGAACAAATTTTATTATGGATTCTTCCCTTCCTTTCTGGACGAAATTCACATTCACATTCGCGCGATTTCTCGGTTTCCATTGCAGGTGCTCCTGAGAGGCCGACTGTTAATTCCGTCTTTTGCTTTCAACTCCCAAATTTGTTTCCTTTGTGTTCACCAAAGGTCACTGATGAGTGTGTGCAAGGATTCTGTGCAAGCGAATGAGGTCTCAGAAAATTCCCTCCAAAAGTCGCTAGACATCCAGACATCAGGTAAACCTGGCAGTGCCAATTGCCCTGCTATTGGACTGCCACCTTTTTTTTCTTCCTCTTCTTCTAAAGATATTCCCAGCCATCGCTCACCTTAGCATCTTTTTCGAAGGCAAGCATTACGAGCGTACAATATCAAAATGATCTTTGCTTCATTCAAGCGCAGCTCTGGAAGCGTTCAAAACATCATCCTTTTGAAAGAGACCTACAAGCAGCTCCAAGAGCTTCAGGATTCTCGTAGGGACGTCTGTCATGCATGGTCTACTTCCTTCCGGATTCCCCAAAGTGGCACAGCTCTCTCTTTGTTCGCAGGGATCGAACCTCCGCCTCGTTCGCTGGTTTGCAGAGTACTGGAACGGTCTGCCTTCGAGGTCTTGGGGGCGGCCGGTCCATTTCCGCAGATTCAGCTCTACGGGACTCTCGGCTCAAAAGCCACCGAGTCCACGGACTTTGAAATTTTTCCAAAGTGTTCCGTGGTGTCCGCGGAATCTTAATCTCAGTTTCGGAACCACCAGCACGGAATGGAATGATCGAACAATTCCTGGGAAATTTCATGGAGTTTCTCCCGCTCTGCTTCCGGCTCGCAGGATCGTGTAGATGTGAGAAGGGTTGAGAACGGGTGATTCTCTGCGATGCTGCAAAATAGGTGCGCGAAAAGCACGCATAAAGACTGCTGACGATTTCCTTGATTTATCCAGCTTGGTCTTCTTGTGCACTCGTCGCCAACTCATCCGTCATGACATGGTTGCTGTAGGGAGCAACTGGGTTTGCCGCATCCTGAAAGTAGGACTCGTCGAAGGGATCGTGCGCGCGCTGGAAAGCTCAGACCGTTCCGACCCGATCGGTTCGTATCCCGCTCATCGGGAGCGAAGACAGAAACACGATGCAGGTGATTTGTGCAAGCAGGAGAAGCTGCGAACTGACGTCGGTGCAGGGGAGGGATGGTCTTCCGAGGCGAGGAGCAACTGAGAGCGACTTCGTACCGCGCTGCTTTCCAAGCGGATGGAAACAAAAGACGCCGGGGAAGGACGTCTGGGGACAGCGTCCTGTGCTTTGATCGATGGCTCCAGTAGGCGCATTCACTTCCCGACATCCCGGCTGAAAGCAAACAAGCGAACAAACCGAGCCAATCAGACCTCGAGTGATTGACTAACCGTGGCCTGCTTCGTCATCCTGAAATCTGGAATTTCATATAAGGAGATGCGCATGACACTCGAAAGCTTTGACAGACAATTCCCGTTTAAAAGTAACCTGGTTGCAACCTTTGAGATTCTGTGTGTGTGAGCACGCAAGTCGGGCGGTGGCGAACGCATCTTTTTTCCCCTTCTAGATCCGAAGGTGGTAATCTAGAATTTCGAGAGCTTCCTTTGGACGTTGTTCCAAAAGAAGATCGGGGTTTTTGGGTCGGTTTTTGGGTCCGCCTGCAGAAACCAGAGCAGCAGTCGGTGGTGGATACAAAAGGAAAAGGCGAAAAGGCCTGCAGAAGAGATGACTTCATACTTGGGGTGAGGGATGGACCAATCGGGATGAACTCTTCGTGGTTAACAGCGAGCGGAACAGTCGAATGCTGACTGCGAGCATTCGAGAACCTCCGCACTGGTGAGCACTTTCAACGTGCAATTCCTCTAAGACAGCCGAGGAATCGCTCCAGCAATCTTCTTTGGACATCGGGGCAACTGGAAATGGCTGCCTAACGGGAACGGGAAGTGATTCTCGGTTTCCATGACACCGCAGCATGATCAGCTTTACCGAAAACGGCTAATTCGGGTGTCATTTCCATGTGATCGGGTGCACTCAAACCGAGCCATTCGAAAGGAAGGAGCAAAACTCGCCATACTCGTGTCATCACCGTCCATTTCACTCATTTATCTGCGATTCGTTTCCATGGTTGCCTTGTCGTTACTCGCAATTATTTATTCAAGTCAAAAATAGCAAGGCGAAAATTTCCCTTTGGAATAAAGCGCAAGAATTCCGCTATCCTACTTGGACGGTCTCTCGAGACTGCTCTTCAGATGGGTCAGCGGGCAGATGGAATGTACACGTATATGCGAAATTCGCTTAGTGCGGCATCACGACAAACACGTGATAACGCTTAAGACGAGAGGAGATAAACCCTAATGAGGTCGGATGAGTGTCGTCGGGCGAAAGGAGACGTGTAGCGCTTGCAATTACAAACAAATATCACTTTGGCAAATCTGCAGCTGTTCCCTGGGGGCACCTGACTGGAAAACCTGGATGCGACTTGGAATTTACGATCACCCATTCTTTTTGTCTCATTTGCAAGATTCGGGAGAGGTTCTGCATTCTCTGTTCTCTCCTCTGCAGCGGAAGAATGCAAAATGTGTGAGGAGGCATTCGTCGCTTCAACGGCAGGACCCTATCCTTTTCCCGACGTCGGTTTTGCTCTTTCCCGGAACCGAGGAAGAAGTGGAGAAACTCTTTGCCGTCGCCTAGCGCCCCCGAAACAGCAGAACAAAAAATGCGTCGACTCACTTTTGCCTTTTTTTTTCTCCGCATGGATCTCTGTGGGTCCTCTCTCCGAGGACTTTCCTCGAAAGGACGACCGCGCGCCGATCCACTGAAATCTCCTTGTAACACTGTCGGACTGCGCGGATGTCCGAATTTCCGTTATTTTCGATCTTCACCGTCAAACCTCAAGCGGCGTTCTGGGAGTATTTGTTCCCCCCTTCTGTTCCAGGATGGGATATTGAGATGGAAGCGGAGCTCTGTCCAGGGTTTTCGTCAAGATAAGCAAACCGACTTCGGAATTTACGTTCCGGACCGACAATTCTGATACTCTCTTTAACATCCATTACTTCATGAGACTTCTATAAGGCACGGTGGTCACACAGCGCCGAACCCTGATTGGCTCGTCGACTTCCTTCCCCAGAAACGCTCACGTCTTTAAGGAGCCGAAATCAGAATCACTAATGGAATGCAGTGCTTGAACGGGGTTTTTCCTGGTTAAAAGAATGCAGCTCAGGAGGACTGTGGCAACTATGAACCGCAGGTGTTCTGGGAATCCTCGCAAAATGAGAGGGAATTGTGTTTCGATCGTTCCGATGGAGAGACACTCACCGGAAGAGTTCCAGAGTTCCATCTGCCTATTCGGAGAACTGGCTGGCGGAAAACCTGCGTGCCAGGCATGAAATAGTGACCCTCCGAAATTCAGATCTTCACAAATCGCAGTTTCATAAGATTATGCCGACCATTTCTGAGAGTTATGAAACGCTCGGCTTCAAAGATTTGGAGTTCGTGGTTCTGAAAATCTGATGTACCTTCGAGACGGACACATTCGTTGGCCCTGCTGCCATCTTGAGAAAGATCAAGCAGCCACAGTGTACTTAAAATCCAGTACACGTCTTACGTGTACTGGATTTTAAGTCTCATTCAAAAAATACATTCGAATCGCCTCCTCGATATTTTTGTTCAAGCTCGCACTGGTATTGGAATCCGGGATAATGAACTGAGAGTACATGCTCAAATTTCATTTTCTCGTACAAGTGCAACGATGCCCTACGTGAGCTCTTTTATGTTCGCAAGGAGAAAAAAAAAGAGAGGGAAAAAAAGAAACAAAAACAGGAGAGCACCATCAAATATCACGGCTGTCTCAGGGTAACAATTCTCATGCTCAAGATTGCGTGTCTTCGTCGGGCGGAGATTGAAGCATCATTTCGAGGACGTGTCTGAAATCTCCTTGTCACTCTGCAGATGCTCCTCCTGTTGGGAGATGGCAGCACGAGCACACAGCGGAAGGCAATCCTACGAGATTGTCCTCTAGACTCGTCTCGATGCATCCGATAGAAGGAAGCCATCCCAGCCAACTTGCATTTGCAGCCCCGCAAAAATGCATGCACCTCATTTGGTGCTTCGCAAGCGGAGCATCTCCGACGCCCGTATGCTGAAAGTGACGGAAATCGGCGTTTGACTAGCGCCTGCCGTTCGGATTACCCAGCCATCCCATCTTGGTTTTGTTTTCCATCCAGAGATGTCCCAGCTGGTAGCTGCTGCTTGCTCCGCTCATTCAGCACGAAGAAGCCATCGACATTACCAGCAACGTGCCGTGTAACCATTCAAATTGTTCCTCGGGAACGAAGCGGTAAGCTGCAGTGTCTTTATCCAGAAATCCGGCACATGAAGCATGGTGATTTGCAATCGATGGTGAGACAGGAAATGTAGCAGCCGTCCTGTGAAGTAAGGCCAGCCACACTTGCGGCACGATTTCCAAGAGAACCACCTTTCGCAATTATTCATACTTTGTACACAAATTAACTTTGGGATCGTTCTTTTCCACCAATTTTATCGATCCCTTCCCTATTTAGACTCTGGAACAGCTTCAGATACTACGTATCTCCACTATCGATTGAACGTGAAAAGTACCCACGAATTTGCAGTCGATCTACGCTGGTTTTATTGGTTGCCCCTGATGAAATCAAAAACACTGTGGGAATTCATTACAACTCGATTCGAATGGAACTCTGAAAAATGGAGCGTTTGGAGCAGCCGAATAGAAAGAGGTTGGCTTCTGCTTTCTATCTTTGCTTTCGTCACAGTTCCTCCCAGGCACGGATGAGCCCAACGGGCACACAAGTCGCAGTGGTGCAAACGCTGCTGCTCCTGAGATCAAGATACGAAAATTAAGATGGAGGTGCCTTTTCTCCTTTCTTCCTTTGTTTCTTTTTTTTTTTTCTTCTAATCCCATCGTCTAATTTTTCATGACTTAATTCCTCTTCCCAGCTGCTGCATCAATCTGTAATCATCAGTGTGTCCACAAACCAGTGGAATAACGTAAGGTGCACATGTCGCCGAGTCATTCGAGCTCCAGGGTCCTTAATTCCAGACGGAGCACTCGAAATCTTGACCTCCATCTCCGTGAGCCAGCATCCATTGCCACGATGGCGTTCCAGCACTAAATCGAGATGCTTACTTCGATCCTTCGGAGAAGCCTCGTGTTGGGACGCATCGTCCCTTCGCAAAGGTCTGCTTTTTTTTCTTCTCCTTCTTCTTCTCTCTCTCTCTCTCCTACATCTCCTTCGTCTGTGACGACAGGCAGAACTTTTCCCATGCCGTCCTGATTTCCGCATGCTTGTTCCATGAGTTCCCACTCCCTAACCAGGAAGACCGAAAACGCATTTTGACGACGTGGTGCTGCTGCAAGCGGCGAGTTCGCCCTCGGGCGAGAAAAAATCCTGCTGGCAAGTACCATCAAAATATCAGACTTTCGCCCTCACTCAAAAAACTTACGCATGAGGATCTCAACTTCCCGTTCCTTCACTTGCTGGACCACCAAAATTTGGTCAGATGGCGAGGCCGCAATCAGCCTTTGGGGAGTCTGACGCAGATCTCTGTTCCGAGCCATGAGCATCTCCTGATGGAGCCTTCGTGGAGAACTCTAGGACCGTCTTGGACGCTTTGGTCGCGATATCAACCCATCGACTACCTCGGATGCGGACCTCGGCGCTCTCCTGTCCAGTGCCGCAACGGAGAGATGATCAACAGAGCAGTCAGTGCTCGGCACGTGGTCAGTCGGTCTCCAAGCTGGAGTGCTCCAGCAGGCTTGGCAGCTGAAGGTGGCGGGCCAAAATCAATTCTATCGGGGAATTCTCCAAATCCTTTTCTTGTTGCGTGTGCGTGCCCCAAGGGAAGAGATGATGCCACACCTCCACTTTCCCCGGAGGACACCGAGGTCAAGGGAAAGTCGCGACCTTTGTCGGAGCACACCGTGCGCCTACCCAAACTGCCACTTGATGTGCACCGGGCGGCGACGGCTCCTCCTTGTGCGCGCCGCCAGCGAGGAGCGGAGATGACCGTACGGGAAGAGTGCGCAACGAGCACCATGAAGAGCTGCGTGCAGAGCTCCGACTTCTCTGCCAGGGGAGCGCGACCATTGGATCACGGAAACGAGTCGAGGCTGGCGGCCTCGAGCCAACCAATCCCGGGATGCGACTGGAAAACTGCTGTCGGACCGGGCAGCCACGGAGCGAGGGTCAAGTCGTCGCACCCGACTGCTGACTACCCGTGTTCAAACCCGGCAGCGGCCGCAGGGAGAAGTGGGGACGGAGGAGGGAGGTCAGCACGAGGAACCGTCTCTCCACTTCGCCGCTAGAGGAACACCGGCTCCGTCAAGAGTGCGAGCGCGACCGAAAGAATGGAGGGCGGCGGTGCACGGTGAACCTCGTCCCCAGGAAACAAGCATGGACGAGGAAACGGCGCGCGCCGACGTCGAGCACATCTGGGACACTGGCTGGAAACGCATCTGGGACCACGGGCCAGGATAAACAGCTGTCAGAGAGCCTCTGGTAAGGTGCTAACAAGGTGGCGGGGATTGTGGAGAATTCCTTCCGTACTCGTTGCTAAAGGGCCAGCAAATAAATAAATGCATTGACCTTTTATTGTTGATCAATAAATCAGAATAAATTACCGGTAAATGAACTTTTCATTGAATCCCATGCTGCGCGATTTGGTTCCCTTACAAAGCTGGGACACTCGTTTTCCTTCTAATAGAGAGGCAATTTTAAATTGCCCTTTTCGTGCCATCTAAAATTGCTGCTAACCTTCCTTCGTAGTTGGCACCAGTGGAACGTCCAAGGAGGGCAATGCTCTACGGCAAGCGAACGTTTATAACCCGGATTTGCCGGGGCACTTATTATGAAGATCATAAAAGTACATAATGATAATTATCGTGTGGTGAACCACTTGGTTCACCACGCCGCTTCAACTTGTCCGTCACCCGTCTGTAGACCGGAGAGGTTCGTTTCCGCGGCAAAGGGGGAAGGAAGACCACGAACAAAAAGAAACAAAAAACTGAAAAAATGGGGAGGGAGATGCTTCTTGGGGAGCGGGAGAGAGGGGAAGGGATAACTGTTCGCCTGGAGACGTCCTCTGTTTCCTGTTCAGGATGCCTACGAGTTGCGTTCTCACTTTGCCCAGGTGGGACCACCTGGATGCGGTCCTCAAAAAGATCCGTGTCCAGTGGATGGCGTTCCTGCCATTCTCGCCTCTTCTTGTGACGCTCCAGGCCGCCACGATTCTGCGAATGCAGCAGAGAACTGCTAGGAACGCGGCTGGTGGAAGATCGAAGAACGAAGCGGTGCTTAAAAATGTATCTGGAGCCGCCTTCAGGAAGATCTTGGATCATCGACAGTCGATCCCAGAGGGGTCGGAGGGCGGCATAGTCCAGCAGAAGGTGCAGGTCTCTTCGTCGCTGCAACTCTCGCTACGGGCATCCACACCCTCCCGTGTCCAATGACGGAGACTGCTTTGCATGTGCTTACCTAATGCAACACTAGCAACGCCACCTCTTGCCACTTCAGGAGGAGGGTGCCACTGTCCCAACACGCTGAGGTCCACTTCACCTCCTCCGGGGGTATCGCGAGCAGCTCGCACCAGTGTAGCAGTCCATTTAGTGGGGCAATCGGGGTCGCAGCGTCCGCCACCTGCCGAGTTTTCCATGCGTGGTACCGTTTTGTTTTGCCTCGAATGAGTCAGGTTGCTTCCCACCTTTCCGGGAGGTCGCTGTCCCTAGCGTTTTTAAGAGAGGGCAGCACTGAGGCAAAGGCGGTGAACGAGACCCACAGCAGTTTCCGTGGGTTCTGCACGATCTCCTGCAGGGGCTGTAGAGAGTATTTCCCTTCAGCAAGCTAAGGTAAGGCAGAGGCGGTCAGCGTCTTGTAAGCAGGTAGTTGTTAGGGCAAAGATACGTGTCCCACAGCTCCGTGTGCATCCCATGAATGTATCCAACGATACTCCACGCTTTTCAGGAAAATTATCCCGAGGAATTCTTCCGCAGAGGTTCCGAGTGAATAATGGATTCTTCTCGCTGATGCCCCCACACCTCGGATCAAAGTTGCAAGTTAACAGAAAGCTTCGCAGTTTATTCTGCACGGTCCTGAACTCTCTGGCGCAGATTTTTGGAGGGTTTCTACCCTCAATGAGGAGGGTGCCAGAGGGTGCCAAGGGGCTCGGTTGCTTCTGCTCGCAGCCCGAGGACTCCAAGTGGCGACCTCGCCTCGTTTTGCTATAGGAATGTTTTCGCAAATCAACACCAGGGGCCAGAAAGAGAGGGAAGAGAGAAAGAAGCGAAGGAAATGTTGCTCTTTTATCTTAATGCATTTGTAAAGATGTTCTTATGCGGTACAAAAAAGGAGAAATTTCTCTCCAGTGATCTGGGCAGCTCTCTAGACAGTGCACAAATTCTCATGTTTTTTGGAACAGCCTCCGTTCTTCTGTCACTTTGGTCTGCATTGCGAAAGCTTCGAGATGTCTAATTCTTTTTCCTTTCATCGGAGTTTCTCAAATTTTCTGCCCTCTTCTATCCGTTCCCGTATCACTTGAGATCGAGCTGTCCAATTTTGGTAAGGTTCGCATCTGGTGCCAGCTTTCCATCCCCTCTTCCGGGCTAATTTTCTTCTTGTATTGAGGGGTGTGCATTCAAACACTCCACACCTTACCTTCGCTTTGGAATTTCCATCGTTACTCGTAGCCAAAGACTTCCACGCTGCAGGATTTCGCTTCCCCATGTACCTAGAGGTTCCTCCATGAGCCTCTCTGTTAGTGGATGGAGAATTCATCCACAGATTCGAATTCAGAAATTCACATCACACTCCTGATCCTTCAGTGCTCCAGCTCAGTGCAAGCAGTTGTAACCATTCTTGCATTCAATCCTTCCTCGGTAAGCAAATTTTCTATTCCAATCTTAGAATTACCCGTTCTTTTCGCAAATCATGAATCCCCTCCACTACTGAGAAGACAGCATGTCTGAATGCATTCGTTTACGTAACCGCACACCCACGCACACAAACATATATAAGTTCCTCTTAATTTCCAAAGTTAGTCGATGCGTCTTAGACAGATTCATTCCTTTTCCATTCTGTTCCCGTTCCCGGAAACGAAGTGAAATTCACACTTATCGTCGTAATGGACGCACTTGTTTTCTGCATTTCTGTCTACATCACTAAAAAATAGAATAGAGTGTTGAGTAGTACTTCACGGTTGCACCGGCATCGGCTCGCCTTTTTTGCTGCTGCGATTTCCCTCGGAGGTTGAATACCCTTCGTCTCTTCGAAGCATCTCGATCTGTCATGTTGCTGTCAGCATCAATTATCCTGATAAGCGCTTTCCACTCCAAATTGAAAAAGTAGCAATTTTCTAGATGTTGCCGGGACCCGCGAATCTCGTTTGCATGGGTTGTGTCGTTTTGAGCAGCCGGGATTTCTCAAGAGAGCGAAACCTTCGGAGATATGCACTCAGTGCTTTTGAGCCGGGTTCAAATGTCCCAGCGGTACCAGAACCTGCACGACATGCCACGCCATGAGTGTTCATTAGAGCCACGGAGTCACCGATTGGAAAAACGCTATCCGTGTGGGCCTCAAAGACTGAGCTGCGGCCCTTAACACTGGTGAGGAACTTCTTCAGCAGTTCCACGGCAGGGAAATCAAATCGCGCCATTCTATTATTCCAGTGGCGCTCAGCTGACACGAAGAAAACCACAGGAGAATCTGTGTTGAATTTGTAAGCAAGGAAGAAAGCTGAAACAAGCGGTGCTTTTAGCCACAGGGCAATTAAGGTGCTGATGCTCAGCCCATCCGAAAAGTGCCCAATGTAATGGAAGGATTCTTCTTTCGTCTGTTCATCAGCGGCATTTCAAATATTGGTGTGCCTTTCATCGAGGGCCTTAAATCCAGAAGACTAAACGGCAACCAGAAGGCTCAATTATTCGTGTTGATTATAACACGGGAGAATGGAGCACAACGGCATGGAGAGAACACCTGATCTCATCGGGAAGGTCATGGGAATGATTGGCATTTTCACTTGGTGAATTCCAGGGGAATTCTAACGGTATTTGAGCGGAGCCTCGCTCCAGCATCTTGGTGTGCACGAGAACGATCAGTCAATCCGATAGCAATCGATGATTCCTTTACCACTGTGACTCTGGATGCACACACGTGAAAACATGAGCCATTGTGCAATGCCAATGGATCCGTACCTACTTGAGTATATCAGCTGTATCTGTATGAACTGAAGTGCCTCTCATACGTACAGAAATGCGTACGCATATGTTTGCTAATTCGCATATCTTATGTACACTTTTTATGTATTTTTTTTATCCAAAGACATCAGTGAGTATTCAGCGGTCAATCGAAATGATGTGTATGTTCTAGGTCGGTGAACCTCGGATGTTCGTACTTGCGAGCACCGTATGCACCCTCGTGTGCTACCTGTGCATCTTTTATTCACAAACACGTTGCGTACACGTGTATGCGCACGCTCAGAATGCCATGGTCACACCAGGAAGCAGACGCAGAATTTAAAATGAGGCTGTCCTGGTCACATTTTCACCATGCGGAAAAAATGAATCCGCTGCCGGGGAATTCGCAGATCTTCCTTGCCAGCGGCGACGAAGGAATCATCAAGAAGCTCGTTCGAGAGGCAACACGAATAGGCTGGTGAATTCACTTCGTGTTGGTGTCTCTCGCAAAATAAGCGTGAAGTGAATTCTCAGTTCCTGCAGTGAAGCAATTTTTCGCTTTGTTTCATGCGTCAGGAATTTCATCTGCAAGGATGGTGCTGCGCCACGCTATCTTTGTGACTTTCAGAGCGCAAGGGAGGGAGATTTGCTCAGCTGTAGGAGATTTAGGAGGAAACGGTGTCGTGAACCCTCGACCTCTTATCAGACAATGCAAGGTTACCAGAAATTCGGAATGTAAAATTATGGGAAATATCAAATGCTGGTAATTTATGGATCCATTCGTAATCTTCCTCGATTTCTGGAAAAGCTTCAGATGAAACAAATGGTCGAATCTGGCTTCTTCCAGATGATCAATGACGGCAAGCCACCCTGTTTCTGCACTCGCGCTCCGCAAGTGCGTGTTGGCACGGAGACGGTATCAGCGGCACTGAGGAGGCACAAAGTGCGCGGAGGAACGAGAGGCTGGGGCAAGAAGCGCGCTTCCAGATGGCTGCCGCCGAAGATAAAGCCTCTGCTCCAGGAACCTACGCGAAGAGGCTCTAATGATATTCTCGGCGCAACCACTAGATTTTCCGGACAGCGCGAAATCTGAATAGGCTGGAAGCGACGAAGCTGCTGTAAAGAAAGAGACATTCAATTTCAATGCACTGCAACGAAGGTATTATCTTTCAATTTCTCAGGGAGCGGTGTCGCAGGAGGTGAAATAATCCCTTGTGACAAACCTGTCAAAGGAAAAAATCTGCCCTCGAACTTGGATCGCGCCACTGTAGTCTGTCTGCAGGGTCCTCCCAGGTCTGTTCCGGAGCAGCTTTGTAAAGTTCGAGAACAGTGAGGAATCTCTGCCTGCGACTGAGGGAGGGAAGGAGAAACTGGGTTTCCCCACTGTGGCTCTTGATTAGCCACCAGGACTCGATGGATGCCTAGCTCAAGGCAGACTCGGAACGCTGCTTTTGTAAATTAAGTAGCACAATTTTTCCTTCTCCTCCTCTTTTCTTCCTTCCCTCCATTTCTTCTTTTTTTTCCTTTTTTCATAAGGATTTCTGCCAAGCTGTTGTTTGCACACTCATCGTTTCCGGCTGAGAAATCTGATCTCTCCCCATAATGACTTTACAGAACAGCTCCACATTTCTCATGTTCTTTGACTCACATGATTATATGATGTGCCTATTTTCGGAGCTCTTGCTCCTCTCGAAGCACAAAAAGTAAGAGATGGTGCGCGATGGCTCTTCCTCTCTTACGTGCCCTCGACCGAAGAAATATCACTTGAAAATCTCGGAAATCACTCCTGCTTCGGTGCAGCAACACGCATCGGAGAGATCATTGGGATTCCGAACTTGATTCAAACGAAGCCGAGTAATCATGTTGCAAGGGATTGCTTTCCCAAAGAATCGAAAATTCTTCGACTCCGCTGTAAGACGTCGGAAGCAGGGATTCATCCATTTGGGGCTTCGTCCACGTGACTTCTGAGATCCCGCGCTCTCTGATAGCACTCGGTTTGTCGCAGACTCGCTCTTGAGGGCGAACCAAAGATCGGTTCACTGGAAAAGCACGACTGCAAGAAGGCCTGAGCAGCACAGTGCCGGAGTTCATTCCGATCATCTCAAATCCATCCGAATTTCGTTCTCGGATCCTTTCTCGCAATGAGCCACCACCTGGAAATCCTGGAGGCATTCCTGATGCCCGAGAGCTGAAGGGAAACAGTCGCGTGCTCACTCGGAAGAGAGGAAAAACTTTTTTTTCACGACGCTGCATGGCGGCAACACCTATCAGTAACCATAGCAACGTCGGGAGTGGACACGATCCGTGAGTCTCGATGCGGCAAAGCTTCTGCCTTCGGAAGTTTCCTTAGCGCGTATTTCGCATCCACGAAAGGGAGCTACCAGAATTCAGAACTGGGAATCCAAAGAAAGAGAGAGAGAGAGGCCAACGGAGCCCGAAGACGTAACGACTCAACTGATGCATCGTTAAGAGAGACGAAATTCCCTCAGCACCAGCAGACTAAAATTAGTTTTCTATCCGAACTGATAATTAGAGCTTGCTTGTAAGATGCCAAAGGGCATTATCTCCAAGTGCTTCGTAATTGCCAACGGAGAGCACGCGAAGCTTTAGTGAAAGTGATGATGTCACCGCGAACTCTGCACGCGGTGGGGCTGCGCGCCACGAGGGAAAGACTTTCGCTTACCTCCACTGCAGGTGTACCACCCTTCGCCACTCACCAAGAGCTTTCGCGAACTTCCTGGCCATGCTTCGAAATCAGCGGGGGGAGATGGAACTTGCAGGCCTCTGCAGTCGGAAACGACGGAGCTTAAGAGTTTGATAGAGTGACCCCATTCGCACTTTTTTTTGTGTCGGTGAAAGATCGAGTCTGCTTTCTGGTCGCCGTCCAGGTTCCGAGATCTCTCCACGCTCCAGCATTTCCCTGCATTCGGTCTCAGCTTGGTCACGTCTCTGCTTTGATTGCGAACGTGCCTGGACAATCAGCGCCGGAGGAGGCTCCTCTACATCCTCGGAGGAGGAAATTCATCCTTCCCGTCTGATTTTGGTTCAACCAGCGAACTGCGCGAACGTCGGCGCATTTCGCCATCGAAGGTGCTTTTTTAAATCGCTTTGTTTTTCGTTAGTGGCATCCCCGGGAAGCTTTTCCAATGTCCTCCCTCATTTTACACCCCGGGACACCCCCACTTTCCGTTGAGATCCCACCGAGGATCAGGTGCCGCACGGATGCTCATCCCGATAATTATGGTGTTTTCCTTTGGGAAACGTGCGGATTTTCGGGATGGAAACCCCGGATCTTGAGTGTGTCTCGCTCCACGAGCATCATGGGAGTTTCCGAAAATCTTCCAAGCTTCCCTGACTCTTCCAAGACGAGTCTTCTTCACCTTGAACCAGTCCGTGGTCAACTCGCCATTTCCCTTCCCCTTGGTTCCGGTAGGTTGCAATCTCTCTGACACGCAGGCTTTAGGACCTGCCGAGTTCACAGATGAAGTTTTCCGTTTCCCCCCACGAGGACGCCTGCTGTTTCGGTCGTTGCAGGTTTCAAGCGCTGCGCCCCGGTTGCTTCCTTGCCATCCCACTCCGCCTCGAAAAGACAACGATGTCCCCTTCTCACCCGCTTCCTACCGGAATGCCTGGAAGTTTTCACCCACTTACTGGGTTTATGCTGTTCCCCTTTTCCGCAGAAGGCAAGGAGATTGTAGAAAACTCAGGGTTCCGTGTTTGCTTCTGCTTCCGTCTGCTTCCCTCCTCTCACGTATCCCTTGCCTGCTTGCAGAGCCATCTGCATCTTTGCTTCCTGCGAAACCTGCGACCAGTTCAAGAAAACCTCCCACACCTGCTCAGTTGCTGCGGAAGCTTGTATCGAAAAAATCCTCGAACTCGGCACTTCCTTCTTCCTCCAGCAGCACGAGCCGGTTTTCCCGGTGAACTCTACCTCCGTTTCCATCAGCGAGCCGCTCGACATCTTCGAGAGCGGGATGGGGGAAAAGTCACCCACGGATTGAATTTCTCGAAGAGACATCGATGGGAAAATGAAGGATCGCCGAACCGCTCCCGATAGCATCTCTCATGAGATCAGAAAGCAAACCATGGTGTGCTGCATTCGTGTGCGGCAAGCATGAAGTGTACATTGGGTCACAGTGAAAGCTCCAGAGCCGGGAGGAATCAGCTTGGGTCTTCAGAACAGCACATCATCACTGTCAAACTAAAACTAATGTCTAGGAAATGCTCTATATTTTCCATCTAGAGATTACGCTTATATCTTTTAGACTAGCGGCACTCTAAGAAATTGACCATGAAACAGTCATCTTTCCACTCATCCGCTGAATCCCAATCATTCGTTGTTCCCCGAGATTAACAAGATTCGAAATACACCCATGGATGAAAATCCAACACAATCCCTGAAGATGCGCACGAAAGACTCGATCCTCTTCTCAAGGTTTCCATTTCACTTCCCTCTGAGTCACTGGATTGGTACTTTACTCCCTGTTCCTGATCCAGAGGAAAAGAGGAGATAATTCGGGACACTTCTTTCTTTATTAGGGAAGGTATCAAACGCCAGTTTCAGGTAGCTCGAGTCCTTCTCTCTCTTTTGGCACCCGCAAATTTATCTTCTGGTTTCACGTCCAAGGAGCTGTCCAATAAAACCTATAGTTTTCCCCCGTGGAAGGCATGGCGAAGTGCTTTCCATGATTCGTAGTAAAAATTTCCAAGTCGAATGGCTCTCTGCATGTTACTTAAACATTTGGAGCGGCTGCTCATGTGATTGATGACATCGGATTGGTTACTCTTCAAAAGAAAGCACAGGCGCCATGTGCTTCTCATGTGGTTCCAGAATTGCAGATGAACATCACAGCAGTGCAAATAATTCTCTGAAGCACTGAGAAGGAAGCTCAATCAGATGTAATCCGCCTTCGTCCTTAGTTATGGGAGGGAACTCTGTTTTGGTTAGACGTCTTCTTCGATACAAAAGGTGCGGCAACAGAAACTGCACATCAAATCTGTATTGGGTTTCCTTTCTCAGAGATCCATAGAAATTTTCGCACGTGATCCGTCGGTGCTGACGAACAAGAAGAATGGGCATCATGTGTGGGTGCTGAAAATACTGAGAGCTCTACGTTTTCACACAGACATATGCGAATTAAGTCGATGAAGCTCCATGGAAAAAACAATCTTTGAAGGAATGCTAGCGCTCCAACGAAATGGTCACAAGACTGTAAAGATAGCATCTCTGGTAGAGCTGCTCTTCGTGATTCCACCTTGAGCATCCTTGGATTCTTGGATATGCGATGAGTTTTCGTTCCCGATGCGGATACCGTATTTTGAAATTTCTGTGTATTTTCATCATCGTAAGATGGAACCTTTGTGAAAACAAAGCAAAACATCCAGAAAATAAACTCGTGCTCACTGAAAACAATTACATCACGAATTCCAGTGTCTGCGAATGCTGATGACTGCAGTCTTTCGAGATGGAACCATTAATGATGAGCGCTCTCCAGCATTCACTATTTTGTTTATGCGTATCAGCATGCAGCGAAGAGCCTTTTCATCTGCTGAACTCTCACGTCAGCAGCACTCATGTGATGTGTTCGAAGCCTCTGCCGAATTTCCTCTCAGCACTCTCTGCCCATAACAAACACTTCCTGATGTCTGATTCTGTCGATCAAACAGCACTTTCTGAGACAAGCCGTGAGATGCTGAACAGCAGATTACGGACACACTGAAACAGAATTGATCAGACAATCCCAAAGATGGACATTTTCTGCACCCGTTAAGAATCCACTGATGGACAAGTGTGTGCTCGAGACTGTGCACCTCATAAAGAGGATCGCGTCCTCTAGCATTAGCAGTTAAAATTCATGGTTCATCTGTTCTCATAGCATATATTAGCTACTTGATCGTTATTATGATTGCCAGGAATGCTGCTGCAGTGTTATTTGAGAGCGCTTTTTCTGCGTTTGTGGCCATCGTCCGCCGATCCCGTGACAATCCACGTTTGTGTTCCTTGACGTCAGTAGGAAAGCCAGCATTTGTCAAGGACTCTTTCTGGTTACTCCCACGCTGACATCGATGCTATTTTGGGGCACTGTCCCCGATCACGCTGCTGCACCATAAAGAGGATTCCCTGATGACGACGACATTTTCAAACAAGCGAATCTTCTTTCAAGGGAAGCAGTCTAAAGGCACCAACTGTTCTCAAGAACTTGCCCTCTAAAAGAAGATGGACGGAACATCACTCTTCGAAGAAGAGGATGCTCGCAAGCGAGAAAATGGAAACCAAAACTAAGACGGATTACGTATGGGTTTAGAGTGCTTGAAATTCGTCTTCTTTCTAAGAATTTTGTAAATAGGACTGAAGAGAATCCTCGGTTTCGATTCTAAACACCAGACATCCCTCTCTGCTTTTAGGGATGTTCTTATTGCAAGGATCCAATCCTAATCAGTCCGTTCTTTTCAAAATATTGATCCCTCCTCCATTTTCAGAATGGATTTTCTCATGTTGAGTCCCGGCAAACCAGAGTGGCAACGGAAGGCAGATCTTTCGATTGCAAGCAAATGGAGTGCGCATAATTTTTTCACCCATTTTGCTTAATGGTGGAGGCTTAGCTAACTCTTCTCCAATGTGTGTCATACGTGGACGGTGATGAAAAGACGACAGCACCATTTCTGGCATTTTATTACCCTCAGTGCTAATTGGAATATCGTGATCACCTTGGTACGTCCTCCCAAACGATCAGTGGCTCCTAGGTTTAGAAGTTACTTTTCATTGCTGAGTTAATTTTCCTGTGAATCCTAATGGTGATTATATATATACATTAGAGTTTTCCTTAAACGGGTTCGTGACAGTTGGGTGCTTATGAAGAGGTTCTTGGAAGTTGTGCCGATAGGTGTTGGTGTGCCGGAGTTACGGAATGCTAAGGCGATGACAAAGATTAGAAGAACTCTGCTACTATCAAATGTTCGATTGGTGAAAACTTTGGTGTTTCCTTTTGTTGGAAAAAATCTTCCACTATTTCTTCTACATGATAAACTGAATGCGAAACATCAATTTCCTAACCTCGGCCTGCGTCGGAGGCTCTGTGGTTAAGGCTTCCGCGCGTGGCACCATGCGTCGCGGGTTCGAATACTGCGGCAGAAACCGACGCCACTGCGTCGTTGGATCCCGAGTTTCTCCTGCAATGGCGCTGGTTGGCCGAGACATTCGGGCGTGGCACCGGCGGTGGATAAAGTCGGAGGCCCCCGATGAAGGCCGGAACAATGGGAGTCGACCTTCGGGTCCTTCTAGGAATCAGGGAGTGGGGAGTTCCCCCTCCGTTCGTACAACGGAGAGCGGACCCCCCACACCAGGAGAACCCTTCCGGTTTCAAGATGGAGCAGCAGCCTTCACAAGCACCTCTCCAGTTGTTCAAAGGAGCGGACCTCCTCTGTTGCGGGGGGGGGACCTCTTCACAGAGTGCAAGGAAGCAAGAGAGTGCCATTCCCCTGCGGGAAGCTGCGGCGCCCCTTCTGAGTTTCGGAAGAGTCCCTTCGGGGTTCTCTTCAGAGGAGTGAACAGGAGCGGTTCCTTCGCGTGTTCTCTCCGGAGAAGAAATTCCTACTAGCGGATCCTTTCCGGGTTCCCTTCGGAGAAGATGAAATGCAGAGGACCACCCTCCTTCCGGGGTGCTCTCTCCGGAGAGAATGAGGAAGGAGATTCCCTTCGGAGTCAATCAGGGTCCCAAGCGTGAGAGGAACCGACTCCAAATCTTCCTGGATTCATAGGCGGAACCCCCCTTTCGGGGTGCCCCCTATCTTGAATCTTGCATCATTTTCCATCAATGCCGGCGTTCCGTGAGTGCAGGGCAAGATCTCACAAGACTTTTTACGAAATATGGATGTGATGGTTAGTTGGAAATCCCCATCGGCAACAAAAATATGGGAAGAGGCATTTTGATAGTAATGTTCTCTAAAGACGAGGACGAAGGAGCATCTAATGGGAGTCATCATGGCGGCACACCAGAACATGCACTCAAAGAAGGAATGAACTTCACAATAGCAGATGTGCATGTTAAGAAGTGATAAACGAATTCAGATGGTAATTTTGAATGCTAATTTATCTGCGCTCTGCTCATGGAATCTGTAGTGCTTTGTTCCCTTAGAGACGAGGGCATTTGTTTCATGATCCTGTTTGGAATCCCATTCACGAAAGCACATAACGCGGACTGTTAATAAACACTCAGGCAGAGAATCTACGCAGCATCAGGCCGCAGTTTGAGAATGATCTTCTGATTTCAAGCCTTTATGAAGTTGTTGACCGAGCTGGGAGAATGGAGTGACTTCTTTCCAAAGGAAGGAATCAAGCTAATGGAAACACAAGGATTATTGCCGAGACAATTCGCAAGGAAGGGTATAAATCTTGTACGCGGAAACAGCATGAAAAAGTTCAGAATCCTGGGATTCTGCAGCTACATCCATCCTCAAATAAAAGTTCTCCTGCCTTCAGGATTTCAAGTGAACTGAAGCATAAAACCAATGAAAATGCAGGCACGAGCAGCGTATCAAGTAATCCAATTTTTCCGTGCATTCATCAGAAACGACGCTCGAATCCTCTCCAGGTCACATCAGAAGATCCTGGAGTAACGAGAGGCATCGGAGGAGCGACTTCGACATGCACGCATCGGGTGGTTGCCGTGTTTTCCAAAGGTGAGCTGCCGGACTGCAGTAAAACGGCCGGAGCCAAAAGAGGATTTGAGCGCATCCTCACAAGTGACTGCAGCACTCACTGCGAGCACCAAAAGGATGGCCGCGAAAGCCCAGACACTGCTGTGTCCGTCGGCGGGTCCTGCAAACATGAAGCACAAAAGCAGATCTCCGGTAGATTAAAAGCTAACAAGATCTGTTGATTGAAGCGCACTCAAAAGCCGCGCTCTCTCTGCCAGCACGCCCACAGCTGGAAGGAACGACTTTTCTGGATGGAGGAATCAGCTTTGCTGGTCATCTTCAGCAGCAGCATTCACCTACGAGTTTTCAAATTACGCACACGACATTCGAAAGTCCAAGGAGGAACGCAGCGGGAAATGCTTCGCATTTTTCCCTGCTGGTTGGAATTCTGGAGAATTGTTTCCGTGAACGGACTGACCGTGAAAGATGGAGACCACATATTTACTAAGAGTTTCTCTGGTCCGTTACGTGACAAGAACAAACCATCTACCCGCGAACTGGATTCAAACGGCGCACGTAAAAGACGCGCATCACCCTCTATGAACTATGGAGTCTCTCCACAATTGTCGAAAGTCGGAATTGTCGAAAGTTTCTTTCATCCCTCTGGTGTCAGTGAGACCTCATGTGACCTCCAGCCCTCATGACGAAGACCCGCTAGAACTTTTCCTCGGTGATGGATTTCCTCTGGAATCCTCACCGTCTGGAATTATCGGGTTTCCATTTTCCATCGAAACTGACTGCATATTGATTTCGTCCCATAAACAGTAGAGAGATCTCGGGTCATATGGAAGCAGGAATTAAGATAAAATTTGCGTGACCTAGAATCAGATAAAACACTCCCTTCGATTTGACTTCAGCGGAGATATCTCGAGAGAGCAGAAATCAGCACAGGCCTTGCGACTTGCAGGCAGGAGGCAGGGATTTTCGGCATACCTCCTTTTCAGAGTTTTATCCCGAAAATCGGTGCTTAAAATCGGGAACTTGGATAATCGCGATTTCGATTCGCATGCAAAACAACTCGGCGACAGAAAATAACTTTTAATCTCCAGTTCAGCAAGAAATGACAGGGTTGTGAAGGTTTCCCCCAGATATTTTAGCAGTCCATCGAGCTGCATATGTGCTGAAAGATGAAGCCGGCAAGGTGGTCAAGCAAGGTGGTCTCTTTCCCGATAAAACAGAGTGGCCGTCCAGGATGAAGGAATCGCTGCTGCCGGAGATAGCGCTTTCCCCATGCAGATCTGAAACGCTTGGAAGAGACGCTTGCTGCGGTCCATCCGATTTTCCTTTCAAATGAGATGCTCAGGACAACGCATGATGTTATAGAGATCGGAAAGGGACATCGTGACAAGGGAAAAAGAGCTAGGACCAGTCGATGGCTCGATGGCATTGGCGTGTGGTCCTGGCGCAGGGAAACATGGCCGCAGCACTCCGGATACGGAACCGCGCGTAGTTTGGGTGGAGGGCCGAAACAAAAGACCACTTCAAGGAAAGACCCTTGCAATTTACGGACGTTTCGACAAGCCGCCCCCTAAAGCAATCCTCAACACGGAAACAACAACAACAACAACACACGCGAAAAAATGAAATACTGCGAAAGATTCAAAAACTACAAGCGTTGTCTGACAAATTTCCACAAGCAGCCACCATACTCGAGAGTGATGTATGTGATGTGGCAGGGGAAAGATCTCGTAGCGATTCACCAAACAGTCCAGTGAGGCTTCCGTCCTGAGGCCTGGGACGCCTGCAGAGCTGCGCTTTAAACGGACGTCCCACACTCGAGCAAAGACAGGAAGAATACAAAGTAATGGAGCATTCAGTTTTCACCCCAATTCCATGCTCTTTTAATGGCTGCTTCAGCATGGGGATCAAAACCCGAAAACTGACGTGCCCGCCTGCCACCGCGCATTATTCGTCTATACGATCGTGGCTTATGATTCTATTTATGCATCCATCTGGTTTGTGTTGAGACTTGCCATTACCAGATAAAAAGATTCATAGAGAGAGCTGATGCCCGGTCGATGTAAAACAAATCAGCAGTCCTGTGGAACTACAGATCCCGGATGTTTTTACGGCCGGTCGAGTGAATTGGCTCAACAGTTATTAGATAATGTGCCCAATTCCGGGGTCGATGGAAAAATCAGAATTGAATTTGGCTTCTTGTTTGTAATGAGGTCGGTACGGAACCGAAAGCAACTTATCGAAGATGTATTGCATGAGATGCTCGATCAGTTTTACAAGGTCGTTTCCCGTGTGATCCCCGCGATGAGATGGCTACGAATTCAAGGTGGAAGTGTTTTGAGATGTCTTTACGCTTTGGGGACCTTAGAACTCCTCGTGACGGATTTAGCTGCGGAAAAAAATTAGGTGATCTCGTGAATAAATTGGATGACATTATGATCCGAACATTCTGCATGCATCCAATGTTTCAATATCTGCGGCCTTTAAAGAGGGTCACCTCATTGCTAAGTATCAGACCCCGCCTATCTGTTCTCGAACAACCGCAAATGAAATAAGCTGATGGCTTGCAGCATTGCTCAATTGTAGTTGAGAAATCTTTTGGCATGGACTAAGCAAACTTCCAGCATCCCAAAGATGGTGCCATATTTTTTATTTATCATTTTAAGTTTTCGAAAATGATTGCTGAATACAAGAAGTAATGGAAACAAGTAATAATGAACCTGTGAAAACGCAATTCTTCAAAATGGGGGTTCATGTAGGAGGTGGAGATGAATTTCTGCGAGTGGTCTCGTACCCAACGGCACTTTTCTCTCAGGATTTTGTGAGCGAGGGTTTGTGACCTGGCTTCCTGTGCGCCGCAAAGCGAACACCGAATCTGGAAAAGCTTTAGGCAACGGTCCTCTGCCTGCACTGCTCAAAAACGGGGTGTGCTAAATTACCGAAGAACCGGCTTGCAAAATCTTCGGAGTTGCTGTCATAGTTTGAGGGAAGGTTCCTTCTTGCTTCAGTTCAACTTGGTCATGGCGAGCAAAAATTCTAAATATGAAACGCTAATTATGGGAAGCAAACTTTCGATTATCAGTAGCAAATATAATATGTTGATTCATATGGATGCGCTGAATTTACGAAACATTCGAGGGATTCAATGAGCACGCACAAGAAAACTGCACAACACATGTGATGATGTTCCCTGTGCTCCACTCTTGTAGATACTGGACGCACATGGAAGCGGCCAAGGAGGGAAAAACTGGCACACCTCTTCTCAAACGCGCACTTTCGCAACCCCGTTGGGGTGGAGGGCGGTGGACGGCCCTCACCGACCGCACCTATTGCTTCTTCTCCTACTGCGTTCCCTGCCACGTCCACGTCGGACTCCAGGGTACACTTCGAACCCGCTTCTAAGGAAACGAATTTCCACGCCGAGTGCTCACAGCCTCTCCGAATGCTAGCGGGCAAGGAGATGCGGACTACAAGTCACCGCAGTCAGAAGTCTTCCTTGGAGTTCTTCGAAGGTCTCAGGAAAAACGAAAAAGGGAACGTGTCAATTA
The DNA here is from genome assembly GCA_036172245.1 of Raillietiella orientalis. Classification (NCBI taxonomy): domain Eukaryota; kingdom Metazoa; phylum Arthropoda; class Ichthyostraca; order Raillietiellida; family Raillietiellidae; genus Raillietiella; species Raillietiella orientalis. The sequence goes on along the minus strand of JAYWIR010000002.1, from coordinate 6,516,616 downwards.
TCTAGAAGCGCATGTTTCCTTCATAGCTGCAAAATGCTTGGGAGCAGGAAGCACACAAACCAAAAAAAAGCGATGTGCTTCTTCAGGGAAAGAATTGTTGCTGCAAAAGAGTGACTGAATTCCAGCATGTCGATTGATAAGACCAGAGAGTCGGAAATATCATGTTTATCTTGGAACTTTGTCGATGTCTTCAAGCACAAATACCACGGAGCAAATCGTAGTGAAAATGCCAATGCTGAGGTCCAGCAACCTGTTAGAATCGAGGTGCTCCGAACGTCTTGCTGAAGGAAAATCCATGGAGCCAGCAGGATTGAATTGCCGTTTATCAGTGTCTGACGGTCATGAACATCAGGTGGACAAGAGCGATGCAGCCGCAAACCCCATCCGCGAGCAGTTTACTTGATGACCATCCTGTGGATGTGCTTCATGGCCAACGAAACCACAAAGAACGTTCCGATGCTCAGGATAACCAGTGAGACGGTTGCTCTAAGAATGTCTGAGGAGCATTTTTGGGAAACTCGGGCGCACAGGCTTCGCTCCCCATCCTGCAGACAACCAAAGTGCGCAGAAAACCCGCGGCCTGTGGAGACGTGCAAGCTGTGTTCTGTCCTCGGACCAAGCGCACTCTTGCTCCCTCAAAAGTTAAAAATGGTCCTGGGGTTGCAAAGAGAACGGAGATGCTTGCATTTGCATAGAGCGGCACCCAGCGGCAGCGAACGAACAACTGCCGTCCACAAATGACGCGAAATTTTCGGAGCTCCGCAGCTAAATACCTCCTACAGAGTTTCTCGAAAGCGGGATCCCTTTCCATAAAGGATGATTAAATCGGTTTTTAAATTTCGCTGCTGGATTCTTCGTGGATCAAACTCAATTTGTTCTCTGAATATTTGTGCTCTTAATGGAAGCAACCCGAGAAGGATGAGTCTATCGAAGTTTTCGATTCAGAGAGCTCACCTGTTTAAATGAGCGCTATATGCAAACCAAAATCGTTCTCTCTGATGAAGACAGAACGTAATTGATTTGTCTCAGGCGGAATTACTGAATGAAAAAGCAAAAAACCGAGATAAGCCACATGAAGCTGCTGTTCACAATTCCTGTTGCCTGTGTATCTGCAGGATTGGGGTTTTCCCTAAAGACAGGAAGGAGATAGTTTGATCCTTCAACTGGGAGAGTGCAGGAAAATGAGTGTGATCTCCTGAAAAAAAGCCACCCTTTTCTTGTGAAGGGCATGGGTCACTATGCAGCTCATCGTAACTTCCCACTGGTACCATGATTAATAAGCCCATTCGTTCATACTAAGCGTGCGAATTCATTTTGTGTACCTATGAACGAAGAAACATACGTGCTAAATCTTGAGTACGTGGCATGGCATCCTGTGAATTTCTGAAAATCGTGGCTACTGTGGCTTTCTTTCTTTACGACCCCTTCAGTTCGATGTAGCTCCTAATGCGACGGCAGCCCTAAGTGATTTATCCACCATCCGCGAAGTTTGCAAGAACGATTCATGGTTTATAAGAGTGGCTTTCGAGTGGTTCCTTCTTTCGTATGCACCACTCACTACAAGCAGGTGGCAAATGAAAATTAATGTGAAAACGCGCTTTCAAAAGGACTCATGACACATCGGCGACCCGATAAAGTTTCACAACCATGACTGATAGAAAAAAACCGACACCTTTGCTCGAGGACACTAAGAATGTCATCTGTTGCTGAGCTAGAACAAAGCTGACAGATGCTCTTTGAGTCGGACAACTTTGCAGTTTCAAACAAAAAACGGGATTTAGATGCAAAAAAAAAAAAAAAAAACCAGCTAACGATGGAATCAGATGAAGAGACGTATGCATTACAAGTAATGAGGAGTTATCTTTTACCGAGGATTATTCATCATTCATTGGTGGACGCTCACTAAGGCACTCATGAAGAGGAATTCTGAGGAAACGATGCGAATCCCTTGGAAGCACCTGCATTTGTCGAGAACCGACCACACTTTTTGGGACTGTTTTCCATCTCGAGATCGTGACTGTTGCTGCAGAGTTCGAGGACCGGATTTCCACCGTACTCGATGGATCTAGAAAGGATTTTCTTAGAAACGCTACCACGACTGAGAACTTCCTCCGAAGGGGACTTGCAGCTGGTTTTGCGGCTCCCTAAAATGCTCCCACCACCTCCCAATCTTCCCACCATGCCCCTGAATAATCCAACCGAGATGCTGCACGTCGTGTTGCACGCGTAAGATGTGTTTCGTTCGCTCAAGTCAGATGACGTTCCGATGTGCCTCTCTTTAGACCATACAATTGATCTACAGGGCACGGCCTAATCACATCTCCAGATGTGTGACTGATTGCGCATCAATACAAATCGAATCTTCCTGATAAGGATGTATGAGGAACGATAGTTTCCTGCTCGGAATTCCAGTTCAGCTCACGAACGAGAAAACATCGAAATGAAGCATCAGTGATTCCATCATTAACCGTGCTGGCAGGGAGCTCTGCTAAAATGCACCGACACGGAGTGTCTTATGCGCCGATTTTTCCGAAAATTACTCCCTTCAGGATCCATGATTGAATCAGGGCGGGAGACGGCGTGGGTCTCGAAGCACATTCCTCGTGCGCAAAAGAGGCAGTCGGAAAGAGCAGCTCTTGCTTGACGAGACGTCTGGTTCTTCCTCGTTCCTTGACTGCGGACGGACCGGGTGACCTGTGGGAGTCACCAGATGACCCCGGAGTGTATTTTCCAAATGGAGATGTTCCGATGGAGCATGAACAGAGCAACAGAGATTCCGGCCCTTGGACAAGTAGAGTTGTGTGATTCTGCAGACGGTGTCCGTCTTCCACAAGACCTCAAGGAGTTTCCACTCATCCAGAGCTCTGAAGATGCAGCCAGCTTGTTCTTGTGTATTGATTTTCACAGTCGTGCTTCCAAAAAAGAAGTCATCGTCTACGGAAATAACTTCTCTGTTTAAGACGCTCAGCAAAAGTGCAAATTGCTCGCTCATCTGGTAGACATTCTGATAATTCGGTGCCTGCAAATTTGCAAAGACCACCATTTACCAAGTTCAAAGCACGGGATTGTGAAAAATGAAGGATCAAGGAGGATGGCTATCGTTGGAGAAACTGAACTTATTTATGGTTTCATGTTACAATGCTGCTGCTATGGAGGTGGCGTGCAAATGATATCTGAGGCAGATGGGATTCCACTCAAGAGAGAAACTCCTTTCCAAAGTTCATGGAAAACGCTAATATTTCTGTATATCTAAAGCGGTCAATGCAATTTTTCCTACAACCTTTCCACTAACTTTGAAAGCATGGTATTTGATGTTGATGCCCTAAACCCTGACGCTTATTCTCGAACAAATCCATGTTTTCCTAACTTTTTTGGTCTTTGGAGTTCTTAAGCATCTCTTCCTCTAAGCTTGTTTCATCCCGTTCCGGAATTTTTTTTTTGATCCCTGGAAAGAGTCAAGCAATCTGTTCAATTGGAGAGTAACCGGGTTTCTCTGGATGTGTTTACGCTCCATTGAAGGGAACTGCAATGTTTCATACAACCCTGGAAGAAATTCATCTTTCGATGCTTTGGGAATGTTTTTCAATTCATCAGAAAGATTATTCACGTTCGTTACTGAGAAAGGGGAAAAAATTCAATGCCCGAACTAGGAAAACTGGATGAGGAGGAATTCGGCAAATGGTTGATTAAGGATTTGGAAAGAGGTTTGAAATTTGCTGATAATGGGTAGTTCCAGGAGAACATGGTTCCTATCATACTTAGCGGTTTCTGGTCAAATAATGCTTCGAAGGCAGCATCTCCAATTTGTTTTGTTCGCTACAAACGGCCGGACCAAGTCCCGTTGATGCAGATCATGGACCACATTTTTGAAAGAAATGTCAGCAGTTTTTCCGCTGGAGGAGAAGAGGAGATCTAGAAACTCTGGCAATCCTTACTAATGGAAGGGCACAAATCCGTCGCTGGGGATCGCTCTGCTTGTGGTACAGGGCACAGAGAGGAACGCATGAAGGGAAGACCTTCAGTTAGGCTAAGCAAAGCTACGTGTGAAAATGCAGTTCTTGTCCATGTGTGTACACCAATCCTGGGATGAAGGGACATCTGGAAGTGAGAGGAAGCTTTCAGTTTCTAAGAGTAGTCTGGAAGGCAGACGAGCTGAATGAAGAAGAGAGCTGGACAGAAAAAAGGGCAAAGAGGTGCGGCTCTAAAAGCTGATTTGACCTCAGGCTACAGGTTCTGGATTAGCTGGCCTTAGTTTCCGAAGCAAGTTGTCGACCCCTGGCTCCATTCGCTAAGGATGAGGATGATCGATTTCGGTATTCGTTTCGTTTTCGTCATCATAAGTAAGTAGAAACGTCAGAGATCTTTTTCGGTTTCATGGAACTCTTCTTGTATACTAATGCCAGGAGAATCGAGACCACTTGCGTTCCTCGAGGGAGGCATGCAATTTGAGAAAAATCCACCTAGACGCTCCGTTTATGCGGACGGATTCTCAAACTCTAGATATCGTTCGAAACTGCAATGTACAAACGTCGAGCTCAACAGCTCACACGTGTGATCAGCGCATCTCGTGATGATCTGGAACCGGCCTCTGGACCAATAGCTTCCTTCAGTGTCCGGTTATTAAGAGCAGCATTTATATCGCTCTATGAGTTGTACATGAACCAACGGCTGAGCAGTTACATTTTAAAGAAGATCAGCCAAGTCATCTGAGAGCACGGACGTCATTCGAGAGAAGCTGCTCATTCCAAGGAGCTCAACGAAAAAGTCAAAGCGTGTCTCAATAAGCCCTGAGTTGCAACGGATGTTGCAACCTTCTTCCGGATCGCATCTTTCGGTGCTTTGCACGCACAGCGATGATCTCCGAGGAGCCGTTGCTTCCTTGCTTCCTCCGATGCCTTTCTTTCTGATAAACCTCCGCATTCGCGCCCTCATGGGCAAGGTTGGGAGCTGAAAGCGTGCCCAGGTCCTCACCGGTCCGAGACGACACTCTTGGTTTTCATCTGCTCCTTCAAGCAGACGTGCCAATCTGCGTTCGTTTCCCTGGTTTCAGACGCCGACAGGCACAGACGGTTCGCTCATTTCTCAGCAGTGTACACAAAACACACTGATCGTTCGAGTGCCGAGCTTGCCGCAGTCAAAACTCGGGTTGCCGTTTTCGCTTCCTGAGACTTTCTGCTTTCACCCCGGACGCGGACCTCCACGTTCCGATCCAGGTAGCCGGGAAGGCGCAATCCGTGCACCGGGACTTGCATGGCGACAGATGCCCTGCCTCCGTGCGCTCAACGTATCCACTGCCGTGGATTACCACGTACGGGGAGGATGGGGTACACAGATAAGTCTCGGGTTGTTTTCCTACGCTACGGTCCTCATTGATCTGTTGACGTCCGTGGAGCCTGTGAACATTGAAAACCAACGCTCGAAATCGATACCGTGGAAAGGGCAAGCGCCCGTTGATGCAGGATTTCGATACGCACAAACCGGCGGACCAAGGAGAGGCCAATTCGAATACGGAGATTTGTAGCGCGCATCCTTATAGCCAAGCGAGAATTTTTTCATGAAGATTGTTGAGTGGTTCTTCGACCTCGTCTTCCTGATTTAGGCACGCACAATACGAAACCTTCGAAGTCCACCCCGTGATGAGTCACAAGCATCCGCAGCTCAAAAGGGGGACGTTGCCATGGATTTTGCCGGTCTTCCATCCGTTCGCTTGCGTGCTCTTTCCCTGTAATGCCTGCACTTTCAGCCTGCCGACCGCCCTCGAGTCCCCGGCATGCAAGCACGAAGCACGTGGACGATTCAGCACAGTGATCCAAGCCTCTCCTGATATTTCTGGTGACGAAATCTTGATGAAGGCCTGGCAAGCTGAGGTGCGGACGCTTGCATAAGAAGATGCACGACTACAAAGAGCCCTCAGATGCCAGAATCACTCACTGTTAGCAATCGTCACTTGATGCTGTAAGCTATAAATTATTTTTAACGAGAGCGGCTCCACCGTTGAATTTTTCATTCCGAGTGATGGATCTCGTGTGTCCCTATGAGTTTGAAATTGGCAAGCAAGATGATCTTTACCGGGAATTTTAAGAAAAGCATAAAAAGCATAAAACGGAATGAAATAAAAAGAATCGGATCTGGCACTCTATCCGATTCTGCTCATTTCGTAGGAGAAAGTGATGCGACTGTCTGAAGGGTACAAAAAGACATTCCGTATAATCCTTCATCTGTTAGATCTGTTAGATTTCCAAGGAAAACCCAAGCAGTTCACCGCAACCACCGAATCGCAGAGTGTGACGAAGTCTTCCTATCTCGAGTAGGTTCCTGATATGCAGCACAGATGAGAGCGGCAATAATTCTTTCAAGGAATACTTCTAGATGAAGCGAGGCATAACTGAAAGCACCTCTTTTAGAGCAGGCCCACATGAAATCCTCCAGAAGAGCAAAACCGTTACGTGGGAATGATCAAGGACCCGTTCGATGCAAGCGGGTTCATAGGAGGTGGTTTGATTCCGGTTATCGAGAAAGGCGGCATGGAAACATCTCTTGCAGAAAAGTTCCCAAGCAGCTTGCTGAATTCCATTTTGTAGTGGAGTGCGCTGGTCTGCTCTTCCCCATGGGAAAAGGGAGGCTACGGGGGATCTCCCCTGCGATACCTTTCTCACGGAATCTGCGCGCCTCCACGGAGACACAAACGCCTGGGCCCCTCGCGAAAAAACCGCTGGAAAGCCCAGCCCTCTCCTCGAGGATGACAGTCCCTCAGGATCGTGCTGCTCACCGAAAAGATACAATGGCGAAAGAACGCAGCACCGTGAGCAGCTCGGAAAGGAAGTTCAGTGAATGTGCGGTGATTGTGATTGGCGCCGTATTAGCTTTCCTCCACTGATCCGAAGTGGACATCTGCATCCCGCAACAAAAGACATGGGAAACCGCAGAAATCTGGACATCAACGGGGATCTTGCCTGACCTTAGAAACGGGGGGAAGGGGGATTGCTGTGTCTTGGCAATCACTGAAGCAACCCGCTCGTCAAGCACAAATAAAGCCACATCATTTAGAAAAATCGGGTCGGTTACCAGCTGTCGAAAGGTTAACAAACAAGAAACGAAATAAAATACGCCCAAAAGGAAATGAACAAAAGTTCTAATCATTGTGTTTTACGTTTCCGTTTCCATGTCTATCCCGCTCGCTGCACGGACTGAACTCTGATTTATGGACACTACCTCATTAAACATTATTGGAACTATCATTTGCCCTGATAGCATCAATTTGTTTATATAGCATATGTGATGACAAGTACAAATGAATAGTACACAGTTTATACAGTTCATACATGGCCCGTGTATTTGTGAATAGAGTTCCTGACAGATTGATTCCCAAGTAATTTTCATTTCCGCAGTTCAAATTTGATTCCCGGATTCTGACTTGTTGAAGGCGCTGCAGCGCCCCATCGGCCAGGTCAGGTGCAGGATGAGGTTTCCGCGTCTATCCGAAGGATAATTTATACGAGTTGATGGGATGATCAAATCATCAAGACGAAACAACCAAAAATGCTTTTAGCTTCCAGGGAAGCGAAGCACAAAAGGGAAAAAATAAAAATTAGAAAAGAAAAGAAAACACATACTCGAGGTCTACCCATTTTCTGCGAGTGTTCGGTTGCCAAGTCCACTGATGGAGAGCGCACAGGTAGTCCTTAAGGCTTCAAGGACGCGGAATTGTTTGATGGAATAAAGCTTCCCTCCTTTGCTCTCAACATCTTGAAAACCATCGGATCGTGCGGTGTTTAGAGGAAACCTTTAGTCTAATGGCGACGGATGCAGGAATTCCTGCTTCGCTCCCTGATCCTCGAGATCTCTGTCTCGTCCTTCAAATGGAAAGTGCCACAGCACGGCAAAGGCCGCAGCCTCTTACATATTCACTCCCTGCCTGAGAAGCAGCTCGTAAACGGCGGTGTTTCCAGTGAAAATGAGAACGCAAGTTGATCAGAACGAGGCATGCTCCAAACGAGGTCCATAAATCCGTGCTTTAAACGCTCAAACCGACTATGCCTCACTTTTCGGGAGTACTGCAAGACGGTGCAAGGTCTACAAGTCAAACATTACTTGGGAAAATTCGAACCCGTTAGGGGACACCAACAGGGAACAGAGAAAGGCGGCCATCTCCGTGTTTAGAGAAAGCGGTGAGGTTCATCTGAACCTTCAAGTCCCATTAAGAAAAAAAGAAAAATGCTCCTCGTGCTGCGTCGGATGACGCTGCTGAGGTTAGACCGAATAACTGCTGTTACAAGACTCGCTCATTCATCTTTAGCTCCAGCTCAAAATAATACAGAGTGTCCTTAATGATCGACACAAACATTCGGGTCGCAGTGTGAGTCGAAACACATTTTCGGGGACGATCTTTTAAGAGCATACTGCTTCGTACACAATGGTCGTACCGACTACATCAATGCCTCTGTGGAATACATGATTCATGTACTCATGCAGGAAGCATGAGATACGTCGTTATTGCTTTTTCCAATACTGTTGGAGCAACCATGCAAATGAGCAATGGATTATTCAGACTCCGAATCTGGTCCTCGAAATTGCATTAACGGCCAGATGCTCGCTTCCATGTGCTGTTATTGTGAGATCGAGACAGAAGCTCGAGGCACCTCCAAAGTTTGCTTCCGCCCCCAGTGTCATCAGCTCTCGGGAAGTTTCCTCCGTGAATCGAAAATGCCCGTGGAGCTCCAACGCGTCCTTTCGAAGCGTTTGAGAGAACTGCGTTGCTGGGAAACCGGTGCGCGGGCCGGGAACACTGTGTGGACTTTTTCAGCGTGGTTGATTCGACAAGCATCTCGTAATGTGAATTAATGGAATCAGGCACTGCCTGAAGGTCTTTTGCAGAGGGAATCGACAGTTCTTCATCCTGTAGGCGCAATTAGCAGCAAAGCAACTGACACTTCATTTCGAAAGTTTGGCTAAGCTCAAGATTTGGTTTCGTTCGTGCAAATTTCTGATCTGTGGTGGTTTGCGGAAGTAGATGTCTCCAGGATACTTGCGAAAGCTAGTAGGTTTTGCGGAGGTAGCTTGGAAACACCTTCACTGATCTCGAAGTTTCCTCGAATTGCCATCGTTCATTTACTGATGATTCTGCTGCTAGCAAGTCGCACACGAACTCTTCATAAATTAAAATAAACATCAAAACTGCTTCCCCGAAAGCGCAGAGAAAATGGGAACTCTGGGACGACCGGGGTCGTCAGAACCAAACTCGACTGACACCACCAGCCTACTGCTGGCTGAGCAGTAGACTGGCGATGATGAGGACAAGGACTGCTCTGCTATCAAGGGGCTGCCTGCTATGAAGGCTGTCAATCGAGAACTCGCCCCAATACGGAGAGGCACGCAAAGTCGCCAAGTGCCCGTGGCGTCTCGATGAAGGACTCAGTTCATTATCTAAAAAAGCACCAGTAAAGTAAAGAGCGATCGGCATCAGAAGGAAACATCCATTCGACACGCATGCAGATTTGTTCAGGGTGTTCCGGGTATCTAGGATGGGTACATGCGTTGAGACGCTGGGCAGAGACGCATTCACGGAAGAGCCTGTGGATCAGTAGTGGATAAAAGTTACACAAGAAGGGATCATTAGCAAGTGTCTTGAAAATCTTGTTGTCACGATCAGCGCAGGGGGTCATGTGGGAAACTATTAAAGCACGTTGGGAGAAGATCCGCGTCATTTGAGAATTTGTTCCGGTGGAAGCAGAAGGGACAAGGGGCGAATCGAACCGAGCCGAAGCAGAAACTGCAGCAGAAATCATAACTGAAAAATTCGACACAGACGATGTTCAGCCAAAGAGGTTTCGAAAAACGAAAGTCTGTCCCGGGGTCAGCAAGTTGAAATTTGCCAAGCTTACAGCACCACCAATCCCTCAATTATAGGAAAAGAAGGAAACCTTGAATGCTCAGTTTTTTTTTTTCCTTTTTTTTTTTTGCATAGAAAGCTAATTTTGGAAATAAGGGATCTTCCGCGGGTTCAAACAAATCCGTGGAAGATTCCCTGTCGCGGCTATGAGCGTCTTGAGCGCTCCGAGATCTTGGACGAAGTAAACCATTTCTTGGGTTCCGTGAAGCCGAAAATCCTGGAAATTCCTGCGGAAACCGCGACTTCAAAGCAAGAGGGAGTGCGATCGCTTTTCTTTGGAGATGGCAGTCTTCCCTGTTTTTCGGCGAACTGGGCAGTTGTTTATCACGCGTCATTGCTCGATGATACACGATTCAAGTCCGAAAACAAGGGAGGTCAAGAGACGGGATCCCGCGGAAGCTGGCTCACCAGAGAAACCAACTCGTCTGGAATGCGGACAGCGAACATCAAAAAGGAAGGCATGCTCCCAAAATACTCTCACTCAGCATCACCAATCTCGGGAAGAGAAGATGCAAAGCGTGACCCCTTACCAGCGGGCGAACGAGCGAGGGTTAGGAATTTTCGGTTCGGCGGATAGCAGGGCTTCGCTGGAAGCAAAAGGTGAAGAAGAGTTTCTCACGACAGTCGCCAGGGCCATGTGGGATGCGAATCGATGCCGCCGAGAGCTGCTTTGCCCATTAAATCTCGCTGGATTCCTGCTTCAGTAGATCTATGAAGTAAAGAACAACTTTCCAAATATTTCCCTTCGATTTGCTTCTTCCGTTCTCTCCCGTGCTCTCCCCAGCTCATCTTTTTGCAGTTGAGCGTTCGTTTTTCAAATTACGAGCTGTCACGGGACCTCAGTTAAATGAGTCTTCGAATTACTTCTCCAGGAACAGGCTGCAGAAATTTGTTCCGAAGATTCCACGCAGGCACCGTGCTTCGTCAGTGCCGTTCATCTCACGAATTCGGGAGGCGCTTCCCGTTAAACGGCACTTCAAGTGAGTCGTCGTAGAGGTGATTCCCGATTCCGGAATGCAGCTTTTCGTAGTATCGCTCTTCTGCACGAATTGGAGGTGCAGGGTGAGTCCAGGAAAGCGCTTTTCAATCAGAAAGTTCGCCTCGCCTCAGCTGACCATCCTGAGGAATCAAACGACCATCGTCGCAGCTACAAGAACGAGAACCATCAAAATGTTTGTTTGTAAACGTCGGTTGCCGTCAGATTAAATTCGAGGAATGCAACCTTACGTCAAAAAAGAAGATTGGGCAGATCAAAACAGCGTCCGGGGAATTTTATTTTGGATCACTCCAGCTTCGTTTTATCTTTTTGTTCCAGGAAGAAAAGAGGATGCAGAAGAGGATAATTTACGTTGATGGTGAGCTCAAGGGATGTCTCTGTCGTATGTATGGTTTCACATCCACTGTTCGTGGAGCAGAGGAATAAAGCAACCGTATCGTCAGGGAGGATGCTGTTTATTTGTGTGCAGCTGGTTCACTGTTGCACCGCGAGGGTTGGGTACTTTGAAAACGGAGGATGGAGTTCCACTGTTCTTGTCCTTTTCATTAATGCTTCATCGAGCTTTTGTTTGTTTAACCAACGCCACCGCTTTCACGGCGGATGTGAAGTGGAATTCGTCAACACAAACCAAAATGGTTCCATTTTTCTAATAAAGCTAGCTTATTCTACTAAACCTTACAACAGAATTGGCGTGTTTCGAGCCCGTTTTCTTCTCTACACAAGTGACTACCAAAAAGCAAACTCAGAGCGGCTGCTGACAGAAAGCAATACGGAGGGACCGGGTTCGAAGTCTACCCAAAGACAAGCAGTTCTTCTGCAAGTTCTCCTGCAGGTTGAGATGCTCGCAACGAGTTGAAGGCCAAAATGATTCCTCTCCTGTAAAAAGCGATACAACCAGTTTGCTCCGTAGAAAAAGGAACACAAAAAAATGTCCCAGACTGAAAGACTGGTACTCTAGAAATAACGCTGAGATTTTCGGAACTTTTTGATGATGACGTTTATGGACCTCAAGTTTTAGAAAGCATTGGTTTTCGCTGTCTTCGAACATACGACTGCCACGCCAGTCAACCATCAACCTCGTCTCACAAAGAGGTTCGCAACTGGTGTTTGGTGAGTCCCCAACTGGGGGCGAAAGCCGAGGTTCGGGAGTGCCATCATCAGCTTTGTTAGTCGTGTGACATCCGCGCCGAAGGCTCAGCTCTGGAGTAGACATTCTTGTGCTCCCGTGAGGTGAGGTTCCGGTCCAGTGGCCCCACGGCTGCTCAGTCCGCAATCTGGAAAGGCTGCACCCGCTATGCAGTCGATCTTTTCCGACGAGGCGAGATGGCGTGTGGGTGGGTTCCCACCCCAGACCCGGAAATTCCGCGAAATTTCTAGCACCCCGTTCCAGCTCGCACCCAGGAGCGCGGTGGACTCGCGGAAGCCATGTGCGAAGTGGGTTCCTGACTCGTTGGACACCCGCCCGAATCGTGAGCGCTCCGAATCTCCTCGTCCGACTACGGCCGCACACGTACGCGTCCGGGATGGCTCTCTCTCCTGGAAACGAATACTCAGGGCATCCCAGCTCGTTTCTTCCCTTTACTGAAAACCGACGGCCTCCGCGTTCACGCAAGCCGCACTCCTCACCCATTCAAAGTTTGGAATGGTCAGTTCGGGGTCGTTTCGGCCCCAAGTACTGCCAATCTTTCGCTTAACCGGACGAGACTCGCCTCTTCCCTTTCTCTTCGACAAGAGCCAGCTATCCTGGGGGAGACTTCGGAGGGAGCCAGCTTCCGAGTGGTTCGAGATGGAAATGGATGATCATCACCCGGCTATGCCGGGGCATTTATTACATAAAGCAATGGAAATACATTAATGTGGTAGAACACCCGGTCCTACCACGTGCATGAAACCTGCCAAAGAGCGGTGCGCAGACCAACGATGTTCACGTGGCGTGGGGGAGGGGAAACAAAGACAGAAAACAAAATACAAACGCACAAAAACAGGGGAGGGGAAATATTATGTTGGGATGAGGGGAATCGAGGAAAGGATCACGTCCTTTGCATCCTGTACAGGATGCTGGCAAGTTCTGTTCGTACAGCGCCCAGGCGGTTCCACCACGAGCCGATCCTCAGGAAGACCCGCTCCCAGCGGATGGCGTCCTTGCCATTCCGGCTCTCTTATCCCCGTGTTCCAGGCCGCCACGATTCTGCAAGCGCAGCAGAGAACTGCGAGGGACACGGCTGGCGGCAGTGTGGCACCGCACACGAAGAGGTGTCTGAAAATGTCCCAGGAGCCGCCCGCCCGGGATCCTAGGGTCGCCGCGAGGCGATCCCAAAGGGGTCAGAGGGCAACACAGTTCCACAGCAGGTGCAGGAGGGTTTCCTTCTTCCCTCATCTGTCCCACTCTGAGCATGCACGCTCCCCGTGTCCAGTGATGAAGGCGCGCTTTGCACTGGATTCCACCATGCACCTTCAGCAACGCCAACTGTCTCCATTCAAGAGGGAGGGCTCCATTGTTTTATCACTCTAAGGGACACTTTACGTCTGGTCGTTTTATAGACAGGAATCCTTTCGGGTTCTTCTGCTGCGCTGCTTCTCTTCCAGTCTTTTGGGGGGGGGAGGGGTCGACGAGTGTTGAAGAACCGTCCGCGTTGCCTCGGCAGGGAATCCAGAAGGGGCCCTCTTCCTGATTCTCTCCGGAGAGATCCTCCGGAGGAGACCGCTCCTCATTTGTTCTCCGGGGCAATCCCGGAAAGGATCCGCTGCTGGAATTTTTTCTTCGGAGGCTACGTGTACGGGAACCGCTCCTCATTTCCTCTTCTGAAGAGAACCCGGAGGGACGCTCCCCGATTTCTCTAAAGAGCGCTTCTTAACACTCTGGAGAGGCGATCCCCCAATAGGGTATCAACCAGATCCACGGTCCGCGATGGAGGGCCGCCCTCTCGAGGAAAAGGACCGTCGAGAGGGTGAAGAAGGGGACGACCCCACTTTCACAACCGGATGGGAACCCCGAAGGGAAGAGGCAGCTCCTCGATTCCTAGAAGGACTCCGGAGACTCAACTCCCAATTCCGGGGTTCAGTCAAGGGAATCATCCGAGGATTTCCTGTTTCCATCGGTGCCCCACCGGAAGTCCGTGAGCCAACGGGTCCTCCACATGAACGGGGGGGGAAGGACCCGAAACCTATGATGCACCCCCCTTTTCTGCGCCGACCCTCCAGGGAGGGATTCGAGCCTGCGACGGCTGGCGCCTTCGCGCGTGGAGGCCGCAGCCCCGAGGTCGCCAACGCGGGCCTAGCGCTCAGCTCTCGCGACCGATTCGCACGTCTGGGAGAGCTACAGACCTCCACCGGAGTTTCCTCTGGTTCCGTCCTGGCCGGGCACAGGCCACCATCATCTGCGGGTGCTCTCCGGAGGCAGTAAAATGCTACGGGGCAGCATTCGATCCCTAAAGTCGGACTCCGCTGTCAGAAGGTCTGTTTTTTCTTTTTTTTTCTACGCAGGCAGGCGGTTTGGAATATCATGATCACCCCCTATGGTCCATTTCTGTGAGTCCTTCCGGGATCATTAGCGCAACGCCCCTTACTAGTGGTGCCCGGCTCTTTTTCCTCTTTCAGTCTGCAAGTTCTTTCATCCTGGAACAGGGAACCACAAGGTTTTGCTCCTTGGAATGCCACGCAGATGCCCACCTGGAAAAGGGACCTCTTGAGAGGGAGGTCATTCGTCTGACGGCCTTGCGAGCCAGGGGTCGAGTTTCCCTCGGTGTGTCCCTCATCTGTCCTCGTCCTTCGGCTCGCGTTTCAAAGAAAAGCTCCAACCGGAGCAGGGCAGGCCTGCCAGACCCCCCCCTCCCTCCGGAATTGAAGACCTCCTCGCATTGCATCATTCCATCCTGTCCGGAATCCGCCGTAGGGGCGTGCACCCTGCAAGGGTGCGGGTCAACTTGGAAGGGTCCTCGGAAGGGAGCAGTCCGGATGCGCGTGCTTTCTTCCCTAAATGAAGCGAACGCTTTCGTCGAGATGACGTCATCGGAATCGCGCCTGCGCGAAAGTTCGGAAGGGACGCTTCCATGGCTCGCGCTGTGTTCAATTTTTTATGCTACTCCCGGTGTGGGTCCACTGCTCGAGACGGGGCATCCAGGACAGATGGGATTGCTCCGTGTGACTTTTTTGGGGATGAAGGCTGTCGCTTCCCAAATACTGTCGTTACGTCCGATGTTAAGACAATAATTCAAATAAATTGCATGTAATGGACTGTTCCTCAGCTCTTGTATCCTTTCCTTTCTATCGCTCGTACACAATCTTCCCCTAATCTTTTCAAAACAGGAGTTGCTGACGGATGTCCCTCGCTACGTGCAGCAGTCCGGGACCGCGCGAAGGAACGAAACTCTCTTTCGATGATGATCCGGATTTTTTTTTGGCCAAGAACCCGCCGAAGATTCGCAGGTGACCTCAGTCTCGTTTCCCGTTGGCTGTTGCTCGGAAAGTTACGTGGTTTCAGAGACTTCTTTCTCTCTGCTCGGTGCGATTCCACCCCAGAATTCCTCCAGGAGACGAAGTGTGGCGCGTGAATTCCCACCCCCTCCGATTCGACATTTACACAAAATGCGTGACGTGTGGCTTTTTTCCATCTTGATGACCGCACCTCGAGTAACCAAAGGATTACGTCTGGTCGTTTTATAGAATCCCCTCAAAGGCAAATGAAAATTTTGGAATCTGCATGGAATTGAAAAACCGCTGTTTTTGCTCTTTTGCATTTTGCAGCTGTTGTTCGAAGGGGCGCTTTCGAAGAGCTCTTGTCGGTCGTCTTTTTCTCTTTTTTCCATCTGATGTCTCGGAAATCAGAGATCTCATTACAAACAGCTTTGATTTCTCAATATCTTCATCAATCGAGCCGAATTTTCCTTGCATCTGCATCAATTCAGTTGAAGATACGGTGGTACTTCGGTACTCGTTGGCAATTCGTTTCGGAATTCGCGACGAGTACCGAACGAGTTCCTTTCTATGGCCTCGTGATATCATTTTTAAGCAATGTAGGACTCGTGATTAACGTTCAAAATGCACACAGGCAGCAAAAAAAAGGAACGATCCGGGAGGCACTCCATGGAAGTGTTCGGTGGCACTATTTGTGAGCTACCATGAGACCAAGGACTTGCTTCATCATGAAAGTGGAGTGTCCAGTTCCGAGCATGAGCCGAGTGTCGAAACTGGTTTTTCGTCATAAATGCGATAAGTAGTGAGTTTGACGAGTTCCGGCACCGTCGAGTACGGAGGTGCCACTGTAATTCGTGACGATGAGGATCGAAAAAGAAATAGAGAAATTTGTTACCATGACCTCGAGAAGAAGATTTTTCCCTAGGCGCTGATGAAGTCTCCGAGACTGACCTGTTTGAAAAGACGGGACTCGTTGAAGGGAGTGAAAACGGGAAGTTTCTTCAGAACAAAACGGACAAATACCAAAGAGGCTGCTGGCAGTGCAGATCGTCTCAGAACGCTCACAGATTCAGCGCGCTGCTTCTGGGTTTAAAACGGAGATAGGAAAGTTCCGACACCTAGCCCTACTTCTGAGTCGGCGAACAAGCAGCATCTTCATAGCTGCCTCCTTCACAGTAATCTCTCCTTGATGAAGCGCATGTCCAAACGTCTCTACCATTTTCGGAAGGCAGCTGTTAAGAGATCCAGTTTCTCTTTTCATCTTTCCCATTATTATGGATGGCTGAATGCGATCCATTTTTCTAAATTCCAGTTTCATTTACATTCATTGGGAGCAGAGAAAAAAAAAAAAAAAAAACAGCACGTAAAGGGAGGTCGGATGAACATAGAAGACACTCGGAGATGGAAATGCTTCAAGAAAAAAAAAAAAAGAAAAAAAGGAAGAGGATGTGAGTAAGCGAATCAGTGATGCAATCATCCAGTTTCATTTAAAGGAATCACAAGAACTCAGCTTGCATCGGAAGAAGTCTTAAATTTCTATTGAAGAGAAAACGCACAGGACTCAATTCGATTAGGTCCAATAAGAAGTTTGATCAATCAATGTGTCCATTTTACGAGAATCTGCGAGACAGCACGTCTCACATTTCACGAATGGGATACGGGAACCTACGATAGGAACACAAAGCGGAAGGCTGGACTGAAATCAACAAGTCAGAGAACGACAAATTTGGCTTCCGTAATGCAATTTTCCTCAAGGCATTTGGCATTTGTGCTTTGCTTGAACTGTGGCGAGATGCCTTTCAAGATGATCTTCGTACTTTGCGTCCTTCGCTCCTGTTCAAGAAGGTCTGCATAAGCTATGAAGCTTTTGAAGATTGCAAAGGCCTTCAGATTATCCTTTCCTTATGATTAGAAGTGTCGACTGACACTTCTAATCATAAGAAAGGATAATCATTTATGGCACACAGCTTTAGCGTGATCTATCGCAGTGTTCACCCTCAACTGAAAAAACGATCGAACCTTTCGTTTCCTTGGCGGCCGTCAGCGCAGAGCTCGTCGCCAACCCACCGATCTTTCTGGCAAGTGAAGTGGACTTCCTGTTTCATAAAAAAAAAAAAAAAAAGGTTTAGAGTTCTGGATGCGTGTACGTTCACGCAGTTAAGTGTTCCCGAAGAGGCTGCACGGTGTTGCCACGGTTACGGACCGCAGTCACCTCAGTGATTAACCCACTGAGTAGCAACCACGGAGCGCGAGACTGAGAGGTCATTTGATTTTAACGCGAATTTAATGTGGCTGCGTTTCCCGGAACTGCTCCCGAGATGAGAGGGAGCAAAACTGAAAGCTAGGCAAACAGTGCCGTCGTGGAGGATGGTGCAGAGGGAATCTCCCGAGCTGGAATTTCTTTGCCAGTTGAAGTTTCGCTCGAAAACTGTTCCCCGCTTCGGTGGGAAATAGAACAGGGGATTTCCTTTAATACGCAATTTGCAGCTTGCAAACTTCCATGTTCGCTGGGGGGAAAATTTTCGTAAGCCGCTCGACAGGAGTGGTCGATTTTAGCAGGGCATGGCCACCCCGAATACCCGGCGGTAAATGCGCAGGATGCAAGCGAAAGAGTTTATTCGTGTGCCGCCTCCATCATCTGACAAGGAACAGGGACGGCGATCGAACCTCTTTTCGACACAAACATGTGAAAATGGGTCATTTTTTCAGGCAACTGCTTTTCCTACCCTATAAGAAATCAACCCCCATTTCACAAGAGGCGTCCTGAAGTGCTTGGCAGGGAGGACAACTCACTTCCAGCACAGAGTTGGTGTTTGAAATTTGAAAATGGTTTTCCTCCTCCTCGCAGCAAAAAAGATTCCTTGGGCCTCCGGAAAGTTAGCACGCACTACCGGAATCTTCCTCGAAGGTTCTCCAAGGTGACGAACACAGAAGACCAAGAGGGAAACTCCGAACCGGTCGGATCACTGAACACGGGCATCTTCACATGAAGACGAAATCCCTTCTTCGGTCAGAAGAGGCACTCCGTGATCGACCGTATTGAGCACAAATGACCAGCGGCGAGCGGCGCCTGGTCTAATAAGGCTGAACGCCCTGCTAAAGCAACGGCCCGTATCTCTGCAAAACCCACATGAATATGATGTTAGCACTTAGGGTTAATGTACTCAAGTCTTCAAGAGCATACGTAATGCACAGCCGATTTCGCTTCGCAAAACTTCAGTCCCGGGATCAGAGATTGTGAATTCTTTTCCAGGATTCCCAACTTCATCAGAGCGAGGAACGAACAGTGGAGATGGATTTCAGCCCTTAATAAAATTTATTGCCCCGATCCGGCTTTTAATATACTTTGAAAACGCCTCCTTCAGGAACCACTGTAAGGTTATAGGCAGATAGATATCATGTCCATTTGAGATCTGATCTTTCCTGCGAAGGTGGAATCAAAAAAAAGGGACTGGAAGCGCAGCATCGCAGGATCGTGACGCATGCGGTGCTCGCAACGGTAACGGAATAAATGCGGCCTTCTCCTTCTACTGGGGAGTTTTTCTCTGGTGTCCCTCTGTTGTGTTTTTTTTTTAGGAAGCAGCATCCCCTTCCGGATGGCCCAAACCAGCGCCGCGAAAACAAGGAAGTCGTCCTCATCTGGAATCAAAGTCTGCATCTCTAGTCTTGGCGCATGCTGCCTGGATCAAATTCCTCAGGAGAGATAATCTCCCAGCTTAATTAGATGAGGCGTGATTAGATGCTAAAAGCACATCTTCCCTTGTATTATTCAGTTCCAGTGGCAACTTCACGGCACTATGAAATCCAAACGAATGCCCCCCCTGCGAGAAATCCCTACAGGAAACAGTCATTGTACTGATAGACCGAATAAATCAAGATCGCAGGAGCTAAATGTTCCTCCACCTCTCAGCATCAAGAGTGCTGAAAACAAAGAAACACCAGGCACACTCAGGATCCGGAGCTCCAGCAGTTCGAGTGCGAAGAAAGGTAGCGGCGCTCAAGACATCTTCTATCTGGACCGGGTTTGTTTATTCTCGAGACCTTGTGGGTGGAGAGTGCTGCAGTGCCCTACGCTTCATGGTGCAATCAATCTCGTACACGGGACCCCCATTTTCGAGCTCTCTTCCTGATTCAACATATTACCAAGCAACAAACGACTTCCATGACAACCCATGAAGTAGTGACTCTAGGTGATTCATACTTCTGTATGATGGGAGAGATGATACCTACTAGACCCAATGTGAAACCCACTCCTGAAAATAAAGGGTTGTCTCGATCATGGTTTCACAACGCCCCATTATCAAACACGAAAGTCGAAAAGATATGGATGTTCTTTCTTTTCCGGAACTTCTATCTTCTGGACTTTTGAGACGCCATCTTGCCGCAAAGACGATTGGTTCGCGAAGCAGAGACGAAATGGCTGTTTGCAAGAAATAACCTAACTTTGAAGAAGAGACTCCCTCTTGGTATTTTGAAAAGTCTGAGTAAAGAAAGCTCATTAAAATAGTCCCCTGCCATCCAGGAAATGAGGATGCTTCATGCCTGAATCCTAGAAGATCAATCCAAATCAGAGACCCCGCAATCGAGCTGGAAATTTTACAGTGCTGAACCGCGTACGATTTCGCCATCTCGAACTCTTTGAGAAGAGCATTCACGTTCTGCTTTCCACTCCTCGCCATTCGGTGCAGCCCTTTCATTTTCGAATTTTTCAATATCGAAACGTTAGATGAAAACGCCTGACCATTGGTATTGTCCCGGGATAGCAAAGATCTTCCGGATGATGAGATTCTTGGACGCCAACGTACCGTTAGTTTCGTTTGATCATTAGGAATTGCCTTTCCGGTCTTGAGCTCACAAGTTGATCTCAGTTAACATCCACACCACCTACTGTATTTTCCAGGAGTTGCATTTCCTCGAGTCCCGGAGGATACATTCGCAGATGCGACAGCTGTTACGAACAGCGAAGAATTTATGGAAACGGAATGCTCGCAAAGGAGGATTCAGGAGCGCGGACTCGAAGAAGGTGATAGCCATCTTGAATGATCCACACGAACGTTCGAATTTTCTCCACCTCCCTTACTCACCAAGTCTCCCGTGGAGCCGACGCGGGCCCTTTGAAGCCTAAAAAGCGGCCCTCATCTGACTGCATTTCGTTGCTGGCAAGGTGCTGCGCGCGGCGCGAGAGCGGTTGCATGACCAATAGCGAAAACTTTCCCATAATTCAGCATGGGTCTGGAAGATGAGTTTCGAGGAAGGAGGCGAGTGTGCTGAAAAATGAAGCGAATTGCCCGTCTTGGGAAGCGACGCAGGTATTTTTATAGCGGAACAAATGGTGTTTCAAGCTGATTATCCGCGCTGCGGAAGCTTACGATTTATCTATATGTTTGCTGATTGGTTTTCATAACTGCAGATCTTAATGGAGAAGAGGCCCTGAGAATTTTTAGTATGAAAACTTTCAGCATGCGAGAAAGACAAGGGATCGCGAGAACCTCGGAAGCATCCATGTCTTTCACGGAACCCATTGTCAGCGGCGACCTTCTCAAGTCGGTGAGGAAGTCGGGCGCAGCGCCTCCTAAGAAAGGCCTTGATGGGCGCCCCACCAGGTTCGGCATCCTGACCATCCACAAGATATAAATTTAGGTGAAGCTCCCACTTTTGAGCCACTGTTGAACCTGGTGTGCCCCTTCCCCGCCCTCATTCTCCATCCTGCAGAGATCCCGATCCCCAGATTATAAAATCCAGGAGAGGGCCGGGAGGAGTGGGGAACCTCCAGAATCCTCAACGTCGCTCTGGAGCGGCAATAGCTGCTGGCGCGTGCATCATCAGCAGTCCGTCCTGTAGCGATGCCCTTTCCCATCTTCTCCCAGGAGAAGAGTGAGAGTGGCTGTGTGCATCCCGCGATTTTCCGAGCATCGTTTCCGGAACATTCACCGGCGATGCGCTGGAAGCGCAGACTTCTTTTGCTGATGCCGTGCAGGCAACGCAGGGTCACTGGATTTGGTTACCTCCTCATGCATGTGTCCTCCTCACTCCTGGTAGCTCAACCATGGATCTGCTGCTCCCAAAGCCTGAATGCCCGGCGGCAGGAGGCACTGCAGCTTGGGAGGCCTCTCTGAAAGTATGTTCCGAGGAACTGAGAACGCTGCAGAAACTCCGATGCAAGCTGCTGCGAGATCTTCTTTAGTACTGAAGTCTGTGGTCCCGGTAAGCCGTCACACCTCTTGAAGCGACTCTGTCTTCCCTCAGGGTAAACAATGACAGCAGTCCACTGGTGGGTTGGTAATTCTCCTGGAAGAATCGAGAAATTCCAGCGGGTTAGTGGACTTCAAGACTCCTCGTTCTCGTGCGAAGGGAATTCCTCGATACAGGAACCTGCTCGATGCTCTCCTCGAGGGACCGACGCTGGTCCCTTCTTTGTGCGCGGACACTTCTGCGCTTTCGCTCCGTTGGAAACCACAGGATATCCTGCTGTTTCCGCACTGGGGGGCTTCCAGTGCAACCGGTGCAAGCACCTCGTTTCCAGGGAACTGCCTCCTGTTGCCGAACTGTTGTCCCGGCACCTCCTGCTGGACTGCAGCACCTCGGAGGACACGTGGCTTCGACGCTTCGTCACCTGGAGGACCACCCCACTTCGGACTTGCTGCTTCACGCAAGGCGGGCTGAAGACGGGCTCTGGGATCGCAGCGATCTGTTGCCTCCGCGCCATAGCTACAATCCGCGTTGTGGTAGGGTCTCGTTGGCAGAGAAGGGAGGCCACCAGCATGGCAGCCGCCTTGATGAGGATGGCTGCAAAGTGGCCTCATCTGACAGAAGTTGTGAGGGAGATCGCCGCCATACGAAGCCGCTTCTAAGAAGAAAGGAAGGAATAAAACCAAAGACTCCTGTCCCTGCCCTCCCGTCCTTTCTTCATTCATCGCTTCCTCCGTCCGTGGTTTCCTACTTTTTTAGAAGCCGGCTTCCGTGCCGATGGTCATCCACAATAAAGTTCTGTTGTTCTTTGGCATCTCCTATATTCTGGGAACGCCGTCCCCCTCTGACTTGTAATTTATTCTTTAAATAAAGCGTCCCAGCGTCGCCAGGTGAAAGTCCTCTAGAGTCCAGGCGTCATGCTTCAGCACCTTTGACTTCACTTTTCTGCTTCGATGCCTGGTACTTTTGACCGAAGAAACACCGACAATATTCACAGAGACGAGACGGAACACATTACCAACATGAGAACAAGAGGAATCGACGTATCTGACGCTCGAATCAAAGCCCGGTTCAGTTACAAGAGGTAAGAGAAACATTCTGGAGCAGTCACAAATCTTCAAGCATTAGGTAATGATGCAAATGTTCAAGTCTGTGTTTGGTTTTGGGTTTCAGTAGTTCCAGTCAGCATCCGAGGTTAAAAGCAGATATTGGACTCGAATAAAATGCAGAAGAAAGGTATCCATCTATCGCTTCAGCAGCATTGACGTTTACTGTACTTTGATTTATCTCGAAGCATTCTTTTGTGAGAGAATGGAAAACGCTCATGTCTACCCTTTTACCTATTCTTTTCCAGTCAACTATATGAAGATCCAGGGGCAAATTGAAATGCTTCTTCGTCTTCCAGCTCAACTGAAGTAAGTAGCTGTGAGATCTTGGCATTCCCCACGTTCACCGTTCCTTGACAGAGGTTACATTCATTAACATCAGCACTCCAGGTCCTCCACGAAGGGATGAATGCTCCACGAAAATCCATGACAGCTGATAATTGGGATGGGGTCAGTGAGCAGGGTTTCCTGCTCGCAAGAATTGCATCCAAGAAATACCAAGCAGCTGCAGCAATCACGCAAAAAGTACCAGGGCGTCTTCGCACTCGTCGATAGGAAATGATTGCAGGAGAATCGTTCGCTTCCTGCATGTGGCCGTATGTGATCTGTCGCATCAGATCACGCTAAAGGTTAATTCATCCACTGTTGCAGGTAACGTAAATTTTCGATCACACGTCTGATGCATCTGCTGCCTCTGAACAGTGAGTTAAGGGACCAAGGAATCATTCGTTATCAGGACCTTGTGAACTTTCCGTGTTAAGGTCGGAACTTTATCCTTTGATCTGAAATGACAGCTTTCTGTGATGGATCACCAACTGGAGACTTATTCGGTAAAACAACAACCAAAACGAAACGAAGACATCTTGGATTGATGCTGTAGCTGCAAACTTTATCCCAGACATTGATGGTATTAGTCTCTGACGGGCTAAAGAAAACATGAAATCTCCCGGCTTGTTGTTCCTGCCTTGTTCTGTTGTATTCCCATGCTTCTTCTGATCTGTCGAAATCATTTCTTTGGCTGACCCGAACAAGATTTCCTCCCCCGCCGCCTTTGCTTCTGGCTTTTCTTAAATGCTGTCCCCATCACGATTTCAGCTCTGCTTTGAGAGATCCCTCCTATCGCTAAACTTCTGTTGCTTTCATTTCAAGATAATTCATCATTTCTTGAGGATGAATGGCCGTTTTGTCCCTAAACAGAGTTCCTCTCCGCTCTTCTTCTTCAGAAATTTCCACTCTTTCGTTGCCGAGGCAACACTCTTGCTCCTGATGCTGTTCCATGCGCCTACCATGTTTTCCGATCCCCCTCAAGGAATCAAAAGATGCTTTTAAATGGTGTTATTAAATCACAACAGATGGAAATTATCAATCGCATATCATCTGATCTGCACCCCTGTTGCCTAAAGAAATAGCATCCTTTTGCTTTGATGTATGAAGCAACTCGGATTTCCATTCCTATTCGATTCGGGAAACCAGATCCAGTTTGCACTTGAGGGACCAACGAGTTCCGGCTCTCTAACGCAAGTTCTTCAACATGAGAAAGTGCCTTGAAGGAGTCGGCTCCCGTGTGTTTACGCGGTTCGTAGCAACCGAATTCAGATGAATCCCGCAAGGGTTCCTGAGGAAATACACATTCTGCAGCCTAGAAGAATCAGGTTCCTCGCCGCAGCTGCAGAGACGAGTAGACATGTCGGTGAGACCATTTCCATCAGCCCCTGGAGCTCAACGGCCACAAAACTTCGGCCTCTCACGTCACCATCACTGCGCAGAGTCAGCGGTCTCCGAGTCCGGCCGCCAGGTTCGCCTCGTGCAACGTCCTTCCCTCTTTCTGATCTCAGATTCATTGCTTTAGAATACTTCGCATCTGATCGGCAAGCTGCGAGTCTGGGTTTGGATCAAAAAGCTCCAAAATCAAAATCCCGAACAATCAATATTCTAGAACATAATAGAAAATAGATATATATGTCCATAGAGAGAGAGGGACATATATATTCATTTTTCGTATTACAAACATATATATTTATTTCTATATGTATATATAAAAGGAGACATTCATTATATATATATATATATATACATATCACCTTTCCTGTTTGTTTAATTTGTATCTCACCATATATATATATATATATATATATGATTGAAGATTTGGCATAAACAAACATGTACATACATATACATAAATATATTATGTACATAAGCATATACGTAAATAAATAAATATGTATATAAGCATTTATACAGCTATATAAACACATGTATATATAAATATAAATATATTTTTATGTACATAAATATATGTGTGCACTTAGATATATAAATAATTATATAGAAATATAAAAACATGGAGAGAGAATTGTAGAAATACATACGCAGAGTTATAGAACCTTCTTTATAGAGAAATAGAAACTCATATATATGTGTGTGTGTGTATATGCACATTAATATACATATAAGAAGCATATATGTATTTATCATAATCTTCACAATATATCCTTATTCATATATTAATCTATACACGAGTATATACACCAATATAAAGAAAAAGCATATATATGTATCAACAATAAAATCAGCAACTTTTTAATTGCATTAATAAAATGCATGTCAATTAATATATATGTTCGAATAAGAATATTGTCAATAATAAGTGTCTGACTAAATTTAAAAAACTGTGCATATTTAATTGGAATTGTTTATTAATCTGTGTGGAATAAGCACATACGTATTTGTTTTTTATAACCATTCGGAGTTTCGTCGTTCAGGGATTTTAGTCGGCACCGCTGCAAGTCCCCGGTGGAAATGCTCCCTCCAGCAAAGGACTTGTTATCCCCCCTCTTTATCAAGGAGCCCTGGCAGACATCTCATCAGCACCCGGTTTTTCGATCTCATTCTGGATGCTACCCGCTAAATGGAAAGGTCTCCCGTTGTCTCCTTTTGATCAGAATCCGCTTTGTACTCCAAACTCCACCTTCTTGATGTCTGCTACATTACCAGGGTCCAGATTCTTCGAGTTCTTCTGCTCTTAGCGTTTGAGACTTTTCCATCCGCACTCTCAGCTCCATTTTTCTGGTTGATTCACGAATTAACTTTTCGCCGCCGACCCCTAGCGACACCCAGGGTTCGACCTGCAGCTCCGTCCAGAGAAGAAATCGAGGAAGGATGTTTTTTTCTTTAAGCATCAGCCTCTTTTGGGTGCCTCAGTATCTGGAATCTTCTCAACTTCGAACTCGAGGGAACTTGCAGAATTCTGAGCATCCTCAAGCTGATCTGCTCCGTTTCTACTGGGCAACGGGATGGGGACTGGGTCACCAAATAAAACGACTTCAGTGTCTGTTCTTCCTTTGTGCCTCGACTGCTTTCGGAAGATTATGTCATCCTTGAACTGAACCTCATTTACCCCTGCCACTGTTTTATTCTGCTTCGTATCACCCTCAGTTTTTAGAGAATGGTCCTAGAAGGTGAAGTTGCAATTAGAGGATACACAAAGCAAGCACTGGGCGACCGATTCCTAACCCAGGAATCAGTGCTGCTCAGAGAGATCTTCGTAACGGGACTTCACCTCGAAATCCAGGAACGAATTCCAGGTGACCTACCTCTTCTGGCTTTGTTCAGAGCTAGATGAAGGTCACCTGAATGATGAAGGTCTTCTCCAATTCGGGAGTGGCTGTTCACAAGTTGCGCCCCTATCAGACAGTCCCCAGCCGCAAATGCAAACTACTGGGCGCAACCCTTGGTCTGCTTCCACCTTGCAAATGTTGAAACTGAGCGCCAACCACCGCTGTCAGCGATCCCGAGCAGAGGATGGAGCGGATACGCATCCATCTGGAACATGCCAAGAAGATGAAGCGAAAATTTGGAATCTTGAAAAATTCTACACCACGCGTAAAGCACGGAAAGCAGTTCGTCTCCGGCCGCATGCACTTTTAGAAATGTCTTAGAGATAATGCAAAGAGAAAAACGGAACGAGCATCAGCTCTGCGTGAGAGTAATTACATTAGGGGAGGAAAAAATTGATAGAATACTCGCAACACGGATGACCCGTTTGTCTGCTAGAAAATCCTCTAGATGTGGCACATTCTGGTGACATGAGTGCCTCTGGTAAGGAAAACGAGAAAAACGTACTTGCCAGAGTACAGCAGGCCATCCCGATGAGAACAAGAGCAAACGTCAGTCCAAAAAGGTGGCGGTGGTATGAATTTTGCAAGAACTGCGACAGGACCACCACCTAACACGAGCATCGAAATTTCAAAAATCTCAACATCCGGAAGGTGTTGAGATTCTTTCAAGCAAGTTTCCGGAAGAGCTGTTTGGTACCACTGCGCACGCTGTGTCAGCATTCACACGTGTAATTTTCCTTGCGCGAGGGACACGCTAGCCGGGACGCTCTAGGATGCTCTGGATGCGAGTCATTCCACTTGGACCTTTTGTTTTTCTCCCAAGAAACAAGTGGGCACCAGAGGGTAAACAGAGGTCAGTCCTCTAGCGAGCACGGAAAGTCCGTGAAAGAACGTGTAAGTACATCAAAAGGATCTACGTGCGAGCATGCGTTACCTTCTGGATCATTCCACCTGAAATTCCTAAAATCTTCGAGGCAGGAACTGGCTTCACTGATCACCCGGGAAACGAGGACGTGATGGAGGGGCGCCACCGGCACTTTGACCAAGCGTGGAATTTTATCGTTTGACACTGCGTGTCAAAACGGGATGCACTGCGATGACTTTGGTTCGTCGTAAAGGTTAAAGTGTTCCCGCTGTTTGTTTTCCAAGAGCATGGTTCTTGGATTGGTCCCTATTCGGTAGTCTTGGCCGAATCTGACAATGTTCTGAACCCGTAGGTCATTGCACTGGTAGTTCGATCATCATGACCAGCTAGTCAACAAAGAATCATACATGTGAGCATATGACCCAACAGTTACGAAAGGGATAAGGAATCTACTTAAACGACATGGACCAACAAAGTTCCCATCAGCGATCTTATAGTTGCTTCGTTCATTGGGGTTTACATCAATATCTGCACATATTAAAGCATGTTTTAATCTTTATGTAAATATTTACATAGATTCATGCAATAAGTACATATATTTTTTATCATCCTTATGCATACATCAATAATAAAATCAACAACTTTCTAATTTTATTAATAAAACATGTTATTCTGAACAGTAGATCCTAATGAGTGCATCCGTTCCAATACTATTACTGTTGCTAATATGCACTTTAAAAGATAGGGATAACTTATTATTAATATTCTTCTATGTAGAGTAAGCATACATGTCTATCTCTTATGATCTTTCGGGACTCTGAACCGAACCCGCAGTGCAGAAACAGGAGTTCCAAGTGCGGCTTTTTGTAACCGCAGGCGCTTCAAAGTCTATGAAGTACGATCATGACGTTGACAAAGAATGAGGATGTGTGCTTTTCCATATGCTCATTTTAGTGAACGTGTGCCTTTACGTATTCTCTGTGCTCGCAGAAGGAACGACCAGACATGCGCGCGCGCGCGCGCGTACGCACGCAGGTGAAAGGCAAAGCCGATACCCACAGCATCTCCGTGTCCCGGAGCCGTTGGCAAAGCACTCCCTCAATCCGTTCGCAAGCAAATGCACCAACTGCAATAGTCCCAGGAAGTATGGAACGATCCGGGCAACATGCGCTGCACCCGAAAGCACAAAAGCAGCATTCGTCCCCTCAGCGTGAACTCCTCAAGTCCATTCAATTTATTATCCTCGCTTTTGATAAATTCCGCGGAGCACACCTTTTGCATCCGCGCCATCTTGCGGAAAGATGATTGAGGCCACTTTTCAGGAAGATGCAAACGCTCACCGCGTGCTCCGTCGGTGTCTACGCAGGCTCGAGTTCTCAAAGAGTCACAGCGTCCACGGCGCTCCCATTGTGGTGTCTGCGATTCTCTTTTCAAAATTTACGGGACTTCCAAAATACAAATCGCGAGATTCGATGTGCGGGGGAAAGCAGATCGCTCGTCCTCGGACAAAGAAGGAGAAGGGAGAAAAAAGCGGGTGATTGCCGAATTCTTTTTAATTCCCAAAACGGATGTGACCTGTGCTTGCAATTTCTCTGCCGTTGACGTGGCGGCCGGGATGCGATTGCGGGAAAAATACCATGAAACGAGGTCTGTACAGGTGGTCCCAACAGCATAATCTTTTTTTCTCGCAGCAATCCCCATGCAAGCGAATTCAGGAATTCAACAGGCAATAAACCAATCAGGGATGGCAGTAATAAAGAGAAAAGAAAAATGGAAAGTGTAATGGCTGTGCACCGAATTACATCCCCATGATTCATGGTTCACCGTTTCCAATGAGTGCCTTTGTCATGCGATTCGGGATTGTCGTTATGGATGCAGGAGCGCTTTCGGTCCTGTGGCATTGAAGCGGATCAGCATGCAGATCTGGTCGTGTCCCATCTTGCTGCTCACCGCATCCAAACGGATTGGGTGACTCTTGCGGCGAGAGGGAAACTGGATTCCCGCAAGATCCCGCCAGCCACGGTGCGCGGGAACACGCCATCCGAACGGCCTCGAAGTGACCAGAGACAGAGAGGGAATGCAGCATGCTGTTTCGGTTGACACCGCGCCGCGCTCTCGGGTCCACGGCTTGGTTGACCTCTTACTGGTGCTGCCGTGTCTCCCCGTTCGTCTTATTCGGACGAAGTGGAACGCGATCTTCCCAAATGCGGCGATGCACCACGTGGTCAGGTCGGACGAACATCCGGCATCCGTTCCTCATGACCGAAACAGGTGGGCGCAGTGCTGATTCGGGAAACCCGGGAACGATTTGCGAGGATTCACACAAACAAGGAACCACTGTCAAATAAGTGACTCGCGGCTTTCCATCCTCACGCGACACCCAAACGCAACGAATATCTCCATGGTGAAGGATGCCTTTGGAATCGTTTTTCCTTCTCCTTCGAAAGCTCTCCTGCCCACTCGAAAGGTCCACGGAAGCTTTCATGAGATGCTGCTTCCGGCTGGACGACACTTTCCCAAGCATACGCATTCTTGACAACGACAGCAAGAAATCCTTCCTGCCCTTCCACGGCTGTTCTCGAAACGGATGCAGTAGGGATTTCCGAGTTCCCACCTGAGAATTCGAAATTCCTTTCTGGTCGAGACTCCTCGTCATGGGGAGTCCTCTCAGGAACGATCCTCCGGTCGGTTTTCCAATCTGACCGAAGCGTCCGAATTCGAATTCTGCGCCGGACCAGCGTGCGATGCCCCCCATGTGCTGCGAGCGCGTGAAAGAAGGCACGGAAAGCATCCGTCCTCTCCCCTAAGGGTATTTAAGTTTCATGTGAGGCAGCCCTTCACTTCTTGTATCCTTAATTCTGACCTGCTACCGTGATTAACTCGGTAATTTCATTTGCACATGGCGATCGATTCAGCGCAATGAGTCGCCTTTTTTGTTTCGAAAGGCCACTAATTGCTCCGAATCCGCTCTTCGCTGCTCCCATTTTTTTCACGTTTTTTATTTTTATTTTCCAGAATCCCTCTCTACAAGAAATCATCGTACTCTACTCTGAAAGAAATCGTGCAGCTGACTGCTCTCGTTAAAACATCTGAGCCTTTTGGCTGGTCTGATTTTCGTCGCCATTTTGACGAACCCATGGAAATTCGAAATTTGGAAAATTCCTTCACGGGTTGTTGAGATTACAGCTATCGCTTCCGAATGGAAGAATCCCTCCAGGATCTTCTAATGAAATTCGTCAGCACACGAACTTCACAAAATGAAGGTGTGCCGATGCGCCTTGATTTTGGTTCCCATCTCGCGGTTCCAGAGTTGTCTCAAGGATAGGTAGAAAATGTGGCGTCAGAAGAATGAAATGCGAAACGGGAAAGATGAAAAATGAAGGTCTGTTTGTAAATAAGTTTGGAGAGAACTGGAATTTTCTCAGGAACAGGCACGATGCAGTCAGCATTAGAGCTGCCTCGCTGAATTGAACCGAATGAAATGACTCCTCTTGAGGATAAAAGACAGATGGGTTAGCCACCTGAACGAGAAACAGCTTCACCTGCTCACAAAAGAGGTGCTGCACAGCCAAGAAGATGCTCGAACTCCGGCTACTGTTTTCGTACAAAGCAAATTCGGTAAACGAGCATCAACAGTAAAAGTCTACTCCACTCTAGAAAGATAACGAGCCACAAAAATTGCCAAGGTGCCGAAAAATCTGGCTCTGTACCAGCGAAGAAGGCGAAAAGCAAAAAAAAAAAAAAAACCAGTGTGGCTCTTCTAATTCGATGGGGTCTTTAAAAGCTGCGGAACATCCAATTCAAGAGAAGAAAGAAATTCAAGAGAAGAAACAAAAAAAACGTAGATTTCAATGTTTCAGGAAATCCAGAGTTAACAGGATCAGGAAGAATGAGAAGATTCTGGGGGAGGAAAAGAAAAGTGCCTCATGGATCATTTTTGCAGCTCCGCGGAATCAGGAAAATCTTCTGAAAAGTCACTTCTGAGTAAGCACGGAGGAGGAAATTCCCAAGAAGCACATCGAATGAATGCGGTTTCCATGGAACCGATGTATTTTTCAAAGGGGAATTCTTCCTGTATCAGACTGCATCGCGGAATGTGTTTGCTTTCCCATGTTTCTTTCAGCTGCCACTTGCTTTTTCTCGAAAGATCAAGCAAGAGATTAGCCACTCAGATGGTTCGCTGGCAATGGATAATTTATCCGCATCTCATGTGCGAGTCTTCTCATCATCGTACGAATCCTAACTTATAAATCAACTGCTGGCAGGTGTTGGCACAAGGAGCATTCAGAAGAAATTCCAGTGACCAAGGAAACAGAAATCCACAAGGAATATCCCTCCCTGATGTGTTCCTTTTGGCATTGCGCATACGGTTGGCTTCAGTCGTGTGGAGAGCGCCCGATCCGACGAAGTTTCGTAACTTTGGTAACTGGTGACTGCTCAAGAGTTGCTGAGAGCTTTCAGGATGATTCGACGAGCACGGATGGCAAGCTGCGAAAAACGAAACACAAGGAAAACTCCAGTTTCACTTTCAGGGTGCTTTTGGATCGCATGTTGGCTGTGGTGTACCCCTCACCCTCAATGAGGCGAGCGGAACACCACAGGAATGGTGGATCCGGAGGAAAACCAAGCTCCTCACTTATAGAATGTCAGTGCAGATACGGCACATTCCATTTAGGATGCTCGGTTTCCCTATAGATCCACCAGCACCCGCGATTGAATTTTCTGCCTTACTCGGGAAATTCAAGATAAGAAAACGGGATGAAAAAATTAGCGGATTAGCAAACCAGGGGGCAGAGAAAGAAGGAACAGAGCAGGAGAGGAACTGACAACCAGCCTTCTGGAGATGAGACATTCCAGGGGCATGAGAAAGTTTCCTACTACAAGATAAATGCAATGTGTGGCTGATAAACGCTTGCACAGAAAAGCGACTGTACCAGAAATGAAGCTGCAAAACAGACGAAGAACACAGGGCAAGAGTCGTTCTGGAATCGGTTTCCGAAGACTGGATGCCGTTTCTAGGGAACTGTTCTTCCCTTGAGAGTGAAGGAAATCCTCGGTCGAGAATTGAATTTTGAGCGCTTAAATAGCATCGTGGTGGTCTCCGTCCCACAGCCACATGTGGCAAACAGGTTCGTGCTTCTTTCTTCTTAACACTTTAATCAATCATTGCAGACAGTGGCTAAAACTCTGTAGGGATATAGTCGATGCGTCGTCCATTCGAACAAGAATAGTTACGAAGGAACCTATTTTGGGAAATCCTGAACAGTTGCTACTTATCTATACAGTAAAAGGGATGGTGGAACATGAAATCCCCCTGATGGACATGTTAAATGAGCAATGATTGGAATAAGATGAGAGCTTTTCAAGGGCAGTTAGTGATTAGCGGGAGAAGCAAAGATTGGTTTTTGAGGAACCTCAAGTTTCCCGATTACCAACTTGTTTGTTCGACGTCAGTCCCATAGCCGCCGTGAAGACTGTGGTCTCCTCAATACTCCTATCTTGAGACTACCCATTGTATGTGGTCTCTGTTCGTAGAATAGAAAAGAGGATGGCAGCTTTGAGAAAAATGAAGACCATTGCCAATGTGGTTCATTACGTCAGCCTTCATAATCCTTGGCTGAACTCTGAGCTCCTATCACCCTTTACATCTAGATTTCTTCTTTTTGTGCGTGTGTTTCTCGTTTCCAGCGGAGCTCAGCATTATGGGCCAGAATACCCGAGTCTCCCATCCGTCACTGTTGATCACTGCATTGCTCTTTTGCCAGTAGTGAGCTCCCACTAGAGATCATGCCACTCAATGAGTCTAGCAGCCAGTGCCGTTTGGTACGTCCCGAGCAGGTCGCGTTAACCTGACGGCAAGGTACACTTTTGAACCACATGGCGTGCTCTTGTTTCTTGGTTTCATCATCACTGCTAGGTTCCAACTATCATTGTAACTAAGAGATGAGTGCTGCAGGCAAGGGCACATTCATACTCAGTCGAATTTGCGAACCGACTGGCATTTTTATACCTGCCTGGCATAGTACGGAGGGGGGGGGGGAAGTAGGTGTTATCGGCAAGGCTGAATAATAAGAGGGATGTAAGGTGTGAAAAGCCCGGAGGATATAGGTTTTTTTCTTTCTCCGAGGCATCATGATCTTCTAGAAACTTGTATCGTGATTTCGTTTCGAGTTCGCCTTGCCGATTTTCGAGTTCAGGTCAGTCTTGATGATGAAGGGAATTTTTCGGATGAATTCTTGCCTCCAGTTCAACCAAACTGGATCCAAAACTTTATGACATCACAAAAATGGTCGAAGGTCCTGACTTCTTATTGAGGATGCTGAAAGTGCATTTTGCAAATGACGCATCGGTTTTGACACTTTCAAGCTATTTTAGAAACTGCTTTGCGTTCATGGCATATCTATCATTCCTGTGTGGCATTCATACTCCCTTCCTAGGGCTTTCTATGACCGCCCAACAGTTGTGTCTGTTTTCAAAGGGATTGCTTCTGTGTCCGGCTGCGTTTTTTTTTTTTTTTTATCGTCAGACTGTCCTTCCACGAGCTGAAAAAACCATTGAAATCATCTTAGCTGCTACGCAAAAAAAAAAAAATTGCCATTTTACGTGCATCGCGCCATCCTACTGCATTCAAAGTCAGTTTCATGCCTTTTTGATCCCTTGACCTTCGTTGCCTTCATGTGTTTCGTAGAAACTGGAAGGAAAAAACAAAACAAGAACAACACAAACAAGCATTAAAACGCGACACTGCTTGTGAACAGCTTCAGTCTTGCATGCACAGAATGGAAAGCAAAGGGTACAGCAGGCAAGAAAACGCTCAAATGTATGCTTCTTTTGAAATGTTTATGAATCGGGTGGTGCGTGAGGTGATTTCAGATACCCATTGTCATTTGTCTGGACATCTATCCAATGATCTTCGCAATTTATCATGCGATACGTCACTATTGCGCTTCAGAACGCGAAAGGTCACCTCGCTGTTCTCATAATTTGTCCCACTGTAATCTTTTTCTTGCTCCACAATCATCTGACGATTGGATACGACTCCACGCATTGGGCGAAATGTTGAATCCGCTCGCTTCGGCGCTCGCCATCCCATTTTCCAGGCACGCCTCGCTGCCCTCATCAATCCCGAATTTGCATAATGATGTAAGCAATCGCAGAGCAGTGTCTTCTGACGGCTCTCATCCAGGTGGTAGTTGGATCGTGTGCGCGCGCTGATGGACTCCATTTCGAGTGGCCTCCGCGGCCATCTCGAAGTGGAGTCCACTTCCTCCGATTCGCTTCTGTTCATCTCCGAAAAAATTCTAGCCGCGCTTCCTCGCTGGCGGCCGGGATTGGAAGCTGGCCCTTCGGGGACCTTCCCAGGACATCAGAGAGAAGGTTCCCTTCAGGATTTCCCCCCGGTTGAGAAAAGGGAGCCGTCTCATGGAGCTGGTTGATATCCTTTCCACCGGGTTTACCTCTCCAGAGTGTTAGGAAGTGCACTGTTCCCTTTGAGGAGCACCTCTCAGAGAGATTTGGAAGCGTCCCTTCGAGATTCTCTTCAGAAGAGGAAACCGAGAGCAGGTTTCTTTGCGGCTGCCTTCCGGAAAAGGAATTCGAGAGCGGATCTTTTCCCGATTCCCTTCGGAGAAGAAAAAGAGAAACGGCCCACACAAACTGGGGGGTCCCTCTGGAGAGAAGAAGGAAGAGGTTCCTTTCGAGGTTTCCTTCGACGTTGCGGGACGTTGGGGAGGGAGAGCCCGGACCTGTCTCAGGAGCGGGAAATGGGAACCCTCCCTCCTGCACCTGCTTGTGAACTGCGTCGCCCTTCGGTCCCTGTGGGAACGTTGTGGAACGACCCT
Organism: Raillietiella orientalis; assembly: GCA_036172245.1. Taxonomy (NCBI): domain Eukaryota; kingdom Metazoa; phylum Arthropoda; class Ichthyostraca; order Raillietiellida; family Raillietiellidae; genus Raillietiella; species Raillietiella orientalis. The sequence continues at coordinate 6,481,699 of JAYWIR010000002.1, read as the reverse complement.
CCGGATACCAATTGGCACCTCCAGGAAGGTTTTACGGCTCCCCTCTGTGTTGGACGCTCTGCAGTCAGACGCAGCCTCAGAAGCGCTTAGCTGCATCCGCGGGATTGCGGCGGCCTCGAACGAAGCCGACGGAGGGAGAGATGGGAAGGACGACGTCCAGTTCGCAGTTCTCATTCTACGGATAGCGGCCAGATGGCTCCACCTGAGACCTATTCGGACAGACCTAGATGGAATCCTGGAAAGGATGTAGACTCCCTCTAGTGGACAATGATCCCCTCCCAACCCTTCCAAAGATCTTTATTTATTTTCATTTACTCTTTCTTTTCCTTTTCTTTTTGTTCTCTTTCATCCCTCTCCGTTGCCGAAGTGACCCCACCCGGTCTGCGTACCGGCGACCTGACAGATCCGTGGACAAATGGAATGTGGTAGGACCACGTGCCTCACCACAATTCACCACAAACCTTGCTCACGGGCAATATTGCTGCCGCTGATCTTAAGGGAGGCGCGATTATTGCTAGTTGAAAACTAAACCACAATTCATGAGTTGCTTTTAATTTTTAAGAAACGCTGTGGCGTGTCCGGGTGAAAATCGGAGATAAGCAAGGCGAGGGTTTCCGTTTTCGGGGTTACCTCCCAAGAGTAAGAGGAAGGATGGACTCTTCTCGAATTCATAGGGTGATCCCCGTAACTTGAAGAGTCAACATGAGCCCCCGGATGGCGTGGATGGTGCTCAAGTGCATCGTGATCCTCCCCTAAGGAGCGAACGGCCCTTCAGCACTTGACGAACCAAAAGAAAAAGTCTCAAAGAAGAGAGTAGAAGATCCAGACTAAGTCTCTCGGCCAGAGCTTTCGTCCGATGTCCCAGCCTGATGGGGAACTCGCTTTCCAGAAGGTAGAAATGAAATCCTCAAGAATCACAGAGCAGCCAGCAGAAATTCGGGTGGATCTGAGGTCTGGTTTGCGCCAGCGGATTCTGACATCCGATGTCAGCCCTAGGGATGACAGCGGGAGGTGCTTTGCCCTTCATCCAGAAGACTAAGAACCGCGAATTTCCGTTGAAAAAAAAACTTGAAAAATCAAACATCTGTAAGTGGATTGCAGCGGCAGGTTTCTTTTGAGTGGGCGAAGAGCGGAAGGGAAAGCAGACGCCACGTGCCTAACGGAGCACTTTTCGCTTCGATATTGCACTCGCGCTGTGGGAGAGATTTGAGGCTTCAGAATGCGTCCAGAAGACAGTGCCGATTGCTCTAAAACACCTCAAGATGAATGGCTCAACTTTGGGACTAATTAGAAACATGTGATTCCCTGGACGCAAACAAGGGCGTCTTCCTCGAAAGTTCCAAATCGTATCCACGAAAAAGGTGTATGAATCAGGATTGAATCAGTTCTTTCAAGATTTAATCCGTCCTGACAACTGAAAGCTCAGCCAAGAGGGTCATGATCGATCCGAAGGCGAAGCTGCTAGATGCTAGCTGGCGGCAGTGTTTCTTCTTGGTCTCTACCAGCTCACTAAATGAAAGTGTCATCAGGAAGTTCCTAGTAAATTGGACTGGGGTATCCTCAGGATGTTTTCCATTCAAGCCCATATTCATGATCTACTGCCTCTTCAGTACAGTAACTGACTGTACAGCGCAGCCGACTGCTCCGAGTGTAGGAAGCCACTTGAAGATACTGGAATCTTTTTCAAAGATCCGTATTCTTGTCTTCCTTGAAGAGCCAAAGAATTTCATGGCAGGGCACTGCTCCAGGAAGATGCTTGCCCTCCATGCGAAGGAGGTGTTTGGGGAACAAACACCGGGTTTGAACCTCACGATTCCATGGTTGCGCGTTGCAACAGCTCTGCATTGCTGACGGTTGTCTTTTAGACTTCGCTTCGATCATTTATAATGAAAGACCTTGGTGTCAGGCCGTAATCCTGCATCTGGATATTCCTGAGCCACCCTTAGATCGCAGTGATTTGAGTTCCTTCTCCTTTCGACATCAACTGCTCCCGACATCAAGGGCACTTTTGTGGCTCCTTGCCCACCGTTTAAGAGCTAATGCGCTTCCACGTGCCCGCTTTTCCTTTGGAAGTCTGTGAAGAGGTGCTGCGCGTTGCTCAGCAAAGATGTGTCGCATCGCGCATTCAAGCGGGTCCTCCCTGAAGATGCTTCAGTGCCTCGAGAAAGGTCAGATGTCATAATCCACTTGGTCAAGCGTTCGCATTTTTCAACTGCATATCTTTGTGAGCTCCATCATTGTCCCATGGAAGGGAATTTCCTGGACGAGGTCCTCGGCGACGGGGTCTTTCCAAAAGTGAGAGATCTTGGGAGACGTTTCACCATCTCTCAATTTTTAGAAGAGCGGTCTGAGCATTCAGCTGCTTTCCCGCAACCTGGAGAAGCTTCAGATTTTTTCCGACTTTGCTGCCTTCCCTTTCAGGATCAGAAGCTCCCTCGAATCGAAAAATCAGCGACAGGTTGTTGCCGCAGGGCTCGATTTGCCACCTCTGCAAGCCACTTGATCGTCGTTACAGCATCGACGATTTGTGACCATTGCCGCTCCAGTGGCGGCGCCGATGAGGATCCAGCGGAGCCCAAGGCAGGAAGACTTCGTTGGCAGTGCATTCTTTTTGTTCGCCTGGAAGGTCGAAGGCTCTGGTAGGGAAGATGAAAAACTGCAGAATCCCCCTGCTATCCTGTCATCCAATCTTCCATTTGAAAAGCCACTTGAATCTTGCTCTTTTCCACGATCTCTTCTTCGAGTGGAACAGAAGTTGGCCCACGGAGCCTCTCTGGGTAGCATGGCCCTCCGTTACGGCGCCTACTGTCTGTTCAGGAAGTGAGAAAGGTAAGAAGAGTCACCGAGTCACATCCAGGTGCACTCCTACCAAACGATGATCACAGAGAGACCTGGAGAGCTGTTGACCCGAATCACAATGAAGCGCTGGGGGCGGCAGTCCCCGATGTTTCAGAAGCGTATTCGAAGCAAGAGGCTGCCGGGCTAGATCTTCTCTTGCGCTCCTGAGCATTTATCTACAGCGTTGAAAGAGGAAAGGCAAAAGGGGAGAGAGAGTATCGGTCCTGTGTTGCCAGGCACCGGGCTTCCAGCGTCTTCGATTTGACGGCGGACTCGACCTTCTCGATTCGCGCATCGCAGATCGGATTCATCCGTGCGATCTCGGCTGGTGGGGACGGCGGCAGCACCGATCTCATGAACGGGAGAGGTGAGAAAGATGGAAAGGATCGCCGGATCGTATTCCTGGATGGCGCTTTATCATCCCACCCCTTCTCCCGGAGACTCTCGGTCGACTCCCAAATCCCAAAACCATCGGGTCATCCCCGGACCGCAGGATGGCGGGCGCACTCCCACCCTCCAGCTGCTGGCTTCAAGGTCGCGCGCGCTCACAGAAGACGGATCCGATCGTTCCGAGCTCGGAACGATCCCTGATGCGAAACCCCAAAGGAGCGCTCAGAGGTCAAATTGCAGGCGTCCAGAATTTTGGGACAAAGAGAGCCGTACCTTGCTGTGCTGACCGGAGGGTGCTTCCCTCGTTTTTTTTTTTTTTTTTGAACTTCTGGGCTCGAAGATGGGAATAGCTCTCCACAACAAGAGCGTGTCGAGCCGAACAGTCTGAAGGGTGCTCCCCGAAAGAAACAGTGCGCTTCAGGCACTCTGGACTGGAAACCCCTGAGGGTGGTAAACCAGCCATGTGGAACGTGATGGAGGGTACGTACCCATGCAGCCGGAGATCGGCTCCGTCGGCGGAGCTGGAGGGGAATCCCGAAACGAAGCGGCTCCGTGATTCCTAGAAGAACTCTGGAGGGGTCCACCCCCGATATCTGCCGATCCACGGTGGCATCCAATATGCCACTCGCGCGAGCGTCGTTCCAGAGCTGCACCCGAAACCCATGGGTCAACCAGCGACTTGAAGGGGGACTCGAAACTCACACGACATGCACCCCATTCCTGGCGTCGATCCTTGGCTAGAGTTTCGAACCCTCAACGCTTGATGTCGCGCGTAAGAGCCGCAGCCACACGCCCCTTCCCCCCCTCCCAACGTCGATCGAACAGTTTGTAAAAGGATTGGTGCACAAGAGGTTCCAGACCCGTTCCGCTCAATCCTTGACCATGGCAGTGCTAGTTCTTTCCTGCCGATCACCGTTTTCTGTCTGAAAGCTCTCGATGGAAGCTAAAAGTGACTTTTCGAAAGTGATCTCAATCTAACGGCCTCATGCGAGCGAAAACTTTAGGGAAATCCCCCAAGGCAAAGCTCTACTTCGTCCGGGAGGCCTGCACAAGCATCCAACTGCCACACGCTCCAGAATCCGGAAAAGGATACGATTACCATCTGAACCTCTTGGACAGAATCTGGAAATTCGACCCCGGAGGAGCGAAATCTCAAGCGGCTCATACATTGCTGTGATGAAACAAGACCACCCCCATGCCTGATAAAGAAGATTGTCGTTTTTGGTGAGGAGGAGGCTAACTTAGTAGGGGAGGATGGACATAAAGTCGATGATGCTCATGACGTTGCGGATGAACTTCCAGTGGTCCGGGGCGGCGTACAGCAGGTAATCGGCGGTGAAGATCATCACCACAGACGGTCTCCAAGCAGAAGAAGATGGCCTTGTACACTTCTAGCACGGCATGGGAGTGCTCCAGAACTGCTGGAACCCGCAGGGAATCGTTTCGATCACGGACACAGCGACACCATCACCGTGCTTGATGAAGGAGATTTCGTGTTCCCCCTGGACTGTTCCTGGACTCGTCAGAGGGTGCAGAGGGTTCCGGGTAAAGGAATCTCTTGTAACTGCATGCTGGCAGAGAAGCGCTCCAAACATGAGACATGAGGGAGCAGGAACCAGTTGCTGGTTCCCCGTCAGAAGCATCCATCTAACGATTTGCCATCTCGGCTACAGATGAATCAAGACAGGACATGCAGCTCTCCAAAGCCTCTTGATAGACAGGCGTTTGCATTCTGAAGAGATGCATCAGTTTATCCCCTAGTACAGGATGAAGGCTGCATTTGAGGAGAACAGGAGGCATCTCCTGCGCCTTCGAGAGCACAGCTGACGCGCTGAGAAGTTCTTCAGAAGGAAAGGAAAACAAATACAAAGACCTCGCTGTCCTCTCGTCGAAAAGAAATGCGTTGGTAGCGGACAGAGCTCCTAACAGTTGGCGTAACAACATGAAAAGGTGACGAGGGAGATACAAACCCTGTAGCTAGACCTTGACAAAATGCAGCACCTTATGGTTGCCTGTGACATCCAAAAACCGCCATATTTGCCTTCACAGAATGGTTCGTTTTCTCAAGGAAAGAGTCTCCAGCTCTTGGAGATGCATGTCCAAGAGCTGGTGCAAACTGATGCGGATATAGGCGGACAGTTTGATGATAGGACATCGCAACCCCATGATAACAGGACAGGAAAATTTGGAAGACTCCAGTCTCCTTTCTTTCGGGTGATCACCCACTCAACAAACCGGCATCCCCAGGATAGTTGCAAAGGTTCGGAGGCTGCCGATTCCAGGATCGGAAACGATGCTGTCCCCCACATGGCTGCGGAAAAGTTCGAAGCCACAAGTTCTTTGAAAAAAATAAGTCTGTCCAACCGACCAGGAGCAGAGAGCGCACTTTTGTGACTGTACAAATGAAACATTAAAAATCAAATAGTGATAAGTCAGCATAGAGGAGAGCATAAAAGTCTCCCTCTTCTCCCATCCCGATAAGTTGCATCCTTTGTTTCTTCTCCATAAATCTTTATCCAAACACGAAATTACTCTTTATTAAGATAGACTTTTCCTTGTTTTGAAGGAAACCTTATCAGTCAGCGGGTTCCACTTGACTCATTTATTACTTTCGGATGTGTGTGAATCTCTTCCTTCTCTTGGAATAATTACATTTTTCAGCAGGTCTCACCATTGTCTTTGAGATATGTCTGCACTTATTTCCGGAAGGCAGTTTCGATCTGCACATTGAGAAGGACGCAAAGGACGCAACTCAAGGAACAGAATGACTCTCACGAGATAAGAGCTGAGGAATTCTGCCGGTAATAGAAGGAAGAGCGGCTAGACGCCGCTGCTCCTGGCATGCAGCGGAGAGCTCATCCTGCTAGCAGAATACGGGAAAACAGGTTCCAAGACTTCACACTGAACGACCCCAGCTCCAAATCCTACGTATCCCACGTGCATCCGGCTCAGCGTAGCATCACCAGCTGAGAAGAGCCTTGAAAAAAAAAAAAAAAAGGGCCGACGCGGACCTGCATAAAGATTGAAAAAGTTCCGGATACCAGGTTCCCAGGAAGTTTAAAGAACACTGATCTCCACCGACGTTCTTGCGTTACCGAGAACGGTCCTCCGCAAAAAGGTTTTCAAGGTATTTTTTTCCTGCTCCCCTTCTTCCTGTGGTCTTCAAACAAAAACAGCTGTTGGATTGTGTGAAGCAGACGTGTCGCTACTCTTTGTTTCCTTCTTTATCTTTCCGATGGCAATTCAGCACGCGATCTCTTAATACCAAGCGTGCATAAAAATCATTGCTTCATTTCACGCTGGAATTTCTCTTTCCATCCTCCGCGTAATGCAGAATCACTGTTTTTTTTTTTTTCCTCGGAAAAAGGATGTCATTCTTCTTACAGAATGTCTGTGGTCTCATGGAAATTTCAACGCAAAAGTGGTTCGGGTTTCCTGAAAAGCTGGCTGAAGCAAGCTGCTCTTATGGTGGAATTCACCCGGAAGAAATTCTCTGGAAGGACAGACGTCTTTGCTTCTCTTCTGGAAAGCTCCAAGCACTTTTGTATTGGAATCTTCTAGAAAGGAAACGTTTTTTCTTTCCCATCCCCACACATCATCGCAGCTTCATTAAGCTATCTGCAAGAAGGATGCCTCCTTTTCTTTGCAAAACAAAAGATGCGCCTGTGTTCCCCTTCAGGGAATTCTCCCCTAGGGAAACGCACCGTCAGAGGAGGTCGCTCCACGTGCTTCTGGAAAACACCTCTCCTCCGAGAATATCTGTTCCTTTAAACTTGCCTTATTTCTAAGATGCCTTTCGTTCAGCTTCCAAAGTCAACAGGGTTCATATGAACCCCATCACCCTTGACTTTGCAGTCATTCCTTGCTCGTTCTCAGCACAGTGAAGTCTGTGAGACTGCAAGGATTCCTTTTGGAAGCCACTCTTCAATCTCTCGGAAGTCCTTCCGTGGCAAATTATCACTGCATGAGACACATATCAAACACACTCAAACATATATTCATTCCACAGACAGTATGCATGTATGTATGTATACATATAAAATAGCACAAATATAAAAAAAGTCAAGCCTGTGGATGTTTGTTTTCGTAATTTTCAAGTGAATGGGAAGATCCTAAAGCCAAACTTGTAGATGGTGGAGACAAGAGGAAACTTTCGACACGAATCAAGACAGGTGCAACTGAAAAAGCAAGAGTTGGGTGAGCATTCATCGAGAAAACGAAATAGGCGCTCCCAAAGATCACAGAGGACAAGGACAATTCACAGAGGATCATAGAGGACAGTTCTCGAGGTGAAACGAACTCGAGTAGAATTCGCCATAGTAGGCGCTCATGGAAGCTTCCTTTGATGGAAGAGCAGTACGATGCACTTCGTTTCTTGGATACCAGAATGCCGTTTCTTGAATGCCGCTTGGTACTGAGAGATGTGGCATTCTGGGACAAATGCATTTGAAATGCAGTGATGATTGGATTCCATCGTTGGAATGGCCAAAAGGACTGCTATCATATCTCCCTTTCTTTTTCTTTCTTTGTTTTTTTTTTTTTAAAAAAAAAAAAGGAAAAGGAGAATGGGGCCTACTGACAGAACATCAAAGTAATGACGCCTTGGTTATGTAACGAGCAGAAAACATATAGGAAGCATTGTGTCCCGTTAATGACCCAGATCATTTATGATGGATTGTTTTCGTGTTTGGCAGATGCCATTGGCGATAGAGAAATCTAGGAAGGTTCTCAGACGTTCTACACCACGCTGTCGCAATGCCGACAAAACAGGAGCATTGGGATTACGTGGACGCACGGAGAAGCAAGCGAGAAAAATCAACTGCTGGTAATGAAATTTTGCAAATGGTGTACGATGCTGGTGTTCCTCATCTTGCATTTGCAGTCGCCTTTGCCGAAACGTATCCATGCAACTGAAGTTGCGGTGTTTGCCAGAAAGGATGCGTTGCTGGAGAGAACGAACATCGATAAGAGACGGTGTAGACGTGAAACAGTACTGAAACCAAAAAGGAGACCGAAATTCTGGAAGAGTGGTCACATGAGGAGGATGACTGTGCATATCGAATGGGCGGAACAAAGCAAAACAAGGAAGGAGAGCAGCAAAACAATTCGAAGATTTAATTATTCAGAAATTCCTTCCACTTTAAGCAATTGCTTTTGCAGCGCACCTCCCGGATCGCCATTCAGAGGACCAACGATCCTTCCAGCGAACTTTTTGGTCGGAAGAAAAAAAAATTGATGTTCTTGATGTGTGATGCACGCAAGCAAAGGTAGCTTAAGTGGAGCCAGCCCTTAAAGAAACCATCAGGCTCCTCCTCCTCCGATGCCAGTAGCCGAATGCAATCCTGTGGTGGTGGGAAAGACACCAGTCCATCCGTCTGCTTGGGAAGCCCCTCAAGAAGGGGTTCTCCCCAGTATGCCGGGAAACTGTAGGAGGCAGCAGCAGGTAAGCACCACCACGTAGCATTTGCGACTCTGCAGCTTTACCAGAGAACAGGTTTTATTCCGAAGGCTCACTCGACTACTCGGTCTGATCCTTTCAGAGGTCACTGAGAATGGTGATCAAGAATGGCCACTTTGGCCATTCCCCTTTCGATTCCTTGATGCATCTACGGAGGCATTCCGAAGACCTTCTAGATAACTCGCACCTTTTTCATGAGACCGAAGGACGAGTTCTCCCACAGGGGAAAGCAGCAGGAATGCGGAGCGCGCCGGAAAGAAGACGACGAACGGGACCTGGCTGCGTATGGCTGAAACCGATGAGGACACGTCAACGAGCCTTGCACGGGGAAAGGAATGGGAGCAGGGGAGAGCGTTTACCGCAAGGCCGACGATGGGGCCAAGGACGACGGACGAGGTAAGCGACAGCGCAAGAACGTCCCGACGGGCTGCCAACCCGGTCCCCACGAACCTCCGACGTCCCTTCGGGCTGCTGAGGAAGCGACTCGGAGGCAAACCACTGACCTGGAGATGAGCTGACGACACGGAGATGCGCCGACGGCGCGATGATCAGAGAGCAACGCGGAAATGATGCGGCGACATTTGCATAAGTCGACTCCACGGACATGTGCCGAAGACAGGTCTTGGAGAACCCTGCTTGAAGAATCAACAGTCCAAACTCGCAAGGGGGAAGCTGCAAGTTCGTATGCTGCCCGAATGAAGTGGAGCGGAAATTCGAATAACAAGGGTGGAATAGGAGGAAGAACAGAGCTGATTCATCCGGAATGGATGGATCAGCTTGACTTTGAGCGTGCGCGATGGGGGAGCGCAGCGAATAACCGACAGCTGCGATTGTGTGACTCCTGAATTATCTCCGGAAGACCAAACTCTTTAGCAATGAACCAGCGGATTTGCAAGACTTGCAGGAAATCTGATGTACACGTTTCCTTGGAAACTTGAGAAAGCTGCATGGAATTCGTTCCAGCAATGAGCGTCAGATCCTTCTCTTCATTCCCATCGTCCGAAAATCCCGAATGCTCTAAACTGCACATCGAAGTACTCGCTTGGGAGACCCCGGAGCTGTTTCAAAACTTGCATTCCGTGTCTGGCGGTCCTTTTACGAAAGATGCAGCTTCATCACGGTTCGTTCCCAGCAACAATGCCGGCATGAGAGAAAGCACACAGCACATGAAAGTAGGGATTTCAGGAAGCAAGTGGTGACCTTCACTTAGCTTGGCAAAGGCCTCTTTATCCGAGATGGTGAACACGAAACCTTGGGATGCGCGCCCCTCCATGTTACTTCCAAATTTCTTCGCCTTCCCTTTTGGCTTCGTGACGAGACATGCCGAAGTTGCCGACTCCAGGAGCTTTGTAAATTCCTCGAATGCGAAGGATGATCCCTATGGAGCCACCTCTGCAAAAGCACTATTCAGGTCATAAGGCGACCGAAATTCCGAAGGTTACGTCTGCTACGACCTTAAACACACTTACTGGAGCAGAGCGAACAAAATTGGAAAAGACTTGATTTTCATGAGCAAAGCATGAAGTCGTCAAGATGAGTTCCTTCAGTTGCTGAGCAGTTTGCATCCATCCTTGGAATCACTTCTCTTTAGTGATCTTTCCACTTCCACTTTTCCTCTCTATTCACGGCGCTAGTTTCTCTCTATTCAGGATCGGCGAACTTTTTTTCAGGCAACAAGCAGCATTAGAGTTTGTCGGAAAACAGACAAAAAGATGCCCGCGGCGGTACTGACTGTGCAGGAAAACTCACGGAAGTTAAAGTAGGAAAGCTTTGGCCTGGATGAATCTGCATCGGATGAAGACATGAGTAAACGTCCTGATGACCGATCTTGGATTGTCAGAATACCGGAGGGATTTTCGGTGCATTCAAGATTCTTCTGCTACGGATCCAACCGAAAGTTTTCTCTCACTTTCTGTGTCCTCGCTGGAGACACGGGTGTCAGCGATGTCAAAATTTTCCATTTGGAATTTCCAGAACTAGCAGGAAAATTTGAAAATGAGAAGAGGAGAAGAAAAGAGGAGAAGAAGAGGGGAAGGACGGAGAAGAAAGAAGACAGAAGGAGAAAGGAGGGAGAATGAAGAGGAGGAAGGAAGAGGAGAAGAAGGGAAGAGAAAGAAAAGGAAGGGAAGAAGAGGAAGAAGGGAGGAGGAGAAGGAGAAAGAAGAGGAATAGGGGAGGAAACGAAGAGGAGAAGGGGAATGAGGTAGAAGAAGAGAAGAGGATGAAGTGGATAGGGAGGAGGATAAAGTTGATGATCATGACGATGGTGCTCATGAAGGTGAAAACGACGACGATGGCGACGATGGTGCTCTGTACAGACATCTTCCACCTGCAGTTGGAGCACTCAAAGAGAAGGAAAAATCTGGATTGTTGAGATCAAAGGAATCCATTTCAGAGTGTAAGCAAACGAATGAGCTTTTCACCGGTGCATCCCCGGACCTCGGTGCAACAAATTTGGAATGAAGACGATGTTCTTTGCAAGGGGACAAGAGCTTGAGATTAAAGACGCACCTTTCTAGTGGCTGCAAGACTCCATGAGCTGCTTCCCTCCGTAGCTCTGGAAGGATCCCGGGAGGTCGACTCCTAATCCTGGCCACTCTTTGGGAGCATCCGGTTTGAATAGCCATCGGTACTGCAGCCGAATGAATGTGGATCAACCAGCGCCATCTTGCAGGAGGAACTCGAACCCACGGCGCACCCACCTCTCGGTGTCGATTCTTTCCTAGCATTTGAACCCGCGACGCCTGGTGCCACGGGCGCAGACCGCAACCACATGGCCTCCGATACAAGCTCTTTACCTCTATTCTACGCCACCCGAGGATGCGTGTAATTCTTCAAGATAAAGGGTGCCCCGGGAGGGGTCCGCACTATGAATTCAGGAAGGGCTCGGAGTCCGTTCCTCTTAGGAGGCCTAAGGAGGGATCCCCGGAATAAAGATCACCTCCGCCCTGGTTGTTTTCGAAGAGAACCCCGAAGAAGAATCTCCTTCCTTATTCTCTCCAGAGGGAACCCTGGAGGGATCCGCTCCATTTTTCTTCTCCGAAGGGAACCCGAAAAGGATCTGCTAGTAGTCATTTCTTCTCCAGAGGGAAACAGCTACTCGAAGGCTCATCAGATTTCAAAAACGTGCACCTTGTCTCCTGAGACTACTTATAACAGACTGGAAGCCTCCGGATGGATGCGACTCCCTGGACCCCTGCGTGCAAATGAGGGTGAATTTTCCTAAGCTCTAATGGGCCGCCTCAGGCGATCCCAGGGCAAGCAGCACATCATATCTCTTTGCATCTACGTGTGGATCGATTTGAACGAAACCCAGTTGTGCTTGCAAGTCTTCTGAACCTCTCCAAACGAGTTCCTTCAGCTCCCATCCTGTGCACCCCCAGAAAGCTCATACCTCAGAGCTAGTTTCAGAAACCGTTTTAGTGAACGGGAATTCGGGAAGAAAACGAAAGTTGAGAGCTCGGCGATTCGCAGTCCAGCCACGTTGTTTCCTGGATCGGCGGGAAGATGCGAACGCGGATTGGGAGAGGATTCAGGAAACCACCACAAAGCTTTCGGGAGCTGCTGGCAGAAGGAGAGAAACTGTGTCGGTTCGCGAAGAAAACTGCTGATTGCGCCGGAACGCGGCTGATAGGCATCGGTGCGCGAGTTGACCTTTCCAGATGCTTTCATTCGGAAACTCAGGGGCTCGTAACGCGCTTACCTTTTATCTTTACGCTAAGTGAACTTCAGACTCTGCTCAGTTTGCCGTTCCAGTCTGAATTTCGACGCAGTCCCGTCGAGATTTTCATTGTATCCTTCTTCTTGGGCACGCTGCTTTGACATCCAGATGCACCATCACGAACCCATCCAGTTTCGATGCTTGTGGTGACTTGCGCAGTCTTCTCTCTGTTTCCATCAAGGGTGTCAGGGTCAATGGTCAAGCCGCGGAAATGCCGTTGAATGTGGCTGATTCTTTGGTTTGAGGAATTCTTTGCAGCTTGGAACAGTTTCGTTTCGATGACACAGTTCTTTCGCTACATCAAACGTGGATTCATGATGAGTGAGTTGTGGTCTTGCAGCATAGGAAACCACAAGCAGAATAATCAGACATCTCCATCCAGAAAATCTCGGTGACTGCCTGTTTCAGTGAGGGGACGCATGCATAAACGTTCTTGATCCGAATTTTGGTGGTCACGTTTGCTCTTCGCTGAAGAAGCATCCTCCATTTTTAGATGTAACTCTAGAGGATACAAGTGAGCATAACAAAGGATGTGTGCCCAGGAATCTTCTTCATGCGCCCTTTCCGTCGCTTAGCAATTTCCTCCACTGATCTTTGAATTCCCCTGGTGACCGTTGCAAGCAATACAGGAGCTAATCTGAAATTTCAGCCCCGACATAATTGGCCAAAGCTGTCTTGGGGATGATCTGCAGCGAATTCGTCTTGGGCTAAGAGCATCCATGGAAGCAGGAGACTTTTTCGACACTTGCTGTATCGGAGGTTTCGGCTCTGCAGGGCCGTTGCCTCACTTTCGGACTTTTCATCTCAACTTTACAGTGACTTGATCACTTGGTGAATACGTCGGTGAGCGCAGAAACTGGATGTCAGCGTAATTATCTCCATCGGTTTTGTTAGGAACCGTTTCCTGGTTTCAGCTTTCTTGAAAGTTGGTCTCACATTAAAGTGGCCACACGCTTCCTGCGCTGCCATATCCCATGGGACTTCCTTTCTGGAGAGGAATTGCAAGTCTTGAAAATTAACGACACGGTCGAACCGCACGTGGAAAGATGGGGTTCCACGAAAGTTCTTCGAGGTTTGTGAGCCGCAACTCCAACGCATACTTCCAGAATAGAATTCCCATCTTTCCGCTACGTGAAGGAGGCTGGACAGCAGTTAGGAAGAGGCGTGGCTCTTGATCACGGACAAAACTGGAACTCCCGACACACGGTCCCTTCTCGGCCACTCCTTTGGAAAAAGAAGTTTCGTGAAAATTCTCAGCTTACCAGGTTGCTACTGAGCAGAAGTTTTCCTGAGCCATTCCACCTCACAAGTCACTGGACTTTTCTAGGAATTTTTTGGGGGTTGTTTGTTTGGAACCCCCCTAATGATTTTCATTCGGCATGCGTGATCACAGCAGCGGGGAGCATGCGATCCTCTGTCTATCCCCACATGCGATTCGGAGAGCATCTCTCACGAGTGTGCATGCAGTGTGTTCATTTGATGTTCGCATTTGCGAATTGTATTGATGACACAGAGTCGTTCCTAAGATAGTCTCGTGAAGATACACAGCTTCCACAAGAATGCACGAGTTTTCATCGGAAATTAAACTGCTTTTAGGGTCCAAGGTTGGAATCTGTTGGAAAAGTTCAAGAGAAATGCTAAGCATCACGCCATTCTCTTCGCCAACATTTCTCTTAGACTGATCAGAGTGTTCCCAAAGTGCCAAATCTTTCGTGAATGGGCACCAAATGATATTTGGGCACAGCGCTATCCACGGGAGCATTGCTTCCCATGTGGAACGATTCGCTGCTGTTTCCCCTAATGATGCTTCTTGAGAGATTTCAATTTCTTGATTATCATTGGTTTCTCTCGTCCCGACCGATATGCCATTCTAGGTTCCCGCTCTTCCACAGTTTCTCCCTGGATTCACATCGCTGATGGAGCTTTCGAAGTTTACATTAAGTACACTTTTTTCTAGCAGGCATCACAGACTGAAGAAAACTCAATTATTCACCCATGTTGATTGCAAAAAAACCTACAACCCACAACTTGCTTTGGTCTGTTTTATTCAAGAAACGAATTGCGTAATGCAATTGTTCTAAATGTGCCTTCCTAAGTCTCCACAAAATCTATAAAGCTGCCTGAATTCCAAATGGAAAATCTGCTGGCAGCACCTCCTTCTCTGAAAATCACAAGTGCCACCATTACAATCTGAAGTCCCAGTATCCATCTTGTAGTATTCTGGGTAATGGATTCCCCGGAAGTCTCCACTGAAATGATTTGGGTTGTCACGATCTTAGTACTGTTACAAGATTTCTTACACAAAGCAGCAGAACGTTAGCAGAGTAGCCAGTCTCTCAGGGGCAAATTACTTTGCGTTGGCGTCTTCTGTCTTGCTGATTTAAGACGGAGCAGCGTGAGACAGATCATGATTCTTTTATGGATCACGGCTATTATTAGAAAACTGTGTTTCTTCGGATGCATCTATGTGCACAACATCTCCGGAGGCGCTTGTTCTGATCAATCTCAACTATTTTGAGCAGCAATTTACTACAAATGACTCATCATTGCTGCAAATAATTCAGATGACTCATGGGTCATTTGTTCTTATCAACAGAAGAGCTCATCTCAGAAACTTTGCCATAATCCACGGTATTTTCGCCTTCTGGCGTTCGTTTATTTTTGCTCTTCACGGGAATCGGGGTCCTGTTAAAGAGATGACCAGTGAAGACAAACACAAACACCCGAAGCAATGCTTGGCATATCCCTCAGCGAAATAAATAAGCTGCTTTAGAAATGCTCTTCGCCTCCGTGGTTACTTCTTCTCCTGCTAGAGTTCTCAGTGCCTTCCCCCCAACACTTTCGTGCTCGATTCGATTTTTCCATATTCTCCGCTTTATATTTTGCAGAATGTTCATGGGAAGATCCATCGATCGGCCTTTGGCAATCAACAGAGCAAGTTGCATCAATTTTGATCTCGGGGAAAAACGCTCGTTCGGGGCAACTGGACATGAAGTTTCAATGCTTGAGCCGTCATGCCGTCACTTGCAGCTCGTTTGAAGTACCTCACCGCTGTCCTCAGTGCCGTTTCCACAGTGCGGAAATTTCTTTTCGATTTCACCCCTTCAAAAGCATCCGCGCCAGGATGCTAGCCTGTTCATCTTGACCATCTACAAGATAGGGCTGCAGGTGTAACCCTGACTTAAGACCCTTTGCGGAAAATTGTGGACTTGTCACCGGTTTGCTCCGGTTTGCCACTTCCTCGAAAGATGTGCTGGAAACGCAGGTTTGTTGCTACGGCGCTGCAGACACAGGATGTCAGGATTCGGCTTTCCCTTGAGGCAGCTGTCTTCAATGTTGGGATCCCTGCCTTGGATCTCCTGCCGCCTCAAAAGTGGAAACTCCTGGGGGCAGGGAGCACGGGAGGTGACCTCACTTGAAGTGCTCCCGGAGGAATTTCTTTCTCAACTGAGGAAAGTCCTATGCAAACTGCTAGATCTCCTGCAGGACTGGACGTAGTGGTCCCTGATAGTCATCACACCTCTTGCCGCAGCACTGTCTGTCCTCAGGGAATTCAGTGACAGCAGCCAACCGGTGGAGCGAAGTACGAGTCCGCGCATGCGGTTGACCATGTCCGGCTAGGGCGAAGCCAGAGGGGATCTGTAATGCTAGCTCGCGGCAATCCTGACTTCCGAACGGGTCATGAAGAGCTACACACAGGGAAAGAAGGCAAACCACCAGACGGCTAGTTGCCATGGTTTTCAGTCCTGCGAAGTTTCCCTCGGTGTAGCGAGCGCTGCTCGAAACTGTGTTCTCATGCGGAGAAGCGCATGTAGCGGAGAGGTCCTGGAGTACAAGCAACCTCGACCCGGTCTCAAACCCTGCGTGGTCTCTTGGACGCTGAAGCTCAGCTGCTGTCGGACCCGTGAGAGTTCCCGGAAGACCCACAAATGGCCCACGCGTTGCGCTGCAGTGCGACCGACGTGACGCTCATCGGGCCCCGAGAGAGGTGCCGGTTGCCATGGAGAGCAAGATGATGGCCGTGGAAGTCGGATTCGACTAAAGAGTGTCTGCAATGAACCTCCTATCGAGGGGACCGGCCGTGGGGATGGGTGGTGCACAAACCCCATATGCCCGTACCCAACTGCCGGATCAGGGCCGTTCCCGTCGTCGCTTCTACGTCGGAGGAGGAAGAGAACGGCAAGTTTTGACAAGCAGAGGTAAGGTGCCGCTGAAGCGCAGCACTCCCGGAGGGATCTGCTGCCAGCGCAGGTCTCAGCGGCATCAGCAGCTACCCCAATGTGGTGCTGGAGATGCTGCGCGGAGGAAGGGTCCATGCAAGCAGCCTCTGAGTGCAGTCCAGCGGAAGCGAAGTCGCCGAAGACATTCAGCGAGTCGGAGAAGACTTGGCAAACAGCTGACCCTGCTGGAGTGACTTCCGGAGGACAGGAGGATGTTGATCTCTTTGGCAAGACTGCGAAACGGACGACGTCGCCGTCTGCAACTCGCCGTTCGCTGCGCTGCCTTGACGGCGCCACCATCAGCGCCATGAAACTGCGTATCAGAGGGACCTGATTTCGCCCTCCACCCCTCTATCGACCAGTCGAGACAAGGAGGGGAGTGGCGCCCTCTCTGAGGGGCGAGTGGTCCACTACGAGAACGTGCGTCTCGTGTTCGTGGAAGGCGGAGCCATTCCGGCGCCTCGCGAGAATCCGAGTCGGAAGACTTGGACCTCGACGACTCGAGAGAGCTCTGGAAGCGCAGCTGCGCGCTCTATTGGAGGGCACCTTGGAGGAAGAAATCCAGACTCCTCGCACTCGTCTACAAGGGAACCGTCCGCCTCGGTGGCGAAGGGCCAAACCCGACCCAGAAGCGCCCTCCTTCCGGGTCTCGTTCGCGCATTCCACCAGGCACCCGAGTGAGCTGCGGTCCTTCCGGATACTCGACCACGCGGAATGGAACACGCAGAGACCCTTTAGAGGCAGCAGCTGCCGCGCGCGATGCGACTGGCGCCCCGGTAACCGCATGGCAGGGTGGCGTTCCTCGTGAGGTGTATTGACAGTCCCGGATGGGATTTCTCTTCCGATGGACCTTCAAAAGGAGGCTTTCCTTGACGCCATCCGGCTCTTCTGCGTCTTCGGATTCCCACCGGGCATTCCCTTCTTGCATCTCGCCCTAGGCCGGAGGAACGCAAACGGGATCTCGTGGACGAGCTGGAAAAGACTAGTCCTCTGGGCCCACGCGCCTTTCTCGCCGCCTCCAGGAGCTCAGCCGTCGCCTCCGGATCCTGTTCGATAGATGGTTAGCTCGATGCCTCCCCCTCCGAGCTCCTAGGGGGATCCAGAAAGTCCGGATGCCGGACGCTCTCTCTTCTTCCTCTCGTGTCGAGTAGCATTGCCATCTGCATCGAAACATCTGCTTCTTCTTCCCAGGACGGAACTGAGGTCCCTTCCTGAGGAACCACCCAAGAATTTTTTTTTTCCCCTTCCTCCGAACCTCTGCAGCGCAGGGTGGCGTGCGACGACAGCAGGATTTCCCGGAGTCGCTGGGTGGTCCAGGGCATCAGCGTCTCGGACCTGCGGCGAGGCCTGGCCGCTCCGTCGGGCCACGTGCAGGTAGTCAGACGGGGGTGTCACCTTCGGGAGGGGGGAGTTAATGAGGCGAGGGCGCCATCAATCAACGGGACTTCAGGCAGTAGGTTCTCTCCTCGACGAGGAGGATGCGAAGGGATGCCCAGCTCCTTCTTCCAGCCGCTCCCCGGCGCTCAAGAAGGGATTAGTGACCTCCCGGATGCGGGTGAGCTCACCCGTTTCCGCACGGGTCTGGGAATGAGAAGGGGGAAGGAGGAGGAGTTGCCACGCAATGGACTGGCAGGCGACTCGGCGACGCTCTCGGGGAAGCATCCGCCGTTGGGATCGCGAGAGTCTACCGACGAGCAGGGCACGCCTGAGATCCCCTGATCTCTGAAAGGCACCCAGACCCTCCGGGAAAGGATCTGGGAAGAAAGGAAGCAGAACAGAGGGAGGGGGGAAGAATGGAGGTAGTGACAGAAGCCCGAACTTCCTCCTGAAAGCTCGGCCACGTTTGGATCCGCGAGCGTCCCGGCGGTTCTTTTCTGGCGGACAGAACCGGGATGCAGCTTCTCTCTCTGGCCTCTTTGGGACGTTCGAGGGAGCAGCCGAAGCACATGCTCCCGGATCAGCATGGTGCACGTCCCTGCAACAGTTTCAGTAGCATTGGCAGAGACGCGAAAGGACGAGAGGGGAAACAGAAACATCGAAGACGTTGGCGTAGGACCCGAGAGGCAGGGGTGCTAAGTGACCTCGTGTCAATGTGAAGAGGAAGAAGGAAAGAAAGGGGAGAAAGGGCAAGCTGATTTCTAGCTTTCCGTCTGCCTCTCTCACCGGTTTCTCCTTGATCTTCTCCCAGACCTCCGGGCGTTTCTCTGACCGCCAGCAGCAGCGGTTAAGCGATCCCGGAAGTCGCTTCGTCGTGGCCGCTCTTCAGGGAGCATCCCTTTTCGGGACGGAAGGATTTCCTCCTCGCGATTATCGCGCTCCCAATCGGCGGCGAGGCTAGGCGAGAGGTGAAAGGAGGAAGCTCTCTGAACTTCCCTGGAGACCGCCGGGACCGTGCTCCAATTAGCTCCCCCCCTTCTCTTTCCGGAACCATCGGGATCCCTGCCCAGCCCTTTCCGGTGCGCTCGGGCGCCACCTATTGCCCCCGGCAGATGCCGGCCAGGCTAGGTGTCACTTTTCTCCCGAGGTGCCGACGCATGATCGGAAGGGTGGGAAACTGGCGCTCTCCGGTCACCGTGAGCTCCAGATGGTGGTACTGCCGCATCCAGGGCACTCCGAGCCGTCGGCTGAGGGCAGCTCGCTTGGCGGGTCGGTCGGGCGCCTTCCAGGAAGCGCTGGTGCCGCTCCTACGTTGTATCGCGCTGCTCGACCGGGAGCACCCGGTCGGTAGCAGGGAGTGGACGGTCAAACCTCCCTCGGGGAGGCGGCAGACCCGTCGCGTGAGCTCCAAACAGATCCGCCAGTCGATCTCAGCGATCTCCAGCGTCTCGTCAGAAGCTGCCCAGAGATCTTAGAGGCAGCTCGTCAAGTCCACCACCCTTTGCCACAGGAACGGAGCCTTCCTCTCGCAGGACGTTCCTTTAGGTGGAACGAAGAGCTCACGTCCTCGCCGCTCTTCGACAAGGTTCCTCCTGCCATCACCAGCTCTGGTCCTGCCTTTTTGCAGGTGGTTCGCTCATCTCTCGCCTTCATCGTCGAGACCGCCGTGCGCACCATCCTGCGAAGGTAGCACCGGGAGAAGCAACCGCGTGTTTCCCGACAGGAGCAGAGGGAAAGCAAAAAAAAAACTGCTGTCAGGAAGGCCTCCATCGGAACATTCCCATCGGGAACGGCGGCGGGAACGAAATGCATCCTGCAAAGAGCAAGGCTGCACCCAAACACACCAGCCATCACTCGGCAGCTGCTTCCGGTTTCCGAGGTGCCCTTAGTCGTCTGGGTCTACAGGACGCAGGGCATCGCTTCCGAATAAACGATGCGTTTTCGTGACTACCAAGGCTGAGGAGCCGTGCCTGTTTTTTTTTCTTTTGAGGGAAGGGGAGGAAAGGGAGGGTGCGCTGAGCACTCCAAGAGCCGCTCGCCTATGGGCGCAAGAAGTTCTTGAACATGCTCACGCCACCGGATGGAGCGTGTTACTCTTCCAGTTATAGGGGTACCACCCTATGAATCCAGGAAGGTTTCGGAGGAGGGAGCTCGTTCCCCTTGCGCTTAAGAGGGAACTCCAAAGGGATCCTCTTCCTTGTTCTCTCCACAGGGACCCCCTGGAAGGGATACCCTCTTGGATTCCTCCTCTGAAGAGAGCCCCGAAGGAACGCTTCCCAATTTCGCCGGAGGATGCCTCCCAGAAGGGAGCAGCGCTCTTCTGTTTTTGGATAAGCGACCTCTAAAGGCAGACATCAACCAGCTCCCGAGGGGAAATGGCACGCCAGGCAGGGTCGCTCCCCGAGGGGATGGACTCATTTGCACAAATGGAGGGGAATCCCGAAAGAAACTGAGATAGTTCCTGGAAGATCCCCGGAGGTTCGACTTCGAATCCCAGAAGTCAATCAGCGGGGTCATTCAGGGGTTTCCTGCTTCCACCGACTCAGTACCTGAAGTCCGTGGGCCAACCATCGTCATACTGACAGGGGAGGGACTCGAAGCCCACGGCTCACCTGCCGTTCTCGGCGTCGATCCATTCCCTGTGGCGGGATTCGAACCCTTGACGCCTGGCGCCTCAGCTCGCGGAGGCAGCAGCCTGCGGCCACCGACGTGGGCCAAATGCCTGACTCAGGTGACCGCCAGCACATCGAGCTTGGACCTGGGAGGGAACCCGCTCTCCTGGTCGTCGTCCTTCCCGGTTTTCCACGGAACGCCCGGCGATCGCCGCGAGTAAGTCCCTCCCCCCGGAGACTGGCACGAATTCCTCGAACCGGCGCAGTCCGGTTCGAGGAATCGCTGACCTTTGGCTAATCGATGATCTTCGGATAGGAGCGAGCGCGACTTCCGGGCCGCGCGAAGGGCGTCGCGCGAGCGATTCCGCGCTTCCCCAGCACCCCCGCGCCCTTCCTCGATCGCTCGACCCAGCTGGCGGCTTCCCAGAGAGCGCGTGCAAGAATTTCCCCTTTGGGCAAATGCACGCGCCCCCCTGCGAGCACCAAAAATTTCGCCGCAGGGAAATGAAGGGTCAAGGGGCGTCCGAACCACCATCGTCCGCCATGTTCTCCTCGAGGTCTCGCATGGCAAAAGCACCAGTGGCAAGTAGCCACAGCGGCAGCGCCAATGCATTCACCTCGACGCCCACGAAAGAGAGACTTTCGACCCCAAGAGGCGTTTCGCGAGCGGGGTAGAGCGGCCAGCGAGGCTGCAGCCGTGGATGCAGATTTCGCGAGGACAGCGTTTTCCGGAGCGCTTCCGTGTGCGCAGGAAGCCACTAAGAGCTACCAGAATGTGCGCAAAGGAAAGAAGCGTTTAGCAGTCACGGTACACGGCGGAGGGGGGAGGATCACTCATTGGCTGATCCCGAGGCTGCAGTTCCCAGCTGCCGATTCCTTCTTCAGGACTCGCGGCCAAAGGCAAGAGCGCAGGCGTCACGCGCAGTCCTCGTCACCAAGGGCTCCAGGAGGCCCGGGATCGCCGGAGAAGAAAGCGAGCTTCCAACAGCGAGCGCGCTACCCGCTGAGGTTTCCGATGAACCCGCGAGATGAAGCAGTTGGCCTCCGCGAGGATTCCAGACGTTTTCATTCACCGGATCGCTCTTCATCCCCTGGACACGGGACGCTAACCCAGATCTGTGTCATGACTGTCCTTACGTTCGATAATTCCCCGCGTTTTGAACCTTTGTCGAGATTTGGCGGGAAATTTACGATCCGCACAGAACTTCCCCATCCCCTGGAAATACCTGGGGTGGGGTGTGGTGGGATGGGAGTCTGGTGGCTGCTTTCCAAATTCTCTCCCACACTCTCTCCATCGACAAAGTATACCGACGAAGGAGACGATAAATGACGGGAAAGGGAGGTCTACGCAGGCAGTGCGGTCTCTTCGAGTCTCCTCCTGTCCTCTCCCTTCCCGATGGTGCTGCGGTTCCCGAGGGCGGCTTTGTCTCCCGCCCCGTGAGCTCTCGAACGCACCATCTCCTTCCGGAAGTATCACGAACTGCTTTGCCACACCCCATCATTCTCAGATGCATCCTACAAAAGCGCACCCGCAACGGTGGCGGGCGTCCACCTAGCGACGAAAAGGAGCATTAAATCCGCCTATGAGCCGCTCTGCCTGGTTCGGAAAGCCTCGACCGAGACGATTCTCAGGGTCAGATGGCGATGACCCTTCCTTGACCCTGGGTCACGGAGAATCTTTCATCCTAGGCTGCCACTCCCGGTTTCACCAAGCACGCCTCTTGGTCCGGCCAATCTTGCCTCGCGACATTCGTGTTCGGGCTGCTGATGCAGTGGCTGGAGATGAGGGTCGTCACGCATCCCCTGCACATGTCATCGGTGCCGCCTCTGGTGGGCGCTGCTCGCACGGGTGCGTTGAGCCAGCATCGTGTCTCGCAACACAAAGGGTCTCCGAGACACGATGCTCTCCAACGGCCGTCACGATCTTCCCTCGGCCGGAGTACGGGGAGACGGGAAGGAAACTCCAAGCTTCTTCTCCAGGGAGCGTCCGCGGGCCGAAAGTGATTTTTCCCTATTCGCATGTTCATCAAAAGTCTCACCTCTGGATTCGATCCTCGTCTTCTAAATTCTATCTTTGCCTCTGAGCGTTTGCGTCGCCTCTTAACTTGCAAGCCCTTGCAGACCACCCCTCGCTTGGGCACGCGTGCGGATCCCGAACTAGGAAGGGAATGAACTGCGAGTGCCTATTACGAAGGTTTCGTGCACGCACACTGCTTCTAGATGTCGTGTCAGAGTCCCCCCACAGTCGGTCCAACGTGTTCTCTTTTCCCATGTGTTGGTCCTTCCAGCTGGAACTTCTTTTATCTAAAATTCGTGGCTGCGGGCCTCTTTTAGCCATGAATCCTCTGCATCCGATGGGGATGAATACCACTTTCCTCTTCCGTATACGGCACCTCCTCAGGTGCCTCGACACTCGAGCAGTTCTTCTTGGTATGCTTGCTGGTGTTCGGTGTCTCTGGGAGTAAAAGGAAAAAGATGCCATTGAGGAGAAGGTGGCATGGAGTGGCAGTCAGGGAGTTTGACAACGGTGAGTGCTTTCTTATTAACCTGACAACTGACCCGTTGGGACACTGCCTGTGTTGTTGGAGGGACCGAGGATGAGCGTTCTGCTGGGTGGGGCAATGAGGACGAGGAATAGTGTGAGGAAATCGCCAGACATGAGCTTCAGCTCCTTCTTTGAGAGAACATTCTTCTCAGCGGAGTTCCGTGTGAGCGGGAAGCCACTAAGAGTACCAGAACGTGCGCAAAGGAAAGCAGCGGGTTAGCTTTCCGTATCCAGGGGATGAAGAGCGATCCGGTGAATGGAAACGTCTGGAATCCTCGAGGAGGCCAACTGCTCCATCTTGCATATCTGAGGAATCCAGGTTCACGTCAGGTCACACACCACGACCCAGGCGGGCTGGAATCCACGATTTGAAAGGAAGGATCGTAATGATCCAACTCTTTTCCCAACGGTAGCACAGGGTGACTCGCTTGTACGCCAGGAGCAGGGCTGCGAGCAAACGCGGTGGCTGGACTAGATGAAGTGGGATCATGAAAAGGTATGAGCTGACCATGCGCAAGACTCATTCTTTGTTTTCTCAAGCTCTGGTGCGTAAACCTCGAAACTGTTCTTTCTTTTAGTCCGTGGAGCGTTTCCTATGAGTAACCACAAAGTAACGAACCTGTGGGTGAACCGAATCCTAGACTTTCTTGCTCAAAAGCGGATAACTCAAGTCATCTTCGGGAAGGACTCTCCTCACTTTTCTCCCCTCCCCTCCTATCTGAACTACTGAAAAAAACGGAACAGCTTTCGCATTTTTCCGCCGTTCTTCTTTCATAGGTGTTTCCTGAAATGGAAACCGAGTTGATTCTTGCAGTTTTCAGGGTCTTCCCATTCACCTCACCTCTGGGATTGGAAACTTTTCTGAGATTGGCTTCCCATCTTCCCATCAGTTGTGCACCAGCTGTGCAATTTTCCATAGTAACCGGAGGTTAGTTCAGATAGTTTCTGCCTCAACCTACCCACACTGCGATCGTCCGAGGTGAGACTTTGTCGTATTCCCCAGGATGCATTCACGGTTTTCGATTCTGGATCCAAACTCGTGTGGGATCATTCCTTCTTCCTGTGTCCATCTGGAAGGACAGGCTATGAAATTTGCTCCCCACTCACTGACGAAAGGCAATCCATGCTGGCAAAAGATTATAAAAGTAAATGTGCGATCAAGCAGTGTAGTTCTTTCATGTTATCGCAACGACAGTGACGACAGAGGTAGAGACAAAGGCAAACAGACTGAAGCCTCTTCGAGGTGGCGGTCCAATCAGCTTCGCAATTATGCAGAAGACATCACAAAAGAATAGCAATCAGTCGTGGAAAATGCAAAACTTCCGAAGTTTAAGGAAATGCAGCTTTCTTGGAATGCATGCCATTTCGAAGCATCTATAAAGTCTGCGTGTCATAATTTGTACTGTGTAATTCTCTGATTGTCTCCTTTTCTCAGGAAGCTGTAAGCTTTCAGGGCCCTCTGTCCAGCGATGAGCTTATTCAGGCGCTGAGGACGTTTTTAGCCTCCTGCTCAGTGACACTTGTCAAAATACCTATTCTATGCAGGATGAAATGAAAGTGCTGTCGAAGTTTCCTGATTGCAGTTTCAAGCGAGTGGCTTTACGATGATAAAAAAGAATGAGAAGCAAACATATGGAAATAATATGTGCTTTTGGAAATATATTTTTTCTTCATGACCACGAGGGAGCCATCCTGAATGCAGTCGTAGATTCTGCAGTCAGAAGAAACTGCGTGCATGATGACCAGCATTCCTAAGTAATTTTCCAAAGTCCCTTTCCGACGTAAAGACTGCCGAGGACAGAAGTATTTAAACCCATTGACTCTTTTTTCAACTTCCATGAATCGGGTGCAAACTTCGATCCAGAAAGTTCCACGAGACACTCCATTCCCAATTAATGTTCCAGCATCCCACTGATGTGAGCACAGCAAAGCAAGCACAACCTTCGATAACTTTCTGCTTCCCAGACGATTTTGAAGAACCTTCCAGGACGAATTCCCAAGCTGTGCTTTGAAGAGGATGGCGGTGTCTTAAGTTGGCCAGGATGTCATTCGAGAAAGTGCAAAGACAAAACAGGCAGCCCTTCCAGTTGTTTTTCTGGCTCGCTCTCTTCAAGAGTGAGAGGCGCCAACTTTTAGCGACAAAAATTCGAAAGCTCATAGGAGGAAAATCTCTACGCTCGACCAAAGCTGGAATCGTCTCTTCGAAATCCCGTTGGTGGTCAGGAGCTGTCTTGGAGAAGGACTTTCGAGAGGGTATCCTGATGAAGAAATGACTTGCCCACCGGAAAAGAGTGCACCTTGCAACACAAACGATTCTGAAGTAGTGCACAGCAACACGGCAACTCCACCTTTCCGGTGAAAGAGGAGACAAGCGAACGCACTTTTCAGCGACACGCTCAGCATCCGAGCATCTAAAATGCAGTTTCTTCCTTCCTCTGCAGATGTGATGGGAATTCTACTATTTGAAAGTGCTGGAATGCCGTTGGTTGACGGAGCATCGGGACACGAGGCAGACACTAGATTTGAATACAGAGGGATAAATCCAGCATCAGAGAGGGGTATCCACACGGGTCAGCTAGAAAGAGAATCGGGGATACTCATCACGGGATGTTGGTGGAAAAGCGTGGCTTTCTGTCGTTTCTGCCAGCGAGTTTTCCTCAGCATTCACCAAGAGGAATCCTTGGACGCAGGGTTGGTACACCCGAATGCCGACAGCATCCACGAGAATGAAGGAGGCAGAGGATTGTATCATCAGAAAAATAAATCTTTATTCATGAGCTCATCTCAAAATACTTATTCTTCCTCTCCCTCTTTTTAAATGACCTGGTTCGTGGTCATTATATCGGCGGCGATTATCAGATCTGGAAGCTTAAAAAACAACAATCGTTATCCTTGCTAACGTCAACAACAATGATGCCCTTAATGAAAGGGAGCAGGAGGACTTCCGCTTCTGTATGGCAGCCATCTTGTCTTCTGAAATCTCTCTCGCATCTACGCAGAATGTGGGTGTTTCGTCCTACCAGTGGACACGAAGACTGGAACGGTGCTGGGGATGACGTTTGCGGCATCGCAAGTGTAATTCCCGGAATCGTTAGCACTGGCGTTGACGATGGTCAGCCTACTGAACAGAGTTCTGTTGAATGCAGTTTCCAAGACAATTTTCTTCTTAGAAGCTCTGTAGTTTAGCAGTTCATTTTGATGGTACCACAGCATCTGATCGATGGGCGTAACACTCTGAAGAAGGGCAGTGTCAGTTTAGACATCGCGAATTCATTTTTCCCGTACCCCAACGATAGTGCAGGTAAGCGAGAGAGTGGAGCCTTCATTTAGGTGCAGATCGTTATCGAAGGACAAGACCGCTCGGGGCTTGGCAACTTCCAGATTGAAGAGCTTCGACACTGGACCGCGTTCTGTCAAGACCTAAGGACACAGGCATTTAAAATTCAGGATACGTCATTGCATTCTCTGATAGAGCTCGCATCCTTCCCTCTTAAAATCGCATGCCTTTGGAAAGTCCACTTTCCTGGAAGAAAGAAGTCCTTCCTCTTGAAGGTCATCTGGTTGATGTCATGGATGGAAGATTTTCCCCTGCAGCGAACAAAGTGTCTGTTCCTGAAATCTCTTTTTCCCGGTGATTTTCTGGAAATTACACGTTGATGATCTGCAATGCCATTGGTCGAATATTTCCGTCGCTGACCAGGTGAGTTCGTGAGCGGGGTAGAGGACAGTTTGTTCCCCTCATGCAGGCAGGTGGCTGCCTCGTTGAGAATCACGGAAACGGGCACCACCCTGAGGTACAGGAACCACAGAAGATCGCGAGATTCAGAGCGAGAGGTTCTTTTTTGGTGGATCACTGACCCACAGGTGGCTGCAGGCACATTCACTTTGTATCGCCAGTTGATTGCAAGACGCCCATATCCGCGTGTCCGGGGAAAAACTCCGTCTTTGCGGCGGCTGAATCATTCCATCCTGTGCCCAGATTTCCTCAAAAGTAGCGCCTGGGGCCTGATGGGGGATCTCCTCTCACATAATCACACCCTCACTCTGGAAAATGCAGTCTTTCCGGAAGGCTTCATGAAACCCTCCTCTATGCAGAGCTTCCTTTCATCCTTGAAGATCAGAAAATTGAAGCTGCTTTGCCGTGAGGTGCGAAACAACTTCGTCCCTGGTTGCTTCTGATGAGATCCACCAGGACGACCAGATCCACCCTGGGATCCTGTTTTTATTCATTTCTTCTTCACGCGATTCTTTCAGCTGGACTCCGAACGAAATCCCTGAGGTCGGGTGATGTCAGGTTCACGATTGTCGAGTTCACTGGTGATACACGATGCTTCCGGGGTCGCGTTCGACGTTTCTATGTGGAAGAACATTCTAGACCCTATCATCCTCATTCCAAGAGGGAAAAGGAAGGAGTCGAACCGACGAAGACGAAGTCTCCTGGAGAAAGTACTTCCTCCTAACATCCGAGTTTGGGAGCGGCTGCAATCGTGGATGGCGCAACTCTCCTTCACTGCCTTATTCACGGACAATAGCAGCAAGTAGAGTGGCCTTCCATCTTTCCTTTCCTTGCGCAGCCACCGAAGGGTCACCAGCCCGACTTCTTCGGACCCAAACAGGGGTCCTGTGGCCGTCCGTCGCAGCGTGTTGTCGAACGCATCCTTAAATTTGTGGGAGAGAAACGCGAAAATACTGGGGCAAGCAGCTGGAACTTCTTTCTTCGAGCGCCCCTCTTGGTGAAATTCGGCCTTTCTCTCCACCCCTTGGAACGCGTGGTTTCTTCCGAGCGCGCCCGGATTAAGGATGGATGACGAACCAAGGATGGCCACCAGCAGCCACTTCGGAAGCAGAGATGGGAATCAGGGAACGCAAGAGAACCACGGGTTTTCCTGACTGAACTGACCCATCCTTTTCGTGACTTTCTTCCGGAAAATAAGAATCAGCGGCGCATCAGCAGGTCCCACCTAGCGACTGACCACCCGCCTGATGACTCTCGCGTTTAGGGAGCAAGAAGCTGAAGCGGGTCTCGAATGGAAGATGAGACCTCTCCATCCTCGTGCACAGTGGCCGCTAAGAGAATCCACTGGACGATGGAGCAGCACTGAAACCGGGAGGGTACTGCTCTCCGTCAATTTCCTGTGGTGACTCGTGCAGCGGTTTCCCTAACGACATCTCTTGTCGCTTTTGCGCTTTGCTTTTTGCGCTCATCGCACACCAAACAGGCCACCCTACCTGGCATTCGTAGGTTCCTTTGTCCTCCTCCTGGACGTACTTGATTTGCAAGGTCCACTCCGATCCACTGGCTCCACGGATCAGTTTCAGCCTCTTGTTGGTGGAGTAGATCTGCGACCCCGATGCGAGAATCTCGAAGTTTTCGTGCTTAATCCACACGAGCTGCAACAAAGCAGGAGGCTGAGAAAACGCACCTTCACCAAGAATCCGGAGCGATTCCCGGCAGAGAACGCGAACGGGTGCCTGGCAACCCTGGCTACACACCCCTGCTCCTCGTTTTGTTTGGATTCTGTTCCAGGAGCTGCGTGTCGATCCCACCAGAGACCCGTTGGGGTGGGAAATAAGCTCGAAAGTCTGGGAACACGGCTCCAGGATCCCTCCTGTCGCGTTTCGCATAGGCCAAGGTGGCAGGTGCAGCAGCAAGGCACGCGACCGTGAACTCCCGCGTGGACCCGCGAAGCGTTCCCGGATCATTACGTCGCCCAGGACGTGATGGAGAACAACCGGGAGATTCCAAAGGAGCCGATCCTGGAGCGCTGGTGTTTTTGCGTGGAAGAAAGAAGCAAGAAAAAGGAGGGGCTGCTACGACCCATCCTCAGAGCACCCCGCAGGAAAATGGTCTGTTCTTGAGGAAACGGTTCCCCAAGCACCTTCGTGACAGGATCACAGTTTCCTGGGTCCATAAAAAGCTTCGGAAGGAAAGGAAAAAAGGCTCAGAATAGAAGAGGACGAGAATTTTTCTTTTGCTTGCTCTCGTGGATGAGAAGAGTGAAGAAATGAGATAGACAGGTGAGAAAGTGAACTTCCAGGCCGAGAGCAAGTCCCTTTAGAGAAGACGCACTAGAGATCAGTCTTGAGCTGAACTGCAAGTGCAGAGGACATTCCCTCTTGAACAATGTTTGCAATCACTGGAAATCTAATAGCACCTGATCATGGAAGACTAGCAGCAGCCAGCTATTACGAAGCCTCCATGAATACTTTGATGTTCTTATGAAGACTCCATTGCTTTTAAGATTCTGTTTCTTCTAGAAAGGCTCCGCTGCTTCTATGAAAGTTACTTTGCTTTTATAAAGACACCGTTGCTTCTTAGAGAACCGAGCTGCTCCTATGAAGAGTTCATTGTTTCCATGAACACTTCCATTAAACATTCTTTTTATATATAAGTATAAAGACTTCTTTGCAAAAGAATGGAATGAGTTGCTCCTCCAGTTTCCTTAGAAAACGAGCTCTTGGTCCAGAGAACTAAATAAAGACGTCAAAGGCAAGCAGACTGCATGCTCTGGGTGTGCTGGTGGCTTCGCACAAAGGGAAAGAGGGTCTGAGAATCTCCAGAGAACGCAAAGTGCTCGAGAACTGCATTGCAGCGATTGCTGCTTCTTTCCGGAATGCCTATGCAAGTTTCCGAGGTCTGCAGCCTTAAAAGCATTCTGCACTCGTTTCCTGGCAAATCGAGTCCCCCTGGTCGCCAAGAGAAGGGCCGTTGGTGAGGTGGAGGCTGCTCCATGGCTTGAATCCTGAAGAAATGTGGCGACCCGCTCGTTACCATCCGCACCACCAGGTAATCCCTTTCTAATGTTCTTTGCTCCTTCCTCTTGTCACGCCATGCCCCCTGAGAATCACCACCGGACACCGCTCTGGCACGATGCGCCGCAGTCGCTCAGGAACACGTGACGTATGGGCGGTGCGGTTCCGCAAACACGGGCGAACGAGTTGGTGTACACGTTGTCAGCAACGCCTGCCCTTCTGCAGTCCCCAAGCTTCTCTTCAGCAGGATCCCCTCCGCTGATCCCATCTTCGACGTTCTTGCCCCCTCGGGGGTTTGGGTCGGGGAAGGGAGCGTTTCCTCTCTTCTCTTCTTGTCCGGCTTGTGTCATGCGTGGGAGAAACGAAGCACTCAGCTGGGGACGATGGAGCAGGCGGGCCCAAGGATGTAAAGCCGATTCTCAGACATTCGCCTCCGAATTGCTGCCTCCTCTCCTTCTGGAACACCGGAACCGGATCGTTGCTCCTTCTTTCACTGCTCCCTGAGCACCGCCGTCCCGGCTTTCATCCATTGACCCTCCGGAATTGCTGCTGATGAGCTCGTCGCCGGACGCCGCCATCCTCAGACCAACTATCGACATCTGGCACCAGGAGGAGGAGCGGGAAGGGAGAACGTGTTCCGAACGCGAATCCCTATGCGATCCCACCCAAAATCTATTATCGCAAACCTGGCCAGTTCCCTGCAGCTACGGATGATTTTCGAGGTTTCCGCTTGGAGCGCTGAGGCTGCGCCACATGCACCGCGAAGCGAAACCGAGTAAACGCTCACCTCTGAGCACAAACACCGCAACGGCCGAGTGTGGTGTCGCGCTCGACCCCTCACACGCATGCAGACCTTTTTTAAGGTGCCCGAGGTCTCAATGGGCCCACCAGATGGGGTGGCGGGACGAAAGAAAGCGGTGGGAGAGAGGGGACCGAGGGCGCGTGCGGCCGCTAAAGGATGGCCGCTGCCGGTTCGTCACTTCCGCGTCAGAGGTGGCTACTCGGCGACAAGAATTTTCACGCCGTGAAGAAGTTCCGGTCGGAGAGCAGCACCGTGGGATGCTGAACGCAGAGGGCAGCAACATCTGCGACGACATCACGTGACTCACGTTACCGGTGCTCAACGTAAGCTGTGCCATTTTCTGCTGAAGTCCCGGCTACCAACCCAAAGCCACCGGGACTCGAGGGCGAAGCGTGGGCCAGGGATCACACCAGCAAGCGGAGGATCTCCAGGGTTGGTTTTTTTTGGATGCGCTGCTGCGTCTTCCCTCCGAAGGTCACCGTCGGCAGATCAGATCAGGGCTATCCACGGCGAGCACCTTGGTGGCTCTTCCTCCACGCAGCTCTCGAGCTCGCGGCCGCCGGGAGCAGAGCTCAACGGAGGCGCGTGGCGGCTTCTCTCATGCCGCGCCCCACTTCCAGCACCCCAGTTCTCCAAAATTTCCCTCCGCGGCGCAATCGTCCTCGGACGGGAAGCGATTCCCGTCCGCTTCCTCGGATCCTGCCGGCACCTCCCATGAAAGTTCCGGGAAAAACTTTCGTGTTTCATTGTGAAAGAGGTTTCTGGGTACGGAAGTTCCAAAGTCTGATCCGTGTAAACTTCTTTCGAGAATGGAATTAACATGTTATTTGGAAAGTTGAGGAACAGACGATAGAGATAAGGAAAAAAAGGAGGAGAAAAAAAAGTAAAAGCGGGGAAAAAATGTGCACATAATCTCCTGAAGTATGCGATGACGTAATCAGATGTCAAGCGTTCCTGCCTACAGTCACTAAAGCACGGGACCAACATCTGCGCCGGATTCTCGAGGGAAAATAATAATAATAAACTCCGGCCGCGAGACCTCGAAGACAAGCCGAAAGCAGTTGCATAGGAAATTTCTCCGGAAAAGATCTTCGCGGCTTATCTGATTGCGTCACGTGGCATCCGCGACCCAGACAAACTAATGGCAAGGTTGTCAGCGTTGGCGCAGCGCGAATCCATTATACCCATCCGCGATTCATCCGTTCAAACTCAGGTGAGCGCAACTCGTTAACGGAATGCGGCCATCATACCTCTGGAGGCCATCAAGCACAGAGCAAGCGGTAATGTGTACAGATTAGAGTCAGACACTTGGAAGAAGGCTTCAGACCATTTGTGGGTTGAGATTAAAAGTCGAAATCCGGAAAATGAATCGCATTTCCGAAAAAATGGGTTACAGCGTAGAAAAAGTCATTTCCCGAACAAATTCCCAGCCTCCCAGCAATCAAGTGGGCTCAAAGGATGGACCTCTCGAGATTCGCGGTTCAAGTGTCCTCATTCTCACCGGCTGGAGATCATCAGTGCAAGCACTCCTGGAGAAACTTTCAGCATTTGAAGACCGGAAGTGGCGATTTGCTTTCCGCATCACTCATGGATCTTTACAGATGCAGGAATGGAACACCACACTTCACAGCATTCTCGTCGATCATCCCCTCCGAAACACCAAGGGAACGCAGCGCCGCGAAGTGTTGCGTTTCTTGGGGCTCGAGTCCACAGGCATGGACAAGAAGCTGAGGAAGCAACAGGCTGAGGGACATCTATGCATGTCACACGAGGGACCAACAATATCCAGATAGCCCCAACGGTCAGCTCTCGCAAAACGGAGGACAAGAAACTGAGGAAGCAAAGGGCTGAGGGGCGACAAGCGCCTCAGATGGACAGATAAGGAATCCTAGAAGGATGTCAAGAGCTCTTCTACCTGTAAAGCCATGCAAAATTGTAACTTTAAGCAATAAAGCATTACTCGTGAATCTTTACAAATGCGGGAACGGAACACCGCACTTCGCAGTATCCTCGTGGATCGTCATCTCGGAAGCACCAGGGGAAAGCAGTGCCGCAAAGTGTCGCGTTTTCTGGTCCTCGAGTCCACAAGCTTGGATTTTCTGTCGTACGTGACGTCACTCAGCAGACCGAGTGCCTGCGCCAACGAGCACGCCGAATCAGCAGACGAGGCCATCGGAGAAGTTGACCAGTGAAAAGCGAGACCTGGACAGTGAAACGAGCCGACCACCATCACACCTCTGAAGAGTGAGTAATCTCCAGCAAATTAAAAAGTGAATGGACCATGCATCCGTATCGGATGTGTCCACTCTACGAGCGCACCCAGGATGCACACGTATTTCCCTACGTGTTCCTAAAGAACTCTGCAAGGTCACCACCTTTTGTCTGAGGGAATGCGACGCTCCTTTGCCACGCTGTTTATGCAAAGCAGCACCCTGGCACCGTAGGCCCCCCAGTAGATCCGACTTGCTGAGCTCGCTGACTTGCCTTCTTTGATCCCCCTAAGTGCTTGCGCGCGCAAAGATTCTCGCCCGGCACGTCTCTGCAACCCTCCGGCGACCCCCAAGAATGGAGCTGGTTTTTCAGGTCACACACTTTGTTCGACAACTCCCTACGAGTCCCTTCCAGAAAAAAAACTCGTCGGCGCACTTTGTTCCCGATCTCGCAGCACAACGCCTCAGTGTGCGGGTCGCCGTGCCAGCAGCCAAATCAATTCCCGAGTATCATAAGCAACCTTCTGTATCTTCTGCTCCAGGCTCTTCCACTATACACTTTTGTTTTTTGGAATGAACTTCGACCAAAGTATGCATCTGAAATGGTTTTTATTTCCCCGTGATTTACGATCTTCATGGTTGCGTTCGTACCTTGCAGACCAGGCACCCAGAAAAAGATAAAGGCTCGTTCCCTGCTGTTGATGTCTCGAAAGGATTTATATCCCTTTATGTAATGATTTGGTGGGTTTCCACACGCTTTTGTTTCAAAGACCAGATGTGTTCCGGCGAGGGAAAGCTCATCGGTCCGTAGATTAACGAATTTTCGTGCAGCCACCGCGGCCAGCGCACGCCGCCATCCGCCCACATCGAAACGCCCATCTTTCCCCGTCTGTTAAACCCGGAAAGAAATACTGGAAAATGGACTGGAGGTCCTTATTGTGTTTTCCCATCATGCGAAGCTCTTGCTCCTTGAGCGAACCAACCAAATCAGGGGATAATTTAAAAAAAAAATAAAAACTAGGCAGAAAGTGAGTTCCAGGAGCAGCGCTCTGTGGTTTTTGATGAGGGAAGGGAGTGCTTCGAAGAGAGCACGAAAAATTCAAAATTCCAAGAAGGTTCAGTGTTCCCGCATCGCGGTCCTCCTGAACCACAGAATGGGATGCCGAAGCGCATCAGGAAAGAGGGAATGCATCCTTTCATGCCTCCCCAAAGAAGCCAGCCATTGGTTTGCTTCATGGAACCTCATGTTTCTCAAGCAGGAGGATGGAGCGCGGAGCTCCCTCTCGGAACGCGGTGTTCAGCTATGAGGATGCCGTGTGGAAACGGAGCGAATCTCTCAAACACAGCTTCTTGACATTTCTACAGAATTTTCCGTCGGTGGGCGCCGGCCAGCGATGCAAATCGCGAGTCCTAAGACCCTGCACTCCTTTCTGCTTGCACTTTCGGATTTTTTCTTCCTGTTCCCCCGAGAGTGGTGGAGCAGCACACGATTTATATTATCCACTCCTCTCTGACGTCAGCATACACAAATGCTCATTCCAGCTGGGTCTGTTTGAAGTGTCACCCATTATCATTCCGACTTGGGCTATCCGTCCCCATTCATGCGCGCCCACAGCCCATTGGACTTTCAAAGCCTGCGTTCACGAAATGAACCTGACAGTGTCCTGGATGTTGCGAGCTGTCTTCGAGCTACCTGTCTGAGTCAGCGTAATGGCACTGACTCATCTGTGCATTAACTATCCCTGAGTTTTTTTGATCCGTTATTTTGGTTCATCTAATTAACAGGCAGCCAGATTAACGATCCCGTTTATTGATACTGATTAATTATTTGACACTTGACAAATGTGAAAGGCAGAGCTCATCTAGGGACAATGAGTCAGGGGTAGAACCATCATGTCTCCCCTAAACAGCTCTCTCGCATCCTTAGAGGGATGATTAATAGGTCGCACTTCTTTTGGATCGGGGCGTGTGCAAGGGCATATCTGTACCAGACTCGTTCACAACCTAACAATCGAGAGGTGATTGAGTCAGGAAGGGAAGCAAGATCCTGCCGATGTTCGAAAGACGGGGTCACGTGATCGGACACGCCCCGGAGCCCGCCGCCACGCTTTCCACAGATACGTAGGTGGCGGGTCCGGCCCCTGGATGCAGAGTTTTCCCGCATTTGCTCCGAGTGCTCATCGCACACATCTCGGGAGGACAGGGAGAGCGGGGAAAGGATCATCGCGTGGAGCACAGAATCCTCGATCAGCGTCGGGCTTCGATTTTTGAGGGCAGGGGAGGGGCAGGGCACACCCCAGAGAACAGACAGCATCGCTTGCGCCGTATAAATGAGGAAGAAAGAGTTTCCTAGGACGATCTTCGCTTCGCGGAGCAGGTACAGGAACGCGAGGCCGATCTGTACGTTGCTCGACTCCGACACGGGAACGTGTGCAGAAAACGCTGCTGTCTTCGAGGCATCGCACTGGGAGACGTGGAATCATCTCCTGAGAACTGCACCCCATGGAATGCTTAAGCCCACCGAGACACGTCAGCGGTGGTTATCCTTTCATCGATTCGGCGACCAATAGGAAACTGAGTTCTTCGACAAGCTGTAAATCTCCTGGTTGAATGATGTGGTCACCTTTAAAGCGCTTCACTCCAGAGAGCGGTTTTGTCACGTGATCACATCAGCTGGCCACCTGCCTGCCTGAGCTCGCCGAGCTTGCAAAAACAAGAAAAAAACTCTCGAATGTAGGCAACACGTGAGAGTCTCAAAATCCCTATTCTGAATTAGCAACTCGGCAGCGAAAGAATTTTTCGGGAGCGACTAGGTAGAGCACTTCGGGGATTTCTCCCATTGCAATCGGGTATCCCCGCTTGGGAATCGCTGGTGCCTCAGGGGAAAACATGCTAAGAACACAGCTAAGGTGACACTCTTGAAGATCGGTTGCTATTTTTGGAACCAGCTGCGAATGCCCAGCCTGAAACTGTAACAGCCGTGTTTCCTTCCTCGACAAACCAAGAAAAAGGACAGTCCCTTGGAAGCTCGAAACAGCAAGACCTTGCTTGCCGCACGATGATACAGAGTTTGCAATCTTCACCACGGAAAGGCAGCATGGCTCGACGACTCAGACATCAGAAAAAGACGCTTTGGCAAGGAAAGCAATAAAAATGCTCTTCACGTGCAAAGGGAAAGACAGCGCATTCTAGAAGACACTCAAAGTGAGATCTTTTCAGCTCCAAATCCCCAACTCGAATAACAAAGAAATGGGTGTCCATTTTTAAAGGCTGACAGTCCTTACAGAATGAAATATGCAAAGTGCTTCCCTGTGGTTCTTCAACTAGCCTATTCCTGGAACGTGGCACGGTGACTCCTAACGTACTAAGCTTGGAGCTTTCTTGAAAACCTGCGCTCCTGTGCACCATAGACGCGTGTTTGCCGGGAGAGGAATAGGGACGCGTGTTCGGAAAATTCGTTCCTATTCGCTCTTTTTGGCTTGCAAAAAAAAAAGCACACAAAAAAAATAGAACAACCGCCTCGTTAACGCATGTGAAAGCACTCGAGCGGTCACATCAGCTTCTCTGCTGCCATTTGGTTCTTAACAGTAACAACGGAAACCCAAGTTCTCGGGCAACGATCAGAGTTGTCCTCCTTCCCAAGTCCTTCCTTTGTCTTGGCATCAATGCACCGAGCCACACGACCCGGACTGCAACTGCGACATGAGGTTTTCAGATTTGAGAGCACTTGACCCTCAGTGTGCAACAGCTTTCTGCGGTGCAACCTGCTGTGTTGGAGTTTAGATCCCCAGGGTAAGTGACCTTCCTCGCGATGTTTTCTTTGAAAAAGGTACCGCGCAGAAAAATAATCGTCAAATCCTTTATTCTGTCTTTTTTTTTTTTTTTCTTTTCTCTTGCCTGCTATAGGGATACGATAAACAACCGTCTCTGGAACAGATTCAGTTACTCACTCGAGTGAATGCTGGGTCAAAGAAGCATGAACCAAGGGGTGTCGATGAGGCTGGGCGACTCGTACAAAGGTCACTGTGATTCGCCATTGAGTACCTTTATTGCGGCCTTTCAACCAAAGAAACGCATCAAGCTTCAGATTCTTGAACTTGTGCTCTTCCGAAAAGTGGGACATCGGTGGTGATTGCGACCTTTGGCACATTCTCATGGTCATCTGCTGGTAGTTGCTCGATTGCAAATGTTGTACGGTGGACGCGAACGGATCGACGCGGTCTTTGAAAACGCTCCTTATAGAAACCTTTGCTGTCGATTTCTCACCCATCGTCGAAAGCACTCCATCATGAAAACGACGGATGTGAGCTTCAGTGATGAAATTTTAAATTTAAATGTGCTCCTGTGGAAAGAGGAAGTGTCCATTCTGGGCAGATTTCCGATACGGTCGGACCCAAATCTGTGAATTCAACTGAATAGGGGAGAGCCACTGGGTAAGGTGAGGCAAAATCGAGGAAAGTGCCCAACGCGGCACCGCCTCTGGAACCGAGTACGGTACCATCGTGGGAAGAGATACGATTGCGCAAGATTGGATAAGAGCGATCGGTACGATCCCTAGTAAGGTGTAAGACTTCTAGCTGTGCCGATGCTAGATAGCCTCAGAGACCTCAGCAAAAGGCGGACCGCGAACTGTTGAAAATGCGAGCTAATGTTCGAAATTCTGGTAAAAGAATTCGCTTTTGCTATGCTGCTCCAACGGATTCTCTGAAAGCCTCACGGGGAGGGAAAATTCTCTGGCACCAGAGCAAATGAGAGAAGATTGCAACAAAAGATCATCCTGGTGGTGCCTATGACAGCCGAAGAAAAGAACGAAGATGGAAATTTAGTGTAACCTTCGAATAGGAGTCTCACTCCCGAATCCCGTTAAAATGCATGGAGGCTGTGGACGGAGCTGATTGATTGGGAGATGAAATAATAAGGAAGGCCGGATGCAGTCGTCCCGATTCCTCCAATTACAGCGAAAAAATGCCCGCACGACTGCATTAAAATTTGATTAGTCATTGAGAGCTCTGACAAAAAAATGAGACTGGGAATGCAGGCATAGTTCTTGCTGAAAAGTTCAGTTGTCAGTGTGTAATTCCGAGCTCGTGGCTTTCATTAAAAATCGATGGATGCAGCCACCGCATTTCGAAAGTCGAAACTTTCGAGACGGCGTGAGGTTTTAATTGAAAATGTTAAAAGACGGGATCGGAAGTTCCCGTTGGCCTTGGCTGCCATTCTGATGGAAACTTTTCTTGAAAGATTTTCCCCGGGAAGACTACATTACTGCCACAGTGGCTTGAGAATTTTAAAAGCCAGCGAAGATGTGGAGGAAAATATGAAGGCGAGCGCGGGAAACTCACTCCGCCGGATCCGCTGACTGCTTTTCGGGGGGTGGGTGGGGGGGAATCCCCGCGCCGAAGAGAAACCTGTACACCAGAAGGGGAAAAAAAGGACTTCCGCGCTTCCATCCTACGAGGCTAAGAGTCCAAATCCAGATAAAGAAACGTTTGGACCTTTTCCCACCTTCCGCCATGACGAGAAGGTCTTTCCCCGAAATGGAAGCAGCGGCAGCAGGAATATCCCTCCACTAACTTCTTGATTATCATTCATTATCATTCATCCTGAGCTTCCGTTCTTCCAGCTGATGTTTATCTTCGGGATGGTTGAACATAAACGATCTTTTCTTGATTATCTGGAGGTGAGGAGGGCATGAAGAATATTCCCGACAGATGAGGAAACCTCAAGGTGATTTTAACAGCTTGAATTAAACATCACGCAATCCATGTTTTCCACAATTCCAAAAGAATTTTGTAATACGTGGAGCTTTGATTTCATCCACCCGTAAGCCTGGTTGAGCTCGTTATCCTGTATAGAGGACCACAAATTTCCATGTGGAAATTCAGCTGTCTTCGCACGATCATTTCGGACTCGTGTTTCTGAGCTCTGAGATATCTTTGCGTGTTTTCGTGAGCAGATATCGGTGAGGCCTTATGATTTCGTTTCCTGGTTACTGAAAGGCTTTTTTTTTCTTTTTGGTTGTAAATTCAGGAATGATGAGTTTTCGTCAAACTTATCATTCCCCAGCGAACCTATCATTCCTCGACCTTTTCAGCTCATTATGGGCTGGAGCATCGCGCAGCTGTTGCAGACTGAGGGCCTCGTCGTAATTAGTGTTCCATATCATTACCAAGATTCCGGAATCATCTTGCTGCACCCTTGAAAGCGCTCTGCCCGATTTCTGCGACGAGCAGCGAGCCCTCTTGACCTCTTGCCTACTTCTGAGGATCTTTTCCCTCTTGCGTCTGATCCGTAGCTTCTTGCAACTGCTCGAAACTTCTCAGCGGGGCTTTGGTGAATCGATCGTGAGAAAGCTGTGATCTCGCCGTACTTGCAAATGGCATGCTAGCCACGAAACCAAGTAAGCTTTCCAGAAAAATCTGCGTTTTTCCCTTTTTGGTTGTTTTTATTGCAGTGGGATGGATAACGGTCCTGAGTGAGAAATCGCTCTTCGCCATCGAGCTGTCGGGTCTTGTCCTCCCTGCCGCAGGCGCAAGCGCGCTCCCCCTTTGCCGCCGTACAGGTGTGACTGCCTGCTTCCTAGTTACATGCTCACGCAGGACAAACGGGCTGTGCGCAAACACGAAGAACACCAGCAATGAGGATACTTGTTCAGCCCTTCGGCGCTTCCGCGCGGATCGGAACTACGTGACACGGGCACAGGGATGTTCCTCAGATGAGGAAACCATGACACCCGAAAATGCAATCAGGTCACCTCCCCTTTCGGAAAGCGAGATTATGCTGATGTGCTGCTCGTTGTGACCTCCCTCAGTGGGTTAAACTGAACTCGTCACGGGAGTAGAAAGGCTTCTTACAGAGTGGTTTTCATTTATTCTTGTTTTTCTTGGTGGGGAACGTCGAGAACGGCAGTAAATGGCTTTGCCGGATCTCTGATCCGGTCACATGTTTCGTTCCTCACGTTCCCTTCATCCGAGGGCTAAAGAGGGAATGTTCTTCCTATGCGACCTTCCTTTCTTATCCTTTCGGTTAAACACCTCGGTTTCGGACCTTACCACAAGTGTATTCCCATTCCCTAACTTGGAGTATTTATTCATCTTTGCACGCTGTAAAAGTTCAATTAGCTGTATCAGCGGCACTTTTAACAGCCGTCCCCCTGCCTAAATCGAGCCTTTAAGATGAACTCTGCATACGATCGCTACGCTACTTTGAAAACCGCACGTACGTTTCCGCCCGTTATGGCTGCCCACTCTCCTGCTGCCATCTATTGAGATGCGAGGTAATTTTCAAAGCTCGCCAGAAAATTTACATGCGAGAAATTCCATGTGGAAAAAGTACAGGAAGAAGAACGGAGCGAGATTGCTGTCTCGAACGTGCATCTCTCAATGCACCATCGGAATAAGCAATAAACCGTTCAAAACAAGCGGGGCTAAGTAGCCAGAAATGTCCAAAAGCAATAAATCGTGTGCATTTCCTTTTCGTCCCACAAATACAGTAAGGAAACAAATCAGATCGAGAACAGTGCAAATAGATTCCCAAATTCGAATTCCTGCGATACGCATTCTATCCACCTCTTTTTCCTTCTTTTTTTTTTTTTTTCTCTTTTAGACGGCACAGGACTTCTTAAGACACATTTCTTTTGCTGTTGTCGATACGCAAACAAATTCAGCTCCAAACCCAAGTATATGGAAAATTACCTCTTTGTCTGCAATGTTGGAAGCATTGCAGTTCAGGTATGCGGAGTGGCCAATGTTCACTCTGAAATTCACTCTGGAATTGTTCTTGAAATGGACTTCAATCATCTGAGTAGAAAGCACACGACGAGTTATGTACTCAGCAACGCTTTTCTTGCTCGTTATCGTTCTAGGAACGTAATAGTTTTGGATCTCTGAAAATACAAATTCCAGTAAAGCTTTGACACTCCAGTCCTGAGGAGAAAACAACATGACTCAGCAAGTAAAGAGGCATCACGGGGAAACTAGGGCGTGCATGAGGTCATTAGGAAATCCGAAACTGATGGAAGGATTCCAGGACGAGGGAGGAATGCAACGTCCGAGAAGACCTCTGGAGGTCTCCGAAGTTTCCTCGTAGGTAAGTGTCATGCAGGCTCGTTAGGTGTGAACGAGAAGGTCGCAGGTCATTGCAAAAAGAGTTGCGCCGCGGGCTCCATGCTGGAAGACTGCAGTTTAAGCTCGAATCCCGAGTTTTCCGAGAGATGCACGGCTTTAATCGGTTCGAGCGCACCAGCCCGGGAAGTGTTCCTCTCTTACGGGTTGCCGAGGTCTTTGGCGGATTCATTGCCAAAATCAAATTCTCATTACTATTGATCTATTGCTTTACTTCCCCAGTTATTGCGACCGAGGGCGTGGTGCTTGCGAGGAAGCGCAAGGGGACCCCAAATGAGTGATTTGTTAAATACGGACTGGACCACCGACTTCGTGCTAAGTGGGCGGGAAAGATTTCTTGCCGAGTGGGCATCGACCTGACCTACATGTCCCTTTGAACATGCACACTGTTCCACAAATATTTCCGGAAAAAGATGGGATGCAGCTGGATGAGTATGGATTTTGTGAACGTCCCCCAAACTTCAGGTCTCAGCTGGAATCTCCTATTCTGACCTTAGGTGACTATGAGAGACGCACAGGATTCCGTCATTTGAGAGGACGGCGGAAGGCAGAGGGTTTTTTCGAGGCGACCGCCATGGGAGGTTTTGATGTTCCGACCACTCACGGTCTGTGCCACCCCGGATCCAAAGCCGTTGTCTTGCAATTAAGAACTCGTAATTTACGTGAGGTGGCCATGCAAAAACGAACGGGGGGTTCTTTTAGGGTTCTCCGTCGAATCGCATGGAACTCCGCTCTCTACATGTGAGCGATTTAACAACAGTTCTTTCATTTCGAGTTCTTTCTAAAGCATGCAGGGATTCCTATGGAGCGTACGCACCAGTTTCGGGAGAGGGAAGCGTTTCATTAGCAAAGAGTGATGACGGCGGATGAAGATGGGGGTCTCGTTTTCCCGGAACGAGAACTGGACGAATCGAAATTTCACTCCGCTGCAGATCTCCATCTGAGACCAGATTCATGGCCGATTCGGCAGTCGAGAATTAGGACAGTCCTTCTTAATGGAAGGGAGGAAAAGCTACTGCTGTTCCACTCGAGCTGATGTGAACGCCAATGCAAAGGATTCCTCAGGAATTCCTCGGAGATGAGATTTTATTACCTGGAGAGATGTTTTGCATTACTGTTCTTGAGACACACCATTCCTTAAGCTCCTGGAGAGCCTGCCTACCACTTATGGGGAAAAGTATTTTTCAATACAGCCATGAAGATTGCAGCAGCTGTCAGCAGAAGATGATAAATTGTTATCAATGCGAGTTGAAACGACGCAGGCACCCTTGAGATCTCACGATAGCTTGTAGCGGAGTAAGTTACTGCGGCTAAATTACAGTAATTGCGCTCCGTGGGGCTTGCGTAGATAGGGCACCTCAGCAGCACGTGTTTCCCAGATCAGAAAACACCAACTGACGAAAATATTCCTTGTTTATTTATTTCCCGGCATTTCGGGCGCCTCGCCTCGCGTTCCCGGGAACGCCGTCGGCTGCACCGCACGACGGTGCTGCGGGAGTCCAAAACACATCTTGTATACCCGTGCGTTCCACTTTCGTGACCCGATCTTCAAGCACCGCTCGCATCCTCCCTCCTCCCTGCTCCTCCGAATAATCACAGGGAGCCGCATTTCCGATTCAAACGCCAATACCTAAGATTGCGAGTCACGGAACCAAACCTGGCTGAACACACAGCGGACCCTTCTAGGAACTGTCTGGGCATAACTAGCCGAGGTCTTCAGTCGCGTCGCGAGCGGGATCTCCCGACAAACAAGGCTCGAGCGAGCTCTTCAGGACCACTCAAAGTTGAAATTCCTCCTTTGATCAGCCAGGCATTCCGCAAGCTTTCTCACGTACGCCGGACTCGCGGAAACTCCAAATGGTCGCTCTTAAGAAGGTTTCTTAATGTCTTTGAACGCTCGGTCCCGTCTGAGCGCGGGTGCGCCGTTCGCTTCCGGCATCCCGAGCGAGTGCGAAATTCAATGCTTTGCAAAATACTTCGAATGAGACTGATGACCGCCTTCTCCTTTGCGAGCTCCCGCTCGCTCGAGCGGATGCTGCGAGGAGGGACCTCTCCCGTTCCGCGGGCGACCACCCGCAAATGCCGTCGCTGAAGGCCCAGCACAGCGAGGGCGTTTTGGGTGGGTCGCCCCTTCTGACAACCCACGCCGACCACTCTGATCGCTCGCC
The DNA here is from genome assembly GCA_036172245.1 of Raillietiella orientalis. Classification (NCBI taxonomy): domain Eukaryota; kingdom Metazoa; phylum Arthropoda; class Ichthyostraca; order Raillietiellida; family Raillietiellidae; genus Raillietiella; species Raillietiella orientalis. Next base: position 6,438,482 of record JAYWIR010000002.1, on the reverse strand, counting down.
ACGATGGCTCTCCTGAGGAAGTGATTGCAAACGGACTCGCACGCCGCGATGTGGAAGCTGCGAGGAAGCGTCCTGGAAGAGACGAAGATGAGGAGGACTGATAGAGAAGGAAAATGACGTCATGCGTTTCCTCGTGCCTGCGTACGGGAAATGCTGTTATATTCCGTTTAACTTCGAATAGCACCAATATGCATCGCATAGCAGAAGTTTATCTAATTTAACAATTAATTGTTATTTAATCAGTTGCATTGAAATTAACTCCTAACATTTCAGAAAATATCTATAACTGCATCTTGAGAACAGAAGGTGACTTTAATTCGTACATACCATAAATTCATTGTGTATGAGTAGGTAATATGGTTATGGTAAGTAATCCTTACCATAACCATCCTAATAATATGGTATATTTGGTAAGGATGATTATGGTAGGGATGATTTTTCTTTCGAAAAATACATCGCGGAAGAAAAAAAAAAAAAGAAATCAAATGAAAAAGAAACGGTGGTTGTTATCTACAATTTTTAATCCACACACGTTCTATTTGATATGGAAGTAAACAGAAAAGTTCCCGGCTTCACTCCAAGGGGGAGTAGCAAAGACAACATGGCGGCAGCTCGCAGCGAAGGTGTGTGCCCTCTAGGTCCTGCATTATGGATGAGGACAAACCCAAATTATCCCGCACTTGAGTTTCTCATGAGCACTTGTTCCGTTTCAGGCGATATTTCTAAATAGCGATCGCTTGTAATATAAAACTCGAAGAAAATCGTTGCAGACTCAGCTTCACTGGAATTCATCTCGTTCGTGCGTTCGAGGATTTATGGAAAAAACGCAATTTCCTCGTAAATTGCAGGCGTAAGAGGATACGGTAGTCATCTTGAGGGGAAAAAAACCCTGCAGTCCGTACAGTGTACAGTTGATTATTTTCGTCAATCTCTTTCCTGTTTCGGGGAAATACCAAAGTACCTTTTTTTTTTTTTTCTCCAAGCTCATCACCTCACTCGAAGTCACGTCAGAGCGCATCGGCTGGGAGACGCTGCAGCATCGCCGCGCTTCCGACCTTCCGAAGTCGCTTCCGACTTACGCCACCTCTTGTTGGCGATGGCACACGTCTGATCGACCTTGTAGAAGATCCGTGCATGCGTAATCACGTGTTCCGCTTCCTTCGTCAAGCAAGCTGACGGCACAGAGGTTAGATAAAGTGCCTTGCCAGAGCCAAAAAAAAAGGACTGCTTGAACTGCGAAGGCGGCACTCAAGGTCGCGCCCTGAGACAGTTTCTAAGGAAACGCTCGTCCGATTGATCGCCGCTAGCTTTTCATCACCCCCATGACAGTGTGACGAGGCAGCCAGTGCTTTCACTTCGCAGCTCCTGGCAACACGGTTTGCAGGTCGACGGGGTCTTCTTCCGGAGGAAATATCCAGCACCTCCGAAGCCGTTCGAAATTTGGGTGGCACAATGCGGAAGAGGTCGCGGTGGATGTTCCACTGAGCGAAAAATCCACTGCCCAAAGAATATAAGAGCCCTCCACTTGTGCGTTCCTCTGCCGCCTGAGGAAGCACTGATTCCCGCGTTGCATAACCCCTGGGTTAGGCGAACGTAAAACAGAAACAGCAACAGTTTCAGCAAAGGCTGCTGTTGCTGAAGTTGTGCCCTCTCCCGTAGCACGGAGACCAAGGGTTCGATCCGCGTGAGGAATCGAATTTCCTCCTCCCGGATGAAGAGGAAGCCTGCTTCCAGGGTCACACGAGAGCAAGAGCCGAAACGCCCAGGCTGCAATGAACTCCACGAGATCAAGCTGGGTGCTGATGATGGCATGATGATGATTGCATGGCGATTACGTTTTCCTCCCGTTCGAACGTTCCGGGACGCCGTCCGGGACCAGTTCTTTCGGAAGAGCAGTTACACCCATAACATGCCTGACTGCTGTCCCTCTTTGAAGACAAAATCATCTCAGTGTTGCACGCGCTCAAAAACAAAAAAAGAGTCTTTGGATGAAGAAGAATTCGGTGGAGAAACGCGCTCGTAACCCGCTCGGAAAGCGAAAATCCTCTCGAACCGCCTCTGCCAGCATGCTGCACCATGATGTTTGCTTTACCTTCCCTCCCTCATGCAGCTCTTCGTCAACGTGCTGTGCCCCGAGCTAATTATCCGAATCTCATGATGACGCAAGACCTCCGCTCCAGCAAACGGGAACCACATTCTAGCAACGGATTCCTCCCAACATTCCTCCATTGGTGCGAGTGGATGCCTCAGATCATTTTGTCGCTGTCGATGATTCTGCCGCTGGCTGCGATGAATAAGCAGAGAAACCACGTAAAAGAACTCGAGGAGCCATCAGGCAAAACAGCCCAGTAGTGAAACCACGGTCGAGTGCCTTTCGCAGCAACACGAAACGCGACTCTCAAGAGTGGAAAAGTTCACAAACGGTTAAGTAAATTAATTAAACAGACTTCGGGCAAAGACGGGGCAGTCCCAGGGAGAAAAAGCAAAAGATACCTATTGATCAGGTCATCTATGCGCGGATGACTCCGCACTTGATGCACGCACGGGAAAAGGATTAATCCAAGCAGCAAAAGCTTAATCGCTGACTGACTCCTCCATCCCCGTGGTCTTCTGGGGATTCCTGACGGTCGCTTGTTTGTTTTGGTTCATCGTCTGCGGGCACTTGCATCCCGGCGTTCCGAGGTGCGAGCTGACAGTCTGCCCCCAAAACAACGGGTTTTGCTTTATTGGGCGGCGATGACACATTGCCACTCTTCCGGGTTCGCGGCTGGGAGGTATGGTCGGTGCTTGCGTGGTGGAAGAGCGTTGCTGGAATGCCAGGACTGGGGAAGTTCCGCATCGGTCCTCGTTTCTTTGACTCCTGTCGCTGTTTGCCAAAGCCCGTGCTGACGTGCTGTGAGCCTTTGTTTTCCTTTCTCTCCATTTTTTTTTTTTTTTTTTTTTAGCTCGACGCCATCTTACGTTTTTTTTTTCGCACGTGCGTTCCATGAGCTAACAAACCAGCGCAAACCAATTTCAGTCGATGCAAAGTATGCGTAGCGTGGGATTGCATCCGGACATGTGGACCGTGGACCGCCCAAACCGAAGCGCAAGTTACAAAGTAGGAAGTGGTAGAACTCGCGAGGATCCTGCAAGAGCTAAGGACATCTTCCACTCGCACTTCGACTTCAGGTTTCGGGCTCCAAATCAGATTCATGGTGTTTCCGTGATTGGTCTTCCTGTTCTCTAATTCTTCTTTCCTCCTCTGCCTTTGGCAATTTGTTTTTCGAGCTTGGGAAGCATTCTTTCTCATTCCTTCCGTAGTGTTTTTTATCCCGGAAACTTTGCTCATGAAACTTTTGACTTTTGTAATAAGTCTTTTAGATTTTATTGCTTACCTCTCTTTTAATTACCACTGCATCCTTTGTTTTGCTGCGAAACAGGAGTTGAGGGTGATACGAGCAAAGTCGAGCCAGGCACAGTTTGATGATTGTTTATTTACCAGGGTTCACTCTTCATCCTTGAGCGGCATTGCAAGGAGGCTTTACAGTGCACCCACGGGAAATAAAATCCACTCCAGACTCGATTCTTATTCCGTGTGCCCGAGGCTCGAAGCAACATGTTCCTGGATTCCGGGTGTTCTGCGCTCGACGCAAGTGCAACTCTTCTGAGGCCGACTCGCAGCGACGGAGGGAGCATGCAGGATGTTCCATGAATGGCAATCATTTGAGTGAGGCCAGAATTTTGTTCGACGCTCCATTCGTCGGATTCCTTGGAAACCGCTGCTTCTTTTGCTTGCATTCTGCTACGTGGCAGACATGAGCATTCGGACGCTGTACCACGTTCAGCAGCCATCATCTAGGCGTCGGAAGCAAATTCAAGACACGCCGATTCACCCTCCCGGCTCTGGGCTAGATAGAGATTTTGCGTAGCTGAAATTTCGTAATGTGGTCACTGTCCTCGCTTGGCAACGCTCGCAAGCCAGGATGCTGGAGCCTTGACTTCGTGGAACCTGAAGACTTCTCGCGGGAAAAATGCGAGAACGCAGCGAAGTTTTTCTCACTCATCGCTTGTTAGTATTCCTTTCTGTGGCACTCCGTACAAAGCAGTCCGTACAGCTGCCCGATCTCTCATCTTCTAGTAATGAAGAAGGGATCCTTTTTGAATCGGTGACTTGTGGTTCAAGGGATTACAAGAGACAGCAGCATTCCAGGTAGAGATGAAGTTCCGATCCGTATTGTTCTTCCGCGTCCGCACTGTACGGATTCGGATTCCACGTAGTTCGGAACGGTGCTCATCCTTACTAACACACTTCTCCCTGATGCGTGCAGAGTCACTCGGATGGTTTGCCTCCGGACCAAAGAAAACTGCATATTGAAACCGGTCAAACCCGACACTTTGTTTTTCCGAGTCACATCAGAAAACTCGCCATGAAGCAGCCATCACGATTTTGGAAGCGAAAGCGGTCACTGAAAGCATCTATAACTGAAACAATTTAAATGTACCTAACGGTTAATTAGATGCATGGATGGTCATTAGTGCTCAGAGGAAGGCGATGGCATCGCTCAAGGAAATCGCCCGAGCTGATCTCAAGGCAGGCAAAAGAGGGAAAGACTTGGAAGTTGGAAAGCCTTTCGGTTCCTTCATTTCTTAAAATTGAGTTTGAACTTCCTTTTAGAGCTGAGAAGAGTTCATCCCTAGCCTGCAATATGAGACATTAAATGGGACTTCACGTGCGTGGTCATCATTATTGTCATGTGAGATGCATGATTCATCTAATACCGCTTCCAATCAGACAATGAGGATTCTGTGCCGCGGAGAGCTATCCTAGCTCCCTTGGAACTATTCGTGTCATTTCGGATTTCCATCCGATTATTAACGGTTAATCTCATTGAACGAGTGCATCGAGTGGAGGGAACCATCTATTTCTTCCTTCTGCAGTGAAGCGAGTGCACAGCAAGAGAACGGGAATGAGCAAATGACTCGGCAAAACCAAATGAAACTTCATTGGATTCCAAGAACTTTGTGCACCAAGTTTTATTTCGATAACGAACGAACGTAGCCATGTGCAACATTGGCACACGTGTTTTTCTACAGTTGTCTTGGTGCGGCTTCATTTCTTCGGAACATCCACAAGGGAAGCAGTCGAGGATGTTTTCGTGTTGCACATTGCGATTACGGGACAACAGAACATTCCAATTTTCATGGAAGGCGACTAAAAAAAAAAAAAGGATTGCACCAATCCGAAAATCATGGCTCTTGGAGTGTCCTTCTATGACACTAGAAGGCAGCACAAGTTTCATGGAGTTTCATTTCTCGTGTCCAGACAGGCTCTGTTGTCTGCCATCCCGCCTCTTGCCTTTCTATATATGTAAAAGGTCAGGAGGTGAAATGAGGAAAGGGATGTTCACCACTGGCATTTTTTTCTGATACAGACTTGTGCTTCGTCCAGCGACTTTCCCTTGTTTACATCCGTACCAGCTCAGTCGAGAGATGCTAATGAATTGAAAGCTTCTAGAAAAATTCACAAGCGTATTCATGATGATAGGTCAAAACACAATGCATAGAAAAAATCGCAACAAAACAGAGAGTAACCTATTCGTTTAAGCTACCCTTATAAGTCTCTTTATAAGCCTATTCCACCAGACCATTATCCACTTGTATCCACTAACTCCCTAGATCTGTCAGCTCATTATCCATTCCTTTACCATGGATCGTCTCATCTCCTTATCTCCCCGGAAACCACCGTCCCAATCAAGTTCATCATGATCTAACCAAAAATTCGTACCCCACGCTCATTCACGGTGGAAGCGCGGCTGACCCCGTTGGGTTCTCTTCCGATCCAACCGAACGCAAGGACGGATTTTAAAGTACAGTCAACGTACAAATGATCGATAAAGATGATGCAGTGAAATGAAACGTCATCATTTGGAAAGACACGGAGGCGGCAACGGCGAAAACAACTGGTGCAAATTCCATCTCTTCCTGCACATGAAAGAACAGCCTCCTTACAAAGGTTGGAGCTAATCTTTTTCCACCACCACTCACGGGAGGACTTTTGATGAAAGAACATTCCCCCTCAGTGGCGCACCTTCCGGGAACTGAGGTCGGAATGCTACTGACCAGTTTGTTGGTCATCTTTCTCAGGGTAAAAGCGCAGGATGTGAGGAATACCGGAAAAGACCGAATTTGTTTTTTTGTTCTTCTTGAGACCTTGCGTGCCGCCTCTTCATGTCCAGTTAAGCTGGTGCCTTGCTTGCATGGAGAAATGGCTTGCAGACGAAAAATAGGGAATCGTCAGCATCATTGGCTCGGGAGCAGCTGGCCGTGGTGCAGAATGAAGGAATTAAGCAGGATGTTTCGGAATCTCTGCAGCTTGCTTTCACGAGCTACGGAAAGCAGGATGGGACTCTGTAGAATGAAAACAAGGAGTTCGCGCTGCTAAAGTTGAAGGAGCGATTGGAAGCCGCTCTGTCGTCGTGCCTGAAACTGCGGCCCAGTGGAACAGACTTCTGTAGGAAGCGCCGAAGCACTGAAGTTCACTGAACCAAAGCAAGCAGCATCCTGCTCGGCACAGGAATGATCTTTACTAAAGGTTGCATCACTCACTGTTCTCAGTTTCAAGGATGCTTTCAAGGATGCTACGCCGTCTCAGTCAATGTCTCAGTGAATCCAGAAATGCACTCGAAATGCTTGGGAATGAAATTTTTAGTTCAAACGCAAAAGAAGAGTCGAGTCGTGTCAAAAATGCCAAGTGATTTCCCACAACCAGAGCCTGAGGCATGCAACCGAAAGGCATCTTCACGGTGGACCGAGAGTGGAACGTGCACGATTTTTTTCTTTTTTTTTCATTTTCCTTTTCCGGAAGTACTCAGTTGATTCCATAAGCCCCGTAGAACGGGAACCTATCGACAGGCTCGGAGTTGATGTGTTTTCTCACCCCCCCAGGCCTTAGTAATCGTAGCGAATTAATAAAATCAATCGGTCAGGGTTCGAGTGGAGTTGCCTATTCACCTGCTGCGATTAACATTGCTTTCAACCAATCATAATTTCGCTCCCATTCAAGATGGCGTCGTGAAATTAAACGTCCATCTACCCGGAGACGGGGAGAAACGAGATCGAAATGAAATCCAGAAATCTATTGATCAGCAGCTTTTTGTCCCTTCTCGGTACTGTGTCAAAGTGGGAGAACATCTAAAGGATCGCCTGAAATCCCTCTACCGATCCTGGAACCGACAATCTTGCCATGTTCCAGTTCGCGGATTCTTAATTCTGAAATCGTCAAGCATCCTCTTTCGAATGGGGGGAGCCCATCCTTGCCCCGTCATCGCCTTGCATCCTGTCCGGAAAATCCACTATCGCGTAATCCACATCACGAAGGAAACAGACGCACATCAATGTGCGACGGAACAAACAGAACAGTCTGCCATGAACTGCTGAGGGCTACTGATCCAGGAGGTTCGGGTGGCTGGACCGGCTTCATACCAGGCTTTCAAGTTGAATCACCATGATATCCGACCCGGTCACCATGAATTGCCTAACAGCTCACTGCAGGCGTTTATCTCCTTGAAACCATGGACACGCGCTTTTGTCTCGGTTTGCTCGGAAAACTTTGTCTATGAAGCTTCTTGTACGACTGCATGCGCTTGGAGTTCAATCTCTGATCTGGAAGCGCTCATCAAAGAACACCAGAGGTAGCAAGCGATGCTCTGCAAGATGCTTCCACGTCAGCTCAACTTCGGTGGGCTAAACAAAGCAAAAAGGTGGTAAACGACACACTGGTCCGGTGCTCTTTTGTATTCAGTTCTCAAGCACCTCTAAGTTTCTATCGAATCAGAGCCGCTCTTGAGAACGGAACTCGTGAAAATTAGGTGTTTGCCGTCTTCGAGCACGAAGAGATGGAAATTTTGTGAACTGCTGCAGAACTCTTCAGTGCCTGGAGGGACGTGAATGCACAACCAAAGCCCTAGCTGTGCAGAGATAGGATAAACTTCTTCTATCTCCGAATGCAGGTATTTTGCGTTTCTCTTTTTCTCCAGATTGGTTGCCACCTTGGTTACACCTTTGCGCATCTTCTTGGACAGGAAGCCAGAAGTAAACCAAAACGGAATGCTGCTGGCACAGCCGCATAGAGGAAACAAATCTTAGACGTCGGATGAGATGAATTCGCCGTTGATCCGAAAAGTTTCCTGGTTCGAGAAAGCCTAACATTTCTTCTTCGGTACGGCAGAGATTCACTCGATGAGATGGAGTGTGCGTTATCTAAACCAAACAGCGCTTGGTGAGGCGATCTCAACAGCCCGGATGGGATGACCTCGGGTTTCTCAAAACGTGGTTGACCCTTCTGGTCCCGCAGCAAAACAATAAAGACCTCATTTTGGAAAACTCCATCCGCACATCTACAGTGAGAGCTTGTGGAGACAGCTGGTTGAAGGACCATCGCCTCCAAGAAAACTGTCAAAGGAAACGCTTCTGAGGTGGGATGTCTCTTAGGCGCCTCTGACAGATGTTCTTTGCGGGCTTGTTGGTGCACAGTCTCGTCCAGGTAGCTGCCTGCGACCGAACAGAATGTCCTCTGAGTGGATGTTTTCTTGCAGATGCAACGTTGGGCTCGTGGTCTTTGCGAACCCGAAGTTGATCATGGTCACGCAGGTCGTAGATCTCCTTCGGGGCATCGCTGCTGGCAGCAGCTGTCGCGCTCTGGACAGCCCTCAACAGTCGCCTGTCCATGAGACGGACGAGACGGACTTGGCGAAAACTAGCACTTGCTGCCGACGTCTCCGCGCGCGCGGCCCGCAGCTGACGAATCGAACCGAACGCCAACACGAGTTTGTGTTGGCGTTCGGTTAACCCGGATACACGCCCCGGACGGCTTGTATCCGGGTGAGCGACGTTTCTCCCAATTGCTGGTATCCCATCGTGAGATCCAGGATGAGCAATGAGGCGTCAGCCGGGACACTCCATTCACTTCACCTGAATCTTCCGGCACCGTCATCATTTTCCGTTTCTTTTACCCTTTGCATTGAAAGGTCCTGCTCTCATCTTCCTCTTCTTCCATTCTTCCTAGCAACATGTGTTTTCTTTTACACAGGACCCGCCTCCGAAATACATCTTTGCGAGGGTTTTTTTTTTTTGCAACTGTCTCGTGCTCTCGTCTCAGGAACTGAAGCGGCTCGAAGGAGAAGGACCAGGTAAGCTCTTGATTCGGAAAAAAAGTTCTTTTTGGTGGAAAGAAGCTGCCCTAACGACCGGAAATATCAAACATTTCCGCCAGAAAAGTTGCGGAACATTCCTGGAAAAGTGCTAAGGAAAGTGGCTGCTAACTTCTGATCGCAAATCAGAGATTGCGATCAGAAGCGCTCAGGGTCAGAGAGATGGGTGTCTCCTCTGGTAGTACAGGACACTCCTTGAAACTCCACACACCGGTGACGAAGACGAGCGCGTAGGTGCAGAGCCCCACGAGAGGCCGCCTCGGAAAACTCATGTCTCCCCTCGGGTGCACAGTCTGAGACCAAGGAGTCCTTCCCTGGCTCCGTCGCGTGCTCGAAACGAGCTTTGGAACGAGGAAGCTTTGAAATGTCGCTCACCCCTTCGCCGGGGTCAGCGGCAACGATGTTGGTCCCGAATTCTTGAGGACTGATACCATCCCGCCGCCTTCAGAATTCATCCAAAATTTCGCAGGGAAGAGGGGGGGGGGGGAAAGGAGGGACTAAACCAGCGAGCACACGCACGGACACTCTCGGAAGGGTTGACCATTCTGAGGAGTAGAAGCATGTCGCCCTCGTTGGGGGAAATGGTGCCTCTTCAGCGACAGCGGCTAAGCATCTTCCGTTCTCTTCGCTTCTGTTGCTCCGTTTATCTTCGCTTTCGTTGCTCCCTGCAGTTGCACTGTCGACGAGAAACTCTGCTTTCCTAGAATTCTGGAATCTTTTGCTGTCTGCTGGGAAGCTCTGGAAACGGCCAAGCGGCGTTTCCCAAAGGCAGCTGTTGACATCTGTGTGCTAAGGACACACTAAGAAAGAAAAAAATGGCCGATTTCAAATCAGCCCTGGTAAGCTTCCTTTTTCTCTCCCACTCTTGATCCTCGTGTTGCCTCCTTCCCGTTACAGCATGAGCATCTGATTTTTTTTTGTTGCTTTGTTTTTTTGCTAGGAAAAGAATTTGGGTAGATTTTCCGAGGATGAAGCAGTCGGCTTCCTTGGATGTGCTCTCTGCATTCGATCGAAACACTCCTCGCGCTCCCGTTATTAGGAGCGTCGCATCCCAGTTTATGAATTTGGAGTCGGTTCATGCGGCACTGGGCTCCACGGACACGCCATCGAGTAAAAAATCTCTCCCGAAAAAAAACCTTCTCCTTACAAGGATGCAGGGGTTGAACCAACGACATGTTCTTCTACTCTAGGGACTCAGCATCTAAGATCCAACAGAGAACCTAATAATTTCGTCTTCTTATTTTCCCTTTCCTTTTTTTTTTTTTTTTTTTCTTTTCATTCCTCTTTTCTTCCCCCTGTCACAGATGCCTGCCATTTTGAAAGGTGTTCCGGATTGCTGTCCTTCGCTCCTGACACCAGCATGCGTGCCAAGGGCGCATCTGCCGCACACGGGCGCAAAAGAGCGGTGACGCAATCATGGACTGGCGAGCCGCATGGGCGGCGGTCATCTTCGCGACTTCATGATGGAAAAATCCGACCACGAAGCAGTTCCGCGAGGCAGCAGCGGACAAACCCTCAGCTTCAAAGCAGGAGGAACAAAGCGATTTTCCGGTTTATGGGCTCATCGGAGGGTGGGAGAACCCGGATCTGTTTCAACCGGTTCGGAAGGAGGTGCGAGCAAACAGACTCCCGGTATGGAAAGCGAGGCGGCAATCTGGAGGAAGGAAAAAGCGTTGTCGGGCGTCGAGGAAGTTCTTGGTTCCATGAGCATCGCTTCCCTCGCCTCCCTTTCGCACGAGCAAGGGACAGTTTCCAGATAAGATGCAGACTCCGGAACGATTCCTCGCGGCAGACGAGCTCTCTCCGGAGAGCAGCCGGTCTTTGCAAACCTTCAGCGAAGTCTCGCAGCGCTTAATGAACGAGGACGTTCTTCCGCAGCAACGCCTGATTCGAAGCTGAGGGACTTTCAAGCGTCTTCCGGCGGACGCAGGAGCCCAAATGTGTTATGGCAGCAGTCATGCTCATGGCGATGCCGAATGGTGCTCCTTGCCATCGTACCGATCTCGCTCCTCCCATTTGGCTCCACATAGGAGGAGCAGGCGCGTCTGTTTCTGGCCGCGGAGGTGGTAAAACCGCAGCCAAGGAGTCGCGGGTGTCTTTCCGAGATGGAGCCACTGCCTTCTGGATGACCTACTTCGGGGATTGCTCTTTTGAGTTCAAAGTTCCTTGTCGTCGCTCTCAAAAATTGATTGGGCTCGTCCGGGATTTGAACCCGGGACCTCTCGCACCCTAAGCGAGAATCATACTCCTAGACCAACGAGCCTTGAGTTCAAAGCTGCATTTCGTCGCTTCGGGAATCGTAACGAATTTCGCTCCCCGGAAGACACGCGTTCCATCCTAAGTGACCCGCGTCGTTTTACCCCGTCGTTTTACCCCGTGTACTCGCTCCCCCGAGACACGAGTCACCTTCTTGGCTCCCATCCATAGCTCCTGGCTCCTGAACTTGTCTGGATTTCATCCGTTTGACACTTGGGCTACATCCCGTCTTCCCGATCTCATGGCGGCGATCAGCGGGCACTGCTGGGAGACAGCACCGATGTTCGTTATCTTTCTCAAGGTCATTCCAGATGTCCAGGATGGCCGACTAACGGTCTGTTCGTTCTGCAGCACGTATGTGTCACGCAAACGGAGTCATAACAGCGCTGACAGCACCTCATACTCTTCTTTGTGTCCTTCCCCGATGCAGACCGAAGGACGCCATCTTGATCCATTGACCAGTCACTTGTTTATTCATTTACTGTTCCTCCCTGACCAACTGCCACTCTGTCCCAATTTCCGCCGTTCCCACCGAGGCTCTCACCCTTTTTGTTTGGGCCGAAGTGTCTCCGAACCTTTCCGTTTCATCCTCCATTCATTTGTGTGGATAGATGGGTAGCCCCTTGTTTCATCTCCCGTAAAACGACCCGTTCCTTCGTGGTGAGTTCCCTCTTGTGAGGACGTTGCGAACCTTCTCTGAGGCATCCCGGAAAGTGCCTCATCAGCAACAGACCCCCGATGAACCCCATTCCTGTCAACAGCGACGGCCATCTGTTCCCCTTAGGATCGTTGAAAGCTGCAGAGCGGCGGGAACGCCTAAGCGAGCCGGGAGTCTTCACAAGTCTTCCAGACTCTGCTTCATTTCCTGGATTTTCAGAGTGATCCAAAGTCATCTTAAGACAGGTCATTTTTTTTTTCCCCTCCTCACAGAAATCGAATCTTTCTCGAAGGATAGCAGTAGTGCTGTTCAGAAGAGCTTCCTCCGCCTCCAGGATTCAAACTTAAAGACAATCTTTCCCATCTTTTATGCAATAGCCATCCCATCAGCTGAAGAACGGAGAACCGATAAAGAATTCGTGATGGAAATGCGGCAAGGCAAGCAGACCATAGGAACCCTCTTATCCCTTCTCGCGGCAAAGAAATCTATAATTTGCATCTGTTGGATGCAACTCTGTGATTAACGCCCATCGAGGATCGCATGATGCGACGAGACTGCTGCCGTTCACTTAATTAATTAGTGGTGTGCGCAGTTTCGAAGCGAGTGTTCTCCCAACCGAGGCACTTGGGTATCCACGAACTTCACGGGATGGTGAACGTGGGAAAAAGCCACCGTGCTGGTGGAGATGGCGGTGGTCGCAGGAGGACCACCACCACCGACGGTTTCCCACGTTTGTGTCCTTACCAGTTTCCTCGGTCGCACGGGACACGCCTGAAAGAATCGAAAACTCGAGCCCACCCGAACGAGCAGGCCTGCCGACCCCCAGTCGCGGCGACCTTGCCGGAGGACTCCGTACCCCAGCGAGGAATCCGAGAAAGCCGACAGCGTGACAATGAGTAAGGGAGCGGAGGGAGGAAGAACTCAAGTCTCAGAAAGGGAACGTCCTCCGGGGTTTTGGGCCACGCACCGTGCCTGTGCCAATTACGGGGGCTCCGGACGCAAACAGAGACAGCGAAGCGAAGGAAACGCTCTTGGAGGCTCCTAAATGTTAGCGGCCGCCGAAAACACGGCCATAGAAGCGCCGGCGTCGGTCGGGACAAGGTGCTCCCTCGGGACGAGGGATCCCAGTCTTTGCGTTGATGACGCCTCCGCTGCCCGACGTACGAGCGTCCCGCACTGCGGCATACCTGGACGAGGACTTCAAGGCGAAGCCGCCCCGAGGTGCTGCCTGCGTCCGCCGCACGAAGCACCTCGGAGATCAGTGATGCACGGAGACGCGCGCTTGCCTGGACCGGCTCGGCCGGAAGGACAAGGGGGAAGGGGAAGGAGAAAGCAAAAGGGAAAGCTCCACTCGCAGCTTCCGTCTCTGAACAGAAAGGATGCGTCTCCGTTTGGTGAGGAGAACTTGGATCGGGGGCAGCACTCTGCTTCTCCCAGTGAGCAAATCGCAACGCACAGCGGGCGGCGGGCACATCTCGTGCTGGGCGATTCTTCGCAGCCTCGGGCCTTCCGCCCTGCCCCGACGGACCGTCCATCCGACCTTCCCCTCAGGACCAGAAGGGACGCATCGGCGCGATGTTCTCCTGGGTCCAATCCCTGTGGCTGGCCAGAGCGGCTGAGACCCCATCGATGCGGGGGAGCAGAGAGTGAAGCGAGGCCACCGGGGTCCGGGAAAGGCGGCTGGGAGGACATGGGCTGTGTCCCGCGCGGTCTACCTCTTCCTGAGCGGCTATCGACCCTGCAGCGTGGTTGTGGCTTCTCCCGGGAGCACATGCGTGTGGAGGGCAGGGAGCGACGGGAAGAAGGATGGCGACAGCGGTTGCGCGTCTTCAAGGATTACCTTTGCTGTGCACCAAATGGACCCACGAGGAAAACACCGTGATCGTTATTATCTCTAACAGTACCAGATCATTTCCGGCGACGTTCCTCTTGCGCATAACTGCAAAAGATAAAGTTTTTTAAGAATCATGTGTCTCTTGGTCTTCCACTCTTCCCCCTTCCTCCTCCCCCTTACTCCTCCTTCTCATCTCCCTCCCCCTTTCTCTTCATCTTTGTCCACTTCCTCCTCTTTTCCTGCTCCACCTCTTTTTATTTCCCCCTCATCATCGGCTTTTTTCTCATCCACCTCCTCCGTTATTCCTCCTCCTTCCCTCCCTCTCGTTTATCCTCCTTCTCTCTCCCTCCTCTCTTCTCCCCACTTCCTTCTTCTTCTCCTCCTCCTCCTCAGTTTCCACTCTCTCCTTCCCTTTCACAAGTTTATCCCCCTCCTTCCTTTTTCCTCCTCCTTACTCCTTCCCTTCCTCTTTATTTTTCTCATCCTCCCGCCCAGTGATACCAAACTCTCGCGGGGGAGCCGCACAAAGGAGCCCTGACCTTGGAGTCCGGAGGGCAACGCCGGTGGTGCTGGGTGCTATCTTCGAGGAGAGAAGTCTCCGCATCTGCGACGCTCGCGCGGGAGGGAATGGCCTACCGATCGCCTGCTTCCCAATGCAGCCCTCCCTTCTCAGTGTCCCGCTGCGCCTGGGACCTACGGCGACAGCAGCGGCTCCCTGGAGGTCACGTTCGTGGCAATCTGGGAGCGCTCGCTCCCTGGTCACACCGATCCCTTGGGGGCTTGAAACTCAGCGATGCCCTCTCTTCTGACCTGGGCATGACCCTCGATCTCAAGGAAGTTCTCAGAAACGCGCTCTTTCCGCTGTTCCTTTTCCTGTTCTCCCGTCACGTTCAGTCTCCAATGCGAGCCGGAGCGACTGAGACCCGAAAGGGCAACAAAGACTCGCGGGCAGGGGAGCTTGCTAACCCGGTCAGCGAGCTCTGCTCCTTGAGAGCTCCATCTGTGCGATTGGGATCAAAGAAAGTGCATCCTCCCTCCGTTCTCCTCGAAGCGATATCCGCAGCAGCTCGGGTCATCAGCACCGATGGAGCGGCCTCTTCTCCAGGGAAGCCGGCCCTGCCCTCTGGGAATCCCCAGGGGCATAGGAAACATCCTTCGTCCCGATCTCCGTCCTTCCATGTGGGTCAAGACCTTCTCTCCGCACCCTAGCTGATTGTTGTTCATGGGTTCCGCCCCGGTCAACGACCACGGGATTCCTCGGGGGCCTGTCTGTGCCTTTCGGACTGTGAATAGGGAGAACCCCACCTCTCTCTCCGTGGGGAAAGTGGAGGGACGAGCGCGAAGGGAAGCTCACGTGGCCGAGAGGATCCACCCACGACGACGACGCTCTTTCCCTCACGGGGTGGGCGCGCTCCACCTAAGCCAGGAAGCAGCTGCCCTGAGGACATTCACCGCGCCTCTGGAAAGACGACGGAACGAGAGGAAGAGCAGCTTCGGAGGTTGCGCAGCTCCCAGGAGGGACCATGGTGCGGCGATCTCGGAGCTGACGCGAGGAGCGGAATGCCTGAGGCGACGGGAAGGCAGGTGGGTAAGGAGGAAACGGTCTCCCTGACGGCGGGGAGAGTGGGGCAGCAAGGGCAAACCCAGCGCTGGCGTCCTCAGCGGCTAGTTTCAGGAGCGCCGGAGCGGAATGGAGACTTCCGGTGTTTCTCCCTCATCCTTATCCCTACGAACTCGAAGGAGAGAGAGGAGACTTGGACGCGGAGCTTCTGCCATCTGAACTCGATCCAGGGAAGTTGCCGGTGAGCAGACGCTAGGGTAAGTGACCTTGAGCAGGATGCGTGGTGGCACCAGGAAGATCGCAGAGTCAGGAACGGAGAGCAGGAACTTCCTCGTGTGAAAAGGGGAACCATTTCATGCCTTGAGGGTGGATGTCCTCTGCCTCTCCCCTGGCTAGGAGAGGGACGGAAGAGGAGTGCCGACAGACTTAGTTGAGCCCCCCAAAAGGGTTGGAGGCGTGTGCAGACGCGAACCTTGAGACAGACACGGCAAAGGGCAAGAGCAGCGCTCCATCAACCCAAAGGTCCTCCGTCACTTCCTGCCCTGTTCCCGGGAGGATGCAGGTGCCTCAGGCGCCGCTCGAGCGAGCCGGGAAGGTGCGATAAACCGCCGGAGCACAGGAAGGCAGCATCCTCGCCGCGGCTGCTTCCAGGGGAGCTCGGAAGGCGGAAGAGAGGAGAGCAAAGTAGGAAGGAAAGAAGTGGAAAGAAGAAAAAAAGGGAAGGAGGTAGACAAGAGGGGAAGGAGAAGAACACGTTCTTCGAGGGTAGGACGAGAGAGGCAGGCGACAGACGGAATATCGTCCTTCCCTCTTCGGAAGGACGTGCTAAAGGCTCTCCGCCTACTGCAGCAGCTCTGGAAGGGCACATCGGCTTCTCGGCTCACGGGGGAATCTCGTGGCGAAGACTCTGCGGCAGCAGCCTCTGACGAATCCGCCTCTCTGAGTTATGGACGACCCCATCGCACGATCCGCTCACCTCTCCCTGTGGGGTTTATTCTCCCCAAGCTCAAGGGAGCAGGGATCCTTTGCAAATCCGGGAGAGGTCTGCGAAGGGGTGCGGAAGGTGCAGAGGTGAGCGTTCTTCTGCAGAACGGACGAGATCGGCACCCGGACCGCTCCTCAGAGTTCTTCCGAATGTCGCGAACGGGGGACCGCACGCTTTGGTTCCCGGAGGGGCACTATCTTGTCTCACGGCATCGCGATCGACACCACCTCAACAAGCCGGAAGCAGACGCCAGCTACAGGAGAGCGTACTGGAGCTGTCCGCTACTAGCGGGGGTCTTCTTGACGGTCAGAAACACCAACCCTTCCTTCGTGGGTTCGGCGACTTCGGGGACCGCGGCCCAGAAACAATTGATGGGGTCCATCTCGGAACCCTGGCTACCCGACCTCTAAGAGGGTCACCGTTCTCGTGTCACGGGGAAATCCCGCGCCGAATTGCAGAGGCACAGCCACCTCCTTCCTCCCTCGAATGATCTCCTCCCGCCCCTTCCTTTGAGTTTAGAGGGAAGTGCAGGCGGGTTCACTCATTCTTCTCCCTGAATCCCGTCGCGGGTCGTGTTGCCGTACCTCGAAGATGCTGCACTTCGTTACCTCCCCACGGCTACGCTTCCCGACAGAGACTCCAAGGCGACACTGTGGGACGATCCCCGGGGTCAGAACGCGTCTTTTCCACGACTCCTACACCTTCGCAACCGGCTGGTTCACTAGAAAATGGAGGAGAGATGTCCTCCTTCCACCTCGTCAGCCTGCCCGGGTTCCTATTTAGGAGCCCAGGAAAGCCAAGGGCTTAAGAGCACGCGAGAAGAACCAGAGCGAAGGGGTGCTGGAAAAGGGTGGAAGACAAGGTGGGCGGAAGGGAAAGGATTGGTCAATTCCGCCGCGGCAATCATCTTTGGGACATCTGGGGCTGGCAACAGGACGAAGCTTCCTTCTCCCAGACACGGGAAAAAGCTCAAGGATCTATACACCTTCCATTACTGCCCGCATCTGACCTTCCTCATTCCACCTTCCTCACTTCATCTCTCCTTCCTTGATTTTTCGTAGACGTTTCTCCCTTTTTCTCCGTCCCCTCATCCTCACCCTTTCAGAAATTTTAAGCTCCATCGAGAAAAAAGTGGAAGGGAGGTGGTCGAGAGAAGGAGGAAGAGGAAGAGAAGGAGAAAAGGATGTGGAAGAAAGGAGGAGAAGGAGGAGGAGGCAGAAGAAGAAGAAGAAGGGAAGAGTAAGAGGAGAAGGAGAAAGAGAGGTGGATAACAGGAGAAGGAGAAGAAGGGGAGGAGGAAATGGTGATGAGGAAAGCTCTGGAAACCCTTTTTAGCTACCCGAAGAACGGCAGTGTGACCTATCCTCGTTGACGTCGGAAGATTCATGAGAAGGAGGCCGCTCTTCTGCTGTCTGCACATGCCTCATGCTCTGACCGCATTGTGGCCCCATGTCCGAGGAGAAGAGGTTCCCAGTGCGCTGCCATTCCGTGATGCCGGAAGGACCTTCTCCTTGCGGTTGGCACCGCCGCCCTACGAGTACGTCAGTCCCCGGCAACGGAGCGCGCGACGGAGTCGAGCGAGGAAGGCAATGCCCTTCGTGCGCGAGCTGGGTCCTCCGTTCGAGCACGAAGGACAACCAGTCATTCCGCCATTAGCAGGAACGGAGTCCCACGGCCATTTTCAAGTTTGCCTTCAGTGATTTGGAAACAAGAAAATTCCTCGAGCAAGGAAAGCGAATATGAATTAGCCATTATGACTCCCGCTGGTATTACGTTCCGCCCATTTACCAGAAGATCGCTGGAGGAATGACTGAATGATGGTCTGACTAGCAGTGCAACTGTGAAGGGGATGCTTGGGCTGCTTTTTCAAATGAAAACGTCCTCACACAAAGGTTTGTTCCTCTACCCATCACAATAGTCGTTTAACAAAGTCCTTGTCCAATAAAAAGCGGATGCTTATCTTGTTATTAGTGAACAGAAACATCCCGAACATTGTCTCCATGCTCTGCGGAAACAACAGGGAAAAGATGAGCGTCATTATCATGTGATGTGTAATGGAAGTTGGTTCTTCAAGTACGTGATGAGGAACGAGAAGATGAAGAACTCGACACATGAATCCAAAACGGAAGATCTTTCTTACTCATTCCTGCCTCTCCGCATTCTTATGTGTACACACTACGCTAGCTGCCTTTTCCCTGTAGACTCTTTGTACGTGCAGGTTTTGCATGTACGCATGCATGCATGCATAAAAAACCGTGTGCAGCGACACGCGCGTTCTCGTCACTCGCAGATTATATGGGCAAGCTTTCGCAGATAGGCACATGAGTGCACATATCTGTGCAAGTATTCGCATCCTCTGTCTCAAAAAACTGCAGCACCATCAACACTGACTTAGGGGAGGATTCTTTGGGGTTGCTGGCGTGCAGTTGCTCCACGCTTCCATCGGTCAGGGTCATCTCGTTATCCCTGTGATTCTCTCGTCGTAGTGCAAGCGATTTGGTTGAATGGGAACCTCCCATTTATTTGCCGAAGCAGATGCTAGTGGACCACGAGACCTCAGCCCAAGCGAAAGGGGAGAAAAAAAAACACCGTGTCGCAAAACTGCACACAATGCAGCAGTTCGACTGCAAAAGCCTGGGTCATTCAAGAGAAAATTCATCGTCATCCCATCGACAGAAATAACACCAGCGGCATTGCAGCAGAGGTACTTGAGTTCGTACCAAACTTTCTCCACTCCAAGTACATGGTCTTCCAGGAAGAAGGACAGTCAGTACATGAGTTCATTCTTTTCTTGGATCTGTCGCCTCAATAATAGGGCAGGGCCGCAGAAGGGAAGGCAATCAAAGAGCAAAAAGAAGTCCAACGAATCCGAGAACGGAAGACAAATAGAATATCTTGGCGGATTCGAAACAAAATTTAGTCTTCGACTTTGAACATCTCTCTCGTATCAGGAGATTCAAAGAGCACGCACACAGATATAGATGGTTAGGTGTAAGTGATCGGAACTGTTGCTAAATCTCAATGCACTTTTACTGCGCAACACGATTTCGGTGCTTTTAACAAAATGCCTTTTCCTTCCCAGAAATTCGAGGATGCAGCACTAGGGATGAAGGTAAAATGATGGTGCATTTCTGTGCACAAGTTCTCCCCACACTTCCGTGGAAAGGAAGGTCTCCTTCGAATCCAACCGAAGAACTCAGCATGAAAGCAAGAAAACCTTCCTGAAATCTCTCAGACACCACTGAAAGTTCACACATTGATCCAGGATTGCAGACACTGAAAATGTTCAAGCAGTAAATGTTGATTCTTGAGTTTTTGCATAGCAGCTCGAGGAAGTTCAAACATCTGGTCCTTTGTCACAGAACATTTCTCTCTCTGTGCGAGGAAGGGACTGTTTGCCGAATCTTTGAACTACAAGGAATCCCTGGTTTCCTCCGCACCACATAAAGTTTAAACACATGTCTGGATTTCCTCGTGCATAACTAATCTTCAATTAAAATGCATGTCTGCTGCTTGAAATTTCTGGATACCGACTTTCATGTTCTTTAGATTCTTGCAATGGGTCAGTTTCTCTTTCGTGATCTCTACCTAACCTAACCTTCTGTGGTCAAGTTTGTGGTGTGAATGCACGCAGCTGTTATCCGTGAATCTGTGCAAACGAGCCCACCTGATGTTTACAGTGAGCTCGAGGCAGGTCTGCTCGGTGCCTCACACGTGACGATTTGGCCTTCTCGAAATCGAGAATTCCATCTTGGGTAGCTCGTTGCCTGGAGATGCATATGCTCCATCCTCCAAGAGACACTTAGGAAGGTACGCCCGCTACTAGAGAATCAATCTCGGAAGTATCTGGTTGCAACATCATCACAATGCAATCATCACACCCGTGGTGACTGAAAGCTTCGATTGCGGGCATCCTTTGAACCCCCCTTCGAATCCTTTGAATCCTACGCCGAGAGTCCCCAGGATATTGAAAATGGTGCCTTGGATTTTGAAGATTCTTACATCAACTTTTCTGTAAAGCAATGCCGGAAAATTCCTTTTACCAGAAAATTCTCTAATTCTATTAGAGTGATTTTTGGAACTGCATTCAAGAGCCCAAAACTCTGATAGTAGGCCAAAGTATGGGGTCGATTGGAAGTATTTGGTTACAAAGCCGATTTCGGTTTCTCTGGTGACTTGAACCATCGTTGCCTAGTCAACAGCGATAAGTTGCTTTCTCCCTCAGGGCAGACTGTGTTGAAAGTCCTGTGGTGCTGCTCTCTTTCGCACCGACGTCTAATGCAGTCATTCAGTGATGTCTACGGCTATCTTTTGTTTGACGAGGAAGGATGTCTCAAACAACTGTTCCTCTTTAGAGGAAATTTCAGTTGAATTTTCAGACCAATAAAGGATGTATCTTCGTCGCATCCGAAGACACACCCATCGGTCTGCTTTCCTTCCTTGGTTTTCGCAAAAGTACCAGCTTCCTTTTCGGAGAGTCCGTTGCTGCTGCTCAAGGCACTTGTGATGGAAGAATGAATGATTTACAAGAACCTCTTGCATTCGTCTCTCCCCGAAATGCAATAATCAGTATTATTTGTTGCATATGAATGCTAAACCATTTTCAGACGACTAATGGAGAAATCATCAAGATTGATGCATGTTTCAGCGAAGGAAGCTGCCTGAATTCGTTTACGGAATGTTCACAGGTGATGTCCTGGGCTGGAGATTGGGACACGGGCTGGTGAAGCCATCCTTCGCAGATTGAGTTGTTTATTTTGCAGCGCGTGAACTCTGCACTGCTGCTATAAATTATCTCCGAACATGACCGCACGGCCTGCATGATTAATAAGGTGGGTTAGCTTTTTGTGATTTGGCAAAAACTCTTTGTTCCTTCTTTGATTTCCTTGATTATGTGGGAGAGAGGGGGGGAAGGGAAAAAAAGGATATTCAGATGTGAGGGAGACCCATCTGCAAGAGAACGTCCAACTCGTTTTTCAAATTTGAAATGCGAAAAAAAAATTGCTTTTTTTTTTTTTTTTTGCATTTGCTTCATCTTCCGATCTAGCCTTTTGTTATACTACGGAAGCTGCTTCACACTTCGTTCTCAAAGGTAGCAGCCACATGAGCTCTCATGAAAGAAGCAGAAAAGGATCATTAACGCATACCAACGAACGGGTTGCCGAAGGGTGTGTGGCACGATGTGGAAAAGAATGACTTTTATCGATGCAAGCGTGGACAAGAAAATCCATAGAACAGCCATAAATCTGAAATAATGGTTGATTTGAGATTTATGATTTTCGAAAATCCGCATCGCGAAACCATGACAACAGCATCTCCGAATAATTTGTAGATCGGATTCTTACTGAATCTGAATGTGATTTCTCTTCACGAGTGAGACATTAATTTTTGAACGGCTCGAAGATTTTATTTGTGGGAACCAAACGGGTCATCAGGACAGTTTTCTTTGTCTTCTTTCTGTTTGCTGATGACTGAAGCCGTAAAATCTCCCCTGTCGCGTTTGATGACGACAGAAGAAGCAAATGAAATTTGAAATGCATCCCTGGATGCTTCCATTTCTCGCTTTCTTGGAGGGTAGTGTAGAGCAAGAACCGAATTTCATAAGATCTAATGCACTTTCGCAATTTTTCCAGCTTCCCTGAAAGGAACCGGATATTTTTTAATGGTCATACGGCACACAGGATCCAAAAAGAGAAAGCCTTGAGGATTTGCGAGCGGTGGAAAGGCATATTTTAAATAAGCAGGAATTGGAAGATAGACCTCCGTACCTCTGCCGCATAGTGTGGATGTGGAACCGGAAGTAATGTACTGCGGACAGCTTGATCTACTACTTGAGCTCCAGAAACGATAAATTAATCACACAATGAAGCGTTATTTCTTTTTTCTTTTTTACTGAAATTTGTGGACAGGGCCGAGATCACTAGATCAGATCAAATATCCCGTCTGTCCTGAACCTCTCTCTCGGCATCTCTTTCCTCTTCTTTCCAAGGTTGCGAGGAACGACTGCTGGAGACCGTAGAAGCATTCCAGAAGCCATTCCAAGGAAAAAATCTGATCGTTCCCATATTCTTTTTTCTCTTCCCTCTCCCTCGAGCCCCGGTCGCTTGAAATTTCAAAATGTAGACAGGAGCAACCTCAATTCGCATCAGACAAACAGCAGAACCCAAAGTGCATTCTTATCCAGTGCTCCTTTTTAACTTTTTTCTTTCTTGCCGAGTCGATATCCCGTGTGCGGCGCCCGAATTGAACGAGGAAGGGAAGGAGAAGAAAAAACGAAAACAAAGAAAAAGAAAGAAAGGAAAAAAAAAATTAAGGAATTCTTCTGAAGAAAGGAGCTCTCCCGATCACGTGAAGTCCAGACTCCCCTCCGAAAGCAGAGAAGCCACAGAAATACCCTCCTCCTCTCAGCGACTGGATTGACAAAGGATAGAAGGTTGTATCCAAACTGATGGCTACTTCATTTCCATGTCCGCCCGCAGATGGATGTCATCCGAGGATTCTGATCGATGACGGCACTTGTGCCTGAAAACTGCTTCGATACGCACCAGCCGAGATGCCTGCAAAGGACAGCAGCAGCACCGCGGCAGTCCGAAGACGAGTTCATGCGTTTCGGGAAGCGGAAGTTTTCTGGTACACTCTGACGCGGGCTCGAGCAAGTTGTTCCGCATCTGGATAGCCCGGGACCGTGACAAGAACCGTCGGTGGGCTCTCTGACTCTCAGCAGTCACGTGCGCTCTCCCCATGCGCTGAATGCGAAGTCAGCCCCAAGCAAGACGAAAGCGCGCGAAATCCTTCTCAGAGCGTCCCGTTTTCATCCAGTCGGACTCTCGGGACGCCGTGAAATTCCGGGCTCGCAGCACGCCTTTCCGGTTGTGCGGAGGGTGCCTTCGAAAGATGACCCGGGTGAAGAAGGAGAGAGCACGTGTTGTGTCGACCGCGTACCAGCTGAGGTCGCAAGCTCCCAGAAGCTCCTAGCTCGCGACCTTCGTCACCACCACGGATCATAAAATCGCCATTTCCGGGCATATTAATGCACCACGTTGCGTCATTTATCCCGGCTGACGCGCGCGCGATGCCCATCGCGCCCGCATGAAACATGGAAAGTCGTTTCGAGCGCATCTCTCCAGGCCGAGAGAAGGAGATGAGGAAGTGATTAATGTGGCCTCGCCCTGGAATCCACGCCGTTCTACATTTCCGTAGACAGAAAAACGTCGGGGAGGAGGGGGTCGGTGTATGCAGCGTTACTCACAATGCTTCTCACGGTTCCGGATCGGAGAAAAATGGTCTTCCGCTCTCGCGGACGGGAATCCTCAACGATGGTGTAGCGTGCTTCCGCCAAAGCATTCCGAGGCACTCTCGGGTTTTTCCCGTGGGAGTGATGGGAGGACGCGCAGAAAGGGAGCTCTCTCGCTTGGTCCGAGCGGAGTCGTGCCCACTTTCCAAACCACTCGCTTTCCCACCCCGCCCACCACCCCCCTTTTTTTCTTGCTTTTTCCGCTCGACGAAAGTGCAGGTGGCGTGCACAGCGGCGGCACCCGTCTTCTGTGCCACAGTTGCCAATGGAGCACCGAGGTCGGGCGGACGCTGATGGGGGTTCAAGAACGAGCTGCTCCAGAAGGCTGCGGACGCGGGAACGAGCCCCGGGACGATCGGTACTTCTTCCTTCTTCGTCTCGTTGCAGCCAGCAGCCAGCCGTTGAGGCAACGTCCGGCTGCCTTCGTGACGTCATCACAGGGTCCACCGCCAAGCACACGCGAATCCCCGCGCCGTCCGATTCCCCCTCAACAGACTCAACCCTCCCCTCCTCCACACATCAGAAGCACTCTGGAAAGACGAGTCACCCAAGGGCATACGAGTGGACAGAGGGACCGGGCTCGGACGGAAGGCGTTCTGCCACAGACGCCGCAGAACGGTGAGGGCGCTTTCCCTGCTTTCCCTTTCCCTTTCCCTTGTCCCGAGAATCTTTCTCTCTCTCTCTCTCCAGCGCAGCAAGAGGCAGGAATGCGGGCTTCAAACGGCAAAATGCTTACGTTTCGAAAATGCCCAAGACCAATGATGGAGCTCCAGGGAGATGGATGGCATTGGACCAGGATGCAGTGTTATCGCCAAGGCTTATTTTCAGGACTGACTTTTTGCGAGTCTCCGGACAGTGCGAGGTGCGGCACTCGGTGCAGATGCTGCTGCCGAAAGTACCGAATAGAATGTGCGGCGTATCCGAGGAGGTGTCACATGAAGAGAACGGAGCGTCAGTTACTTCCGAGAAACTCTCGACGCCGGCTGCTCCCGAGCGCGAACGGGGGGGATGATCTCGGTGAGTTGCAATGCCAGTCTCACTCCTTCCGGTTCGCGTCTCTGGCGAAATCTGAACAGAACACTCATCTCACCTTCAAGGCGAGGGTTTCCTCTTCGCGCCTGCCACTTCGCCAAGGAAGGCCAGGGGGATCCACGCACGGCTTCACGCAGAGGTCCGCACCGGGCGATTCGTCACACGAGGGGCATATCCGGCCTGGCACATGCCGTCACGGCGCCGTGAGAATGCGGCTTCCACCGACTCTGCCTCGCGACGGATGTGAGACTGGCTGGCTGCTCCCGAAGCTGGGGAGAAACCACGAATGGACGACGGCGCATCGCATGCGCTCGCATCCCCGGTCAGCTCCTCTTTTCCGCGGAGCTCTAGACGTCTTCGGGAGGCAGTGCGGGCATGGCCCGGCAACAAATTCATCAAAGATAATTAGAACCAGTTCCGGAATTCAATTAATGGCCTTTACGTAATCCTCGCTCTTCTCCTTACCCGCCCCTCCCCTCCCTCCTTCCCGTTCCTCCGCTGCTATCTTGCTCCCTGATCTCGTCTCGTCCGCGGAGAGCTTTTCTTTTTTTTTCACAAGTTCCCGCCTTGGATTTTCATTATACAAATTAGCGGGTTCCGTGGAGTCTGCGAAGTTGCTGCTAGTCATCCCCCGACGACGAATCTCTCGATGCGGTCTCATATTTCGCTCTAGATTCATTTCCAGTCTTCCACCGCTCCGTCCTCCACACAAGAAGCCGGGGCGATCAATAGATGCTGAGATGACAACTTGTGTCGCTCTCCTTTGGAGGAGCACGTTCTTCCTTCCCGGCATGCGGAATCCGCGCGTCGAGGAAGCGGACCAGAGAGTTTCCAATCCGCATCGACTCGGTCCAGCCTCCCCGCAGCTCGGCGAGAGAGTTGGTGGACAACGGAGCCGCCCTTCGCTCCCTGGCCAACAGCCGCTGCCGCCCAATAAACGATCCAATCAACCTGGACCCCCCCCTAAGAACTTGCTGCCCTTCCTCTTCTCCTCCGCGTCTGGAAACTTTGACGTTCCCCGCAAACTGAAAACATGAGCTGGAGAATCCAGGAAGGCCACCTTCCTAGAACCTCCAATCCCTGTTTTCAGTGTCCTATTCCAGATTCCTTGAGGATGCAGAATTCAGTTTTTGCTGACTCTTTGCTCACATCGGCCATCATCGTCTGACACCAATTCTGTTGGTGCACGATAAAGAAGTCACGCCTGTGGTTCCCCTTTGCGTCAAATGCTTTGCAGGAATCATGAGGCTTGGGTGCCTCTCGTTCCAGAACTGCATCACGAGCCAACTCTTCCAGCTACATCGCACACCTCGAAACACCACTCCAGCGCAGACGTGCCTGTTGACTGTTGCAGAGCGCATGGCCACATCGAACTCCTGCGATCCCAGTTCATCACGTTCTACGGCAGGTGTTTCCCAGGGAAAGGCTCCGTTCGTCGAAAGAAAGGTGACCATCCCTGAGGGGATGTGCTGCCGTTTCCTGAACTGGGGCTTCCAACGCAATCAGCTCCGGCACCTTCCTTTCCCCGGGAGAGCTGCATTTCGGAATCGTTCCAGGAGCGGGACGACCGAGTCCTTCTTGCCCCTGCTGCTTTTGGACTGCGGTGCCCTCCCTCGGCGAACTGAGGCCGAGGCTTCCCTTCAGCGCTACTGTCCCAGGAGGATACGCCGCCAGCGACCTGCTGCGACGATTCTTCGCGCCCGACGGACTCTCGGCAGGCCACCGTGCCGGCAAGAGATGCTGCATCCTCCACATGCCGAAGTCTCGGGAGCAGCAAAGAGAGGCCTCCAGAGCAGCAGCCTCCTTCACGAGGGAGAACCTGGAAGGCGACCTCACTCGGACGAAGATGTCCATTCGGCGATTACCGGCGCCCAGCGCTGGTTCGCAGCGGGAAGAAGTGGCCGAAGCCAAAGACTCTTCTTGTCCACACTCCCTCCTTTGCTTGCTTGCCGACTGTCCCTATCGCAGCCTCTCCGGAGAGTTGTAGAGCGACCGACTTGCGCGTTTGTGCTCCCTCCTTCTTCTTGGTTTCCCTTGGCAACCGCGATCCCAACTTGTTTGTCGTTTCTGAAGAAACGCCCCGGAGTGACTAGTCGGAAAAATCCCCCGGCAGCTTTGGACCGTTTCTTATCTCACGCCGAACAGTTCCGTTCGGGTTCCGCATCCTCGACACGCCGAAAGGAGGAGCTGCCGTTTGAAGCACGACCGCGGACCGTGCGTGCACTCGAAGAAGCACGGCGTGACCGTGCCGACGACTCGTGCAGTACCTCGCGGGAGCGACGTGTCTGGACCGCAGGATCTAAAGGACTTCTTCCGCAGTCCATTCCGGAAGGCGCCTCCGATGCAAAGAGCTAAATGCGACCCTACTCCTTGATGAGTGCACTTACGGGGCAGATAAGCGGAATGGCAGACAGCAGCAGACCTCTCGATCATCTGTTGCTGCTTGCAAAAGAAATTTCCAAGGCCGATCGCTCCCAGTGAATTCTGAGCGTCTCCTGATAACGCTGGCAGATGGCTGGAGCTCGAGTGAATGTGATGGTGGACTAGAGATTTGCTCTTTCTAGCCGCAGGTTTGGTTGGCTTTTCTTTTTCAACTTTTTCTTTTTTTTAACCTTGCCCGCCCCGAAAACTGGCAACCCTACTTTCATCCCGGAAGTTCGAAGCACGAGAAGCAGGGAGTGTTTCCTCTTCTCTCCCGTCCTGCGTCATCTCCTGTGAAAATAATCTGAGTTGAGACTCTGTGCCGAGTCCCAAGGAGCCGCTTGACCAACAGTTTCTTGGTACTGTGCTGAAGATGACGGGAAGTGAAGAGCAAGTGCTGCTTCTCGTAATTCGAACTTCCGGGTTGGTTGCAGCGTTGCCAGTTTTCGGGGCGGGAGAGATTCAAAAAAAAAAAAGTGAACCGAACCTGCGTCTAGAAAGGGCAAGCCGCTTCCACCACCACGTCCACCGGCGTTCCAACCGCCTGCCGCTTCCGGCATCGACGCGAGGTCGCCGATGCTCAAATTGCCTCCAGCTTCACCTGTAGTCATGGTTGACGTAAGCACCCCGGGGTGTGTTCGCAGCTTGCGCCGGGTTACCGACGCTCCTTTCTGGGAAATTCTTCCCGGATGGAGGATGTCTCAGCGCGGGAATCACGGTTGCCAACGCACCTGCGCGTCCATCCATGCCTCACGCTGCAAATCCCCTCTACCGGCGGGCTGCGAAGGCATCGCATCTCCTTCAGCTGGTTGGTGACATTGTGGATCCCCTGCCCTCCTCTTTTATCTTTCCTGCATTCGTATCCCTTCCCTCTCCGCTAAGCTGGGTTCGTGCTGATTGGAAAGCAATGACGAATTCGTCACCCCTCTTTCGCTTCTGTTAGAAGTCATCACTTTTGGGGGAGCGTCGCGGACCCCTGCTAGTTAGCAGCTGTTCCGAAGCTAAAGAACCAACTCTGCTCTTAAACGCTCGTCTGTCGGAACTGCCTGGAGATGTAAAGCCATAGCAACTGACGTCAAAGGAGCGAAAAATTCGAAATTTTCTGGAGGGTGTGGGAGTTCGTTCCCTCGATTCCCGTCTGCATTTTCCAATTAGCTCCCTCAGAGGAAGGAGAGAGAAAGGGTCGTCTTCCCGTTCTGCGGGGACCCCTTTAGGTGCTATCTGCCTTCGGGAGAGTTTCGACGGAGCACAGGTTCCCACTCGAAGGAAGAGGTAGTCGTCAGACGTCATCAAGCGGGGCTTGGAACCCTCGCGAGCTCGAAACGATGGTGCTCCGGGAACATTGTGGAAGGATTCAAGGGGGAAACACATACACACACACACACCGAACTACCACTCCGCTTTTGAGGCAAAAAATTACCATGGTGATCCGAGAATTAAAAGACGGTTTATTGATTGATTCCCTTTCTCATGCACGCCTGGTTCCAGACAATCCGCTCCCTCCCGCGATCGGTTTGCGTCTTAAATGTGGAGGCTGTTTTCGAAAAGAGGAAAATTATTTGCTGTCAACGTGTCCACCGTCTGCGGTTGCGTTTATCGATCAAACTCCCGGCCCGAACCTTCCCGATGCAGCTTTCATCACGAGCCCGGAAGAAGGTGTGCTCTCTCGAATGGTAGGGTCATGTGCAGGGGGAGGAGGCAGAGCCTTTTCCGGCGACTTCGGAGAACCCCGTAAGCACGAGAATGGGGCCACCGAAGGACAGGGCCAGCGAACGAGCGGAGATGAGATGATGGAGGAGCGCTTTCTGGACATCGGTTCCCAGGAAACGGCCGTGGTTTCTCTTCCCCTTTCGTTGCTCCGTGGGTTCTGTTGAGAACGCTCGGTCCATTGCCTGTCGCGTTCCTCACCCGACCCACTGCGCTGTGCACCACCTTATCTTTCCTCGTCCTCCCAAGTCGCCTGCTCCAGTGCCTCGGAGTGCAGTGCCACCCAGTGGCTGGGTGCACCGCTCTCGCACCGTCCTTCCAGCCTCGTCCGCCTTTCGAAGGGGGCACTCCCTGTGGTGTAGCCACTCCTTGCCGGAGGCAGGAGGAACGACCTTCTTCCCTCCCTTGAGACAGGCGCGAGAACGGCACGCGGTGATAAGGGCACTCGGGGTCGCTTCTTGTGCGCTGCTTCCATTCAGCTTCCAAGGTCCTCGGGAGTAGATCCCAACTCCTTCGGGAGCCGCAGAATTTTCGGGAGCCTCCGGCTCTTTCGCTGCGGATTGCCGTGCGCTTCCGGGACCGATGACGAGGTCACGTGACCGGAGCACTCGCTGATCCTTCGAGAAACTAGAACGGGAAGCTGCCACCCGACCGCTCAGCAGTCTGTGGGACCGGGTCGGATCCGTTCCTGCAACGCCGATTTTCCGGCTTTCCCCCATCGTGACCTTTCGAGGGCGTTGTCTCTTGGATGTCTCTTAGTTGCGAGGCCTGACTCATTTACGGAGGATCCACAGAACCGCTTCCGAATTGTCCTCCTCCTCTCCTCCACTTCGTGCGCGGTTATCAGGGTGCGGCGGCTCAGAGATGAGCCTTCCTCGACCTTCAAAGGAAGAAGACGTGCCCTTCCCGCAGGGTTCTTCCAAAGACGAAAGGAGGACAATGGGGAGGTTTAAGGTTCTCTTCATTTTCTTTCCAACGCGGCTCCTTCCATTCATCTTCCTCGTAGGAGCAGGGATCGATTTTTGCCTTCTTCCGTTTTTTTATGCTCCAAGAGCTTCCTCATGTGCTCGTCTCATTCTCAGCAGCCTCTGCGTGCTTGCAATCACCCTCCCATAAGCCAGACGGATGAGGATTGCTCTTTAATTGTGGAGTTGTTCTTGGACGGAAGATGATTGGAACCTGCTGGCTTCTGCCTTCCTGTGTTGCTCCTCCCTCGACTTTTTGGGATGCTGCCCCAGGTCTCGTCGAAAATGAGCGTCTTTTTGTGCTCGCTAGTGGCAGCGGAAGCTGCTCCGTTCTGCGAAAATGCCTATCCCTGGATTACTTCGGGATGCCGGATGCTGGGATCCGGATCGGTGCCTCGCTAATTGGCGCCCCCGTCTTGCGGCAGAGAGTGGGGCGGATTCTGGAATGCATTCCATCTCACAGAGGACCCTGTTCCACAATAGTGGAACCTCATTTCCTACTTTGCAGGCGCCAGAAACCAGAGTGCCACCTGCCCGCGTCGGCGGTGGCTGTGTGGTCTCTGCGCATCGCGGGTTCGAATCCACACGTGAAGAATCCCTGCCGAGAATGACGGGGTGTGTCGGGGGGGAGAAGGAGGGTGTCGCGTTCCCTCATCCCTGCAGGATGACGCTGGTTGGCTCACGGGCTCCAGGTGTGGCAGCGCTGGTGGAAGCCAGATGCTGCTCTTGACTGGAACTGGGAGTCGACCTCCGGGATTATTTCAAAAACCAAGGAGCGTAGGTTCCCATCGGCTTGCGAAAAGAGTCACATCATGGAGCTGGTCGATACTCCTCTCGGGGGGGGTCTCCTTTCCAAGTGTCAGAAGTGCACTGCTCCTTTTGAGGTGCGGTCCTTCGGTGAAATTGGAAAGCGTCCCTTCGGGGTTCCTTTCAGATGAAGAAATGAGGAGCGGATACTTTCCAGTTTCCCTTGGAGAAGAAATAAGGAGTAGCCTCCTCCGGAAGCACCCTTCCGGAGAGAATGAAGAAGAAGTTTTACTTTAGGGTTATCTTCGGAGACAACCGAAGGTTCCCTCCCAAGAGCGAGAGGAACAAACTCCTTCTTCTGGAACCTTCCTAGATTCCATAGGGTAGTCCCTCTGGCGTTGCCCCCTACCTGGAGGAGTGAACCGAACGCCAGCTCCCACCTCTGTGTTCCGTGAGGACACACACTCTGGCACAGCTGGAGGTCACGAGAATTCTTAGATCCAGTGTTTCAGCCGACGGGTCTGCACCCTTCAGGGAAAAACACATACACACGGAAACTTCTATTTTGGAATATAGCAACCCTGTTTTGGCAATGTCGACCTTTATTCTTCGCCGTTCGGGCGCGCTCCTGCATCACGCTGGAAGTTCTTTAGAGTACCCTGCACTCGGATGTCCACCAGGGAGGGAAGGGGGTCGCTCACATGGAGGTCGCCGCAGCCCAGCTTCCAAGTAGAAAAGAGCCGATTTTCGTTTTCGTAGGTCCTGTCCAGGAAGACAAGGGGCCTGAAGCCGGATGGAAACACGAAGCAGCGAGCCCACAACCCCGGAGCAGCGAGTTCGAGGGCATCGGCCTTTTCTTACCCGGGACAACAGCGTGCGCTGGTCCGTGTGAGCCGAACCAATCGAGATGGCTCGGTGGCGAGGGAAACACCATTAAACGGAAAGGAGGGCGCAATGCGGGGAGGCAGTTATTGGAATTAACGGCAACCACGCAATAGAGGACGCTCCTGATGGGTCTGGAGTGAGGACTTCCGTGTTGGAAGTAATAAAAAGGGAATCGCCCACTGGCTCCGCAATTCGCAGAGAAGTGCGAACGGTAGCGGAAAGGAACGCATGCATTGTGGGGAGCGGAGAGTCGTCCCCTCGTGGAAGGAAGCAGGGCCGACCGTTCGGGGGAAGCGCGCAAGCCGTCCGAGGTCACTCCTTGGTGTGCGCCGCAGGGAGCGGTGGGAGCAGCCCTTCCTTGAAGCCAAAAGGCTGCGTCGGCTCTCGGAAGGAAGAAAAACCAGCTCTCTTCAGGTAGCGTGCCAAGCCGCGAGACGCAGCAGGAAGGCTTCCGGAGCATCCATCTCATGAAGAGGCTATCGGCGTGAAGGTCATTGAATGGATCCGCGTCTGCGAAGAGGAAGAACCCGGCAGCGATCCGGAGTGGCTCGAGGATTCTCCCAAAGGACCCAGTCCGAACGCTTGGGTCCTCGAAGGATGAAATTTTTCAGCCAGGTTCCATCCGAATGGAGAATTGGCCACCTCGATCCGGATTGACCTTGGCCCACCTTCACTTTGCCGGAATCTCCGCATCAGGGTTTCCCACACGGTCACGCTGGGACACCACTTAAAGAGGAAAACAAGCGGACAACCTGGCAGCGCCGTTCCCGAAACGAAGACGGGAAGAGGGTTTTTTTGGAGAGGAGAGTTCACCGACACACAGGTACGTTCCTGGGCAGTCCGCAATGAGAAGGAAGGAGGCGAGGAAGAAATGGATAAATAAAACAAAAGTAGGGACAGGGGTCTCTGACACCAGCTGTTCCTTCATTCCTGGAAGCGGCGCTGAACGTCCTGCTCCAGATGGATCACCTCGCAGCCGTTCCCACGGAGGAAACTGCTGTGCCGGTGGCCACCGCCCTTGGCTGCGACCGAGGCCCCAGCACATGGAGGGCCGTCACGGTGGCGAGGACGAGGCAGGCTGCTGCTACTCCCACGCGCGAAGAATCGCCGAAGCCAATCCTTGATCGTGCTCTCAGGGCTCAGGAAATCTCCGGACGAACTTCCGGAAGCACAGAAGCAGGCGTAGGAACCGTTCGATAGTCCTGCACCTGGAATGGTTCGAGGATGCCCCGGGAAACGAGGCGTCGGGAACCCCTGCGCAGAAGAAGCATCGGCAGCACAGCACGAACGCCAGAGTGTCGACATCCCAAAGGAGAGACCATCGGTTCTTCAGGGAGCAGGAACCACGGTCAAGTAGTCGCTCCACCGGAGGAGTTCCCTTCACCTGCAGTGGCGACGTCGGCGCCACCAGCTCGTTCGTCCTCCAGCCATCCGGGAGCTCGGTCGCTCCTGCAATGCTGAGCGGGAGCGACTGCCACCCTGCCGCTGGCGTGTCAGTGCCATCGCTTGCCCTGAGGGCGAAGGGCACCGCAGACGAGGGACGTGAAGACCATCTGGGACCACTTCGTCCGGTCCCGAAAAACTTCTCTTGGAGGGTGAAGGAGGAGAGCGAGTTCTCTCGGACGCCCTCCCAGGGCAGCGGTCTTGTGTTTCCGCCGCCTGCAGGCGTTCCCGTCTCGTAGGTCGGCTGGAGTTCGGCGAAGCGGAAAGAGTTCACCGAATATCTGTCCTTGCTGTGGTCCCCGAGGCAGCTCGACGTGACCGTAAGAGACAGATGAGCAGAGTGAGAAATTTCGCACGTGGAGATGACGGAGACCAATCCAGGAAGTCTGAGAAGAAGAAAGAAAAAATCATTAAAAGGGAATGGGATGCACAGCCCTCTGAGAAGAGCTGCGTCTTCCATTCAGGATGCGCCGGAGGGGTAGGAGGAATGTTGATAGCACGAACAAATGGCAGCAGTTAAGCAAATCTTCCCTGCATTGTTCCCGAGGAAACTCCACAAAAACCCTCCCCGACACCAGGAGTGAGATTCCGAATCTTTCCAGATCACAACTCATTAAGGCAGGGTGTTAAAAAGCGGAAGATTGATGTCGATGGGAAGACCGAAGATCTGGGAGACCGGCAAGTCGGGTCGAACGTTCCAGCACCGACGCCTCTTTGCTGGAGACCGGCACGTCATCTTGGCTGGAGAAATCTCCACTTTTTGAGTTGGCCTGCGCCGGATGGAAAGGGACGAGGCGGAAGGAACGATGCATCATCGAGACGGCACGGTCGCCGAGGCTCTCCGCTCCGCCTCCTGCAGGCCGTTTCCTCTCAACTGAGATCTCACAAGAGCGTCCCGGAGGACGCGCTTCCTCTTGACCCGGCCTCGAGCGGGTTGTTTCTGAGAACCGCCGGTCGGCGATGGGCCCATTCGCGGGAATCCCTGAGAATTCGATTTTGCTCTGCGTATGGGGAGCTTCCCCGTCGATCGGAATTGTTCCCGGGGGATAGAGGAACTGCGGTTCCCTCCTCGCGAGGGGACGTGCAGCGAGCCTGCTCTTCGCAAGGCGGACGGCGATGCGTTTCGCAGAGGTAGAGGACGTGCTCTTCACCACCGCTCTTTATAGAGGACGAAGGCAGTCGTCGAAGATGTCCGTTCCGGCTACTGCGTTGCGGCGTCTTCGTAGCCCCAGCTTAGATTCCAGGCAGGAAGGGAGGAGGAGGGAATGGGGGGGGGTAAGTGAGCAGTAAAGGTTTTTCTTTCCCGTTTGGTCATGAGCAAAAGGAGCAGCGAAACACTGCTGCCTCCCTGAACCAGCATCTTCGAGCCCCCTTGAGTAGAGGGGACCTGCGGCATCTGCGAATGTGACTCCCATCATCTCCATTGAAGTTCACCCTCTTCTAGGATACCTCGTGGTGTCCATCATCCATCTAATTTCCGCCTCAGGAAAGGCATACGGAGCGGCGGTGAGGGGTTTTTCCCTTGGAAACGGGATGAGGTAGACGCAACCGATTTCCATGGTGAGGCGCATGGGTTACTTCGAAAAAAGCGTGCAGCAATCCGATACGAAAATCATTTTAGTGAGGGCGGATTTCCTAGGAAGCTTTCAGAGTAGCTCAGTTTTTTTTTTTTTTCGGAACCAATCCTTGGGGAAACGAACTACGGTCTGGATGCACCTAGCCGACAGCTCCAGAATCCCTCGACTGGATGCCAATCGGACAGCTCCATTTCAGAAACAGAAAAGATCAGCCGGCTGACCGTTCCCGTGCCGAATGAGACTTACGAGGAATGTATGATAAGGGAGCAAATGTTGTGCCACGTTAGTGGACCGGCGTGAAGATGCGTCCCGCTGCCGGTTTACTCCGGCGTTCCTGATCGCAGGGTTTCATTTCCCTGGAAGCAAACACGCAAGAAGGAGCGAGATTGGCGAAACGAAATTAACCGGGTACGGAAACTGACCTCAGAAACGTTTTTTTTCGAGCGACCAGGTTTGATGACTCCGGGCCAAACCGTGCTGAAGAAGCCGAATTTTCCTGCAAGAGGAGAATTAGGACACTCGTACGCGAGGAAACGAAACCGAAAGTCGACGTCACGTTGCGGACCAGGATAAAGGATCGCACGTGGTAAGCTCTTCCGTGGATGGTGTGCAACATTCTACGCAATGAACTCATCCATCCCCCCTCCCCTTCCTTCCCCAAGGAAAAAGAAGCTGTTGCTCTGGGACTTCAGTCATCCGGCTTACTGAATCAAGAAGGCAGCACTTCTTTTTGCTTATTGCATTCGTCCGAAGCACCCAAAATGAGAACACCAAAGTGGCTGCAAGAAGTGGCTGCTGAAATTGAGGTCTCTGTTTAGCTCGAAGTGTCGCGACGAGCTGAGGCACTTTCACGGTCAGTCACGAGGAGTGCAAGAAAAGGGCTTGGACCCTAAGCAAATAGCTCGTTAGCCTCAGCAGCAAATAAGCAAGATTCCCTCACCTCCTTTACCAACAACAAGTACGAAATGTGTTGCTGTTGCTTCTCCCAGTTTTATTTCTGGTCTTAGGATGCCCTGTGTTTTCGTTCTTTCAGTACTTAAAGCATCGCTTTTTCGGAAGCTTCCTAAGTGGTTGTGCCCGTCATTCACGTCTTGTAGTTACCAATCTTCTATTGGCTTTTTTCGCTCCTGTCTGGATGCATTCCACAGGCAAATTATCCCTGATCCCACAAATGTTGCTTTCTAGATGTGTCTTATGCATGGTCAGTTCACCCCTTTACTGTTAACACTGCTTCTTGCTTCGGGTTCGTCTTTCAATTCTGGTTTGATCTCCTACCATTCTTCAAGAGCTTCTGAACGGTTATTCATAGTCATTCAAACTCCGAGCACACCATGCAATAGCTTGGACAAGACACAAAGCAGAGACCAAATTGGAAAGGATTTTTCGAGTCGCCGCTGGCATTTGAAAGGACGGAGGGGGGGGGGGGAGAAGAGAGGGAGGAAAGTAGAAACCTCTTGGAATGGAAATGCAAAAACAGCTCGAAGCCTTTTCCCTACTGCTCGAGCCCTGACTATCTCAGCTGCGGCCTCTGTACATTTGGAGAACGTTTGGTTGGCAGGAGCAGGTGAAAAATTTCGTGCTTCCTCAATCCGAATTCTGTTCGCATCGATCCATTTGCCTTGGCTCGTTGCTTTCGACGTGCATTCTGCAGAGAGTGGTATTTTTCTCTCAGGTGTCTTTTCCACCCCCGTAAGCGATGTCTGCGAGACACAGCTTCGCGGAATATGAGCTGCCTTTCACAAGACAGTCTCCTTTTCTGGTTATCCAACGTAAGACACCCTGATCGCTCTTCATCCTTTTTTTGGTTACTTAATTTAGACGGACGTCTCTGAAATTCTCTAAGTAGTTCGCTGCGTTTGGCACTACGAACGGATATCCGTTGCTCCGAGAAAACTTTGTAGCCACTTTACACATGAGCACATCTCCCGACGAAGGCCAAAAAAAAAATCTCTTCCGAGGAACGAGCTACAGCGGTGCACTTAACAAAAGAGGAGAAATTAGCAAAGCTGAAACCGTTTGCTAGTAAATGGAGCCGCTGGAATTTCACAGAAAGATCTTCCGTACTCATAATGGGGATTATCTCGAGAACCACGTGATGAGCGAAGTATTTTCTTTTTCCTTTAAGGTTCAAGGAGCCGGTGAGACGTCGGCTACCAAAACGACATGCGTACGCTGATTCTCAAAATCAAAGAAATTGAATTAGATCTGCAAAATTGTCCGAAAATTGAAAGAGTCCGTTTCATCATGGAAGGCACACGAGCGTGGTTCCAACATCGACCTCGCACCGAAACGGCCTCCTGTCGCATAAGCCACTCACCTATTTAGGAAGAGCTTGGCGCCCCATTCAGATGGTGTTCTGTATGAGCGCGGAGGCAAAAGTGTTTTCTTTATGTTTTCTCACCTGGACACGTCCTCTCTCTTATGGATCTGTGCTGTTAACTGCAGCTCTGTTTCCACACATGAAAGAAACCATGGTCGCCGACCAGTAGAGAGGAAGCTCTTTCGCACGACGGTGCCCATCGGTGGATAGACTGCAGGGCAGCTGACCGACACGGTGATTCCAAGTGAGCAGGTACAAACCCTACTTCCCACTGGGAGCACGCATCATTCTCAGTGAGCCCAAACCTCATGTCTCATTTGTTTGTTCCATCAGTCAGCTGCGTCTACTGACGAACCCTTGTGATTTACCTATTTAAAGCGCGTGACCACCTAATAAGCTTAAATCAGGATAGTCGACTTGACCTCCCACGCTGTGTCGGTCCCTTTGTCTATTTTCACTCGCTTTAAAAGTTCAAGAGCACTTCTAGTTGATGGAGATAATTCCTGGATTCAGCAACTATCGATCCTTGATTGCATCCCGTCCCAAGGAAGTAACCCAAGGAGATACAAATTATGCACACGAACACTAATCTCGAAATCGACAAATCTCTAATTGCTAACCATTTATGAAGATCAAATTATTATGCTTTCCTTCTGGATCATTTGCGGGAGAAATCTGAAAATCACGCTTCCATTAGGAACCCCGCAGTCCCCCACAATTCCTGCTCGTGAACTGGCGGCATTCAAGCATGAACGGGCATTTTCGGTGACACTGTCTTCTGGCTCTTCCATCGCAAGCTTACGGCACTCGACCTGCGAATTCCCGATTTTGTACCCACGCGTTTTCTCTGTGCATTCCCAACACTGCGTTTCCGGAAATATTTCTTGCATCACGCATTCCAAGATCTCAGGATTCTCTGCAAGCATCGTTGCTGCCCCACCACTTTGAAAGAGCAGTCACCGGCGTACGTGTTTGGCGTACACATTACTTCAGCGTTGTTCTCTGGATGTGGCTGACTGCACCCAGTAAACGACAGCCGTCGTTCCGTCTCGCGATGGCTTGACGAGCTCAAAACAGAGGTCCCTTTACGCATAAGATAAACTCTGATCTCTTGAGATGGGCAGCACAGAACATACCATCAACTAGACCGAAGAGGATCGAAACGGACGAAAGGAAACAGAAGGTGATAACAGGATGGGGAGCCTCAGAATTGATGCCTGCCTGACCTCTTGCCGCCGATGGATTTTTGACCCGATGGCTCGCCCTAGATGAGAAAGTACATCAGCTTTTGCATACCTTAGATTCGATTTCAGAATTCTTAATGTTTACTTCCCTAGAAAAAAGGAAAAAAACAAAAACAAAAAAAGGGGTGGGACACTAAATGCCCCTTTATTCTGGCAACAGTGGTTTTATTTTGGTTTAATGTGCACTGCAGATTACAGCGTAAGCAAAACGGTAACACTAGAAGAAAAAAAGGCCTCGGCTTCGTGAAAGAACCTTATTTTAAAAGCCGATCGTCTTCAGCTCCGTCATCTAAACATCTGAACAAGTTACTTTCCACTGTTTTTCTTTGTCATCTGAAAATAGGAAAGGACCTAAAGGCCAGAGGGAAAAAGACCTAAGTACCAAAGAGGAAAGGATCTAAGGACCTAAAAGGAAAAAGGACTTACAGGAAACTGATCCAAAGGTACGCTGCTTTGATGATTTGGAGCTGACGGATTTCGCGTTTCCTACTCGTATCTCTTTTCCTTCCAGCAGTACTGAATTGAATGGGATCCCTCCAAGAGTTGGACCCCGTCCACGTCCTGTCCAAGAAATCTTTATGGTTCTCTGGTTCATGCATGATCCAGACTGTATATAATGAGAGCACACTGTGCAGCACCTACTGAGCTGATCTGAACCAAAGCGCACACTCAAGTATTACATGCACCTTCATCTGTGGAGGTTTTCCAAGATGAATGTTGAAACGAAAAATCTTCTAAAGAACCGAGATGCAGAGCTTTATCACTACATGTGATTCGGGCCACTAGATCGTTTCAAAAAAAAAAAAAAGTTCTTGATAATCGAAGACATGGAAATAATACATTTCAGGATTTACAATATAAACTGTATTACCTACCATCAGATCTTATCTCGATAAGTGCTCGAACGGTTCGATGCACATCTTTGAAATTGTTCGGAGCCACCCATGAATACCTAAATTAATCTGGAATTTGAAGCATTGGTTTTTTCAGTCCATAAAATTCAGAGTGTTCCTAATTCTAAAAACCCCTATGAAAGTTAAAGATGTGCATCGAAAAGTATCTCTGTACCATCATTCATTATGTATGAAGAGTTTTCTCTTTTTTTGTACTTTGGGTACGTAGGAAATGCATCATGAGAGCGAATGCCGCGAATCCCGAATGGCCAGGATACTCGGTTTTTTTTGTCAATGATCAGAAAAATACATAAACCGTGACTACAAATTAATGCCATTGCTTGTTTCTGGGATGCTCTTATTCTCCATCTTTCATGATTCATAAATCTAGGCATGTTGGCAGGCAAAAAGCGGAGAGTGCAATCCTTGGACTTATTATTCATAGTCTGAGGAACCGGAAGAGAGTTCTTTTATGGAAGCAGCCAAGCATTCATTTTCCTCATTTTTCTTATGGAAAAATAATTAAGTCGTCCCTCAATTAAAGTGGGGCTTGGGCTTTTGGTCGTCGGAAAGGCACGACAAAAACGAGACAAGGACATGAGCTCGAATTTGCTTCCCAGAAAACGCATTTTTGAAATGGTTTGCTCCCTCCTTGAGACTTGCTCTCAAGTACCAACGGAGCGGTCTCTATGAAAGAGATTTGTTAGACGGCTGGAACCTTCTCAGCTTGCGGGCTTGAGGATGGGTGCCATTCGCCTCCACATCGGAGCTCCAACTTTCCTTCGAAACTCCCAACAGGAACGCGGAAACTTTAGAACGAACGGTCTTTCTTTGTGGCACGGAGCTTATAGAACACACTGCAATCTTGAGGACCCCAATCGGCCACTTGTGAGGATAAGAGATTTTGCTCCACGCAGTTCCGTCGGGCAGCGAATGAACTTGCACGGTCTCCCAAACCTGGAACATGATGAGATCCTTCAGGTCCTAGTCAGTGACCTCGCATGAGTTCCGAGAATTAACCAAGTTGACACCAAGCGTGCGCCTTCACGAAGAGCAATCAGCACGTCGGGCTGGCATGGGAAACACCGCCATGGGAGAGGAGAATGAGAAAACACTTTGGATGCAAAGGTGGTCCGAGGAACGCGGATGGAAACACAATAGAAAGGTCTCCGTTTCGTATCGGCGCATCTTCAACTGGAGCACGGGGCTAGCAACCCAAACACGAACAGGAAGCGCCGTCGAACACAGAAAGAGTGCCACAAGATCCAACATCTGCACAGCGCTTTTCACATCGGTTGGATTCTGTCGCCGAATTCTCTGTATAGCGTCCATGCGCCCAAGTCAAATAAGCAACACTTATTTCATTCAGACTGCTCAGAGTCAGGATGTATGGGCGAGGTATAAAAAATGCCATGCTATTTTTATCCGGATTTCAGTTTCATGGGAGGTCGCATAAGCTGGTATTAAAGAGATACGCAAATTTTTTGATGAACGGAAATCTTGCGATGATGAATTGCAGCCGCATGAGACGATGACACATGAGACTTTTTGTAGATCCCCTCTGCCATCACGGTATGAATCTGCAGCCATGGATTCACTTTGAGTATGCAAGAGCAAGGAACCCCTGTTTCATGGCTGGGTCGTTCCTGCAATCCTTTCTGTGTCAGCAAGCCAGTCTGTTAGGATACGTTCCGTAGTCCGGTAGGAAACATTAAAAACTGTCGGAATAGGAAAAAAAAAAAGGCTTCATTTCCTCGTGGAAACCCATCATCCATTTCCAAGGTATTTCGGTCGAAGGACTTGAAAAGCTCTACAGTCTCATCCTTTGCTTAATGGAATCCAGATACTCCTCTGTAGCGTAGGAATCAGAAGTTTCACCCTGTTCCAGAACTTCCTTGCTCCACCTGATACAGGTTTCCA
Organism: Raillietiella orientalis; assembly: GCA_036172245.1. Classification (NCBI taxonomy): domain Eukaryota; kingdom Metazoa; phylum Arthropoda; class Ichthyostraca; order Raillietiellida; family Raillietiellidae; genus Raillietiella; species Raillietiella orientalis. Next base: position 6,397,549 of record JAYWIR010000002.1, on the reverse strand, counting down.
CAGAGCACAGAACTTCCAATAGACTGTGGTCCTTCCACTTATTTGGATTGGGTTTTTGTAAACGTGTGAAAATTTGCAACGACTCTCAGCAAACTAAGAGCCGTTTATACTTTTGTAAACTTAGTTTATAGTTTTGAAAAAGAAAAAGAAAAAAGCTTATTCTGTTAGCTTCTTGTGATGCGAGCCTTTTAAATTGTTTCCTGTTTTACTTGAGTTCATTTCGGTCACTTTACACTTACCTTATATACTACTGTCTAAGGCATGATTAGTATTGGTAGCTCCTCCTACTCAAGAGTTGTTCGTTCTAGCTGATATTTTCGCACTTTGAAGGAAAATTCACAATCGGGTCTTTCCCTGACCGGAAACATGTTGGCGCACGCATCTGTTACATAGTATTTATGTATTCGGATCTTTTCAATTCAATGCATGTTTTCCATTGTCTCAATATGGAGCATCCAAATACATGTCAAATGTTTGTTATCCACCACCGCAGCAGAAGCGTGACATTGCCTTCAACGTTTACGATAGTCACTCGGGAAGTTTTGCCACATTTTTTTCGTTCTCAACCATTCACCATCGCAAAGAACAAATCTGCACGATCTTCGCAAGTTTCGTGCAAGAATAATAGCCTACCTTACTTTCAAGCAACTGCTTTTGCTTCTCTGGGTCCATTTTTTCGGCAGCTCTCCTCGACTTGGGAACTAGCGTCGGAATTTGTGGTTAAAGCCGCGTTCTTGCCTTCCTTTCCAACCTCGTTGTCGTTTCCCAGCTCCCGTCCAAGAATGGCGTTCTTCACTGCACCCACTTCCCAACCACGTAATTATAGAACGAGGCTGTTTCTAGTCATCGCAGATTCTGCTAGCATCCAGCAGCAGTGTTCTTCCTGTGGGTCTTCTGTTCTGATTTCAGCTGTTGCGGAACGCTGCCAACACGTTTGTATATCCCAGTTGCTGAACCACTGCCTTCGCTGGCCCCCAGCTGCAGTGATCCCTCCTGTGAGTGACACATAGGCATCTCTGATGCAGACAGAGAACAGGAAGTTTCTTGGAACCAATTCTCATCAGCATGGTCTTGAGCTCTCGTCATCTCAGCAAACTCGTAGTATATATCTTCCCACGTTCCCCAAAGATGAAAGAGGGTGGTGGGCTGCGAACCCTGCAACCTATGGGAATGCAAAATGAAGGGGAAAACGAATCTTCCAGCACCCAAACTTCATTTCTATAAGCAGATCTGACTGTTGCCAGGCTGCAGTGCTGAAGGAATGCATCTGTGCGTCTGTTTTCTAGAACCATTTTTCTCCAATTTCGTGAAATATAATACTGTTTTCAACCAGAAAAAGAACTGGAAGAAAAGCATTGCTAAATCCCAATTCTTCAGGAAGACAGACATTTATCTGCTTGGCTGGATGTTACGAAACATCCAGCGAAAGATGGTTTCAGAAAATTCAATTATGATGAGTGACAAAAAAAAAAAAAAAATGGAAAATGAGATTTCATCTCTCTTCATGGCAATCCAAATTGCAATGGAAGAAAATAGAAATAGTGTCAGCCGAGTAGACAGTACGAATGGAAAACTTCAGAGTGGGGACAACATGCTCTTGCAACTTTAGAAGATTACGCAGCTGCCCCTCAGAATGAAAAGTTGGTTCAGTGAAAAAAGAGTACATATTCCATACATGATCGCCAGTTCTTAGGAGATATTGAAATCTCACGAGAATTAGCAGCCGAAGAATTCAGCTACTCAGTGAGATTACAAAGGAAGGAAAGGTCGTTTCAAAGGCAGAGAAGAACACAATATTATTGCATTGTGTTTGCGCATCCGTGGATACCATTTCAGTACTAAAAGACCTTTGGCAGACACCACCTTGTGCATTGTTCACTCATTTGATTTCGAATCTAAAGAGGAGGCAACGATCTTTTCACAAGCTGCACTCTTGCGCTTCACGTGGTCGGCATAATCATCTGATCGGTACCTCTCCGCCTGGCTATGCCAGGCATTCATTCAGGAACGACAAACAAGTTGGGAACGCGGTTGTCAAGGGAAACCAAGAAGCAGGAGGGAGCACAAACGCGCAAGTCGGTCGCTCTACAACTCTCCGGAGAGGCTGCGATAGGGACAGTCGGCAAGCAGGCAAAGGAGGGAGTGTGGACAAGAAGAGTCTTTGGCCTCGACCACTTCTTCCCGCTGCGAACCAGCGCTGGGCGCCGGTGATCGCCGAATGGACATCTTCGTCCGAGTGAGGTCGCCTTCCAGGTTCTCCCTCGTGAAGGAGGCTGCTGCTCTGGAGGCCTCTCTTTGCTGCTCCCGAGACTTCGGCATGTGGAGGATGCAGCATCTCTTGCCGGCACGGTGGCCTGCCGAGAGTCCGTCGGGCGCGAAGAATCGTCGCAGCAGGTCGCTGGCGGCGTATCCTCCTGGGACAGTAGCGCTGAAGGGAAGCCTCGGCCTCAGTTCGCCGAGGGAGGGCACCGCAGTCCAAAAGCAGCAGGGGCAAGAAGGACTCGGTCGTCCCGCTCCTGGAACGATTCCGAGATGCAGCTCTCCCGGGGAAAGGAAGGTGCCGGAGCTGATTGCGTTGGAAGCCCCAGTTCAGGAAACGGCAGCACATCCCCTCAGGGATGGTCACCTTTCTTTCGACGAACGGAGCCTTTCCCTGGGAAACACCTGCCGTAGAACGTGATGAACTGGGATCGCAGGAGTTCGATGTGGCCATGCGCTCTGCAACAGTCAACAGGCACGTCTGCGCTGGAGTGGTGTTTCGAGGTGTGCGATGTAGCTGGAAGAGTTGGCTCGTGATGCAGTTCTGGAACGAGAGGCACCCAAGCCTCATGATTCCTGCAAAGCATTTGGCGCAAAGGAGAACCACAGGCGTGACTTCTTTATCGTGCACCAGAATTGGTGTCAGACGATGATGGCCGATGTGAGCAAAGAGTCAGCAAAAACTGAATTCTGCATCTTCAAGGAAGCCCATCTGCCTGATGAGGTTCTTCCAGTCTACCTCAAGATTCTCAATAAGATAAGAGCTGACAAGGTGCGCATGGGAGTCTCACAAAAGCACATCTCTTTTCTATGCTAGAGAAGGAAAATGTTCGAAATTAGTTCCACCGGAAATAAATTGAAACGGCTGCAAGAATCTAGTGGAAAAATGTTCTCGGCAGAAAATTTTGACACCTCTCCGGATGGAATCTTTCTAGAAGGAATGCTACAAAGGACCCTGTTAGTAGATGCAGCAGACAGACTCCTCCAATTCAAAGCTAGATCTGCTTAGTTCCTGCACTTTTGCGCCAAGAGTCCTTGCTGCTTGGTGTCTCCCTCATGGGTGAGTGCAAAATGCATTCGAGATGAATCTGCAGAGATGTGTAAGGATTTTCATCCTTTGTTTGCTTCCGGAGTCTCTTGAAAAATTCTAAGTGGTTCTGCAGGTCACCACCATCCTTATTGCTGAATCCAGCACTCAATTTGGAGTGAACTCCTCACCAACTACAAGTTGCGAATTCATCCAAAACACTTAGTTACCGGAAGGCATGCCCCCCCTTTCCGTGTGTATACCCTATCTGTGTACCTGCGCAACTCTTTCGACCGCACCTTTACTCACAGAAGCTCTTTTGATTGCTGTTCATTTATTCACATGCGCCGAAATACCATGCATGGAGATGGGCGAAGAATTCTTTTTCAAATGCTTCATAATTCCTGTCCGCCCACTTGAGTCGTCCGTTATAACAAACAGTTCCATGCCTCCTCTCGGAAGATCCTCCAACAGCATTAGCCAAAAGCATTTCATTACATTGGCGTGCCAGGAGTGACGTAGAGCAGCGATGTTCTTTTTTCAGGCACTGCTGCGATGGTAACCAAGAGGCAAGATCAGGTTGACAGGCATTTCATTTATAAGCAAATTTTCTGCTTCATTGGTTCCAATGGAATTTTTCTCCGGTATTGCCACCTCCGATTTACTGATTGGGAGGATTCTGTTCGGATACTGATTTGAAAGACACGCAGCATATGGAAGGAAGATCACAAGTCCCCATATTCAAGTCACTGGCAATTTTACCAACTGCCAGCATTTCGCAGGAAGAACTCCGTCAAGGAATGAACGAATCAAAGTTGATACTTGATCATCTTTGCAGCAAATGAAGGAGCTGAGCTGATATGGGAACGACCGTTCTTTCCGTACGATTCGGACTGGACCGTGTCTCCAAGTCTGGGTTGCTTAGCACCTACTGGGCTGAATGTTCTGTCATTCGCGAGTAAGCGGAACTTCATCGTAGGAGATAACGCGACTTTGTTTGTCCACTCCTGATATCGAGTTCCCCACATACGAAATGTGGCAATGCTCGTCTTGGGTTCCAGGAAATTTCGACGTTATTCCGCATGATTGCTTTTCGTCTCGGCGATCCCGCGCCCAAACTTGCTGAATAGGACGACGCTCCATCTGTTTCGGTGGCTGCTACGCCCGGATAAATAATTCAAAGATTCAACTAAAGCGATTTGTTAGAAAGACTTTTCCTGAAATGGCACTTCGAAAAGATGGGCTATTTTCGCATTTTTCTAGTGCATCCTTCTCTTATATGAGAGCTGGATACCGTTGTTCTTTCGTTGATAAGCATCTGCTCTTCTGCGAGTTATTCGAAGACGTTAATTGGACGTTCCGTGGTGCAGTCTGTTCAGTCGGGAATTTTTTATGTGCTAGACGTTTTGAAGAATCCTTTCGGATTCTGCTGATGGAGCTTCCATCGGCATATTCTGTCGCGAAACCGAACAAACTGGAGCTCTCCATCACCAGCTCAAATCGTTGGCAACACCTCCTCGTCCGATTTGATTACGGAAAGGCAAACAGAGAGCACAGCTGACCAACGCTTTCTCTTCATGCTTTTTCCCTCTGAGGTGGCTATGATTCGGAAAATGGTGTTTGAAAAGCCATGGTTATTTATCATTTGGAAAGTGGGATCCATGGTCACCGATGGCAACAGCAACCCTGTTTCCTCCAATTCATCCCAAGATCCTCCTCTGTCCTAAGAACCTACCGTTTATGGTATTTATGTGTTGCCTGGCCATAAATAAAATTCAATCAATGCAGTTTCTGGAAGTAATTAAGTGCAGAGTTCATTGCGGGTAATAAACAAAGCCTTGGTAATCATTCACGTGGATGCATCTGCGCATGGCATTGTAAATTAACACTCCAAGAAGATCAGAGCTCGCCACTGGAACGAAGCCGCGCCGTTCGAAAATGCGCTGCTTGTTGGGTAACGCTGCAGAGGTCGCACACGTCTCCGATGGGTGCAAGAAATCCAAAAAGGTCAGATTTCCGCGAAGCAGGCAGAAGACGCGCGCGTACTCCGCAGAAACCATCTTTCAGGCGCTGCAGTGCTCGAGTGGTGATGCCGTGCCGCTATTTCGTCCACCGGAGGCTCACTTGACGGTGAAGACCGCGGTGACGCGCGCGGACTGGGAGGGAGAAGCAGTGGATCCTCGAGGGTACGCACATACCTCAGAGCCGGTCGCGTGCCTCGCGGCTCACGTGGCTCTTTGAACATACTGTTTAGTTTCCACGCCTCTCCTCTGCGACGACCCCGCAGGGAGTCGTGTAATTCTCCAGTGTAATTCTTCAGGATAGGGGGCACCCTGGGATGGGGTCCGCTCTATGCATCCAGGAAGGGCTCGGAGTCCGTTCCTCTCACGCTTAGGGAGGGATTCCGCCCGGATGGGGGGGATTGCACCTCCCACCCTAGTTGCCTCCGAAGGGAAACCCCGAAGGGAATCCCCTTCATTCTCTCCGAAGGGACACCCCCTGGGAAGGGGTGGTTCTCTTCATTTCATCTTCTCCGAAGGGTACCCGGAAAGGATCCGCTAGTAGGAATTTCTTTTCCTGAGGGAGTCCGCAAGGGAACTGCTCCTGTTCACTCCTCTGAGGAGAACCCCGAAGGGACTCTTCCGAAATTCAGAAGGGACGCTGTAGCTTCCCGCAGGGAATCGCTCTCGCTTGCTTCCTTGCACTCTGTGAAGAGGCGACGACTTGGAGGGTCCCCCAGCAATAGGAAGGGTCCTTTTTTTTGAACAACTGGAGAGGTGCCCGAGAAGGCTGCTGCACCATCTTGAAACCGGAGGAGTCCCCCTGGTAAGGGGGGTCGTACGCACAGCTGCAGGCAAAGCAGCTGAAGCCAGACATGCAGCAGCTCTTGACCTGCGTTCCTGGCGAGGGAGCCGCGGCCGGTAACAGCGCCTTTGGAATCGAGCGCAGAGCTGCGAATGCAGTAAGGTAGCCAAAGGCCAAGCGGCACTCCGATTTCTGAGCATTTCTGAAGACACCAGATTTGACCGGATCGGTTGCCCAAACTCGGAACGCGAGGAAGCTGGGATACGGAAGGACTCTGCAGCTGCCACGAGACTCCGTCGCTGTCGAAAGAAAAAAAAACAGATCCTGCAAGAAAGCGAGGTGAAAGCGCTCGCATCCCGACGTCGATGGCCTGACATGTTTCCCCACTCACTGCGTCAAATGTTCCGTCGCATCGCCGTGCACTGGTAAGTAGTGTTTCGGAAGGGACACATCTGACGGAAAGTTGTCCTTCGCCACCGCTTGCTCTTGCGGTGGGCTTCTGTAGAGTTGGTGGATTGAGAGCGTTCGAGAACCCAAGACGAGAGGATATTTCTTGAAAGTCTCCTCGGAAGGAGCCTTCGATTCGACTTCCGAATCCCCTTCTCGGTGATCTCCTGCTCTTCCCCGTTTCGCAACGTGGAGGACCAGCTGCTCTCTTCCCCTCCCACGCACACACCCCTCTTCGATCGGCATGTTCAACTGGATCCGATCCCCTTACTTGGGCAGTATCTCCCTATGCCCAGTCTCGTGCTATGTGCTGCCTATATGAGGACGACCATCAGCCCCTGCAACTCTAGGCATGGCGCCATCTGTCTGTAGAGGACATTTTGAAAATTTACCGTGCACAGTGCAAAGTTTTTCATGATCGTCCTGGATGCCGGACTTCAGTTTAAGGGGACCAACTGCCTTTCGAAGTGCAAAGCTTATTGTCTATTCCGAGCACGAGATCATTTCTTCTGCACCCCGGTAATCGCCCTGCGTCCAGCTGCCCGTGGTGCTCATTTACTTCCTGCAGCGGAGCGGCAGAATAACTTACATCATGTAACCGAATATTTTATGGTAAAGCGAAAGCTGTTGGAAAAACTGCGTCGGATATACTGCTGATGACATGGGAGGAGCGGGTTAAAGGAGCACAAATCCCACTGCAGAATTCTCAGAAGGAAGGTAGAAGTTCGAAACTTCCACGGGCAGACGTTTTTCTTGCTATCCCCAATTAGCGGATTTGTTAAAAGCAAAACCAAAAACAAAAATGAAAGGAGGGGAAGGAAGGAAGGAACAGCGCTTTCGTGAGAATGTCACTTCCAAGCACCCTCGGGATGGAATTCGATAGTCGCTTGAAACGCCGGAACGATGCACTAGAGCAGTCGGTGGTGCTTTCTGGAAAGAAAGAGATGCCGCTTCCGTTCACCTTCACGTGCTGTGTTAACGGCAAGCACACCGGAACGATCCACAGAATGATGGAAATCCTTCTTTTCTGTCTCCGCAGTTCTTTGACACGGTTCCACGCAACAAGAGAGTGGGCAATTCTTAAAGATAGGGGGTACCCCGGGAGGGTTTCTCCCTTTGAATCCAGGAAGAACTCGGAGTCCGTTCCCCTCTGGGAAGGCTCTTCGGAAATGGAGATCACCTCCACCCTGGTTGCCTCCGAAGGGGAATTTAGAAGGGAATTCTCCTTTCTTATTCTCTCCGGAGGACCCAGGGGGGCGGGGGGTCCGCTTCATTCTTTGTTCTCTGAAGGGAACCCGGAAAGGATCCGATCCTGGGATTTCTTCTCCGGAGGGATCCTCCCGCAAGGGATTCGCTCCTGTTCACTCCTCTGAAGAGAGCCTCGAAGGGACGCTTCCGAAATTCTGAAGGACGCAGCTTCCCCGAAGGGATCGGCTCGCTTCTCTGCACTCTCTGGAGAGGTGGTGGCGTCACACCTACTCCATCAGTACGACGAGGAGGAGGGTCTCCCCGGAATAGGGGGTCGGCTCCTTCACAACCGGAGGGGGAACCCTCCACTCCTTGGTTCCTGGAAGGACCCGGAGGTCGACTCCCATTTGTCCCGGCCCTCATCAGGGGCATCCGGTTTTAACAGATACCAGTGCCGCACCCGGATGAATGAAGGCCGACCAGCGTCATATTGTGGGGTGAACTCGGAACCCACGACGCGCTGCGTCGATTCCTTCCGCGACGCATGGTGGTGCCACGCGCGGAGACCACCGTGACCACACGGCCTCCGACGAGGGCTTGTGTGAACGTGTGAACTGAATTGGATCACCAGCGACGAGGGGATTTTTCACTCTTGCAGCTCCGTTTTGCCCCATTTCGAACGTCTGGGCCTCTCGCTCTGCGACAGTAACTGTTTTTCGTTCCGGGATCGCACGCTACTCTTGTTGTTTACACATGACGCGCTCGATTTATGCGCGACTAGCGCATGCAATCTGATGGAGGAGGAAGGTTCATCTCTGCTCCACTCCTCATGGGCATTCCGTAGTGATCTCAGCTCTCGGGAAGCTGCTCTTCGAAATTGCGTGGCGCCGGAAGAGGATTCGGGAATAAATTTCAACCCTGCGGGGTGATGCATTTTTTTTTTTTTTTCTAAATTCTTGATCTCTCCTTGCACATCACGGGGAGCAGTGCTTTGTCCACGCCGGTACTTAGCTCCGTGGAGAGTTCGTGCATCGGATCTCTCTGCTGCAGTCTCCCGCAACACAGCCAAAAAATTTATCTCGCGTCATTACGGAGTGTGTTTCCTCCCCGAATTCATATGCGACGAGGATTCCTGTTCCCGTTCCTTTCACAAGTGTTTTCGAGCGAATTAGAGATTTCGCAGGCATCCTCCTTCCCTTGGAGAAGAGCGAGGGACTTGCTCCAAGCTCCCCTGAAAATCGCACTGCTTCCCCCGTCGCTGCTGTTTTGCTCCTCGAACGTGTCCAGGCTTCACCGCGGTCGGGATGATGTGAATTCCTGCTCCCGGGCCGTTCGCAGAATTTAAGGAAAAGGATTATGTAAACACACTCCACGATGATAAGTGTTACGATGCAAATATGCTAATGAGGAGAGACTTATCTCGGAATTCATTACACCATCTAATGGATTTCCCGGGTCGCATCAGAGCACATCTACCAACTCAAATCATGTGGAATAATGAGGGCTCACCATTTTTTTTTTTTTTAGGAAAAAAAGAAAAAGGGAAGGCGTAGTAAAAAATGGGATCCTTCTCGACCATGATGGCTCTTTTTGGTACACTAATAACAACTGTTACAATGCAACTAGCTTTCGAGGAAAATTATAGAGGAGATAATTTCGATGAGATAATTTTTCCCCCCCTACCTAGGAAGCGGAAAGAACACTTTCCAGGTCCATGCAGGAACAATTTCATCTCTGAAAAAAACGGCTCCCTTATAAACAAGCAAACCGAATTGAAAAGCCTCACCAGAAAAGTGCAAAAGGTGCATCTTTCTGGCAAACAAACTGGGATGTAAATAAATGTGCCACTGCTGTAGGGCTTCCTTTCATAGACCTTTTTTTCTTATTCTTTGATAGCCGTCGTAGATATCTGAGTGTTGCGAGGGACACTGGAGAAAATTTTCTTTGCGCATCCGGGAGATTGCGAATTTCGGTCAGCAGCCGTTCCTCTTAGGGAAATGCGAAAGACACTGGATGGATGCTGTTAAAACAAGGGATTTCTAGAGGGAACGTCGGAGAATACTGGATAGGAAGCACTGCACCTGACAGATCCGTGAGCTAAAACGTGCTCCGCACACCTGTGTTCTGCATTGCAATCGTGACACTGGTCCAGCAATATTACTGAGCAATAAAAGGGAATTATTTCATCTTGAGGTTCTGAGAATCAAAAATCGGAACGAAAATTCTTGCATGTCCTGACTTTTGGGGGCGGAGGGTGGGGGGAAGGACCCTTCAAAGGATGTTCTTATTTGGAGGAAAATTCCCTAGAAGAATTATTTCAAAGAGACCGCCATGACACGTCCGCCTTTTCTTGGACTCCTGCCAACCGTGCTAGTTGAATTCACCGTCAAGGAAAGGCATGGAGACCGTAGAACAGGATCCTTCTAAAGTAATTATTAAATCAAATTCAAGTGGCCGTTTTCTCCTCTGACGTGGAAACGAACAACCATCGTTTCCAGTGAAACCGAATGGCACATCAGATTTTAAAGCAATTAAAGAAATTACTGTTCTTCGTAGCGTCCAGTGGGGTCTTCAAAAGCGAGATACGGAAGCTCAAGCTCTGCATGTCTGGTGAAAAGCTCTCCCTCGAGTCTGGAATCTCCTTAGATCTTCATCTTGCTGCACAGCGTCGCGTTTTTCCACACCCGCTTGTCCCTTTGGTAATTCCTTGCTAAAAGCAAAGTCCTCGGCTTCGTGTATGGGTCAACTTAGCTAGCAGCATGGAATAATCTATTCCAGACATTGTCTACCGCAGTCAAGCATCTTAATTGCCCGTTAATCATTGAAGAGCGGCGTTCCCCGTGGCAAACGCAGCATCGCTGAATCGAAATTAGATACAAGACTGACTTTGGGCAAATTACTGTTGCAGAGGGAGCTGCAGAAGCCAAACCTCTACTTGAGCTCAAAAGTCATGAGAACCTGAACCATGTGAGCTGAGAAACGCATCTATGCAAACCTTTTTGCGCAACAAGCTCGGGAAATTTTCCTCCCCGCCGACACCTAGGAAGTCTTGCTCTTCAGTCACAGTGAAATAAGCAGCGATTCGGACGTCGCGCGAAGAGTAATAAATCTCTTGATCAAGGTGAGCGCAGATTCCACCGAAGTTGGAGTATCTGTCACTTTCCGTCGGAAGAGGATTGTCTGAGAGATACGCGATTCAACGGTGTCCAGGGTAAACTCCGGCACGTTTCCTGCATTCACCAATATTCTGCACTCGGAACTTCAGTCTTTCACCCGGAGACACTGAGACGTTTATTTAAAAAGACAAACTACAAGTAAGAAGGGAAGAAGAGTCCCCCTCAAACACGAGAAATACCAAAGAAAAAAACAAATTCATCCTGGATAACTACCGGCACGCAGGCCGGCTTCCAATCCAGACGTTCTTTTATTTCTAGAAACCTCTTTGAACCGTGGCAATCTCCCTGGCGACTTCTGGAAGATGAGGTCACCTTGCTGCTGTCCTCATGAGGGTTGCTGCCATGGTGACTTCCATTCTCTGCGAACGAGATTCCAACACAACGCGGACTATCTCTATGGCGCGGATGCAACAGATGGTTGCGATCCCAGAGCCCGTCTTCAGTCCGCCTTGTGTGAAGAAGAGCCGCAGCGGGTCCAAAGCGGAAAGGTCCTGCGGTCGACGGACCGCCGAAGTGATTCGCTGCCACGTGCCCCCCGGGACGCTGCAGCTCAACAAGAGGTGCAAGAACGATTCCATCTCCCTGAACCTGGAACAGCTCGGAAACGGCAACTCCTCCGGAAGCGAGGTACCTGCGCCAGAACTCCCCCAGCATGGAAACAGCAGAACATCCTATGGTTTTCAACAGAGCGGGAACACGGAAATATCGGCGCACGCGGAAGGGATCACGGGTCCATCCAGGGACATGCCAAGATCGCTCCATCAAAGGAGCTCCTTCGCTTGGTGACGAGGAGTGGCGCCGTCTACCTGCTCGTTCGTCTCGCAGCCGCCGAGAAGTTTCTCCACTCCTACGATGCTGCAGTTATCTTGAAACTCCCACCCCTTCGGTTGGCTGCTATCACTGCTTGCCCTGAGGGTAGACAGCGCTGCAGCAAGAGGTGTGACGGTTATCAGGGACCACTGCATTCAATCCTGTAGGAGATTCTTCATGCAATCAGCGCCTACACCCTCTTTTCTGGGGATGGAAGGGGAGGGTTACAGTCCCGAACCGTCCCCACCTGCTTTGGGCTGCAGCGGCCTCCAAGAACTGCGACAGAGGACTGGCTTCAGCACTCCTGCGCTAGAAGAACACGCCCGTGACTTGCTGCAGCAATCCTTCGTGCCCGATGTACTCTCGACCAGCACAGGAATCATGACGATTCGTTCCGTCTACGCCGTCATCACGGCCTGCCACGTTCTGGGCGTGACGCTGCGAAGGGAGGGCAGCCGTATGGCAGCCGCCTACGTGTGGACGACTGCTAGGTGGCCTCACCTTGAAGAGGAAGTCAAGACAGAATCTCTGACATCCAGAGCCTCCTGTCAAAGGAAGAAACCGATGGAACCGGTAGCCCTTGTTCCCACCCATCCTTCGTTTATTCATCTTTTGTCCCTTCCCATTCGTTCCGGACGTTTCCCGGTTTTCCAAGAAGGAACGAGACACACCAAAGACCCTCGTCTCCACCCTCCACTTTATTCATTTATTTCCGCTCTCCGTCCTCTCGTTCCGGACTTTTAGAAATCTCGACCTGCATGTCGGTGAACCCTCCAAATAAACTTTGTTTTCGGCTGGGAACCGAGTTCCAAACTGGTTTATTTTCTATTTAATAAACGCCTCAGCATCAACGGCTCTTTTTCAAAAAAGAAAAAGAAGCATTTGTCAGTTGCACTGTCTTTCCAGAGAATCACATCTGAATGTCCTTCACGAAATTCGCAAAATGTCAAAGGGTTCTCTCTTCCTGCCACCATGCAGAGCCTGAACAGACCTGATCCGACGTTCGTGTACACCCGTGAAGCCAAGCCAAAGACCATCATTTGAGCTCTGCCGACCCCACAGATCCTTCCTCCAGCGAATTTCTTCGTGAGTCGGCTGCCAAATGAGACACCTCACCTGGGGAGCTTGGCAGCTTCATTCCGGGACAGCGCTGAAGAGCTACGGTGCGGAGAAGCTGTTGTTGTGTCAGAGACCCCCTTCAATTCTTCAGGTAGCCCCTGTTCCTTTGAAAATTCTAGAAACACCAGGCATGGATGCAGAAGTTGCGTAGGACCCTCTAAAAGTTCATATTTTCGAAAAAGTCGGCATCAGGGTAGCAGAATTTCCACGAGCCGAATTCATTTCTAGGTGGTCAGGCCTCACCTCCTGGACAACCGAAACAGGTAGAAGAGCAGCTTCGTACTGACCATGGTCTTGCTCGAGCGATGGCTGCGAGCCCAACCGTGCGCGGGATAGTTTCTTCGGGATCTTTTCTCACTGCTTGAGGCTACTGGAAGTTCAAGATGTCTGGGTCTTTCCGCCGTCCTCCAGTTTCATTTGAAGAATCTCCAGGATCACGTGAAGCGTGGCGAAACCACGGGTCCCTTTGCTTTGTACCCGGTCACTTCAGAACATTTGTTTAAAAATAAATACATTACAAGTTCAGATGGGGTGGTTTTCCTTAAATACAAAAATACAACAATGAGGATGACCACTAGCTTGCAGTCCGGCTCCTAAGGGAGTCAGGAGCGGGAGATAAGGAACGGTAAATAAAGTGAAAAAAAAAGGAAAGGAGAGGGACAGGGATCCTTAGTTTCAGCTGCTCCTTTCTTCCTACAGCTGGAGCGGGATGCTGGCAATCTCCCTGGCGACTACTTCTGGCAGATGGGGACACCTTGCAGCCGTCCTCACGAAGGCGGCTGCCATGGTAATGGCTATGATGGCGGCCAGCATCACTGGACACGAAGGTGTGTGGACCCGAACTGTGCCAGATGAGGGGAGCGCGAATCCCTCCCGCATCTGCTTGTGAATTGTGTTGCCCTCCGGCCCCTCTGGAAATGCTTTGCTGCGACCCAAAGGAAAACCCCCGGCGGCAACTCCAGGGACACTCTGAAACCCTTTTTCGTTCGCAACACCCTTAGGCCCGCGGCCTCGCTAGCAGCTCTTTGCTGGCCACACGGAATTGTAGCGGTCTGGAGCGGCTCAAGAAGAGGGCACAGAGACAGGGGTCTCACATCCACTCCGCCGTCAGTTCCATGAGGATGGCAACAAGATGGCCCCACTTGAAGGACTGCATACAGAAAGAGCTTGCTGTCATTCTCGAAAGGATGCGGAGGACCACCCCCAGCAAAACGTGACCGCTTCCCTCACCCCACTATCCCTTAAAGTTTATTTATTTATTTTTATTTTTGTTTCCTTGTGTTTTTGTTTCCCCCTCCTCACTGCTTCCGTGGCAAACCTACATACCGGCAGGTTCCCGTTGAAATCCATGTGGTCTTTGTAAAGGTTCACTTTTACATTAAACTAACGCCCCAACGCACCCGGGTGATAACTCTTGGTAGGGTGGGTGAGTCTCTCTCTTCCAGATGGTTCCCTAATTATTTATTTGTTCTTCATTTCTTCCGCTGAATCCAGTCTCAGCATCTTCTCATTTTACCCGTGCTTTGGCGACCACCCCGCCCGCGGCTGCCAGGTCCACCTACACCTTTACCCTATCCGGGAATGGAGTCCGTCTGGCACTGTGACCGAGAAGCACGCTTTCTTAGGCTCCAGAGGAGGAAGAAACTTTCCGGGTGTGCTACACGTGACTCTGGTGGTCGGTGATGTCAGAAGGAGCCCCTGGATCCACGTCCACGCCTTAGCATGCATCTTGCTCTACTAAGGCGCATCATTCGTTCGGCCTCCTTCACGGAGAGGGGCTCTGTGGAGGATCGCTTCGAATCCCGGCGGCCTCCTCATTGCTCCTCATGGCCATAACTCTGAAGCTTGGAAACGTCCTCACGACCTCGACCGGTTCCATTGCCTCCCGCTCTCTCCTCACTCCAGATGGGGAGGGAATTTCTGCTTTCCCTGCATGCGTCCGCCGGGAGAAAGTTTCCGGATTCCCGCGCAGCGCGATTGATCGCGACGTCCGACCTCGCGTCCGGACCCTGGAGATTTCCTCTGGACTCCGGGAGCCGGGATCTTGATTTCTCCCCCTTGAAATTTATGAATTGCTGGAATGGTGCCCTTCCGCCTGGATTGATGGGGCTGCCCCTCCCACGACGGAAACGGGCTGGAGCACGATACTGGTCATAACTCTGCGACTCTGGAAGCGCAAATCCCGTGGCACTGATGAAGAGTTCGATCCGGTTGTTCCTTCCCCGTGGCCGGGGGGAAGATCAGGTGCAGCCTGCGCTTGAGCTCGGGATGTGGTCGGTGGAGCAGCTGGCGGCCGGAAGCAGCCCCCGCCGCGCCGTGCAACTCATCAGCTGTCGGGGAATGTTTGGCGCGACCCTTCCCTTCGCCCGGATTCCCCCAGCGCCTCCGGTCTTCCCTGCGAGAATCCTGAAGCCGCTGGAGGGGATTCCTAGCAGCTGCTGCGCCGGCCCCTCTGGTGGCTCCGGGAGTTTCGCCGGAGAGTCCTTCACTCCCTGGAGGTTCAAGGTATGGGTTGGCATTTCTTTGATCTGCGTCCTGGTGTCCGGCTCTAGGATCCCCGCTTCCCTCCCGACTTTTCCCGAATCGCGGGGTCATTAATTTAGAATAAGTAAATAAAATCTTTGCAGTCGGGGAGCGCCAAGATCTGCAGTTCGGAAACGAAAGGGACCGACCTCTCTGAGGACCAGGCTGGAGAGGGTTGGCTAGAAGGGAAGGAAAGCCAGTGATAAATAAATGAACAGGGAACGGGATGGACTGGCCCTCGCGGGTAATGAGCGCGATTTCCGAGGTCCTGCGTCGGGACAGGTCATCTCCAAAGTCTCGACATCTTCCTCTCGTTCTTATCCATGCCTTGGAGACCACACACACCTCCTCCGGCCCGCAGCTGCCGGAGAGTTGCTACCGGCAGTCCCACTCTTCAGGCCGCTTTTTCCCCTTTGCGTACAGATCGATGGCAATCTCAAACGGTCCTCCATGGTGACGCCGTCACCCTTCCTCGATTGGGGCAGCCTCCGCGATGCGCGCGCGCGTGTCAGGAGTCACAAGGCGATGAATGCAGCCGGAGACCCCCCGGGGCAGGTCGACTTTGCTCTGAGAAGGTCCTGCGGGTGGTTGGCGGAAAGTTGCATCGTTCCCCTGTAGGATGCGTTCGCATCCCTGCTGTATTCTCCGGTGCATTCCAGAGAGGAAGTGGTGCCCACTCTTCCGCAGCGGGTGCGTTCCTTGGAGGCCTTTCCTTCAGGCTGATATTCGAGCGAGGTCTCGGTGCCACTGGAAGAGAAAGGAGGGAAGCGTCCGTCGGGAGGCTTCCAAGATCTCGCAGTTCGTACGGGACAGCGCAGAGGAATTCCATCGGCCTCTGTGGGCTCTTCGTCTTCTTTTTCGTCTGAGCAACGGAGTCCTCGGAGGGTGCGTCCTATCTCCCACTCTACAGGAGCATCCACGCCGTCCAGGCATTCCGCCGATGAAGGGAGGGACGCGCGACGTGTCCCGAGAGTCCCAGGAGGCGCCCTGGCACCTCCTGGGATTTCTCCTATAAGTGCGCAGGCGCGATGGATGGCACCGTCTCTAGGAGAACGACGGAATTTCCAGGAGCCTTCGCATGGCACACCCGCCGTCTTTGGGAAACTCCGAACTCTCCGGGAGAGGCGCTCCGTCCCGCAGAAAAGAGGGAATCCGGCTCGCTCCTTGAAGGGAGGGTGGTGGTTTCGTTTCTCATCGGAAGGTCTTCCCGCGTCGATGGCGATCTCGACCCCATCCTGGGATCCTCATGTATTCTTACAGCCTTCGATTGATCCGGTGCGCTGAGCGGAAGCAAGATTCCCGGCAACCTCTCCCAGCAAGGTTGCTGGTTCAAGAACACTCGTTTGCCGTGGCACCTCCTATGCGCCTTGATCGTCTTCCCCCGGTGGGAATCTGAACAGCCATCCTGCGTACGGATTTTTCCGCAAACTGAAAACGTATTCCGTGCCTCGCGTCCACCTGGCGCCACGTGGCAGTCTCAAGTTCCGCCGCGTTCAGCCGCCCCTGTCCATCGCCCCCCGTGCGTCACCAGATCTCGACGGGCTGCATTTCTGGTTGGCTCTTCCCGTGGTGCGCACCTGGTGCCACCCGTGTTACGGTCACGCAGGGGCGAGGAATATCGGAGGAGACCGTCGTAATCCTCTCCACTTCCGGTTGCAAACTCACACGTTGTTCCCCGCTGCCCGGCAGGATGAACCCAGGCGACGGGCAGCTCGGTCGCATGCCCATGGATCTGCTGGCTCCTGAGGCTGAGTCGGCAGCCAGACAGTCTCTGCGGTCCTTGCGGATACATCAGACCGGAGGTGTGCCGTTAACCCATCCGGGAGCAGAGCCGCCCGGAGCAGCCGCAGATAGGAAGGGGGGGAGCATGGCGCGGCACGAGAAATGCTGGAAGCCGTAGGAGGGCTCCATCTCCTCGCGGACCCTCGCGGCTTGGACACCGGAACTGAGGAAGGGTCGTCTCTTGGCTGACCAAAGAACGGCATTGCCGAATTGGGTCCGGCGCAAGTGGAAGAGGGGAGAACGAGAGCTTTAGCAACGACTGCCGGGCGGTTTTCGTGATGCCCGGTCGCTCCAGGACGCGAGAATCGCGGCAGCAAACAAACCAAAAAAAAAAACGGAAAATGACGCGAGCAACCGGAATCAGGGAGATGTCTTCTGCCAGGGCTCGAAGAGTTCCGCATGGACTGGTGGAAAACCGGGCGATTCTCAGGCGACGCCGCCTCGGGCGGAGAAAGGAAAGGGCAAGCCCAGGAAAGCAAAAGATGCTGAGGCTTTCCAGCTGGTGAAGGGGCGGAGGAGGCAGGGGTCGCCGTAGCTCTGCATCCTGTGCGGTATGCACCTGAAGGTCGATCGGGAGCGGGCACTTCGCTGTCCTCCTCAAGGAGGTGTCACGGTGATGACGGACTCCCCGCCGCGTTGTGTTTGCCAGGCAACCCTTCTGGTGGACTCACGCTGGGCTGCAGGAGGCGCTCTGTGACCCGAGCCGGGCGGGGGTGGCCTTCGCAAGGTATGTTCGGAAGGTCACCGCCAGATGGCAGGTGTTTCCTTCCTCCCTTCGCCCCCGTGCACGGGTCATCGGGAAGAAAACGAGAAAAAGTCTGCGTCCGGGAGGAGCGGAGAGCTCGCTTCACCCCGGCGGAGGGAAGGGAGGTCGACCGAGAGGATACGATCCTCCTATCCAGCATCCCGGATGCAGCCGCGACCGGTGAGGAGAGGAGGGACTGACACCTTGGAACCAAACAAATCGCTACCGCCTAATCATGTGCCGGCAGCCGGGTGCCCCCCGGCAACCCTTTTTAGTACTGCTAGGAGTCTGTGCCCCTCCCTCTTCAGAAGGAACGCTTCCTGATCCCACTCGGAGCTTCGCGGGAGTCTACCCGAGAGGTGGAGTGGGCGACGATGGACGGATAGAATTCCGTGGAGCTCTCCGATACCCATGGACTTCTCCGGGAAGCGCACCGCCGGAGGAAGGCTTCCCCACTTTCCCGAGTCGTGTTTCGGAAAAGAGGGCGGTGCACGGGCCCTTTCCGGGATGTCTCTGTATGAATCCAAATGTCTGGAGGGTCTCCGTCAGTTCCAAGCAGCTCGTCTTCAAAGGGACGGATTTTTGTGGGCCCTCAGCGTGCCTTCAGTGGGAAGTAGCGGGAGACGCCCTGAAAAGAACTCGGCGGGCGCCCGATTGACTCCCCTTTCCCGGGGGCCGTGAGGGAGGAATGAGCTTGTAGTCGAGGTCCCTTCCTCGCACGCGGCTCTCCCGAAGCTGCCAGGAAATGTCACTGCTGTCCCTCACTTTATCCGAGGCTTCCCTGGAAGGCCCAGTACCCCTTTCTCGCGAATGGAAGTCGGGGATCGGGGAGACCGCCGTCCTTTGTGGGACCTCGGACTGGACGACGTTCCGCTGCCTGCAGACACCCGAGGAGACGGGCAGAATCTCAGCCTCCCGGATGCGATTCTCTGGTGAAGGGAGGCCGGTTCCTCCCGGGCGCGCAAGAGGGGTCAGAGGTCTCTTCGCTTTGGTGAAGCTAAACCCGGTCTGCCGACCAGCATTCCTTCCTTCGGCAGCCCCTTTCCGCAAACAGGAGGTTCTCTTCCGTCCAGATTTTTTCATCCTTTTCTCCAGCAGGACCTTTTCCCGTCTGTTTCCGGGAAAAATGGAGCTTTTCCGTGCCCTCTGGGCAGATGGAGAGGTTGTCCCCCCTTCTTTCACGCTCCTCTTTATCCCGATGTGCTCTGAATGTGCGTTTTCGGAAGAACCCTGGGCAGCGGGGAGAAAACAGGCCGGCCAGTGCTCTCAACGGAGGCGGAGAGAATGTCGCCCTGGCAAAGCTCTCTCTGCTCCCTCCTTGGATCTGCTCGCCAGCTCTGAGGGCGGGAAGACTCGAAGGACCTCCGTAGAGGTCAGAGCTGCTTCGGTACAATGCTCTTCCTGCCTACCGTATCCATCTCGCAGCTTCCCTCCCCTTACTGCCGTCCTTCCCGTGGGACACGAGGGAGGAAGACCAGCGGGATGAGCATCCTGAATCCTGGGATGAAGGACGGGCGCCTGGTGCTGAGTCACAGCGAGGGGGGCAGTGGGGAGGCGTCCGTCTGAGCCGCTCCTCAAGGCGGAGGGTCTGCTGTGGGCGCGGTCTCCGCGTGCAGACCGTTTGATCCGACGTCGCCGGCCGGAACCCGGAGCTCCGGGGGGTTTCCCGGGACTTCGCTGTGCGGCCTTTGTAGCATTCTTCCGCGGAGACGAAGAGGAACATCAAGAGCTCCCAGAAGCGGCCCCGTCTGTGGGCCCGTTTACGTCATCGAGCAGCAGCCCCCCCGCCTAGCAATTCCTCCTCCCCCCAACCCCAGAGCAAAATCCCCACACCCTTCGGATCCGATAGAGGAGCGGCTCCGAAGGCTGCGGACAAGAACCAGCGGGTCTCCTGTCGGTCTCCGGAAGTCCTGGACTTCGAAGAGGGCGATCCGAGGTTTCCTAGAGAACGCCCTCCGGGAGTGACTCTTCCCTTTCCTTTCCTCCCTCCGCTCCCCGTGGATGCTGCAGGAGAAGAGATGAAGCAGGAAGGATGCAGGCGCTCCCTGCACGTCGGCTCTAGCGGGCCCGACAGCAAATCCGTCCCTGCGTTGCTTAACTCTCTCCTTCTAGTGACCTGCATGCGGGAAGATCGGTCGAGACCCCCGGCGTCCCCTCCACTGTAAGAGAAAGATCCCCTGGTCACCCTAGGGTGCAAGTAGACACGAAGATCCGCGCTCGGGCCCGGTGTACCTGGGTCCGCAGGTGGATCGCCAGGCGGGGAAGGTGGTGGTGTCTGACCAGGGCAGGTCGGCTCCTCCAGGAGAGTTATTTTTGTAAAGCAGGGAGTTTCCTCCCACAGTTCTGCTGGGCCATGGGGGAGATGAGGAGACTGACCACGGTGCAGCCTGAACCTGATCTTCCGCTTACCCGGGCGAAGTCAGCAAATCAGGACTCGAGGGGCAGCCCGTTCCCCTCCTGCCTCCCAGCTCGGTCATGTTTCGGCGGTTCGCTGGCATAGGACACCTACCTCCCTTCCCTGCTGTTGATACGCTGTCCGCTTCCGAAAGTGGCCGCCGACCCGCGGAGGGGAGCAAGGGAGCGCCATGACTGCCCTGCCAGATGTCTCCGTAGAGTCTGGGAGCTGGACAGCCCCCAAGGCGATGACGAGAACGCCGGGCAAGCTCGAATCTAAACCTTTAAGGGTAGAGCGCTGGCCAAAGAACTGCCGCACTTGGACAGGAGGGAGTAGGAGACGAAGGAAGAGAGGAGTGTGACGTCGGTGAGACGACGCCCACGCCCGAGAGCTCCTCGCTGGTGCCGCGCCCGCTTGCGGATTTCCCGTCAGCTCGGCAAAAAAAGGAAAAAGAAAGGGAAGAAGAAGAGGGGGGGAAGGGAAGAGGAGGGAGAAGTGAATTCGGTTTGCCGAGATACTGCAGCGACTCTCGCTGGAAGCGTCCGGGACGCGAGCGGAAACGACCCTGCAGATGAAACGGCCGGGACGGGAAGAGTCTGTGTAAATTAATCAGGGAGCAATCCGAAACTTGGGGAATTGGAAATCGATGATCAAAGAAGAATCAAACGGGATTGTCGCCGGGATAGAGTCCCGTTCCATTTGTTGGAATCATCGCCGGATGGGGTGGGAGGCGCACGGGGCCGTGAGCCGGTTCCTGGCACCCGTACGCCAGGGGGGAACCTCCAGGGACATTCTGAAGGACTATCTGGAAGAGAGAGGCTGCCGGCAACCGTTCTTACGGCTCCCGTGCCGCCCGATGTCACGAGGGCTTGGGCGAGGAAGCAGGAAGAGAGGCAGCTGTAGAAGGAGACGCGACAACGGTGACACCCTACCCACACACACCCTGCCCGAGTCCCTCCCCGCATCGAGGATCCCGGAAGCAGCTCGGAAGCGAGCTCATTACTCGATTTCGCTCCTCCGGGAGCTCCGGACCGTCAAGCAGCGCCCTCTCCTACCGAAGGAGGATCCTCCTGTCTGGCCGAACGTATCTTTCAGGGCGCCGCACCCTTGGCGACCCCACCTGGAGCCCCAGAAACGGGTCAGGAAGCTCATCCCCTTGCAGCCACCTGTTGGGAGCCTTCAAGCCTCCTGGCTGCTGATCGTCAGCAGAGGAAGTCACCGTTGACTACGGAACAGAGACCGAGGACGCTGGAGGGCGCGCTCTGCGTCGCGGGCTGTTTTCGAACGAGGGAGGAGGGAGCGCTGAAGGGTTCCCGCGGCCTTTGTGGCTCCGACTGGACGCGCCCTCCCAGGGGCTGCCTGCCGTCCTGAGTCTGTGGAGAGAGGTCGTCGGAACAAGTCGGGTCGCGAGGGGCAAGCCAGCCCGCTCCTACCCACCCCCCGCGCGCGGTAAGTTGGCGCTAGCGTGGACGGCCGAGGGGGCGCTGGCGCCGACCCCCTCCCGCGTCTCCCGCGACGTCCACGCGCGCGCGAGCCCGAAGGCCCGCCCACCACTCTTCCAGGGGCTTCCGAGGTTTGATGGGGACAGCTCGGTGCCTCTCCCGCCTCTCGATCCTACCGCAAGCAAAGACTCTATTTGGGTGAGGCAGCACCACCGCGGCGAGAGTGGCCCAATGATAAAGCGCGTGGGGCGAAAACCGGGCTGTCGCAGGAGGGCCCTTGACCTCTTCTCAATCACGTACGCTGGAGCGCAGCCATTTCTCTTTCCAGGAGCCAACGGAACCCCTTCCGAGAAGGGGAAGGGGAAGTCTGGTTCCATTCCTTCCACTCCCCACCCCGCTACAGGCATCTTCCCCACGTCCACTTGCCGGCGCGGCCCGTGCGTCACCTTTCAATTCCTCGACGGCAAAAGGGGGCCCAGCCGTTTCTCATCTCCGACTGAACTTGTCAGCTTGTCAGCAAGAGGATTGAGTGAGGATCTTCCCCTCGGGAGAGGAGATCAGTCACCCACGCTCACTCCCTGACACGCGTTCTGTCACGTCGGCGGGAAGATCGGGGGCTCCGGGAGCGCGCGGGTTTATTGGGTTCCCGCCTTCCGACGCAGAGAGACCGCACTGCTGGTGTCTCCTGCGCCGAGCTCCGGGGTGCGAGAGGCAAGACCGAAGAGACAATCCAGGAGCAGCAGGAAAGAAGAGCGTGAGGAAGGGTTTGTGGCCTGCGGGGCCGCAAACCTGGGCAGAACGAGGGCGCTTCTGCAAGAGAAAGAGGTTCCGCAGGCAGAAGGCGCCCAATTCTACCGAAGAGACGGCCCTCCCGTAAGCGACGGCCCTCCTTCCACAGATTAGGGTGTCATCGGAGCTCCGGGTGACCATCTGGCCCTCCTAGATCACTCCAGCGACCCAGAGGCCTAAAGCTTGTGGGGAGGGACAGCTAGAGGGATGAGCGGGCAGCTCTCGCTCCAAGTCCAGCTTCCTCAACCAACCACATCTTCTCTCCCGGCTTCCTCTCCGCCTTCTCCATTTCAGTTTCCGTAACTACTGAGTCTGAAGCTGAGTGTTCCTCTTTCCTCCTTTGAGATGCAGCTGATGTGCCTCTCAGAGGCTGGAATGTGCTCACCGCTTTCCTTCATGCGCATGGATTCCCACCTTTCGCACATTGTTCTCAGACGTCGTCATCATTACCATCTCTTTAGAAATGCACTAAGGAAGGCCCCACAGGTGCTCTTCCTGATTTATTATTTAAGTGGTCAATCTGTTTTGCCATCAGTGAGACCTGCAGCTAGTAAGTTGCGTTTATCCTGCAGGATGATCATTGCCTCATCTCCATGCTGTCGGCTCATCCTTCCATGCCGATGGCTGCCTGATCATCGTATCGACGCGTTCCGGATCATTGGCTGATCATCATGCTATCGGCTCATCTCTGGATCATTGGCTGATCATTGTGTCGACGGATCACCTTCAGGCCTTCGGATCATCTCCAGCTCAGCGGCTCGCCTCCGCTCTTCCTCCAGCTCGAAGGGACGTCGCGGGTTCGTGGTAGCACGTCGTTACTTTCTTACTCTGCCGCTAACCTCGCCCGTCGTCCTTGGCTCCATCGCCACCATGTCCCAGGCTCGCTGACGTGTCTTTATTGGATCTAGTCACATGCAGACTGTCCCGCTCTTCTTCTCGGCGCGCTTCGTGTTCCTTCTGCATTTCCTCGCGGTCTTGCCGCTGCATCTCCTGCAGAACGACGGAGAAGAGAGCGCTGGAGGAGCGGTGGGAAGAGAACTTAGGCGATGCCGGATCTCCTCGGCACGATCCTTGAGTGCGGAGGAGGCGAGCATTCCCATTTGGACGTTGACTGGGTCTTGCCGGGTGGGAAAGAGGTGTCAGACCGCAGCAGCGACCGCGCGCTTCGAGGCGGGGCGCACCTGAGGTGCCATCGAGGCACAGCCCCGCGGGGGGTTTCCTTAGGCCCACCTCCCCGCACACCAACGATGCCGACTGCTCTGGTTCGGCAGCGCCTCCCGGAGCCGGCGTGGTTTGCAGCGAGCCCTCGGTGCGGCAGCCGTTTCTTCGCACGTTCCCTGACCCCCAAGGCCCCCTCCCCAGCTAGCGCCTTCAGAACGGGAGCGCAATGAGGAAGATGGGGGTTGTGGTGGGTCCCTCCTCCCGCAGGAGCATGGAAAATTTCTGTAGCCGTAAAATGCCAGAAGAAAACATTCCGCTGCTGCGCTGACATCGTCGGCAATTTGTCACTCGGCGAGCAATCTGGTCGCATCCGTTCCGGCCGTATTGGCACAGTCCGACTGCCTCGTCTTAATTTACCATGTCGTGTTGACAGAGAGAACAAAGGATTGTGCGGTGTTTGGGGATAGCGCCAGGATGATTCGGGAGGGAAAGATACCTGCATAATCTGTCAGCAGGCGCAAGCGGTTTAGGACGGGAGGAGGAAGACGAGCCTCGCCGTGGCACCAAGCGTTGCGGGTTTGAGCCCCACCCGGGGAAGCTTCGACCCCGGGAAACGGGTGCCTCGTGGGTTTCGCGTCTCCCCCCTCTCCCTTCCGCAGGATGATTCTGGCTGACCTCTGTGGATTCGGGTGCGACATCGGTGGAAAATAGATGCCTCCTTTGGCCGGTATGGGAAGCTGACCCTCCGGGATCCTTCCAGGACATCAAGGAGCCCGTTCCCACTGGGTCTACCCTCCGGTTGTGTAAATGGAGCCGTGCCATGGAGCTGGTTGATATACCCTCCTCTGAAGGAGCGCCCTTTGGGGAAATTGGGAAGCGTCCCTTCGGGGTTCTCTTCAAACGAGGAGGAAGAGGAGGCAAGAAGCAGTTCACTTGCGTGGTTGCCCTCCAACCGAGGAAATGGCCCCCGTACCGTTGCGCCTACTCGCCATTCGATCCGATTCCGGTTTGCTCTCTCCCTGCCGTTCCACCCATAAACTAGGCCGGAGCATTCACCGTTCCCGATCGATTCCTTTTCGATTATGCTCGCCGAAATGAGCAGATGCAATTAAATCCGAAGTCAGGAGCTCCGACGCGCGGACGGTGGAATCCTCGGGAGCCTGCCTCGCCATTACGTGGGAACATCTGCTCCGCGGCGAAGGCGCACACAGAACCGTCACCTTCGCGAAACGGAGATCCACGCTCCCGACTTCCTGGCGTTCGATCCGCGCACTCCGGCTTTCGGCACGGCCCCGTCCGACGATGCGGCAGGAGCTGCAGCTTTCCATCCTCCAGAAAGACGTGGCTCCATCTGCTCCTCGCGTCGAGGACGCGGCGGCGTCCTGCGACCACCGAGGAACACGGGCGCAGCAACAGCTCTCGAGGGCGGATCGTTCGCCTTGCCGGTCCCATTCACCGACGCATCCCGAAACCCCTAAATTGCAAAATTCATCAATCCCACTTTATGAGGTTTTCGCGGCGCGGGATCGCAGGTCGCTCCAACCCCTTCCTTTCCCTGTAACCTGGCTTGGCGGAACCCGGAGATGAATTTCCCTCCCTCCTGCACTTACTGCGCCCCTCGAAGCCAAAGTTCGTCCAGGGAATCTTTCCAATTTCGGGAGCCGCTTGCTGATGCCGAACTCCTCTCCCCTCCCCTCCCCTCGCTCGCACTGCACCTGGAAACGAGCAGCACGCAAGGAGAGTAACTGCCTCCGGGGAAGCCAGTCACTCGCTCTTTCAAAAGTCGAGCGCGCGGTTTCCATCAGTAGGCCGCGATCCGACCTCTGCAGCACGCTTGGAAGCCTCCGAACCTCTGAACAGCTTCATTGATCCTTTTTGAAGAGCCTTCAACTGGCCGTTCCAGGAACTCAGCATCCTCTGCTCGACTTAAAAGCCATCGTTCTGCTCATGCTTTCTCTTTCCTGAAATGCTGTGGAGCATCCTCATCGGGAAAGAGTTGCATCCTCGAGGTCCTCACATTTGAAAACGAGGAAACGGCCATACATAGCTCTTGGACTGCTTCCAGAGGCAACATTTCCGAGGACGGTTTGGAGTGCAGTTGGCTTAAGACACTTTGATCTTAGCCAAAAGACCGAGAATCAAGAAGCTTAAGAATGGAATGACAGGTGTCAAAAACTTCCGGGAAGCGTGTCTTCTCCAAGGTCATGCGTGCAAGCTGCAAGTGAAACACTCCAGATCGTCACAAATCTGCCTCCGGACTTAATGGGGTTACGATGAGCCTGCATCAGCATCTGAATTACAAAGATGCTCACTGACAGAATACTTGACATCTTTGTCGGTTCCCTTACAGCTTCGAACTGGGTTTGATTACCTGTCTGATCTTCATGGGAATGTCTTACTTTAGCCTTCACTCTCTGAGAGCTTGCCGTGGAGACTGCTCGGTGTCGAAGTCCATAAAGTCCATCGCCGAACTCACCTTCTGCTGCTTTCAATGGCAATCAGAGAGTTCCAGAACGCTGGAGTGACCTTCATCCAGGACGATCTCCTGCTGTTCTATCACTGAGGGATCCTGAGTGGTTCCAGACTGCAACACTGGACCGGGAACATCTAGGACTGACTCTTCAAGGCGCGTGAAGAGGAAGAAACACAGTTGCATGTGTTCATCTGCCCCATGCTCCGACCTGATTGGCAGGCGATGAAGGCGGTGACCAGCCTGCAGAGAAGCAGGAAGTTGGAAATTCTGGAGGGCTTATTTCAGGTGTACGGAAACTTTCCCCTGTACAACCCGATAGTTCGAACCACGCTTGCCTTCTTCATCACAGCAATCGTGATAAGAAGGGCGAAGATGCAAAACACGAGAAGAGAAATACAGGCTCTGGAAATACTAAAAGGACTGATCCGAAAGGAGGATCCAAATAGAAATTAGGAACTGCAGAAGCGTCCCCGCCTGGACGTATCTCTACATCCTTAAAAAGATTGACAATTACGTGCAGGCAAAAGGAACAACTTCCCACCCACTCCGAACTCAAACTTCAAAAGCAGTTCAAGTGTGGAAGCAAAGTGAAATGGACAGTGTAAAAACAGTGCAGTTGTTGATGATGAAAACACTGAAAGAACGACAAAGACTTTACGTTGTTTGTTAAAAGTTCGATTTGATGAATTCACCCCACCGCTTGTCGGACCTGGCTCCACGGAACTCTTTCATGGACTCCCTTTTCGATGTAGTGATTCTCCAAAAGAACCCAGGACCCTCTGCTTCCCTCAGACTCGGATGCTACCCGGCCCTTTCTCTTCAGCTCCCGAATGACCTGACCAGCAGCGCGGCATTTGCCAGAAGTCCCTTTATGTGAAAGAACACCGAGTTTCCCTCAGACCTGTACAAGAACGCGCCGCTGAGGACCGATGCGGAGCAGAGGTCGTTAGCGTGCCCCGCAGGTTTTGACTTTCGACAGCCTGCAAGACGCCTGCAGGGTATCGTGCTTAGGACGGCCAGTGGCACTCCCTTTTCGAGTGCAGCTTACGAGACTACGGCGTCATCTGGTGGGTGCGGTCCTCTTGAACATAGGAGTCGCATGGAGTTACCGACCGTCGAGAGCCAATCACATTCTCGTCCTCAGCATCAAGGTGGCCGCGTTGGTGGGTCAAGCCCCAGGCTATCAGGACAGGAAACAGTTCAGCAGCTTTCCGCCGAAGCAGAAGGTCGATCTGCGTGCGCGAGGTTCACTCTCCCGCGTTTGAAGGAATCGTCAGAGAGAGCGACGCCTGCCTCCGCCGTCCTGGAGCTGCTCAACGTCCTAAAGCTGGAAGAGCTTCTGTCTCAATCCTTTCTGCAGAGCTTACCTCTGTTCGGAGAGTGCCGTGTGACCTTCCGTAACCGCGTGAAGGTTCTCAATCTTGAATCGGCATTCCTTTAGACGGGCGGAGACTTCTAGCACGTCTATGGATGGGTTCTATCGGAGGGCGGTCAGCAACTCCCTGATGCATTGTCTTTCCAAAGCTTTCGGCGCAGTGGATGTGGGCTTCCAAAGACCAGAAATTGGTCATTCTTCCTCTGATTTCCGAATGAGACACCGTGGCGCATCTCCACGCATGTTTTTTTGGCCATTTTTATTCGTCCGCTGCATCTCCTAGCCACTGCGCGGTGGGACCGTCCCTTAAGAGGAGGCGCAGGGTAGAAGCCAGTCCTTCTCCGGCGGCAAGGGACTGAATTGCATCTTCTTCACATCCTCCGAATGCATCCACTTGTACGAGTTCACCGTTCCAGGTCAGCGCGATCCCGTAGCAGCCCCACCGCCGGTTGTCCACATGGTACTGCGCGCAGCGCGTGCTGCTGCTGGCGCCGTTACCCCGGTCTAAGGTTTGCTGAGCTGTACCCCCGCGTGGCCGTCGAAGGGGTTTTCGGTGTGCCTCCCGATGGTCCCAGGCGGCAGTTTTCCGTGGCAGGCGCTCCATCTGGAACAGGTCGCGCGAGTAGGCGCCCTCAGCGTCTCACAGCTCGAAGAGAACCGGATTCCTGCGGCGGGAGGTTCAAGTGGTGCTAAAGCACCTGCAGGCCGACCCGGTTCTTCTCGCCGGGAGAGCCGAGCTTCGAGGCGTAGCGTGGTTCCGGTTCCTGTGAGAGATCCCTGCTCCCGTCCTTCCGCCGCCTCAGGGTGTCGGATGGCCTCCCGGGAAACGAGTTGCTCCCCGTCCACCTTTCGGTTTGAGCTTCGTCCGTTCCAAATTTTGATGGCCGGCAATCACGGCCTGTCTGGCAGGTGCGGATCGTAACGTGGGCACCGGAACACGCACTATGAACGGAGGCCACGCGCGCCTGATGCGCGCCTTTTGATCCGCCAGGAGAAAGCAATGTCCTCTTACGCATAATCGAGCGGCCCCAGAGCTCTCTGCCGGAGAACTTCCCGACCCCCAGTGACCGTCTCTCTTGTCCCGAATCGGCTGAATTTCCAGGATTCGATTAGCTCTTTCTGAACTTATAAAGTGTTCCCTTGATTACTTTTTGGATTCTTGGCAAACTTTAGTTCATATATTGTTCTTGCGTCATCGTAGATGCTTTCATCAACAGTGGCTCCCATCTGATTGCATCTCCAGTTTTTCGTGATCGCGCTCTTCTCTCCACGCTACATTCCCTCACTCTTATAAATGAAATTACTTATGAACGTTACCATAAAGAAATGCTAGACGTTGCTTTGTTTCAAGGGTCTCTCTCTGCATAATGCAAACATTCTGTTTGAGACTTCGAGTTTCCATGGTTACCCGGAGGCTGTTTTTTTTTCTTTTCTTCTTTTTTTCTTCCCTCCCCTCGTTCCTTTTTTTTTTTTGTGTGTGTGTCTTCCCCGCTCTCCGTGCATAAGAAAAGTTCTCCCCTCTTCGATAACTCTAATTTTTCTTTCGGATTTCACTTCTATCCTTGTTTTCTTAATCCTGAAGTTGATGGAGTGCATGCAGCTTGATTGGATCCTGGGATCTTTTTTTGATGAGCTGACAAATCTCAGGATCCTGTGGTCCTCGAAAAGAGGCATTTCGTACAAGCCTGGACAAGATCACCTGTTATTTTCCGAAGTCATTTTCGGATGGCTTTCAATCCAATCTCTCTGGGAATCAATTGGTGATGGCACATCGTTCGGCGAGATGCTTTATCTCTGTCGAGGCCTGGAAGCTGATGCCATCCATTTGTTGTTGTCTTCGTAACTGTGTCGCATGAGCACTATAAAAACCAAAGCCTACCCCCCTTCTCCCCTCCCCTTCCCTTCCTTCCCAGCTCGGTCGTAAGTTCTGTGCTTTCTATTCACGGGGCTGCCGATCCGCTTCGAGGTCTGTCTCCATCCCCGTCTACTGAGACAGCATCGCAGAAGCACCCTGAAGTGTCTCCTCATAGCAGCAGACTTATGAATCGCTCCAAGGCTGCAAAGCGCTTATCATAGCAACAGAGTGCACTGCGCATGAGCAGTCAATCGAATTACTGGTGCGAATTCCTCAAAGAGACGGTTTTCATTTGTTGCTACAGAAGATGTCTTGACTGCCACCTGCATCCGATATGGACTCGTTACCATGGTGACATCCGTGCATGAGGCTGCTGGTGTACGTGGGCATTTTCCTGATGTCTTTGCAAATTTCGACCACGATTCAAGGACGAAGAGGACAAGGCAGCATATCCGCGAAGATTCTCCCGCGTGCTGGCCTGCGTGTGAGCATCCAGAAAGCGCCTACAGCCGACCTGCGTCCACGGCGACTCGCTCCCACACGGTCGGAACCCCACATGGAAGGATGAAAGCAACCGTTTACCGGGAAGAAAGGGGGAAGGAGAGGTTTACATAGGATTGCTTCTCCGACGAACTCCCACACGAATTGTCGATTCCGGAAGAGGAATCTTTCAGCTCCGGCCAGTCAACGGGTGCATCCAGCTTCCACTAGTGCCTCACTTGAAGCCTGTAGGCCATCCAGCGTCATCCTTAAGGAGGGAGGTTGAGGGTTAAGAACCTACGACGCCCCTCCATTCTCAGCATCGATTTTTCCCCAGGCGGGATTCGAATCCGAAGCGCTTGTTACCACGCGCGGACAGCATCCACAGAAGATGGGCTGCGTGCGCAAGAGGATTATTACTGTCACGAGCCGAAGACCGCCCACAGCACCCGCGGTGAAGAACGACAGCTTCGCCCTACGGTGAGGCCTTTCCTCGAACTGGCGTCTCCGCTCGCACTTGCTCACCTCTGGATGCCCCTCACCTCCCCCTCCTCTCAGGGCTGCACTCGAAAAGAATGGAAAAAAAAAATGCGGATGCTGAACTGAGTGGCCAACGCAGACCCATCACCCGATCCTAGCGTCCGAATCCGGCGTGGCCATTAGGAAACACTCCGGATAAATGAGAAGCGAAATCCCAGCTTCGTGACCATCCTTGGACGGGTTTGTTCGGTGCCTCTGATTATCGATCATCTTGTATTTCAGAGAGGGAGGAGCATCAACTTCACTGGGATTTTCGCTCTTCCAGAGGAAGGATTTCCTGCAATTGCTTCCCCACGAAGAAGTAGTCTGCAGTTGCAGGCACGGTCTCCGTCGTGGTGACCTCTTACACGCAAGCAGCTTTTCGACACGTGTGTCGAAAGGCACGGTGACATGGATTCCTACCAAGACAATCGGATCCCGAGGTTTCGTGTTCTGACACGTCTTCCTGCAGGAGGAAAAAAGAAAAGAGGAAACAAGCATGCTGTGCAGCAGGAGGGATGGATCCAACGCCCTTCTGAAGCAGGCCGTGGCAGGCCTTCCCACGTCCCAATCTTTCAAAGTTGACAACGACAGTTACAACTCCGTGCAGCTCAGAACTCACCCACGATGCAAGCTGATGTTTCCGCCGATCACTGAATCCATACTCCCCTCCTTCGGCAATGAAGGACTTACGTTGGAGTGGTCGTAGATGCTACACCCGATGAACAGCTTTTACACCGTGGATTCTTGTCTCTGGTAAGTCACTTGACCAGAGGTGCACGGATGCCAGCCTTCTCGCGGAAGGTGCTTTTTGCAACACTACCATTACGTGGGAGAAGGGGAAGTAACCAGTGGCTGCCGTTCGATTCGTCCAATTACATTTCCCGCCTCCCAGGTCAGGAATGCAGTTTCCCTCATTCGCACGTCTGATGGCAGCCTCGCAACACCTGCAGAAGGTCACTTGCGAGCAGTGGGTTTCCTGCCCCACAACCATCCGTACTGCTTTCCAGAAACGCATGATTCCTTGCAAAGCGAGCTAAGGAACACCAATATATATATATATATATTGGTGGATGAGATGGAGACTGCAGCAAGCATA
This sequence comes from Raillietiella orientalis, assembly GCA_036172245.1. Taxonomy (NCBI): domain Eukaryota; kingdom Metazoa; phylum Arthropoda; class Ichthyostraca; order Raillietiellida; family Raillietiellidae; genus Raillietiella; species Raillietiella orientalis. The sequence continues at coordinate 6,366,080 of JAYWIR010000002.1, read as the reverse complement.
AGACTTGCCGAGAAGAGGAGCCTTTGCCTCCCTCTCGTTCCAACCTCTGCCTAAGCTGCTCCGCGGCTGCTTTAGTCAGATGCCGCCGACCGCCCTCTGGACGCGTCACCTGCACGCGAATCTTCAGACCCTGGACAACTCTTTTTTACTGGAGCATCTTCCCTCGCCTTCAGCAGGCCATTTGGTGATTCTCGACTCGGGTCTCGCGTTCTGGTTCAGTGCTGGCCTATTTCCGCAGGTTCGACTGCATGCAGCTTGATTGGATTTCGAGGTTCCTTCTTGATGAGCCGACGGATCCCGGGATGTCAGCTCATCAGAAAATCCGTCCAAAGATAGGAAAGAAGCACTTCGTGCAAAGTCTGAACGGGATCACCAGCCATTTTTTTTCCAAAATCATTTCTCAATGACTTTCAATCAAAATCTCTTTAGGAATCAATCGGTGGTGGCACACCGTTTGGCGAGATGCTTCATCCCCGCCGAAGGCAACGTGTATGAAGGTACATCAGGAGCTTGCTGCAAGCTGCGCGTCGTGTCGGACCGGCGTGAGCAGCGCCTGGCCAAGAGACAAGCAGGCAAGGAAGCCCCCGTGCAAGAGGGAGAGCCTGAATTCTTCCGAGTTCTCGCTTCCTCGTGAACATACCCACTCTTCCTCTGAAGCGCGGAGACACGGCTGCTGCACTGAGGTCTCCCTTGCGTTGTCTGCCTGCTTGCCCTGCAGACCGTCGAAGCTAGAGAAAAGGTGCATGGCGCGTCCCTGTTCCCCACCTCCGAGGAAGCGAACTCCTTCCCGCACGTGCTTGTGGACTGTTCCACCTCCTCCTGAAGAACGTAGCAGCCCCTGCCCGTCGACGTACTGCCGTTAGGAAGCCCCTCCTCTCCCCCTCCCAAAGACATGCTGAAGCTCTTGCCACGCTGGTCTCGATAGTCTCGATTCACAGCAGCCTCCGAAACGCTAAGGGAACGCCATCCTCATGACGACCACCTTCTTGAGGAAGACGACGAGGTGGACTATGCCAGCGCCGAACTGAGGGCGAAAGTTGCCTGCACCCGGCACTGGATGTAGACGACTTCAGGAAAATACCAGAGGCTTTACTTCTCCTGTCTCCCACATGAAGACTTACAGGTATTTTCGCTTCCTTCTTCTTCTACCCTCTCCATCCCCTTAGGCGGACTGTGCTGGCAAGTTCAACTTTGTCTCTTGCTGGTTGGTCTGGAATTCTTCTCAATTTCGTTAGACTCAGTGTCCTTTGAGATTGCATTTCTTTTCTTTTTTAAAACAAAAACAGATCTTCGTTTGCCTGTAAGCTCGAATTCACAACGGAGGTTCCGGCGTCATCGGATGACTCGGTTCCCTCTTCCGTTGGCGATGGGCGTGCTGGGAGGAAGGCGAGTGGAAAGGTCTCCGCTTGCTTCTTCAAGATGCTGCAGCCACAAGGAACAGAGAAGTGTTAGCCTTGAGAACACGAGTAGCGAGAACACCGACCACCACACTTTTCAGGTATTCTCACCGGTCCCGGAGCACCCTGCTGAGAGTCGCCCTCCTAAAGACAGCTGGTGTGATTGAGGGAGCGCGGACGAGGATGAGGGAGTGCCGAACCAGCAATGTGGAGAGTCGCTGCGTCCGCTCGATCGTCGCTTCCCTCGAGACGCAAGCACAGCGAAGAGAAATTCACCCTCATTGCAGCCGCGCTCCCATGGAGAACGCTGGTGGACGGTGGGACCTTACCTGGGAAAAATAGGCGAAGAGTTCAGCTTGAGGGCTCGAAGGAGGAGACCGTGGCAAGGGATTCCTTCCGCAAAGGCTTCGGAAGTGCAGGCACAAACTGAACAGCCTCCCGAAAGTGTGCTGGATGAAGATGGCGGAGGCCGCGGCAAGCCTCTCCGCATTCCCACCAACGGAATCCGAGGAGGCTGCGGGAAGGTGCCACGCGCTGCTGCCACGTGCCCATATCGCCTCCGCCCAGGGTCCTTCCGCGCGGCTGCGTGGAAGGAGGGCTCCGAGCTGCGTCACCAGCAAAGTAGATCGAATGCCTTTGAGGCGCAGCAGCGACGTCACCACCGCGCGAAGAGCTCGCTCTTCGCCGCGGTCCGGCACAGCGTTCTTCGCAAGCAGCCGGCGTCGCCCGTTGCGAGGCGCTCGAGGCACCGTCTAAAAGGGGGAACCATAAAGCGCAGATGACTCCGAACGAAGCTCCTCCGAACTTACGAAAATTTCTGTGTTCATGGCAACGGGGAAAGGAGAGGGGGGGAGTGAAACGTCATCTTCAATTATAGACCTTCTGTGTCCAATTGAATATGCACTCAGTGTGCGCCAAGGAATTCCGGCGACCTCCCCGAGGAGGAAGGAGGCGTGTTGGAAATGAGTGTTTTCAAATGTATGGGATGTACCGAATAATTGTGAACGGCTGCGAGGGTGTGCGCCGCCTGAACTTTCTTTTCTTGTGCTGCCTCTAAAAAAGAAAAAAACGAAAAAAAGTGCGAAATAAATTCACTGATGCAAAGAAAAAATTTTTTTTTTTGTCTTTTTTTACTTTCAAGGGAGGATGACGTCATCAAGAGAGAATCCTGAGTAATGAACCGAACCGAACTCAATAGTTTTCTTCATTAGCAGGAAGCCAATTGCCTTCTCCTGTTCGAAAGAAAAATCGATGCCGCTGAAGATTTCGCAAACACAAGACGAAAAAACAAAAAAACAAAAATCGCATTCCCAAGTGTCCTCTGAATTGATTCTTAAGTGAGCAATCTTTCGTTCGGAGTCAGGTTGCTAGAAACTGCAGAAGTCGAAAGGATCAGAAAGCCGCCTAACTTGCGGAAAGAAGCGAAGCGGTTCCGCTGGACGCTCCCTTCCCCCCCCTTCTTTCCCTTCTCCCCTATCACGTGGTGAGTCCCTGCGCAGCATGGGAGCGCCCGGGCACGCCCCTTCGTTCTTTCCATGGATGGGTGGGTCACCCCATGGAACAGAAAACATCCGTAGCCTGATTACAGTGACCTTCGACTCCTCAGCGACCTGCATCTTCCTCCGATTGGGAAAGCTTACCTCAGAATGAAGGAGCGTCGCTGCCCCCTCTGAGCATGCAGGCACCACAAATTTACCCGGAGCCGGAGCTGACAGCCACCCTTTTTGCATTGAAACATTTTGGTATCACCCTTAAACTGGAAGAACGAGGCGGTGCTATTCTTGCATTGGAATTTCGGTGCGATCAGCTCCGGTGCCTCGTTTCTGGAGGAACCTTATGCTCCAGATGTGGGACGATCGAATCGTTCTCGCACCTTCTTCTCTACTGCAGCGCCCCCTCCGGGAAGTTTGACGGTGGCTGGAGTCAGCATTCCTGCACGCGGAGCACGCTGTTGAGAACTTGCTGCGGCCATTCTTAGAGCTTTGAGAACTCTAGTCAGGTGCTGCGATGGCGACATGTAACGTCCGCGTCAGATCGTCACGGCCCGCCATGTGCTGGAGTCTCGAGGCGCAGCGAAGAAAGGTCATGAAGGTCACCCTCGCTGTGGCCATCCATATGAGGATGGCCGAAGTCGAAGATCTTCGGCATCCAGCGCCATCATTCAGCAAAAAAAAGAGGCTGCTGTTCCTGAGGGTGAACCGTTCCTATGAGCACCTTTTGCTAACCATGCGAACTGCGTCCCCAATCTGCTCGTTTGTTTGTTTGTTTTCACATTGAATAAAACTCCCCGGCGCGACCGGGTGCCAGCTGGGCATGGTCAGTGGAGTCACTAACTCCTTGATGTCCCCGATACAACTCACCGAGACGACAGCGCATCCAAGAGCGGTCCCGCATGGTGCCTCGATGCTCGCTCCCACGCCATATTTTTCCTTTTGAGCCGACTCGAGGTGAGCCCGAAGAACAGACGCCTTCTGGACACACTCATCCGTTGCTCTTCATCTTCTTCGCTGCTCAATATCTTCCGTTTAGCAGCCGTGCGAAGCGCACGATCAGCGGCTACTTTTCACCGTCACCATCCGAGCTTTCGTCTTGCAGATGAGAGCCCAGGAGCTTTCGTTGAGAGGAATGTAGAGGTCGAGGGTTTTCAGGACAACCGAGACCCTTGCTATGGGGCGCAGAGCAAGGATTTGCAGAATCTTTTGGGTGTTTGACTGACTCCTCCTTTGAACGGCAAGAGCAACATGCTCGTACAACCAAAAGGTGGATCCGGAGCCGACACAACTAGAAGGTGAGTACGGTGCTGTCACAACCAGAAGATGGATACGGTATCGATCAGAAAGTGGATCCGGAGCCGACACGGTCAGAAAATGGATACTATGCCCATACAATCAAAAGGTCGGAACGATGCAGACAGCAAGGTAAAAGAAATGCATGCCGGACTCTTGAATGCCTTCGACGGAGATGAAAACCCGGAGGTGCGTAAGTCTCCGGAAAATAGTGCGATGGTTCGCGCAATAAAAGGGGCGTGCCTGGGCACTCCGTTCGAGTACAGATCGAACCCGACCTCGTTCCCGATGGGGCATGTCTGTGGGCACGAGTTGCCCCTCCGGTTTCCAGCAGCAGCTACCGTGTCATTGGATTTCGCTGCTCGGGTGGTAAAATGGACGTCGCCGCTCCAAGCCCGAAAGTTGTCTTGGTCCCATCGAAGGGGCTCTTTTGCTGAAGAGGGTCCATCTGACACGGCTCCTAGAGAGACCTAGCCCCCGGAGATCTGCCGCAGAAAAGGTGCGACGTGTAGCGGACTCACGCTGCGAGCGACTGCATTCGCGTTCTCAGAAGTCACCTAGCGGCGCCGGCCAAAGAGGATGGACGACAGAACGAGATGACCTTTCAAACAAAGAGTGTAGGAGCACGTGTGGACGTCAGCGTTTAACTCTGAGATCTGAGATGCTATCCAGGGAAAAAGGATGCGAAATTCAATGGAGATCAAGCAAGCGAAAGCCTCATCTTATGACTGCTTGCCTCGCTGTTTCCTGGCAACTATTCACCCGTTGCAGGAGCATTCCTAATATTCCTCTGAGAATCCCACGCGCATCGCGTTCCAGCATTCATTTTCCGGTTGCTGTTGCAGACACTGTTCCAGTAGCATGCCGGATCGCAATCGCGGCGGGTCAAGTCACTGTATCCTTTCAAGCGCACCTCGCCTGAACTCACCCAGCAGGGAATCTCCAGCAGATAGCATTCTCGGAATCGCTTTCTAGAGCTTTCTACGTTGTGAACTTGTGTTCCCGTTCGAGTGTGCTCCTTCCCATCTTCTCAAATACGTGCGGTACGAGGGACTAAGCCTGGCGTCGAGGCAGTGGGAAGTTCCTGTGGATTCGGCGGTGCGGGTGCAGGCGCCTATAGAGCGCTCCCAGCGCATCCGCAGGCATCCGCCGCCAAAGATCGCATCCCGAATGGGAACGCCGAGAGGAAGAGGCACGTGCATCGGGAAACGGGTGAGTAAAATAGCGGAGGAAGGGTCTCTCTTCTTCTGCTCCAAGTGAAGAGCGCCCTCCACCGCAATAGCAACCGTAGAAGGCATCTGCGATCGTGGGACTCTGCCAATACCAAAGTACCTGAGGAAATTGAAAATTCTGAGAAACCAATGCAGCACATCGAAAACAGAGATCTACAAATACGGTGTACCAGTGAGTGAGCCGGAAACATGACGTGCACAGGAATACGGTGTTCCCGGCGTGCTCACCGGAAGGCTGGGCAATCCCCCGTAATGAAGGAACCTGCAAAAAGCAAAGGAAGGAACAAGGCAGTTAGGCGGAGGAGGTGACGGGTCTTCTCTATCCCAGAATTTGTCTGTACTCCGCCTCCTCAGCAGTCCTTCCATTCTGAGTTTTTCCGAGGAAGCACCCCGCCGGCGTGGCAGAGGAAAGCAGCATGCTGTCGGTCCTCAATTAACAGAAAACGGCTGCGGGTGGTCCAGGAACTCTTCTCGCGATACCCGGAAAAGGTCATGAAGAAGAATCCGTGCGTGTGCGCGGCGCTTTCAGCGTCGTTTTTGCGCGAGAACCATGTTCCTCGAGGTCGCTCTTTTCGCGACACACGCGGACCCGCCCGCAACCTCCGGGGATCGGACTCGTCAGAAGATCCAAACCCCCAGCAGCTCCTGATTGTCGGCAGCGTGTTTTCAGTTCTGGCATCACGGGGGGAAAGGAAACAGGAGTCGGCAGCTTCGTGAGTGAACTGGGCGGAGCTTCCGGGTACCCAGAAGCACGCCATCTGCGTGAAAGATCAAACCGTGGTCGATGGATTTGGGTGCACGAACGCTGCATCAGAAGAAAAGGTCCAGCATGACAGTGGATGGGTTCTCGCCATCTTTCCCATCCAAGGACCACGAGGAGAGGAAGGAGATGAGAGCAGCATCGAAGTCAGCATCCTCCCTGCACCACTTGGTCCCGCGGGGTTCGGGCGGACGAGCGTCTGAAGATGCAACCGGAACACAGAGGAAGTCCTTTTTGTTTCAGAGTCCCCACTCGAAACCCACATCAGCATCAGCCATCGCAATTCGTGGAGAAGAACAAAGATGGAGGAGGCAGAGACGACCTTGGGTCCGTATAAGGTCTCCTGCAGAGGCCGCTCTTTGTGCAATGCGAGCTCGCCGAAAACGCCCTCGAGACCTCCAGAAATTCTGAGCACCCGTGGGTTTCCTACAGCAAGGGTGAGGGAGGTGTTGCGTGCGACCCGGACGTCCGACAGCCCGTGACCCCTTTTTCTCTCGTAGGTCCGGGGGACCAATCCCGATCGAACTTTTCCGCGGCTCGCTCCCGGTTCTCTGACGTCACGGGATGGGAAACCGGCTGACGGGTCACCTTCCTGCCCGAGCGTGCATCGTCGCCTCCCAGGGACCGGACCGAAAGGACAGGTGGAAGGTGCGGGGCCTCCGGGAAAGCCATGACATCAAACCCACTGCACCTTCCCCCGCTTTTGCGAACCGGGAGCGGCGCCGGGATCTTCGGTCGGATGAAGGGAACTATCAGCAGCAGTGGCACCTCCCGCGACCAGCTCGTGCCAGATGGCGATTCTGGGATAAAACCAGGATTGGCGGTACCCCGCGAAGACACGTCGGTCGCCTTGGCCGGGGCGCGTCCACGTGAACGCGCTTCGGAAGACTCAACACGGGAAAGAGGAGAGCAGGGATTGCGAAGTGGCTCGCCGCTTCGCGTCGGAGGCAGCCCCGGAAGCCGTGGAGGTAGTCGTTGCTGGTTCCCTGGGACCGCGGGATGCTGCGAGGGACGATGTCTTGGAGGTGAGATGATATGCACGGCACCTAGCGCTCTGGAGGCATTCATCTCAAGAGCAGCACGGGTCAGCGGCCGAAGTGACAGTGCCCGTCCCCCTCATCAGAAGAACGGAGGTCCCAGCCACAAGAATTAGGTGCCGTGGACGGCTCGCACTCTGGAGATGGAGGCCAACCTTCGCAGCGCTCGCCTGCATTTCCCGACAGCAGCTGAGGATGGACTGACGGTGATCTTCGAAAAGAGCAAAATGGCATGCCGTTGGACCGCATTTGCGCGCCAGGCGCACGCTCAAGAGGGTGCGGACGGCTTCCGATGTGCCCCGCCTCTCAGCAAAGGTCGCTTCTTTCGAAGGTCAGGAACAGCGGAGGACCGTGATCCCTTTTTTTTTTTCCTTCTTTTCTGCCATTCCTCGAGTAATCCAGGTGGCGCGGGCGATTGGACGGGAGGCGGTGGGAGAGCTCGAAGGAACATCTTCTTCCTCTCCTCTTCGGTCCTGCCTCCTTTCCCCGGCCTTTTTCTCCGTGCTCTTTGTCCGGATATTCCACCGGGATCCCCTCGATCCTGCAGAAGTTCGCGAGTCGCCGAAAAAGTCGGTGTAGGGTGCGTTCCTCTCCCTCGAGAACGTCACCAGGATCCAGCAAGCACAAGGGGAGCTCGAGTGACTGCTTCACCTTCCGGTGGCTGAGCGGACACTTCCCACACCACCCACCCCCTGAAGAGATGAGTTTACCGCCGCTTGAATAGCCACCATCTTAAGACAGAATGGTGCCCTCACGAAAATGCTTGCATGTCGCGCAATTTTAAAAAGAATTGAAAATAAAAAAGTGTATAATAATATGTAACAATAAAAAATGTATGAAATCAGGGAGCGAATTGCACACTTTTTCCACAAACAAAAAGGAAAGAGAACACGAGCGCCTCTGGAGAGCAGGAAATAACGTAGATTTAAATGACTGGAACTGGCCAGAACCCACAGTCTTAATGCAATATAATAATAAATTTATATTCCACTTCAACAGCATCAAAGGGGCGAGCGCGATGGAAGGAAAGGATGATCTGACTGAGACCCCAGGTTTTCTCTTAAGGACAAGGAAGCAAGGAAGCGTTTTCGATTTAAAGTTTGATTTCTGCTTAAGCAAAGTTGCATCTCTGAATCCAAACAAATCAAGAAGTTCCGCGCCACTGCTCGAATTTGAATAAAAATCGAATCGAATCCGGAAATGCGAAACTCTTCTCTTTTCTCTTTCCCCTTCCCCCCTCCTCCTCTCTCCCCTCCCCCCAGCAAACAAGGCGTGCGAGCGACCGTGATGCTCCCCACCACCGCGCACGTCGTTTCTTCCACCGCGAACTTTGGGAGAAGTGATGCAGGACGCGGCGAAGTGGTCGAGCCTGGCCACCACGTCTCCCACGGCCTTGCTGCAGCACTGTCTGCCTTGAGGGCAAGCCAAAACAGCTGCCAGACGGAGACGAGCTGGGAGTTTCCTTGCACCATCGCGGGGGAGGGAGGGACAAAACTTCTTGGAAGACGCGCGGGTTGGCAGATGCCGCCACTCCGCGTGCTGCGGAGACGGGACTCCTTCGGTGGAGTCCACTTCTGACGAAACTTCTGCGCTCCCTCCCCAATGCCTGGACGCTTCTGTGTTTCCGCTCTCCTGAGAGCAGGTTATGCTGCTCTTTCCGCACTGGGGTTTCAGGGCAACGAGCACCGGCACCCTCATTCCCCCCCGAACTGTTGTTCCTGGTGGAGGTCGGCGGAGTCGATCCCGCCGCACCTGCTTTCGGACTGTGGTGCCATGCGGGAACCGTGGGCGGAGGCTGGAGTCAGCGCTCCCAGGAGACCAGGAGAACATCGCACGCGACCTGCCGCGCCGGTTCTTCGCGCCGGGAGGACTTTCGACGGGCACGGCCATCGCGATGCCATCGTCACGGCGCGCCGTGTGCTCGAGAAGGCCACGCGGCGAAGGGAGGTCACCGGGATGGCAGCCGCCCACGTGAGACGGCTGCAAGGTAGTGTCACCTGCAAGAGGAAGACAAGGAAGAGATCTCCGGCATCCAACGCCGGTCCTGAAGTGAAGGAGCGGCGGACACCGGTGACCCTTGACCCGAGCTTCCCTTTATTTTATTTTATTTTTTCTCTCATTTCCCACTCCTTTGCGTTCCGCACCTATCCCGGTTCTTGCACATCGATCCCGGTGTATGCGAACCCAAAGACACATTATATTTTTCCTTTATTTATTTATTTTTTTAGTCGCCCTCTCCTCTCCCATTCCGGACGTCACGATATCCCGAGTTTGGTATAGGAGCACCCATCCCCTTAGCTTTTTTTGTCTTACGTAGGGAACCAGCGTGTTCCCAACTGGCTTCTTTTCATAAAATAAACTCCCCGACGTGACCGAGCGAACTTTCAACCTGAACCCGCCACGATGGCATCCCGAACAACCGGTTTACGGTCTGACATGCGGGGGTTCGTGGCTCCGCGGAACACGGGTCATGCAGATGCGGGATTCCCGACACCTGCCATTCATCAACATGCATGCGTGTGCCTGTGGCATGCGCCCATACAGCATGCTCGCTACGCTGCATGTGGACTCTGGAAACACTTGTGAGCGCGCTCAAAAGCAGGGCGCGCGCAGAGCAGGGAGCGGATTACAGCAGCACGCGTGGTTTCGCACACGGGTGCCCAGGGGCGTTTATTATGAAAATAATAAACACCCTTGGATAGGGTCATTGGCCCTGCAACGTCCGAGAATGTTTGGAAACTGCCGAGTAACCGGCAAGCAGGTCGACAAGGTTTGCCTCGCCAGCGGAGGGGGAGGGGACAAGCAAAAGGAGAAATACAAACAAAACCCTACTATGAAGGGATTTCCGGACGGGGAGGGAAAGCCTGTAGTAAGCAGATGGGACTGGGCGAGCGGACCTCACAGAGATGAGCCCTATGGCTGGCGATGGTCTGTCCAGGGAGGGGACCGGGTGGAGGAAGAAGGAATGAAGTGCCTCCTCGCCGGTCCCGGGAGCGATGGTCCACGGTGGCCGTCCTGGCCATCTCCCGGTTTGAGGCACTCGGATGGGTCTCCTCCGCACCGTACCGGAAGAGGCACGCTCGAAGCCGCCAATTGCCCTCCCTCCTTGGTTGACCTCAGCAGCGGAGCTCTCGGGCTGGGAAATCGCGCCTCTTTCGTGACGACGGAGACCCAGGACGGCCATTATGGACCGTGGACCAAGTGAAGGACACGTCCCATTCCCCAGACAGTCCTAATGACCTCGGTAAATCGTCAAGGCAGGTCTTCTCCATGGATCGGGGAGGGGGCAGCACTTTGGGGTTCTTCCGCCGGCCCCCCGCGGCAGGGGAGTCGGCCGATCTCCTGCTCCTTGCTCTGTCGCGTCGGGAACGGGATCGGCTCCTCCCACCCTCTCCCTTTCTCTTTCTCTCTCCTCCTGCGAGGAGGAAGCGACCACTGTTGGACACCTCGAGACGGAAAACTGTTTTTCTCCCTCCCGTGAGCTCCAGGAGATCTCCGACTGCACCTCTCCCCTCCTCTAGAAAAAAAAAAGAGAAAGGAAGGAGGAGGAAGAGCAGGAGCAGGAAGGCAGGATCGGTGGGAGGGGCTTTATCTGATCTCCACGAACTCCCGCGTCGGAGGTCCGGCCGAGCGCCGTTGTCGACCTCCCGACCCCTCATGGATGAACTCGGTCGTCCCGGCTGACTGCAATAGTTTAAAAAACCACCCACCCCCGATAAATAGGCGAGAGAATGGGAAGAAGGAGAAGAGAGGTCGCTTAAGACTACAGGCTTCACTGGGGGGAGGATGGGGATGAATCCAGACCTCAAGGAAGTGTCTGGTTTCTACCCACGGAGTTCTCCTTTGGTTCCCACTCAGAGAGAACCCCCGGGACCGATGTTTCCAGACTGCGCTTGCGATAGGTGCCTTCGAGCTCCGTTCGAGGATTTCTGGGCGTTACACGGAGCTCCGCTTCGCAGGTCGTCTCCCGGGGACACGACTCGCTGCTGAGGCGGCGGTTTCCCTCTCCCACGCGGCCGTCGAGAAGGGGTCCTGTCCCGTCTTCCCGGAGCCGCGTTTTCGAGGGATTCCTCTGGACGGCGTTGCTGTACGCTCCGATCCCGTCCCCGGACGCGACAGAGGAAGGAGCGGGAGATCGGCCGACTCCCCTGCCTCGGGAGGCCGGCGGAAGAACCCCAAAGTGCTGCCCCCTCCCCGATCCATGGGGAAGACCTGCCTTGACGATTCACCGAGGTCATTAGAACTGGCCGGGGAATGAGACGCCGAGCCCCCTCCGACCTCTTTCGCTCCCCCGGCAACGACGAGCTTTGGCGAACGTAGGAGCGCTCTCACGGCCCTTCCGAAGCGGAGGCGACGGTCTCGAGGAGCGGGAGACGTGAGATGGCCGTAAATCAGCCAGCGCCGGCTCCCTTCTCGACAAATGGCTTATCTGCCTCCGTCACTCGGTTGTCTTCGAGGGCGATAACTGCCCCGAGCAGCGCGCCGTTATCTGGCCGACGAAGGCGCAGAGATGGGCGCTCGTGAGGACAAAGCAGGGGGAACCAACGTTTCCTCTCAGGACCGCACGGAGCCAACACTGGGATCGGACGAGAGAGCGGGAAGCGCGCGGAGTCCTGAGCACCTTGCCGATCGAATCCCACCCTCAAGGGGGGCAGACCTTGACTCCAGGAACCCGTCCTTGGCGAAGCAGAACCGGAGCAAGCCGCGCTCTGCTGCAAGAGCGGTGCGAGCACCCACGGCAGCCCACAAACAGCAGCTCCTTCCCACCTCCCTTCACTCTGGAGCCATGGGTCGTTTGGGGTGAGAAGTAGCATCCTCCCGGACGAGCACCCCTGGCCGCCTCCGCATTCTCATCATCTGGAGCCGCATCCTTGCATTGGGTTGTCTCACACGGCTCTCGCCGACGCACTGCTGCCACTCTCCAGGCGGGGTGGGAAGGACATGGGAGCCTCTTCTACTCCTGGCTGGGGACTGTGCTGCCCTTCGGTCAGCTGGAGACGCTGCAGAACGGCCCTTCGCGCCGCAGAGTTAGTTCTTAGGAGACCTTTCTAGGCGTCGCGGGTTTGAATCTCGCCAAGGGGGAAGGTCGACGCCCCGAGAATGAGGACTGTATCATAGGTTTCGACTCTCCCCACAAGACGGCGCTGGTTGACCCACGGGTCTCGTGTGCGGCAGCACTGGCTGAAGCTGGATGTCCCCGTTGACTGGCCTTCGGGATTGGAAGTCAACCCTCTGGGACTCTTCCCAGGAATCGAGGAGTCAGTTCTCTTTGGAGCTCCCTCCAGGTTGAGAAAATGGGGCCGTTCCCTTTCCTCGGGGGGGAGACCTTCCACCGGGAAGCATGGAACTGTTTGGTATTCCCTTCAGGGAGTTGCCTCTCCAGAATGCCCAAGAAGCGCGCTGCTCCCTTCGAGGAGAGCCATCCAGAGAGATTCGTGAGCGGTCCTTCAGGGTTCTCTTCAGAAGGGTAACAAGGCGAGGGTCTTTTCCTGGTTCCCTCCGGAGACAACCAGGGAGAGGGTTCCCTCCCAAGAGTGAGAGAGGAACGAATTCCTTCCTCCAGGACCTTCCTGTATTCCATAGGGTGGTCCCCCGGGATCCTTCTTTTAACTTTAAGAGTCCGCACGCACCCTTGGGTGGCACGGACAGTGTGGAAGGCGGGAAGAGGAATCTTCACGGAGGGAAAGGAGTCATCCTAGGGGAATGCCGCGAGATGCAGTTCCTGGAATGGAAGAGGCGTCGGGGGCTGCCGGACTTGGAAGCGCGCGAAGTGTGGAGGGAGGAAGAAGCACAGGACAAGCTGCCGGGAGCGATGGTGACCTGTCCGGTTTTGCGCCGATCGCATCTCGAAATTCCGGGTTCCCTTCGGAGAAGAAACAGTGGAGCCAGGATCCCTAAGGGGTTCCTCCGAAGAGAATAAGCCAGAGGTCCCCTTTGGAGTCCCCTTCAGAGACCACAAGGTACTTGAATTACCTTGTGGTCTCCTCCTTTACTGTTGTTCAATGAAGTCACATGACGCCCCTCGGCGCGAAATACCTGGCGTATTCCAGAAGCCGAACCCGTCGGCAAGTGCTGAAGAAGAACGAGAAAGCGTCAGCAGAATGAAGTGGGACCACTTCCTCCATTTCGTCGTAATGACCGCCGTCTTACCCGGGGAAGACAGAAGACCTCACGGGCAAGAAGGATGGGGGGCAAGCAACAATGGAAAACCCGCAACTTTGGAAGCATCCCCACAATTCCCGCGCCTTCGGGAGTCAAGAATGCAGAGACCGCTCCGATCGTGGGAGCAGGCAGCTCACTCTCGTATGGCGACTGGGAACTCCGGTCTGCGAGTGCCAGCTTACCGACACTTGCAGCCTGCAGACCTGGACTGCACGGCGGATGTCGGGAGATGCAGGTCTTAGCTGGAAGGCTGACGTGGATCCGCTCGCTGGCAAGAATCTTTCTCCTGCAGATGCTGATCGGTGTCAGCACCACCAGACGTTCCACTCCTTCCGGGCACGCATTTGTGGGGCTCACTTGAAGTCTACGATTCCCACTGTCGTCCTGTCGGAGACTCGCTGACAGTCCTTCACGACAGTGAGTCTCCAGCGAGTGTCCTGGCTAGCCGGCTAGCCTGGCTAGAGAAGTGCTACAGCAACCCCTGGATGCGTTCCTGCGTGCCTCCTCGCCAGTCTTGAAGCCGGAACCGAAGAACTTGCGCCTTTCCTCTTGTGTTCCGGGTTGAACGGTGAAAAGGTCCTCGAGCTGAGAAGGTTGGGAAGGACGCGTAACAACCAAGGCGGAGAAAGGATGGCCTATTGGCCCGCCAAATTCAGCGCTCAGATAAAAGAAACTGTTGGCACGTGAGCGAAGTTGGAGGAGCCCAGCTGGGAGCGGTGGAATTGTCGGCATCCAGTCCCCCTGCTCTCTGCGGAAGATCCTGGAGAGTCCCGACATGAGCACGTGGGTGAGCAGACCACCCTCGCGTCAACGATGCTCTTCCTGAGGAGGGCACTTGTTGGCAGACAGAGGTCGATGTGGGAAGTCTCCTGGGAGATCGCAGGCACGCGGAAGCTGATGAGCGGATGGACAATGGGGAAGCTGGCGGATGCTGTTACCCCGAGTGTCCCTCTACGAGGATTACAGCGCTGGGACGAGCTGCTCGGCATCCCATTCGAAGACCCAGAGTGGCCCACAGTGCTCAAGGACAGTAGCGCCGTCCCCCTGAAGTGCCCAGAGTCGGCACTTCTGCACTGGCGTCATCCTTGCAACGCACTCCGACACCACTGGACGCCGGGGAGCGCAAGCCAGGACCGTCGCAGGTGCGGGGAACAGAAATCCCTCGCGCACCTGCTTGTGAATACCGTGTTGCCTTCAGGTCACTGCAGGAATGCTTTGGCACGACCCTGCGGACCCCCCGACGGCAATCCCACGGACGTTCTACAACTCCTCTTCACGCGGGAATCCCTTTCGCCAGCCGCAGCCTTTGCGGCTCTTTGCTGCATCCGTGAGATCGTGGCGGTCTGGAGAGACGGTGAAGAGGAATCGAGCGAAGCGGACGCCCCACCCAGCTTGCAGTTCTTTTTCTGCGGACGGAAGCCAGATGGCTTCACCTGGGACCTATTCAGACGGACATTGCCGGCATCCTGGAAAGGATGCAAAGGACAAAGCGACATGTGACCCCTTCCGATCTTCCAGAATGTTTTCTATTTATTTTTATTTATTGTTTTATTTTCTTTTTGTTTTCCCTCCTTCCCACCGCTGCCGAGGTGACAGTCACTGTTCCGTGTACCGGGAATCCGGCAGACCCTTGTAGAATTGGCTGTGGTGGGGACTGAAGGTCCCACCACAGAAGTTGTGAGTTTCTTGTTGTCAATAAACGCTCCAAGGGAGGCAACACCTAAGCCTGGGGACAGACGACCCGACGGAAACTGGTCACAGGACTCTTGGATGGAGCGTTTCAAGTCGTTCCAGTCATTGGGCGTCTTCAGTTCGAGCCCTCGTAGGAATTTGCGGAGGTGCTCCTGTGAGGTTCATTCAATCGCCTGGCAGGAGCCACGCTCAGGAGGGTGGACCTCTGTCGCGCGGATGGATTTCGACCGCAAGTCGGGAGTGGTCGGACAGCATCGACCACATCGCGCTTGGGTTGCCCACCCGTGTGCACAGGTGGTTGTGGACAAACACGTGGTCGATTCTGTCAACAAGTTGAGCGCGGCATTGCCGCGCCCATCTCCTTGACCGAGAGATAGGCGCTTCCATTCGGCGCACCTGAAAGCAGGCGGACCTTGAAGCCTTTCACTGGGTTATTCCAGGAAGTTTATTTTATGGAAAGAAACCAGTTGAGAACGCACTGGTTCCCGATCGGAGACTAAAGACGTTCAAGGGTGGGGTGGGGGATAGATACACCGCAGGTCGGGATATCGAGATGTCCGAAACGTGAGAAGGGAGGGGACAAGAAAGACAGCGGAAAGGGAAATCTAGGGGGACGAACAAAGGTCTTTGGGTTCGCTTCGTATGCACCGGAATCAACACACAAGAACCGGGAAAATCATGGAGCGAAAGGGAGTGGAAGGATGAGAGGGAGAAAACAGCAGCAGACACTCCTGGATGCTGAGCTACCAAGGAAGGATAAAGGAAGCCAGGAAAGCTAGGCAGGAGGAAAGGTAAAGCTATGGCTCTTGAAGACCAATTCCCCCTCCCCCGCGTCGGAGCCGACCACCTGCATCGTTCGTGGGGCCACTCATATGCCGCAGACCGCACGTGTGTCCAGTGTGAGTGTTTGCGTGTTCTGCGGTGGCCATCAATGAAGAATCTAATGCTACAATGATAATATCTTCCGAGGTGCCATTCCGAGAGCGATTCCGAAAGTTCCTTCGGGGCGGGTCCCCTTTCTGCAAGGGCCCGACGAAAAAAAGTCTTCGGTAGTCGGCACTTCCCCCTATTTCCCATGTGAAAGATGACCCCGGTCCATACTCAAATAGGGAAGGGTCGGTAGCTGAGGTCTGCTGTACCTTCATTTCATCTGGAGTTGGCCTAGGTGCGTCTTCGGTGATTCTCCCGTAGCGCGGCATCTTCGTGCGGCTGCCGCGTGGCGAGAGTTGATGTGCAGACACCCCGGAAGATGCGCACGAGCCAGGAGGAGAATTGGCAGCCGTTCCCATGGAGTAGCAAGGGCCGGCGAGGCCCTGCTCGGTCGAGCAGAGGACCTTGCACTCGAGACTGCCCCTCTGGGAAGGAAATTCCCGGGAGCGAACACGCGCGCTCATGCATAAAGTCCGGAGCTGTCGAGTGCCATCGGAGGGTCCGCAGTTGCCTCCGCGCCGAAGATGCGAGCCATCTCAAGCCCCAGCAGCCCCAGGAAAACGAACGGGAGAGCGGTCTCCGGGGTAAAGAACGCTGCGGAGCTAGTCCTTGGGAGTGTCGGGATGTGGTAGCGGAGATCCCAGCTATGGGGTGCCGCCGATTCCTGCATGGGGGGATTGGGATCGGCCGGGACGAGAGCATCTGCGCAAACGCGTTGGACTCGTGTCGCTGCAGAACCCGAGCGGGAATAATATTTTTTTTTTATTTCTCCATGCCGGGGGCGGGAGTCCCTTTACTGGTGAATGGTCCTTCCAGAGAAAACGGACGTCCCTCGTCCGTCATTGCTTCTCGTCCGGGCCTCGGGGAGAATGCCTTCCGATGACCAGATAACTCGCCTTCTTTTCATGAGGCCGAAGGATGAGACTGCCCGCAAGGGAAGGCAGTAGGAATGTGGAGCGGGTCGGAAAGAAGACGATGAACGGGACCTGGCTGCGTGTGGCTGAAACCGATGAGGACACGTCAACGAGCCTTGCACGGGGAAAGGAATGGGAGCAGGGGAGGGTGTTTACCGCAAGGGCGACGGTGGGTCCAAGGAAGATGAGTGAGGTAAGCGACAGCGCAAGAACATCCCGACGGGCTGCCATCCCGGTCCCCACGAACCTCCGACGTCCCTTCGGGCTGAGAGGAAGCGCTGGAGGCAAACCACTGACCTGGAGATGAGCTGACGACACGGAGATGCGCCGGCGACACGATGATCAGCGAGCAACGCGGAGATGAGACGACGACACGATAATCAGCCGATGACACGGAGGCAATGACCTACCTGGTCAATACAATGCTGCTGCTGGGATCGACTGGGAGTAGAGACCAATTCGAGGTGGCAGAAGCGCCTTCCTCTTCAGAAAGATAGCCTTGGTCTTAGGGGAAGCCATTCTGCCCAAGGCAATGAAGTTCTAATGCGCGCTGGCGCAAGAGCAAAAAGCGTGCCTCGGAAGGGACACCGGTGCAACTGGAAGTTTCGCCTAAGATGGCATCGTCGAAGCCGGGACGGATTTGTGGAGGGGTGCCAGGGTTGCGTCCACCCTTCGATGTCACGGAAGCCGCGCGGAAATAAAGTTGCGGTACCGGTCGGAACCTCGGAGGATTGTTCCCGTCACGTGGAGAGTATGCACCGGAGATGGTTGGGGCTTCCGTGGGATCGAAGGGAGGACAGGGCGGGCGGCGGACAAGGGGTCACCAGCAGCGCGCGCGTTCCGCCGATGCGACAAGCATCGGGTTGCCGCTGCCCGGCACGGGAGGGAACCTCTCCGTGCGGGCTCGCCTTCCACGACCCCGGACGACCCGTTCGCGAGCCTCCACCACTCCTGCTTCCGCCGCGCCCTCTTGAAAGTGCTCCCTCCTAGCGTTCCTCCTTTCCTTCCCCGTCCCGCCCAGTCCCCCTCAAGCACGGAATCGTCTACACGTCCCAGGCGCCAGAGCGGATCTTCAAAATTAATGCATTCATTTCCTCTTGGAGCTGCGCGTCTTCCTCAATAATGTATTAGTGTCATCATTCCTTCTGTCCTTCATATTTTCCTCCGGCAACATCGCCCGGTAATTCTCGCTGACTGCTGAAATTTAGTGGGGCCTCATTACGATGATCCCTATCGCGTTAATAATGCAGGGGCCTCCCAGTTTTGTTGGTCTGGAGCACAGCGTTCTCCTCTCCCTTCCCCCATCATCTCCCCGTGGCAACGAGAGAGGCACAGTGGCGGAAAAAAAAAAAGGAAGAGGAGGAGGTCACGTGACTTGCTCGCTTCCCCTGGAGCCGGAACTGGCTAAACGAGCCATCGCCCCCTTCCCGCTCCGCCTCTCCTCGGGCTGCTGCTGACCCTCACGGGCGGCTTCCTTCTCCATGACCCTAGGGATATACGACAGCAGCCCCAGAGACTTCTTGGCACGCGGTGCCCGCCGCCAGCCGCGATGCCCAGCAGCACTTTGCTGACTCCGCGAAACTGTGGCCGCCCAGAGCGCGCTGAGAGAGGCAGGAACGACGGGGATGCGTCATCCGTCCCGCGGTCCGCTTCCTAAAAATGGCATCGAGATGACCCCCTCTTCCATCCGGAAGATGCCCAGCACGAACTTGCCAGCATCCTTAGATGGATGCAGGACTCTGCCACCTGGAAGCTCTTTCCACTCCCTCCTTGTTCCTTATATTTATTTTTATTGATTTTTTCTTCATTGTATTTTTCCTTTTTTGTTGTTTCCCTCCTTCTCTGTGCTGTGGGAGCCTAACCTCTCTGGCCTCTCGGCAGGTCCTTCGATTAGGGGCGGCGGATCTACCGCCGCACTGGTGCGTTCATCGGTTGCGGTGAGCGGACCGGCGCGATCGGGAGGGCAGGCGACCTGCTTCCCGTTAACGATTCCAGGAGCATCCGCGCCTCAGCCCATCCGGAGGGCAGGAGGCCCAGCAGACTCGCGCCGCCGATCCCGCCTTCATCCGGTCACTCTGAGACGCTCCTTAAAGAGGAAAACAAGCGGACAACCTGGCAGCGCCGTTCCCGAAACGAAGACGGGAAGAGGGTTTTTTTGGAGAGGAGAGTTCACCGACACACAGGTACGTTCCTGGGGCAGTCCGCAATGAGAAGGAAGGGGGCGAGGAAGAAATGGATAAATAAAACAAAAGTAGGGACAGGGGTCTCTGACACCAGCTGTTCCTTCATTCCTGGAAGCGGCGCTGAACGTCCTGCTCCAGATGGATCACCTCGCAGCCGTTCCCACGGAGGAAACTGCTGTGCCGGTGGCCACCGCCCTTGGCTGCGACCGAGGCCCCAGCACATGGAGTGCCGTCACGGTGGCGAGGACGAGGCAGGCTGCTGCTACTCCCACGCGCGAAGAATCGCCAAAGCCAATCCTTGATCGTGCTCTCAGGGCTCAGGAAATCTCCGGACGAACTTCCGGAAGCACAGAAGCAGGCGTAGGAACCGTTCGATAGTCCTGCACCTGGAATGGTTCGAGGATGCCCCGGGAAACGAGGCGTCGGGAACCCCTGCGCAGAAGAAGCATCGGCAGCACAGCACGAACGCCAGAGTGTCGACATCCCAAAGGAGAGACCATCGGTTCTTCAGGGAGCAGGAACCACGGTCAAGTAGTCGCTCCACCGGAGGAGTTCTCTTCACCTGCAGTGGCGACGTCGGCGCCACCAGCTCGTTCGTCCTCCAGCCATCCGGGAGCTCGGTCGCTCCTGCAATGCTGAGCGGGAGCGACTGCCACCCTGCCGCCGGCGTGTCAGTGCCATCGCTTGCCCTGAGGGCGAAGGGCACCGCAGACGAGGGACGTGAAGACCATCTGGGACCACTTCGTCCGGTCCCGAAAAACTTCTCTTGGAGGGTGAAGGAGGAGAGCGAGTTCTCCCGGAAGCCCTCCCAGGGCAGCGGTCCAGTGTTTCCGCCGCCTGCAGGCGTTCCGGATTCATGGATTGGCAGAAGAGCGATGGCTTCCAGAAGAGAGGCCATTTGCCTTCAGTCCCTTATCCTGTGCCAGCTGCGCGGCAGCAACTCTAAGAGTCCTTCGTTGCCGGTGGTGCGCAAAAGGATGGTGCATGCAAGAACACATCATGGGGAGTCCGCAGTATGATCTAGAGAGCCACTGACCTCGTGTCACGCAAGGAGAGGTGACTGTGCAACAGTGTTTGTGTCGCCAGGAACAGCGCCATAGCTGAACCGTTTCCTCTTCCTCCCTTCTCTCCTCCTTCTTCTCTTCCGATAGGGATCATTGCTGACAGAGCTTCCGGCACGAAAATCCATCTTCCCTTATTCATTACCAGATCACTACGAACCCCCCTCGCGTTTTTGGACCGTCCGCAGCTCTGCGGCCTCCATGGCAATCACAGTCCTGGAGAAATATGGAATTCCTCGTTGTCCCCGAAGGAAGAACAATGTATGAAGTGGTCCGAACGGAACCACTTTATAGATCGATATCGATATCTATACCCGTATCTGTATCTGTTTTTCTATCTATCTATCTACAAATATATGTATTTGTGCGTGTGCAGTTGTTTACATACATTCACAAATACAGGTGCGTGTGCATGTGCAAACATATCTATGTATAATTATATACAGAGATATAGCTTGCCTGTATTTAAGGATACGAATAGGCGAGAAACATTTACAAATAAGTGCACATATACATTTAAGGATGTATTTGTGGACGATGGAACTTATGTTTACTATGGTCATTCGTTTCTTTTATTTGATTTTTATGGATGATTCCTTCAGAAGAACGCCATGACAACGATCATCTTTGAAACATCTTGTTATCTGTAGAGTCGACAGAGAGTGCTCATCCTATCAGCTTCCAAAGAGCATCAGCTTCGAAGGATGCACATGTGGCAGATGCAAGACATCCCTGATGTTTGCCGTATCCTCAGCAGACCAGCGATCTATTTGAAATCTTCTAACATTCCTTCCCGGAGCGGGAGTGGGGTGCCCTTAGAATTCTTCTGACAGGAAAACGAAAGCATGTCTCTCACCTTGTATCCTTCATATCCCAAACCCTTTCATTTCTTTTGTAGGTGACCTACTATATTTACCGCTTATAGACTGAGCATGTATTGCAGCCAAGCGAAGTGGAACCCTCCGTTTCCGAATTTTCTATTGCAGCTTCCGTATCTTCTCTTACGCGGCCATGGCCGAGAGAATGTGACGACCCCTGAGAGAACACGCGTGCAGGTGACGCTTCCGAATTTTGCATGCGAGGCTGCTGGATCCAGGAAAGCTCCTGCTTGCTGTCACCTCGAAGAATCTTCCCCAGAGGGAACAATCTACCCCCTCGCGATCGCCACAGCGACAACGATCTAACTGCGAGCGTGCGGCAGGGTCAGCCCGCCGCTTGCTCGCAGTTAGATCATGGGCCAGGAGTAGTTTCCAACCAACAATCTTCCCTTTCCTCTCCCGTCCTCGAACGTGGCGCTGCCGATCCTGCCTGGACCGGCAAAGCGGAAGACTACGAGGTGCTCTTGCAGGGACGACGTGAAGCGAACGCCGAGTCGGCGGGCGGTCCGGCCATCGTTAAAAAGAAATCTCACTGCTTCCTGCTTCTCCGAGGACGATGCGGTCCCTTTTGCGTCGATCCCGGGCTGCCGAGCGGGATCCCGTTCGGGACGCGCGAACCTGGAGGAGGCTCTTTTCTCTCCTTTTGCTGCAGAAACAAATCGCGCGCACGGAAGAGGATTTTCGGGGGAGGGGGGGGGAGGTGCTGAGGAAGCGTCTTCAGGGCTGCCTCGATTCCTGAGGCGGTTGACGGATGGGGTGAAGGGTGACCAGGTCTCCAGGGCAACTTCGGGCGCAAAAAAGGAAAGAAGAAAGAATGCGACGCGAGCGGTCGGTAGTTGAGCTGCGATCTGCAGTCTCAGGTAATTCCGGGAAAGTGCGAGCTGTGATAGGAGCGTTCGGTCGCTACCCCCCCCCCTTCGGGGCGCGGACCGAGAGCGCGTCTTAAAAAAAGAAAAAACGCAGACCTCCCGATGCTCGATGCTGCCGGGTGATGCCCGCCGTCTTCGGCACGCGGCAACACGGGCCGTCGCTGCACAGCTCATTGACATTCGAGGCGCGAGTTGTCCCTCTGCCGTCCTGCGCGACGGCCCTCACAAGAGATATACCGCGCTCGATACTCGGGGCAGCATCCGTCTCTATCCTCTTTTTGGGTCTTCCGCCGCTGCTCGTTCGAGGGAGCAGCTGGAGCAAATCCCTCCTCGGCCTCTTCCCGTGCCGAGCATTCCCGTGCCGGAGCCAGCGATGGGTGTGGTGGCTCCGAGCTTAGACTCCAGCGTGCTTCGTCCCACGGGTCCGCACGAAGAGGATCTTCTGCAAAAGAGAACTATCAGGGTGTCCTCTGTCCTCCGTTCTAGCAGCTACTGCTTCCTGGAAACGCGGGTATTGCCAAGGCGGAGCCTTCAAACCTTGCTCCAGAACGAGGGCATTCTGGGTCGACGACGATGACTATCCGCGGAGGCCGCCTCCTTCTCTTGCTGGTCTCCCTCTCCCACGACTCTTCTTTCCCTCTCCTTTCCTCTCGCCAATGGACCTCACCTTCTTCCTCGATGGTTCTGCTCAGTGCTGCCGTTCGTCCTTCTGTTGGCGGGATGCCCGGTTCAAAGATTCTCAGCGGAGCCCTCCACCGATCACTCAGGAAAATGATGCCGAACAAACAAAGGTGATCGTCCGGCACCGCCCGCAGAAGAGTACTGGTACCAAGCTCCGTTCACAAGAGACGAGAGGTCGTCCCCAGCGGTCATCGCCACAAGCTGACGACCTCGAGATGTCAATGAAGGAACCGTCAAGGATGATGGAGGAGAAGGCGTCAACCTCCTTGCTGTCCCCTCCCACCTTGCTGGCGAGTTCGATACACGCCGGTGGCGGTAGCGAAGGCATTGTAGTGGTGTGGAGGGGGAGACGAGTGGGCAGTCCAGGGCAGTTCCCATAGAAACACTCCCGTGTACCGACGAGTTCCCACGAAGTAGAAAGCAGCAGTGGTGGTGCAGTTGCAGGCTCGGCGAGCTCTTCTAGAGGCCGCGCCTCTCTCGCCGTCCTCTTTAAAAGGTCCGGTCGGCCCGCGGTGAGCCTTTCGCTGCCAACCCGGAGATGCTAAGTGCCTTCCCCGGTTTCCTTCCTTCCTCCTACCTCGCTCAAGAGGTGCGGGCGCTCCGCGTCTGGCGTGACCACCCTGGTGAGAGGATAATTTTCACCCGGTTATGCCAGGGCATTTATTACATAAAGCAATGAAGATACATTGGTGTGGGTAGAGCACTTGGTTCTACCACATGCATGGAACCTGTCAGAGAGTGGTACGCAGATTGGCGAGATCTGCCTCGACAGCGTGGAGGAAAGGGAAAACAAAAGCAAAAAAAAATAAACACACAAAACGGGGAGGGGGAGAACCGAGGAAAGGACACGGTACGGTACACTACCAGGCGTCCTCGGCATCCTATCAGGACGCTGGCAAGCTCCGTCTGTGTCTCGCCCAGGAGGGACCATCTCGAGGCAGTCCTCAGGAAGATCCGCGCCCAGCGGGTGCCGTACCTGCCATTTCGACCTCTTCTTCCCGCATTCCAGGCTGTCAGGATTCCGCGGACGTAGCAGAGTGCGAGAAACGCGGTTGGCGGCAGTGCGGCACCGCTCACAAGGAGGTGTCGGAAAATATCCCTGGGGTCGTCCGCTGGGGTTCCTAGGATCGTCGCGAGGCGATCGCAAGGAGGTCAGAGGGAAGCACAGTCCAACAACAGGTGCGGGATGGTCTCCTTCTTCCCCCACCTGTCGCACTGTGTCCACGCTCCCCCGTGTCCAGTGGTGAAGGCGCGCTTTGAACGGGATTCCCCCATGTAACACAAGCAACACCAACTCCTGCCACACGAAGGGGAAAGTTACACTGTTCTAGCACGCTGAAGGCCATTTCGCCACCTCTGGAGAGATGCCAAGCAGCTCTCCACAGCGTACAAGTCCGTGTGGTGGGACACTCGGAGTCGCAGCGTCCGTCACTTCCCGAGTTGTCCACGCCCCCAGAAGTTTTGTTTTCGCTGTTATGAAGCAAGTCACCTCCCACCTTGCTGGATCCCTTTGCGTTCCTTGGAGAGCGCAGCACTGGGGCAAGAGGGGTAGACGAGGCCCACCGCATCTTCTGCGAGTTACGGATGATCTTCAACGGCTTGCGAATGTTAACGCCTCGCTCGAACCGTGGATCTTTCTCCAGTCGAAGACTGACTCCTGTAGCCAGGTTGCAGTGCAGTTCGCGGGAGGCAGGAGATCTAGGTGTTCTCCTCCACCAGAGAAACCGTCTTATGGAGTTGGTGGGCATTCGCAACGCCTCAGCAATCTCTCGCGAGCGACTAGGAAAGATGTGAGTCCCTCGCAGCCGGTTGCGCTCTTCGCGAGAAGCCGTGCTGGTGTGCACCAGGGCATGGTGCATAGTTTCGCCGCGAGGGCGAGTTTCCTAAGGGTGAGAGGATGATGGAAATTCGTTTGAATTCTTTTCTGTCTTGGCTGCTTTCCTTCAAACTTTTATTTTTTTTTTTGCCTTTTTGATTCGCCAAGCACCTCAGAAACCATCGTATGCATAGCGGCTCACGCACTTCTTTAACACACGATGTTAAAGCGCCTACTCTCCCGCCACCCGAGGGTGCGTGTTGACTCCTCAAGATAGCGGGTACCCCTTTGAATCCAGGGAGGGTTCCAGAGGAGGGACTCCGTTCCTCTCACGCGTGGGAGGGAACTCCTCATCCTGGATGTCTCCGATTTTCACCCGGACAGGCCGGGGAGTTTACTAAAATGTAAAATAAGCTCATCAATAGTGATGGGACACGTTATCCCACCATACTCAGTTCGTCCACAGACCTGCTGGGTTGCCTGTCCGATAGCCCGGAGGGGAGGGAGAAGCATAAAATAAAATAAAATGAACTGCAGAGGGTCGGGAAGGAATCACTGCCCCCTGGTGAGGCCTGAGTATCCTTTCCGGGATGCCGGCAATGTCCGTCTGAATAGGTCCCAGGTGAAGCCATCTGGCTTCCGTCCGCAGAAAAAGAACTGCAAGCTGGGTGGGGCGTCCGCTTCGCTCGATTCCTCTTCACCGTCTCTCCAGACCGCCACGATCTCACGGATGCAGCAAAGAGCCGCAAAGGCTGCGGCTGGCGAAAGGGATTCCCGCGTGAAGAGGAGTTGTAGAACGTCCGTGGGATTGCCGTCGGGGGGTCCGCAGGGTCGTGCCAAAGCATTCCTGCAGTGACCTGAAGGCAACACGGTATTCACAAGCAGGTGCGCGAGGGATTTCTGTTCCCCGCACCTGCGACGGTCCTGGCTTGCGCTCCCCGGCGTCCAGTGGTGTCGGAGTGCGTTGCAAGGATGACGCCAGTGCAGAAGTGCCGACTCTGGGCACTTCAGGGGGACGGCGCTACTGTCCTTGAGCACTGTGGGCCACTCTGGGTCTTCGAATGGGATGCCGAGCAGCTCGTCCCAGCGCTGTAATCCTCGTAGAGGGACACTCGGGGTAACAGCATCCGCCAGCTTCCCCATTGTCCATCCGCTCATCAGCTTCCGCGTGCCTGCGATCTCCCAGGAGACTTCCCACATCGACCTCTGTCTGCCAACAAGTGCCCTCCTCAGGAAGAGCATCGTTGACGCGAGGGTGGTCTGCTCACCCACGTGCTCATGTCGGGACTCTCCAGGATCTTCCGCAGAGAGCAGGGGGACTGGATGCCGACAATTCCACCGCTCCCAGCTGGGCTCCTCCAACTTCGCTCACGTGCCAACAGTTTCTTTTATCTGAGCGCTGAATTTGGCGGGCCAATAGGCCATCCTTTCTCCGCCTTGGTTGTTACGCGTCCTTCCCAACCTTCTCAGCTCGAGGACCTTTTCACCGTTCAACCCGGAACACAAGAGGAAAGGCGCAAGTTCTTCGGTTCCGGCTTCAAGACTGGCGAGGAGGCACGCAGGAACGCATCCAGGGGTTGCTGTAGCACTTCTCTAGCCAGGCTAGCCGGCTAGCCAGGACACTCGCTGGAGACTCACTGTCGTGAAGGACTGTCAGCGAGTCTCCGACAGGACGACAGTGGGAATCGTAGACTTCAAGTGAGCCCCACAAATGCGTGCCCGGAAGGAGTGGAACGTCTGGTGGTGCTGACACCGATCAGCATCTGCAGGAGAAAGATTCTTGCCAGCGAGCGGATCCACGTCAGCCTTCCAGCTAAGACCTGCATCTCCCGACATCCGCCGTGCAGTCCAGGTCTGCAGGCTGCAAGTGTCGGTAAGCTGGCACTCGCAGACCGGAGTTCCCAGTCGCCATACGAGAGTGAGCTGCCTGCTCCCACGATCGGAGCGGTCTCTGCATTCTTGACTCCCGAAGGCGCGGGAATTGTGGGGATGCTTCCAAAGTTGCGGGTTTTCCATTGTTGCTTGCCCCCCATCCTTCTTGCCCGTGAGGTCTTCTGTCTTCCCCGGGTAAGACGGCGGTCATTACGACGAAATGGAGGAAGTGGTCCCACTTCATTCTGCTGACGCTTTCTCGTTCTTCTTCAGCACTTGCCGACGGGTTCGGCTTCTGGAATACGCCAGGTATTTCGCGCCGAGGGGCGTCATGTGACTTCATTGAACAACAGTAAAGGAAGAGCGGTGGCAGCTGCTTCGGGGTTTGACTGGAACCGGCTGAGGTTGGTGAGCCGGTCAAAGGCAACCCTCGGTGCCGGACTCCACCAGAAGGGAAAAGCCGCCCAGTACCAGAGCGCCCTCCAGAGCGCTCGGGAAACGAATTGCAGATTACTGAGCACCGAGATGAACGTGAGTCCTTGCATTCGGCCGAGGTCCGCTCTTCTGCCCAGCACCAAACCAGAGAGCTATCCAGGGTCTCCCACTGGTGGGAGCGCGAATCCCACGATCTGATTTCCGAGCCACAATTGGGGATTTTTCTTGTCAAGGGCGCCATCGCCTTCGAACTGGAAGAGGCAGCAGGGATTTCTGACGGCATCCAGGCGGACCCTGGAACGACACACGGCCGTGGACTCACTGCCACCCTTCGGAGAGCCCGACAAAAATGGCTCTCTGCCCTGATTGAAGCATAATTTGAGTTCCGGGTGTGTCTTCTCCTGTGTGTCTTCTTCCGGATTTCAGGCCGCATCTGAATGCGGTGCAATAGGGAGGCTGTGCCATCCCTCACCGCGCCACCAGTGAGCGACCTCAGACCTCGAATTGGAGTGAGTAGTCTGCCGCCCAGCTGCAGGAGTTTCGTTCGAATTTCCAGAAGTTTAGCTCCTTCCAGGCACACGTTTGGAGCGATCATTTGGTAGTCCCACGGTTTTCGCTCTCGTCCTACCGCAAGCTCATTGACAGTCCTTAACGCCAGATGCATTCCCGGCAAGTGTCCCGGATCTGCAGGACGTTGGTGGACGCCGTTTCCTCCGTGCTTCCTTCTTCCCTGGGTATGTGCGATCTCGGGCTCTCCGCGCAAAGCCTTCCGTTCTTCCGGTCTCAGGCACCCTGCCACTCGCACTCCTAACGAAACCGGTGCTCCCCTAGTGGTGAAGAGTAGAAACGGATCCCTGTATTTGACCTCCTTCCTTTGCCTCGCTTCCCTCCACACCTTCGTAAAAATTCTTGTTTGTACCCTGTCACGCTGGAAAGTTTATTTAAAAATAAATAAACTACAAATCAGGGGACAATGCCCTACAAATCGGGGGACGCGGAGTACAGGTACAGAACCTGTAGCAGCAAAAAGGAGTTCAAGGAGAACTACCTTCGAGACGTAGCCCGGCTTTCAGGGAATTTCGGAAGGGGGGGAAGGAGAAAATGAATGAGTATAAAAAAAAGACTGGAGGGTAGGGAGTCTTTGGTTTAAGACGTTCCTTTCTCCCTAGAAGCGTCTGTGTATGGTGTCGATCTCTTTGACTTCTGGCAGGCGAGGCACCACCTCCTAGCCATCCTCATCAAGACGGCTGCCATGCAGGTGACCTCCCCTCGCTGAGAACATGACCGCCACAACGCGGACTGTTGCTATGCAGCAGACATCCTGCCACTCGCATTTTCAACGAAGCCGGAGTTCCTCTAGCCACGAAGAGGAGAAACGGTTTCTTGTATTTGACCTTTTGCTTCCTTGCCTTCACAACGCCTGCTCTCAGCCCGCCTTCTGTCAAACAGCGCCGTCTCACAGCAAGTCCAAAGGAGTATCTTGCAGAGCGTCGAAGCAAGTCTCCACCGCGTGTCCTCCGGGCGCTGCAGTCCAGCAGGAAGTGCGGGAACAGCAGTTCGGCAACAGGAGGCAGCTTCCCGGAAACGAGGTGCTTGCACCGGTTGCACTGGAAGTTCCCAGTGCGGAAACAGCAGGAAATCCTGTGGTTTCCAACGAAGCGGAAAAGCAGAAGTCTCCGCGCACAGGACAATAACCACGGCTCCCTGGAAAGGCACACCGAGCAGGTCACTTCACCGGAGGGTTCCCTTCATCCAGGAATGAAGAGTGGCATCGTCCACCAGCTCGCTCGTTTCGCAGTCGTCGAGGAGCTTTTCGACTCCTGCGATGTTTCAGGACAACTTCCACCCCTCCGGTTGGCTGCTACTTGCAGACAGTGCTGCGGCAGTGGACGAGACAGCTATCCGAAACCACTGCGTCTAGTCCTGGAGATCTCCCAGTGACTTGCACTGAAGTTGCCGCAGCGCGAGAGAATCCTTGTGCAGCAGCTTAAGCGCGATGCCATCCTGACAGCAGTGCTCCCGAAGCCCGTATTCTCGCGAGAAGCTTCCGGGAAATCCTCGTTCCGAATTCGCCTCCACCCAATGGCCCAGAAGGCAAACCTCCATCTCCAAATACTCTGAAGCTGGAGCGGTCCTTGCACCTTTTTTTTCTTTTTCGGAAAGCGGGCGCTCTTGCGCCAACCAGAGAGAATCCAGCGTGAAAGGAACTATTAGCACTCCTTATCGGTCCCAGCGTTGCAGAACTTTTGTGCATTTGCAGGTGAGCCTGTCCTAACAACTGTAAATGTATACCTACTTCCACAGCCGTGTGACTGAGGTCTCTGCAGGTGGCACCAGAGTCACAGGTTCGAATCCCTCCCGGAGAAGATCAACTCCGAGAAAAGTGGGGCGAGTCGAGGGGATTCCGAGTCCCCTCACCCGCTCAGGATGACGCCGGTTGGCCTGTGGGCTTCGAGTGTGGCGTTAGCGGAAGCCAGATGTCCCCGTTGGCTGCATGGAACTGGGAGTCGACTCCGGGGTCCATCCAAAAAACAAGGAGCGCAGGTTCCAATCAGAATTTTTCTTATTTTCCTCCAGTTATCAAAAGGGAAACGTAAGCGATCCATGGAGCTATTTGATATCCCCCTCGGAGGGAACTGCCTCTCCCATGGTGCCAAGAAGAGCGCTGCTCCCTCCGGGAGCATTCTACAGAGACGTTTGGCAGCGTCCCTTTGGTGTCCTCTTCAGAGGTGTAACAAAGGGCAGTTTCCTTGCGGGTTGCCTTCGGTGAATAAATTCCAGGAACGGATCCTTTTCATAGGAGAGATGAGTTTCCCTCTGGAGGGACTCCTCCAATCTCGGCGGCTCCGTCCTCCAATAGAAGAGACTGCTGTCGCTAAAGCAAAGTGGAGACAAACATCAAAAGCTCACAGGAAGGTCACGGAAACCTTCAGGGATGAAGATCTTGGAGTGGAAGGTGGAATCGACAATGGAAAATCCCAGGAAAGGGAACTGAGTTGTGATGGAGGCTGGACCGATGGCACTGATTGAGATGAATGAAGGAGGTGATTTGGAAGGCGAGAAAAAGAGATAGAAAGCAAGCCGGACGAGAAAACTCAGAGAACGAACGTTCATGACCAGAGCGATCCTCTCGAACACACAAGAAGAATTTCCTGCCCCAACACGTTCCGAATCCAAGACAAACGAAACGCACCAAGAGGACTAGGGGGATGAAGAGGGAGACTCCGTCGAAGACACGATGAGCAAGGGATCGCCTGGAAGATGATCAAGGCGAGGTGAAGTTTGGCGCACGGTTTCCGAGGCCGCAAATGGACTCAGATGATGGACTCTGATAGCGGTCGCAGAAGCCTGCGTCCGCTATCAGATGAGACGCTTCTTCGCCCTTCTGAAGTTTTCTACTCTGTCACATCGGGGCGTTTATTTTATGAAAAGAAGCCAGTTGGGAACACGCTGGTTCCCTACGTAAGACAAAAAAAGCTAAGGGGATGGGTGCTCCTATACCAAACTCGGGATATCGTGACGTCCGGAATGGGAGAGGAGAGGGCGACTAAAAAAATAAATAAATAAAGGAAAAATATAATGTGTCTTTGGGTTCGCATACACCGGGATCGATGTGCAAGAACCGGGATAGGTGCGGAACGCAAAGGAGTGGGAAATGAGAGAAAAAATAAAATAAAATAAAGGGAAGCTCGGGTCAAGGGTCACCGGTGTCCGCCGCTCCTTCACTTCAGGACCGGCGTTGGATGCCGGAGATCTCTTCCTTGTCTTCCTCTTGCAGGTGACACTACCTTGCAGCCGTCTCACGTGGGCGGCTGCCATCCCGGTGACCTCCCTTCGCCGCGTGGCCTTCTCGAGCACACGGCGCGCCGTGACGATGGCATCGCGATGGCCGTGCCCGTCGAAAGTCCTCCCGGCGCGAAGAACCGGCGCGGCAGGTCGCGTGCGATGTTCTCCTGGTCTCCTGGGAGCGCTGACTCCAGCCTCCGCCCACGGTTCCCGCATGGCACCACAGTCCGAAAGCAGGTGCGGCGGGATCGACTCCGCCGACCTCCACCAGGAACAACAGTTCGGGGGGGAATGAGGGTGCCGGTGCTCGTTGCCCTGAAACCCCAGTGCGGAAAGAGCAGCATAACCTGCTCTCAGGAGAGCGGAAACACAGAAGCGTCCAGGCATTGGGGAGGGAGCGCAGAAGTTTCGTCAGAAGTGGACTCCACCGAAGGAGTCCCGTCTCCGCAGCACGCGGAGTGGCGGCATCTGCCAACCCGCGCGTCTTCCAAGAAGTTTTGTCCCTCCCTCCCCCGCGATGTTGCAAGGAAACTCTCAGCTCGTCTCCGTCTGGCAGCTGTTGTGGCTTGCCCTCAGGGCAGACAGTGCTGCAGCAAGGCCTTGGGAGATGTGGTGGCCAGGCTGGACCACTTCGCCGTGTCCTGCATTACTTCTCCTAAAGGTCGTGGTAGGAAGCACCGCAATGGGCACAGTTCCTCTGGGCGTATTCCCTGGATGCAGCTCAGTATTCAAGAGCCTCCTGCCGCCAGCCATTGAAGTTCATTCAGGGACAAGAGACACTCGGCTTGGGCTTCCACTAGGGAGGCTTGAAACCTGGGGGAATTCAAATCCTGGTATCCTGTAACGGGTGCTCGAGAACAACGAGAGCAGTCCTTCGCTGCCGGCGCATCTATGAAGGGTGAGGTGTGCAGGTTCACAGAACGCTCTTCTGAAGTCGGGACCCAGTGGAGGTGTCGTAGGCGCATGATGGTAAATCGGGATGGAGAGAAAGTTTCATTGTTCTGCCTAGAAATTGAGGGATCTCAGATTCCCCTCCACACTGTTTCCCGCTTTTTTTTCTCTCTTCTCCATGTTTATTCGCACTTGAGAAGCAGAAGAGTTGGCACGCGCACCCGTCACTTGGAGTCCTTCGCCACGGCCCGATCAGGGCAGAAACACGCGGTTGTGGGGCCCGGGATCTGCGGGAATCCCCTCTCACGGCTGCGTATCCGCAAACCCCTCCAGGGTTCCGTGCAAATGAAGTGCCGGTGTGTGAAGAGAATCCGGAACAGAGTGGCCGCTCCCTTTGAAAGGTGTACGCTGCCTTCTTCCTGGCTGGTCGCATTTTTGCATGGTTTCCTGCCGGGACACAGTGGACTCCACGCAACTAGCTGGTTCTTTTCCCCCTTTCTTGCAGGGTCGCGGATCGGGAAGCTTCGCAACCGGAAGACGACGATGATTTCTTTCCACTTCCACAATCGCGCGGATACGCGATTCCATTATTCATCCTGCAAAACGTGGTGAGTGTTGGTGGCTGAGAAGCGAAGAGAAATCAAGGAAATCCGTGCGGATCGTTTTTTCCCTGTGCACCTCTGCCTATAAAACAAAAGTCATCAAGCGAAAGCGTGAGGTTCCTTGCGATCTTATTCTCCCGGTATGTGTTCCAAAAGTTCCACACATGACTGGAATACCAGAAAAGGGAATGAGCAAAGTCCCATATGTGCTAACGGGAATATGTCTGAAAAGTACGAGTGTCATGTGAGCGATTTGATTTGTGTGTGTGTGTGTGTGTGTTTTCCCTCGCGTGTTTCAACAGTTCCGCTGCGATTTTGAACACTTTCCTGAAAGGGTCGAGTCCGGCACGGAACGATGGAACTGTCGCTCAGAGTGATTTTCCTCCCAACCTCGCCGGACGAGGAACATGAGCGAATCGAGTGACGGATCCTGTGTTCCTGAACACTTCCTGTCTGCGCCACAGGTTCTGCGGTCTTTCGCTCCCCTTCTTCATGGAAAACGAAAAGCTCTTCTGAACAACGGCGAACCTCCTTGCTTCGGTAGGAATTCAGAAACCAATAGGGAGTAGGATGGCACTAGGGAGGCAGTGGGACGTTGTCGATATAGAAGTAGCAATCGGAGTCTACACTTCTGCACTGATACCTGGTACGATGGATGGACAGCAGCGAAATTCGGGGTACATCACGGGAGGCTATGGGTGATGGAGACGGCCCCACGTAGAGATACGAGGAAGATACCTCCTGCCAGAAACCACATTGCTTTCTGTTCTTCCACAACTCAACATCTTCCGACAAAAGAAAACATCTTATAACATCAACCGCCACGCGATGGTGCCATTGACGGTGATCAGAATGATGCCTACTTCTATCATGAAGAGCAAAGATGAACAAAGATGTTCTCTCCCTGTAGATTTCATAGATCCCAGCATGATACTCCCAAAGTCCTACAAAAGATGTCATGACAATAAACTACCTGACTGAGGCGATTTGAGTATACCACTGCACGATTAAGATTTATTTTTTCTTACACATTGCTGTTTCGTTAAGCCACGTCTCTGGCTCTCAGCGTGGCTTCCACGTCATGACACGCAAAATCGTGAAGCGTTCCACATTTTTTGCCCCGGCATATCCGGGTGAAAACTCTCAGCGTGGCTTCCTCCTACGAAGTGCAAGGGAATGACCAGAGGTACAGAGGCGGCTACGGTGTGAGGAGACGACTCTACGACTGCGCTGAGCTCGGTCTAGTTGGGCACAGTGAAATAGCTCTGCTTTCAAAGTGAGCTTCCATCAATAATGAATTGAAAGGCACATGAGATCTCTGGACCAGTACATGCCAGGAAGGAGGCTGATAGACGCGATGGATCGTAGCAAGAATACGACGGTTGTGTCTCGTCAACCGGCTCAAGATTGTCCAGGGCCCAACTGGCAAGAATTCTAAGACCGCCATCAAAGAAACCGAACATTGCGTATGAGGCTTTGGAAAGGAATCACCCACAAGTCACCGAGATTTTAAGGTATTGTAAGCGGTCATGTCTAAAGGTCTGAAAGGATTTCACATTCCTCAGACAGGGCGATGTTGCTTTAGAGCATCACACAAGTCCAAAAATTCCTTCCCGGAATCAAATGGAATACCATATAATGGCTGGATAGCGTTGGATCCAGTGGCTGCTATGCCTGTACCTTCAGCATCTTTCACAAGTTCTGGAGAACACCAACGTCTTGGAAGCACTCAAGAGCGAACTGATGGTAGTATTATCTTTGACGCCAAAAGCAGCAGATGCGCGTAAACAGTGATCATCAGGCAACGGCGCGTATCCTTTCCATGAGAAAAACCTTCCTCCTAGACTTCGAGTGCAGTTTATTGGCACCTCGGCCGTCTGCCCTTAGTAAAGAGGATTCTTGCCTTACTATGAAGTCCCCGTGCTGAACTTAGCTCCGCAAACCAGGTTCAGTGGCGCTGCAAGATCACCTCGCAACATGTGTGTACCTGACCAACGTGTTCGAAGCATGATCCGTCACAGAGGGTCCCGAGGGAGGACGAAGCGAGAGAAATCTCCGAGGACATCATCAAGGGGCTGTATACAGATGTCTACACGTTTTTGCATGAGCAGTCAGAAGCCATAAGAGGCGATCGGATTCCCAGGGGGAGGGAAACAGAGATGCTTCTGAGCTCCCTACCATTCCACTTGTCTCCCGTCCCTCGCTGGGTGAGTCGTTCGACTCCGTGCCAGCCCGTGCAGATGGCTCCCATGGTAGCTGGAACACGAGATGGACCTCCCACCTGCCCCATGATCAGTGCTGAAAAGTCAGGCTACCCATCGACCCAGATAGACTTGCGTCGTTGTTCTTTGTCGAGATCACACTGAGGGAAGCGAGGCAAACTGAAGTTCGACGGAAGCGTCCAAGCACTGGATCACGGAGATGGGTACACATGCTTAGGAGTGGCGCCGTCAGAGCTTCGGGTTGCGGTGGCTGATGCGACGCGCATCCGGAAAGGCCTTGTTGGTCTCCATGAACAGCGATTTGATGGTCAAGAATCCTCCATGAAACCTCCAATGATTCACTCGCAATTCTGAAGATGGGTGGCGCTCAAACGTCGGCAGCCTCTGGGGCAGAGTCCTTCCTGCTCTCTGGCATTCGGTCGTCGAAGGGCTGCAGGTTGCGCTTCCGTCTTCCGGCTAGTCGGAGGTTCGCGACAAGAAGGAGCTCAGAAGTTTCTTGGAGCGAGCTTCTTTGGAGCCTATTCTTTGGCTACGGATCCTGAAGGTAACGGGAAAATACTCCACGGAGATTCTGGAGGTCCGATCTGGAGCAGGATGGTAGCTGAGAGCAGTTTTCGGGCATGAGTCTGACCAACCAAACAGCGGACTGGAACAGTGCAATCCTTCCCTCTGAAGTGGCAATAGTCGACGTTCCTACTGTTGCATTGGGGCCTCCCTTGCACCGCCCGTCGACACCACTGGACCCGGGGGGAGAAGATGAACCCGAACTGCAGAAGGTGCGGGGAAAGAGAGTCCCTTCCGCACCTGCTCATGGATTGTGTTGTCCTCCATCCCTTGTGGGAGCCGATTTCCGTGTCTCTGAGGATCCCTGAAGGCAACCCTAGATCGCTTCGAAGCTCCTCCTCCTGCACGACGCCCCCACATCAGCCGCATCCCTAGCATCACTGTGCAGCCTACACAGGATCGTGGCTGCATGGAGCAATGACCGAGCAGGCCAGGACGACAGGGACGACAGCTGCTTTGCTAACATCTTCATGCAGATAGCGTCAAGATGGCCCCATTTAGAAACCTTAAAACAGGAACTTGCCGGCATCCTGCTAAGGATGCAGAAAACTCCCTCCAGCAGACAGTGGTGACCATTTCCCGAACCCTCCCAATTTTTTGGATTTTTTGTTTTATTTTTTTGTTGTTTCCCATCCCCCTCTGCTGCCCAGGCAAACCTTGCCGGGTTGCGCGCCGGTTCTCGGCAGGTTCCTTTTCGTATATAGATGTAACGTGGCAGGACGCTTGGTCCTGCCACTGACCTGTATGTTTATTTTTTATGAATTAACTCCCCGGCACAACTGGGCGTCAACCAAACATCAGACCTTGGCCATGGTGGTCTCTACAAAGGATTGTGGGTCATCCCGATGGCAGAATCCGGATGCCATGCACAGAGCTCTCTCGCTTCCAAGCACCAACAGTGCCTGGAAACGTTCAGATCAGATCCGACGTTCCCAGAAAAAAGCCTCAAGGAGACGGTCAGCAAATGCGGCAACTCGCCTCACAAGGCGACGAAGGAGTATGCTGACCGGGCAATGGGGCGACGTGGGGTGGGGGTTGACGAACTAAGCGACGAGTCCAACAATCTCGCGAAGGGTAGCTGCCTCAGGGAGTCAACCCTTCCGACTACGCTCGGTGCACGAGCTGTCCCGACACGCGATCGGCGATGGCGAGGAAGCGATAGTAGGCACCGCCACCAGTCGGACGGAGGTCTGGACGGGAGGGGGGGTTCGTGTCGGTCGCAACTGACAGGAAATGAGTTGTGCTCCCAGATTCGACAGGAGAGGGAGAGCCCGACCAAGCCAAGGCAAAGCAGGGGCATCCGAAGGAGGAAATCGAGAAACTCCACTTGGAGCGCGAGCGCCATCCAACGCAAGAGAAGATGGCCGTTCCGTATCGGGAAGCCCTCAGGGTAGGTGCACAGAGCAGCAGCGGACTCCGAGTCACTCCAGTTCAACAGCCAGCACCTCCGATTATCGGGCCATGGGGCTAATTTACTCAGATCCCTCCGAGCTTGTCCGAAAACGATGCCCATCGGATGCACAGGAGATACGCCACTCACGGAGAGAAGAATTATGAGGCTGCATCCTCAGCCGCTGCATCGACGACCAAACCCTGGTCAGAGAGAAACAAGGCCGACTGGCCCAGCCTGGATCGAGAGGACTGGCCTGGAAGTGTCGAGACCCGGCATCTCGGGCTGCCTCAGGGGTCTGTTGGAAGCTCGAGCTATGCGCAGTGCCTCCGGTCGAGAAAAAGGTTGTCATGTGCCGGCCGTCTCTCGCCCCTACGAACACTCTGCAATGGTTCCACAAGAGAGTAGGCGGAAGAAGGAGGGCCGGCATCGGCGAGTGGCTCTCCGCGTCGCCAGCACGAGCGCCCGCTGCAGGATCTCCGGGATCTGGGAAACGAGAAAGCTCGGAGAGAAACAAAGGCCAGGTGGACCAGGTGCACTAAGAAAGGAGTGCTGTGCTGTAACGTCCATCATTCCAGGGACGTACGCTGGGAGCGTTCGGGTGCTTAGGTACCACACGCTGGGACACACCCTCAATAATCACAGCCCTGTCAGCAGCTTCTCAAGTTAGGAGCTAATCCCGGAAGGACCACCCTATAAATCTATGGAGGACTCCGGAGGTTGGAGTCCGTCCCTCTTGTGCTTGGAAGGGAACTTCGAAGAGAACCACCCTCTTGAAACACTCGGTTTGTGAGGGTCATTCCTCGTTTCCTTCTCTGAAGAGAGCCCCGAAGGGACGCTTTCCAATTTTCCTGAAGGGTTGTCCCCTGAAGAAAGCCGTCCTTCCCCTTCAGGGGTGCAACCCCCAGGGGGAGGACTCTTCTAGGGGGGACATCGACCAGCTCCATGGTGCAGCTTCTTTTTCGCAACCAGAAGAGAACCCAAAGGGAACCAGCGCTCCTTGATCCCTGGAGGGACCTTGGAGAGTCAGCTTTCAGTTCCGGCCAGTCAACGAGGTCATCCGGCTTGCGCCAGTGCCTCCACACCCGAAACCCGTAAGTCACAGAGCGACATCCTGCTGGGGAAACTCGAAACCCACGACGCATCGTCCTGTTCTCGGCGTCCACCCTTTTCCGGGCGGTATTCAAATCCGCGACGCCTGGTGCCAAGCACGGAGACCGCGGCCACGCGGCCGGCAACACGGACCAAGATCAACAGCCGCAGCGAGCCCGGTCGTGAGGACGGGCCACCATCATGGTGGAAATTTTTCCCACTCCCTTTGTTTGTATCTTCTTGCTTAACAGGAATTCCATCGGGAGCCGACATACCTGCGTGATGACAAGATGGGATGAGTGCTCCAGTGAGTGCTTCAGCATCTCACCGGAACACAAGAATGATCCACGGTATGGAGTTTGGGAAGAAGCCGACATCCACGATTTCGAGGAAAGGGAGTTCGCCGCTGCTGGAAATTTCAGAGTCGAAGGTCGATGGAAGCCTCCGGGTCCATGACGAACTGTGACGAGATGGTGTCAAGGATGAGGATCGCAAGCACGAGGTGGTTTCCCTGGCGAGCAAAAGGCCAGAATGTCAGGGCGAAGTCTGGAGCCTGAACTGGTGACCAACACTTGATGCTGTTGGAGGAAGGAGCGCCTCATCCTGATGGCTACCTTGGGATTCTCCTGGATAGTCTGGGCACGGCCAACCTTCCTTCTCCCACGGATGGAAGATTGGGGTCAAACAATGGACGTTATCTCGAGGGATTGACCAGCGAGCCATCTCTAACGGGCAGGTCGTTCGTCGCTGCTTGCTCACCGAGCGTTTGACGGCTGGATGCCTGGAACCACGGGCCGCTTCATCAAATGTTCTTCGCCCGACACAAAACGATCCGCCTTTTTTTTTTTTTTTTTTGACTTTTCTATTCCGAACAGGCTGAAGGCCAGGAAAAGAAAGATGAAGGCTCGAAAGTCGATTTCACAATCATCAAAGAGAGAGATGCGCAGAAGGGAAACCTGTGACGTTACTGAATGATCGGATTCCTCTTTCTGTCGAAGGCCGTGCTGGCCACAACTGAGAAGAGCCACCTTCGCGTCTGCAGCATTTCGTCTCTGTGCCGACAGACGGTGCGCTGAAGTTTGCAGACAGCGGCTTCCTCTTCCGCAGCCAGAAACCGACAGTACGCACACGGGAATCACGGAATTGGCGAAGCGAATTCTATGGATCCATTTTGGTGAGCGTTTCCGGGGAGGCCTCGGAGCTTTTAGTGGTTGAAGCGATGGACCTGCTGCTAGAGGAACCGAGGCTGAGCACCCTGTCCTTTCTGAGGGAGGAGGAGAGTTGCTGGAGATTGCGTGATGGCCAAGATGTCGTCATGGGGTCCCAGGTGATGACAGGACTGCCTGGGCTGAGGGTTCAACCACAAAGAAGTGAGCAACGAAGGTGGCTGGGTAAATGCGTTAGAAGAGGTGGACAGGGATTCACACCTGTTCAGGTTTGTTTTCCAAAGGAAAGCATAAGAGGTGGGAAGCTGGCTCCTAGGAAACGCTTAGAGGACGGGGACAATGAGTAGGAGGAAAAAAAGCCGGTAAGCGGGGCAGGAGGTGGAAGCGCGCCAGTTCGTGGACCCTAGTCTTATTGGGCTCTCTGGTGAAGAAGGTTGCGTCCTCCGCTCTTGGCTGCAGCTGGGGCGTTCCGACTCACTGACCTATCACAGGGGAGAAGGAGAAGCCTGGAGTGACCTTGCAATGTCTCGGCTGAGCCAGGAAGAAAGCAGGGATTCGCCACCATCCTTCCAGAGCAACATGAGGGCCGCCATCGGGGAAGCAGCTGGGAGTTCCCCGCAGGCAAAGCAGCAACTCCGGGGCGTCTTCGGAGGACAGAGAGACTGGCGAGGATACCTTCCTTCCCCTTCCCCTAGAGCCTCACCTCGAGACGTTACGTCCCCATTTCCTGGACATCCACTAAAAATAAATAAAGCTCGCTCAGTAAGGATGACGTTCGCATCTACCCACTCTCAGTGGGTACAGAAATCGGGAGGCGCGGAGGGGAAAGAGCGCAGAGGGCCAGAAAATGGAGGAGCGATCGGAAGGTGGAATGAACCCGGGCAGTGGAGATGACTCCCAGGGGTCTGTCTCGAGCAGGGAAGGATGGGATGCGCCCGCAGGTTCCCGCGAGCCAGTCGCCTTCAGACTCCCTTCAGTGCACCGCCCTGCTTCCCGGACCGGGAGACCCCGCGGCCTTCTCGCGCTCACGAGTGGGCGCTCGCCGGGACGCCCCCGCGAAAACTCGGCCAGCTCAGAAGTGTCCGCGCACAAAGAAGGGACCGGCGTCGGTCCCTCGAGGAGCCCTGCGCGGGAGAAGATCCCCAGCGAGGAGGCGACAGGGAAGTTCGAAAACGCGAAGGCCTCTCCGAGCGGAATGCGCCTCCACACTCCGATTCAATCTCCGGTGCGTCCCAGCAGCACGTGTGGGAGGATCCACGCAGTTGCACAGTGGGATGCATTCTTTGGGGGCCGTTGCCACTGCGGAGGAGCAAGAGTGGAAATGAGGAAGGGAGGTGGAAAAGAGGAAGAAGGAAGGAAGGATGAGGAAGCAAGAAGGAAAGATGGAGGAGGAGGAGGAAGGGAGGAAGAGAAAAAAACGAGGAAAGGACCGGAGAAGAAGAAAACAACAGGAGCAAAAGAAGAGGACGAAGTGAAGAGGAAAGGGAAGGAAGAGGAAGGAAGGAAAAGACGGTCTGTCACGCAAGAAGGATGCTCCTCCCACTGTACTTTCGAGCCGCGCATCTTTGCTTCTAGTTGTTGACCTGAGTTCATGTTGCTTCCGCGGAAGTCGATGGAATTCATGGAGCGTATGCAGATGTCGAGTACCCGAAACCCTTTTCCGAGAAAAGCAAAAAAAAAGGAAAGAAAAAAGGAGGGGAGGAAAGCAAAGGAAGAAAGGAGGGAGAGGGAAGAGGAGAGGGAAGCGCCGATGGAAAGCAATTCGGATTCCATTCGCTGACGTGATATCAAAGCCCCGTTTCATTAGGATTCAGCGGTCGCTTTGTGCGCCGGAAGACGGGCGAGGCTGGAGACGGAGGGAGCGCGAGTGGTTTGTACACAGAATCCGAAGACAGCGAGACATTCTTCCAGAAACAGATGTTCCTCCTGCGGGAACCTAATAGGGGAAGGCTCTTAACGCCCCTACTAAGAAAGCGCGGAGTCGTCTCGGAGCAAATCTGGAAGCGAAATCGAATTCCTCGAAAGTGTTTTGAAGAATTTTCCTTCGGCTTTCTCCTGGATGGGAGCTCTCCCTTCCAGGAGAGCGCTGTCGTCGCCGCCTCGGGAGACGCCGTCATCCACTTTCACTTCATCGTTCGGAGGGTCATTTCTTTCCCGCGCGAGGCAACGAGCTGATCGGCTCGCAGTAAATCTCTGGATACGCTGCCGCCGGCTGCGTCCCTTCTAGGACGCGGGGGGAACGCAGGAAGAGGAAGGGGGGAGAAAGGAGGGAAGTCTTCCAGGAGTTGGTAAGACGGATGGGAGGAGAGATCTCCCGGACGCCTGCTCAGCGGAACCCCGGTGGGAGAGTCCTCCGGCCCAGATGGGAACTTTGGTCGGTGTGGTGGAACGCGCAGAGCAAATTCCGCCGAAGAAACATTGGCGGCCGTGTGGCTGCGGTCTCCGCCCGCGGAAGCGCCAAGCGTCGTGGATTCGAATCAGGTCCGGGGAGGAATTCGAACCCCTTCGGGGTTCCCTCCCAAATGTGAGAGAAACGGACTCCCCTCCACCAAATGCGTAGGATGGTCCCCTCCCAGCATACCCCCTTGGAGTCGGGGATCCCGTCCGTGGGTCTCCTCTCGCTTCTTCGTCGCTAGAGGGGACCAGAGGCACTGCCGAGGATCGGCCGCGGGAACCAGTACAAGTTCGGTCCCAGATCCGAAGCAAGGCGCTGGCCCTTTTGTGCAAGGACCGTTCACAGTGGGGACGCGAGAAAGTGTCCCCTTTCCTGTTTGCCCTCCGGTCACGAATGACCGTCTCTTTGTGCAGGCGCGAAGTCGGTACCGACATTTGACTCTGAGCTCGCACAGACGGTGGGCGAAGTTTCTCGTCATCCTTCTTGGAAACTTCGAGATACCGGCCCTCCCTAGAGGACGCCGATGCCCTTTTCATCCAGAACGCTGCTGCCTTGTCGGCGCGCTGGTCCGTCTCCGGAAGCGAGGAAACTTTGCCACGGCACAGCGGAGAGACTGACCAAAGGGGTTCACCTCATGTGGGAAAACAGGAGGGGGAGGAAGACACCTCTCAGCACGTGCTTCTGGTGCGGAAAGACTGGGCCAGGGAGGAAAGCGGCTCCACCGGGGCAGTGTCGATGCCTCCCCGCAGGACTGCATCTCTTTTCCAGTTTGCTGCTCGCCTCCTTGCTGACGACCCTCTGCCACCGGCAGCCGTCGAGAGGAGGGACGTGACCATTGCCTCGGAAAGCCGTTTGCGACTGCCGTCTCCTGCATGCGAAGCCGAACAGGATGGCCACAATCCGGGAGGCGAGGTTCAGTACAGCTTTCGGGTGATCGCGGCCGCTGCCGACGAGCGCACGCCTCCCACCCGCCCATCCACCCAGCCTCCACCGTCGCTCTCCTACCCGAGTCGTGTCCTTGGGAATCATGCCATGCACCGAGGAACCGGTCCGACTATTCTTTTATATCCTCATTCGTTTAATATCGCTCCTTCCCTCCCTCTCTGTTCCACACGAGCTCCGCCACCGGAGAGGGCAGTCCCTGTGAGTGCGGACCGATCCGTGGAAGGAGGGAGGTCAGCTCTGGGCACATTCGTGTCAAGCGCCTTTCTTCCTGCAGAGCAGACAAGCCGCTCACGCCGCCGGCAGCGGGGCGCAGAGGATCTCTTCGACCTCTAAGCAGGTTAATTGGAGCGCGGACCACACCTGAAGAGGGCCAAGGTGCAGGCGAACCTGGACGTCCGCCGGAAAAGTGTAAGCGTGCGGGCACACAGGAAAGCATCACCAAGAAGGTTCGGTTTGCTACCAGCACTCCCGACGCAGCATCCGCACTTCGGATCGATCGTTTCACCCACGCTCGACCCACACCGCTCTCCCGGGATTGCGTGTGCAGGGGAGAGAGCGATTTGGGAGGAAATCTCTGCAGCGCTTTGCCGAGCAGCCTCTTTCCTCCCGCGCAAAGATTTCTTTCTCCTCCCCTCCCCTTCCACTCCCCCATTTCGAGTGCAAGTGGAAGGCATTCGATCCATCATCCAGTCCACTGTGATTGTGGTCGGAAACCGTCGTGCTGCATCGCGAAATGCATAA
Organism: Raillietiella orientalis; assembly: GCA_036172245.1. Classification (NCBI taxonomy): domain Eukaryota; kingdom Metazoa; phylum Arthropoda; class Ichthyostraca; order Raillietiellida; family Raillietiellidae; genus Raillietiella; species Raillietiella orientalis. The sequence goes on along the minus strand of JAYWIR010000002.1, from coordinate 6,323,581 downwards.
TGGATGGATTCAGCAGCTCTGCAGTATCTGCCGGCAGCGATGTGGCTGACTCCCACGCCCGACGTGAGGCGGCGCTCAAAGATTGCTTCCGGCACACCGTGCTTCTGGACCGGAGGACGATTCCGGGGCCGCCTGCCCTCCCTTCCGGAAGAGGACAGATCGAAGTGGTAGGAGAGGAGCTCCGGAGGCGTATCCCTCCGGCGGAAGTGCCTCCTCGCGAAATCAGGCGACATTCCGTCGGCGGCAGGTCCGCGGAGACCAAGCCCGGAAAGCAACGCTGCTTGGCGCGAGGTGCCACGTGTTTCACTGCGCGCGCGCGTGCTCGCGCCTCCGATCCCGAGTTCGCCGTATCCTCGGGTAGAGGCTTGTGCACAACAGGATCGAAGAAGAACGCGCCTCATGCCTCCGTTCTGTTTTCGATCCTGAATCCAGAGTCGAGGTGCATCCGGGTGTAGATTTCCTTCGAGGAGGTGAGAGAGCGCGAACGCGCTGCCTGTGGCGATCTGATCTTCGCTGTGGCGGGTGGGGCAAGCAACAAGAGCAAGCGAAAACCTCCTCCGAGAAGATTCCGCCGATGAAGGTTCCATTTCTTATGCATGCTTAGATGGTCACCTTTGAGACGAGCTTTCCAAATAGCGGGCGTAGGCGCCGGGGAAGCAAAGCTGATTGACGTGCCGGAGGATTGAAGTGGCATTTGAGGTTCCTGGATCCCGGAGAGCTCTCCCTGTCTCGAAGTAAGTGTTTGTTCGCCGGTCTGCCTCCGCGATGGGGATCACGCTAAAACCTCGTTGGCTACCTCCGCACCTGCGCTTCACGAAACCCAGCAGCGCACCCCGGCGGTTCTCGAACTGATGGAGTTCCCGGAGAACCTCCAGGAAGAGAGTATCTCGCACGTAGCCCGCAAACACGTATTGCTCTGGAAAGGGAACAGATGCCCTTCTGTATTCCATGGACCGTCGCAGAAAATTCCGAACAATCGGGAAGCATAGGATGAGAGCAAAAGATGGCACCACTTTCGGTCCGACTTCTTGACGGAGAGTTGTGAGGCCCTCCTCGCAACCTATCAAGTCCCAAGAACTCATATGATATGATCTATCGACCTCCCAAGGTGTTCAGCACGCCATTCGCTTCCGGAGTAAAAGTGAGAAACCACAAGACCTTCGTGTTCTATGATGATTTTTTTTTTCCTTTTATATATCAGTTTTTTTTGTTTTTAATAGAAAATTCTGATGACCATGACAGCAGCTTTTCAAGGAATTCCATCTGATGTGGGAAATGGCTCTGACTTTTTTACGCACACCGAAACATATAGAAAGATTTAGGGAGGGACAAGACGAGAAAAGGAGAGCGCTGCTGAGGGCTGAGCAAAGCACTCGGCTAGGATTCTGATGGTTTAGGTGAAAACAAATAACTCATCTTTGCATCCTCCCCTTCCCACCCTCCCGTGAGGCGCTGCAAAGCCCCAGATCCGACTAAACACTCTATGGCACCGCGCCAAGACGCTGGCTTGGTCATCCTGATCATTCACAGGATCGGACTGCAGATGCAGTTCCGACTTCTGACCGTTTGTGGAAAATTGTGGATTTGGCACTGGTGTCGTCCGGCACGTCACATCCTCCGGCGATACGCTGCAAGCGCAGGACTCCTTTCGCTGCCGCCTCGCAGGCGACACAGGGTAGATGGATCTGGTTATCCCCAGAGGCATCTGCCCTCACTTCTGATAGCTCACCCGTGAATCTCCTGCCGCCCGAAGAACTGGGATGCCTGGCGGCCGGAGGCACGGGAATCCTGAGGGGTCACTCTGAAAGCGCGTCCAGAGGAATGACGACCGCTGCCCCATGCCACAAACGTGTATGTAAACTCCTCCAGAAACTCCTATGCAAGCCTCTGGGCGACCTCCTGCAGGATGGACGAAGTGGTCTCGAATACCCGTCTCGCTCCTTGACGCAAAACTTTGTCTGCCCCGAGGGCAAGCAGTAACAACAGCCCGCCGGCGGGGTGGGAGTTGTCCTGCAACATCGCAGGAGTCGAGAAACTCCTCGACGGCTGCGAGACGAGCGAGTTGGTGAACGCCGCCACTCCTCGTTCCCGGGAGAAGAAGCTCCTCCAGTGGAGGGACCTGCTCTATGCGCTCCTCGAGGGACCGACGCCGGTCCCTTCTTTGTGCGCGGACACTTCTGAGCTTTCGCTCCGTTGGAAACCACAGGATGTTCTGCTGTTTCCGCACTGGGGGGCTTCCAGTGCAACCGATGCAAGCACCTCGTTTCCGGAGAGCTGCCTCCTGTTGCCGAACTGCTGTCCCCTCACCTCCTGCTGGACTGCAGCGCCCCGGAGGACACGTGGCGGAGAATTGCTTCGACGCTTCGCCACCTGGAGGACCCCCTCGCTTCGGACTTGCTGCGGCGCTTCTTCGCGCAAGGCGGACTGAAGACGGGCGCTGGGATCGCAACGATCTGTTGCCTCCGCGCCATAGCGACAGTCCGCGTTGTGGTGGAGTCTCGTTGGCAGCGAAGGGAGGCCACCAGCATGGCAGCCGCCTTGATGAGGACGGCTGCAAAGTGGCTCCATCTGCCAGAAGTTGTGATGGAGATCGCCTCCATAACAGCCGCTTCTAAGTCTTTAGTTTTATTCTTCTTTCTAAGAAGAATAAAACTAAAGACTACTGTCCCTGCTTTCCCGTGTTATTTCATTTATTTATTGTCTCCCCCACCGTTTCCTATTTTTTTTAGAAGTCGGTCTGTAAGGGGGCATCTCTTGTATTCAGGAGATGCCATCCCCCTCTAACTTGTGGTTTATTTTTTTTTCAATAGACGTCCCGGGGTCACCGGGTAAAAACACACCCGCCCGCACATTTATATGCTGATGCCGGAGACATATAAATATATAAAGTGTGCATGTGTGTGTGTACATGTACATATAAGCAGATATTGGGGTAGCTGATCGAGAGGAAGCAAAAAAATGCGCGAGACAACAGGAAATTTCGGAGAAGCTCCTTAGAAGGCCACACAGAACAGGAAACCACGGAAACGGGGACTGGTAGGGGGGCATCCAGGCGGCTCCTCGCGCTGTCGAGCCGCTGGATCACGAACGACGGCAGCATGGACGAAGAACCGTCGGTACCAGGACGGAGTCGAGATGTCGGCAAACAGGGTAGCGCGGATGGGGAGAAGATTCGCAGGGAGCTTCGTCGGAGGGAAGGGCGATCGGAGGAAACGAACCGCTGTGCCGATGATCATCTCGCGTTTCTGGGGAAACGGATTTCTTGGATCGTGCCTTCGCTTCCGAACTGAAAGAGCCGATCGCATTCCAGGATCGGAGATATACCCTCCTGCGGTGGATCCAGGGCATGATGGATCACAATATTAAGATACACATCTCGACCATTTTTCTTCTTGACGTCCGCGCGGCACTGACAACGATTTCTCCAGTTTCACGGGTGTCACCCTTCGGCACCCGGTTGGCAAGGCAACCGTCTCGGGAAAAAAAGCCCTTTTCCCAACGACTACTTCGCTACTACTTGACATAGACCAAAAAAAAAAAAAGAAAAGGGAGTGGGAGATCTCTCACATGACGCAACTTCCAGAAGTAGGTCCACGGGTCGGAGAACGAACGCAAGCACGCGTTCCTCCCGGCACCCGCGCGCCTCCTCTGCAAAGCGCCATTGCCGCCGGAGCTATGCCGACGGGGAGAGGAGCTGCCTCCCGCTTCAGAGTGCCCTCTCGGCTCGGAGGAAGAGAAAACCCTCGGGTAAGAGATCGAGGGCCGCTTTGCACGCCCCTGGGGACGTCGCGCCCGCCGATCCCCGACAGAGTCGAATTTTTTCCTGCCACAGCGATCTCCTACTCTCCACGGGGCTTTTTCCTACTCCCTCCCGATTTTTGCGCGCACCTGAGCTCTCCTCCCATTCTCTCCCGGAGATCTGCCAAAGGGTGAGCGAAGAAATAGCGCTGCTGCCGCCGACTAAGCTGGTCGAAAGGACCTTGAGTCGTTCGGCGTTCTCCTTCTGCTCGTCTCCTCCCTCCACCTTCTTTTTTTTTTTCCGAATGGCCGTTTCTTCGTCGCCATCTCCTGATTCCCGCGTCGATCGCTCCCTGCCGACTCCTGCCTCCGCGCCTCCCCCTGGCAGCGGGAAACAGTTGGGATGCCCAGGATGCGCGATTTCCGTATTCCTTCCTGCTCTGCCGATGAACCAGGCAACCACGCGTCTTTCCGCAGCGTTCTCCCTCCCCCCCTCCCCTCCTCTCTCTAGGAGAGGAGAAGGAAGCAGGGAAGTGGCCAGAGGTCCTGGAAACCCGGAAGTCGATCGCATCTCGCGAAGTGGAAGGTCGGAGGAAGTGAAGCCATTCCTTCTCAAGGCCACCGTCTTCCGGCGAAATCGAAATTTTTTAGTTGTGGACTCTGCAGCCTAGCAGCGGCTATCGCACTCTCTCGGTTCGTCGTCATCGCCTCCTTCTCACCCCTGGTCACCCTGCGATGCTGACCGCCACGCCCATGCCCTTTTTGAACCTGGTAATCGGGCGTTCGCTAAACGAGACATCTGACCTCGGTGTGCGCACCGTTCCTTCTGCTCTTCGTCCCCCGGCCCCCAGGCGAAAGTCTGGGCGAGGCTGAAGCCAAGAAGCGTGCTGAAACGAAGACGGGGTGGCGAACGGGGTGAGGCGGCGGTGGTCACTTCTAGGCGATCGCCCGAGGGAGGGCAGCTGAACGCTCATCTCGCTCGCATCGCGGGGGCAGGGAGTCTCAGCCGGAAGGGGCAAGTCGACTGCGAGCAGCAGTGGCGGCACGGGTTGACAGCCCGAGAATATTCAAAGGAGGTGACGACTCGACTGCTTCGAACTTCCGCTGACCCCTTCTTGGTCTTGTCGTTTGATTCGGCATCCTGCGGGTGCGTACCTCCAGCTTCTCTTGCGTGCACCTGGCGCCGCGACTCAGCCAAAGGCAAGACTGCACGGGACAGCTCATCCGCGGTGGAGGAAGCAGGGGCAGCTGTCGTCTCGCCCTCACCCATGGCAATGTTTTCCGAAGAGTCCACGAAATCTGGCAGGAAGGAAGAAAACGGAAGAAGGAGGCCCTGCTAGCCGTGCACGGGAGGGCTTCCCTGCAGACGAACACCACGGGAAGAGAGTTCAAAAGAAGGGACAGTTCGAGAGTTGAGTGCAGATTGCATACGAGGAGCCGTTGCCATGCGTGGGACGAGAGCGACGTCGCCGGCTGCATCCGACCGGCATGCGGGCCGCATGCCAAAGGCAACCGGCGGATGGTGATGGAGGGGTGGGCGGGAGGTTTAGGGCAAAGGGCTTGGCGTGTACAGAGCAGCAGCTCGTTCCCGGTTCCTCTTGCTCTAGCGGCTGCACCGGTCCTCCGAGAGGACGAAAGTAGACGCAGTCGGCCGGTCCACCCCTCTCGCGGGCACCTCGAAGAATCGGGTAGTACGGAGCTGTCCATCGTCCCGGAGATTCCATTATGCGAGAAGTTGCAGAGGAACCCTCCATCGATCGAAACAGGCTCAGATCGAAGGGGCAACCCTGGAATGCGGGCACCCCCACTGACTTCCTCCTCTCCTTTTGTTTTTTGTTTTTTCTTTTTCTTTTGGTTTTTCAATGCAGAATCCGCGTCTTCCATTCCAGATCTCCCCTGGACATATTTATTCCCCCCAGATAAAGGGGGGACCTCCGGGAGAAACGTCTCGGCTCTCGCGCTGCTCTGCTGCCTTCATCCGGGACCCGTCCTCCAAGAAGAAATATGGGACCGGGCAACGCGCGCACATCCCGGCGGATCCGCGCTTTTACTACCGAAATCCCGAGGATGCGCTGGGCGATAAGAGGGAAAATGCAATTAGGAAGAAATTACTCCAGGATGTTTCCCGATGATTTCCAGAAAAGATGATAACAGATCGCTCATTGCGTGTCGCCTCTCCGCCGATGCCGGAACGGGAACGCGCGCGTCGATAGCGTTTATTATCGTAATTATTCGGGAACGCTTCCCGGAGATTATTCCGACTTCCCGAAACTTTGATTCCCGCGTAATTAATTTCCACGCGAGCTGCCCGCCGCCGGTCCGGAGGGGGCACGTTTTTATCATTCACAGGGATAACCGCTGCGTGCCGCCCCGCGCGCGAGTCCCTGCTCGCTCCCGGGAAGCCTGGACACGATGATCCTCCTCGTGTGGGAGGAAAAGTTTAATACCGAATGATGGATCGAACCAGGAGCGATCGGGTCACCGAAAGGGAACGCGGGTAGGACGGATTCCGCTGGAAGAGGCTCCTAGAGCGAGCTGGAGAGCAGGGAGGCGCGTTCTCCCGGCATCACGTGTTCTGAGGTCGACTCCCCGAGATGAACTCTCCCGCGGCGCGTGACGCCAGAGATTTACACGCCCGCACATCTGTAGCGGCAAGAGCGCGCGCGCGCAAGCTCCGATCGGGTCCCGTGGGCAGCGCGGGGACGCCCAGGAGCTCGCGAAGTACTGCGCGGCCGCTACCCCACTCAGCCTCCAACGGCGAGCGGCCCCAGCTGCGAGAAGGAAGCACGCGGGGAGACCCGCGCTCGGCCGCGCTGATCGCCCTTTTCTTGTTTCCCGCAGTTTTGTCGCTGCTAGGCTCGTGCGGTCCTCCTCTGGCGCGGGGGAGGGCCTGGGAATGCTGCCCGATCACCGCAGAGGCGCCAACGCCCGCTGCATCCTGCTCCGATGGAAGGGATAGACGCGAAGCTTCCCCCCTTCCCCACTGTTGTTCCCTTTGGCAATCTCCCGACGCCCACTGGCGGCGCAGCAGAAAGATGGACCCCACCACCACCACCACGGTAGCAGATGGAGGAGAACGGCGGTCACGGATCCGGGTGACCGTCAGGCAGCCATGTCCCTTCACCCCCAAGTCCTCTGTCAGTCTTCGAGATTGCAAGCACGAGAGTCTGAAGACACGGATTTAAAGCAACCAAAGAGGGAAACCATAGAAGCGCTTCAGCCGGTTGCTGCTCGTGCGAGCTCAAAGAGCTGCTTCCTCATCCCCTAGACATCCATTTTAAATAAAGCTCGCTCAGTAAGGATGACGTTCGCATCTACCCACTCTCAGTGGGTACAGAAATCGGGAGGCGCGGAGGGGAAAGAGCGCAGAGGGCCAGAAAATGGAGGAGCGATCGGAAGGTGGAATGAACCCGGGCAGTGGAGATGACTCCCAGGGGTCTGTCTCGAGCAGGGAAGGATGGGATGCGCCCGCAGGTTCCCGCGAGCCAGTCGCCTTCAGACTCCCTTCAGTGCACCGCCCTGCTTCCCGGACCGGGAGACCCCGCGGCCTTCTCGCGCTCACGAGTGGGCGCTCGCCGGGACGCCCCCGCGAAAACTCGGCCAGCTCAGAAGTGTCCGCGCACAAAGAAGGGACCGGCGTCGGTCCCTCGAGGAGCCCTGCGCGGGAGAAGATCCCCAGCGAGGAGGCGACAGGGAAGTTCGAAAACGCGAAGGCCTCTCCGAGCAGAATGCGCCTCCACACTCCGATTCAATCTCCGGTGCGTCCCAGCAGCACGTGTGGGAGGATCCACGCAGTTGCACAGTGGGATGCATTCTTTGGGGGCCGTTGCCACTGCGGAGGAGCAAGAGTGGAAATGAGGAAGGGAGGTGGAAAAGAGGAAGAAGGAAGGAAGGATGAGGAAGCAAGAAGGAAAGATGGAGGAGGAGGAGGAAGGGAGGAAGAGAAAAAAACGAGGAAAGGATCGGAGAAGAAGAAAACAACAGGAGCAAAAGAAGAGGACGAAGTGAAGAGGAAAGGGAAGGAAGGGAGGAGGAAGGAAAGACGGAGGAAGAGGAGGAGGAAGACGAAAAAACGAGGAAGAGAGGAGGAAAGAAGGAGGAGGAGGAAGTGGGAGGAAGGGATGGGAGAAGAGGAAGAGAACAGGAGGAAAGGAAGAATAGGATGAGGGGAATAATATTAGGGGAATAATAAGAGGAAGAGAAAGAATAAGAGGAAAGGAGGAGGAAGAGGAGTAGGATGGAAAGAGGAGGGAAGAGGAAGAAGTCTTCGCCACAAACAGAAGGAAAGAAGAGGAAGGGAGAAAGAGGAAAAGAGGGAGGATAGGAGAAGAAAATGACATGGCAACGCTCCTCTTTCTCAAGGAAGTCACAGTGCACCAGCAAGATGCATTATCTTGCACCGATGAGGGAGGGTGGAGACCTCCCATAGGAAGCTGAGGATCTTGGCATTTTCTTGGGGAAGCCCGAGCTACTTGATGTACCCCTTGCGGGTCCTTGGGCGTAGCTTCGTTGTCCAGCCGAGGCGTTTCCCATTGAGCGATGAGTTTGCCGCCATGCGGCGCCAGGTCACCTTCCACGCTGTTCATCTAATTTTCGCCCCGCTGATGCAAGAGAGGACACCTGGAGTCCTTGAGAAACTCGCGGTGTACCCTGGAAAAGAAATCGCGCCATAATCTAGGATCGAGGTGCTTAGGGCCATAGAGGAGACTCACCCTAAGCGATCGATAGCAGTGTTTTTGAGGGATGCTGGGAAGACTCCTTCCAGACGCCTCCGCGTTTTCACTGATCCCTGTCAACCTAGGCGAATGCTTGAAAGCTGGCCTGGTCAAGAGAGGAAGGAATTGGAAAAAGGTGAGCGAGGCACGTGCTCACCCTGTCTGAGGCCGGAGGCACATTCGACGGCGGTGGCTCGCTGCTGGACTTCGGGCCGTTACGAAACGGCGTTCCGTTGTCACCAGAAACAAACAGCCGTGTTCGAGCACCGTCAGACGCCAGGAGGGTGCACACGTGCCGCGCCGCCCTGTGCACGCGACCGCCGTCGGGCCAACTCGAGGAAACTCGCTTACCGGCACTCCCGGTCGTGAGCAACGCGCCCAATTGCTCCGCGACGCGCACACGGACCCAGGGGTGGCTCCCTCCCACGGCGAACCTACAAAACAGGGGAGTGCTGGCTGCAGCTGACGGTGAATGGTGGGATCGAAATGCAGCGGTCCGTCGACCGCGCCGCTCGCTGGCGCACTCCGGAGGACGGAAGAGAAGATACGCCGCACCTGTGAGACGATTCGCCACTGTGGCAAGTGGAACAGACGAACAGCCCCTCCTCCCTGAGCGCCGTCGAAAGGGACGCGCTCACGACCTGCCCTCCCGCCCTTCGCTATCGGCGCGCTGCCATTTCGCCAGCGCGCGCCGCGGGTCTCTCCGGAATCCAGCTGCGATTCCGAGGCTTGTGGGAGCGCCAGGGAGCACCTGGGCGTGCTGACGATCAGCACGTCTCAGACAGACACTAAACGCATAGGGTAGGTCTACTCCCGTGCCTCGAGCCGGTCTTCCTCCCCTCGCTTTCGGCAACAGTGCGGCAGTTCTGCCGGGCTCCCGTCCAGACGGCGACAGCGCACCTGGTGACAGCTGCGTCGTGGAGCTCCCCAGTCGGGTGAGTCGGCTCGTCGATGAACACAAGTCTGCTACGTGCGCGCTGGGCGGGAGGCGAGGAAGAGGTCATGGCAAAGAAGAGGGTGGGGTGGGGCGCGGCACGATTCATTTTCCCCTCCCTCGGGCCTCCCGGAGGGTTCAGCTCGTTCTTCCTTGGGGCCTTCTGCATGTCCAGCAGAACCACCTCCGTCCACACTGGATACGGAGGCTGCGTGGTTCAGACTCATTTCTGCCGACCGCAGAGATGAGCGCCCTTTCGCTTCCAGGTCGCGTGGCTGCTCCTGCGTTGCAGATCCCCTTCGGCACCGGCTCCGAACGGTGATGGACGCGTACAGGAAGCGTGTCGGAAAGACCCGCCAACCGAGGCGCGCCCGCTCGCGTCTGCTTAGCGGAGGCTTCCCGACGATTGATTATGTCCCTCGAGAAATTTCCCTGAGGGCGTAAAGCATCGCCATCTTGGCGGCTTCCCGTTGCCAGAGCGGTTCCTTTCCAAGTTTCTCGCTTTTCGGTTCTCCCGCAACAATCGACCGGCTTCCACCGCCAGGGGCTGCGAACTGGTCGCAGGATCGAGGCGCTACAGGCGCTGAGACCGTGCACGTGACCTCTGCAGGACGGCCACCAGGAGCAGAGAACCGACGTGCTGTGCAGCGGCCGACGACCATCCCGCCCAACGTCCACTCCGAGTCCATTCCGAGTATGGAACACCCGTGGCGTACGCGGGATTAGGTACTCGTCTCGTATTTCGAACCTCCGTGGTGAAGAAAACGGAAGGTGGAGGAAGAGCACACAGGTCTCGTGGTGCATGAGGTGATCGTATCACTACTCCATGTCTTCGTCGTAATCTTAATGGTCGGTTCTTGCAAAGTCATCAGCCGGAGGCCTCCTCTTGTCGGTTGTTTCGTGTTTCCCTTGCCCGCTCCCTGTTGCTCCGGCCCAAAGTTCCCTTCGCGGAAGAGGAAAATTGTCACCGCCATCGCCAAGCAGCAGCAGTCCCAGGAACGGTCTCCTGCAAGCTTCCCCACGGGGACCTACCGTTCTTGATTCCCGACGCGCCTCGGGACGATCCCGAGAGGAACGTGGAAGTGACGCGCTGAAGGATGTCATCGCGGAACAGGTCCGCGGCTCAGAGGTGGCTGAGGAACGGCGGGCGAACGGACCGCATCCCGCAAAGATCCCGGGAAGCAGAGTTCGTCTTGCCAGCTCCCCCTCCTCCCATCCTTTGGCCCTGCGCTGAATACATTTGCATACACGAAACGCTCCCCATGTGAGAAACACGTACCCAGGTTCGCTTCCTCCCCGGCTCTTCCCTGACTGCAAAAACCGTGAATTTATTCATAGTTTTCGCAGTCGGGATCATCGTGGACGCGCTTCCCGGGCCAAGACACAGACCACTGGTGAATCTCAGAATGTCGCGCTCATGTGCTTCCGCCACATTAGCGCTCTCCCTATGTGTGTGTGTGTATGCGTGCACGTGTGCGTTTGGCGTATCGCGAAATGCATTCGCGTTCGCTGCTTCTCTACTTCCCGCCCCATCGGTCCCTCAAAAACTTTATGAAGTAAAATGGCTGGGGAAGCGGTCGGATTTTCTTTTTTTTCTTTCCTTCTGGAAAGCAAACAAAAACAAAAAAACAGCCACTGTACCGCGTGTCATCACGCATTTTTTTCCTTTCTTCTTCCAGCTTCCAGAACAACAACAAAAAAGCGGAATTAATACCTCCGGATAAAGGCTATTAGGAGTTACAATCTGTTTCTGACAAATGATAATCGCATTCCATGACACCCGTGAATGGACTCCTGCGAGAATTTCTCCTAGGATCCCGGGGGCACAGGGAAGCGAGCAACTTTTGTTTCGCCTGGGGGGCTGACCCACTTTTCCGCTTCCGTTTCCCTTCCGTCGATGGCTGCGCCCCCACCTCGATCCGATTCCCCCACCCCCCCTTCGGCTGGTGAGGGACTCCGGACTGGGCGGCGTGCGCGTTGAATTGAAGTGAGGAAATCAGAAAAGAAAAATCGCCCTCTTCCCGATCTCCTCCTCTTTTTGTTTGCTCTGTCGATTAACATTCGGTTTTTGCGTTTCGACTTTTAATACGGCGTTTCGAAAACCGCTCGCGCTGCTTAACAACAGATTTGTGCGAGCGCGGAGCTCTTGTCTGGAGCCGTTACCCGGAAGCTGCGATACGCGATTGCGACTATTCCAGCCGAGGACGGTAATGCAACCAAGGATCATAATTGGAAAGGAAAGGAATCGGAGAAAAGAGATTTCAAGAGACATAAACGCAGAGACAGATGTTGCTGAGGTGATCCATGTCTGCAGCACTCCTCGTCAGATTGTTTATTTTGGGTTTCGTTTTTGTTTTTGTTTCCCTGTTTTTCGTTTCCCCCCCCCCCCCGTTTCCTCCTCCTTCTTCTCCTCTTCCCTTCCTTCCTCTCTTTGCTTCAACCATGACTTTTCTCGTTCACAGATACCTCGAGAACACGGAACTGTCTTCATCGGGGAGCCGTTTCTCTCCATAAAAGCACCTCGATCCTCAGACCCCGGTTGTCGCAGGAAGTTCCGGGAAACCAGTTGCTTTGGAATTCGAGGAGAGAGGGAAGGCCATCTCTGAGCCGATTCTTGAACTCAGTGCTGCCCCTGCGCTAACCCGGAGAGCGCTCGTGGAGCTTGGAACGCGGTCTGCTGTTCCGTGCGAGACGGCGAAGCACGTGCAAAAACGGGGCGTCGTTCCCCATTACCACTCCCTTCTTTGACGTCTTCCGGTCGTCACAGCAGTCGGGGTCCGGTATCCACCTGCGAAAAATTTGCTCCGCAACCCCGCAATGGGGAACCGGGCAAAACTTCTCGGACCATGTGAGCCTGACTGTTGATCCGCCCCTCTCCCCAGAGCTACTCCCCCCGGGAGCAGATGGCATTCCTCCTTCGGGCACGGGCCGGATGCGTCTCCGTAACCGGGCAGCTCGCTCCGTGCTACGAAACAGCGGGCGTACCTCCCTCTGCCTCACCGTGGGAGTGGACCTGCCCCGCAAGAGCGGAATGCATCGAGGATGGACTGCACGTGCGCACCGACGCTTGCGTGCGCAAGTGCCCTCTACCTGGGAGACATTCTGCGGCAGCTGACTCTGGGAACGCTGAGCGCATCGAGTGCATGCTGGTGCGCTCCCGAAAACGCAATCTCGAGCTGCGCCCGTGGCATCGAAGCAGCGCGTATCAAAGCGGAAGCGACAGAAAGATCACCTCCCTCATCGCAACCTGGGTGAGAAGAGCCTCCGGCGTGTATCCGCCTACAAAAGAAGATGAAAGAAGAGCTTGCGCACATCTCCAAGGAGATGCAGGGAAGGCTCCAGAACCCCTCCCTAACGAACTTTTTCCTTCCCCACACAACCCATTTCTTTTGTTGTTGTTGTTGTTGTTTCCTGCTGCGTGGTCCCCGAATTCTTCTCCACGGGCAGCAAACTAGGAAGTGCGGGCGAGACTGGACCCTGCGCAAACAATGCACGTTTGCTGCGGTCCTGCTGTAAGAGAGGTCCCTGAACAACCAGACCTCTCTTTGACTGCCTTCCCAAGACGGGGGCGGGTTGGGCGTTCTTCGGTACACGGATGGTGACGCAGTCCTCCTTCCCGTGGAAAAAGGGGCAGAAAGGAACTATCGCTCGTTCGCCTTTTGTCCGTTCGAAGGAAGCTTGTACCCGGTCGCTCCGGGTTTTTATGTAAAAAATAAACCACAAATAAGGGGAAAACATACCCTGAGTACAAGAGATGCCAGGAAAAACAAAAAATCTCTTTGCAGTGACACAGGCACAGGGGCGGCTCCTAAGGAAGTAGGGAACGGTGGGGGAGACAATAAATAAATGAAATAACACGGGAAAGCAGGGACAGTAGTCTTTAGTTTTATTCTTCTTAGAAAGAAGAATAAAACTAAAGACTTAGAAGCGGCTGTTATGGAGGCGATCTCCCTCACAACTTTTGGCAGATGAAGCCACTTTGCAGCCGTCCTCATCAAGGCGGCTGCCATGCTGGTGGCCTCCCTTCGCTGCCAACGAGACTCCACCACAACGCGGACTGTCGCTATGGCGCGGAGGCAACAGATCGTTGCGATCCCAGCGCCCGTCTTCAGTCCGCCTTGCGCGAAGAAGCGCCGCAGCAAGTCCGAAGCGAGGGGGTCCTCCAGGTGGCGAAGCGTCGAAGCAATTCTCCGCCACGTGTCCTCCGGGGCGCTGCAGTCCAGCAGGAGGTGAGGGGACAGCAGTTCGGCAACAGGAGGCAGCTCTCCGGAAACGAGGTGCTTGCATCGGTTGCACTGGAAGCCCCCCAGTGCGGAAACAGCAGAACATCCTGTGGTTTCCAACGGAGCGAAAGCTCAGAAGTGTCCGCGCACAAAGAAGGGACCGGCGTCGGTCCCTCGAGGAGCGCATAGAGCAGGTCCCTCCACTGGAGGAGCTTCTTCTCCCGGGAACGAGGAGTGGCGGCGTTCACCAACTCGCTCGTCTCGCAGCCGTCGAGGAGTTTCTCGACTCCTGCGATGTTGCAGGACAACTCCCACCCCGCCGGCGGGCTGTTGTTACTGCTTGCCCTCGGGGCAGACAAAGTTTTGCGTCAAGGAGCGAGACGGGTATTCGAGACCACTTCGTCCATCCTGCAGGAGGTCGCCCAGAGGCTTGCATAGGAGTTTCTGGAGGAGTTTACATACACGTTTGTGGCATGGGGCAGCGGTCGTCATTCCTCTGGACGCGCTTTCAGAGTGACCCCTCAGGATTCCCGTGCCTCCGGCCGCCAGGCATCCCAGTTCTTCGGGCGGCAGGAGATTCACGGGTGAGCTATCAGAAGTGAGGGCAGATGCCTCTGGGGATAACCAGATCCATCTACCCTGTGTCGCCTGCGAGGCGGCAGCGAAAGGAGTCCTGCGCTTGCAGCGTATCGCCGGAGGATGTGACGTGCCGGACGACACCAGTGCCAAATCCACAATTTTCCACAAACAGTCAGAAGTCGGAACTGCATCTGCAGTCCGATCCTGTGAATGATCAGGATGACCAAGCCAGTGTCCTGGCGCGGTGCCATCAAGTCTTTTAGTTGGATTCAGGACCTTGCAGCGTTCCACAAGGCTATTCTCAGGAGGCGCTGCGCTTGTATCCTTACCGAATAAGGGAGAGGGCAAACAAAAAACAAGAGGTGGAGAAGGGAACAACGAAGGTGTTCCTGATGGAGTCCCAACCCTGCAAGACGGACTTTCGTCGAGGAACGGGTTAGGAGCTATCTTTGCCTTCTGAAAGCAGGCCGACGACTCTTCTACAGCTCAGTAGTCGCCCAACGGTACGCCAGGGTACCTGAAGTACCTGACTCTGTAGATTCTTAGGCGGATCTCGTCGGCCTGCCCCTCCTATGAGGCATCCATCGGTACGACCATGCATTGCGTTCTGTTGTCTCTCATGCTTGCTCTCCAACGTATCAGCTCGAAGAAATCTTCGAGTTTTGCTGCCGGGGTGGACATGGACAGCAGGAGAAGCAGGTCGTTCACGTAGACTGACACGGAAGGCTTGCACGGGCAGAGGCTGGGCAGGTTGGCCAGCATTAGCGTGTGCGCTAGCGTGTGCGCCTTCAGCATCAATTGGAAGTAGATGTTGGATGAAAAATTCATTAAATTGTGGTGCTAGGAGGAGTTCCAGGAGACAAGGAGGTGCGTTGGGAGTCCGAGGCGCTCCAGAGGAAGTCCGTGTTATACGTAATCGAGCGCTCTATGCAGATCAACTGCCACCCGCCAAGGCTTTTCCCCTGGCTGTCGGCACTTGAGCTTGGAGTCGGCAGCAGCTCTCTCTGCTGCGCGACCATCCAGCACAATGCTTCCTGAAACTGGAACCAGATGCGTGCGAAAGGTAGGTTCACATTCATGGACCGCCCATGAACAGCATAGGATTGCTTCGGACTGACCACGGACTCTGCGATCCGTCCTAGTCTCGCGACCCACAGCTTCGAGAATAACTGGACGACCGAGTTCATCAGAGTGATCGGACGCCAGTTCGGAGGAGGCCATCGCTTTCTGCCAAGCGCTTCTTCCGGCCCGAGATGTGCCCAGCCTTTGCAACCGAACTGGGAGGGCTCCTGCCCGCATCAGAGGGCGAGACGATCGCGGCGCTCCCGGAGAGACGCCCAACTTGTGGGAATATCGGCAGGCACTGCTGTAGATCTCACCTGTCCGTCCGCTGTAAGAAAAGTAAGAAAAACGGGTCCACAAGAGCGAATTTTGACGAATTTCTCTTGTCCGAAAAAGGCTCCTAAAATCCTCCATCGGAGGTTGCGACTCTGCTGGCCTTTGACCCGCCCTAAGCAAGAGAACTGCTTGCTCTGTATCGCTGTAGACTCCTGAGGAAAAAGCTGGATCCCATCTCCAGCCTGCAAACTGAAGCTGGATGCGTGTCGCCATCTGAGCGCTTATCGGTGAGCCCGACCGGAAGGGCGTGGCAGACACTGCACCCATCCAATCACTTCTAAGTAACCCTTGGTCCTGCATTCCATACCCACGTCTTCTGAATTTCGGACGCGAGTTCGGATACACGCTGATCCTCCGTTCATTGCGGACGTCTAGAAATGCTTCCAGGAAGGCTAAGATGACCTTTGGAAAGCTGTTGCTGAGATCGGCTTGCTAATGCTGAATGAATTCTGAGTCTCTGGATTTCGACATAGCGGAACTGCTAATCAATCTTTGCGATTCTTGATAAGACAGGCAATCGCACCGCTAAAACACACAGAAGGGGATGATGCACTCTGTGCCTTTACGTCCCTTTTCAGGAGGAGCTCTTGCTTCACCTTGCCGGATGAATCTCTTTCATTTCAGGCACTCGGAAGTTCTTACTGAAAAGAGTCGATTTTTTAAGAAGGGGCATGTGTTGACGGTGTTTCGAAAGGACGGTTTCCATGTCTTCAGCCATTTTAGAAATGCCTTGCTCCAGACGGATAAAAAAGCGCTCTCGCAGATTCGCCGACCTGCCTTCTGGCTTGACCGCTCCGAGCCAGGATGTAATCATAACTAATACATTGCAATTGCATCTTCATCTTGCCTGAGTGTCAGGTGCCGTATAAATATCGCCTTCCCATTATAATGAAGCGGCATTTGATAAATTATAAAGGTTCAAATTCATAATGCATATCTCCGTGTAATGAGTGATCTGGCACTGAATGGATAGCATTACGTGCGGATGATTAAAGGTACGAGAAATGCTCTTATCTCACCTCTGCATCTTTCGAGCACTCTGATAGGAAAAAATGAGGATCGATCGATTCGCCTATAAAATAAACTCGTGAGCAAACACCGTGTACACCAACATTTGTGTTTATCCAGATGGTGTTCATTGAAATGCACTCGTATCCTTCTTCACCGAATCGCAGATTATTGCATTGGACGTTCCACAAGTGCGAGGAATTCGCAAATAAAAGCGTCATCCGCCTCCCGGTCCGGATTGTGATTTTATTTTGGGAATTCCAGGTGTCTCAGAGATGCTTCCAATGTGTACAGTACAGTTTGAATATCCATGTAACCACTCGCGCTCCACAATGTGTATTGTTTCTGCAACGAAAGCAGCGCCACGGGAGTGGTTAGGGGTGACGTCAAATCCCGCTGCTACTGTACCCCAAAGCACTCCCCTTTCGCAAGTGCCATGCAGATGCGCCGCGCTCAGAGGAACCCCCTCCCCTAATTGCCCCAACGATGGGTCGAATGTTGCGGAACTTTCCACGGACTTCTCCGCCGCCATTTTCTTGCAAAAACAATTCTCCGCTTTCTTCGCTTTCTCTCTTCGCGACTGGAAGATTGATTTCCGAATAGCCTGAGCGCAGCCTCCTCCTCCGCAGAAAATGCCACCCGTCCCTCTCAACGTCACCTGGCCGTGCCTTAAAGCAAATTCCACGGCTTGCCTGTCAAGTGCGCAATGCAGATGACCCCCCAGCGAGGAGTTACGGATTTGCGCTCATGCAGACGGACGATAACTCGGCGGAAAATCGCGCAGCACGAAGGGCGATCCTGCATCATTCTGCAGTCCCTTCCGAAGAAACTGCTTCCTTCCCTGCCCCTCCTTTTCCTTTTCTTCCTTTTTTTTTTTTTTTTTCTGGCTCCTGAGGCGCAATTGAATCACCGGTTCAGACTTTGCGGGAGTTGCTGCAATCTCCCGCCCAAATTTTGGAAGCGCCCAAGTACCTCGGTCGGATGCGCCCGAAGAGCAACACCCCTGCCCGGAAAAGTCTCTGGATCCCAGCTGGGGCGAGGCTGCCCGCTGAGAGATGACCGCTCCGGGCAACTGGGCTTCTGGACTTCCCCTCTCGGCGGGACGAATGCCTCCGGCGAGCACGAGGATCTGCTGGCAGCCGCGGAGCAGCGAGTCGTCGAACGGATGCGAGGTTGCCGGGTGCGCGAGGCCATTCTTCCAGTCGTCCCGAAAACTCCTCCGGAACATCCCGGGCTTTCCTCCGGGAAGGATGATAAGGATGATCTTCCGCTAGGGATGGGGCAAAGTTGATATACGCGAGCTTCTCCGGGACAGCGGGTATAGGCTGGCAGAGAACGGAGAGACGGACCGAGGTGGTTTCCCCCCCGCCCCCCCTTCCCCGGCGAGAATCCCTCAAGAGGATCGCTCCTGGCGACGAAGAGGGTGTGGCTGTGGCCGCCGACGCTCCTTTTCGGGGGTAGAGGAACGCAGCAGAGGTCCTCTTCGAAGACCTCGGGTTCGTCCGGAAGGTGCTGCCACCCGTTACCTTGGACAGGAAACCCAGGCAGGTGCGTGCGCGACCTCTCCTTGGCCCCGACTGTGGCCAGCGTCGCAGACGAAGGATGCTGTGGAATGCAGGGTGTCCTGGAAAATGCGCAGCGAAGGGAGTGTAGTCTCCCCGAGTCCCACCCTCCGCAAACAGCATTTAGCATCTGGCTGGCATGGACACCCAGTTGACCGTTCAGCCTGGAATTCGCAGGGATCGAAGGCTGAACCTTGGAGAACGCAAGCGCCCCTTCTGACGCGGACGACTCCCGAAATGCAGGAGGATGAGGAAGAGGGACCCATATGCCCGTGTAGGAAGAAGGCGTTTGCACGAGTTCTTCCGGACTGGATGATGCCATACTGGTCCCTATTCCCCATCCGTGACGCGTTCCTCTCGACGAAGAGCCGCGCTCTCTCTCCTGGAGCAGCCCTTCCCTCTGGCGGTCAACCTTCCTGCCACAGCTGCTGCTCCCGGGAAAGGCAGGAGCGGAAGACGTGGAAGCGCGCAGATAGGGATCACTGAGTCTTGGTCATTCCCTCCGGCGCTGCCGCTGCTCTCGGAAGACCTGCGGATCCAGCCGAACGATGTCACCCGAGTGAGGTCAGTCGACTGACTTCACTCGAGTGAATGGCGCGGCAAGCCTTGGAGGGTTTTACCCCCGCTGCGCCCTCAGGGAAGATGGACAACCCTGGTGTTCACGAGGTAAACCCACCGTTCTTCCTCGTCGTCCTTGTCCTCCTCGTAGGTCTCCACCGCGGTCAGCAGCCTCCTCCTTCTTGGGGAGACTTGAGAAGCGCCTCGGAGACTTTTCCTCCTCAGCCAGCTGACAACTACCATCACCATTATACCAACATCATCATGCTCCTCCCGCTCCTCGTTTTCATCACCAAGATGATGATGATGATGACGCTCCTTTATCGTCATCAGAAGCGACCTCCTCCTCCTCTTCTTTCTCCTCTTCTTCCTCCCCCTCCTCTCCCTCCTCCTCCTCCTCCTCCTCCTCCTCCTCCTCCTCCTGATCATCATCATTATCGTCATCATGGTCATCGTCATCGCCGTCGTCAACAACAGCACTCTCATCATCGTCGTCGCCACGCTCCTCCCACTCCTCCCCATCATGGTCATTTCCTAACATGCCGGCGTCTCCTTGGAGAGAATACGCAAATCTTCGGGGCAAGGCCGCGAGGGGATGCCAGCAATGAAGGAAGGCAGGCGAATACTCAGCGAAGAGAGAGAGAAGAGAAGGGAGGGAGCATCTTTGCTTCACCCACCCCTGCCTCTTTTGGTTTTTCACCCCTCGGGCGAGTTGTTGCCCATGGAGCGGCAGCAGTCGGACAGAAAGGGCACGAGCCTCCCCACTGCTGATCAAGGAAGCTGAGATTGCCCTCTCCACCCACCTGCGCTCTGCCACGCGTCGTCTATGAGCCCCTCCCCCCCAGTGGTGAACGCGGGTCGGGAGGCTGATTCAAGGGGAAAGCCCTCCCCTGCCTTCCCCCCCTCCCTCTTGACTACGTGAGCTCCAGTCCGTAGGCACGCGCCGCCGCCACCGGCATCCGCGCCGCTTAATTGCATCTTCCCTAAATGGACCGGAAATCGCCCTCCCTGCAGCCTCCCGGCGGAGACCGCCAGTTCCAGGGAACCGTAAATCTTCGCCGCTCCTCCCCTCCCCCCCCCTTCTCGTCGTCCCCGTTCGTTTGTGTCCGCATCATGCGCTTCTGCTCATTCCCGCCATTGAACCCCGAGGGAGCGCGGTGGCTGCGAGCCTCCGGCAACGGTGGAGGTCACTGAGGCGCTCCCTGATGGGGGTCAGGGGTCTGTCCTCCCACTCACCTCCCGGCGGGTCTGCACGTGACCGGAGGCGCCCAGCGGCTCTTCCTCCACGAGAGCAGGGGAGGTGTCTTCTGGGTGGACATGGCCTACGACTTGAGTTCCCGCCGGTGACGCAACAGGGACCTGCGGCGGCGCCCTTCCGAGGAGCCGTCTCTCGCGCGACGACCTCACCCTCTGAGAGGAAAGGCCACGCAGAAGACCACTTCTCCCACCGTTTCCTTCCCGCCCCGCAGAAGACCACGAGCTCCGTCACTCCCCTCGGGGCGAGGGCGGCAGCCTGTCCGGGGGCCCCACGAGTGGCAGGGGCGAACTGGTAGCACCCGTTGCTGGGTCCTGCTAGGGGCTCTTCTCCCCTACCCCCTATCTCACCTCCCTCCCCTTCCGTCCTGCTCGCATTGTTGAGCAGTCCGCGACGAAACGCGCGTGCTCTCGCACCTGCGGCGCATAACATTGTGTTACAAAGTAGCACACGGCGCGCTCGCGGCTCGAAACGCCTCCTCGCGGTGTGAGAGCGAGAGACAGGCGACCCCTCCGCGGATGGGCAGGCCGGGCGGAGGCCTAGGGGGTGGTGCAGTCAGCCCCCTCTCCTCCTCGTGCGCACGGCCTCCATTGCGAGCGAGCTCTCTAGCAACTGCCTCTTGCGGCAGGATCGGATGGATCCGCAGGTGGCATCCTTGGCTCCTTCTTCCTCCGCATTTCTCCCCCTGAGCTCGTCCTGGAGCTGTCCAGGGGAGGGAATGAACGCGGCTTTTCGTTTTTCTTGCTCGCGATCGTCATCGTCAATCATTTCATCCGGGTCTTCGGAAAGCATTTCCAGCTTCTGGAATGGATTCCGGATCGCAAAAGCTCTCGCGGAATGCATCCGTGTCTCCATGGTGACTCTTCTTCTTCCCGCCGACACAGGGAGCTCCCCTTGCAAGGGTAGAGACGAGCGGAGTGCAGAAAAGATGGACGAGAGGTCCCATCGGCATCCGTCCGGTCAACCGAGAGAAACGCGGGGTTGCAGCATCCGCCATCCAGGTGCGCCTTTCAGGAACCACAGGAACCGCAACGAGGGGGCTTTGGGACGACGCTTCACGAAGCGTCCGTCGTTCCGGACCTCAGGGGGGTGCGCGCATCCGTACCGTACAACCTGTACTAAGTCCCCAAAGCTCATGAAGCAGCGGCGACCTCGTTCGGAGAGCCACTGAAGAACCCGTAACTTGGTTGGTCCGGCGACGACTTTCGGCGAAGCGCACTAGATGGCACTGGCAAGCGGCGCTCAAGCGAGCGCTTCTGCCGTCCCCGCAGCAGCACTGGTCCTCTGCTGCTGCAGCCGAGGGCTGCAACCATCTTCGGGGGGCTATCGAAAACCGGCCAAGCCGCACGCCGCCCTGCAGCGATTTTTCCTGCGTGCACATCCAACAGGCCGTCCCGACTGGCGCGTTCCTGCTCGTGGAGGTTGCTGCACCCTCCCCCGTGATTCTCCTTCCACCATCCCCACCTCGCCTCTATTCACGCGTTAGTTTTTTTGTTGCTTCCCATCCCTCTGGGCATCCCGAAATTCCCTCTCCATGCAGCCGGCCCGTAAGACGGACGCCACGCTCCCCTAAGAGGCACAGGCGGGCGAAGAAGTCGTTCTGTTCACCACCCCCTGCACACTTTTTGCGACCTGCTCACAAAAGTGATTTCTGCCTCCAGGACATACCGGGTCACTTTTTCTGGTCACTTCTGGATGACCTTCAAAAGTCAGCCGTCATAAAGAACCTTTAACAAAGGGACTCGACACTCAACATAGGGTTTAACTGGGGAGAGTAGTAAATGGAGAAGACGATGGGGGTGGAACGGATCGGTTTCAAGGCGAGGATTTCGAAGGTCTGAGTCGTTGGAAGGGGCAAAACGAGGAGGAATGAATCCCCGTGTTCGCTCAGGACCTAGGTTGACTCGAGACCCAGATTGGATGAGGGATTTGAACTCGGGGCCGCACATCGCACGAGGAGGGGGGATCAAAAAACCCCTTTGGATGGCAGTCACTCTCGTGGAGAAGGCTGCTGCTCACAGGTGCAAAAGACGGTCAGCGGGAGACAACTGAAGAAGTGGACCATCGTCCGATCACACTGCAGTTCTTCTCCCCTCCTTCCTACCTCAATTCCTCTGCCCCCTTCTTTTCCTTGCTGCTTTTTCCGTACTTCTGGTCAGCAATGCCAGCAGTGGCAGTTTCTCTTCCTAGCCAGCAGCTCACCTCAATGCGCGCCGCTGCTACGACTGCAGCATAGTGTTCCTTCCCCCGACACTGGCGCCATTCTCGGCGCTTGAAGAGGCTCTCCATTGGTGACCTACTGGACCGCTTGAGTTCGCTCCCTGGGGCACATCGCGCGGCTGCTCCGAACGCCCTGAGACCCCTCTTCGCACTGGAGCGAAGAGGGACATCGCACAGCGGCAGGAGGGGATGACAAGGGTTGCATGCCCGCTGCGCACCGGAGGGCTGGAGTAGGGAGTCGTGGCCAGGGATTAGATGCTCCGGGCATTGCTCCGTAGACAGACGAAGGTGGCGGATAATCTTTCCTGAGATTCCCGGAAAAAACTTGCAGGAGCCTGGGCTTCCTGATCGGCGCCGGCTTCCGCCTTCCCCTGCGCCAACCATGCGCCGCTATCTTGCTGTCGCCATCTTGCCGTCGGTCTTCCTCGCGACGAAGCATGTCGCCATTCCACGTGCTACGGGATGGCAGGCCATGCCTTTTTTGCCAAGGAGATCCGGTCGCTCCCGAGCCGTGGGTTGAGAGGATCCGTTGCGATCCGCATCCATCTCGGAGGATCCCCGGAGAACCCGTGGGAACGGTCCAGTCTACTGCCCTGAGGCACCGCCGAATTCCCGCGTTCCCTTCCAGGAACGCTTCTGGCCGGGTGCCCTCTTCTCCATTCGAGCCGTCCAACTCATCGGCTTCTTCCCACCCCGCTATCCGATGACTGGGGGCGAAGAGAAAGGGAGAGGGTGAAGGCGCCCGGGAGCAGGAAACGGCGGGCTGGAAGGTGCTGTGTCCATGACTGATGTCTGGTCCACCCTGACACCTGAGGAGCGTGGCCCCTGGCCTCTACGCAGGGAGGTCAGTAGTTGGGGGATGAGGAGCTCCATGGACCTGGGGGTGGCGCCTTGTCCTCCGCCCTGAGCGTCCTCTTCGGCTCGCAGCATTCGGGTTTGTCTTCTCAGGAGGATTCCACCCGGATGCAAAGAAGGCAACGTCCTTCCCGGGATCAGCGAGTCCGGAGGAACTCCTTCGGGTTGCTCCCCCTCCCTGCCGTTGCCACGGGGAACACGACCGTGAATTCCTGCGGGGAGGAGGGGAAAGCGGGAGAGGGAGCTGAACATCAGCAAGCGAGGCGATGCAAGCGGACTCCGGGGTCTTTTGCTTCCCCCGTGGCGTCCACCCAGAGGCATTGCTCCCCTTCGTTCGCTTCGAGATCTCTCGCTGCATTTCCTCCTCCTCCCTCCCTCCCTCCTCCTCCTCTTCTCTCTTCTTCCTCTCCTCATGCTCAGCAACTGCTAATGAGCCAGGCGAGATTCGATTCAGGGATTGCGGATGATTCGATTATCGCTGATGCGCTGGCGATCAGGTCCTGATCATCCCCTAATGGCTCAGAAGAGATGGATGGCAGCGAGTCCCTCCTAAACTCTCATCAGAGCGGCAAGGCTCAAGGACTCCGGATCGCTCCTCGGGGCTCAGGCACGCGATGAGGGACGCGCGGGGATGGACCAATTGCTCCCTCTCTCATCTGGATTGAAACGGGAGGTCGCGGTGGGAAAAGAAGAAAAAAAAAACGCGCCTCCGCGCGTTTTCCTCAAATCCGTTTGCCCGCAGGAGGGGTGCAGTCCGGCATCGGGAAGCGGAAGAAGATGGCAGGCAGCGCAGGAAAGCAGGGGTCGTCCCAATACGCCAGCATAGCGCTGAGGTCCAGATGAGGAGAGCGTAAACTCCGCCGCCGCCCTGGGGAGCGTGGCGCGCGCTAGAGAAGGCGGGGGAGAAGGATGGAAGAGAACGGATCAGACTGCCCGTCCACGTGGACGAAGTTCGGGAGCATCAGCCTTTCCCTGGAGGCGAGCAGGACTTCAGGGAGACGGGGCGGGAAGGACCCCGAACAGGTTCGGACCGTCGCCCTCAAAGGTCGGGTCCAGCGCGGAACGCACCTCGCTGTCGTGTCCCAGCTGCCTCGCAACACCGTCGCAGTGCCTGGTGTTTCCGGATGCCAATGTTCTCCTCTCTCCCCCTGGTGTCCGGCGGCGCGCATCCGCACTGGTGCGATGCCTCCTCAGCGGCGAAATGAAGCACCAGTCCTCTCTGAGCTGCGTTACCATGGGGTCCAGGAGCCTCGGCCGACGATTCGCAGTGTTGCAGCTGGCGACAGGTCCGGACACGTGACCGCCCGTGCTCCTGAACGTTGGCGCTCCGCTGCATGGGGGGAGGAAGAAAGGGCTTGTTGAGTTTCGGTTGTCATGCAGCCCGCCCACCATCTCTCAGATGACCATCCTTCGACTCGTCGTCTGTTGAGTGAGCCCTTCTCGTTGATGAGCTGCTCGCCTTCTGATCCTCATTTACGAGCCTGCGAGACCCATGCCCGGCAGTGAACCCTAGTTCGGACCCTTGTCGGCTGTTTGGTGGTCCGTCTCCGTTACCTCACCCCTACTTGTTAGTGAGCAGCACTCATTCGGACCAATAGGTGACTCTCTGCGCACCATCCTGTGGCCCCACCAAAAACCCCGCTGGCAAGCGGTTGTGGCTATCGTAACTGCGGTATGCGCAAGGTGCTAGAGTCTTCCAGACCGAAGCAGAGCCGCGCCCACCTCCTCCTTGTCCTTCACCTCGTTGGTCCTGGGAAAGGGGCATGGCTGGACGACGACGGCACCGCAGCCGCTCACCCGAGGCGAGCGTGAAGCGGGCAGGGCGACCCCGAAGTGGCTTCTTCCATCCACCCCCAGATTCCCGGCTGCTGCTGGTCAACGTCCGTGTTCCCCTGCCTCCCGCCCGAAGCCTGGGTTGCCGCCCCATCGTCATCTAGCGGGAAGACTCGAAACCTGCTACGCATCCGACTCGGCGCCCATCTCCTCTGTACGGGGGGGTAAAGGAGGATTCGAACCCACGACGTCCGATGCCTCGCGCGGATGTCGCGGCCTGCAGCACGTGCGCGGCTCCGCTTTCAACGAGACGTCACTGTTATTCTTTTCGTCGTCGCCGTCGTCGTCGTCGTTGTTGTTGTTGTCATTTTGCTCCGTTTGCGTCAGAGGACTCTCCGCACCGCCCTCCCGGTCCGGGAAATCAGTTTCCCGTAACTGATCGGATTACTTTCGGACGACGAGCTTCCGACGCTTCCCGATGGTAATTTCCGATGTCCATTCCGGAAGTTACCGTGGCCGCATTTCCTTTTCGTCGTGCCGTTCGGAGCTCGGCCTCCCCTACGCGGGTTAAAAAGAACTTTCGTCGCGTCTCCCAACTTGTCCCTGCCCCCACCGCTAATGATGAATGAAATCGGCGGGAGGAGGCCGGGAAACTTCAACGGGGCTCCTCTTCAACTCGAAGTTTTCGACCTAATGAGATCATCGTGCTCGCGGACGGGAAAGAGTCGGTGCCGCATCAAACGAGTTTGCCGGGACTTTTCCCTTCCTCTCGTCCGTCGAAGAACTTGTTTGGAAGGCGGCGAGCATCGCCGGAGCCATAAAGAGAAAGGGAAAGGCAAAGGGAGAATTGCCGACTCCCAGAGCTGAAGAGAGGGTCATCATCATCGATCCCGCGAAACCACTGCTGCGTCCTGGGCCATCCCGAAGCCGGCGCTGACCGAAACCCTCCGCTCGGCCCGCCTGCGGCTGGCGGTGCGCAGCACGGATGTGCAGCTGCCACTTCACCTTCTATTCTGTTCTATTCTATTCTGTTATGTTATGTGCTGTTCTGTTGTGTTATGTTATGATCGATAAAGTAAATAAGCAAATAAATAAAGCATGACAAGGTAAGGTAAAAGAAACATGGTGGGATGAAATAAAATAGATAAAATAAGATGAGGTAAAATAAAATAAAATCAAAGATAAGATGAAGTAAAATAAAAGAAAATGAAATGTAATAAAATAAAATAAAAGGAAAGGAAGTAATATAATATATTATCTTATAGCGGAAGGAAATTATATAATATATTATATCCTTTAATAGTTTTATTTCATCTTATCTTTTTTTTATTTTATTTTACCTCTCCTTATCTCATTTTATTTATTTTATCTTATCTTATTTTTTTATCTTATCTTGCCTTTTATTTTACTTTGCCTCACCTTTTTTTATTTATCCGCTTATTTATTCATTTATTCATTTCATTGGTTAGTTTGTTTGTTTGTTCTGTTTTATTTTATTTATTCCGTGTATTTGTTTTATTTCCTTTCAGTTCATTTCACTTCACCTCGCTTTGCGTCCTCCTTGCTTTGTTCCGCCTTCGTTCCCCCCGTGGAGGAAGAGCCGTTTCCCGAGAGACGGATGCTGTTCGGCCCAAAGCCCAAGTGCCGCAGGTGCCTCCGTCCGTTTCGAGAAATCAGGCCCCTGCCATTCGCACAGCCTCCTTCTTTCTCCTCTTGCAGCCTCCCGTGTGCGATCGGATTATTCCCTGCCAGTGCGCGTCTCCATTAAGGGCGGAATGCCCGAGTGGCAATCAGCGAGCGGTTGGTCGAGGACGTCGGACGGGGCCGCCGTGGGTCGTCTGCCTGTCTGCTTCCCTTCGTTAAAAATGGCTCCCGGAAGAGAATCAGATCAGGCCGTATTGGGGAAAGTGAAGTGACGCAGCCATCCGAATGCGTACGGTACGATACGGTTCGGCATGATTGTGGGTGAATCGCTGCTTCGGAGCCCGCGTACGCCCTTGCTCGCCCGAAGAGTTCGCGCGAGAAGGAACGCCATCTCCTGAGGCTACGTCCTCTGGGAAGCAGCTTCAGGCTCTTGGATCCGACGTTCCCGAGACCCTCCGCACCGCCTTCCTGAAGGGAACGTGTCCTCTTCCCGCCCGGTTCCGAGATGCGAAGCGGAGAGTGCGAAGATGAACGTGGGATGCCAGCTCTCGGCTTCGGCCGCCGCTGGGCAGTGGGGGGAAGGGGGGCAGAGTTGCCTTTATTCATCAGCATCGTAGGTAGAGCGGCGATCTCGGTCTTCCCAGGTTACCGCACGTCTCGTCTGCGAGTTCTGAAAGAAGCCGCGGAGATGCTGCCCTCCTCGAGGAACAAACGGCAGGTGACCAAAAGAGACCGGCTGCTCCCTCGTGCACAGCGCTAATGAGCAGAGGGAGGCATCGCGGGTTCGAATCCAGTCCGGAGGCATGGATCGACGCCATGAACGGAGGTTGCATCATAGGTTTCGAGTCCCCCCTATAGGATGGCGCTGGTTGACCATATGGGCTTCAGGTGTGGCGTCACTGGTGGAAGCAGCAAACCCCAGGATGACTCCATTGGCTGGTCTCTGGGAACAGAATTTGACCCTGGAGTTCCTTTCAGGAACCAGGGAGTGCCGGTTTTCTTCGGGACCCCCCTCGAGTTGTGAAAATGGAGTCTCACCATGGAGCTGGTTGATATATACACCCCTCCGGAGGATCGCCTCCCCAGAGTGTCAGCAAGCTCCCTTAAGAGAAACTGGGGAGCGTCCCTTCGGGGGATTCTCTCTAGAAGAGAAGGAGGCAGGGAACGGATCTTTTCTGGGGGGTCCCTCCAGAGATAATCAGGAAGAGGTGGTTTCCTCCCAAACGTGAGAGGAAAGGACTCCTTCCTCCGTATCTTTCCTGGATTCATAGGGTGGTTCCTGTACCTGGAAGAGTTGACACGCATCCTCGGGTGAAGTGAGGCAGCGTCAAAGATCTTCGTGAGTCTCTTCCCCCTCCTACAAGGAGGCGGACGGCTCTTCCACACTTGGCGAGAAAGCAGAGAGAGCAGCCGGAAAAAAGGAATCTGTGAACGATGGTCATCCCTCATCCCCGCGCTGCAGCCGAAGGTGCCCAGCGAGGAATGCGAAGCCCCTCTTTTGCGATGCGTGGGGCAGTTGCAGCGGCCTCTTCGACGTGTTTCGGGAGCAACGCCACGAAGGAGTGCGAACCTCCTCTACAGGAGCGGAAACGGGAGGAAGGGTCGGGGGAAGGGGAGTCTGCAACTGGAGGGAGGCCGCAGAGCTTGGCTCCCGCGAGAGCAACAACTCTTTGCGGCCATTGAGATGACCTGCGAAACGTAGGAGTCGCAAGTGGTCTTCCGCGGCGAGGACGGCTCCGGCAGCGCCACGGGACAAACTCCCACACCGACGAGTTCATCCGTCGCTCCGCGGGGACCTCGCTCTCCGCAGCTCAGCCTGGAACCTGCTTCCCACCTTCTCCGTTTCCCAGACAGCTCATCTCCTGAACCCGGTTGTTCGGTTTTCACGGAGATTCCCGCGTGATTCTGTGGCGCGTGCTCCCGGTCGCCGTCCCTCTGATTGTTCATGCATGGTGCACATATGGCGCCGGCACCGTTTGCGCGAGCGCGTTTGGGCTGCGCCTTTACTGCGGTGTTTTGACTACTCGGAGGTGGGGCTGCTCTGCTCATTGGTGCCTGACCCGTGGGGTGTCCTCGGGGTTGCGGGAGAAGTGCGGACAAGCAGCGACCATTTTGCCGACACGGAAGCTTGCCTCACCCTCACGACTCTTCCTCCGTGCGTGGTGCATCTCTCTTTCCGATCGACCGAACCGATGACCCCTTGCCTCGAACCCGCTCCTCAGGCGGCCAGCGCCTCCAGAAAACGAAAGCGGGGGGACCGATTTTCAACCTGACTTCCCAGCCGCGTCGGCGGAACTTCTCTGGAACAGCGCGAGTACTCAAGGAACGCAAGCTGGCTGGTGATGGCCTCGCCGACTACTCCCTACTTCCGACTCCATGAGCTCTCCGAAAGCGGCGCCGCAAGTGGTCATGCGGCCCAGCGCTGGGATCGCTTCCCCTCCACGAGACCCTGGCGCGTGGAAACTCTTTGGCCACAAGCAGTGTTTGCTGTGAAAAGTTCCGCTTTCCTGGAAACACACGATTTCAAGCATCCACGACCAGTCTTTCCCTCTCCTTTCCTCTCTGCTTACTCACCGTTCTTCCTGTGATAGGAAATGCTTCAGCCAACCCAGTCAGTTCGGTCTTGCGGCATGCAGCGTTTACCTTCGAACCCGTCGCCTCTTCCGGATCGGGGATTCCCTGCCAGGAATGAGCGGAGAAGTTCTCGCCATCCATCCATTTGGAAACATAAACTCGAACAAAATGCTGAAGAGCTGAAAAAAATCAGATCGGATAAAGCACTTGAAGATCTTCCATGCTCTTTGCAATCAAAGCTGACCCAACCCCACAGGCAAGTTGATATGTTCGTTACACAACAACTGGTCAGCCTTGGTTCGTGGGCAATCCTGGCTCTGATGCATGCATAGGGGGTTCCAAGAAATGCAAAACATGGTGGAGACTGGAATAGTTGACACTAAACTGTTAATGGAATTGACGCAGAAAAATGCCAAAGGCATCAAAAAAAAGAAGTTCTAAAAGCTGCTATTCACAGTTGGGAAAAAGCAGACATGAGTAGAATATGGATGGCATCGGGAAATCAGACGGTTACATACCTTCCAGAAAATCTTGAAGAATATGATGATGTTAATCAGCTATCCCACAAATCAGGATTAGGCGCAACTGATGAAATTCTGGTTTTAAAACTCTTAATCAAACTATGAATGGTTGGTTGCTTGCAGGAACTACTTCGAAGAAGGAATTCAGACATGCATTTACGCCATCAGAAGCACGTGTGAACTGTTCCTCTCAGTGCTTAATGTCACCCATTTCTCAAGATTTCTGATTCTGGTGTATCATCAAGTTTTCATACCTCTAGTAGTGAAGATTGTAGCCCAAGCACTTCGTGTAATAAATATTTGGATCCATTCAGTATTCTAAAATATCCATCTGCAAAGTCTTTGGATAAGAAGTAGCAAACAGTGTATACTGGTTCTCCATCTTCAATTGACTTTTCCTTGTTTGGAATTGAAGATAATTTGGAAGCAACAAGAGCCGTATCCAAAAATACCTTGCCAGTTTACGAATGCAAGCCTGATGTCAACTTGCTGCCTCCCTTCTGAGACTCCTCAGAATCATTTGCCTGCAAGCAAGGAAAACACTTCCCAAATCTCGTCAGCTTTATCTCATCATAAACACTCAGGAACGTCGCTTTTAGTGAACCTCCCTCCAAAGAAAAAAGGCAGAGACTTTGTAAATAATGCATGTCATTCTAAAAGCATCAGTGAAGCATTTGCTTGGCATTTCAATCCAGACGACAGCCAATACTGGTTGCACCCGTGGATCCTGAATGCTGTGCTTGCTGTGCTGTGACATGATTTCTAGCTCACTCGCGTTCCTTGGTAAGTTGGTTACTCCAGTGCTTCGGAAGCTGCGTACCGCCATCTTTTCAATAATGCTGTGACACCGTGATCCCTGAAGCGTATCGATTCCCTCCGCCCCTGTATTGAATTTCCACGTTCCACGTTGTCTACCTGACTTACTGGCAAGCAGTGGCCCCTCTCAGCTAATTTGCACGTCAAAATCGCATTCTTTTCCATCACGCCGCTCGCTTCACTCTTCTTATCGCTGCCTCCTCGCTTTGTAACTGAGAATTTAGGGACCACCGCTGCTGGGGTTCCGTAATTCCAAACGGTGAAGTGGTTCTGATTTCCTCCGAGCATAGGGCAGTCCAGATTTTTGATCCCCGGCTGACAAGGTTCCACGAAAAGTTATATTTCTCGTGTGGAGAACTGGAAGAAACAAACTCTTTGATGCAAAGAAGTATGCGTTGCGAGCTCACGAGGAATTTCAAAAAGCACCAAAGAGCTCTTGGCGTTCATCAGGCAGCAAAGAAGGCTCTTTTGTCTCTTTTGGCTGGAGAGGAAAAAAAAAGGTTTTCATCTAATCAGATGAATGGATATTTGATTCTGCTTGGCAAGAAGATCTGAATTATGCAGCTATGAAAATTGTTGACTCTGAAAGGCGGGAGGCGAGCACTGGGAAGGAACAAAATCTCCTCTTTTCGAGAATGCCAAGAAAAGAGCCCGTGAACCGGGACGAAAATTAAGTAAAAAGCATCGCAAGAGCTTCGTGCTGGTTTGAGCGAAAATTTCACAGCCAAGTTGATTCGACCGAGGATTCCCATATACGAACGAGCTTTACAGAAGAACGTTCTCGGAGCCAAAAAACGTTATGCGTGTGCAGCCCTTAATCACTTGGAAAACTCTTGAGGAGAGATTCGTAAGCGAAGAATTTTTCGTTCTTCGGCGAAAGGCAAAGGAGCGCTTCCTCTACTTCCTGAAATAGATCACTGTGATCAGGTAAGTGTTTGTAGTGGCCTATCGAGCACGCCGTCATCAGCTCCTGCTTGTGATTATGAAGATCAAGGAGAAGAATTTTAGCAATAAGCTGGGTCATGCAAAATGTTGGCTCCATACAAATCTACGAATTTTATATTGCTCGTATATAGGAAGCGCCTCAGAAATAAGAATCTCAAATATGGGAAACATATCTAAATAATTCTTCACTTGACTGTGATGGATTGCTGGAAGTTGTATAGTTTCTACACATTGAATAGTTTGTACAGTTTTTGTATGATGCAAAAACTGTATTCTATTTGATAGTTTGTATAGTTTTCTGCACTTTGTATAGTTTTGGTATGATGCATACATAATTGGAACGAGAAAATTTTGGAAAACATAACAATTTATAAATATTATTTGATAAGAAGAATAAATTGATCCATTGCAATCGTTTTTCTTTAATGAAGAAGGAGTTCTTAATTACTCGTCGCTTAGTGGTAGGCAACTTTGTTCCACTGCGGAAAAAGCGCGCCCTCGGCTGCTGCTCTTCGGAGAAATGCGGTGTGTTTGGTACGGAAGGCGTGGGATTCGGTGTACCTGTGACCCTCTCGTGCCGAACTCTTCAACGCAACTGGAGTCTCCGTGGTTCGAGTTAGATCAAGATTTCACTCACAGCTCTCACTCCGTCCAGCGCCACTGATCGAGTGTCCGCGAAGATTAGATTTTCGTCCTAATAGGTCCCTGCGCCTCGACTGCACCTTGTTTGTCCAAACAGTGTGCTCCTACTTGTTTGGAGCCTACGGAGACCGTACCCCTCAAGGCATTCCCAAAGTACAAATGGAATCACACGTGAGAGCACAGTGCGCTTCAACGGTTTCAA
Source organism: Raillietiella orientalis (assembly GCA_036172245.1). Classification (NCBI taxonomy): domain Eukaryota; kingdom Metazoa; phylum Arthropoda; class Ichthyostraca; order Raillietiellida; family Raillietiellidae; genus Raillietiella; species Raillietiella orientalis. Next base: position 6,291,419 of record JAYWIR010000002.1, on the reverse strand, counting down.
CGAGGGACAGTCGCGCCCAGAGACAGCGCAGGTGATCTGTGAGAATTCTCGTTGGTACATCAAGGGACGGGGAGGGGGGGTGCAAAATCACATGTCCCGAGGGGTTGTTTGTTTTCGGAAAACAGTTCCAGCGGACTTTGGGCCGGAATATGAGATGATACGACTGCACCTGACCTTCCCTCTACTGGTGCTTTGAAGTGCGGAGGAACCCGGGCAGCTTTAGAAATCATCTGTAAAGTGCCGCGGAGTCTCCTCAAGTGATGCGCTTTCCCGATCATGTGCAAATCCCTAGTTCTTGGCAGCGAAGGAACGCAATAGTCCCCAAAATGAAGGGTCCCCAGTCTTTCAGTGGAAAACAGCTTCATCTAAGATCTCGCGAGGTCGTGGAGTGGATGTTCCCTTGGACCGGGGATTCCTGTTGAGGTTATGGATTTGTAGAATTCTCCTCAAGAATCCACTGACCCATGGAGTGAAAGAAAAAAGGGATTCAGTTATTTTCGGATGCTTCCCTCGCGAGTGACGTCTGGCTTTGCGAAACTGTTCCGACGTCTGCGGTTCCTCTGCACGCTCTCCTGCCGTCGAATGTACCTGCCAGAAAGTGATCGGAGAGGTAACCGCACACAGGTTTCTCCTGCTTCCTGCAGTCCCTGAACGAAGCCAGTGAGGCTGGATTCGAGCTAGAATTGCTTTCGGGAAGAATACGCGCGACAAATAGTCCTCCAGGAAAATCCTTTTTGGCATTATCTCACGGGGATCATCCTAAGATCCACGAGCGCCTCAAATTCAGAAACACCATGCGAGCAAAGTCTCTCCCTCCCTCTCTCTCTCTCTCTCTCTTTCTCACACACACACACAAAGATTCTCGATGGGCACAATCTTGCAATTATTTGTTGGGTCTTCTGACGATTCTTTCACTTAATCGTTAAAAATTTCATAATAATGAAGAACACTTGATGATAAAATTAGCATGGGTGTTCCAGCTGGCAGGAAAAGAGCATCCGCTTCAAGCGTGATAAAAAAAAAAAAAAAAAAGTCAACTAGGAATTCCCACTCAGTATCGTTTCATCGAGTGCTAAGGAAAAATCATTTTCAAAAAAAAAGAAAATGAAAGAATGTACAAATAGTTTGGAATACATCTCTTCATATCTTTCCTCCGCGTTAAAGGTTGCTGAGATAAGGTGGGAGCCGATCCACATTGGAGTTATTTTGATCTCAGCAAGTAACCTTAGAGAATTTGCAAGTGCAAATTAACTCTTATTCGAGACTCATGGGAGAATTCGATTGCAAAAGACAGACCACAAAGATACAGTTCAAGCCTCATCGACCTTTTGAATGGTCGATGGGACTGGAAACCTTTGAGTGGTCACCCGAGAGGCGTAGTTCACGCCTATCTGAATACACCTATGGAGCACAACACCCTAAGAGCTATTTACCATTTGTAGGAAAAATTCTGGAGCCAAAGCTTCGCTTTCGAATCAATACTGCGATTCGGGAACGCTTATAGGCAGGATCGCTACGGGTTCCCAAGACCGATTCGATTGCAGTTCCATCTCACCCATTTTCTGAAAAAAGGATCAATATTTTTGCATAGCAACGAAACGTCCGTAAAAAGATTTATTTCAAGGCTCTTCAGAATGAAAGTTTTGGCTGGCAAATCTGTAGTTGATCTTATCTTTCTTTCCTTCTTCCTTTCACGACTACGACCAGTGCTGTCGAAGTGGCTGCTCCCCCGTGTGATTCCTGAAGATCAAGGTTGTGACTATCCGCGTTACTAAGGCAACCGTTGCCTGATGCATGAAAGTGCCATCACCACGGAAATGCATCATGCAGTAAAGCAAATTTCACGTAGCAAAAGACAAAGGTCGGTTGCATTGGACGTGTAGACGGTGCCATCTTTCCTTAACAATCTGAGAATGAAAGCGAAAAATCCATCATTTTCTAAACTGTGGATAAAATTACTCTATGAGAACCTTTTGGAGGGGGGAGGAAAAAGTGGACAGAGAACACAGGCAATGAGGGAATCGACGTAGGAACAAACTTATTTCAAGCATCGCTTTATTGTCGATAAAATGCTCCCATCATACATTTTGGATCGTCTGGATGGATTTGTGTAATTAGCATCCGATGAAGTTTCAGTAAGAGCCACGCAGCATACATCTTGAGGGCAAAAGAATGGTGCACACGAAGCCACGCCTACCAGAAAGGCACAATGGATTTTCCATTATGGAAAACTCATTGTGGCACGAAACGCTCATCGTGGGGACATCGTGGCTTCCGAATCCAGATGATCGAGTTTCACCCACAAATGCATATTTGGAAATGGAATTTTTTTTTTTTAAATAATTCATGAGTCGCAAAACAGTTCTTTGGCATATTGATGATATCGCTTACATGAAGCATGGGATTCAACATTCCTCATACAATTGAATGCATTTATTTGTCATAACGTATGGATTTCGTAACATAAGTATTCAGCCCTTACAACTCACACCCCAATACTGGCATTAAATTTCGAGCTACCCAACACGAAAACTGAACTGAGGTTTACTTACTAGCCATCGAAAATGAATTAACTATTCAATAAAGTGATGTCAACCATTGAAAATGTAACATAAAAAGGCCTGATTAATGGCTGGATCTTGGAACATAAATGCTGTAGAATTTCTCAGGAGTAAAAGTAAAATTTTTAACTCAACAAAAATTTTCAGATTTCCATTTGATGGTGCATCTTTAGACTCGGACTGAACAAAGATTTTCAACTTTCACTAGATGGATATTTTATCGCAGAAGGTTTTATTTCTGCTTTTCTTTAGCATGTTCATGGTGAGCTAGTTTTTCTCAACATTTTCCTTAGCCAACGACTCATTTGGCAAAACAAAGCACAGAGGCTTGACATGGTAAACTCCACATTCAGTAAACTGAACAATTTAAATGCTTCCTTCGATTTGAGAACATAAAAATCTCAAATTCTCGTTGCAAACCAGAATGAATCTCATTTTCATAATTTTGCTTCAGACTACTACTGATTGAGTCACATCATTAGAGAAAACATTTTCATTGTAGCCGAATTCACATCTGTTAAAATTGATTGAATTATTTTACGTTATTTCATTGATTTCTCGACAGCATTTCATTACTGAAGGGAAAGAAGAAAACCTTCCTTGAAGGGAAGACCATAGGATCCCACCTTCTTCAGCATCACTGACAAATATTGAGTGTTTCTATGATATACCAAAACCAAGCAGCATCACGAATCTTTTTTTTTTTTTTTTATGTATAAAATGCATTACTTCCTTCCAAATGCTCCCTCAACGCCAAAAGTGTTAATTTACATGGTTTGGAACAAGGAGAAAAAGATACCATAGGTCATGACTTTTCATATTTCCACTTCTCCCTTCATAGGATGCTATCTTTTCATTTGGGTCAAACAATTGATGACTGGTTACACACGAACTGTATTATTGAAAAATTGAAGATGAGTTCTAAACAATTATAAACGTTTGTACAACAGGTGTTTTTTTTTCTTATGACATGATTACTTATGCACTACGTATTAAGAACACATTACATCTTTAAGTCTGAATAAAATAATGTCAGATAGCAACTACTGACTTGTAATCATGCAAAAAACTAGCAGACAGCAGAACTCAGTATCATCAAGGCTCACAAATAAAATGCAGCTTTGATGAAGCATGGGGATACATTTGATTAACACTGCTATTATTCTGGGATTAATCCCTGAACCACAAAAACAAAGATAAATGTTTTATTTAGATGAAAATCTTTTATCTGCTGCATAAACACCAGAGTAATAGAGTTACACTGCATTCTAACTCAAGCTGAACAGATCACCTGCGGATGGGAGAGGACGCAGTCCTCCAGTAACATCAGGTAGTTTAGTAAGATCTGGTAGACTCTGGAGATGATTGCGTAATTCCTGGTGTACTTGACACACATGATGAAGCTTCTCTTTATATTCCTGCATAAAATCCAAATGAGATTAAGCCTTAACAATACAATGAATACCTCTAAACGCTGTTCTGCCTGTATCAACAGATCCTGCTGCATTTTTGTATATGCCTTTAACATCTTTTCTAATTTCATACGATCTTCAAGTTCAGCAACTAGCCGTCCATTATAAGCTACTAAAATTGCCAGAGCTTCATTCACTTGCTGAAGAAGAGACTCTGCTGTATTCTTATCTGAAAATCAAAAATGAAATGGCAACAGCCATTAGATATAGTCACCTTGTAACTTTGATAATAGAGATGCATCTGAAATTTCAGGGGGAAACTGAAATATACGTTCCCGAGTTGCTGCATCTCCAGATGCTGCACTCTGCAATTCCTATCAAAGAGGTATATGAAACTATCCAAGACAATTGATGTAATTACTCTTAACAGTTGGATGAGCTCTTCTGGTTCGGGAGGCTCATCTGAAGGTGAACTAGGTGATAAAACCACAGTGACTTCCGGATCCGTAGAATGCACCTTAGCCTCTTTAATCTCATGTCGATCCAACTTCGCCTTCTTGCTGGGTGTTTCTGCTTCAGAGGTTGCTTCATCAGCAAACCGAGTACGACTTTGCGAGTCAGGAGTACTACCCATGTGACGAGACCAAATACTCTTGAAATCAGAAATAATAGGTTCATCATAGATGTTTCTTTCTTCCCAAATCTGCATCAAACGCAAAATTCCATGAGTTGTTTTTTCATCAGGATGCAGTTTTCCAATATGATCAAAAACTTTTTTCAGGCACTGAGCAAATTCTTTCCCAAATTCAGGACCTTTTTTTTTGCTATTCTGGATCACATCATTGGCCAAATAGAGAAATGTCAGTTTTTTTTCTGGTTTCACTAAAACAGATAGCAAAACCATCTGAAGCAAATAGAAATGGAAATACAAGCTTTCTTTAACTACCTACCTGTCAAAAGCTGCTTGAACCATACTTTTACAATGTTATTGTAATGTTTTCTATGATGAATTAACCACAATGATAAAGTCTGTATGCTTTGTTGGGAATTATTTAACTCATGTAACTTTTTCTCTAAAGCAGCCTCACTAAAGCTTGACATATTACACCCTACATTAAATGAATAAGATGAACTCGAATTTCAAGGCGAATTTTAATTATGTTGTAACAATCATAAGAAATACCATTTCATCTTTCAGTCACTAGTCTAATTCATTTCTTTATAACATAACGTGGCATGAAATAATTTCTACATAACAAAATGACAAATGTTTATTTGTTTCAGCTTAGCATAACGCAAATGGGGCACTTGATACATGGTTATCAACACATTTACCAAAGTATATGTTTTAGCTCTATTTTTCAATATGGTCGATGAACAATATGTTACTGCTTTGAATTGGATATACGTTCTTTTAGTGGGCTTTCATTAAATTCATTAGAAAAACTGAGATCACAAATGGATTAATGATTAAAGAAAAAACGCAAACCTATATGAAAAGAAAAGACATATCTAATTCAAATAAATAACAAATCTGACACACTATTTTCGAAACTATCTGCAGGTCCACTTGCAAACACAACATAAAGAATCTTTATTTAATTCATAACACATTCAACAGATGGGGTCATCTTTTCCAAGCACATTTCAAATCTGGACCAGATTTTGGAATTAAAATTTCACACTGCATTCACCATAAAGTTTGTTTTCATAAACTCGATTGCAAAAGAGATAATTGGAGCGCTTTCACACACGTCTCAACCTTTAGTGAACACAGCAAAGCTACGACTTTTAATCACTGAAGGCAACTTTGACTATGCAACTATTGATCGTACAGCACAAGTTATTATTATTATTATTATTTTTAAAAAAAGTTCATTATGTACAATCGTCTTCCCTGAATATCACACCTGCTTAACAGAACACGAGCTTAAGTATTCGGAAGTTAACACATGCCAAAACAAGACACCCGTTCTTATGGCACTCTTAAGTGTTCAGCAGCAGGAACAAACGCTTCCGCAAGGTTCCGTACAATGCCTAACACTGAGCAAAACAATGCCACTTCAAGTTCCTTTATACACACTTGAATCTATCGAGAATTAATACGATTGATGGGCGAGTAGAAGGAAAAAAAAAAAAAAACAGAACGTGGAAAAGAGGTAAGCTATTTTTATTTATACTATCGATGCGTATCTTTGTCATCTCAGGAATTACCATCAGCAATGCACTGAAATCAGGTATCCCATCATGAAATTGACGACACACATACACACACACCCAAAAAAAAAAACGTCCTAGAAGTATTTAAAGCTTAATGTTTTGAATGCGCGTGTTTCTTGTCGTCTCTCTATTTTGGAGATGTGCTCGGCAGCTGAAACAGAAGCCGAAGTCTGACATAATGCACATTTAAAGCATTTTGCAATAAGTCCGTGAAGATTCCCGATTTCCTTGATAAATTATATTCTGGTGGCACTCTCCTCTTGAATTTTAGCCGTCCCTGTTAATCTATGTTGAGATGGAACAAAACGTTGACTAGAGAAACAAGATGCATTTACAAGCAAGAATGATATTACTGCTTACTAAATGAACGAGCCCAGAATTTTTCTTCCATTCTTTTTGCGCAAACCTGAGATGAAAGGGTGCTTGGAAGATATAAAATACTGGGTTTAAGATAGTAAAATAGCTTATTATTTTCATATATTGAGTTTATCATTAGGACAAACACTGAATTTTGTTGCAAATCAGTATCTAAAGATCTTGGAAATCATAACTGGAAATGGACCTTCGAACAGCATGAGTAGATATGAAAATACTCCACACCTAAATATGAAATTTCAAACTTAATACCATCATACATGTAAAATATCGAAAAGTAATTAAACTGCAATACTCAGCTCTCAATATTGCACATACAGCTAATGACTTGGCAATGCGCAATATAAGCAAAATAAAGCATTTACCGAAGATTCGTTCTTTGTGCAGGGTCTGCTTGTAGAGAAAAAAAAACAAACTTCAAGATATTAAATTGAAAACGAATTCAATTTGGAACTCGGCGATTCAATACGTATTTCGTATTATGCAAAGAGTTCCTTTCGAAATTACATTTAAACATCTTTCGATTATCAATTCATTTTTTGCTTTGTCAATCAGATTGAAAAAGTCATCGAAATCACTGGCTTCTTACAACGCATGAAGTTATTTTTATGCAAGTTGAAACTTTTCTAAGAAAGTTCCTTATTAAGAAACTTGATAGAGAAGTATTATTTGTTTTACAAACAAGTTTTAATATTATTTGAAATACATTCATTCCTTAAAGATTCGCGAATATGATCGCGGTGAACATTATTTCAACTTTTTTCTGATGAATCGTTTTACCTCTGTTGTTGTCAATTTTTGTATGTGCTACCGAAAATTGTACATAGCTTACCTACACACACAATTAACTTTTCTAAAGTAGATGTGTGTATATAATATGCATGCAATAGTGTATCAATGTTATCCCTACAAAGGTATATTCATTCCTCATTCATAGATCGATTTTATTTTTATTTCAGAAAGCCAAGTTCAGAAGCATACTCGATTACACATTACAACTGTAGCTGTAATGTATTATGTATTAAAGTGTGGATGCAATATAATATAAATGCGTCTATATATGCGTATTTGCAAAATACCAGAATGGCACGTTTGCATTTAATTATTTATCAAGAATATGCTACGTGTGGTATATATACTAATGAAATTGCTAATTTCATCGTATTTAGTGATTAGTATTCTCGGTGTTCTTCATCCATAAAGAAATCGAATGCGTCAAATCTTTCCTTTTAGGTGATTATTAAAGACGAACCAGATATTCAAGAATTATGCACATTTCTATTGGAATATTTACAGTTGTATGTGGATCTTCAAGGACGTATACGCTGTTTTAAGTATTTTGTGTGCATTTTCTTTATTGGTTCATTTCTAAATGGACGTGTGTGTTGTTTTAGGGATTCGTCTGGCTAAGATTTCTAACAGATCTTCCAAAGCAATTTTATATTTCAAACATTCCCTAAACTGAAATTCGTCAATTTCCTTGGATCACTAATGATTTAAAGATATGAAAGTCTTATTTCTTTCTTATTTTCTAAACAATTCAGTGTGATCATAAATTCCCTCCTTTGTATTCTTGCAGTTGCATTTTCCCACTTGTGTGCTATTAGCAAATGAAATTGTATTATCTCTGTCTCTTAAAATTATTTTCAAGGATTCATCTTAATAACATGCTGGAGAATATTAGGAGACATAAATCTCAAAACAGTGAAGCACCTGACTTCAAATAATTCATAAAATCTGTGATGAAATTTTTGAAAACATGGCAATCTAAAAGTTGTTTAGAATATAGGTCATTAGCAAGTATACCTATCCAAAACTGGTTGCAATGTCCTAATTTTAAAGGATTTTCTTATTATTTGTTTATGAGGGTCTGGAAATCAAAGTAAAATTTTACAAACTGCTCCGTTTGACCCACTATCTCTTAATTGCCTCCAATGAAGTGAGTCTTTTTCGAAGTTTCGAGAATCCTAATCCTAAGTTGTCCTGAAGTTCGGTCCCCATTCATACAAAAAAGTATAGATTCAAGTATATAAATAATCAAGTAATCATATGCTATGTAGTATAGTTTTAGGATTTCAGGTTAATTCAAAATAGATTTTGAAACACGTATGTTCTTCAATTGGCCCAAAGTTTTAGTTTTTCTATTTGCTAGCTATTTTATCCCCTGGATGGATTATTATTGTATTTGATTTATTTATTTTTATTTGTTTAATCTTGCTTAAGGGTTATTAAAGAGAACTTCTGATTTCATAGTGTCTCTTCTTAAGGGAAAAAATTGTGCAATAGGAAAACATGTTTGCGCTTGGCAATTCTCAATATTTGAAGTATTAAATTTCAAAAGAAATTTGTTCGCTTCTAATGGAATAAGACTGTGATTTTTTAGGTGCAATCTAAACAATGCTCTTGAGTATATGAAAACTTGCAAAATCGTAAATCTTATGTGCACTCCTAGTGTGTTATTTTATTTGGAAAGATTTTTATTTTGGCCACTTAAAGGGATGGAAACAGCAAAGTATCGGTATTTACTCGTATTCGAACAGCCTGCAATCATAAGCCTGTTTATACAGAAAACGAAAATAACAGTTTCCATTGAGTTTTAGTTTTTCGATTTTCGAAATAGTTGTGTTATGCATCCTTTTGCAGTTATCTCCTTGAGTCCATCAAAGGGATTTGAAAATTAACGTGGAAATTCTGAATTATGCTGTGATCTCTTTGTACAGGTAAGGAATTAGATTACAGGATTATACTTAATTAAAAATAACATGAGTTGCCATCAGTTGCCATCCACCTTATTGAAGTACCATTCCCTAAATGAGTTCGTTTTAACTTTTTATCACAGATTTGACTATAACGCTTCATCTTGCCATTAATGGGTGACCTTCAAGCATTGCTGGAATTCTACGTGTATTTCCACAAGTTCTTTAATATTGACCTGTTCCAAAGAGGGTAAGATGCGATTCCTTCTTCGTTTGGTATTATCTATTAAATCATTTTCCCCCAGCATCTATCAAATTAGGGCTAGTATGAAAACCTCATCAAAAACAACAGACAAAATTGAAGCAATTCTTAAAACGAAAGGCAAGTTTACGTGTAAACAACACGCGTTTGTGTACTTAATGACTATTGAAATCAGATGTAAGCTGTCATGACGTGAGAGTTTGGTTAATCACTAGCCTTTGAATCACAAATCATGAATTCATTCTAAATGGTTATAATCGAAACTTTATTGAAGTTTGTTAATTGAAAAAATCAGGATCTTTTAAAAGGAAAACTTAATTTAATACATATTCCAAAAGTTGATTCAAATATTGAGGTGAAAAGGAATGGGGATGAAGAGAAAATGAATTTAATTGATCTATTGGTTTGTTTTAAAGTTCTTTTCGTTTAGTTTTTTTAACTGGAATTGCTAGCCAGTAGGATGAATGAATATTTGTTGTCACTTGAATTGAAATAAGAACATTGACATGCAGTACTATTGTCAAGTGTCACATTGCTATGATGCATAATTTTAATATTCATTTGCTATCTGAAACAGATGCTTTTAATTGGCAAGAATGAAGCATACACTGCACCCCTGTATGATGGTGTTTTTTTTAGGAAAGATAGAAGTCTAGTGAAATTCCTGTGAGTACTGCTTACTTAGAAAGCTTGATTCCTAAATATTTTAAAAGCACAGTCATTTGTTTCTGACATTGATAGTTTAATTTCTAATAAGCTAATCATAATACTAATCATAATGCTGAAAATGAATTCACATTCAGTTTGGTTGGAACTTTAGTGGCTAGGGCTTTCAATTGATTTTTTTTTTTTTTTTTTTTCATCAATAGGTTTTCATGTATATGCCTAGATTTTTGTTATCATAGGCACTATATTTCTGAACTTACAAGTATTGTGAAGTAATTACTGGTGGAACACACACTTCAAGGCAATAGTCTTTTATGTTAAATTGCAAGCAGAGGAAACAGTGCTATTAAGCATTTATTGATGCTTTCTTTATTTTCTATTTTGATGATGATAATGCCCTAAGGACTCTTAGCAGCTACTGATCTTATGAGCATTACTGATCTGATGAATGTCACAAAGCAATATCACAAAGTCTGATGAATGTCACAATTGGTCACAAAGCATGCGCTTTGTGACCAATTATAGGATTTTTATGCGGATGTATTCCTTATTTGAAAAGGTTTCTATGCATTATAGAAAATTCTATTTTGTTACAAATTTTTCTGGCATTTTTAAGAATAAAAATTAATTCGTGAAATTGGAAACTAATTCAATGGAAATTGATTTGATTTTATCATTTGTAATTTTTATGTAGTGCCCTAGGAATAATGATTTTAATTTTTTTAATAAAGAACTGTCAGCAGAAATCAGAGAAGATGAATTGCTTTAATTAGCATAAATACTATATGTGATATATGTTTATGTGCTACTCCAATACACACATATATGTATATTTGTGCTCACTTTTTGAGCAGTTAAAACAAAAATAAGTCCGAATCCTATGGAAGTAATTAATTTTGTATTTGATATATGCTGCTTCCATTTGAGTTCCTGTGCTTTGGAAAGTAACAGACATCATGTATTTGTTTCATTTAAAAGTCTTTAACTTTGAGTAACTAATGCCACTAAATAATACCATATGAAAATGTTATGTGCAATACATTTTGTACCTTTTATTATTTAATTATATAAATTAGCCAATAGTATCATACGATATTTTTGAAGCATTTATCAAATGTATCTCAAGTGAACAGATGGAGAGCAAATAATAGCAGAGTAAATGAGCCAGAGATTTGGCAAGAAAAGTTAACTTTTGTGTGTGGCAAGTAAATTTTCTATATTGATGAAAGTGTATTGATTAATTCATTTGTAGATGGTTTGAATTTTTGTCGCATTTAAAGTTATTGCTTTCATGTTTTACTTCAGGAGTTTCTTGAGTTCAACTTGCATGTATTTATTGATTTTAAGGGATGTTGGCAGATTGGATTCCTGGCAGGGAATGTCATAGTTGCTTGTTTTGTGATTTAGCAGCCACCACAATTTCCAGACTCTAAGTTTTCTTTTCAAAGTTTTTATGTCCGTTGTTTTGTGTTTCTGTGATTGTGTACATGTATAGTAATTTTTAAACTGCTTTACAGCAGTTTTATTTTAGATCTGGCATGCATGTGATCATATCACATTTCAAGTTTCTGGATTTTTGTTGATCACACTTGATCTAATGATAGAATAAAGATGAAAATCTAGAGCGTACAGATATTTTATCAGGATGGAAACGAATTCTGGAATCCAAAAGCAATGCAAAAAAGTTTGAGCTCTTCCTTTGCTAAATGTACAAGTAGGTAGGAATGCATGAGAAGAAGGAATATGAGTTTGAGTTCCTGATAGGTGAAATGCAATGAAGGTTTGAGGTGCAATGAAGTGGACTGCAGAGTATGTCAAGTATAAGACTTGCTAAAATTAATATGGTAATGCATTTGAAAAGGGGAATAGAAATTCCAAAGTACAGGGATCACATTTAGTATTCCAAAAAAATAAGATATTCTCTTGCTTAAATGGAGGATTCAACTTAGAAATACTATTTTATACCATGGATAAAAATCAGTCTAACATATAGGTAAAAGCGATTGATACAGGTTTCATGGATTATGTGGCAACTAAGCAAATGATTGCAAGAGTTATCCTTTGCATTATGGTCTTCTATTAATTACATGTCTGAAATCATAGTTTTTCATGATTAAATTTAGCAAGAAAAGATGGTTTCTATTCTATATTTTATTAAATTTGAAAAATCAGTTTGGGGAGACCTATTGTAATGCAATTTATGATGTCTATATTTTGCAGAAAAGATATCTAGATATTCTTTTTATTCTCTCCAGAACTGATACGTTCAGATGCATCCATCTTCCTGAAATAAAGATCCAAAACAAATTTTGATGCAGATCAGAAATTAGATCTAAGGTTGCCTGGTAAAATCTAAGGTTCTGTGAATGCATTGCACCTTTTCAGTAGTTGATATTAAACCCAGATTCTGTACAAGGTGGTTTAGAGGACCATAAGTCATGGAATTTTGTTTGAGGCTTAAGAGTTTTGTCAAGTTAATCGAGAAATTCGATTAATTCGACAAATTTATGGATTAGTCGAGAAATTTTTACTGAAACAAATACGCATTCCATTTTCATTGAAAAAAAAACAGTAAAAGATAAATATCGTTTGTTTTTAAGTGAAATTCACATGTCTATTCACGAAGGATTACAAAAAAAAGAGATAAACTACAAAATCATATTTTGTGTGATTGTCGAATTATGTTGTGAAGATGAGTCTGATAGAACTTGGTGCTTCTTTTCACGTACAGTTTCTTTGTGGCTGTTATGAGTGAATGATGTTGAAAGCATATGGCTATTCATTTCCCAAGTCTGACATTACTTATTTTCTATGCAAACACTTTCTGTTTTGTTTTTGTACATGCAGCTTATGAGTAACCACAGTGTGGTCATCAATCTTGGATTTTCCTTCTTTCCTCTGTGATATTTCCCATCACAGCATGTAGTATAACTTCTGTTAACATACTCTTTGATAAGAGTACGTTAATCAGCCAAGCTATGAAGCTTGGCTGTTTTGTTTTCTTCATCTTCTCTGTTTGCTTCCATTTCTGTTTAAATAATTTAAAAACTATGTTATATATAAGCGTCTCTGCAAACTAGCCACTATATCTGCCTGTTATTTCTGTTACTACAATCATATCTTTATTATGCTCCCTTTGTTTAGAGGGGTGGCATGAGATGCAAGCTTATAAGCTAATGTTTTTGCATAGGGGTATGAACTTATGTGTCATTGCAGAAAAGATGTCTCATATATGCATACTTTCCTGAGCTCCATCGTGTCTTTACTACTGACAATTCTGGAGACTGATAATACCTTGTGGTGAAGTGATTAATGATGAACAGTTGTATATCTATGGGAAAAATCTTTGTTCTGTAACCATGTTAGTATGGCTCCTGCTTGAGTTTTTGAGCTGCACAAGAGATTTTTTGCATCCCTCCATTATAGAGTGTTGGTATTCTGTACAGTACTTTCTTTTCAGTTCTTTTAAGGCAGGTCATCATTCTTGAAGTTTATTTGCACAGTTGTGGAGAGAGGGAGATGCAACATCTATTGGCAAGGACAGAAGTAATTGTGTAAGCAACACTTGATCCGTACTGCTCATTGCTAAGAATCTATTGTGTTTTGATAGACAGCTATATAGATGTTTTAAATTGGAGCGAATAATTCGAAATTTAATTTACCAAAGCTAGAATGAAGAGGATGAATAATTTCATTTAGGAGCATCTCAGAATGAATTGTATTTACGGATTTTGCAATTGATGATAAGGAATAAAAACCTTTGCAATTCTGTGGTTTCGGATGTCTATAGTAAATGATGCTTTTGTGAAGTAGGAAGTTAGCTCTTTAAAATCTCAGTTACAAAGTACTCTGAGATTGGATGAATTGGATGATTTCTTAGCAGATGTTTACTTCAACACTTCTTGCATTTGCAATTTTGATATTTTCTGCTTGTGCACCTGTTCGAAAAGTGTCATTCGAGTATCTGAATTATGAGCCTTCAATTTAATGTTTGTTTATCTTTGAGCCTCTGAGAGCATCAAGTATTCGCTATAAACGTATTGACTGGAGGAACAGCTGAGTACCAGAGCAAAAGTTATCCAACTGTGTATTAAGGTTTTATTTTAAAGATGTGTTTGTAATCCTGTAGGTATGATCTTTGTCCATTAGAACATTTGTTTTCCAATTTGGTGTCTATTATTTTAATGATTTACATGCATCACTTATTTTTATTTCCTTAGAGAATTTCCGTTTGCATTGACTTTTGGGAGTTGATTTGATTTTGTGTTACGAAAGTTTTCCACAGAAAATGCCTCAATTTCACTTCAAAACACTATTAAGTTATTAGGATCTGATTGGAGTAAAAACTTTCTGTAGTTTGAATTTTTCCATTTTTCTTATACATATTTAAATAGTTACTTATACTTTAAGTTGACCGTATTTTAGAAGAGTTTTTCGAATTCCCTTATGAAATGTATCTGATTTAGGAATCTGTTGATTTATGACATCTCTTGCCCAGTTTACTAATTTGCAAATGAATGTTTCATGTTCCGAAAAATTTTTCATCGTGTTGGGTATACGTACATACAAGAGGCTTTGTGTAAGTTTGTTGCATCATTGTGCATACATATTCTTATATGTATTATGAGTTCCCTTTCTGTTTTTTACTATCTATGATACTAAAGTTTGCCATTTTTGAATCAAGTGGAAACTATTCTTGGCATTCACTCTATAGTCTCATTGTTTAATTTTCAAGAGTTTTTTAAATTTCATACTTTTCAGCGTTTTGAATGTTTGTGGTATGATGTATTTTGTTTGAGGAATTAGGTGGACATCAATCATTGGAAACCTCACCTTCTATTGTTTTTTTTCTTTCTGATTTTCCATGGCAGCTACAAGAAATATTAATTTTAGTAATTTAAATGAAAAAATTCCACTCTTTTTTAAACATTTGTTTCAGTTGATTATAAATTGCCACGTTTATTTAAATTCCGTAGTCCCTCCATTTAGGGGGAAATTGGATGAAAATGAAATTTTAGAATTCGGCAGTACCAACATAATTGAAGGTGTGCATGCCATATCTCTGCTCCATTGGATGCTTGCATTTATGTGATTAATTTTGTCCTCTGTATTCACTTGTCACAGGGCATGCAAGTTGATCACACATGAATTTTCCTAAATGAAATCCTTGAATAAGGAACACCCTGATTTTGCATGGCAGCAATTTGAAAAACAAGGTGCTTCTGAATTATGTATACTCTTTTTCACTTGAGGGCTCAAATCGTATTATGTACAAGGTATCATATCAGTTCAAATTTTTTTTTTTCTTTCAAAGCTTTGATTTTTTTTGCTGTATATCATATACAAGGAGTTTGAAAGTGAAGATAGGTGAATTCTTTTTCATATGTAATGGAAAACTCGATAACGTAAATTGTCATCATACTGTTTACTACTTAGAGTGTGCTTGCTATATTTGTTCATCATTCCATCTTGTTGACGTGTTCTTTCTAAGAGGCTGTCAGTGACATGACATTTCTAAGTGACATGTTTTCATTTCCAGATAATCATTTTTCTAAAGCCAGTTCAGTGGATGGCTGGGTATTGTGTAGACCTTGTCTTGTGCTTTATTGCAATGAAGCTGCCGATATTGATGATTTAGCATGTTTTCAAGTGCAATTGTTGGTTGACAGCTCCAAGGTGAGTGATGCCAGATGTACTAGAACTCACAGTGTTTCAGGTTAATGAGAGTATTGAAAGGTGTGGATTAGAATTGGTTCTTGAGCTTTGGTTTTCTGAGTATCTAGCAGATGACCCCCCTTCTCTAGCATGTGTGGCCTCCCGCACACTAAGTTTGCATCTTAATCCAAGTTTTGCTCTACATTATCACCTGCCTGTGCTCTTTGATTACTTTCACATGTGTGCTGTGTCACTTTCCATCCATGGGATGTTGTTAGCTTTGCAGGAGCCTTACATCATGTAAGTTGCATATGATGTGCATATGTGTGGGGCTTTGATGTAAAAGATATTTCTGAATGCTGATCTTATAGGAAGGGATCTCAGGGTATTGTGAGGTGAGTAAAATGGAGATTTAAAGATCAGAGAACTTTGATTAATTTATGACATTTCAGGCCAAAGCCCAGCAAACTGAATTGGCTCATTCCTCCTGTTGATTTACCAACCATGGAAAATATGCTCTTTGGCAGTCAGGTGCACATGAATTATGAGCCCTAAAGATACCTGTGACATAGATTCCCCATTCTGTAGGTGGTCCATTACGTTTGTCACAGGGTTTGCAGACGTTGAATAATCTGAGCACCATTCTCTTGATTACTGGTGAAGGCTTACAGACAGTAGAACAGCAGTTCACAGCTCTTTTGAAACCCTGGCTACGTTGTCCACCGAATCAGCGCGATTTTAGCAATGAGTTGAGCCAGCTTCTCCAGAGAGCTCAGGGATGTGCAACAGAAGAAGAACTTGTGGAACTGAGCAGCGCTTCCTTGACATGCTTAGGCTCTTCCAATCTATTGGCATGGCGCAAATTTGTAGATACATTTGTCGGGCAAGATGTCATTAAAACTTATTTGGCTCAACAGCACCATGATTTGAGGGTTAGATCGGAGTCGGTAAAACTTTGGATTTTGTAAATGGTTTTCTAGGTGAGCAGATTTGCTGAGGGCTTTTTTACTGAAGATAATCCCCGTTCTGCCCTCTGTGGTGGATTCGACGGTCATGGCCTCGGACACTTCAAATTTGCTGAACAAGTGCGCCGCTCAACTTATTTAGCCATGTTGCCTCCATTGCCAGTCGAGTGCATGCTTTTGGACGGTACGGGAGACACTCTTCCTCTTATTTTTGAGGATCAATACCAAGAAGTAGGCAAATTCGCCTGTCGTCGATCGTTGACAAGAGAGAAACCGGAGACCAGGTACACTGATGAAGCATCTTGGAGAATCTCTCTTTCCCTTCTCAGTAAACCAATCCATGCAAATGTGCGCTGCAACTCGATTTCTGGGGGACCAAGTCGCTGCTTGAAAATGTCAGTGGCAGGTGCAACGCAGTGGTTGGGAATTACATCTGCATGCCTCTCTCCCAAGCAGTTGGGTATCAAAGGGCGAAGCTATGCTGTCAGCAGTGACAAACTCCAAGGAGAAGTGCTGCCAAACGGGATTCCTAGGAATCACGAAGATGTAGTGCTGCTTAGCTACCGTCTCGTTGACTCCAACCGCTCCCTATCTGCGACCCAGCATATGCTGGCCCACCTCAACTTAGATAGCGAATCTTGGAATCGGAAAATGCCGTCCAGTAGCAAATCGATGCCAAATTTAGTTGGTTGCGTTGGTGAAGAACCCCGGTACCTAAGCCGAAAACCCCGCTTTTCAAAAATGCATTTGGATACCGAGCAGAAAGACCCCGGGATCTCGACCTGTGAGATATCCCGAAGGATCTCCGAGTCCGTGGATGTTCCTCCACCTCTTGAATACAGGGATAATTTCCATGAGACCGCGGAAGCACAAGTGCATCGTGTGCATTCTGTCAACGTGCGTACAAAGGCCCAAGAGATGAGACCAGGGCAGATGAAACCTCAATGTTTTGACCACAGGTTTTATAAAAACCCCTACGTGTGCAATGACGAGGAACCCCGAGGCACCGATCCCATCCATCCGTTTTCTGTTGCGGAGGCAAGCTTGATAGAACAGTTCCATAAAGCGAAAGAGCGTGTCCGACGAAACATCCCCTTCCGCTTGTACAGTGATTTACCTCGCCAGACTTGTTCTCTTCCGTACTTTAACGCCGGCGAGATGCCTCTCGACTGGATCAGCAGGGGCGTTCACCTAGTGATATGCGTTCACGGTTTGGACGGAAATAGCGGTGACCTACGCCTCCTGCGGGCGTATTTGGAAATTGCCCTCCCCTCTTCCAACTTGCAGTTCCTGATGTCGGACTGCAATGAGGAGGACACGTTCGCTTCCTTGGAAGACATGTCCAACCGCCTGGTCGCGGAGATCATCGACTGCGAGCGCGAGCTGAAACCGTCGCGTATCAGCTTCATCGGCCATTCCTTGGGAGCGATACTGGTCCGGGCGGCCATCGCCCATCCCGACATGGTCTTTCTTTTGGATAAGCTCCACACCTATCTGTCCTTGTCAGGGCCTCACTTGGGCACTTTGTACAACTCGAGCCAGCTGGTGTCGACAGGTCTTTGGGTCATGCAGAAGCTGAAGCGTTCCATGTCCCTCCTGCAGCTCATGCTGCGAGATGCTCCCAACGCCAGCGACGCGTTCCTCTATCGGCTGGCGGCCACTTCGCAGCTGCATCGCTTTCGAAACATTCTGTTGTTCGGCTCCGCGCAAGATAGGTACGTGCCCCTGCACTCCGCGCGCATCGAGTTGTGCTGCGAAGGTAGTAAAGACAACTCTGCGTTGGGGCTGGCCTATCGTCAGATGGTAGACCTCATCCTCCAACCCATAAAAAGGAACACCAGAGTTAACTTGTTGCGTTACGACGTTTATTACTCCCTCCCTACCACTGCCAACTCCCTCATAGGTCGCGCAGCACATATCGCCGTACTGGATTCGGAATTATTTATCGAGAAGTTTCTTTTGGTGACCGGCTTGCAGTATTTTGTATGACCTGCTCCGGAGGAACTTCTGCAGATTTATATTCCCCGCAAAATCTTTCACTCCTACCAGTCAACGCCTGAGATTATTTTTGTAGCATTTTCGAGTACTCAGAGACCTTGCTGAAAAGGAAGAAGAAAAAAAAAAAAAATGTGATGAGCGTACTTGAATAAAAGAAGTCGTTTAATTTTTTCGTTTACTTGACTGCAAATGCTCGTACAAAAACGCGCGCGAGCGAGCGAATGTATACAGAGAGGAGGCCATTTTGCAAAACACCCGAACTGTGGGAAGGTTGCTGATATGCAAGGAGTATCGACGCGTGAGTGTGCGTGCCTCGAGGCGCCCTGTTTATGTGCGGCGTGTTCCATCCCAAGTTTTTTTGTCGTCGTTTCCCCCTTCCCTCCCTCCTTTTTTTCTTTTTTTTTTTTTACTTTTTCAAAGTGAAACGGGCGCCCTCTTGACTTTCATGCTTTCTTCTTTCTTCTTCTAGCGATAGGGTTTTAAGTGCGGCTCCTTCCCTAGAACTGCGATGATCTAGGGACCCGAGAACAGCAAGGCTCTTTGATTCTTGGTCATGATTTTTTTTACAGCCTGAGGTCCGTAGGGTTCCTCCCCATCCACCCATAGCCGGGCGACGTGCCTTCTTGAGCAGCGTGGGCGTTCCGCTTGTGCTACAAACCGATTCGTACATGGCGCCGACCCCGCCGCATGGCTGCCGAGTGTTTTTCGCGCGCAAACCGCTTGTGGATTCGTTTGCGTCGATCCCTTCCTCATCTCTGAAGAAACGAAAAGCAAGGCACGGATCTGCGGGGCGGGGGGATTTCCGGTCAGTCTCGGCGAACCCTTTCGTGTCGTGTGCCGGGAAATCCCGAGATGAAGTTTCATCGGAGCTGCCGCCGGTGTGGAGCGGCGGCCACCTTCAGTTCACTTTCGCAAAGGGTTCCGCGTACCGGTGAAGGCGCCGTACAAAAGAGTACTTTTTTTTTTTTTTTTTAAGGATCGGCGTACGTAAAGAGTCGCAATCCCGAAATCGGGCTTCCTGTTTTATTTGATCTTATTTACCGACGCACGCGACTCCCGTTGTCCATAGCAATCTGGTTCTCTGTTATTCGCCGCTTGAAGGCAAGCCCGGCGCACGCTTGCGCGATCCGAGGGTCCCTCGAAAGCAGCCCAGCCCGCGGGAAACGCTTCTTTGGAAAGCAGCTTGGTTCTCGAGGTCTGCTCCAGAGGATCCCAACCGGGAACCGCGGGACGAAAGGGATGACGCGAGCAGGACCCGTTCGGTCCGGGTAGCTCTGGCACGGGCCGGCGCCCGCCACATCGTCTGCGAGAACGGTCGCCAGGCGTGCAGGGAATCCCCCCCCCCCCAACGCGGTGGAATGACGTCACCAGTCTCGCTGACAAACCTCGCAGTTTTCACACACATGACGTCCTGAGAGACTCTCGCGGAACGCGCGCGTCCACGGCGTCCCGGATAGCGCCCAACCGAAGCGTTCGACGCGGAGACGGTGGCGCCGCATCGGCGAGGGAAGGAGGGGGTCCTGGAGGCCTCTTTCTTTCCTCGACACGCCGCCGCGCTCTTCCGGAGCGCAAGGGAGCCGGCCTCAGCGGGGGGATGCTGGCAGCTCTCCACACGCAGACCGCGCACGGAACGCCCGCACGCAACGCAATCCGCGCAGCGAGCATAAAAATCTCCGCTGCCGTGGAGGCCCGCCGGCAGCCGCGGGGAAGCGCGCGTGCCTAAGAGAGGTACGCCCCTTTAGCGAGCGGGTCGGACGTTCTTAGGGATCGCTTCCGGACGAGCGTCCCTCTCGCGTAGCAGCCAACAGATGGCGCCCCGACGTCACTGCCCGAAGCGTTGGGCGGACGGCACGCAGCCCCTCCTTCCGCCTGGCGCTGCTGCGGAAGGCGAGCCGGCGGTCAGACGAGGGAAGGCGAGGAGAGTAAGCTACTAGAATGCTTCGGAGGAAGAAGACAAGCAACCCACGGGGAGGGAGTGCCGCGGGAAACAGCCCGGAGCGGCGTTCTTCAGGCGAAGCAGCGGAGAACCGCCAGGTGCCTCCCGGACAGCAGTGCGGCGGCAGCCCCGGCAGGACGGTCGGAAGTGGACGAGGCACCGCACCCTCGCGGCCGCTACACGCAGCGTGGCCCCAGGCTGGAAGAAGAGGGAAAATCCGAAAGTCGAGGTCGCGAAGAAACCTACCCCCCCCCCCTCCCCCGCACCACGGGAGGAGCGGGGAACCGCCATTGCCACCGCCGTCGCGCGCCGCGATCCGGAACGCCCCGCCCTGACGCGAGCGCGTGCAAGGAGCAGGCAGGACACTTGCGAGCGCCGGATGCGCCGCCACGCATCGCAGGTGCCGCCCTGCGACTCCCCGCGCACCTGCAGCCCGGAAACCCCGCCCCCCACCCCGTCCCTCCCGCACGAGCCGCTACGCCCGCGGCGGATTTTCGTCTCCGCGCCACCGGAAGGAGGGGGAATCGGCTGTTCGCCTCGACAGCGGCGAGCAAGTGCGCCCTGGACCGCGGAGCCGCCGCCGGGGTTGACCTCTGGCGGGTCGGGCGCTCTTTCGCTGGGGGGGGGGGGGGAAGGCATCAGTCCAACACTCGCTCGTCGACCACTGTAAAGAAAGGAAATCCCCCAATGGCGCATCAGGAAGACCATCCTCGCGTGGGGACGCAGGCGAGTCATCTCGATCACGGGATGATCCGCGCGAACCTGCCGTTCCACCTCCTCGCTCGCAGCAGACTCGGAGCGGGCCGACCTCGCTGCGGGCGGCTTTCGCTTGGGATCCGAAAACTCCCTCCGTCCCGGGGCTGTCTCTAAGCGCCCCTTGGGGGACTCGGGCCCCGAGCCCGGGTGCGCACGACCCTTCCTTCCTGGGCGCCGAGCGGGGCTCGTGCGGGCACCCACCTGCGTTTTCGGCGGTTCGCTCGCCGAGGATCGGGTTGGGCGCGGTTGCCTGGTCACGAGCGTTTCCGAGGCGCGCACTCCGCAGAGGTCAGGAGGAGGAGGACGGGAAGAGCGAAGCCGGACGGAGGCTCCTCGAGCGCGCGACCACGCGGGTGTGGATGGAAACCGGGCGTGTCCTTCCCTCTCTGCCGAGCGTGCGAGTCCACGCGGCGGCCGTCGCCGAGTCCGCCCACCCCCTTGCTCTCCCTGAAAACCGCACGCGCGCGTCTGCCCCGAAGGAGGACGCGCGCGAAGCTGGGGGAGCCGAGCCCTTGGCACGCCGTGCGCGAAAGATAACCGAAAAGGTGGCGCCTTTTCTGCAAGCATGGGCGTGGCCCGCTCTCTCTCCCCCCTCCTGGGGCTGCTGCTGCTTCCCGGTCGGGGGAAGGCAGGCTCTGCCTCGCAGACCCCCATTACGCCGGCCCCCGAAAGGCACCCCCACGGCCGGCGTTTCGCGGATGGTGGTGGACCGCCGCTTTGCTCATCCTCTACGATCCGCGAAGCGGGCCGCAACCCACGTGGCCCGTCGGGCAAGAACGAACTTACCATCAACTCGCCGCTGGGATCGCCTCCTTAGTGGCGGACGACCATGGGCGGCAGCCGCCACCGGAAGCACCGCACCAACCAGGGGCCGGCTACAAAGGCGCGCTGGCGCTTGGTGGGAATACAGCACCCCGCGCAAAGGTCCGCCGTCGTGTCAAACTGGGCGCGGGGGCGTGTCCGCACCGCCCTGCATCAGCGCTCTGGAGCCTGGAAGTCCCCTCGATCTTCGCCTGCTGGGAAATCCTCTTGGCGAAACGGGCAACCGAGGATGCGCAACCCACCAGGCAGCTGCGAGGGAAACGAGTGCGACAGAGAGAGGCTCCGAACAGACTATCAATCCCTCCTCCCCTCCTCCTCAATTTCACCTCCATGCCTCAGACTGTGCGGAGAGCAGTGATGGAGGTGCCCGTGCGTGGTCAAGCGTGAGGTTCGGAGGTAGCGACGAGTGCCTCCGCAAGCGCGTTGAGAGAAGGAAGCTGCACTGCAGCAGCGAAGCACGTGGGGAGTCACGAAGACGCCCACGTGGAGACACCGCAGGTACGGTTGGTCGCCATTACGACGACGCACCCCGTTCGCGTGCGGGTCCATGGTGCGACTTGGCTCGCGGGGCGTCGAATGTCGCTGAGATAGGCGCGCTCGGCGTTGCCCAGGTTTCGAGAAAGTGGCGGGGCAGGCCCTTTTCCCGCGAACCCTTCCACGTACCTCTTATTCGAAAGAGTGGCTCAAGAAGAGGATGGGGGTTCTGGCGGGGACACACGCTGCCCTCTCGCTCCCTGGAGAAGTAAAGGGGCCTTTCCCCCTTCCTCCCCCCACCCAGCGTGCACCCTTTCCGAAAGACAGGGGCGGCGAAAGAAGGGTCCCTCCATCCCACGAAAGAATGCTGGGAGGATGGCACCTCCTGATCACCCGCCCGCAAGGGAGGCTCGCCGGGAGCCGGACGGGGGGGGGAACCAGGACGAGGTTAGCAGGAGAACCATGGGGGTAGCAGCCTCTCCCGGATGCAAACTTCCCTTCCAACATACGCTGATGAAGTCTCCTTTATTTGGAACATTCGGCAAGTCGACGGTACAGGAGAAAAAAGGAACGAAAGTTAAACGGGAGGGGGGAAAAAAGACACCCCTGCGTGACGTCGCGCGCGCTGCCCCTTCTTTTTCGTGTATCGGCCAGGGCGTTCGCCAAGGCGGACGAGAGTCGGCGAGCGGCGACTCCTGCGGATCGATGGTGGGGGCAGAACGGGGGAGAGCTTTCGCGAGGCGATGGAGTGGGTGCGCGTGCCGAATCCTACGCCCGAGGCGACGGCGGCAGCGCCAAGGTCGCATCACTGCAGAAGGCGGCACGAAGTCTTCACCTTCGGCCTGCGCCGCCGCCGCTCCTCTCTCCTCCTTCGATACGGAGGCTCCACTGCTGCGGCTGCGCACGTGCTGCGCGGCGACAGAGAAAGAAAGATCCCTCTTTGAAGTAGCCATCACAACCTCCCCTCCTATATATATATAAAAAAAAAAGGGAGGAAACGCTGTGAGGAGAGGGAGGTGCGCATCGCGCCTGGGGGAGGGGGGGAGGGAAGAACACGGGCGACCTCTGTCGGTCTCTTCTTTGCACAGAAGAGGGGAAGGGGGAGGGGAAGGTCCGGGAAATGGGGATCCTTGTGCTGCTACCATCCCGGTCTGGCCCCCGGAAATGGGACTTTGGTCCCTCCTCCTCCTCCTTCCCGACTGCCGCCAGCATCAGAGCTCCTTCTGGGAACGCAGACGCACCGCTATGTGCGAGGAGCGGGAGGTTCCTTGCCGACGGCGGCGCTCTTGGGTGTCGAGCTGTCCTCGTCGTCCGAACTCGGGGGCAAGCGGTCCACTCTCGCTCTGCGCGGGTGGGACGGCCTGCGGCACATAGTGACCCGCCGGCGGTGGGACGATAGGGCCCTCGAGAAGCCGAGCATGTCGAGGCTTCTGTTACCCTCCAGCGCCCTCTTAAGGACCAGGTTCCTGTTGGCGTCCGTGGCGTCGGTCTGCGTGGATGAGTGCCTGAGGCTAGGGCGGCACTCGCCGGGACTTTCGGTGGAAAGGAAGTCGGGAGCGCGGTCCGAGGAGGAAGTCCTACTGCAGGGTAGCTTGGAGGCGACCTTCCTCATGACCCGGGCACGCCTGAAGCTCGCCCTAGCTCCATGCTGCTGGTGCTGCTGCTCGCGCCTCTGCAGCTGCTTCTCCCGGTGGCGCAGGTGCCGGAAGAGAGAGCGGAACTCCTGATACAAGCGCGACAGCTTGGCGGCGCGGGTCTCATAGAGCCGGCGCGTGTGGCGCAGCTCGTCCAGGCGCCGGCGGAAGAGGTCCTCCTCCGCGCTGTCCCCCTGGCGCGTGGACTCCCGGCTGGCGAACTGCTGGAAGTGCCCGCGCACCTCCTGGCGCCAGCGGTCCTGAAGACACGCATAATCTTCTTCCGGGATGCCGAGCAGCTCGGGAGCGGCGAGGTCCAGGTGGACGAGTATCTGCCGGAAGGACGGTCGGTTGCGGGGTTTGGAGCTCCAACACTGGGTCAGCAGCAGGGCGAGTCCGTCGGGGCAGCCCACGGGCAAAGGAAGACATAGGGAGTCGTTGCCCACCCCCCACATGACGGCAGACGAGTCTACATTCCTGTACGGAACCTCGCAGGTGAGAACCTCCCAGAGCACCACGCCGAAGGACCTGTGGGATGGTTGTCCGCTTTCTCTCTGTGTCCTTCTCTCGGGGAGGGAGGGGAAAAAATGGGAGTGGCGGCTTGGGATCGAGGAAACCGGGAAGGGAGGGGAAAGCGCGCGCGTTCCGCGTCGTGCCACACTCACCAAACGTCCACTTTCTCCGAACACGGGTCGTGCCGGATGACCTCTGGCGCCATCCACGCCACCGTGCCGGCGAAGCTCATGTGAGCGCTCACTTCGTCCCACTGGCGGCTGGTGCCGAAGTCGCTGATCTTCAAGAGCTTCCCCTGCGCGATGAGGATGCTGGAGAGGAGAAACACGGGACGAGCGGAGCAGGCAGCGTAGGGCCGGGGCAAGGGGGGGGGCAGCAGCAGCATGATGAAGGGAGGCGGGAGGAAGGGAAGGAGAAGGATGACGTTCTGTTTGGGGAGGGACTGTTGGAAGAACCTCGCCCTCTTACTTGGGACTTTTCAGGTCGCGGTGGATGATGTGGTGCTGGTGCAGGTAGGCCATGCCGGAGGCGATCTGCTTGAGCCAGGCGACCGTCAGGGAGGTGTCCAGATTCTGGCACCGGCCCAGGTAAGAGAACAGGGAACCAAAAGGGCAGAACTCCATGATGACGCAGTAGCAGGGAGGCTGGACGCACACGCCTCTATAAGAACGGCGCTTGGGGCGGAGCTCACGAGCGAAAGGAAGGGAAAAACACGCCGGAACTGTACCGGAAGGAGATGATGTTCGGGTGGTTCAGCTTCCGCAGGTGCTTGAGGTCCGTCTCCCGGACGTCGTTGACCTTTTTGACGGCCACGGGGTGCCCAAACAGCCTGGCTTCGAAGACGGACCCCTGCGCACCCGATCCCAGCCACCGCAGGTCCGTGATGAGCTCGAAAGGCACCTCCCACCAATCTGAAAAGCCTCCTTCGGGAAACGCGGTCTTCGTCCCCATCCATCCTCACCCCCGGGGGAGGATGGGAAGCGCACGCACCTTTGCAGCTGGAGGATGGCCTCGCTAGCAGCGCCCAGACAGGTCGGAAGCACCGCAGCATCCCCCGGAGCCAGCTCCGCTGCGGAGAGGAGGAGGGGGAAGGGGCGCGCTCGCTCTTCTGAGGCCGTCCCTTCGGGCGCCGGGCGCCGCCATCTACTTGGGGAGCGCTGGAAGCAACACAGGAAGACTTGAGCTCCCGGGCGCTTGAATTGCGGGACCCGAACCACGAGTCCTCGCCGTCTTGGTCGCCACCGCTGCCGCTGCCGTCTTTTCTATCCTTGCAGAACAACACGCACACGCACAGGTGGAAGCACAGAAAGCACGGTGTCTTCGCAATAGTGACGGCTCGCGGGGGACGGGCGGCCTGGGAGCAGTGAGAGACCCCTAGGGGCACCACGAAGCTCACGGCCGCTCTCCGGGTCTGCAGCGAGCGTGCAGTGGCTGCTTGCAAGGGCAGCGTCGTCGGCGCCGCCTGACGGATGAGCACGAAGAGGCAGTGCGGAACGGTGGCTGCGGCGGCGGCAGCCGCTGACGTCAACACAGAACACTCTTCGCTGATCGCGCGATACCCCGTCACGATCCGCACTGGTGGAGTTGACGGGAGGCAGGGGGTGTGAGCGCTCGCGCTACCACCTTCGGGGCCACCGGGGACCGGCACTGTCACCTACGCACGAGGGGATGGGCGAGGGAGGCAGGATGGGCTTCCCAGCAACGTCCAGGCGAGGGTCGCGGCCGCCATCACACGGAACACGGTTGCACGGGAAGCCAGCAAACGTGGCTCTGCGGCGACGACCTGCGTGCGATGCGGCGGGCGTAGGCTGATCACGCGCGTGCGCTTTCCTCTCCTCCCTCCCTCCCTCCCTCCCTCTGAACCGCTGTCTCGTAGGTCGCGGAGCAGGGGAAGAGAGAAGCGCGGGCCTCCCTTCGCCGCCACTCCCTCTACGCATCCAGCCGCGCCCGAGATGGCGTGGAGATGGAGGGAAAGACGGCTTATTGGCGGCGGTGGTGCGCACTCACGCACAGGCACGCGACCCAGGCAAACCGTGGCTCACTTGGTGGGTGGCAGTGGACCATCTCGAGGGGAGGACAGCGGGTCGCAAAACATGGAAGGGAGGCGCCATGGCGACCTGAGGCCGCCGCGGCGCATCCGCGCGGGACGACTCTTGCCTGCGACGCGCGCGAGCGCCGCCCCTCTGGGGACCGATGCACTGTGTCCGGAAACCCTCTCGCGGGGAGAGAAGGAGAGGCCGGCGCTCCTGCATCCCCTCTGCCCTTCCCCAGGAGGGACGGCAGGATGCCCCCCGCAGAGCGGCTCGGAGCATAGCGGAATCTCTGCTTAGGCGCGCGCGCGCCGTCCCCTTCCACTCAGTAGGAGTCACGTGAACGAAGGGACTGCAAGCGTTCCACCCCGACTCCTGCGCCAGGTCAGCAGTCAGCAGCGATGCAGGCGACTAGGAGGGACGCTCTCACCTGGCGCACCGAGTCTTCGTGTGGCACAGTGGGATGCTGACCGAGTCGCCGCCGCCTTCTTGGTGATGTTGACTCTGGACGTACATGGCAGGCCGCGGCAGCAGTCCGTCAGGAGCGCCGTCTGCGTGGCTGGAAGGCGAAAAGAAAGGGGGTGCGTTAAACAGTGACGTCGTTGCGGGGAGGAGCAGAGCGGAGGGGGAGGGGAGTGGACTTTGCCCTTCGCATCACCTTCGGAGGGCCCCACCCCGCGGCTGCGGCTGCGGCAGCTGGACCCTCTCCCCGGCGTTTGCCGTAGCGCCTCGCCAACCGAAACGGAGTCTTCCGATTAGTCGACTCGCCTTCGCCATTGGCCCCCGCACGGGAAAGTCACGGCGCTCTGCCGCGAAGGTCGCCGCAGACGAGGAGGGAAAGCTGAGGTTTTTTCCACGGACGCTTCCCCCTTCCCCCCCCCTTCCTCCTCCCCGTTCCGCGCGCGCGAAAGAGCGCACTCTCACTTTCGATGCCGCTGCGGCTGCCGCCGCCTCGCGGTATCTCCGCGCCCCCCGTGAGGCGTTTGGAAAGCGCACCCGGGCTCTTTCCAAACGCCGCTGTCCGCCGCCCCTCGTGGGGTTGCTGGGGTCCTTCACCTCTGACCACTTGCCAGACCTACTTTGTCGGCCAGCCCCCTGGAGCGTCCATCCACCTTCCCTCGGTTCGCAACGCACGCACGCACGCACGAAACACGTCCTGCTTGGGCGCGAGGCCTGCGCTGATCTTGTGGAGGGAGGCGTCCAGGGGTCATCCGTGGAAGCAGGCGCGGCGGCGGCGGCGGCAGCAGCAGCGCCAGCTCGCGGAGCGACCACACCGCCGTCCTTCCCGCGCTTTCGCTGCTTGGTCACTCGTCAGGGAGGCGGCGGGACTCCGACGTCGCTCCTCCCTCCCTCCCCCTCGGCTTCCGTGCCACACCCTGCAGCACGCATGCGACGACCGAAATGAACGACCACCGGAGAGCGGGGGCAGATGGCGTCTCCCTCCGGTCCACTCTTCGGGGAAGGAAGGGGGAGGAGAGCACGGGGAGCGCTCTTCCCGGTGCGCACCTGGCAGGGGGATCGCAGGTGCAGCAGCGGCGACTTCCTTCCGCGGCGCCGCCGGGGCTCCTACCGGCAGCAGGGAAACCTGCGGGGTCGCGCCTCTCCGGAGGAGAAGCGTAGCACCGGGGACGCGCCGGCGGCCACCTTTGCTTCTCGACGTCGCCTGCAACCGTGTCACGAGCGACGGGATCTGGGAAACTTCCGCGGGGGCTGCCGCCTCCCGCGCGATTCCCGGAGTCCGCAGCCGGTTTTTCCGAGCCCCAGAGCGGGTGAGCTTCAAAGGCGGCAGCTGCAGCAGGCATTCGACTTCCACCCCCCCCCCCCTCCTCCCCACCAAAAGAAGAAGAAAAGAAAAACAGCAGCAGCTCGCGGAACGGCGGTGGTTTCGCGCAGAAACACCGAACGGCGCGCGCGCCGGGCGGCTTCCCAGAAAACCCCAGCGGAAGGAGGATTTTCTTTCTTCTTCAAGAGAAAAGACAAGCCTCCGTTTCCTTTCCCCCCCCCCCTCCCTTTGCCTTCGGGGACGCTCTTGCGTCTGCGGGCGGGCAGCGACCGACAAACTGGTGAAAACGGAGCTCGGGAAAATCTTTCAACCGCACGCGTGAGTCAACCTCTTTATCGCCGGGCACTGCAGTCCCAGGGAGAGGGGGAGCGGGAGGGAGAGGAAGGTGGGGGGGGGGGGTTACGAAGGGAAAGGAGAGACACATCCTGACTGACGTCGTGCGGCTCCCAACCGCTCACGAAACAGCCGACCGGACGCTCGCCGTAGGCCGCCACGCATCGCCCCCACTTCCAGGCGGACCTCGGGTCGCTTCGCGGCCCCTACACGTCTCTCCCCCCGCAACGTTATTCCAGATTTATTGGAGCCCAGGGTTCTAAAGCCACCTCGTATCTTGCATGAGTCACCATGGGGAAGGCAGTGAAAGTGGTTTTTACCTCAGGAATGTTCACCTCTCCATTTTAAAACCTTTGCGCACTCGCTGTTGCCGACAGCCCTACGCCGAGCACAAAAGCAGTTTCGCATCAGAGTTCTCCCTCCCCCTCCTCTCTCTCTCTCTCTTCTTGTTATCCCAGTCATCATTCCATGTACAAATGTAAATGTCATTACGATTCTCGATACCTACCTTGCCCCTCCACAGAATTTTAAGATTGCTTATCACTTCGCGCCATTAAATACCGGAAGCTAAAATTTCAGGGTATCCCCACTGCAGGAGATTTTCCGTCTCGGATTCTTTTTTTTTTTTTTTTTTCGTTTTTCTTCAAAAAAAAAAAAAAAAAAAACGAACAAAAAAGGGGCGTTTATCTGTTCGATCGTCTTTCCCCCTTGGCTTACCAATACGAAAATATGAAATCGAATTTACCTTTTCCATTTCGAATTACAAAGTGCCACTTCTCCGAGCTACTCGACGGGCGATTCTGCAGCAGTGGGGGAAAAAACTTCCGTTTCCGAAACGATGGCAACGCAAGACAAAAAAGGCATGTCGCATCCTGTATCACATCAGCCGCGACGTCGCATCGTGCGCGGCAGGTGCCACCTCCGGCGTCCCCGCCGCCGCTGCTTCTCTCCTTCCTCCCAGGGCCGCCGCCACCACCGCCGCGCGCGCTCACCGCAGCCACCGCCGCTATCGCGCCCGGAACGCGCAGCGGCGAGGTGCTCGACGATATCTCCGCACCGTCAGGCCGGAGTGACGTGAGCGCCTGCTGTCCGCGGACGGCGGAGTCACCCCGCGCCGCCGCCGCCGCCCGCACCATCTACCTGCCGCTCACACAACGAGCGAGCGTCTGCTTCCCTCCCCCCTCCCCCCCGCGCGCGCAATGAGGAGGTGCGCGCTCTTAAGGACACTCCGACCCTCCTCCAGGAGTGCATCCCTCTTCCATGACGAACCGCGTCCCCTCCCTCCCCTCGGGAACCCTCGTTCGTCCCGGACCTGCCTCGTTCCGCTTCTACACTGCCTTCATCTACCCTGCAGCGGCGGCTGGGAGAGACACTCCCGGGAGGGCCAGGATGCGAACGGGAAGCCACCTCCCCGTCCTTCCATCATTCCGGTGGAGACTCCCGCGAGGGGAAGGGTTACAGACGCAAGGGGAAGGAGAGGTGAGGAGGTGAGGGGGGTCCCGCCTACGCGACCATAGAGGGCGCGCAGTACGGGCTGCTCCCTCCCTTTTCCCTGGCACGCGAGTGGCTCGAGCGGAAGCAAGGGAAGGGACTCCCTACTACGGACCAACCACGTCGAGTCCCCCGGTGCGCTTCCTGTCGCGCTGGTGGTGCTGCCGCCTCGCCGGAAGAGGCAGTCACGGTGGCGCGCGCGCCTGGAAACCGGAGCCCTGGTACGTCCCTCGGGACGAAGGGAGGAAGTGGCCGAATCTCTTCTCCCCTCCCATCTGGACCCTCCCTTCTTCGTGGTCGCAGCTGGTCGTCGGGGTCAACGTTCCTCTGACCCTGGAAAGAGCCTATGAGCTGGCGAACCGCGCCGATACCGGGAAAGGGCGTTTCGGGCAGCTCTCTAAGGAAAGGGTGCCGCCCTTTGCGCTCCCGTGAGTTCCTACGCGCGCCCCACGGAACGGACGAGCCAACTGAGGTCACTGCGTGACCCGTGGGAGGATCTTGGTGGGGATGGCGCTGTCCTGGAGTGGCTCCGCTCCCTCGGGAGCGTCTCCGCCCTCCCTCCCGGCTGCTCCTCTCCGGCCCTGCCGGCACCATCTTGAACGCCATGATCGTCACCACCCTCGTCGTCTCCGTCCTGTCGGCATCGCCACCCCACTTGTCCGCCCCTGCTCCTCCCGATCTCTGCCGCTGCCATTTCCCTCGAGGCGTGAAAACGGTGCGTCTTTTCCGGGCGTCCGGAGCTCCGGAAGGGAGGAGCAGGCAGGGGCCGGCCGGCGGAGATCGCAGCTTCCCTATGCAGCGGCCTGGGAGGCCGGCGGGCAAAGGGGCCGGGAACCTGGGCAGGCAGAGCAGCGGCGTCCCCTCTCTCCGGGCGGCTAGGTCCGCGGTCCGAGGCGTGACAGGAGTCGTCCGGGATAACTCGCGGGTCCCCAGGGGCCACTCGACGGGGCGTCTGACCGCGGAAGGCAAGACCGGCCAAGTCAAGGGCAGACCCTCGGGTGGGGAGGAGCCTCCTCCCGTCGGCCTTCCAGGCTCCCCCTGATGGAGGAGCAGGAGAGTTCTCTCGGCCTCCCCCTGGCTTGTGGCGCTCTCCTTGCGAGTGCGAGGTCGGGCGACCCTCCGCATGCTGCGGCGGCGCAGAAGGCGCGCACCGACCAGCGTCTCTTCCCACAGGTCGATGTGATGCTACCTCCCTCCACCCTCCCCTCGCCAGGTGAGTCTCTCTTCTCGAAAGGACGTTGGCGTCCTGGGAGCGGGTCTGGTCCAGCCGTCATCCTAGTGGTTCTCTCCGCCATGCCAGATCGCCCGGCGGACGTAGCTGCGCCGCTGCTCAGGATCGGCCCCCGAGGCCCGCGTCTCTCCTTCCCCGCCTTCTTCCGGACAGCTGCGCGGGTCAACACGCCCCAAGGCGCTCCCCCCGCGGCGACCGACCGAACCGCGGGGCCGAGTCGCGGTTCGCCCGGAGCAGGAGAGCGGACTACGGAGCTGCCCCGGATCCGTGTTCGCCCTTGGTGCTTCCGCGACGTGGGAGCGGCGTCTCCGAGCGTTGCCACTGCACGAGCGCCTGCCACTGGGTGTCCAGGCTGCCGGGGGCCGCACAGTCAACCTGAAAAGCGCTGCGACCGCGGCCCCTTCCGCACGAGGAGCACTTGAAAAGGAGGGCTCTGCTTCTCAGCCGGGGACTCCCGAGCCGTGCTCTGGTCGGCTACGGTTCCGCTGACGAGCGGGTAAGGGGGGTAAAGCTGGGGGTCGCCCGAGCCACGGAGCACGCGAGCAACCCTACACCACCTTATCCGGCGTCGCGTCCCCCCGGAGATGATTTGGCGGGCTGGAGGGGAACGAAAAAGAGCGAGGCGGCGGTGGTGAACGCGGTCGGCTGGAAAGAGAAGGGAGGGCAAGAGGGCGTTTCCTCTTCCGGTTCATCTCCGGTGCGGCTTCGGGGCCACCGGCATGTGCCGGCGCGACCTCCTCGGGGGTTCCGAGGTGCCCACCGGCCACCGCATCCCAGGAGCGCTCTAGGTCGCGGCCGTGCGTCTTGCGGAACGCGGAGCCACACTGAACCCAAGTGGATGCACCCGAGTGCGCGCGCGAGGGTTTTCCTTGGAACGCGCCAACTCTTATCTGAGGTTCCTCAAAGCACATAGCGATAAGCTCGCGCCCACCCACTCCGTCTTGCTATTCTTACGGGTAGCTGCTGCTGCTGCCGGAAATAAAAAGCGTCCACGGTTGCCGCGC
This sequence comes from Raillietiella orientalis, assembly GCA_036172245.1. Taxonomy (NCBI): domain Eukaryota; kingdom Metazoa; phylum Arthropoda; class Ichthyostraca; order Raillietiellida; family Raillietiellidae; genus Raillietiella; species Raillietiella orientalis. The sequence goes on along the minus strand of JAYWIR010000002.1, from coordinate 6,258,602 downwards.
TCACGAAGGGAGCGAAGAGTAAAGGGCGCCTTCGGCACGTATTCCAGAGATGCCTTCCGTGCAGCGAAAATAACAAGCACGTTCTCGCAGATTTCCCGACGGAAAATAAAAGCAAGGAAAAACCTACAGGCACCCTAGGGAACGGCACAAAAACAAAAAGGAGGGGAGGGGGGAGGATCGAAGAAAGAAGGAAAAAGAAGAAACCCGGTTTGCGTAAATGGAGCTCGCCCTCGGAGTGTCAGGGAACGAACGGAATCGCGTATTCGAGTTCACGTGTGCTCTCGAAGAATCGCTTTGAAGCAGGACCCACACGGATGATGACGCTTGGGAAGCCTCCGATGGCGCCATCATCACTTTAGCACCAAGGCAGCATCCGCCTCGACCGGGTCTTGCTTGCATTTTCCTTTGCCCGAGCTCTCCTTGGGCACACGGACTGCGGTGCAGGTCGAACGCGGGAACTTTGATTGCTGGCTTTCGCTGACGAGGAGGAACCGTTCTTGGTGGTTTACCGCGTGCTGCAGTTTTATTTTTCGCAGTACCAGAGCCATCAAACAGGGTAGGACGAGCACGCTCGCTTCTCCAAGGGTGGAAACAAGAGTTTACGAAAACGGAGTGCTCGTCGAGAAGAGCGACCGGACAACGTCCAGGAAGTGGTTTTGCCTTTGCGCAAGATCATCCCCTGCCCGGTACCGCGGGCTCCCTTTGCCTACCGCCCACGCCGGTTCGGATTTTCCAGCTGTTCTCGATCGGGGGCTCCTCCTCTTCGTAAACAAACGTGTATCAAGTACCGGGAAGGGAAGCAAGCAGAACCGAATGCCGATGCACGCAGACTCCAGGAAGTCGCCTCCTTCGGGCGACGGAACGATCTTCGTCGAAACCGAGCACCGTCTCGACCAAATGGGAATCGTTAGCCGTGCATGTGTGCACAGTGACCACTGGGATGGGGCCCAAAAAATTGCTTCCATGGTGATGCCAGCGCGACGTACACTTTCAAAGATTCACCTTAGCTAGGGGGAACGTTCAGTTATGATGCTTTTGCAGAAATTGTAAAAAAAAAAAAAAAAAAAAAATGTATATATATGTATAAAAAACGGGAGCCAAAGCGACAACCGCTTTTTTGCAGCCCAGAGCATACCAAGCAGAAAATGGAACGCAATGCTGTGTAAACAGTGTAATAAAATCGAAACGAAATTCTTTGCATTGCTGCAGCAGAACTGCCACGCATAGTTTTTGGCTCACGCAGTGTGTGTGTGTGTGTGTGTGTTTTGTCTTTCTGACCTCATTATCGCAGCATCTTTTTTTTTTTTTGGTTTTCCTCCCCACAGGAATAGAACCGAATCAACACGCACAAGCAAGAAGAGATAACAGTAGTACTACTTCATGCAAGAGTCTGGTTCCCCATCCAGGTCTCCGTGACCCGATGCCGGAAGGCATTCCTTTCGAGCTCAGAACTCGGCTCGGGTGATTCCACCGGCAGAAGACCACGTTGCGTGACTTCAGTACTGTGCGCAGCCGAAGCTCTGCGCTGTTTGCTGCTGACACGCTGCCCGCCGGGCAGCCAACACGAGAATCCAGTTTCATCCTCCGCTTCTCCAGCAGGTTGAGGAATTCCAGCTCCCCTGCAAGCCAAAGGTTGCACGTCGCTTTGCAACCACCAGGAACTGCGGACGGAACTGGCTAGTCTTTTTTTTTTTTTTTCCAAAACTGAAAACCTATAGCAACGTCTACTTGAGTCACACTAGCTAGTGAGTAGGTCATTTTGGTCAGATCTTGACAAAACAACCCACAAAAACTTGATGCTTGCACGTTTACGATTCGAGTTTTTGTTGGAGGCAACGCCTGCTTTGTGGTTGACATGGACAATTTACCTCAAAACAAAACAAAGTAGTTCCTTCCCCCCCCCCCCGTGCCGAGTATAGAACACGCTTACTACATTCTTTTGGAAACGCATGCTAGAAAAGAATCGACATGTAATACTCTGAAATACCACATGTACTAGTTTTTCCCAAACACTTCACTTTGAGTATACTGCATTTGATTCATTTTTCCAGTTTACAATCAGCACCTCTGGAGGGCATCAAGCTTTAAAAAAAAAAAAGAAAAAGAAAAAAAAATCCAGATTTTGAGGTAAAACTAAATAAAATTTTATTCCTTCATAGTTTCAGTTAGTGGGATTAGCAAAACATCCCAAGAAGCTCTTTGGAATGAAGATTATGTAACTCCAGATGCAATTGTTTATATAAAAGATGATCTAAACCAGAGATGAAGTGTCGATTTCAGCAGGATATTGCGCAAATGCATATTTTCTGCAGTTTCATTCGGAAATGTTGGGATCGTAGTTACGGGTCAAACACTGATATATTAATTTAGTTGACAAGTGGATGGAAAATTTTCCTTGCCTTGAAAAGTGCGATTCGGAAAAAATCGTAACAGCAAAAAACTACGCAAGAGAACTCCTTTACCAAAACAAATGGGTACAAGGATGCACGTTTTGATAACACACAAATCAGAACAATACGTTACTTCTAAGGCATATATTGCGCATTTGGTACTTTCAAAATACGAAAAAAAAAAAAAAAAAAAAAAAAAAATGGAAACATGAAACGTAACGAAAGTTATTATTCGGAAAAAGTGGCAAATAATACAACATGGCAGGGAGGGTTTGGGGAGGGCTATATTCTTATGAACACAAATCCTTGACTCTTGAATCTTCGAACTGCGAAATAAGATTCTACAGAATGCACAAGGATCAGATGATGTGTTCATACACATGCGTTTCACTTTGAAGGTCATTTTTACACATGTTTATTATTAGACAAAGATAGCAAAGTAAAAGTAATAGCCTAAAGTTGGAAACAGAACTTTAGGTAAAAAAAGGCACTCTTCCACTGTGCACAAAAAGCTTACAGACCCAGTCGATAAGCCAATTTCCAGATGATTAGCATGGACACAAAGTACCTGAGGAATAATAGCAACATTCCCTGACACCAGATGACAATGATGACTATGGAAATGTACAGGCACTTGAGAAACCTCAGATCCATATTTGGAGTACTACAAAGAATGTCAATCAGGACATTACAGGATTCTATCACAGGAGTTTACACAACCAAACAATCCTGTAAACAAAACAGGAACAGCAGGAAAAATTCACCACAACCCTATGTCCTGTCTTCTCAACTAAATCCATCAGAAGGACTGAAACTAATTGGTCACAGTGGGATGGGTGGCATTAAGATAAGCATTTAGGGGAGAAGGCAAGAGGAAGCATGCCATTCGCCTGCTGATTGAACTTTCCCCATGTCCTTCTTGTCAGAACCAGTGTTCCCACGAGCACGTTCTGCTACTTCGGCATATGTCATTGGTTTGGACCGCTCCTACAGAGAACTGCTACAGTCCTGTGCTGTTGTGACAACTGCTCTTACTGGAGGAGCACTGGAGACAGAAGAACAAGATGATGGAGGCGAAAGGCTATCCACTTGGGGAACCATATCACAAAGATTGATGGCCACACAGGCCTGAGATCGTGCACCATTAGGGATATCATCATCAGGCCACTCCACTATCCTAAAAGAAAAAAATCCTTTTTTAAAGTTCCATCTTTCCAAAGTCACAGATAACTTACGAAGAAAAGGAATTAAAAGATGCTCCTTGCTGCCCTGAATCAATCTTCAATGTATAGGGCATTTTACATGCAACAGCTGAATTTGTATTCACAGCCTGGGATATATTCATAGCACCACTGCCACTAGGAGTATCACTTCCTGAACACACACTCATCCGGGCTGTCCCTTTAACCACATCAGACAAACGATTCTCCCAAGGATCGGCATTTTCATGTTTTCCACTATCACTCATCCCAGGCAAAGGAGGGAATGATGCAGCTTTGAAATCGAATTCAGGAGAGGCATCCGTTCTGCTACAATTTCCTTCCTTCGCTGCATGTACTTGCATTCCTGAAGTACGTGAAGAATTTGCAGCAGAAAAATTTCTCGATAAATGTGGAGTAGCGCCATTGGCACCAGAGCAATCATCTTCTCTCCTCTTGCGCCTAAGACGCTGCCTACTGTGAAGATGAAACAGAGAAATGATGTACACAGTTTACCTAACAACAGGTATCTCTTTCACATCCATACAATTGTGTGCCACTTCCCCATGGTCAGGAAAAGATTCTCCTGGGTCATGACTAGGTTCTGGAAGAGAGCTGGGATAGACATCTTGCACATGACTGTATCCACCATTTGCAATTACTAAACCATCTTTAACAGTATTCATGTTATCCAAAGATGTAGCTCTAAAAAACGCGCCCATAAACTCATCTTCCATAAAAACCTTCCTCTCCACAACATACCTTGAGGGTGTTGGTGGCACCACTAAAAGTTGCCCTGCACATGGCACATAAGGGACTGATGGATACGTGTAGTACGGACGAGCAGAACCATTTTCACTCTTATCTAAAGCCCGTTTATCTCTACATTCAAAAGAAGAAGTTCGTTTTCCCTCAATGGAATTTTATAATCGCGTCTTATTGATTTACATGTTATTGTTTACAAGAATTTCAAATAATTTTTAATAAGATACCATTCAAAAAAAAATGATGACAAAAAAAAAAAAAAAAAATTACCTTCCACGCATGGCATATTTACCACCACCAGTTCCCTTATAGCTGGCTTGAGGATGCAATCCATTCAGGGAGAAAACACTTCCCAAATCATAAAACCCAGATGACTGCCAGCCTGGAACCATGTTGGAATAAAAGTTTGGAGGCAATGTCTGAAAGAAAATGCACAATTTAATCAGAAAACTATCCATGTGCAAATATGAAAACAAATACATAGATATGAAACTGTTGTCCACCAAATGGACTTATCTGTCCAGTATGATTTCCATTATAGCTAAAATGCTGTTGCTGTGCTTGAAGTGGAGCACTTGCTGGAGGTGTAGTAAATGGAACTGTGTACACAGGTTCCATGGGAGTCATAGAAGTAAGCTCCTCTTTGTTGTCAGGAGATGATGACCTGGCTGATGAGAAATTAGGGAAAGTCCTTGTCACTGGCTTTGCTTTAATGCGAGCCATTATGGGTTTTCCCTGATTCACAGAATCTAATTATACCCAAGGTATGCACAAGACTTACTTGAAATTCCCGCACCTCTTCACGAAGATAGCAGTATGCTTTTTGTGCATCTTCATCGGTTTCAAAAGTTACATACCACGAGTTATTATGGGCAAATTCGCAGTTTGTTAAACGGGGGCAGTTGTTTCCTTTGAAAAGAGCCTGGACCTCCTCCACTGGGGTGCTCTCAGGAATTTCACGTAATATCACAGTGCAACGTTTGTAATTTGGACGAACTTTGCGCCCTTCTTCATCTACTTGTAAATTGGGACTCTCTCGAAGGACCTCGGTAATCAAACCAATATCCTGAGTGAGTCGCTTAATCTGATTGAAATTGGCCACTGTCCAGATTGGTACATATTGATCACTATCCATTTGTGACAGCAAATAGGTATCATTGGCCAGATTTTGTCTTCAAATAATTATGAATACAATTTAGACATGTTTATACAATCATTTCTTTGTACCTCGAAAAATAATATTCCAGCTGAGAAGCCAACATAGCCTTTAGTTGGTCCAAAGGTATTGCAGGCTCCTCTGTCCCACCCTCTTGAGTATCAGGCACAATGGCAACAATAGTTTCTGAAGACTTTGGAGAATCAAGAGCTTCCACATCATCAGAACTAGTAGGACCACTGAATTACATTATTAAACTTTCTATTCCGATAATGAATATTATACTTTTTGTCAACTGACTGATAAACAGGCATGACCTCAGAAGGCATATTCACTAGGGCTATGGGATCTCCATATTGGGTTAACTCAGCTTCATGGAAAAAAGATAACCAAAATAAAAAGAACACATTAGTATTGTAAGCACTGGAACAGTATCATGTCAGTTTCCAATGAAGAGTCCTTCTCCGATACAATGAAAACCCGATTGCAAGGATTACAGACAAGTTACTGTACACTTAAAAATGAATGAAGTATGGCTGGAACACTTTGCATCACGGGGCTGTATCTAACATACCGATAACACGAACATGCACAGAGAAAATCATGGAAATTTGATTTAAAAAAAAAAAAATAAAAAAAAAAAAAACTGGGTTCAAAAATTACGAAATGCTGCAAACTTAACGTGCAATTAAAGGCATCGAAATGTTAGACTCGGAATATTACATACAAACTGGGTTAAAAGATCACTTTTTTTTTTTATTCCATTATTAGTTGGAACTGGATGACTGTACAAGGTGTTAATTATCGAGGAAAAAAAACATGATATGCTGAAAAATATCAATTACAAATGATTATTCAACTACAAACACAATCCCAATTAGCCTTCCGCAAAATCACGTCACGAAGGTCGATTTCCCAGAATGCATTTCGGGCTCAAATACCGTCGATCTGCTTAACAAATCGCAGCCATTTCCCGAGCCGAGCGCAAACGTGAGGGAGCGGGTGCCGTCGCTCCCGCTGCCGCTCCTCCTCGCCAGGTTGCCGAACGTCAGCGTGCGATGGCCAGGGTTCGCCCAAGACGGGGGAACGGAAAGGCTCCCGTGACGGGTTCGCGGGATGCACGTTCATTCCACGTTCTCGGTGCAGCAGCACGGGGGGAGCTGGGGTTTCGGGAACCCGCGCGCGCTCGCAGCGTGGCGCGAACCTCTCCCCCCCCCCCGCCTCCCCCTGCCTGCCTGCTGCTGCTGCATTCCCGGGGGTCGGCCAGCGGGGTGGGGGGGTGGGGGGAACGCATGCCGCCGAACCGGCTCACTTTCGGGGGAACTTACCGAAACTGTGATCGGAGACATCTGCACTCTCCTGAGGATAAGGGTAGTCCGTACTTGCATGCACAGGTAGCTCTACTGGAGATATCTAAAATGATTCCTTACATTATGGAGGAAAGCCATGGCAGACGGTGACACACATGCACGTTTACACAATCGGGAGTAGTTGTCAAAAGTTATCACTCAACGGCGAGCATGTAACAAAAATCTCTAAGAGCATAAGCAGGTTTCAAAATGGCCAACTTCCTGCTGGCGATTTGGAATAAGCATCGGATACCACCTTCTCTTACACATGCCTAGAACATTCCAAGGAATCTCTCGCCTTCCCGTCCAAAGTGACCACCGCATGAAATGAGCGACGATAAATCACGGCCTACTCCGTTGGATCACGAGTAATACAAACACACGAAAGAAGAGAATCTCGATTTCAGTGTGACGGTCCCCCCCCCCCCCGTTTTCTCTTTCCGCAAAGCAGGAAGGCTGGCGTCCCATGCGAGGGAACCAGGAAGGAACTGCACGACCACGGACGGAATCGAAACATCGGCAACAGGTAGCCACGTCCGATAGACCTCGGTCGGACAACCGTCCAACATGTTCCACGCGCTTTCCGAAAGCTGGGGTGACGCTACCTGCGGGTGAATATTCACGCGCAGTGCGGCACACCCTGCAGCAGTCGGTCTTCAAGAACACACAGACACGAAACTTCTTGCTTTGGAATTTTCCAAGCGTACGAGAAGTGTTGTAAGGTACGCTTCCCCCTCCCCCCCTCCGCCGTACCATCCGGAACGCAAGACGCCGGGAGACAAAGAAGGCCTTCGTGATAAAGCGATACGGAAGGATTAATTCACAGCAGAGCCGTCATTAGAGATCGAGTGGGGAACTCGGTGACACGAGCGTCACAAAGGGACGTGAGGGAAGGTCAGCAACCTCTTTACATTTCTGGGCTCGAAAGCTGGTTCTCAAACTACTTTACACCACGCCGGAACACTTCACAGCCGAGATGCGACACGGTTCAATGGGTTCGCTTTTCGCTTTCGGCTCACTGCAAAACGAAGTACGAAAATTATTTAGTTGCGATCTGCCTGGGCGTCCGTTCGGGCCGTGGCAAAGCATTTGAATTTTTATTACCACGATGACGGCAGGGCACCATTTAGCAGGGGGGGGGGGGGAACGCGCTTTCTTCACAATAGCTGCTGCACGAACATAAGACGAACGCTCGGATCGAATCCGCTGCAGGAGTTGAAGGGTGGCTGCGGCTTCAGAGGAAGCTCACGAAAGCCAAAAGGGAACGCAGGAGGAAAAACACACAGAGGTCTTCGTTTAATAAGGAGGGTGAGCGTCGGGCAAGATGGATCTACGTCGCGAAGGGGTTTCAAGTTGCAAGCACAAAACATCTTTTTTCCTGCAGAAAGACAGTTGAGTTGGGGGGAAGAGAATTTTCTAAAAGGGAAAAAAGGAAAGAAGGAAAAGACCGAATTCTGCTCCCTTGGAAATTTTGAATAGACTACAGCACAACACATTAGAAAAGCAATGCAACTGAATGAGCTGCTGAACGAGAGTGTGGACACTTTTATTAGAAAAAGACTTACTACTTCCATTAAAGAGACTCACTTTCATGAAAGCAACACAGATCGAAACAGTTTTCACTTGCCCTGCCCCGAAAGATCCATTACTCCGTCTAACAGACTAGGTACTAGAAGGATTCGGGGGCGTGGGGTTTCCCTGGATGAATTTGCTTGAGGGATACGCAGGGATGCTTCGCAGATAGCGGATCCGTCGCTAAAAACTGGTCCTGGACGCACAAAAGCACGTGCCTTTGTTACCAAACAAACTGATTACAAGATAAAGAAGCGAGATACGTGGAAACATCCCGGCGGAATTCCAGCGTTTGTGTTTGGGAAATCACATGAAACCGCAGCTTTTGCAAATACAATTCCAAGCATTTTTGGCGCATACGCAAGGCCAAGTAAACTGGATGTGCTGAGAGAGAGACGCACCTTCACAGGCAAATTCTTCATCAAACTGAATGATAATTATCTGCAGGCATGAACTACATTACCCCTAATAGCATCTGGTGGAGGGCATGTCAGCAATAATCAGTAATTGGCGGAGCAACAAGTCATCACATTCCATTTGCGCCCTCACATCCCTGGATCCGCACTGCATTCTTATTAAAGTAAATTGCAAAGCAAAGAAGAACACACTAAATGAAAGGGCACACACACATTCGATAATAGAGATGCTTGCAGCGAAGTGCTTTCTAAATAGCTTCACCAGGCACAATCGATCGAATCACCTTTCTACACTGTGATAATTGAAGCTGCATCAGTAATTAAGCCAACATCCCAAACAAACTCACAGATGGAAGCTGAACTTTTGGTTCACCTCCCTTCAGCTCCTCCTTCACTCCTTAATTCTCCCGTCTTTCCGAAAAATCGGCGTTGAAATTTTTCACGCTAATGCAAGGAAACTTTTATTTCAAAAACGTGTGCGTAAAGCGAGGCTGGCGATGTTAACTGGACCAGGTAGGACGGTCTTCAGGATGAAAAAAAAAGTTCCCCTGTCCTTCTCACCAAGGCTTAAAAACTATGAAATTGCCAGGGATACTTGGAAAGGGATTCTGCCGGCTTACTCGTTTGATAGACACTATGCGTGCATTCTCACCACACTGTAGCATGTGAATCAAGATCGATGGAAACGAAATCCCTCCCTGATCTTTGACGGCCTTTACTGTTTCACAACTTCATTTCCATTCTGTCTGATGATTCCAATGACTGTGAACAATACAGCGCACGGAACGATTTTTTTTTTTTTTTACCTCCAAAATCAGTGTTCGAGAAATGTGCGGTGATCAGATATTACAGTATAGTACGAAGCCCTCCTCTGACAACCGCAAGAAGTTTGACAGCGCCGTGGCTGAGAAAGAGATTTCATTTGTACAAATCTCGAAATACTGTGCACTACTTGATGAGTACATGAAACTGCATCTTATCCAAACCGCAGAAACAGAAATGCAGGTTCCCAACAACCCCCCACCCCCCGACCCCACCACGTATTTAAGGCTTTCTGCCTTCATTCAGACGTTTATAATAAGAGGACTTGTGTCCATCTGCATTAACTATTGGGCCGGATGTGCATGGACCTTTAGTTCCAGATTAGTTTCAAAGCAATTTAGATAATGCTGCGGATGCACTTGCACGCAAAATCTACTGGAATCACAACACAAATGAAGAGAACACGTATACGTGTGAGGGAGAGCATTCGAATGTATACTCGACCGACTGGCATATTGGAAAATCGCAGACAAGATGAACCTCCCGTTTTTTGTACCTCATAAGTACATAAGCCTTTGAGTTTTTGAAAAAAGGAGGAAACTGCAAGAACAGAAATACACACACACACACACACACACACACACATATATAGATAGGTAGATAGATTGTGGAGCCTATGCTGCCTTTACACGCACGCCTATGATTGCTTTCGTACACGTGTATGACATATTTTGCAATGCAGGAAATTTCACAATGTGTTCCAGACTTGACTAATCTGAACATTTTGCCAAAGATTCCAGTTACTCAGATCTTAAATAATCTGCCGAAACAGTTCGGGAGCCTCTTCTTGCTCTGCGAAATGACTTGCGGAATGCTGCTGCTTGTTTTCAGTTACATTTTCGTTCTCTGCCGGGCAACACTCATGTCTAAGTTATACTTTCGAAGACAATAAATGTTGAGGAGGATGTGGCAAATATCATTCTCAATCATGTGGTTGACATACGTCACGAAAAAGGTGCAACCAGGCGTACACCTGTTGGATTTGGTATGCGCAGGAGAGACTTGGTATCGGCAAGAAATCACGCATTCCATTAAGGCAGTGTGAGACACTGCATCCACGGAAGAAACGATCATTTCCTTCACCCTGCTATGGGTTACGAATAAGTTTTCCGGCAGTATATTTGGTTACGAATAAATTATTGATTCCCTACGAAACGAGAACACATCAAAGGGTCACGGAGGAGTTGCCATAGAATTCTACTACACAAACTGGTCCTATCGACTGTTCGTCCGGTGCTTGTTTTCACTCCTTCGATTCTATTGCGAAAAACTCGACGCCAAATTTTTGGATTCAAGTTGACATGACACACAAAACAGCTTTCAGCGCCTTCCAAAGTGGACAAGACGTGTGTGAGGTTGGGGGGGGAGGGAGGGAAGAGGAAGGAAGGGGGGGGGGGCACAGAAAAAAAAAAAAAAAACTTGTTTTCGCATGCAGAAAGCAAACGCCGGATTATCGCGTCTTATCCTTATCACGGAGACGATATCCGCTGCCAAACATGTTGCATTTTCTCAATTTTCTTACCTTTTGCAAAATGAAACACCTGGGGCTAAACGCAGTACACATATACACACTATTCGAATCCAGGCATGATTGCGATCCACAAAAAGTGACCGAGCCAAATTTGAAAGCAGACGACGATTTCTTAAAACTGACTGGACACTTTCGCTGATGATACGACATCGGATTTCCTTTTTACCGAATAAACCGATCGCCGATTGCTCTTAATCGCCAAGACTTCAAACATATGTTTGATCAACTGCGGCCGCGTGTCAGCGAACTGGGCGAGAAAGGGCTTTTCGATCGAGGTCGGATCGTAGTAGCTATTCAATAAACGTAATTCACAAGACCACAACACACTTATGCACAAGAGGTCAGCTGGTACTGCATAATACGAGTACCTGTTGAATGGCCTGTGGTGAATGGCTAACAATAAAATACAAACCAAATACACTGGAAAACGTTGCAGAGCGCATTTGCGTGGGTGCTATGGATCGATTGCTTAAAGATGGCACACCGACAAGATGTTATTGGAAGCAGAAAAAACGAAAAAGAAGGGAAGAAAAGGGAGCAGGAGAAGAAGAGGAGGAGAAGGAGGAGGAAGAAGAGGAAGAAGAGGAAGAAGAAGAAGAAGGAGAAAAAAAAAAAAAAAAAAAAAAAACGGGGGGGAAAAGGAGCACCGTGAGGACGAATGTAAAGAAGCGAACACTTCTGAGAGTTAAGAAAGATGCGAAAGTTTTCATCCGATGGAGTTCAAAGCTGAAAGATTTCATCGAACACAACCGGTGTCTCTCGATGCGATCTACACTCTCATGTGCGTAGTGTGCGTGTGTGTGTGTGTGTGAATCCTGGCACAAAAATGTGTTTTGTGAATTTTTCCTTCTCGAGACGACGTGAGGTTTCTATGACGACTGCAAGTGAGGCAAATGTTCGCATCGCAGATTAGTAATTTTCATCAAGAACTTTTTACACGAAAGCAGCTTTCATGGATGCGCAGGTCGGGAAAACAAACTGCTTCTGCGCTGGGACAACGAAGGGCCACTTATTAAACGGAAACAAACTGATGTGGGCAGAAAAATCCAACGAAGCGAATCCAAAGATCAGCTAACGACTCTGCACCCTAGAAGTAAAGATAAGCTGGTCACTTTCCCTGCTTAAACAGTAGTATTACAATAGAATACTCCCCAATTAGAAACTTTTAATGAGTAACTATTGGAAAACTTCGCGAGGACTCTGCCTTCGCTTCAACATCATTACTTTAATCCATAATCAACAAGAGTAATATGCAAAAGAAAAAAAAAAAAAAAAAAAAGGATCGCCAGTTCATCGATACGTAAAACGAATTTTCGAGAGCCCTGCACTGGAGAGAACGTATTCGAAAGATTCAGATGTGAATTCGGATTGCTCCGACTATTCAGCATTCACAAAAATGCATCGCCTTTCCTCTTTTGGTACAGACTGACGACAGTTTTTGTTGTTTGATTCACCATACCTGTCGGATTGGCAAAATCAGTTTGTTTGTTTGCTTTTTTAAAAAAAAAGAAAAATCCATGTACATACATACACGTAGGCAGACACACACACATGCATATACATACATACATACACGCACGATTTTTCCCGAAATTTTCTATTTCCGCCAACCATAAATCACACCGACCCTGAAGAGAAATACTTGAAGAGTTAATTTTAAATTACAAGAAAAATTATCTGAACGTGTATGCGGGAACACTTCACTTCGGGTGTTTGGAATCCATGGCCAGATTGAAGGCGAGAAATTATTTATGTTCAAATTCCATGTTGAGGTTGATTGTTTTTCTTAGAGGAGGAAGGTAATTCACCTCTTCAATGATCTGCGTGTTTCTCCTCAAGATGTGACCAATTGAATTCACACCGAAGGCACACCACTGTTTAAAACTCCTATCCTTCCTTACAGTAAGCAAAGTATCTCCACGTTTTACCGCAAACACACTTTCTTATCTGCACAAAGCACACAAATAATGGTTGTGAATCAAACATGAATAGAGATTTTTTTTTTTTTTTTACCTATTCTATCACATGCGCCGAGCATTACAACTTCATCCAAAAATTCCGCCGGATGAATCGCGACTGTGCATTAAAAACGCTAAATGAAACACACATTTCCGCCGCCAGAAATTTCCTTAATGCTAAATCAAAGGATGAAAACTTTGAGCAGAAACTTTTAAGCAAGAAATTTTCGAACTGATAAGCAAACTATTACATCACTCGAAACATCAGAAAAGCACACCATCGAGCAGATTGACATGAGCTCAATCAATGCGGTTTAAACTCTTTCGTGTTTTACAGATAACAACTACTTATCCAGCTGAGATCACATTAAGCACATTGGATGAACTGATAGTGTCTTTGGTCACAAGAGTAAAAAAAAAAAAAAAAAAAAAATACCTCCTTTGCAAGGAAAATCCTGAAAGCGAACGCAAGGTGTGCGTACGGCAGACGTGACAAATGAATGAAAATTTCAAATTATGACATTGCCTAGGTTTCGGCACAGCTTCCAGAAGTATCCAAATTATGTGATAAGCTCGGCAACGCTACAGAAACAGCTGGCTTTCTTCTGGGCAATCCGACTGCTTGCTTCAAACGGACGGTTCGTAAAAACTGACTTCTACCATGTTCAAATGAGATTTCCAAATCACATGCACTACAAACACTCGTGTAAGTTTTTTCGTTATACCACTACGGGGCAGAACGATCACTTGTGAAGAAATACAAAGAATTACAGCATTCCTACATTACAGGATAATTTCGATAATTCTCAAACGAGTGGCCGAATGCTAAAACTTTTGTTAGTTCGTCCGCGCCGGATCTACAAAGGTTTCCTTCCTGCGAAGTGGTCAGTGTCCGCGTTCAACTACCCGAAGGAAAAAGTGCCGTGCTCAGGAGAGAAAAGCCACTTCAGCTTTTGAGGGAACCGTTGGAAAGCTGAAGGTTACCGGAGTTGATGAAACAAAACGAAAGTTTCCACGACTCTGTGGTTTACACGGCCAACATCGCTCGACCTCTGTGTTCCGCGCAACAGCTGACATTCACAAAAATCCAACAACTGCGAAACGTAAGAACAAATTTTTTTTAAAAAGTCGTCGATTCCAGAAGTGCATTCCGAACCATGTGAAAAGTGGAGACCAACCACTGCTTTCCCGTGTTCGTACACTTGAAGTCGTACGAATCCACAAATGACCTTTCCGGGTTTGGCACGAGATGCAGTAACCAACCACATAAATTAAGATCACTTATCCCCATAAATCAAAAAAGATAATACAAGTTACGAGCGAGCAACGTGTAATTTGACTTTATTTTTCGGGATGATACACTTTCCATCTTCCGCTTCGTACGAATTGAACCGCATCAATTATTACTTACGCCAATGGTCTGGATTTGAAAATAAAGCAGAAAGGAAGTTCATGCCACAAGAACCCCGGATGAACACGGGACCTGGTTTCGAAATTTTGAAAACACGCGTGTCATAAATGGTTCGAATGAGCTGCACATTAGTTGCTTATCATTTTGAATGGTGTGATTTACAGGCTATATTTGGTAGTACTTGATAACAAACTCTGTAAGGGTGCCAAAACTCATCAAGTGTTTGGGAATGGGGGGGGGGGGGGGAGTTGTGCACAGACACACAACAAAAATTTGGTTTCGACAGGACCTGCAAGCCAACGATTCTTTGGGCTGCATGGAAACAGCAGAGAAGGAAATGATCTTTAATTGCATGATACCACGAATTTCTTGCGGATCTGGCTATGCTGCCATCAGGATGCAGGCACATGCAGAGCAATGAACTTGATAATAAAATAGCATTCATTTCAATTTAAAATCAGCATGACATAATAACGATCTATTACTTACTCTGGAACGATAAAACAATAAAGGAGCAGCAGACTCTAGAAAACAACTGACTTAAGGAAGTATAAATCTGGAGTACGGTTAAGAGTTCACTCGAACGGGCAATAGAATATCAATGAAAATGTTTAGAGCACTCCCAGAGACGAAAACACAACGCTACCATTCGGTGCAAAGTTGTGAGAATGAAATGCAACTCATTTTTGTTTTCTGTTGTTGGTGTTTCTCGCTCTCCCCCCCCCCCTCTCTGTTCGTTTTCTTATTTTGCTTGCAGTGCTGCACGTTCGGCGACACGGTGTTTCGCGACCGCACCAGCATTGCTTGCACCGCCTGGATCCTTCGCCCGACACTCGGGACCAACCGAACATTTCCTCAGAGGAAGGAAAACAGGAACAGTCGCTTGGTCCACGTCAAGCCACGTCTCCGTCAAAGTGGAAGGAAAACCGCCGATCCCGGGGAGTGTTCGAGCGGAGGGGGGTAGCCGGCCTGTGCAGCGAACACCCCAGAACGCCTCCCCCGAGGTCACGACACCTCCCCCCCACATTGTTGCACGCGCGCCTAGACGTGCCTCGTCGGGAGCCTGCACTCAGTCCGTGTTGCGAAGCCAAAGTGTACCAATGTCGGCCCCGCTCTACACGAAACTGCACGGTGTTCACGTACGAACAACGCGCCGCGGCCGGACCTCGGTTGTGCTCCCACGCACGGTTCGGAAACTCGCTCAGGCTCACGGAAGAAGAAGGCTCGCACAACAGGGAAGTGTGTGCTAATGAAAAGAAAGAAAAAGGAAGGAAGGAAGGAAGGAACGGGGTGGTGGTACAGTGTGGAAGCGGCAGGGCAAATGCGGTGGCCGCAAAAAAAGAAAGGACCCCTGCCCGGCTTCAGCAAACGGTAATGTTTTGATAAGGTGGTAAAACGTGTGAGACGCGAGAAAGAAGCGTACGGACAAAGCGACTGCCGTTCAAACGCAGGGCCAAAATTCGCATGGATTCCTTCCTGTCGATTCTGCAAGGTACGCTTGTGCATTTGGCTGTCCACCCCCCCCCCCCCTCTCCCCCTACTCCTACTATTCGAATCTGCAAGTTAGTGTGATGACAATGCTCACCGTGGAATCACAGAACCTCCTAAATCAACTTCAAAAATCAACCACTGGAACTACAGCACGTGTTTCGGTGATTGCATACCAGCAGTGTCATACCATTACACAGATACACCAAATACCTTCGGGATTGGAAATACTTCCAGGCACATCGAGCAAACAAGCTTACCTACACGCACATTACAAACAATTTCTTTCGTGATCAAGAATTCAAATAATAGGAAGGCTGCAGTCTTTTTTATTACAGTGAATCATTCTCCTATTTCAAACAAACTTTCGATGTTCTGGAATGTTCATTACGCGGCTTCTCTACGGCAGAAACTTCAAAGTTGGCAAATCGAGGGCTTTCGAAATTTCCTAGGGTTACCACAGAAGGTCGCTGGATTTTACAGAGATCAGCAGGGACTGGCACGCTGGCTACCCATTGGGCTTTTGGCCGAGCTGGACCTCACGTTGGAACGACTACAACCACACCACAACCATCCGTCGTCTGAATTTTCGACTGAATGTGCCTAATCACGTTAGAGTTCCGTGGATCAAAATGCACAAACCAACTCCCGAGTTCGTCCTTCTGAAAACTGCAGGGCACTTAACACACGCAAACCACATAGAAACGGCATCTTTTTGCATGCTGACGAAAATGGCTTATGGAAATTTCCGTCCAAAGGACGGCGGGCCCGACCACGTCAAGTTCAAGTCTCCTTTAGCTGTCGAATCAGAAGGGTTGCTCCCGTTTCCCGCTGCCGAATTCTGCAGCCTCGTGGAATCTCGGCTTCCACAACACACCGAAAGCTTATCAAATGAAACGAATTCCCATGGAGTCTATTCGAAAAAATTCCCACTGTGCAATGCTTGCCTTACAGAATTCCTCGCGGATTCGGTGATTCCGTGCGGCTGCATTACATCACCAGTCGAAAAAAGGCCTCAGAAATAGGCCTTTTTCCCGACTGAACAACGTCGCCGTGCTGCCAAAAGGGCAAACGGAATCGGGAGACCAAATATCACAGGCTCGGGAAAGTCCCACTGCCGGTGACGATATCGACGTACCGTACTTCAACATCCTCGAGTTTTACTTAAGGTTGCCGTTTTACTTTTTCCTCCCTTTGAAGTGCATTTTCGCATTCAGTACTAGGAAGGCATGAGCCCTGTTTTATTGCTGTGGTGAACTCGACAGGAAAATGCAGTCATAAAGAGGGATGCCCGCGCAATTATTATTGGCATAATTCGTCTTGCAAATACTTTCAAGCAACCGAATCGACTACACATTCTCAAACAATTTCAAGCACTTTTACTGCGCGCGGCGGAACGTGCACTGTGCACTGCGCATAGAAAACCACAAAGTGAGGTTGCCGTGTGGTGCTTCCGACGTGGCCACCGTCCACGCGCACTTCTAGGTCGGCGAATGAGAACTCCCAAGAGCGCCCGTCCCCGCAAGCTAACGTTCGGGAATGCCCAAAAGAATTGGTCCTTGCTGAAATGGTGGGTTGCAATGCGTTTCGTGCTGAGGTCTTTTCTTCGCTGCACATTTTCACACTCTTTGCCCTCTCTTAGCGCGGCCGTACAAGAACACAAATCGAAGGCGTCTTTCAGGAATGGGGGGAGGGGGAGGAAACCTTGAGAAAGCTAAAAGAAACACTATGAACCTAACAATAAGTAGGTAAATAAACGCAAATACACTTCCACGGAATTCGAATAGGAAAAGACAGCACCACTGGAGTTCTCGATGCTCCTGCAGGCCTTCGTAATGTTACGAGAAAGCAGTGTCATTACGTGTTGATGTATTTTTTTTTTTTACTTCTATTTCACTTTATACACTCGCAAACGATTCACTTGAGTGCTCCGAGTACTCAAGAGAAGAGAGGGAGATGCTGATCTTCAGAGGGGAATGGTTACCAAACGGTACGCTCACAAAATCTTGTATGATATCGAATTTTTTTTTTTTTTTTTTCCTTCTCAAACTATCTGGTACGTGTGCAAATTGCTCAATTCAGTAAATAATTTATCAAACGTGACTTGGAACTACTGTCACATTTGCAACGAAAGGAAATGCTTCTTCAAAAATCCTCTGGAACCGTACACGCTGCAAGTGCAGCTTCATTGCCTACTTCGTGCATGAATCAGCATTCGGTCCATTACATTTAGAAACTACACATAATAAAGGTAGAACATTACACAACGCTCGATTATAGAACCTAAAATCAATAAAAAAGAAAAAAAAAAAAAAAACGGTACATCTGAAGGTACATCTGAATACACATCCGAGTATGAATTTGAAAAATTCAGAATGAAAATGAATTTTGTGCTCGATGGAACCTCAACGAGTAATACCACAATCATCTGAGATGGAAAGAAAGAAAAGAGAGAGAGAGAAGAAAAAAAAAAATCCTCCTGTGGTTCTGCAATACCTGAACTGACGGTTCGGCGTTGCGCACATCACTATGAAATTAAATAAGGGACAGCTAATCACGCTCAGCGGAGCAAATTTTGAAGAAAAAAAGTTGAAACAAAAACACACACCCACGCAGAAACCCGGAACCAGGAAATCCAATTTGCATGACTCGCCCGAGCACAAGCGCACACAGCAATGCTTCATCTTCAGGGAATAAAGGAAATGAAGAAAATCGCGTCCAAAAATTTGCAAACCTTAATGCTTTCGAGATGGTGAAAATCAGAAACTTGAAAATCAGCAAGAAACTTTCAAGTCTCGGGTTTCTGCCACATGACCATCAATAAAGATCGGGACCTCGCTCGTTTACGTCTATCCGGTAGCGTGTAAGGTGATCAGATGATTGTGCAGCCACGAAAGGTAGGAGGGAGAGCGTAAGGTGAGACAGTTGTGAAGTTCACTGCTTCGACAGCTCGCAGCTCTAAATTATCGTAATCGGATATATCACGTCAAATGCAGCATTCGTCTTGCATATCGAGATAAACCGCAGCAAAGATTCGCTGCAAACGCACAAGCACCCGTCTCAAACAGTCCTTCCATTTATTTATTTATTTATTTTGTTGCGGTCATGAACCACCACACCTTTTTTTATACGCACGAAAATAAAAAACAAAAAAAAAAGAAGAAGAGGAAGTAAAAATGCATGTTTTCATGCACGTGCTAATGTGGCGTTTTTCCATCTGTGGTGGGAAATCAGCCTCTGACATGGTAAAACGAATGCACACAGTTTTTTGAGAAAAACCTCGGCTAGCTGATCCGCGTGAACTTTTGAGTTCTGATTTCTTATTTCGTTCCCTACTTTTTAGTGGCGAAAATCTCAACCCTGGATGCAAACCGTTCCCGTCTCTCTCTCTCTCTCTCTCTCTTTCCCTTGCTTTCTTTCGTTATGTGGACCGAGAGGAGTCCCTGTGAAGTAAAAAACGTCGACCAGAGAACCGTCTGTAAACCTGATGCAGTTGTACCAATGAGCCAAGTTTTAACACACCAATAAAATATATGTTACCGTTACTTCCTTGGTGTTCAAGTTAATCTACTTGTCTAACCTATAATGATTTTACGGCCTGCTTTGAAATTGCTTGTTACACCTTATGCTTAGTGTTGTAATGAATTTCATTCTTTTCCTTCACCAATGAGAAGAAAAGCCAGCTCCTGTGATGATGGCTTGAGCATAATCTGGAACAAGTTCGCTCACACACCTGAATCATTTCATCATTGGAATTCTCAGGTACATTTTTACTACGTCATCCCGATACTACGATTCCGCTTGGACTGATGGCTCATTTTTGCTTCCATTCAGCTTCACTGAATCTTTCTATCGTCACCGGTCGAAAAAGTTGGACGGTTTCACGACGTTGGGGGTCAGTCATAGCGATTTCTGCAATTTTTGAATATCTTTCTTGTCGCTTCTTTTTTCTTCTTGTTTTACACCTTTGCGCCCATAAAAGTGATAGACGTGTTTCCTTTTTCTTTTTTTTTTTTTTCCTTTTTCTTCCTGTGCATGTGTGCGTGCGCGCGCACACGTGAAAAAATTCCTGATTTCTAGAATTGGCTTGGAACGCTATGCAGTCGCTTCAGTCACTTTACTGAACATTCTAAATCCCATAGCCTATTTACTATTAGCTGCAAATTACGCGCTTCAATTTTGGAAAATAATAGGTCCTAAAAAATTCTCTTTTTCTTCTGGAAATAAACCCATGCACCACGTGTAAATTGCCAGGGTAATGTTAGTATTTCGATTAACATGAAAGTCGTATCTACTGGGGATGGAATACTATCCTTGAAACTTTGAATTCTGGATAAAAAAGCATCATTTATGTGCTCTGAGAAAATAATTCTGAAATCTTTATGTCACACGCAACTCGTGGTCTCACCAGACTCCAGGGAATGCAATGCGATAAGAACACATGTAATCTTTGCCGATTTGTTTTCACTACTGCTATGTAACCAACAATATGGAATTATCAAATCATACAATTAATTTATTAGGTTCACATTCCTTGCCAACACAATCAGGATATATATTTCTTAATAACATCTGAAATTATCTACACTGGAACACCTATCTCCCCAGGTACGTAACACATGAATTCAGGATTCTCACATGAACAGTAAACACGTGTACACCTAATGTTTTGTACACATACGAACGATTCAAACACAATCTCCATTAACACAAATTAGCAACCACAAATTCACCTTTGGTTAAAAAGCACGCTACAGAGTAAATGTGCTTTTGACTAACATATTGCAGAGTATACATGTGTGTACATTAATGATATACAAGTTCAACACAGTTCGTATGAAATAAACTCTAATAAACATCAATGCTTTAATAAGAAAAACAATGCCTCTATGACTGTAAACACACCGGATTTTTCTGAAAACAAGAGAAAGAAATGCCGAAAAAGGCAGGCGAATTCTAATTCAAGAAAACGCTGGATCTCGATGTATACCTTACAGGAAAACTGACGTTTTCCATTGCAAAAATCTCATCCCCTCGAAGACTGCTCTTCTGGATCCGTACAGCATCTGTTTACGAATGAGAAACTTGGATTCAAAGCCGAGAACCGTTTATGAAGCAGAGTACGAGAATCGGTACAAGTTATAAATACAACGAATTCTCATTCGAAGCATGGTTTTCAACCATTCTCTACAAGTTGCACTTTATCCTTTTCTTTTTTTTCTTTCTAACGAGAAACTGCGCCAGCCGTCATCATCAACGAGTAACCACAACAACAAATACTTCGGCTTGGGGACACACAAGAAACATCCGAAATTTCCTCCGACTTGCCTCAAAGGAAACCTCAGGGCTCTACAGTTCCGCCTCCACGTCTTTGAGGAATTCAATACGATTGTGCTGCGTGTGCTACTGTGATTTTGCATATTACAACTGACTTCTCGTGTAAACGCTCAATCGCAAACTCTGCTGCTTTATTCGAAACTGAAAGGCTTCTTCGAGTGAAAACGAGGGTGGCAACGATCCCACACAACCAAATGGAGGCAAATGTACACACGAATGCGCTCGTACGGCAATATACCAACGCATGGCCGAGGTGAAAACATCACAAACAATTCGTTGTTTTACGCAAATGCACCTTCCCTGCTACTTCATATTCTGAGCATGCTTCAAGCAGTTTTCCTTGCTTACACGTTCAACGGTCCATGCAAAAAGGTTCTCTACAGTTTCATGCGACATTTCAATCAAAACCCAAATAATGATCCTGACACTCTCGTGATAAACACAGGGCCATGCCATCACGCCTCCTAATACTTGAGAACACATGATTTGTTTTTCAACACAGCACATGTTCAACAACAAAACTGATTAATGAATGAATTCATGGTACACTGTAAAGAAGTACTATTCTCAGCAATTACGGGAGAGTTTCATAACTTGAAATCAACATTACACATGCAACAAGGCTATGAATTTACATTCCAATCTGAAAATATGCAATTATAGATTGTTTGTTTACATCTAGATGTTAGATGTTTATACCTAGATGGCCTCTGGTTAAATTTAAAAGGAGTAGACTAAAATTCTTGTTAATTCACAAATATTCTTTGTTTAATCTTCAATCTTTTTCAAACTGACTATCTTTTATCTGCAAATTATGTAAAGAAAGCAGCAAAAACTTCCCATGAATTGTAAAAACCTTTTTGATCACCAGCTCTTTATTCCACATTATGTGCTGACAACATGCAAGCATTCATTATCCCTATTAATCACTGTTACATCTACAATTAAGTAGTAACAGATCACTTTACATAAATTTTCAGTAATCAAGATTGCTTTTAAGTAAACAATGAATTTCATGTCTTATAATGCCCTGCTCACTTTTTGCTTAAATAACAGCAATAGCTAAACAAACCATAATACTCATCAGTTTATACTCTTTTTTGTTGCCTACTTGAAAAAGCATACAATGGACCTGTATTCAAGTAGCATAATCATAAATCCCTATTCACAGAGGGTGTGGAAGATCAAAAACAAATCAAACTAGATGAGCACAGTCATGGAATTTGTTTCTTAATGTTAAGTAGATGAGAATCTGGATTAAATCTGCCTGGCATTAGGTAACTTAAAATGAATGACATTAGTTAGCATTTGGACACAAATGCACTCTCACATCTTACAGTTCTCTCAAACAAGCATTTTTTTTCAACAAAACAGAAATTACCAATCCTGCTTATATTTTTAAGTAATTGTGATGATACATGCTCTGCAATTCAGAAAATAAAAACATCAACATAGGCTTATCATGAGAGAACATTTATGTTATTTCTAGAAGAATCAAAACTCCTGCAATAAATATCCCACCATATAATCCCTGTTTTTTACACTTCATATTCTGATTTTTGCATATCACTGCTGTTCTATTAAGGAGTAAAGTCAGGTTAGAAACTCTATGAAAAATTGAAAGGATGTTAAAAATTAATTAAAGAGCTCTAAAGTGTAAATCTGATTATAAAAATTTACTTGATTTGTAAAATAAAAATCTACCAGTTTACTGATGATTAAACCTTGCTTCCATTTATGCTTTCATTTGCTGCCATCCATAACTAAGACTTAATTACTTGAATACCACAAATCTTAATTTTTCTTGAACATAAGAAAGAGATTTTAAAACATGTTTGTACTTCAGGTATTACCCACAATTAAACATAAATACAAATCAAGGTGATTGAAAATCGATATCAAACTTTGCATTTTAAAGAGAAAAAAATACTGCAACCAAAGAAATTATCGCATGCATCTCATGTTTTTAGAAACTAACATGTTCAATCCATCTTTATGTTTGATACTGGAGTATACAATAAGAAGATATAAAATTTTCATCAGAATTAATGCTTCTGGATATTGACAAAGCAATGCCCAAATACAAGGAGGTTAAAGAAATCACATACTTTAATGACAAGCATTCCTAAATGTTTCGTATCACTTCACGGAATAAAAAATTAGTATTTGCTTTAGAAACCCATTCCATTTATCTGTTTACACAATAGTGAAAAACCTGAAAAATGAAAAACGGCATATCCACGATGCCATTTTTTTTATCCTTTCTTCGAATTCACCAAAAAATTACCGGCCATATGCAGCAACACTAGCATTTAAGGTTTCAATACAGTTTTTCAAGAACACAAATAAAAACATGCATAACCCTTTCGTAAACTAAAATTTCACACGGGTGCATATATGGTTGTACTCTCAGATTTTTTAAATTTTGCTTGAAACTGTTCAACTTTACACGATAATCGATATACATGGTGGTATTTTGTGTGTGTGTGTGTGTGTGTGTGTGTGTGTGTGTGTGTGTAAAGTTGTTCGATCATCGAATGCAAAAAAAAAAAAACATATCACACCGTGTAACTTTTTCACACCAACAATATCCAGGCACATACATTAACATTTTGGAAATCATGCAAATAAATCTTCCGGTTAAAGATGTAATACAACGGCAGGAAGATTACTCTCTTTTCAAAGCAAAATCAATAACTTGTGCATTTGATACCTATAATTGTGTGGTAGACTGCACTTTTTTTTCTTTTTTCTTTTTTTTTTTTTTTTGAAGGGGGGGAGGGGGGTTGGGAGCAAACGTAAACTCTGACCTTTAAAACGAATCGGTAGAAAATCTGCACACTCTGTTCAGTTTTCCGACATAATAATAATAATGATAAAGAAAAAAAACAATTTACGAAAATAATTTCGATGGCCCCGAGCTTCCGTCAACGCTGGAAAAAAGACGGGAAAAAAAAACGAAATTGGATCACGTAGGCGAAAAATTTCACACGGTAAATCCTCGCCCAAAGTCTTTGGCTTGCAGGAAAGGGGGGGGGGGGGAATACCTTCAAGCTCTCCGAGTCATCTGGAATTACATTTTACCTAATTATTTGCAGAGCACCGAAAAGAACCCGGTCCACGGTCTGCACCGTCACGAGGAAGGAAACCAGGTTTTGCACGTTGGTCCAACATCACAAGAATCTGGGCTCGGGTTCACATTTTCGGAGTCAGCGTACAAAGAGGAGAAGAAGCAAAAAAAGAAAAAAAATTTATTCTTTTTTTTTCATTGAGGTGCCTTTCGCCCTTTGGCTTCGCGCTCTGCACGTTGAAACCAGATGGATCTCTCTGGGGTGGTTCATACACGCTGCCTTCTCTTCATCTTCATGCCTTTCTACACGTTGTCCATCTACCATTTCGGTGGCGCTCGTTCGAGGACGATGCTCCACTGCTGAACTGCCATCATCATTTCACGGCTCTTAGTGGTGCTCCAAGTTGATGGTCTTCGTGCTCAAAGTCTCGTACGAATTTCTGCTGACCGCCGGGTTCCGGAAAAGGCAGATCTTCCGCCAGTCATCCTTCACGGCTGTTGCTCTTCTTTGGCTCGTCCCGTCCCTCGGTAACAGGACCCACGTATCAAGAAAAGTGCTCCATCGCGGAAGGGACCAGCTGCCTCGTTCGTGACAAAATTCTCTTGGGGGTTTCTCGTCTTCAAAGGTGCATCTACTGCAATGATGCGAAACTGGGGTGTTGAAGTGTTCTTCGTCCGACCTGGGCAGTTGAAATCGTGTGACAACTAGATAGACAGGTGAACCACTGCTAACTCTTTTTTTGTGTGTGTTTTCCAATTCTTCATTTCTTGAGGATCGTGCCCTGTTCCACAATTGCGTTTTTGTAATCATAAAGCTTCACTCGGGTAAACAGTCCTACATTAAAAAAAAAAAAAAGTTATTTTCTTAAGGGATATTTACTTAATGAACATACTTGTCCTGTTGTTCTGAGAAAATTAGATGGACTACCCTTAATTGCATTCGTTTCTTTTTTGTTTTTTTTTTTTATGAAGTTTGTCTTTCACATTAGTTAGCAGCCACGGTTAATTACGTGGTTTCAAACCTCCCAGTCTGCTTCGTATCAAAGGAATTTCAAATGAATCAGATGGCTCCCAGAAAAATCGCAATTCGGAATCGCTGTGATTGATCGCGCCACATCTTTTCATCTCAAACATTGACCGATCTGTTG
Organism: Raillietiella orientalis; assembly: GCA_036172245.1. Taxonomy (NCBI): domain Eukaryota; kingdom Metazoa; phylum Arthropoda; class Ichthyostraca; order Raillietiellida; family Raillietiellidae; genus Raillietiella; species Raillietiella orientalis. Next base: position 6,232,990 of record JAYWIR010000002.1, on the reverse strand, counting down.
CACGACTCCCTTCGGTTTTCTGAAGTGTGAAGAAAAAATTATCATTTACAACGAAATTGGAGTTTTGCTTTTGAATATTCTCGATTAAGGAGCGCAAAACAAGCGTCTTTTAGTTTTCAGCTTCCCTTGTGAAATGGTCTGCAATCTGCCTTTTACTTATTTGCAGACTTCTGCACGTAAGCTTACGAGACTATCTCCACATGAAAAAAACTTATATGTATATTTGAAAATTATTCGTTCGTGAAAGTGTGTTTCCATATCACAATGAGCCTCTTGGACTCCGTGGTAAAGGAAGTCAACGTATGTTGATCTTACTCATCAACGAGAAGCTCAGTGTTATGTGCTAGTAGAGTTGTGAGTCTGTTGGTTCCCTTACTAGTATTAGACCTGGATTGTACGTTTTTGTGTTCATTGTGAAAAGCACTGAGTAGACAAATTTCTCTGCGATGTCCGTGGATCTCATGTGGTGGGGAAAGTAATTCCGGAACATCAGAAGATGAGGATGGTGATATAAAAGTGGGATAGTGTGCTGAGATTATTGATTCAGGAAAGCCTTCTGCAAAAGAATGAGATGTGGTTGCCGAATAACGAGGTCGTGGCTGCTTTTGACGGGATTGATAGGTGAGCAATCACTAGGGTGGCTGTAATGAGGAACGGTGCAATGTTTACGTTTCATGATCTCAGGTTAGGCTAGGCCCTCTGATGAAGCAATTAATGGCTTTAAGAACTGGAAAGATTACTGCCAGACTTAGATATAAGACTGAAGGTTACATAGCTGCCCTGCGAGATCCATGCTTTGGGAACCTGTGCTTATTCTAGCTCGTTCCTCTCTGGTCTTGCAGAAGCTATTTTGGATTCCCTTAAGACTGCAGAATGCCATAGTCCTAACTTGAATCGAACTGTTCAGTTTGTGGATACGCTTGTCATGAGAAGTGGACCGAATTGCAGGAAGAATCTTCACTGCAGGGGTGGAACGTTTGATAGTTTGTGGGACTGAGAGTAGCAGCTGCAACATGAGTGGCCAAGCAGATTACGCATCGAAGGAAAGCACAATTCGCAGTTGTAAACTGAAACGCTTGGAGCGAATCAGTAGAAGAAAGTTGGAAGCCAGGCAGAGTAGCTCAACTTTGTTCATTCATCACGTCCGGGGAACCATGAAGAATAAGGGGGCAGCAACGGCAGAGTAACTGCATTTCCTCCTTAAGCTCATTGTGCATCCAGGACAGCTCACAAGTTCATTAAGTGGTCGATGCATCCGACTTTTGAGGTGGGAAGAAAGCCATTCTGCCTGGTTGGCGAGCCTAGGTGCAAGAAGTGATTGCTCTGATGGAAGTGGAAAGGAACCTCTTCCGTCGAGAAGGCTCCTTGTCATGAACGCGCAGTGATGTAGTGTTCGATTCGGAGTGGTGGGCGACAAATGCCGAAGGTAAGCTCTTTTCAGATGACGGCTACCTATAGCGATTCGAAGAGGTCTGAAGTAAATCTGCCGGTGTGTGATCGTACCAGAAATGGGCATTCTCCTTGCCGCAGTGGGTATCACATGGCCCGCGAGGGGCGGCTTGACGCATATCTTAAGTGTCGGCATTATGAGCACTTACAAAATACGTCCTCTCGTCGACTTCGGCTCGCCTTACTTTGTTCTTAACAACGAGCTGTGATGCAAGCCGAGGCTGAGTCTCCGTCCTTGCGATCATTCCAGAAACTTCCAGTGGAATCCCCCCAGGTGGTAACGAACGTTTTCCTGTGCAGATCTCGAAGATGCCCGACGAATTTGGAGTTGAAACCCGTCACGAGGATGCGGTGCTTTTCGTATCTGCTACAAAGGAAACGGACCAACAAACAGAAGGATCACTTGTTGAACTGATGCTGTATCACAAAATTAAAGTTTGCCCTCAAAGGATTCTTCCGGGAGAGGACTGTCGTCTCCATTTCTTAGTCGCGTTGCACGGAGCTAAAAAAACATGGAGTTGTGAGAGTCATACCGGGTTTTCTGTACATGCATGTGTACGTTTACGTGCACGTCTAGTACCATGGAGAAGATGGTTGATGGATACCTCTCCAAAGTATTAAGAAGAAACATGCTGTCCCCTTCGGAAAGCACCCTTCAGAGAAAATTGGGAACAGTCCCTTCGGGGTTCTCTCCAGAGGAGGAGAAAGCAAGGAGCAGCTCCCTTGCGGGTGCTCTTCGGAGAAAAAAAGAGGAGCGGCCTCACAAACCAGAGAGTCCTTCCGGAGGAGAACAAGGAAGAAGTTCCCTTCGAGGTTCTCTGCCAAGAGCAAGAAGAACGCAACTCTTCCTCCGGAGCCCTTCCTTGGTTCATAGGGTAGTCCTCCCCTGGGGTATTTCCTAACGTGAAGAGCTAGTGCGCACTTTCGGGTGGTGATGTGGATAACGTCGAAGAGCTTCTCGAGCCACCAGGCGAACGACGGTTCTTCAGTACTTGGCGAACCAAAAAAAAGAAAAACGAAAAAAAAAAAAGGCTGGAAGGGAAGCAGTGCAACAAGAGAACCAGAAAGGATTCCCGTCCTCCCAGGCCAATGGTTTCCTCCAGAGGAGGTGAAGTGACCCCCAGCATGCTGGAACGGTGGCACGTTCTCCATCAAGTGGCAGGAGTCGGCGTTCCATGTGGAGTTGGTGGGAGCAGTCGGAGTTGGTGTTGCATGGGCGGATCCCGTGCAAAGCGCGCCTTCGCCACTGGACACGGGGGGAAGGGAGATGCAGGAAGAAGGATACCCTCCCGGACCTGCTGCTGGCCTGTGCTGCCCTGCGACCCCTTTGGGATCGCCTCGCGGCAACCCTAGCATCCCCGGTGGGCGGTCTCAGGGACATTTTCAGATGCCGTCCCTTGCACTCTGCCGTCTCCGCGGGATCGCGGCGGCAGCCTGGAATGCGGGAAGAAGAGGGTCGAAATGGCAGGGACACCATCCGCTAAGTGCGAATCTTCCTGAGGACCGCCTCGATAAGGCCCCAACTGGGCGCTATACGGACAGAACTTGTCAGCATCCTGGACAGATTGCAGAGGACGCCGGGCAGCGTACTGTGATCCCTCCCTCTCCTCCCCGTGGAAAGTTTCCCCTCGCTTGTTTTGTGTGTTTGTCTTTTTTTTTTTGTTTTTGTTTCCCCTCCCCCACACCGCCGAAGCGGACGTCGCCTGTCTGCGTGCCGCTCTTCGGCAGGTTTCATGCACCTAGTAGAACCACACCAATGTATTTTTATTGCTTTATGTAATAAATGCCCGGCATAACCGGGTGATAATCATGCATATGGAGTTACGAGGGTCAGGCTGCGTTTGCTGTACATATATGTACACCTTTACGTACATGCCTTAATTTTTGATAAAAGGAAAATGTGATTTCGATGCAGAAGGAATCACGTTTTTTACTGTTATTTGCACACACACATATGTTATACTGTGATTCCCGTTGTGACATCAACATTGCACGTAGCAATGTATCGGTTCCGCTTGGACTTCCGGGCTGTTTCAAAGAAATGAAGATCCTTCCTCTGTGTGTGTGTACGTTTAGGGGTGACTTTTTTTGATTTGGATTCCGAAGGGGACATCGCTAACTGTATTGAACGACGCTTTGAAAAATGACCAAGACAACCCTTACAGAATGCGTGGGTCCAGCTGACTTTGGCGGAAACGACGTTCGAACTCGTTCCTGCGAAAGGACAGCCGCAATCTCTGGGACCTGTCTCTCCGCTTATCTTTCTCGTCAGCCTCGATCGGGCTTGCTTTGATGACGACACGGCTGCCGTGCCACGTGACCGGAGACACCTTCGATCCCGGCGGTGGGAAACTTCCTTGTATCTACGGCGGACCTGGGGCCGCACAGTGCTGGGGCTGCACGGACGTTCCACGTTTAGGTACGCCGAACGGTTTTCAGAGTCCCGGATTCCCGGCTTCGTCGTCGCGTTTTCGAGCCAACCAGGGGCACGATACTCCGAAACGGCCGAAGGAAGGGCGACCAAGAGAAGAGCTGTGACGTGACACCGGTGGAAGCCCCTCCACCCTGCGAAGCAGCCTCCGCCGCAGAGATGCGGCGGGCATCACCTTGCGCGGGATCGCGAGCGTTCCGCCGGTAACGCTGCCAGGCTTGGAAAATCTCCGACAGGTCGTCGGGAGCAGCTCCATCCAGCACGCTAAACCAAACTCCCTCCTCTTCAAACCTCTTAAAGACTGAAGAAGGCATACGGAGTCACGCAGCGAGCGCCTGCATCCCGCCTCGGAAAAGGGGAAGGGGGGGGGGGGAATAAAAGGTCGGCCATAGCAACGACCGCCTGCATTCCACCGCCTCGAGGGGGGAAGGGAGAGAGAGCGAGACAAAAAAAAATAAGGTCAGCCATAGTAACGACCGCCTGCACTCCGCCTCGGAAAAAAGGTCGGCCATAGCAACGACCGCGACCGCCTTAGAACGCGCCTGGGTTGGTTCGCTGATGGCGTTGTCGTCAACCACGACGGCATGCAGATGAATGTTCGAAGTTCAAGGGTAGACCCTTGCAGATGAGCTCCGCTCAGGAGGAGGCACCATCTCCGCAGAAGGAAGTTCCTGCCATTTTGCACGCTCCCGTGTTCGGGAAGCGCACCGGACCGTGCGCGGGGCGAGCGTGCGGATGGGCGGGGGCCGAGAGACCGGCAGAGGCCTTGGGACGGCTCCAGGAAGTCCCGAGACCTCGGAGCAGGGTTCCCCGAACGTTTTCCGCCTCGCCCGAACCCGCGTCCTTACCGGAACGCGAGGCAGCTCCCCCACGGGTCGCCGCGTCCGCGAGCCAGGCGCGGTCACGTGCTCGTGACGTTACTCGCAAGCTGGAAGGCACGACGCGCTCGCTGCAAATCGCACGCGGCGAGGGCGCTACGGACCCGGCGGAAGGAGGGGGGAAGGGGCAGTACGAGGGGGCGCAGCTGGCGAAGAGGGTTTCGAGGTCGGCCCTGCGAAAAAAAGACCCTTTTTCTTTGCCAGGGAGGGCCTGTCTCCTCCGTTCCGGGGGCCGGCGGGTGGGGTCCGGATGGACCCCAGACCAAAGGCGTGTCCCCTCCGTCCGACTCAGCCGCTCCGTCGATTACCTGGAGAGCCCTTCGGAGCGCCGCGGAGACCGGCGTGCAACCGGCGACCCCATCGATCGGATCGCGCGGTCGCCCTGCCACTGGGCCTTTGGGGTCACGTCGGCCCACCTTCCCAACTTCCTGTTCTTCTCCCGAATAATGTGAACCCTGCTGCAGACGCGCCGAGCCACTCCGCTCGGCGTCGCTGGGCCGCGTCGGGGTCGCTCGGCAACACTTGTTGCCAGCACCGTTCCTGCTGGCGGGAAGCCTGCCTCTGAGCAGGGAAGTCACACTTGAGAGGGGGAGGAGGGAGCGCTCCTCCCGTTCGTGAGCGGCAAGTGGTGGTCCATCGCAGCATCCTCGTGAAGCGGAGCATGGCGGGTGCCCCCCGCCAAGACTCTGACGTCACTACGGCACTCTACAAGAGGTGCTGTCACAGACAACGCTGTCTGGAAGCCGTCCGCGCATATACGCTCCGAGCATAGGAGTCCGAGCATCCACAAAGGTCCTCAGAGGTCTGGGGCTCCAGGGCAGGCTGCTACGTGACCCTTCTTCGCTCGGGTCTTGCCCGCTCTCCTTCCGAGTCCCTGCTGGCACTCTTCATATGCCTCCGATGTGACACGGCGCCAGAAGACCCCGAGGACCGGCTTTTCGTGTGGCGCGCGACCGGAGAGGTTCCTGTGGCGACGATGTGCACTTCCAAGGCCGGCATGGAATGAAGGATATGCCAACTGCTCTGCGATGCATTCTTCTCCCTTCTCTTCCTCTTCCTCCTCCTCCTCCTCTTGTCTTCTCTTTCTCCTCCTCTTCCATTCACTCGCCTCATCCCCTCACTTCTAAGATCAAAGAGCAGCGGGGAACTCAAAGAGCGGAGCGCTGACAGCACGGAGGCGGTCGAGCGGGTCCCCTTCCAGTCCACGTGCTTTTCTTACAGGAGGCACGCCGGACGCGAGAAATGTCCACCTGTGTCGTCGGGTGGGCGGGTCGCCTCGAAAGCGTGCCGGCGCGTCTCTTCCTTTCTTTCTCCGTGCCTCTCCCTTTCCCGGTCGACCTCGCGGTGGCTGTGGGCAAACCAGACGTCCCATGGCCAGCGGACGGAGCAGGGAAAAGACGAAGGAGCGGGAAGAGAAGCGCCACGTCGCTCGCCGGCTGCCACGAGAAGGCGGGGGAAACTGACGGCGCGGAGCGACCTCGTGGGGAGGGGAGGAGGGGGGTGCGCCAGCCGTCGCCATCTCCCGTTCTCTCCCGCCATGGCAACGCGTGCGGCGGTCAGCCAGCTGATTGGTTCGCACCAGTGGGGGAGCCTCCCGTAGACTCCGCGCTCGCCCGCCCGGCGGGAAGCGCACCAGCGGACTGCTGCCGCAGGTGCCTCCGGGTGATTTCCCTTTTCCTGCAGCACCTGGGCGGGGAAAAAAAAGAGAATAACAGAAAGAGCGGGAAAGAGGTCAGGACGATGGTCCCCTCGATGCTCTGGAGCGGCGGCTTATCGCCGTCCCGGCACGAGTCTCCGTCCATCTCCTACATTGGAAGCCGCAGGAAAAAGATCTTCGATCCTCGGGAATACTCCGCCGAAAAAAAAAAAAAAGGAGAGAGAAAATGGGCACTCAGAACCACATGACGTCATAAATAGCCAAAAATAGAGCAGATGACAATGACATACCCAATGAGCAGAAATAGCACGAGCTCAGCGTGTATTCCATCCGAATCTCCCCCCTCCTCCTCCTCCTTCTCCTATTTTGGGGGGAAACGAGAACGGCGCGTCCTCCTCCACCTCCCCCCATTACCAGCGATGCTGCCGCTCGTGAGAAGCCACATTCTACGCCAGGTCCGTAGGCGGGTCGCCTCTTTCATGCTCCCCCTACGATCGCGCGCGCGTTTGCAACTGCCGTCCTCGCAAGTGTGCTGAAGTTTCGCAGGTGAGAAGGTCCCCTGCTGCCCCGTGCTTCCCTCCCCCCCCGTCCCCCCTTTTCCGCCACCCGTTTGTGCAAACTCGTGCGTTCAGCCACGAGACCCTAGAACGAGGAACCTGCTCCATTTCGACGCTCCCCTTCTGACTCCCAAAGGAGCGCGCAGGAAGGATTCCGGGACGAGACGCAGGGTGCGTCTTCTTCCTGGCCCGCTCGTCACGGCCGGGGCAGCTGATCGTCGCTCGGCCGGGAAGAGGCGGGCCGGGACTCGGGTGCCGAGGAAGCAGAGCCGGCCCCCGCGGCGGAACAGCGGGTACTTTCGTTGCGTCACGCCGCGGGCGGCCGTGACGGGGATCGACGCCCACGCTGCTCGGGCAGGCAGCGCGGGCGGGCGCGTCCCTCAAGAAAGGGAGCCGGGAAGAAGACCTGCGTCGGTACGCTGCTTTCCGGGAAGAACATTCCAGAACCCGCGGCAGCATCGGGGACCGAGGGATTGCGCACAGGGCAGTGGGCAGCCTCTGGGCGAGGTGATTCGGAATCCATGGCGATCGGACGGAGCTGCATCCGGCATCGCAAGTACTCGGACGTCTCGGAAGAGGAACTGAGGTGGGATCGTCCCGAGCTGCGCATACCCACCCGTGCATTTGCGCTTGGCTTTCGTGACGTCACGGAAGAGAATAAAAGAACTCGCTGAGACATTCTGGGCTTCGAAGGTATTCGATAATTGGTTCAATTCAATTCGAAGGCATTCAGTAAGTAGGGCTGTTCTCCCACCATTTCTGTAGTAAGGCGAAACGGTCGCATCCGCTTGTTGCAACTGCGAGCCGTCCGCAACAAGCAGCGACCATCAGAGGATGCGACTGACCACAAGTACCACTTTGATCTAAGGCCAAGAAGGAAGGAGATGAAGGCCAAGAAACGCTTCTATTCCCTTTTTTTTCTTTCTTTTTTCGAATTGTAGCGTTTTGCTGCATGAGAGTAACAGAAATTGGAAATGTGCGTCCCCCCCCCCCCCTCCTTCCTTCTTGAGGTCACGGGGCACGGAAAAACCAGCCGGATTTCGAATCATCCAAAGTAGAAATCGTTCTGCATGCCAAGTGCAAAATCCTTCACCGTCTTGACACCAACCGGAAAGGAAACTCCCTCGTGTCGCAGAGAGGGGTTTGAAAGTCAGGACGGATGCATTGAAAAACAACATCCGCGGTGAAAACAACAACAGCAACAAACACTGGAAACATAGATTCGTTCGTTTGACCTGATTGAAACACACTTTGGCGTGGATGGAAAAATAGAATGGGCAGGCGAGAGAGAGAGAGAAAAATGAAGGATCAGTTCAAGTACAAGAGAAAGTCGGAAACGTGCATCATTAGACACAGTCGTGCTTCTGCAAATTCTTCAGGAGCACCCATGAATGGGACTACCAGCTCTTAACCCGAAACTAGGTGAGCGACGTTGTAAAGCTTTCACGTCTCCGAGGGGACACGGAAAACCAAAACAAGTTCGCAATTCATGAACCGCAACTCATTGGTTTCGGGAAACAATTTTGTGTGGTGTTTCCACATGGCCCACAGCTACATGCCTGATGGTGAAACCGCTTCTTAGTGGTGAAAAGTAGCTCGAAAATGGGAAAGGAATGGCTGGATGGGAAGCCAGACGAATGAAAAACTTTTTGGCCTCCGGTAAGTTTGATTTGTGCAGCGGTTTGCACTGCTACGACTAAAACATGTGGGTTTCTCGAATAACAAATCGGTTACAGGCCAGCAAGTTATGATTGTTTTCCCAAAATCCGTTGCTAGAAGAACAAATGTTTTCTGGGACCTGAACTTCCGTCTCTCTTCCTCCTGGTGACTTCTCGCTAGTTTTCACTTTTGCTGGCTCGCTGTCACATCTCATCTGATGTGATGACGAATCAGCCTAGCATCGATTTCACACATGTGTTCCCGATATGCATTCTCTCTGATACAAGTGTGCCAAAGATTGCCTGAGATTTTAAAGATCCTTCCCGGTGTTAGAATGTTTAGCTTTTAACGCTTGCAAGCAGTGCTGAGGGGTACTTTTGTTCTCATGGTCCATTTCTTGCCTTGCGTACTGATAGGATTTTATGCCTTCCTAGACTGATTTCTTGCATCATGTGACTTGTGCTTATGTTCGAGCACAATATGGTTTGGGGATGTTCCTCAGGAACTTCTCAGTGATAACGGGTGGGAGGCAAGAGGCTTCTCCATCTGTTTTCTTGCTATAACGGATGGGACCTAAGACATCCGGTGAGCCTTCTTCCTGGATCGCTGTTGACTGCCAGAAAAACCATGCTGCATTACCAATGCTGCCATCTCACAGGGATAAGGAGAAAGGAGGGGAACTTCGAAAGAACCCTGCGTCTTGCTCTTCGTTTTCGCTTTCGAAGATAATCTACATACATGATGCATTCTTGAAAGTGCGAAGTAACAAGGACTCGAAACCCCAGCACCTCCTCATCGTCTTTTACATTGATATTTGTTCCAAAAAGAAAATTTCAGGATGTTTTCTTAGTCTTCGAGGGCGCGGCAGAGACTCGAACCTCGTCCCTGGTTGAGTTCGCTCCATGTTCCGTGAAACTCGAATTGCTGGGTTCTCATGCGTTCTCTGAAATCATTTCACGAATGTCACATGTATTAGTTACGTTCCTGTGGATTCATCAGGAGAAGACCAATTAAAAGAAATTTTAGCTCTTGAAATGCAAATACCAATCCGGTTTACTCGTGAAGAAAAAATTTCTTCGACGCATCGACGAATTGAGATTTTATTCAGGATTTCAGCAGCGATAGATGGCAAATGTTCAAGCACAGGAAAATGATCAAGGAAAATCAGGGATTTGCATATTCGACGTTTTATCACAACAGATGAAATCTTCAACAAAACTCTTTGATCTTCAAGGGAAAGATAAAATAATGGAAAGAGCAAATAGGAAAACTGATTATGCTGTGCCTACGACCAAGGATTTTTGTGAATTTTCTCGAGAAAACGAAATGCACAAAAAACTGGCCTATCCATGTAAAAAACAACAGTTAGACATCAGGTATTGGACGTCTCTGAGTATGGAAAAAAATAAAACTTTAATCGAAATCAATATTTTCGACAAAAATATTGGTTTTTAACCAAAAAAAAAACCCACAAAGATACATCTGCATAAAAATGGGAATGGTCTAAAAGAAATCAGCAAACCTAACTGCCCAAGTCTAAATCTTCCGATAATAATCAAGGGCCATTGTGAAGAAGGACAAAACGTAAAATGGTAAACGTTACGATACGGAGTGTAATAAAAGAAGGGGAGGAGTAAACGCAGAGGAAGAATCGAGAGGCGTTTGGTGGCATATTCGATGTTCTCATGTCCATGTTTTACTCGTCGTGGCGTTGCAGGAGTCCGTAACAGCCAAATCTTGAATTGGATTCGAAACACCACGAGTTGACTTCGTGAACAACAAACATGCAAACTGTGGCAAAACTTGCTTTCCTGTTACAATACGGATGAGGAAAAGGCGTTTTCCGGAATACGGAAGAAACCTGCTGAACATCAGAAAGGCAGAGGTGCATGCGATCATTTAATTGTGGTTATGATCGAAACGGCGGGAAAGAAATCCCTCCATAAAACCAAAAGTACAGTGACAACCCTGTTTGCAAGTCGAGGCTACTCACGTCGTTTCGCACTGAAAATGCTTTTCGAAGCAGGCAAGCGTCTTTCATTTCCAGGTTTGTCTGGTTCGACTTTTGGGCAAAGGAGAAGCAGCTTCCCGCTTTCGAAAGTCTTTGGTTTCTCACCCAAGAAGCTGCATAATGCCCGATTCGACCGGTGGATTTCGCCAGCAGGGTGGCATTACTTCTACCAGATCCAAGCTGGATTCAAACCGATGAAACGGATAAACCCAGATTTTTTGAAAGTGTGCCTCCGGGATGACTGTGCATCGTGAAATGGGGAGCCAGGAGATACGCAGCAAGGAGTACCGCGCGCCGCTCTCAACGACCGCATCCATAGGAAATCGGGGAAGTGAGGAGGAGGAGGAGGCGTCATAGTGAATTCCCAGCGGTTGTGCACTCGGCAAGCACTCCCAACAGTTCTTGTGGCCACCAAAAACCAGGGCTACAGAATGTTCGAGGAAAAGTGCAAACGCGTAGGTAATTTGGGACGAGTTTGTTTTGCGCGTTTGTGTGGAGAAACGTGCCATCACCAAACCAACACAAGAGGTCGGGTTTGTACATTCGTGCACGCACACAATTAGGCATTCATCGTTTAGGGAGGGAGATTAAGGAGAGGACCTTAAGGGAGGTCGAATTCCGTGTAGTTTTACGCTTTCGTAAAGTTTCGCAATCATTCGTCGTATGGAAAGCTTTCTTTTGTCTTAAATCTGGAGAGCTGAACCTAGGTTTAGATTGAGGAGTAGACTTTTGGTGCATGGTGCACCTAGCGTTGGTACTGTCTGAATGAATGCAAAAAAGAAAAAAAAAATTTGTCCAAAACCTCACGTTTACTAAACTTAAAAGAGATTAAGCTGTCCCAATGGATTTGAAGCAGCCCTTTGTCCCAAGGAATCAGTTTGTAAAACATGGCGTGAATGGGGTTACATGTCTCCAGTAAAGTGCATCAGCCATTTCCATTGAATGAAAACGGTAATCGTTTGGCAAACGTGGAGTGCAATTTTTTCTATACTTTTTAATGCTGTATCTTTATGTGAACATCTTAGGATTTAAAACTTCACCGCCCAAAGCTTTAGACCACAAATACCTGTAAATGTGGTGCACGTTTGGGCAGTTATAAACGATCTGCTGTTCCAAGGGCATAGCTTATATTACTGATAGCAGCACATTCGTGACCAAAAGTTTTTGTAAAATTGTGCATGTGCCTTCTGGTGTTTGATGAACAGATATATGAAAGCAAAATGAGCCTTATAAAAAACACAGTTTTACTTGGTCAAGTGCTAGCATCTAATTTAAAGTATGCAGTTCAAGTTCAGGTTACAAGCATGGAATTGAATAATTATCTTTGTGCAGTGAGTTGGCAATGACTGTTCCAGTGCACATGTGTGTGATGTAGTATTTCCCTAGGCATGATATTTTTTATGCTCATGATCCAAAGGAACAATGCAAGCCAGGTGACATCATTTTGATTAGAAAGCTTGATCAGAAGATATCTAAAAGTATTACTTATAAGGTAGAAGATGTTATCTATCCTTATGGTGATATCACAGATCCTGTCACAAATGAGAAAACATGTGGCACACAATATAGGTAAGAGTGGAGCATGGGAAAAATGCCTTTCTCATTTACATTTTAGGGCTCATTTGGAAAAGATTGCAGAGCTGATTGGTGGAGGAGGAGGATTCAAGTATGAAAATGCTCCACCGCGTGGTAGCACTAAAAAAGATAGAACCTACCGACCCACATACATCAAATACGATGCTAGAGATACTGATGATTATGCTGTGTAATGTCACAGTAAACAGTTTTATCAAACCAACGATCTGTCAGTTATTCTGCAGGAATTCTCGCTCCAAAGCAGCACCCATGTCGTTCCAACGGGCATCTTCCTCTTGCTCACCTGATGTTTGCAAAATACCTTGCTGACTGGACTCATCACTATCAGAACTGCTGCTATCTCCACTCCACGTTCTTTTTTTGCCCCTGTCTGCAAAACTATCAGAAAGGATCTTCACAGAATTTGTCAGTACCTGATACAGAATCTTTAGGTGGTGCATCATCAGAGTCACTATCACTTTCTTGACAAATGCTCTCCACCTCCTGATCCATGCTAGCAATCTCAGCAGATGATAAGGCCAACAAAGGATTGTATGAATCCACAAAACTGTCACTACTGTGTCGATAAGTAGGAGCCATTACCCTGTTTCCTTCTGCTGAGTCTGCAGCAATGGCTGGCTCAGTATAGGAATGGCTTGCACCATCTCTTTGTAAAGTAACACCTCTGATTCTCTTTCCTGTTTTGGGATCGTATTTGTGAAACACACTGGTTGAGGGCACTTCTTCTTGAATTTCCTTGTTGCCCAACACTTTCCCTCTGCCACTAATGTCAGCACTAAAGCAGTGAGATGGTGGTACTCTAGTTATAGGGCCCTCTTTGCCCAGCGGATATAGCCGTTCATCCACATGTTCCCATCGCTCTGCACACATCCACAACCAATCTGGAGTGACAAGGTGGATGTCTGGATGCTTCCGCACTTCATTGACTTTGGCAGTACCCAGTTTTGCTGCCACCACATGAGTTGTCACCAAGTCCGTATTGTCCACTTTTTTAAAGACTATCCGATCAGATACATTGGCACCCAAGCTCCGGGCAATACCATAGGGACGGCTTTGTTCCAGGGCTACATTGGTGGGTACCACACCACTGAACACAACAGTAACACCTTGCAACACCTTGCGTCTCACATAAGGAATAACCATTTTAAGATCAGGAACTTCATTTTTGTTCTCCTCTTTTAACTGATCAAGAAGATCATAGAATGCCTTATGGATAGTCTTAAGGATATCTTCCAAGTGTAGCAAATAGTCTTCCTGATCTTGCAGATCAGCACTCAACTGGGGTCTCTCTCCCTCACTTTCTACATTCTGCTGTTGCACTGAGACCTCCTGTAACTGACTAGAAGATTCATTTTCTTGGCTGGAGTATCCACCCATCTCATCATCTTCCCACTTTGAGAGCCCAGGAGGGGCATGGATGTCTCCTGTGTGTTGAAAAAAGTGATAAGGTTTGACATGAACTAAGTTTGTGGCATAGTTCCACACATCTTCCCGATCATCAATGATGCAGACCAGCCTTTCTCCACATGGAAACAAGGATCTACAGACAACTGTTACACATATTATCATAAAGCTTGCACGTTACTTTAGGTTGGCTGTTTTGGAATTTGGATGAAAGCATTCATCTCTAGAAAGAATGCGATGGGAAAAATATTTTCCATCTGGATCTAAAATGGAGGCAATCTTATGTGCATATCTCCGAGCACCAAAGGTACAAATGTGCAGCTCATATAACTTGCTAATCTCCTGCAAAAAATGCTGGGTATAGGGACGCAACTTTGTGTGATACCAGGGAGAGTGAGGTCCATACAATTGAAAGTGGAATACATCCTGAAAAGAGCTGCCATAAGTATGTTTTTCTCAAACCAGCAATGGTATTTGAATAAAAAAAAAACTTTCTCCAATCTACATGGCAACAAAAAATATTGAGATAAAGAGTTTTATAGGATAAGTACATATTCTCCAAAGTGTTTGACAATCTAGAGAAATAGGGTCATGCTAAAATGCATTACTCTGTGCCTTCATTTCAGTTTTCCCCGAATTTATTTCTAATAATGAACAAAATTCCACAATCACTGAGGTGATCAATCTAAAACTGTGCCACTTTCTTATTAGATAAATTCCCTGGATGAACACCATTTATTTATGACGTGCGACATTTTCAAAACATACTGACACACCAGGGAACTTATAGAAAAAAAAAATTAATGAAAAAGCAAGTCACCAAAATCCTTGTAATATTCCAAAAAAAGACTGCTCACACAATTTCTGGGTTATAAATCCAAAGTATTTTTTGGTAAATAATACCTTAATGTCTGAAACATCATCATTGGTAGTGTGAATCAAGGTTTGATCCAAATCCACTAGAAGAACCAACTTTCGTGATTTCAGTAACCGTTCTTCATCTGCTTTACCCAACACTTGAGCTTGCTACTAATTTAAAATGTATGAGTACAATTTCAAAATGACTGAATGCTGCACCATTGCAACAAAAGCACAATAAATCAACAGCAAGTCTTTGGGTTTTTGATAAAGGATCACACGTACCTCAGAACTTACAACTAATTCAGGTACACTATGAACCATGGGAACACAGGCAGTGAATCCTTCCCTCTTGCCATTTACTGAACATTCTCTCAAATCAGCTCCGCACTCAGCACACATTTCTTTCATGACAGTCGGATGACTACATGACTGAATGGTAAATAGTGCATTTCTGAAACACAAATTGAGCAACTCAAAATTTCAAAGCTGATTCACATGGTATGCCTGTGCTGGCACCCATGTAATCAACACTTTGACCTTAACAATAATGTGCAACCTACCCGGATGTGATAATATCATCTTCCTTAATGTGTATTTCAACAACTGTTCCCACTTTGTGAGACTTGAACTTTTTATTTTCACCAGAACTTTGATTACTTCCCAAGCTTTGATATGTAAACAGAGTCTGTCCTAGGGTTATTCTTGAATTTGTTTTCACTTTCACATTTGTAACTTTCACAGTTTCCTCTCCTGTCATATGAATTTTGAAATTCATTGCAGCATCCTATAAATTTCTGCACGTGCTTCGATAACAAAAAAACCACACTACTTCGGTGAAAATTGTGTGAGTGAGTAAAATATTGATTTTACAAAACCCTGTGCACTTTTTGGACGCTGAACTGCATCTACTCTAGTTTACAATTAATCTTTACAGGCTTCAAATGCATTTCAATATTTCAGGCGTCACTGACCAAAACGATGAGTGTCCTAATCAGTAATAAGTATAATAAGACACAGTTTTTTTTTTTTTCGAGTCGGACATTCGTGCAAATCAGCATGTGTGTGTGTGTGTGTGCGTGCGTGGGTGGACGCATGTGTGTGCGTACTACGTATACATAGATATGTATATGTTTGTGTACGTGTGCGAATATATATTTATAAGTATCTGCCTGCGTATGCGTACGTGCGTGAATGCGCACCTCTTTATAATTTCGTACATTTCCCAAAGTGCTTCCGAGATTTCCAGATCTACATACAGAACAGATTTTTTTTTTTTTTTCCTGCCTTTTTCCGAAAAGGAAAAATAAGGACGCTTAAAAATATGCCCAGTGAAAATTTCATAACCATTGGGGGAAAAAAAAAATCTTTCGGAAGCCACTCGACTTTACTGAGATTGTGAACATTTCATCCGAACACCTTCGAAATTCGGTTTTGGGGAAACTTTGCAACTAATAAGAAGCTGAAATACCTTTGATAGTTACTTGAGAGTAGATTCGGTTGCACTTTCGGAACCCGAACACAAAAACCCTTGAATGCTACTACAGTTGACTCCCCTACTAACAGAATTAATAACACTCGGTAGGGTAAGCTTAGCATGGACATCGAAGCTTCCTTGAATATATTTTATGATGTAAATTCATCTTCTGACAACCAACAACCGCTCACCCGAATTTCTTGTTTCCAGGACGACCTGCTCTAGTTTTGTAACCATCAAAAGACTAAAAAAAAAAAAATTTTTTTCCTCTTTTCATGTACATTGTTTTCCATACGTTTCGTGAAGGCGGTTATAGTTCCAAGGATGCTTCCACGAGACTCGAAGCCCTTGCTTAATAAAAAAACGGATTACTTATTGAGTTTATTTATTGGGTATTGAGATTATCATTTATTTATTGGTTTTCAGCTCAACCGTAGGGCAGTGGGTATACTGAAACTGTTCACAAAGAAGTTGGGCCAAAAGTCTCTCTCTTCTGGGCGCCCATATTTCTCTGCAAGACACGAACGAGGTTTGTGAAAAGAAACCCTTAAGATTAAGGACTATCCTGACTGTTCCTCATGTGTGCGTGTGTTTCAGAAAAGATGAGTCTAAAGGCTGTTGCGTGGGCGGTCATCGAGAAAATCCATCGATACTTTCAAAAAGATGCTAGCAACACTAGATGAAGAGATGAAGAGGCATCAGAGATTGGAAACTTCATGTGGTGACCATACTTTTATTTGAGCCACTCATAAATCTTTGAAAATGGCAAAACAGACCATCCGTGACTGATTAGTTCGCTACTGGGAAGGTTGATAAATCTTGACATTCACGAGTCTCTTCGAAGCTTTTAATGCCTTTTTGGGAAAAGGACATCCTATTCTTCAAGATAGGGGAGGCATCCTAGAAGGCGGGTCCGCCCTATGAATCCAGAAAGGTTCGGGGTCCGTTCCTTTCACTTTTGGGGAGGAGGGATCGCACCTCCCACCCTGGTTGTCTCCGAAGGGGAACCCAGAAGGGAATCTCCTTCCTCATTCTCTCCGGAGGGAACCCAGAAAGGATCCTCTAGTAGGAATTTCTTCTCCGGAGGGAACCCGCAAGGAAACCGCTCCTGTTCGCTCCTCTGAAGAGAACCCGAAGGGACGCTTCCGAAATTCAGAAGGGGCGCTGCAGCTTCCCGCAGGGGGATTCCTTGCATTCTTCTGTAGAAGTGGCGACTCAGAGGGTCTCCCCCGCAACAGAGGAGGTCCGCTCCTTCAAACAACTGGAGAGGTGCCTATGAAGGCTCCTGCTCCATCTTGAAACCGGAGGGGTTCCGCCGGTGGGGAAGGTCCGCTCTCCGTTGTACGACCGGAGGGGGAACTCCCCACTCCTTGATTCCTGGAAGGACCCGAAGGTAGACTCCCATTGTTCCGGTCTTCATCGGGAGCCTCCGGGCGGTGCCACGCCTGAATGTTTCGGCCAACCAGCGCCATTGCAGGAGAAACTCGAAACCCAACGGCGCAATGGCATCAGTTTCTGTCGGAGTATTCGATCCCGCGACGCATGGTGCCACACGCGGAAGCCTTAACCACAAAACCTCCGACGTGGCCTTCAGAAGATTAGAAGCCCGCTGGGAGTTTCGACAAGGAGAACCCAGAATCACAGTGGACGAAATACTCTTCACCAGCAGTGCAAGAAGACGGCTCGCCTCCGGCGTAAGAGCATTGCAGCGAGAACACGCATGGCAATCCCTCATTGAAAACCACGTTAGTCAAGGGAAGGCCATGCAGTGTGTGGGCATGCATCACTCTTCAAGCTTCTTCCATACAAACGGAATCCTCCTAAGATACCAAGACTACAAGTTCATCCATGAGGCAGGACTCAACCTTTTGCCCCTAAATGCTGGACCAACGAAGAAGGTTTATGGAAGGATATGTCGGCGTTGCGGAACCGAGGACGAGACTTTATCACATGTGCTCAACAGATGTAAGAAGCACGCGCCTCTGACGATGCTGCGCCATGATGCTATCCTGGAAATTATCAAGAGGGCCGCAATGGATGAAGCCAAGTGGACTCTGGTATCAAGTAATCGCAGAGTGCCAGGAACCACCTCCACCCTAAAACCAGACCTGGTTTTAGAAAAAAAGTGGCCGAGTAGGTGTGCTGGACATCTCCTGCCCATTTGAAAACGGAAAGGAGGCGTTCGCCACATCTAGGAAAACAATGATACCATGATGTCGCCATGCAACTCGGAAACACTGGGAAAATAACCAAAGTGCAGGCGATCCTTGTCGGCCCACTTGGAGCATGAGATCCTGAAAACGACAACGTTCTACAATACACAGGAATTCCGAAAAAGAAGCTGATAAGGATACGGCAGCGGATGGTTGCCATCTGCATCTGCTTTTCAAGAACCATCTATGCATCACGTGTAAGAAGGAAAAATGCAGCCCCACCAGATGATCTGGACAATGCTCTCACCCCGGAAGAGAGCACCGAGAAACCGTGAAGAACACGGAGGAAACATCATTCGCGAAGGATTCTCCAGAGCCATTCCAGCAACAGTTTTTGTATCAATCCATACTTTGAATAATGCAAAGAGGCCTCATTTTTTTCAGTCAGTTCTTCCAAACTAGACTACATTGAAACTGTTTAGAATGCGTTGTGATGAAGTGATAACACATACTAAACTTAGCTTTTTTTACAAAAAGAAAAAAAAGCAGGTACGGTTTTTCTTTTAAAGAAAAAAAAATCCCCAGATAACTCCGTGACAGCTAATACTTCACGCAAAAGGATTTTAAAAAAAGGATGCTCAGACGATTGCAGTTTAAGTTTCGGAAGCTGAATACATCAAATATTGGATTTTGCTTTTCCATATTCCAAAGATATTTTTCGCTACATTTTTCATTTTTTTTTGCTGTAGCTCATTTACTTTTATTTGCTGCAATCGTAAACTTTTCTTACTAAGACAGTAGACTTATTGATGTGGATACCTAGATATCACAATCTGGTCATTAAAGCATATTGCTACGTGAGAGATGAAGAAGCTCATGCTTGGCAAACCAATTTATATTGTGATGGGAATCTCGCAAACGGCAGCGGAAAGAAAAGCCAAAAAAAAAAAAAGGAAGGAGAGAGAAAGGAAAGAAAGGAAGAAAAGGTTTAAAGAAAAGCAAACACGAGTCAGCTTATACTGTGGCAGAAGCGATGTAATCCTTTTGAAATAATTAATTTGGATCCATGCCATCATTGCATCTTGGGGTTACCTAAATCTATGGGTTGATGTGCTCTGCACTTTCTTGCGAGCATCATAAATTCATTTCAATAAAGACAAAGGGGATGCCATCTGTAACTTATTTCAAATGGAGACCGCATACGAGCTCCCATTTGTTGTTTGTACTGTTATGTGGCATAAAGTTCCCTGCCTTAGAGAAGGAACGTATTCTTGAAACTCTTACGCACGCTATCAAAGAGCCGAGGCCCAAGAACTGAAGAGTAATTAACTTGCAGATTCCTTCGCAAATGTCATCACCATTCTCCCTCTGAAAGCATAAACTTCTTTCAGAGTGAGGAATCAAGTGGTATCTAACCATCTTGTCCAAAGATAAGCTGAACTTTTCAGGTAAAGGGTTCACACTCGGTTCGACCAGTTGTCCCCACTCAGTCCCGATATCCCCCACCCTGATCTTCTCGAACACACTTTTTCCCTCCTGCGATTGTTTTCATAATCTCTGATCCCCATCCCCACACGGAACTAATTAGCAATGTCCGGGAACGGAACTTGCAAATTTTGAAATTTTCGTTTCTGATAGCCGAAATTTCGAAAGCGGAATCTGGCACCAGTTGGCTCCAGACATTTCGTATGAAACGCGTACACCGGAAAAGTGTGTGACATTTCCTTTCCTGACATGTTGGTCTCTTCTTTTAGTCCCCCTTGGTGTATGTGGCTGCAGTTTTAGTCCTCTTACAACACAAGGGTTTGTTTATGAGAAAGGATGTCCATGGAGGTGCGGCATCTACGACTCTCTTATCTATAGCATGTCATCTCATAGTCCATACGTCAGATGAGACCGTTTACGTTTCGACCGGGGCAAGCACGGATATTCTCGTGTTCTCGAAACGTGTGTGTTCCTTGCTTTGCGAATCGGAGAATCCACAAGGATTGGGACTGTGGTGCTCCTTCATCTTTTCATTTTACGTGACAACGTATACATAGCAGAGTAGCAAGATTATACGTATTTTATATCATCCTACTGCTTTGGTATCGTGGAGACGGGGACAACTTTTCTTAGCAAATATTCTCTTCCGTCTTCGTTTCCGCGAGTTCGTAAATGAGGGCATGTCTTTCACTTCAGCAGGACGTACCTGTAAACAGGGAGACTGCTGCCGTCCGAGTCTCACAGTAAGAGTTGTTGAGTAATGGAGGCAATGCTTGTTTTAGTGAGTGAAAAATCGAGACGCAGCGTGTTGAAGGATGGTTTCGTCTCTTTAAAGAGTGCTGCTGTTAGACCATGTTTTCTGAATCCAGGTGAGCTGTCAAGTTGCAACGCTTGTTTCGTTTCTGGAGCACAGTGGTT
Organism: Raillietiella orientalis; assembly: GCA_036172245.1. Classification (NCBI taxonomy): domain Eukaryota; kingdom Metazoa; phylum Arthropoda; class Ichthyostraca; order Raillietiellida; family Raillietiellidae; genus Raillietiella; species Raillietiella orientalis. The sequence continues at coordinate 6,212,457 of JAYWIR010000002.1, read as the reverse complement.
CCGTTGTGATGGCAACGTGCGTGCTCCGCTTGGCGTATTCAGGCGCGCGGGGGGGGAAGAAGAAGAAGAAGAAGAGGAGGAAAAAAAAAAAAAAAAAAAAACACGCACACAAAATTGCCCCGATTCACAAGAGCGTTCCGCTTCGACGTCACCCGCCAGTGAAATCTGCTTGTTTACGCACTCCCGAGCATGGCTTTCCTCGTGAAGGAGCAGAAAATTCCGTCTTGCACAACATTTGTGCACGCCCCTCTGAAGTTTTCTGACGACCACAGTAAACATCGCCGCCGTCGCTGGGAGCCAAACAAACAGCGCCATTGGAAACTTCTGCAG